>CM062576.1:19657892-20909142 GCA_031468815.1 Morus bassanus | reverse complement strand
TCGACCTTAAGGGGAGGGGGAACAAGCAACAGAGACAAAGTGTACCATGGCTGCCTAAACTCGAAGCCCGAAAGTTTTTATTATAAAGGAAGAAGAATAAATAATAATGGCATTGCTGGGGTGTGCGGCATGATAAAAGCAAGTGCCCTCGCTCAAAAAAAAGAGGAAAAAAGAAAGGAATTAACTTGAGAAAAAGTCAATTCGCGCTAAGCCATTTCTAGGGCTTTAAATTTGGATGGGTGGGGGGGTGGATACAGGTCAGAGTATTTGTGCGTCTGACGGTTTCTGAAGAGAAGGAGACAGGGAGAAAAAAGTTGTTCGCGTGACTCAAAAAGAACGACCGGAGCGACTCGGAGGGGAGCGGGAACGTAACCTGATGCGGAGTCAGGGGCTACGGCCGCCGGCCCGACTCCTGCCTGCTCCTGCCTGCAGCCTGCACACCCCAAGCGGGATCCCTCCTGCTCGGCTCCCCACTCCTGGCTTGACTCGGAGGACTAAAACACTGTTTGTTCTCTACACCTGCACAGAACGGAACTGCTGGGTTTTCTGCGTGAGAGTAAGGTGAACGAAAATTTAATTTAGTGTGTAATACTTTACAACCCCTGTTGGTTAACACCCTTGACCGCCTACCTAATGTTTTAAAGCCTTTAAAACATTTCTTTTTCTCGCAATTCTGCTCAGAGTTCCCTAACTTTAGCGTCATCAAACTTAATATGACAAAATACCTTCAAAAATACAGCATACCTGTAATGTCCATTTACAATGGTTCTTCAGTAGCCTATACTTCTCAAGCATAGGAATATGCTATACCATTGAGAGAAGAAAAATAACTGTATTTAAATACATACAAAAAGGAAACGGGAAAGTTTTTAACTTAAATCCAGTTCCCAAAGGAAAAAAAAAAAAAAGCAATTCTATGAACGCTGCCTTTATAACGAACAATCAGAAATTCCACTAAGCTAATTTGACAGAAATTTTTCCTCATTTAAACAACATTACAAAAGTCCTGCATTATAAAATAGGGTAGAATAAATCAGTGTAATCAATAAAACTATACAACATACAAATTACATATCTTCTGAGTGGGCAGTTTAATTCTCTCTCTTTGCAGCCATGACTACAACATGCTCACTAAAAACAACTAACTGCCCAAACTATTGCTTAGTTTGTTTTGTTTAAAAAAGGGTGCAATTTTATTGTATATACAACCAATTTACTGGTAATACCTTGTCTCATAGCAAGGTTCTGACAAAATGTTTGTCTAGGCTTTTTTCCCTTCACTGTGAAGCACTGAAAGCTGCTATTTTTTTTTTAGTGCACATATGTCTTAATAAAGTAATGCCCAGCTAAGTGCTATAGGGAAGGCAAAGGATGCTGGCTAGAGGATGTGATACCATATACTAACAATCACACAATACAATAGAGCAAAATGACTACTCAACCACTTATCAGACACATATGAAAATCCAAAACATTTTATTTTTTCCTTAAATAGAGAATAACCAGTAAACAATTTTCAGAACTTGGAAGTTTAAAAACGTGCATATAAAAATGGGCATTATATACTTTTATTGAATGTGGATTGATTGCAGTCTGCTAATAAAAATGGGTGTGGGATCTGAAGAAAAAGGAAGGTTTTTTTTTTTTTAAGGCTTGCTTGTGAAAGGAACAGTTGTAAAACAAAAATTGCTTGAAGCAGGGTTCAGCTTAGTGCTTCACAGTTTGACTGCTTCTCTAAGAAGAGCCCTTCCTGCATGTGCATTCAAAATCACAAAAGTACAAAGACAAACACCTAAAACACACTGCGTCAAGTGCAGCACCAACTTTGGTCAAATAAAAAAAAATAAAAGAAAAATTAATAATTGCTAAGCTTTTCTACATGATATAAGCAGGTATTGCATATTTTCATATATCTGGGAGAAAACAAAACAAAAAGGAAGACTCCAAATAAAATGTAAAATGCAGCAACATCCAAAAATACTGATAATCTAGCATCTACAGATCTCAGAATAGCACTGCCACTGACCATACAGGACAATAAACACTACTCCTATCTGCGGAACAACTAACATCCTATTTAATTCTAGATGTTGAAACTGACAATGGCTGACATAAAAGTCACATTTACAAAAAGTGTCTCCAAATGCTTGACTAGGGAAAAACCCCTTTCAATATAGGAACATGTGCAACAATTCCACAAATAATCGCTATCCAGGGCAAGGCACATTGATATGGAATTTTTTTTTTTTGTTTCGTGCAAATTAAGAAAACAAAACAAAACATTGTTTCAGGGAAAAGATGAGGAGCAAAGTGTCTTCCCAAGAATTTCAGTTACTTGATTGTATAGGACAGTAGTAGAAACCCTTCTGAAGGGTCGAACAAACATAGTTTAAAGGCAAGTGCCTGGAATAGGGATTACAATATTGTGTCTTAATGCACTCTACTTTACCCTACATTAACTATATAAAAATTAGTTACTAACACTAGAACATGCAGAGACTTTCTCTGATTAGCTGGACTCGCCAACCAGAACGTATATATATGTATAGTATAGGAAACCTTCTTAAAGTTGCATGTGAAGCAAAGGGGTGCTCCGCTGTCTGATAGAAAAAATCACTTGCACTCTTTTTTTTTTTCTTTTTTTTTCCTTTTTTTTGTACATAAGATACAGGACGTTTGGGGTCCAAACTTTTTTTTTTTCTTTTTTTCTTCTTCAGCAAGTGCCCTTGCTTTGAACTGGCATAAGTTGCAAGATCAGCATCATTCGTTTCTGTATTGTTTTCTTCTCAGTCCAGAAAATGTACCAGTTCAGGGACACGAAGGTGTTTTACTTTCTGGACCGTTCTCTCTTATTCCCAAGGTGTTTGAGAACTGATAAACCCTATATTGCCGGAAACACGTAAAATTTGTCAGAATTGGCATAATCCATTATAGTGACTTTTAGCTTATAAAATTAACAGATATTATGATTTCATTTTAGTTATGTGCTTTGATAACAGAAAATGATTAATTAGCATTTAATGTAGTTAACATATTGTGGTAAAAGCACCATTAGATTTGTTTTTTTTTTTTTTAATTTTCCTTCAGTTTTAAAGGGATACAAGTTCAACAATAAAAAACATAAAAAGCAAAAATAGCTCCCCTTTTTCTTGCAAGGCTGTTTTTTACCCCAATAATTTAGAGTCCTGGGGTGGAAGGACTTGGAAAACAAAAATAGAATTTTCAACAATCTCTATCTTACAAAGATATTTAGCTATCCAATGAAATTGCACTTTACTCAATTCAAAATTCGATTGTTTTGATTGATTCCTGTCAGTTTCTGTCAAAACAGACCAACTTCCCCATTTCTGCGTGAATTTTTGTGTAATTGTTGAAAATTGTTGAAAAATGTTTTTTTTAAATGTAAGTGCAGCATTTCAAACTTTTTTTCTTTTTTTTCTTTTTTTTTTTTTAGTGAATAGTAGTAGTTTGATGTTTTAAATCGCTCTGCAATTGAGTGGAAAAAAATTGTTGACAATGCTCTTATGGTTCATGTTACGTATCTAAGTGCCGACTGTAAAAAAAAAAAAAAAAAAAAACCAACAAAAAAACCTGCAATTTTTTTCCCGATATGTTACAGAAAAACATGCTCTATGTCTGTCCGGTAAGTTATATATTGCAGAATTCAGCTACTACAAAAGTTATAGTTTAAGTGTGTTTCATGATTTCTCAAGAAGTCTCACACCTGTATGGGAAAAATCGATGAGGATACTGTAAAACAGTTAGGCTCCATATGGAAAGTGTGTTACAACAGCGAGTTGGTAAGCAGCAGCAGAGGCTAGTTCTACTCAGTGTCACCTAACGCTTACACTACCAATGAAACACTTCAAAAGTTATGAAGCCCAACCATTTCCAGCACCATATGAGAAATTACAACAGTCCTAAGTTGTCTAAAAAAAAAAAAAAATAAAATCTCGAAAAAGTTACGGCCTTTGCCATTCAACCATAACGTTTGCCATTTCCATGTACTAGTTTGCTGTCGGTGTCTGCTCGCCTCCCCTTCCGCCGATGTGAAGTCGCTGCGCTGCGTTGCTGCTGCTTCCATGTTACAGAGGTGGGAAGGGGTCTGGTGGTCTGTCCGGTGGGTGGTGGGAAGCGGAGACTTTTATCCCAGGTACCAGGACTGCAAAAGAGAGAGGAGAAGTGTCAGCCCTGCCGCCCGCTTTCCTTGCTTTCTGAAGGGCTCTGGGCATCGCCGCCAGCCTCCTCCGCCAAGAGGGGGGCTAATTGAGACCGTGACGAATTGACCTAATTACAAAGCTTAATTAAAAATACTGTACAAATCAATATATTTTTTTTTTTTGCCGACAGTCACTGGACATAGCTACAGATGAATGCAGGGGTCATGTCACGTTACAAGTTATCAATCTTTTTAATAGATTATGGCTCGAAGATCCCTCCAGTTCACTTTTGTCTAATCCCCTGAAAAGGCGATACACATTCGCCTCTCTGTGCCATTTATCACCCTGCAGTCGGGGTTTTCTTGGGTATTTAGGCATGTGCCAGCATAAGCATCTGTTGCTTTATACTGCCCTGCTTCAACTGTCTCGCTGGAACAGATGCACAGAAATTCAACAACAGGGCTGTTTTCTTAGGAGAAATGTGGATCGCTAGAGAAAAGCCCGGATAAAGTAAATCTGGGGGAAAGTGGATCAGCGAAAATGTCCCATATCTCTGGCCATACTTGTGTTTCAAAACAAAATGCGGACCTCAACTAATAGCTTTTCTTTGGGAAAAAAATTTTTTTTTTCTTCCTCCCCGCAAAGGGAGGGAATTCCCTGGGATTTCAGCTCCACAACAATACTGTTCTTAACCCAGCCATGCAGATGCCCAGAGCACAGAAAGCAATTTCGCTCCTTGATAGGAAAATAAACACTGTCAGAAAGCTGGAGTGGGCTCTGCTGGAGTCGGGGCAGTGCCACCGCACCGGGGAGACCTGACTCGGCCCCGGCGAGGTCAGACCAACCTGAACCCGGGATGAATAAGACCAGTGTTAGGCCCTGGGATTGTATGCGCAGGGGGATGCTACTTGGCAATGACATATTGCTGTGGGAATACACCAACAAGCGGCAACTATTTAGCCTGAAGTAAAGTAATACAACAAGAAAGATACAGGTATTAAAGAGCTGTTGCTGATACCCCACGTTTTTACTTTGGCTCCCGTAATATATGAGGTGCATACGTGTGCATGTTTAAACTGACGACAAGTTTTACCAACTTTTTCCTCCGCTCCTTTTCAGCATCTGACGTGATTGATAGCATAATCAACCCGGGGAGGATTTATGAACATTTACAGAAGACTCTGAGGCAAGTTTCATGTGGGACTTGGAGATTATGTGGTCTTGCCATGGAGGTAGGAACCGGTAAAATAAATAGCACGATCGGACAAGTTGTCCTGCTTCCAATACACCTCATTAACTAACTCTTCCTCTGCTCACCCTTCTGAATACAAACACACCGGTCCCATATCGGCTCCATCTATTGCCTACAGATTTTATATTTAGACTTACGCAGGCTGCAATTAAACGGAATAGTTCTCATATGTAAAGTTCATAAACAGAGAAAAGTTCTGGCAGGATTTGTGAAGCGGTGCCAAGTCCCATTCCCCTCCCTGATTGCAGGGCCCTACTCATTTTAGGGCGCAGGGAAGCTGAGTGTGGGCCGTGCCGGAGGCACCTCCAACCGCCGCGGGCTGCAAACTCTTCTGAACTTTGCAGGGTCGTCCCTTACGCTTGTCATTTGAGCGTGACAGTCTTTGGCCGGGCTGGGAACTGTGGAAGTGCCCCGCAGGGAGTAGAGGGGTTAAAAAATTCAGAGCCGATGGTTCAAATCTATATTGCAGATGTCCAGTTGGCTCCCATCGCCGCTGGCCTGGCCACATGGACCACCGGCTGGGGCCAGCGCGGGAGCTGCTCTGGCCTCACCACTTCTCTTGCACTTCAAAAGCAGATTACAAAAAAAAAAAAAAAAAAGGCAAAAAGCGAGCAGGCTGCGGTTGCAGAGGTGGGGCTGTGCACGGCCCGGGGCTGCGAAGGGGCGGCGGCGGCCGCGCTCCCCCGGGGCAGGGGCAGGGGCTGGGGCAGGGGCTGGGGCTGGGGCTGGGCAGGGGCAGGGGCAGGGGCAGGGGCAGGGGCAGGGGCAGGCAGCGGGCGCCGCGCCGGGGCTCCCCGCCGCCGCGGCCGGCAGGAGATGCGCGCCGCCGCAGCCCGTCCGTCCGTCCGCCCGTCCGTCCGTCCGTCCGTCCGCCGGCCGGTCCGCCGGTCCGTCCCCCCACGGCACCGCGCTCCTTCACGCATCTTGCTATTCAGCCTGCGCCTTGCAGACAAGGTTACCCCAGAGCGGCTCTGTAATCCTTCACTGAAATAGGCTTTATTGATTGCTCTGGTCTATTGTTCCCTTTTCAAGTCCCCCAAGTTCAAGTTCATCCTGGTGTTACATCATGTCTCGTTGTTAGGGGCAACCAGACAGCCCCAGACGTGACTATCATTAGCAAGAGCCGCGCTGCGCCCTCCCACCGCCCGCCAGCCGCTCTGACGTAGCAGCCCCGCTGCAAACACATTGAAGTATTTATTCTGCCTAATTTATGACCTCCACAGCAAGAGAGACCCCCACTCCAAAAACCAACACTGTTGTATATTTAATTAATCTGTCTTTCTCTGGCACTTGGGAAAGTTAGACAAAGGTCTAATTATTGTGTGTCGCTCCCCACACTTTTCTTTTTGGGGTGACTATTTGCATGGGAAAAGAAACGGCGAGGCTGGGCGCGAGTCCCCTCCCTCCAAAACACCTTTTTTTTCTCCCCTGCCCTATTGACATTTCATGAAATACTTTAGCTGCTTAAGGGAATTAGAAAAAAAAAATCTGATGTGAATGTAACTCCTTCTGAGTTGGTATTCAGTAACACAAATCAACTCATGACATGTTTAAATTTAAATGCTAACCACACACTCTGCGAGTTACTTTAAAGGTTAGTTTTTAATCAATAGAAGTTGCTGACTCCGGAGTTTTTAGCAGCGCAGTGCAGCTCTGGGGCCTTTGTCTAGCATTGGGCTTTCAAACTTTTTTTTTTCTTGAGATGATTTTAGCAATGATTTGCAGACACAGAGTGCTATTGTGCTCCTGACTAGCAACATGTCAATAAAGGAGTAGAGTTACCATGCACTGGGGTGTCAATATGACTCCTGCAGACACTGCTCAGCCTTAATACCAATGAAAAACTTAATTAACCCTTACAGGATCGACTCAAACCACATGGCTATTTTTTAAACTTCCATGCAGGGGCTCCGGATCACCTTTACTGAAAAGCTGCTTTTACAGGATCCAAACTCCAAGCACCTCGCAAACAGCTGCATCCCACTTTGCCTGTTCCTGCAACCCCACTTGGATGAGATGTTTTATGGGCTGAGGCAGCAGAACAGCAAGACAGAGAGCGCATTTACCCATCAGATCCCACCAGCACCGCTCTCAGGATACCGTTTTAATTTAGAGCGTCTTACAGCTGAAATGCACACACAGAATGATCCTCCTTTTCTACTAATCATTTTAATATTGAGATCTCATATCCCCCTCAAGCCTCCCATACACGTCTAAGTCTTCCCGGACTAGGTCTGAAGAGCACCATTGTCCTTCTGAAGCACCTGTGAAACTTCTCTGCGAGGGGAGAGGGGACCTCTGTGCATCAAATGAAAACGTCTGGGAAGCGTATTATGCATTCGGAGACCTGGTAGTTGGATCTGTCAAGGTTTTTTGCAAAATTAGGGGGCTTAGAGGGGAAAAAAGAAACCTGGATCCCTACATTCGGATGGCTGAAGCATTATTTGCCTTCTTTCAGAGTGCTGCTCAACGTGGTGCAGGCTGTGCTCTCACATCTAACCACCTTACCCATTTTATCCCTTCACGTTCTGTTACCTATCCGACTGCACCCAGACGGAAAACAGCGTATTGCCTTTCTTAATTTAAAATCTCCATTTAAATCATGTGCACTATGACAATATGGTCAGGATGATATTAGCTTTGCGCGTTTTCATAAAAGAGCCAGTCTTTTATTTCCCCTCTATTTACTTTGCAGTACTATTCTCCCAGTGAGTTTAGAGCTAAATGAATCCACCGGAGCTAAAGGTCCTACTCGGTAGAATTACTGCCACACAGTTGTCAGTGCCACTACGGGTCTGTATTGTCCTGCCGAGCATCTCGCTGTCCTTCCACAGTGCTCAAGGTGAAACATCAGAAAGAATTCTGCAGTCCAGTACGAGATCTTCGCTTCCCTTTCTCCAGTCAAATGAAGAAGTAATCTCATCAGGTTGAAAAGTGCTGACTAAGGATTTAATAAAGTGCCTGCAGATGTGTGTCATCTCTAAGGTATTCAACTCATGTAATGCAAAACAGTTCCACACCGAATGTGCTTATAAAATTCCATTTAACCATTGCAGAGCTCTATTTTACTGTTCTCGGAGGAGTATTATCACACTTTTTTTTCTTTCCTAATTTACAGCACCATGAAAGTTGAAACTCTGCACTGCCAGTGTCTGAGAATCCTCACAGTAGTAAGGTTTTATGAACCATAAACAATATCTACTTGACTGAATCCTAAACAGGAAGTCTGAAATGACAATTACGTTTCTTTGATAGTGCAAGTCTATTTGTTTCTTATGCTCTTCTGGAGATAGCAGAGGCACACAAAAATCCTCAAGTGACTTCTGACAATCAGGTCCTTTGTATGGGAAGAACAGCAAGGAAACACTCCATGATTCAGGATATTTAAAAGGAAAAAAGCTGAAAGTGCCTCATTGACTCTGGTAGCAGTTTCTGCCTGCGTCAGGAGCCCAGAAACAGGCCCATTGTTTATTAAAATCTTCCTAAACCAGCCTTCCTGCGCGACGTGTTTTACCTCTGACTCCCAAGTCCAACCGTGAGCACTGCTCACGTGTTTTAAACCAGAAAGACAATCGAACGCAAACTTGTTAAATTTACTTCTACCTGCACATCTCCTGCTCTAACAATGAGACCTTTCAGTTCGTACAAAAAGTGAGGGTTGTAAAGCAGCCCTATCTGTTTTTCAAATTAAAAAGTTAAACAAAAGTCCTCAAGGGCAAAGTTTAACGCGGCGGAAGGAGGTTGTTAATGTGGAATCCAGAACTGGGTGTGACAGTTGGCTTATTTCTCCGGGCAATGTAGGTTATTTAAGGACATTCACACGTTTGAAACTCTGGCAGACTCCACACATAGGAGCTTTTGCTTCACCTAATCCACTTAGGGCTAGGACCTGGTCTGTGCTAGCGATTTTCTTCAGGTTTCAGCCCGGTTCGGCTGCCTGGTGGCGGGACGGGTCGGTGCCATCGGGACTTCAAAGGCAGCTGCCTGAGTGCTGCGGCCGTTGCTGCCCCAGGCACGGCTGCGCCTGCAGGAAGCTATCGCTGCACGGGCCCGGGCGGGAAAATCCACCTTTGATAAGAGCCTAAATAAAAACTTGCAGCTTAAGAGCTCGCTGGCAAAGCGGCTGTTTGAGCAGCCGAGCTGAACCTGAGCCACCACCGTCGGCACCTGCGAGGATTCATCACGGTGCATCAGTTCAATTGTTTTGTTTGGGGATGACATTTCAGTCATCTCAAGAACTTCAAGGCAATCAAAAACATTAACTTGAGGAAGGTGAATCGGGGTAACAAGTCCTTCTGGTTGCAAAGATAAAATGAGAATGTGAACAGCTAGAAGGCAAACTGGCCCTTTAGACGTCACCTTGTGAGAGGTACTGGGAAGGCTCTTCCCCACGGTGGGTTCTTTGAAAGCAAGGGGCCAAAACTGGGGCTTTGATGCAGTTTCAAAAGGGCTGCCAGGGTGAGTGAAGGCAGTGGCAATTCAGCTTCTGGTGCTACTGGCTGGAGGGCTCCTGCAGATAAAGCAACTGCCTTTGGTTTACCCCCACGTCTGAATTTGTCCCACTTTTCTATTGGTTTCTCCCCAGTTTCTCCAGGCATGAAATTTGATCCTACTGCGTAAACCAAAAGGTGAGTATTAAAGACAAGGTCACCTTTGTGCCTATGGAAGTTATTTTCTTAGAGCTGGGATTAATTATTTAGTAATTATATTTTCCAAAATGAAATACCAAAAGGGATGCAAGTAGCATGTTGGTCATCCCTGAAGGGACATAAAACAGTGAGTGAATCTTCTGGTTGTCCAATATCCACACCCAGGAGAGTCACACGCCCCACTACGAGCATATTTATACAGTCTTGAGGAAGATAAAACCCCTCCCGGGAGAGACACTAGTCTCCAGGCGATGTGTACAGTAGCTCTGCATCCAATAGCTTTTGCGAGAAAGCCAATTGTGGCAAACTGCATTAAATTACGTGCAATAATTTTGTAATATGGACTTCTGCCTGCTGACTATTAAAAATGTATAGTAGTCCAAACCACTTCTCTCCTGGGACCAACAAACTCACTTCAGGCAAGATTTCTGCTTGGGTTCAAACCTCAAGTTGGGAACAGCTAGTGTTTTTAACTAAGTCACCCCAAACCGTCCCAAACCTATGAAAACACACTCATACAGTAACTCCTGCTGTTGTTCCAGACATCTGAATGTTCCAGTAAAGTGTCCCAGCTGGCCCCAGATGTTTCTTAAGTATAAAGCAATGCTCTGAGTGCTGGACCCCCTGCCGCCCGAACCTGAAGCTCAGCGGATTAAAGATTGACTGCGCTATGACATATTCGCATTTAGCCTGAATATAATACAGCAAAGACTTATCAATGGCAAATGTTTGAAATGTAATCCAGCAAGCAGAGTAGGCTGGCACTTTGAATATGATGTATAAATAATGTATGGGAACTTAAGATCTAAATTAGATCTACAGGAAGAAAACTTTCCCTTTTCTCTGACTCTAAAAGAAAGTTCTCTCACAATGAGGTCATTTTTATGTCCGTCTTTTGGTTTACAATTTTGCTTTTAGACAGAGGGTCTTCCTTTTACTTTGGAAACATTTTGTGAGTTACAGTTTTCCTCCAGTTTTCTAAATAGTTAAGTGAAGAAGTTAATTTACTTGTTAGTAAATTGACTTTGAAATCTGCAAAATAACTTCTAAACTTTGCGTCGTATGCTGAAAGCTAACTGCAGTAACGCTAAACCGTAACCCTTGTTGTTAAAAAAAAAAAAAAAAAAGATAGTGGAGTGAAAGAGAGAGAGGAGAAATAAAGGGAGAAAGAGAGAGAAACAATCCCATTTTGGTTTTTGTTAGAGGACGGCATACTACATAGATCAGAGACTTTTCAAAAAATAAAAACCCCCACTGTACACAAAGCACAGGAAAATGTGAGGAAAAAAGGAAAAACCTAAAAGCAGCTTAGAATGTGTTAACTCTGCCATTCTGTCAGCTTAAAGAGTATTTTATGCTTGATCAACAGCTCTCTTTTATTATGCTTTTCTTTCATTCATTCAAGACATCAAAGACCAGAACCACCAGTGTACCTGATCTACCAGAAGAACTTGTAAGGGTGTTCTAAAGAAACGGGGGTATTGGGAGCCAGACACCCCTGCGGACAAGGCAGTTCAAAGAGAATATTTCAACAATGATTACATTTTGTAAATCTTTGTACGAAAGACAGCTTATTTCCTGCTTTTTTCATGAAAAATAGATTCTATCCATTAAAGTGAGCCCACAGTATGAAAGTTACTTGAGATCTGAGGTACAGCAAGCGGATTAAGTGGATGGTGAGATGAAATCTTTGAGAGAGACGATGGCTTTCTCTGATATTTGTCGCTGCCATAAGGTTTTCTGACTGGGACAGAAACTTCTTTTTTTTTAATTTATTTGTAGACTTGCTGGTGTCAGTGAAGACGTTTGTAAAAGCAAAATAAACCAAAATGAAACAGAAGGGAAAACTGTAACAAATAAAGGAACTAAGAAAACAAATGGCTGCAAAAACCTTTTGACATGTTTAGAAGAAAAACTATATATATTTGCCCCACTCTAAAAATCGCAGGCTAGCCATTTAAATCCAGCAGACAACTCCAAAGCGCAGCACACAGACCCACGCCAGCTGTTTACTTTTCAAAGCCCGTGGTGGTTTCTGCATTGATAAACTATATAACCTCACACACACAGAAGGGATTTTAGCTATGCCAGACCTTATTGCTCTGTCCCAGTCTCTTTATGTGCTGTCACAGAATAAAAATGATCCTAACACAAACGCTGAAATAATATCTTGCTCCAGAAAGGACATCTTTGTAGATATTTCCTGAGTTACTGCCAAAAAGATTTTTTTTCGCCCATTCATCCTTTCAAAGTTTTGCTATAAACATAGCCAAAATTGTTCGGGAGTAATCAGAAATGACCAAAATATGACCTGCCAACCAAGTATAGCTGTCGGGGGGAGGAAGCTGCCCCACGCCTGCGGCCCGGCCAGCAGTCACCTCTGCCACCACACCTGGATGACTCTCACCGGCATTGGCACCTCTCTTACTTGCCTGGTACATACATCGTCTTTTGCAAGGGAAGAAGAAGTATGCATTTTATCAAAGAAGCAAAAAGACAACTTTAAAACCCACCTCACAGTTTACATCTACTATTGTGATTTAAAAGTAAATATGCTGCGAAGGGGGTCTTAAATTGTGCACTTTATGCCTCGCTTTTTAGACAGCTCTGTATTTTCCTCTGCTGGAAGCACAGTTAAATTTGCTAGAGAGTGCAACACTTAAATATTTCTTACGCTAAATCTCCCTTATTTCTTTCCTTTTATGAAATAAAGTGTGCGTCGGGACTTGGATCCGCTTACAACTTCACGCCGGGAACTCCCATGGAAACTGGGATGGCAGACACATTGCTGCAATGGGACTTTCCAGCATTTTGCTAGGAAAAAAGTGAGCCCTTTGGGAACCACCGTGAGCCCGCTCCCGAAACTACAGTGCCCACATTGTCCTCCATTTCCCTGTGCCCCTGGACACGGCACAAAGCCAGCGGGTGCACGGGGACACCCCAGCCCTGATGGTGGGTGCATGGGGCCGGCGGCAGCCCCAGCTCCCAGCCCCTCGTGGCCGCGGTCTGCCCGTCCCGGGCTCCGGCAGTGCGTTTGCAAGTTCAAGTTCAGGTTTAAGCGAAATAAAATGCTCCTTGGGAGTCTGCAGCCAGCCCTCATTTACATGTGATCCCTCTGAACTTCGCCTGCGCCAGCGCGCCCTGTTTCCAGGGCCCGCCGAAAGAATGTTTTACAGTTAGAGCCCGCAGTGCTTTCTCAGGCATTTTAGACCCAGAGGCCCAAGTTTCAAGCTGCAGCATTAAAAGTTTCCACAGAGCTACTGCAGAGAGAGGGAGGAAGGCGGGGGGGAGGGAAATGAGGAGAACAATATCGTCTTAATTGTCTCTATATAGCTCCACAGTTAAAGTATTACTTTTTAAAGGGACATAATTTATTCTAGAGGCACGGTGTTATAACAACCAGTACATACTTTCACTACAGCGTAACCCGCTCTATTCTTCATTGTGCTCTCTGGTTTTGTTGCTTTTGCAGAACTCCTTGTTACCCGGTCCCCTATACTGTACTTACAGTTTTATTCAATTTAAGCCAGTTCCTGCAGTCCTCAGGCGAGTGAAACTCCCCTGAAGCCTCAGGAGTTTTGCCTGCACCAGGACTGCAAAAATAATCTCCCTGCAACCACCATTTCCCCCAAAGTTTCTCTACTTTTATTGCTTTAGACAATCAGGGAAAGTCATCCAAAGAAAATCAACCCCCAGTCCGGGCCTCCCAACCTCCATTTGCAGCGAGACAGCCTGAGTGCGTGCACACACACACGGACACACAGACACACGGACACACAGACACACACACTCGGGGGGTCTGCTCCTGGGACTCTCCTTCCCCATCCCATGCCGGTGGGGAGCAATGGAGCAACTGGAACTACGTGAGGGGCCTGCGGGGCTGAGGGGTCCCAGCGGGATGGGCTGCTCTGCCGGCAAGTTGCTGCAGACGCTCTGGCTGTTTGCTCTACAGAGTTTGGGGTACAAAAGGTAGTTTTCAGCCGCTTTTCTCGACTGCCCTGAAAGTACTTTAAAGTATACAGCACAAGAGGAAAGCGAGGGGAGATAATAACTTGAGCTGGAGGGGAGAGCGAGCACTCCCTCCAAAATCCCCCCCAAAGCCTCCAGCGCCTGGTCTCTGCCTGCACTGGACGTCTGCGCGTGAAGCAGACAAATGAGCAGCCCCGCAGTTCTGCTGAGAGAGCAAAGGCAGCGTGCACAGCCTAATAAAAGCAGGGCAAAAACCAGGGAGGGGACAGGTAGGCGGAGGGCTGGGATGCGCAGGCGAGGAATTGGTCTGCGGGCAGCGGGAACAGCAGGACTGGTGGGGTACACGCCAGGCAGATGCAGACTGACAGAGGGACTGCATGGGAACTGGGGACTCCAGGACAAGGGGGCTGAGACAACAGCACATTTTCAGAAGTGGGCAGAGAAAGGTTGGGGTTTGGAGATTGCAGAAAGGGAAGAGGAAATGGGGTTTTGGCAAGTCCTAGGTGTGAAAGAAGATAAAAAATGATCTCCAAATTAACGTGGGCAGGAATAGGGGCACAGAGAAAACTCCAGTGTTCTTGCCACATTAACCTTAAAGTAGACAGTGAGCTGGAGAAATAATGAATCAATTCAGTGGTGAACCCCCCTCCCCAAATCTCCCCTTAAAAAATAGAAAGTCAAGAGGGCATTGAGCTGGACAGAAAAACCCTCCTGAACACCAGAACTTTTGATGTCTGCATTTTTCCTGACGCTTTGTACCTTCCTAAACTTAACAAACTGCTCTAAGAAAAGTGGAAGGCCGTGCACCATGCCTGTGCTCAGCACTTGGCCCTGGGGGTGGCCATGGGGACTGATGATGGGACTTGTCCCGTTACACCATGGGGAGCCCTGGGCCATGGACATGGTGGCCGATGAGTCCCGTACAGCTCTGTCAGGGCCATTGGGGTTGGGATGATACAGGAGCTGGGTGACAGGGGCAAGGAAAGGGCACCCCAGCCTTCGCACATAGCCACCTCTCTGGTGGAGAAATGGGAAAAGCCTTCACAGCACATGATGCCTTTGGATGAGGAGGAATGTATTAGACATGGTTGGCTAAAGGGAGTTGGGTCTTGGCCTAGTGTGGCATGATTTTCACACATATTGTGAGATGCCAATGAAAGTCCTGGTGGAGTGTAAAGTCATTAAATGAGATGAAAATTAAGAATTTAGTTATTTCTCCTTCATCATATTTGTGCAGTATGGCAGGCAGAATGAATTACTACTAATGATCAAATTTAGTAATACTAATTAAACTATCTCAATTTAATTAATATTAACAGAGAAAACAGACAAAATTGCTAATGTAAACCTTGAACTTAAAATCAAAAGGTGCATCTTTGCTTTTATGAGTCACTGAATGTGAGGCTTTTCTCTGAAAATAGACTGTATAGAAGTATACAGTATAGACAGTACTCTTTGTACTCAGTAAGTAAGCTGCTCCATTGTACGTAGAATTACAGCTCTCCCCCATCTTTTTTTTTTTTTTTTTCATTTTTTCTAAATGTTACTACTTTTACTCCTCGTATTCCTGGAAAGCCTCCAGGGGAAGAATCTGAACTCTGTTTTGACTCACACAACATCAGCAGGACCAATAAAGCAGTTACCATTACTGGGACAAATTCTGCCCTTGTTACTACTGTTAGGAAGACAACGAGTTTATAAAGAGCCTATGGAGCCTCCCTTGCTGGGAATGAACGAGATGGAACATAACCTGGCCTATACTTTCTGACTTAGCCTACAAGACCAGTAAATGATGACTGCATAGCAAGCCCTCCCCATAAAGAAAACATTAATATTAACCTTTATCTTATTTGAAAAAGACTAGATTTATTCTACTGTGCATAGCTATAAGCAAACTCTAAGCAAAATTAAACAAAAATATTATTGTATTTCTAAAACGAACTCCCGCCAATAACATCTCCTACTCTCACTGACTTCAATGAATGTGCAGTTGGCTCCAATACCATAGATTCACGGTTATGATCTTTAACCCAAAACACTACAAGAAAGTCCTTAAAAAAAAAAAAAAAAAAAAAGAGAGAGAAGAGCCACACAAGGAACAATATTTGTAAAAGTGTTCCTGGAAAATCTCAAATCTCATTGTTTAGCACATGTAAGGATGAAAAAACCCCACCCCACATGCAAATTTCATATCTAACTTTATCCCCTTTTTAAAAAAGATACCCTTTCTGTTGTCATATTTAAAAAGATGTAGTTATAGCAAATGCACAAAAGGATACCTAAAGTTGTATAAAGCTGCTCCAAGCAATGCAGAAATTATTGTGTTCAGCCTCAGAGATGGCTGCATTTTATTGGTAGTGATTTTTGTTACTCATAATTCATAATTAAAATTACATTTCATTGGCTTCTGAAATGTATTTAGCTGCATCTCTTCATGTGTAATAACTAGTATTTGTATAGATGATGTAAGAGTTGGGTTATGCAAGTGAATATGCCTGAAAATATTATGATTATAGTGTCAGTACTGTTTCCAAAATTGAATATTAATAACCAAAGTAACTAAAAGCTACATAGTCAAGCCTACAAGATATGTTCATGTTTAGCCTCTTGATTTATTAATATTACATTTTTTCTTTTTAAAAGTATCCTGGTTTTGGATTACACTTTTCCAGTTCTACCTCTGTTCAAGTAGAATATACTATAAAAAAATATGCCTAAAACAAGAGGATCCTTTTTGTTGTTCTGAACCAAAAGCAGGTAAAACTTGAAAGCTACAACGTGGCCTAAGAACAGGCACCTTTGTTAAATTTAAAATATCAACAGGTTTTAACAAAATTGCAGTCATTTTGTTGTATTGCTTTTGAAGCCCCAATCCTTCCCCTGTATGCTATTTAAATTTGTCTATGATAGTCCAGCACTAGGGAAGGTGATGCTCAGTGTCTCAGGAACATGAAATCTACTCCAAACTGGAGAGTCCTTCTCCATTAAGAAATGGTTTCCTATCTTTTGGTCCCTTCTTATGGAATTTGCTATTAATTTCAGAGCAAGATAGTCTATTTTGCAAGGTGTTCACGTCTGGAGCTTATTTATTCCTTGACCTCCGTGTTAAGGCCATTAAGTGAAGGTGATTCTTAGAACAGAGGTAGCTTAATGCCTATCCATTGGGAAGGATGTAGGGATTGTGGCCTTTAATTTTTGACCTTCATTGTAGATTGTGGTCCTAATCCTTTGATTGCAGAATTGTTAAAAAGTATATATGGCAGTTGGCAAAAATCTTAATGTTCCAGTAAATGCAAAAGCCATAAATTCAGCTGCTGACCTTTTCCATCCAGGTCACATGTGACACCCTCTGGAGTTTGTCAGGCTGTGTGGAATTTATGGAGCTCATACAGGTATCAGCTGCAAAAGCTGAACTTTCATGAAATGTCTTTCAAAGGCACTTCCAAAACCCCTGTAAAAAGTCAGTATGTGTTTTTTTAAGGGTATGCATTCTACGTGCATTTTAAAAGGTCTCATCATGCTGTCTCTGCAAATTTTCCACACTTAGGAAACTTCAGCTCTTAAATTATTACTCTTTACAAAATAGAGAAATCAGGCCAGGCATGTAATTATTGTGATTACCTACTTCCAACAACCCCTTTCCAAGCCTACAGAATATGCTGAACCTCTGTGCACTCCTTTCTTTCTCATGCGCATCTCTCTGCCCCTCTCTGAAATCAATGGTATTGATGGCATATTGTCAGTCAGGGAAATGTGATTTGATAGTACCCTAAAGCAGTTGCAAAAGAAGAGAAGGAGTACAAAACCTACTCAGGTCCATACCGTGAGCGTGAGATCAATGTTTTCAATAATACGTTTGCCGCCATGTAGCACCCTAACTGTCGCAATTAATAATGTAGAAGGAGCTGATTAACTTAAGTAAAGTGCTCTCCACTTTGTAAACACATAAAGATCTATAGGGCAAAAGAGGAAAGAACGAACAAAACGTCATTTTTATATTTTATGTGGACACATTCTTGCTTTCTATTCTGCTCTTGTAACAAGTACTGTAGTAGCCACTCTGACAGAGTCAATAAATCGATCTGGGACCTGATGCAGCAGTGAGGCAGACTAATCCAATACAGCATTATCTGCAATGGAGGTTGGGGGTGGGCATGAGGTGGCCAGGAAATTGGCCAAGTCAAGTAAAACCAGTATGAGGCACATAACTATAATCTTGCCTTATACTTGCTTGTTTGATTTGTGTGTGTGTATACGTATGCATGTGTGTATCTGAACAAATGTGCAGCTCTGCAGGAGAAAAGTGCTCTGCCCATGCTGCATCTCCAAAGTCCTTACAATATCCGAAGTCCTTTCAATGCTCTGGTTGGTCACAAGACCCTGTAGCTCAGCACGGATCAGCACCCATTCTGATTTAATCATGTTGGCAGCGTGGCCAATGAATTTAAAGATCTGATGACTCTCTCCCCCACCACACAAAAGTCAGTACCTGTTCCCTCTCTCAGCTGTGCCCACCACAACAGCAGCAAGACCTGCTGCTTGCTCATTGAAAAAACAGATCTGAGCATCCCCTTCCATGTGCTCTGTACCTGCGAACATAGGAACTGTCATGTTTTGTCAGATTAAATGGTCACTTGGGTCTGGTATTATGTCTCTGACAGTGGCTGAGCTCCTTATGGGAGGAAGATGCAAGAATCCCTATAAAGGAGATGGACCAAAATGATTTGGCCTGAGGGGAAGGTTCTTCCCAGCCCCATGCAGTAAGTGGTAGGCCTTGTAAATCCATGTTAGTGGGGAATATGAGACTGAAAAAAATAAAAATAAAAGAAAGTTTCCTGCTGAATGGAAAAAAGAAAACTGCTTTTTGGCAGAAGTTCTTCCAAGAAGGAGAACATAGTCCATTGTTATTATGAAGACTTTTCAATGAAAACGCAGAAAATCATTGCCTTTTAGAGTAATTGTTTAGCTAAAGAAAGGTTACACAGCTTGTAGAGAATTTAGTAAGAAATTAAATCTCTCCAGCTCATTCATCATATTTCTGCATTTGCCAACTCTTCCCACCAGGCCCACACTTACTTCTTCTCTCTCTTCTCCCCTACTGTGGAGTATAAGTAATGGCCATAAAACCCACAGAAAGGGTGCCTTACACACAGGCTTCCTGTTTATTGTAAGGAGGGGGAAAAATGCAATAAGTTTAATTGCTTAGTTTAGGAAATTTGTCTATGTCCATTGTAAATAATTGTATGCTGTATCTATCGGAAATAGGATGCTTAGTGTTAGTTTCAAAAAAAAAAAGTCTAAACTGCTCACCAGAGCCTGCAAGGAGGAAGAAGAAAAAGCACAGGAAAAAGGACCCCCCCTGCTGTGGACTAACCCAGGCATTTCTGGACTGATTTGGCTCCAACCCACTTTGAAGATAAGGCCACATGATGATACCAGGAAGTTTTCTATGAATCTTTACCTTTGTAGTGCAATATTTGCTTTCTTCTTGAGGTATACTGTTCTTTGCTGCTTTTTAAGAACTGATCTGAGAGCAGAATTTCATACTGCTCCTCTGCGCGAAAGCTCAATTAAACGGGCTTTGTGCGCTGAGCTGAACAGGCAGTGAAGGGAATGGGAGTTGGGGAGTGACCCTGATTTCTGTTCACCTTTGTATCTCCTCTCTGTGGAGCACACTCTGTACTGTCATTAGCAACTGTGATCAGAGCAGCATGTTCACACTCATGCTGCACTGGTGATGTGTGGCTATGGAGCTATTATGTGATTGGGGCACATCAAGAGCACCACAACTGTGTGCGGACTCTTTGCTCCCATCATGGTGGAACCATCTCAATTTTAGCTCAGTAAAGGATTCAGCCAACATTCCCTTATCTAATTTCAGCAGACGAGAAGAGCAAGTTTAATATGGCCAAACACAAAGCAAAGGCAGGATCTGAAATCTTCTTTCAGCTTTCCAGGGTCTGAGACCTGCTGATGCTTGATAGAGATTGATACTGCATTTTCTATGCACACTCTCTCTAGACTTATACTACATTTTTAGAGCCATCTCCAGGCCACCCTCAAGACCAGGCCAGTACACCTGCTTCCTGGGTGGAAGATGAAAGACAGCACCAACATTCAGGTCACATATCAGTAGCTTGGTGCCACTGGTTCTGCAGCAAAACACTTTTTCCTCAGGAATCAAAACTTTCAGTGGTCATAATAGGGCTCAAGCCTACAAGAGCCCACCCTTCTTCAGTGCCCTTCAGCCCAGGCAATTACTATAAATTAAGTGGTCACATATACAACTTTCTCTTCTCACATGTTCAACTGTTCATTATAATGGTTCTGTTTCTGATCTCTGTTTTGTGTGTCCCATCTCTTACATGTATTGCAAATCTCTAGAAGGAAAGTGATCCATAAGGGTATAGGGCTCACATACGCTCAGGAACAATCTAAAATTCAGATAGCACTTTGGGCACTGTGTAACTCTGCTCTGGGTGTCGGAGACCAGTCCTCGCTTCCCATTGCTGATATGGGCAAGTCCACAGATCCCTGCTGGGTTTGGAAGAAGAGTGACCCCTCTAACTTCAGCAGCTCTAGAAAGTAGCAGTTCCACACCCCAAAACTGTCTTTTTATATCTAGTCTCTGCAAATTTCTGTTCTTTACCCAGGAGAGACGTTATTCCTGCATTTAAATGGTGTTCTGAACCTGCCAGTAAATTTGCTGCTACAGGCCAAGAGAAAGAAAGGGGCAGTCAAGTCTCTGCTTAAAAGTGCTTTGCAGCTTAAGCTTCTTCCAAAGCCATGCATGCTGGCCTAGGGAGGTTACTTTATAGAATATGTAGTTCTCAGGGGGCTGAACTGATTTGAACAAATGCTTCCAAATTAGTGTTCTTCATCTTCATTCACACTCAAACACAAGCAGTGCATTAGCCTGGAGGAGTAGTATTCTTATCCTGGGGAGGAACAGTCACCTAAGCAACAAGTAGTGCTGACCTGGCTTATAAATAGTTCTGCTCAGAACCCCCGAAATAAAAGGCCTGATCTTGTTCCTGCAGCCTCTCATGTTCTCTGCACGTCCGATGCAATGTACAAGCCACACACACCCCTTACACTTTTTCTGAACATGAACTGCTCCATGAACAGCGGTGGCTCAGCTGTTAGCACACTGCAGCAATACCATGAAATCCTGACCTTACCCTTCCTCCCCGAGGGCCAGCAGGTGCTGCCTGTCTGACCAGAGCAATTCCTGGGCACTGGGAAATGGGAGAAAGAGAGAAGGGTGCAGAGGCAGAAAAGGACAGGCAGCTTGTGGTACTCATTAATAAAGCACATCAACGTGAGCTGTGTGTGAGTCTGGCAGCTCTGCATCCCTTACTGATGGTGCAATGGGCAGGGTGCTGTGGCAGGGGTTCAGCAAGAAACAAAAATGGAAAATCCCCATGAAGTGAGGCACGTTTTATTTGTCAAAAAGAAAAAAAAAAAAAAAATGTGCATTGGTTTCTTTCTTCCATAGGGTGGCAATGGAACCTGGGCACAAAGCAGCTACGTGGTTTCAGCTGCAGAAGCAATAGCTCTGGAGGAACTGCATTAGCTTCCTATTCAAGGTGCTGACTTTGATCTATGAATCCTATACGCTTTGGGGCCTTGCTACCTGTGAGACTGCTTCCCTGCCTCCCCCCTGTCTGCACTGCCTCCAGCCGTGGTGAGGGGCATCACCTGCACTACATTCCTCCGAATTAAGTGTCTAGGCAGCAGTGACTAGCTGTTATCGCAGAAGGACCATCTACTCTGGAATTTGCCTCCCTCCCTTGTCTGACAGAGCTCACATCTGCTAACCTACAGGACACAGCGTAAAGCTCATTTTTTTTCTCATGCCCTTTGTTATAAAGTGCTGCCAGTGAAAAATTGCAGGTTGCAGTTTGCTTTCTAAAAGGATTGTGGGGAAGTAAAATAGACTTTCCCTCGTCTCTTGAAAAGAAAGTAATTGTACAGTTAGGTTTGTGTATGCACCTGAGGCATAGGGTGGTTTTTTAGAGATAAATAAAAGCCTAAAAGAAGAAGCTACAAAAATACCACTGTCTAATTCACGAAAGGCAGAGAACAGGAGCAGATCTAGAGAAGTTAGCAATTTCCTTATACTATAAAGATAGTATCCCTTTTGCTAAACTCTAGTAATCCCCCCCCCCCCCCCCCCGCCCCAACTTGCTACAGGGCAGCATTACTCTTTTACAGATGTGTTTCACAGCGTGCATTTTTGTACCTGCTCTTTTATAGGGCTGGTAGCAAGAGCAATGGCTGGGCTTCTGAGCTTGCTGGTGTTCATACTGGTCATTTTGCTGCCTAGATAAGCTTGTTTGACTTTTTTCAGTTTTTCTTATACTTTATTGCAGCGTGCTAGGTAAGTTATGGGCCTTTTGTTTCAATTGTTTTGCGTTATAAAGGATGAGCTCTATCTACAGCACTGTTGTAGCTATGTGGCTCTAGGGCCCCACCAGGGAAAGTGTGAAAAGACAAGACCTTGGCTTACTATCCATGATCTGACTGTAGCTTTGGGATTGTGCAAAGGCAGAAGCAGGAACAGCTTCTACTTCTGTTCTTCTAGAAAATAGTTTTATCTTTTCCTAGAGAAAGGTAAGGGAATAAATATTTGGTTTTGTGCTTAACTAAGCTTTATAAACTAACTGGGATGGATCTGATATAAAGCATGTTTAGATTAGAGAGGGATTTTTCCTGAAATAGCTGGACAAGAGGGTGCATGATACACTTTCTCTCTTAAGCAGAGAAGAAAGCCATTTAGTTTCTCACAGGTGGTAAAGCAGTTGATCCTCTGCCTGGGTGCCTGCAGTGGGAGGCAGTTTCTGTTCTGTGCATCCTTGTAACCTTACTGTATAAGGCACACAGGCTACTGGCAGGTAGGAGTGATTAGATGGAGCAGGCATGTGTTGCCCAGGAGCTGTTTTTAGCATCCGAAGTACAATTTCCAGGAAGATGTAGGGTAAGTAGGTGGCAAACAGGACTCAGCCTAGTAAACAATGTTTAGTGTGAAGTGGAGCTGCAGCATGCTGAATACAGCACACTGATTCCTAAAGGAATTTTGTATGATAGAGCAAAGTGAAGGCATTAGAGATCAGCAAACACCGTTTAGAGTGGCGAGTGACAATGCAAACTCTGGTCACAAAGAGCAGGTTACTAGTTTAGTGTTACCAGCTGCACGTACTCTGAGTGCATATCCTGTGTTTCACAATTACTTTCATCGCTTGGTTAGGAAAAAAAAAACCCCAAACTCAGAACCCTTTATTCTTTTTTAGTGTTGTTGCTACTGATAGGCTAGTCCCCAGTTAATGGGATGGTACTTTCCCATTCCTCTACCACTCTCCTTATTACAAGTAGTTGGCAATACGAGAGACATATCTATTACTTAGTCATGAGGTATCTAGACCAGCTTGCTTTTGAAACTAAAGACTGTGTACCCCAGGCATACTGTATTTCTGATTTGCATATGGAAAAGGCAGTTAAAAAGCTGATGTCCCCATATTGCTTGTGAGTCAAGTAGCAAAAGTAAATGATTTATCAAGTAAAGGTTACAACACCTGTGCCTTTTTGTCAACATATACAGAGGATGCCAAGTCAAGTGTTTCTTCTAATAGCTCAAACAGAAATTCAGATTCAAATAACCCCCCCCCCCAGACAGGACAATTATGCGGTGAGCCGCTGGAGTGGCAGAGTGATGGATGGGGTAAGCAGAGGCAGTGTGTGAAAAAACAAACCAACTGAAAAGTTTTGAAGCTGCTAAAACTAGACAAAGCCAGCAGCCCTTTTGGGGCTTTTATTGTTGAATCAGAACTACTGACTTAAATCAGTTTATTTCCTGGTCTCTTCTGTCATGGAGTTGTTGTCCTGCTACAACCTTTGTTGACAAAGGAAGACAGGCTTTTTCTAAATAAAATATTATATAAATTCTATAAAATTCCTTTAAGGGATTATATTTGAAGCAATGTGACAAAAATCAGAACATTCTGCTAATGGAAATGTCTACTGTTAATTTTTATAATGCCCATTAAGAAAGGCATGCACTGGTTTTGGTTGTTTGAAAACAGCCCAGGACAGAATGATCCTTGCTCAAACCCAGCCATGCTGTTGTACATTTGTCTGCGATTTTATTCCAATGTTCTGTGAAAGCCCATGAATGCCCATGTATGGGAAATGTGACTTCTGCTGAATGGCGCTGTCATTTCCCTGGGCACAGACCCACTTCTGCAGCACTTTAAGACTAATAACGATGATGCGTAACTAGTGCCTGTAGTCAAATGACCCACCAATTGGAAGAGAAAATCAGAGCCACCAAAAAGCTGACCATAATGTTTTCCTGCAGTTTGTAGCTGAACCGTAATTTTAAAAAAGCAGATGTTCAGATACAGTCTTCATTTTTATTTTGTTGTTCCAGCAGTAAAGAGTTGCTTAACCCTTATATTTAAGCTTGACTTTCAGAAGCTCTGAGTGTTCACTGCTTCCTGTTGTCTAAGGGAGCTGTGTGTCCTGGCAGTTAGTGGTCCTCAGGACCCATATCTTAGGCTGACTCTGAATGTACTATAAAAATCCTGATGGAAAGCAGCCACCCCAGCTGCTTTTAATAAGACAGTCCTATGTGTTTTTATATTTTCATTTTGAAAATATCCTAAGTGATCGTCCTATACACTAATGCCCTGCAAAAAGAGTACAAAAGCATGTCTTTGTTTAGAGGAGTGCTGAGTAAATCCCAAATTATTGCAGTTAGTATTTTTACCTCACTTCTCTGATTTAAAACACAGTCAACTTCAGAGTTGTTTCATGAATAAGTAGTGAGTTTTGCTGATAAATTATATATTTAGTATCAAGTGGGTTGTGGTGGTGTAATGATGTATAGAAGCACAGAGATGCAGCTCGAGTCAGAGACTGGAAGTCAGTCTCCTTACCCACTGCAGCATGTTTGACTTTAATTGAAAGCTGTGCTTGAGTATTGTTTTTCACTCTACAGCATTGTTATTCACGATACTGCATTACATAGAAGCACTTAAAGTAAGGCTAGAGCACTTTAAAGTGATTTAAGTCATAAATAAGGAGGATAAAAGTTTACAGTCAACAAACTTATCTGGGAAACCTAGGCTGCAGGATGCAAATAATTTTAAAATATTTTGGAGACTTAATACTGTTGTGACTTACTACATAATCAATTTACCAACTAGTAGTTTTTCAAGCCTTCTGGAAAAGGTAAGTAGCATTCTCCAAAGGGTTTCAAGTTTCCTGAGCTATGAAGGAAAAGACCAAATGCTTAAGGACTTTAACATTCCCATTTCCCGATTTCACTGTATTTCTGTGTATTCCAGTTTTTTCCAAAATGACTGGAGAAATATGATTTAAATGTGAAAGCGCATGAAAACTTGTCACGTACATGAACCGAATAAAGGAAGAGGCCTGAAAAGTGGGGTGCAGGCTGCGTTTTGTTAAGGCATTAAAAAAAAATCAGAACCTGATGAGTTAAAACCCCGCTCTGCGCTGCTGGTGTACTTTCTGTGACCCTATTTAATGCAGAGAAGGTTTGAGATTCGATGTAGTTTAACCTGTGCTGTCGACAGAGCTATAAACTAAAGCCCCTAACAAATTGTACACAAAGAACAGATAGCAAGAAAACACATTGTGTTCACAGGCATCTGGTTGCAGCCCTGTAAACTGAAAATCTTCTGTGATGAGTGACTTGTGTTTCACTAACAGCGTAGGTGCTGAAGTCCTCGCAATGAGGAGCCTGTCTTCATGCGTATAGTGGACTATGGCATGTGACAGCCATTAATCTGTACACTAATTATTCAGATGCATATAAACAATTTGAAAGAACTTAAAAGAGCTAAGAGTAGTACTCCCCAATTTGCTAGTTATTTGAATTATTACTTTTTAGTCATTGCAGCCAGCTAAAAACAAAATTACAAATATTTCTTGCTGTTGACCTTTGAAAGAATTGTAATGTAGTCAAACAATCACTTAAAACTACTAACTATGGCTGTCCTAAAGCACTAGTTCTGCTCACTTTTTTATACCTTCTCCCCCATGATAATGTGATATTAAGCACAGACTTAATTTTTTCAACATCTGGCTCAAATTAGCTGCTAACAAAACTGCCAACAACTATTTTCTTAATCGACCCTGGGAATTTGATACAGCTTGGAAAAAGCACATTTAAACCTCGTCCTTCTCCTAAAGAAACACAAATGTTTACTTGAGCTTCTGATTTGACCATAACAGGACTATGAATTCAGTTAACCCAGCTTTATAGGCCTGCCTCAACTGGACTTTTTTCTCTTTGTGTAAGGAAACAGATGTGCTCGCAATTACAAAATCTCCTGCTTGCTCAAAGCCCACCATGCAAATGGCCAACCAGGAATTTGAGTCTATTTTTTCACATGGAAGTCATTGGAGCAGTCTCTCATTGTATTTGGTGGGGGACTAAGGTGCACTGTTACCTGATGGGTCTCTCTGAGCTCCTTTTGCATATGCAATTAAATGCACTGCCTAGGGAACAGGTTGGAGCAAAAGTCTTTGAAAACTCAGTCCTAGAGGGAAAAACTGTGCACTAGAAGCCAATATCTTAGAAAGCAAAAGAGATCTTTCCAGTTATGAAAGCAGCGTTATTACTACATAAGCCCAAAAAAACACAACAGACAAACAAACTGCAAGTGACATTTCACTGTAGTTACTGAGACCATGTGGGTGAAGTGACAGCGGCAATGCAGCTGGCTCCGCGGGGACACGTTAGAGTACACTGAAGAAGAAGAGGCTGCAGGCATACAGAGAAGTTGAAAGCGGCCCACCTGAGTCTGTTGAGGGATATTTACAAAGCTTGGATCCCGTGGTCCAACACTGACGAATCGGTTTGCGGGGGAGGTGCTGGGTGTCGAGTAGGCTGTGAAGGGAAGGGACACATGCGTTGAGGAAGCGGCACTAGATTGCACACGAACAACACCAAAACACACTGTCTCAGAGCCACCTAAGCAGATGTTTAACATAGAAATGTGCAAACGTTTTACAGAGCGAGAGTTTGGTTTTAGACACTGGAAAGGTTTGGTCTTACTGATGGGGATATAAACACGCAGGGGACTAGGCTGCTGGGAGAGGGCTTCTTGCCAGGCAGGACGGCAATGATGTGCACTCAGGGAGAAGTGTGCTGGGGTCACCTGCGCAGCTCTCCATCCCAGAGGAGAACCGCTGCAGGCCCTTCCATGTTGGGAAAGCACAAGAGACTTCTGTAGGTCTTGGTATTGCCTGACTGTTTTCACTCGAGTATGTGGTAACTCTGGCTTTAATGAAGTTTTGTGTAGCAGTGAATTTACTAAAGTGCTTATTAACAGAATCAGACCCTTATTTCATGCTAATCCAGCATTCTCTCTCAATATAAAGTTTTGCTTTTCATACTGCTGTGGTCTGCACTCTTTAAAATGTTCACTTGATGTGTTTGACAAACTAGGAAGATCCTTTCGGTAAAAAATTAATGGGTTGCAGTTTCACTGGGGTGGTAAGTGCAATCAGTCTGAAGGCTGAAGCTGCCTTTAAAAACTGGAATGGCTCCCATAAATGTAAAGCTATTAAATGCAATGCAAGCCAAGAACCCAGATTACTTCCAAACTTGAAGTACTTTAATGATTTTATTGTTGCATTATATTCTCCACTGCAACTGTCCTCAATGCCACATACTTCCACATCCAAAAGCTTTCAGTGCATTTTCAGTCCTCCCCTCATTTGAAAATTCTCCATGCAATCTTCTCCCTTGTTTAGTTTTTTGCATGTTCAGATCTAAATTCAAATAACCTAAATAGACGCCTTAATACAAACAGTGTTTCTGTCTATTTTAAATATATTTATGGGAATGCATTCTGCTGAATAAAATCCCCAGACAATCTAACTATCCAATGAAGGGACAAAAAACAATGTTAAAAGGAAAGTTACTTGCCAAATTCCAGTCAGGCTAAATATAATGTTCAGGCCTCAACATTACAGAAAAATAAAGCGAGTTAAGAGTAGGAGAAGACACTGAGTTGTCTGTGTAGATGAAAGTCTACTGCCTTTCTGAAGGCAAAATGTTTGGTGAAGAGGCATTACATTGGAGGAGCCTTTGGTTTGAGACTGTACTGAATCAGACCAATGTTCCACCTCATCCACTGTCCTCTCTCTTACAGAGGCCATAAGGAGATGCACAGGGAAGTGTCAAAACAGGTGACATTTACTTTGTCATAACTTTCCCACCCTCTGATTATTTTCAGCTCAGGGGCTCCATGTATTTAATGGCCTGCAAGGGAATTCTCATTGATGAATACCCAATCTGCCCTTGAACCCGTGCAAATGTTATGCACCCCACAAAGTCCTGTGGCGAGGAGTTCCCAAGTCTGAGCATGCAGAACCACATCTTTCCCTTCCCTCTCTACCCAAGTTGCACAAATATCTCATGATGCCTCTTAATTCTTAAAATTATTTGAGACAGCTTTGCTTTCTCAAAGAGCATTCCCCTGAAATCACCCCAGGAACTGCATATCTTCCTTTCCTACCAATCTGAGGGGAGATAAGGCACTTCTGACTTCTAAGAATGAATTCTTTCCAGTTGTTTCCAGTGAGGTGAGCTTTTCTCTCCAAAAAGCTAACACCTTGCTAGTACTTGAAAAAAATCATTCAAGGAACACCTTTCCTTCACAAAGTTTTAAAAGAATTTTTAAGTGCACTAATTCATCTTTCTGAGATGATTTGCAAATTGCAGTGCAGCTTGCATATTAGAGTATGAACAGGTACACTTGTTGTTATTCATATCTGCAAATCAAGGAAGAAACGAACTGAGTAAATTTGGTGAGATGTTCTCCTTGCCTTTTTACCATCTTAATTTGCTTAATAATTCAAAGAAGCCACACATTTGCAAAGGGTATATTTCTGTTGCTAGTGCCATGTATTAAGATTCTTCTGTACTGCTTTTTTAACTAACTACTGAACCCTATGTTATGCAAGACTAAAAATTCCTTCTGCAGTGAGGAAAATTAACTCAAAGCTCAAAAATCAAACATCTGCTGTTTGGTTCTTCTGGTCTACTTTTAAGGAAGCAGAATGAGTAGAGAGGCCATTTAATCCCTTGGAGCAGGTAAGTTCCACTCAGAAAGGAAGGAACTCAAGATCTTGTTTACAGTTCCCTGTTGGCAGATACTTTTGCTGTGATATTTGGTAGAAAATCAAAGGGAAGCCATCAGAACGCTGTCTTAAATGGCTTCTCTGTTCAAACAAAAATTCTAAAGCATTTGAAAACTGTATAATATGCACAAAAGTCCCCTCAAACCTTGCTGGGTGAATTACTATGTATACCTTTCTTCTGTAATGCTCCAAACTATGTTTAACTTGCTTTCTGAAAATACTCGGATGTCAGCTTGGTATTTCCTTAAGGTCATGTAACTACATTGCTAGAGCCAAGAAGTGAAGAGCACCAAAACTACATATATGCAGAGCAGACTTTACACTGGACTCTCCCAAGATGCTAGTCCCACTTCACTGTAAAATGTCACAAGATGTTTGCGGAGTGTAAGGGGCCATTTTGACTCAGAATATTAAGTTGACATGGAATACACATTAGGAGTGACTCCTGTTACGGTGAAATTTGGTTCAGAAAAGGGAGCAACCGAGCATTGCTTAGACCATCACCAAAATGACTACTAGCCGTATCCTACTGTCTTCATTGAAATACCCTTGTTTGACATGGAAGTGGGATTCCTGGAAGTCTTACTGCTTCTGATCCCTATACTCTGTCTGAAATTAGGATGGAGCAAACTGCTCTCACTGGTTAAAGCTGGGTCACATTATATTATAGTATACATAGGCTAAGCCTATGGTGGAGTCTTCAAACTCTTTTTTAGGAAAGGAAAAAGCCAAACCATGGAAAGGAACAGAAGCCAGGTCTCTTAGGCAGATCTTCTCCTGATCTTTATCAGCTTTGCTCCATGGGAATTGCATAGATCTACAGTAGTTTACACTAGCTGACAGCTGGCCTGTTGGGCTTGAATAGAAACATCTTCCTGCCCAGCCTAGTCTTTCTGCTACTGGAATTCACTAAAGATTGTTTGCAACATCATAGCCCATAGCCAAGGAAATGAATGTGATGCCACAAATTTGCTATGATGCTTCACTTCAGGAACAAGCAAAACAGGAGTTGGCAGAGAAAGAACATTTGCTCACAGAGACAGCTTTGATATTTAGCCAAAATGGCAAGAAACTGTATGAAAGACAAGACAAACAAACAGTTTTGGGAATGTCATGTATTTTAAAGTTGCCTGCAGTAGAAGAATGTTAATTTAAAATATACTTTCCTGAAATAATTTCTATTAAGTATAGGAGTGTGTCATTTATCAGACAGTTCTGGATTAAAAGGATAAGCTTTTGGTTGGTAAAGATGATTTGGGTGAGCGATAACCTAATGTATCACTAGGTCTCTCTTTCACAGATCAGGACAACAACAGGTACATGTGCTTGATACGAAGAGCTCTAGTGTTTCGCAAAGGACTAGGAGTCACTTTAGCTGTCGTGGAGTTGTAGTGAGAGAATTAACCAGAGGAACGCAGTGCAATACAGCAATTCCTACCGCAATGCATTCTGCAGCTGAGTATCTGAGAGGGAACTGCAAATTCTAACAAATTAAATGATACAGTCATCACCCTCTTTTTTATGGATGGGGAAAGGAGCGAACAGAAAGCTAAAATGGCTTGCCCGGAGGGTGCTCAGTCAATGCATAGCAGAGAAAGGGAGAGAAATCCAATCTGATTATGAATCCAGTACTATAGCCACAAGATCATTCTTCTCATCCTGACACAAATGCTGTTTAACACGAGAACTCCTTTGTGCAAAGGGACATTAACCGATAACGATCTTGCCCAACAAGAGAAAATAGCTAAGTTTCTCCCCCTGTAGAGTAGTGAACCTTAGAAAACTATGTTTAGTTTAAGAAAGCTCTTTAAAAATCATGATGTACAGGATGGCAGTATCTTAGACTCTGCATTGGAATGAGGGCCACAGATTCTAACACTCAGATTCAGTTATGATAGTGATAAAGTCCAACTGGCATGTGGTGGAGGTGTTGTTTTCTTTGGGCAATGACATATTAAACCCAGAAACTGTCAAGTTCAAGAAAATAATTGTGTTGTGTTTGTTCTGGGTTACCAACCAAACAAAATCAAGAAGAGATCTGAGATAAGATAATTCTGGGACTGCTTCTGATATCAAGGATGTGTTCTATTGAAAAGGCTTTTTATGGAGGAAAAATGAACCCTCCCAAACTTCATGAATCCCATCTCCATTGTGTCATCTCACTGAGGAAAATGCTGGCTTTCCAAAGGGATAGGATTCGCAGCTGAAATTTTCAACTCCCAGAGCATGCCTGGCCACCCAGTAGCGGCAAATCCCTGGTGTGCATCTCCAGGGGCTCTTCCTTCCTTGGACAGCACTAATGTTCATGTTTTGGTTAATGTCACAGCTGGAGAGTTTCACTATTGCCCTGAGAATCATTAACCACCTTGTTGTGATTTTTAGCTCTCACTCCCAGGAGGCCATGCTGTATTGAACAGCTGCTCCTGGCTCCTGCACCCCTCAGGAGGGCCATATTCCAATTTTTGGTAGGGCTGTAACTGCATTTTGTTTCTGCAGAGGGCTTTCTGCTAGACCAAAAAAGGGAAGGAGAATGGAGCAAATGCCAACCCCTTTCACTCCATTTCCTTGAGGGGGGGCTTCATTCCCCTCCACACAGCTAAGGAGAGAGTCTGGCCAAAATCTAACATCATTCCTGCCTTTGTTGCATAAGTGACTTTCCAATATCCTAAAGCTCTGCAGGGCAGTCAGCCATAACCCAGCGACACTCCCAGAACCAGTGCACTCGAGCAGTGCGTAACCATGGAAAACACCTTTTTGTGTTGCTTTTATGAAACTCTGGTGAATCTGCACTTGCTATTTGAAGGCCAATATTTAGTTAAGAAAAAAATAAACACCGACGAAAATGGAAGGTTGGTACTGATTGACACATTAAATGGAGTCCAGTGGGCCCTTCCAGTAAACTCTCACTGCAAGGCTAGGAACTTAGGTTTGTTTTACTCTTTATGTGGCCAGCCACTTCCACTGGCTTTGGTATATATGTAATATTTTTTCTTAGAAAATATTTCCTATAATCTACTTTTCTGTAAAATTTGTCCCTAAATTAAATTATATGCTTCTTTACAGCTCAAGTCACTATTATTCAAAACCCTTACCAAAAAAGATGCATGCCTGAATATGTACAGAACTATATGTTTAGACATCAGCGTAGCTAATTAACAAACAGTAATTATTTTCCTAATCTTTTGTTTAAATACCACTAAACGGCTGCTCTTGAGAAAACCTCGATTCACAATTAACGTGGCAGCTGTCCGCTGAACACTGAGCCACAGTGACCAGCCTGAGCCGATACCGATGGGTGGCGTTCTGAGAACTTCAGCGGACAAATGTCAGTTTTTATGCCAGCTGAGAATCAGGCCAGGCATGCTTTTAGCTTGTTTATATGAACACAGTATCACAAAAATTAAGTATTAAGATTACTGCTAAATTGATGTTGGGAATTTTTTTCTTTTAGACACCACACACTGCCAGTAAACTGAGTCACAACTGTAATGACAAATATACACTGACCTAGTTTCATTTTTCCTGGTTCTGAAGACAAGGAAATAGTAAGGCATTGTTGATTATATTCAGTGATAACTATGACTAAACATTAACCTTTTAGATTCCACCAATCTTATTGATAGGACTTAAAAGACAGTATCTCCCATCAGAGAGTGTCAAAACTTCCTGATAGCACAAGTGTTGGTCTAAGGTCAGAAAGAGGAGTGGAGGGGAGGGAATGAATCAACTTCTTAGCTCAACAAAAATCTGCTGATCAATTCTAGAAGTCCTGATTCTAGAAGATCATGTTCACAATCTTACCAGACTGTCTCATACTAAAACCCATTTTAATTTCTGAGTGAGCCAGAGCATCTTGCTGAGTTTGCAGTTGTGCACTATCGCGTAGCAGAAGGCAATGCAAAACTCCAAGAACTACCAGATTTTAAAAATGCCCCTTGGAACCTGTGCAAATCTCCTGAACAGTATATAAAGCTTTAAAAATGTAGGCTTCACATGGTCTGAATAGCAAATACCTCTTTGCACATCAAGCAGTGGTTGCATATAGCATTTAAATAATAAGCTTGAAAAGCACACAAAGGGATTTGCTCTTTCGATTAGATTGATTTTTGTTTGTGGATGTTATTTGGACTCCCTTCACTGTGGAAGAAGTCCCCTACAGTTGCCATTAAAGCACTGAAAGCTTCCCTTTTGTTTTTAAATGTCAGTTTGAGCATAGCTTCATTAAATCATTTCACAATTAACTCCCTGAACATCCAGACTTTTTTAAAGCATCAAACCCAGCTGAATCACATTTGTTTCCCAGAAGAGTGAGTCCAAAGTGGTATCCCCAAGTGTGTATCCAGGAATTTGTATATTTGACTTGTGGCTACACAAAATACATATGGGAGCCGTGTGGGTGGTGGAGAGAGGATTAAAGCTTTCTCCCTGGGCCTAAGAAATACCATAGCTTCTTGCCCAAAATGCAGGGCTCGGGAACCAAGTCATAAGGGAAAGACGTCTGGGTTAATCTAGGAAGACTTATTCCCAAAAGAACTATAAATGAACTCGAAAGAGTTGTTAGTTTAGCACAGTATGTATAAGCAGCAGTGTTTTCGATGAAGCTATCTGTCTGACTTCCATGCAGTATCTATCCTCTAAAGCCCGACTTGAGATACCAACTTGCCTTCTCATGACAGTAAACAAGATCCCAAAGGTCCGAGGTCTGTGCCACAGCTTAGCTACTGGCCTTGATTTCTCTCATATGTGGTTATGTGAAACGCCAACAAAGTCAGAAATAAAACTGTAACCTTAAGCTAACTCTTTTCTCATTAATATAAAACCAGCTCAGAATTTTGTCCATCATATACAGAGCAGAGAGCTCTCCTACTTCCCAAGAGCTGGTCCAGTCCTCATCTCTGAATAGCCATTAAGACGGTGATCGCAGCATGTTGCACACTGCTGTTAGCCCTTGGTTCCCGCTGCGTCTATACTTACTTGGAGAAGTGGGAGAGGTGGCCCCTCCTTCTGTTGATGTAGTTGGAGGTTTTGTGTCTGGCACTGGCAGAGGCACAGGCCTAGCCATTGGTGGCGGAGGTGGTGGTGGCAACATTGGGGTAGGAAGGAATGGATTGTGCACCTTGCCTTGGCTGCTACCATTGGGCTGCCAAAAAACAAGCAAACAGACAAAAATTATACTAAAAATCAGCTATTGGGATCCTCCGGTAATAACAATCTAGTTGAAAGCTATGTGCAATGCATTTACAATTACTTGAGAGGTCGCAAAGAAAGTGCTGTTGTCAAATTCTCCGCTGATTTCAAGGAACTTTGTCTCAAACCCTGTGAACCTTGTGAAACTAGAGAAATTCTTGTTTTTAAACATTTGTCGTATTAGCAACTGGTCTGAACTGCCCTGGATTAAATTCTACTACTCTTTACATTTCCTGCAGCCACTAACTCATGCTCAGTGAGTGTTGAAGCAGTATTTTTGACCCCTTAAATCCCCCAGTTTCATGCCTCTGTTATACCCTTAGGATATCAATGCCTAGGACCTGAGTGCAAATTTCTTAAAGATACTGCTCGTTAAGAGAAAAAACAAGCATTTTTGGTGGTCTTAAAAGTCATGCTGATATCTCATTACAGGAAAATGAATGAGTATATATTAAAGTAACTGCTCTCCCACATCCCTTTTGAGTTAGCAATAGTGTAACTTACAGTTTAGTTGCCATTAGGATCATATGGAGAAACAACTGAACTTAGAACTGCTTCATTTTACACATTAGGCAAAAAACCTCCTCCGTTTAGTCTGGGATGTGGTCAGTCACAGGCAGAATGGGCCCAGCTATACAAGTGTGGTCTTTCAATTAATAACCAGAAAAACCTGTACAAAAGTGTTTTCAAGTACCACAAAAACAAGAAGCAGGCTTAAAAAAAATGCCACCCCTCCCTCCAAATTGTTAAGTTTACATTTTAAATGTAATACAGCCTGGACACTTGAAAACCATATAGATAGATGCCAAATACCATTATAAAGAGAAAGTAGGACAGCCTGTGAATCGGGTGTTCCATTTTAGTGACAAAAATGATGAGATCACTCTCGACAGCACTCTGCAAATTGATCTCACTGCAGTTCTTCTGGCACTGAGCACTGGCTTTTCCATTGATGATAAAAGCTCAGCTTTAAACACAGATCCATATTCTAAGTACTGCTAAAGAAAATAATATTTTAATTCCTGTTAGGGTTTCCATTAGCCTGAATTACTGGGGACAAAATACTCATACTGGCAAACGCTTGGGACCTTATTTTCATTTCACCTGCTTTGGCACTGACAAAAGGCCTTAAAGTCGTGTAGGTGCAAATCACGCTTGTGCTAGAGCAAAAATGGCTCAGGGCATAAATAAGACTCAAATTCATCTGCATTTAACTTAACAGCGTTCCCACTGACTTCAAAGACTGCAGTTACTAGTGTTTGCAGTAAGAAGCAATCCTTCAGGGATATTTATTTTTCCAACATCCAGTACCTTTAATAAACTATTATATTAGTGACATCTCTCAAAGACTATCTTGTCTCACAATTAGGTCCCTTTCCTGCCAAGAAGACCCCTGCTGTATGTTCATTGTGAGTGTGCTAACAGTTCATAATGCTGAATGGTTTGGGATAAATTAAGCAAATGAATACTCAAGGAAAAAGAAAAGCACTATATTGATTTGTTGTCTAGACATAAATGTATCTGCTAACATATTGCAGACATTATTCAAAGCCAGTACTGGCTGGAATAAGTAGAGTCAGTTTTTCTGCTAGGGAAAGGAAAGCACCGAGAACAATATAGCTTATTAAATAAGTGTAATAAATTAGATGCTAATAATTAAACTAATTCTCATTAACAGTTTCAATCGTATGTATGTCAGGAGGGAAACAGTAATTTTGCCAGTTATTACTTCATTGGCTGGAAAAAGTTACATGCATTACATTTCATGAAATATTCAGAGCATTATTTTAGATTTGATTTACATAAAATTTATAAATTCTGTATTTGACCGGAATGCTATTTCAATAATAGCAAGATGATTCACTTTATTTGATTAAAAAAAAAAAATGGTTATTTGAAGCTTTGGAACTCTGCTTAATTTTTCATAGAGATAAGGGGAAAAGATAACTGCTTACAGAAATAACAAACCATAATAAACTGTACTTTTAACATCTTGAGTTCAAGTACTGGTCAACTTGATCTAAAGTGCTATAAGGCAGTATTTTTTTTTTAATGAACTTAGCTGATCTGAAACATCTGTTTCTCACCCTCCCTTTTCCTGCTCCTCCCCCCCCCCGAACTTCAAAAATAATTAATAAAAATTATTCTGCCTTCATATTTTGTTAACCCTAGTTCCACTAGGGTTACAATGCATGCAGCAAAGTCATTTGTGGAGGGACCCAAAAGGTCACTGTATCACCAGCTTCTCTGACAGTTTAAGTTAATTTCACCACAGTGTGGTCAAGTGGTTTTTTGGGGAGGTTTTTTGTTGTTTTTTTAAAATATTTTTGCAGTAGCAGCATTTTTTTTAATTCCAACGACTATTCAAGGTGTGTTCTTGTGTGCAATGTGCTGTTAAAATAATCCCATAATCCCATGGTTAATTTTACATAGGACAAACACTTCTGAAGAAATAAAAACGGCTTCCTTACATTTAGGAACCCCACCTGTCCAGCCTGCTGACCAGCGTCGGGGCAGACAAGTTGGACAAACTCTTTCAGAGTCTCCTGAGGATGATAGCGGATTGCTGGGTGTGAGAAGTATGGCCCAGGCTGTTGAATAATGGGTGATGTTGGAAAATGAAGAGTCGATGGTGTTGCATGTGGACTTGCTATAGGAAAGAAAACAAAGAAGTTATATAGAGTTTTGCCTTCGGAAAATAAAACAGTTTAAATCTACTGTAGTTTTACTTTTAGTCTTTTTTTAAAATGTACAGTATTGTTTATACATCTGATCTTCACAATTAATATTAGACCACATTGTGTCCTACACTCACTTCATCTAGATCATGAAAGCCAATGGAGCCAGACATTTTGAAGGATTTTCTGTATTTTTAGTGGACACATATAAAGGAATCCGCAGTCTTTTGTGAAAGTGAAAACTATTCATCACCTTAAGAGCAGTCCTCATCAATCAGGCAATAAAAAAATGTATTTGGGAGATTAGGGTTGATTTAATTGACATTTCATATAACTTGGATTTATACATATGAATACATCTTATATTGACTTATAAATGGTTGATAATTTAAAGATGGTCTAACACTTCCTGTTGTTGGGGGTTTTTTTCCACCTCTGTTTAGGAACATTTATTTTAAGTAACGTGTTTTCATCTAATGAACATGCTCAAAGTGGCAAGATAGTTTTGAAAATTACATTTACATTTCTCCTGAATAATGTTAGGCTCATATCTTCAGCAAGCCCCCCGCTTGCATTCAGGGATGAAGTTTAATTTGGTGAATTTATGGGCCAACAAGCCAGCTGGAAAATGTACTACAGTGAAGGTGTAAAGGTGTAATGTACACAAGCCCATTGGCAATGATAGATTTTACCCTCAGCTGATTTCAGCAGAACTGTAAGTGCAGCTGAAGATCCTTATGCTGTCCTACATTATGTGACACCTTTGCCCAGTTCTTTGGCCTTCGAGATATATTGGGTTGGACCCTTGTGAGCTAACAGTGCTTTCCACTGTTAGTTGTCACCATAAGATAGCAACTGCTGCCACTCATAGTGCTATGAATTCTCCCTTTCCCCTCTAAAATGAGAATTCACTCTTCCTTTAGAATGGCCAATTAATCTGGTTGCGCACAAGCTCATCTGTGAATCATAGTTTACTTCTCACCAAATAGTCATCATTACATCCCTGTTGCTCCCTTGGCATGCTATCCTAGTAATCTTTCAAGGGTGTCCTTGTGCATATACTGCACTTGTACACCACACATAACTGATTAGATAAAGGCTATGCAAGGGAGGGAATATCCTACAGAAGCTCATGTGTTGGCTTTGAAGTAAGTTAAATATACACGAGGGAAAAAAAAGCCTTTGGCACTTTTCAAAAAATTGGAGAGATGCAGGAAAGTTAACTAAAATCAAGTACAAATGAGCAAACACTCATTTCATGATGAATGTTATGGAAAACCCTCAGTTAAATAAAAGCTAAAATCTGCTTCTTAGTCTTGTTCATCGCCAGTTTAATAATATGACACTTTATTAATAATTTTTTTCTTAAGCATTATTAAACCATTAGCAAACTCAGAGCCTGAAGATGTGGATAAAGCATGTACTCAGAGACAGCAGCAAGGAAACCTACTGCATTATCCTATAAACATTCATTTAAGGGTTGGCTGGGCAGCACTTCTATGTACTTCTTTCTCCACGACTGGATAGGAATGATTGCTTTGACACCATCACCAAAAAGAGCTGCACTCATGCCTGATATGCTGATATGGGATGAATATGAAGTTCTCATCCTTGCCCTGAAAAGGTCCCCTGTATCCTTGTCAACCCCACGAGTCTTCCCAGTCTGCTCCCCTTAATACTGTTTAAAATATTCACAACCAAAGGAGAAACACATACTAAATGTGTGGTACTACATGGGAAAACACCACTGAAAGAAAGCATGGAGATGAGGAACCAAAAGGTAGTATGTAGCCTTCAACTATATCTGATCAAAGCAGATGTATATCCAGTGAAACTCTTCTGAAAGCATGGGCTATACCTATCTTATAACAGCTAGGTATCGTGGCATGTGGGCTGAACAGGAAAACAGTGTCTTCCCACAGCTGTGCTAGCTCTGCAGTGCTGCACTTGGGAAAAGGAAACAAGAAGCAGCATATCCCACACTCCTTGTTATGGAAATGTTGACAGTTATTCCGTGGCCAAGGCAAACACCTGTGTGCCCAGCCTGTTCAACCTGTCTGCACATCTGGGCTTATCTCTTGTTTTTTACAAACCTAGTTAATTATTTCTTATTCACTTTTAAGACAAATAGTTTTGTTCTCAGTTTGCATCTTAAATTATAGTATATTTGAAAACTCTTCAGATGAAGAACCCAAATCCCCAAAGGAAGAAATGAAGGCTATTTTCCTGTCCCCAGACTCCTGGGAGAGGCTGTAACTTTGAAGTGTGCTATTAAAGGTAGAGATAATGTGGGATTCACCTTAGTAAATGTGGGTGTCTGCCATGGAGCTAATTATCTTAGAATCAATGGAGAACTAAACAGAACTAATGTTTAATAACAGAGCCATTCATCTCATCCAAAACCAGACCACTGCCTTTGACTAGACCCCACTGACGACACTGACTGGCTCACAGGTGGATATGAAGGGACCCCACTGGTACTAGCTCCGAGACAGACACCTCCAGTCTATGCACCTTCAGTTAGGTGAATTCCACCCAAAATGTCAGCCTCTGATCTCACTTACACCAGCCCCTGAGGTGTAACTGCTTTAATGACACTTACGTCATAGCCACTTCACAGGTATGAATGTATCATCACCTTCTCCCGGAAGCAACAGTCATTTTAGAGCTTGTCAAAATATTTTGCCACAAATATTTGTTCAACAAAAGTTGGTGGTAAGCATTTTGATGACTACAACAAAATTTTCATTAGCATACAATATTTTTGTCATTTTTTGATATATAACATATTCTTCCTCTCTTCCTTCGTATCTCCTTTTATAGTTCCCCCTTTCCTTGTATGCCAAATGGAAGACGAAGGATGAAGATAAAAGTGAGAAATGAAAATTTATGTGGCAAACATCTAATTAAGTAAAAAACAGATTGGGATTTTTTAAACACTTACAAAATTTCATTCTAACACCAGCTCTGTTAATACTATTTGAAATCGTTATGCAACTGCACTGTCCTTTGTACGCATCTGGGAACAAATTCATTCCTTTTCTTCCACTGAGTGAAAAGGAGATAGAAATGCTATTTCAATCAAACAAGAAGAAGAAAAAAATTGTACCCAGGGAATATGTGGAAATTCAAAGCTAGGCCTGAGACCACACTGTATTTAGCTTTTCCAAGGTATGGCTCTTCATTTAATAATTTGATTGGTTTGCTATATGAAAGATGTTATGGTTATTAGAAATACTCATAGGCCTGTAAGTGGTGGGTCTTTGTCTGTTGCCTTGACCTCCTCAGCAGGTCAAGGTAGAAAACAAAGTGGAAAGCATTTGTTGGTGATCTTCCCAAAGAGAGAGAGAAGAAAAATGAATGCAGAAATGAACAATAATTCAGGAAGGAAAAGTACCGCAAGAAGGTGAAAGTCGTTCCTCTTTGGAGTCTTGGCCAACTCCTCAGCACGTTCTTGAAGGGCTTTCTTTGATCATGGAAAAGACCAGGGGAAGGAAACAAGACCAAATAGGCATCAGTCCTCAGTCTGTGCCTTATACTGATATGTTGGGTTCATTTTCTCAGAGTAGATTGATTAGCATTAGAAGTTACGAATAGAGTAAGGATCTCCAAAAGGTTTGTTTTTGCAGTCTCTGACTGGGAAATACCAAATTTCTCAAGTGGCAAAAGGAATGGCTGTTTAAAAAGAGAAAGAATCTATTACTACTAAACTGATCAACATTACAAGTGTGCCTGCCTTATACTAGAGAGAGGGCATTAAATGCTAAAATCTAAAAACTGCTAGCCCAGATACGACCATTACTCTGATAGCTGTGTTGTGGTCACCAACTCTGGTGTATGCAAAAATGGCCTTTCAAACAAGTTCTGAGTGCAGAACACAACCATGTTTCCAAATATATGAATCCTCACCAATATTTTTAATCAGTTAAAGGATATGAAGTAGTGGAGCAGGTTGCTATTTTCCCTGTTTGCCCCTAAAAGGGGCAAAGTGACCACGGAAAAGCCCCTTCAGTCATGATTTTCAGAAATGCTTCATAAAAATTATTAAGTCATTGCTTCTGAAAACCATGCCTAGAGTGATGCAAGTTTTCCTTTGTATAAGAAGGGGCTATTACTACTTATGTGCTTCTGATGGGATATTACAAGTCTCAATCAGCGACTGTAAATTCTTTGAGATCTTCAAATGGAAGATAAAACGGGTCTTTGTCTATTATTTATTTACTTATTGACTTATTATTTATGTATCCCTAAGCAGCTCCATGCTGCCAAACCATATTTCTCTTGGCGTCTTTCAGCCCGTGACATTTATATTTTATTACTGGCTTCACTAAATGACATAAAATATAAGTTCTACAACCTATGAAAATACATGTATTCCAGATCAGAACTTCATTTCTACCTGCTGTAAGTATGGAGGAGTTGGACTATCTGACATTATTAGATCTGTTATTTGTGTGCGGGGGTTGGAGGCAGGAATTATCCTTCCATCTCAAGGCAAGCATAAATATTTCAAAGAACACATGATTCCAATTCCATTGAAGCTCATCTGAAACATCCCAGACTTTTTATTGAAAATGAGATGATAATGTATGGTGGCCTGCAACAGATATACCAGTATTTTAAAACTACTGCTATTGGGCCAAGTAATTATGCAGTACAGCTGTTGCGTGCTATACTGGATTTTTTAGTGTTTTGTGAGTTTGTGGTGCTGTGCAGCACAGAAGAGGATTTTTCAGAATGCTGAATTCAAATGTCTGACTGTGCAGACCTGTCATGTCTTTTCCCTTCTTGATTTGTAGTAGCCAATAACAAACCAACGAATAAAGTTGCATTCATTGATTAGGTTAGCATTTCACATGTCTAAGACAAATTAAGGAAGAGATAAAATTGTGAATTCTGTTCAACTGAATGATCAGATAATAAAGAATCAGTTAATTTGAAACAGGTCATAGTTTTCTTCAGATATTTAGTATCCTTCTCAAGCCCTTCTGAAACAAAGGAGCAGTCCTAATAAAGACGCATGGGATCCTTTCTCCCAGGGAGTGCTCACTGGTGTGGTAAAGGGATTTTGTGATCGCACCTGCAGTGCTCAGACAGATTTCTCCACCAGCACAGCCCAACATATGGGGGAGACATATTGATCCATCCACCTTCCATCTCCTCTTCCAAAAAGCCTTGCCAACCCCTTCAAGTCCAGATGACTGGAGGAAATTTCTTTCTTCATAAAGTAGTTTGAAGTCTTTGAAAGGGTCATTTAGTGTTGCTCTTCTCCCGCTCAGGAAAAGCCTACTATCACCCTGCACTTCTTGCCTGTTGAAAGAAGTAATGGTCTGGGGAATCATAACTGCTGTTCCTTCACAAGCACAAGGGCTAGTCCCTCAGACCAGGCCAACAGTGGACTGGCTTCACTAGGGCACAATGCTCAGATACCTCCTCTATAAAGTGATAAATAAGTTTACTAATAGCTCATTAAACATTGATCTATCTTCCTAGAAATAGTAACATTATAATCATAATGAAACAGGATCATTTTTATCAGCTTGTTTTTGAGGCCATTATAATTGGCTTCATTACAATTAAGAAAGTATTTTTTTAAAAGTCATTTCCCTGGAAATGTTATAGAACAGTTTGTTCTGCTAGATATTTCCACTTCAGGCTTCTAAGTTGCTTTAACTCCCTGCATGCTGTAAGCTTTCTCCTAGCATTTAAGTGATGCAAGTGCCAGTTCAAATTATGCAAGATGTATCCCACCCTTTGTACCCCAAAGGTACTTATTCTGAAAATTGACCATATTAGAGTACTAATTGGCTAAGCCACCATGCTGGCTGATGTGAAATGCTTTCAAACACCATGAAACAGCTGTGTTTATCGGAAATATGAAGAGTGACTTTTTAATAAGGAGATCTGGCAATAATCCAAATTTGTTGAAAGGAACCTACACTTCTGTGTATAATACAATACAAGAGGTAAAGAATAGAAGCCTAAAACAATAGCTTTAAGCCCACAGATTTTTGTCATGAAAGCAGTTGCCCAAACAAGAAAAAAAATAATTAAGAAACTTGGGCTGGGATTTGCAGAGGTCCTGAGAGAATTCATTAACTGCTCTTGAATTTCAATGGGAGCTGCGTCCCCGTAACTCTTTCAAAGGTTTCTGAAAGTCCCCATTTTTCTTACTGCCCATTAGGAATAGACTTTAGGGTGATAAATGTAGAGCAATCCCTTATTCAGGTTAGCAAGGACTTGCCTCTACTTAAATATTGAGCTGCTGAGGGTAGGACTGACCAGTCCTAGGTCCAGCCCTTTGAAGGGAATTCAGATCAGTGGAAAACTTAAGCATTGCTTAAGTCCCATAATGCTGCAAAGTGGCTGTTTAGTAACACGTCTGTCAGGTCCGTGGATGAGCTAAAGTCAAACTGATCCTGTCTTGCATTCCCATTTACAGTGACAAGACTGGGAAATCATGGGGAGGGAGAACAAAAATAGGTCTTACCCTCTTAGCATGGGTAAAATTTAGGTATCACTGATACTTACTTCCACATTAGATAAGCAAACATAGATGAAACATTAAAAATATTATATAAAAAGCTGACCAATGCAAGATATATACAAATACCCTAAATATGATGGGTGGAGGATCTGTTCCTGCCCAGGGACATCAAAAAGAAGGACTGAATTGCAGAATGTCCATCTCTCAGCTCCAGAAGTCAAGTGCAGGTGGCCAGCTAAGCACTGCTGAAAAAAACAGACCCATCGTATCTCCAGGTTGGAGCTGGCTATCAGCCCCTTTTTGCTGCTCTGAAGAGTGGTATAAGACACCTGGCTCCTTTGTTCAGAAATACTCTTTCTGTAACATATTTTGCAGTAGCAAATGGGAGGCAGAAGGATGTTTTGCCAGGGCCCACGGAGTTTCTAGCAAAAGGAAAATACGCTTAAAGCTGTGTTTGGGCACAAGGTTTATTGGTGTACCCTGGATTGTGAGTATTACAGGCTGCTTTTGAAAACCTGTAGAGCTGAACTGAGCGCTGGTTCCAGATTCTGGCATAGGCAGGGGGCCAGTTAAGTTAGCTATTTTAAGCAGATTGTTTTAAAACATGTCAAAATTCTTCTGCCTTTGGGAGATCAGAATACTACAGAAGTGATTACATAGGTACAGAAATAAAAATCATACCTATAGAAAGCACTCCTCCCTTCCAAGACCATAGCTAGAGGTCAAAAAAACCTAATTTAACCTATTTGTAGAATTCCTACTTCGCATCAAATGCTGGCAACTTTTGCATATTATTACTGGTTTTAATACACATGATGTATTCCCATATATAAGATAAAAACTACTGCTAGGAGAATATATCATGTCTTTCTTATAATGAAATGCAGTTGATAAGTTTACAATAGAAATGTAAATTCTCTTAAAAACCACAACCTTTATGTGTGTGATGATATAATTCTGCTTTGATACTAAAAAGGGCATGGTAATGGAATCTGTGACTTTGGAGTGATATATTGCTGTTAAGTTAATAGGACTCCACATTCCCATTTCTAATATCAGTGTTTTTTTCCCCTTTCATTCTGTAGATGGTAAGCTGATACTACATAAACATTGTTAAAGCTATAGTTCCACGCTACAGTAATTCACTTAACTTTAACATGATTTATGGTTCTGTCAATAGAGGAGGTTGAAAATCCAGAGCCCTGATGCTTAAACATGGGTTCCATATTTAAAGCAATAATGTGCTTTTTGTGTGTGTCTGAAGCTAGAAGAATTTAGCATAAAGCAGAGATAAAAATATTAGTAGTTCACTGCGCTGTTTAAAGCATATAGTTTAACTTCATGGATGCATCAAAGAGAGCAAGGAAACTGAACACAGAATCAGTAAAAGCATGGGTAAAATACTTTGTTCCTGCAGCACTTAATTTTTATATTATTTTTTAGGGGTGCATGAAATCCTATTAGTATATTTAACACTCCCCTTTTTTCATTCTTTTGCTCAGTTAGATCAGCTCCTTTTGTCAGGATGAGTTTCAATCTGGGTCCACTGTGTTAATCACCCCCCATTCTTCTTTCTGGCACTTACCCTCCAGGCATTTTGCCTCTTTAGGAGATTAAGCGACCAAGTCATCTTGTTGCTCTAACATGTCCTCACTGGAGCAACATATTAACACAATTCCTCTGCAAAAGAGCCCTCTTCAGAAGTTTGCTGCAGGGATGACAAATTAACCCAGCATGGTGTCCCACACATCTATCTCAGTACAAATTATTAGTGTAATAGAGCTTTTAGTTATGCATTTATCTAGTAATTATTGAACGGTTATACAAAACGAAGCTGAGCAATCATGGCCCTTTATGAGGCAATCTCAGTGGGTGGCCTTACAGTTAATTTAGGATAGGACTGTCTAAGCAGTTCACTCACACACAAATTAGCTGAACAGCCTGCTCCTTTAAATATTTCCTATGTCACAGGCTAACTCTTTACAATACAACAAAGGTAGAGTTTTAATTACACGGTTCCTGACTTTTGTTTAGCTGAAGCTTTAACCATTTGCAAGCCTTCCTCTCTGCCCTCCCCTGCCTGGGATATGGTAGTAGATGGCAGTTTGGGTAGGGTATCTAGTAATTACTAAACCCTGACCTTGAGGCCATCTGTTAAGCAACTGTTTTTCCTTCAGCACCATATTATTTCAAAGTGAGTGGAGAAAATTAAAATTTTCACCTACACCGTCAGCTATCCTGACACTGTAAACTGGAGCGTTGCTTTTCGCTGTTGCAAAAGCTCATCATTGGTCATGGTCAGTGCTTTGCTATTTATGATTTCTACTCAACTTTCTTACCCTTGTGGTGTGGCTCTCTCATCTTTTGGCTGTCTTACATTACCATCCCCTGATCTGAGGTGTCTGTATCAGAATGAACTTGCACCGCTTCGTTTTTGTCAAAATTCAAAGGAAAGTAGAAGGTTACACTAGTTTGCCAGCTGACAGCATTGAGGAGCAGCCACAGACAGTTGTACGGAATAGGATATTACAAAATGTACTTTTACACTGTGTATCTCTGGAGTGAGTTAGCAGGAATTATCACTTTCATTCGCTTGAAGCTGGCTGGTGGGACAGCTAACAGGCACTGGTATTTTGGTGACCCTGTGGAGAATTTTGATAGAGAAGGGCACAATGTCTTCCCAGATATGTGACAAAGTTTTTGCCACTTTGGCATGAACAGAGAGTACTATCCTGCAGAGTTTCCCTGGTAGGCCTTGTCCTGATAAAAATCTCAATGGCAATGCTTATTATGGAGGAAATTAACATAACAGGAACCACTCCACTAGCTGACTTTCATCCCGGTCTTCTCTTTCTGCTCACACACCCACTTCCTTGGGTTCTTCCCTTTGTGCGGTATTTGTTTCTTGTAATTTTGTTTCTCCTTCATTTATCTTCCTAACATACCATCTCATTCTTATTTTTTTTCTTTCCCTGCCTTTTCTTCCTTGCTTTTTGGCTTGCAGGATCTATGCTGTCGTATTCTGTGGAAATGCTTGAATGCTCGACAGCACAGGCTGCTGTATATCCTAGGTTTACAAGATCGTGGTCAATTTAATGTTTCAGCCAGCTCCAGATATAAAGTCGCTAGAGTGTAGTAGCAATACATGGAAGCCTAAAACCACTTATGTAAATACTGCTGTCACCCATAGTATTTAAATCCTTCACTGTCTGGTAAAAAGTTCAAGTGGGCTAATGTCTGGGAAACTTTGTAAGATGCCAGCAATATACATGGTGGCTTTGCAATACTGGAGTACAGTGGTGAGCTACAGTAACCACCAAATAATCTAACTTGCAGGTAACAAAAGTATGCTGTGTAGGAGATAGAGATCTAACTGCTTGAATTTTCAATGCTTTGAAATAAATGCTAAAACTGATAGTGATGCTAAAGCCACCCTATAGGTGATCAATTTACCATCTGCCAGACACCGAATTCTAACCACACTGGTCCAGAGAAGACATATGGTGCATTCACAGAGTCATGCCCAAAAAACTGCCATCATCAAGTGAGGCTCCATGAATCACTTTGCTAGCTTATCACCAAAGAAACTTGGATCTTACCACCATCTGTTGGAACTACTGAGGAGCCACTGACGCATTGGCATCCATGTACCAGCACTCACTGCACATCTGGTCCTTTGGTCAGCCAGCTCAGATCCTCTCTGCTGGCTACTGCCCAGCTGGGTTGAGTACTGGCAGCAGCACCAATGCAGATAGGAAACTAGTGCACAGCCTTCCACAACACAACACAGTACAGTACAGACAATTTCATGAGAACAGAGGTTTCCCAACTAGTTCATTGAATGGAGCACCTTATAGCTGAGAAATCCTCTTAAGGATCTATTCCTCCTCCAAGCAAGTTTTATTTCCAAAACGACTCATTGTGGGGATCACTGGGAAGGGCACTCAGTATCCTGGGATACCCCAGCATAAGACGTGCACTGTGTTCTAAGGAATGTTTGGAAGTGTGTGAAAGATTCGGAAATATTCCTCAGAAGTTATAAATCAGTGGTTGTCAATGACAACACCTGCCATGAATAGTCTACAGCTTCTTCTCTGCTGTCTATTTTGATCATGCTTTACAAATGCATCTCATATACACATTCAAGTGATAAAGTTGCACATACGAACATCAGAAGGAGATTGAACCTTCTTGTAATCGTTCAGTTGGCTGAGGAGCTTACTCTGATGGTGACCTACTTACTCATGACTTTCCTTCCTCTGAAATATCTCTGCAGACTGAATATTAAATCCTGCTTTTACTTTTCTGAAGACCACTCAGAATGACCTGTCACTGACCATTTACATAATGCATATGTATCTAAAGAGAATGCAATATGTGTGTACTATATTATACCTATCCTTTCTACAGAAGGGTACAACTTCCAGTAACTAATGGTGGATATGAATTGCCTAAAGATTGTATCCTCTTATATGACTGCATTATACTCTTTATGTTGCCACTTTTGATACCTGAAAAGCTTCTCTCTTCTGCTTGCTGTCCTAAAGTACACTGGAGGCAATGGGATAAAGAACAAAGCTGGATTTGCAGAAAATAATCCATCTTAGTATATTACCCTTTACTAACAGAACGATTGTTGTAGAAGAGAAATAAACACAGCTAGTGTGCTGTGGAAGAGGAATACTGAAGAGGAATGTCCAAAAAGAACAAAGAATGAAGCCTGGAAGAAGATATTTCCAGGATGATGACACTTAAAGGATCCATGGATGGATTCAGAGGGATTTTTCCTGAAAGTCTATAAGACTGTGAACAAGCATAAAATAGAAGATGCTTCTACATGATGTTGCAGAAGAACAGTTTTTGCTTAACCTGTTAGAAACCATGATGATAAGAAACTGTGTTACTTCTTTATGGAGTTAGTAAAGACATCTCCTTCCAAACAAACAAAATTTGGGAACTGTAATCATTGTATTTGCTCTTTCAAATCTTGGCTGTCTTTGAATGTTCTTCTCACATAGCCAATGGATATCCCCTGGTGCACAGAAAAAGTCTTGTTAAAACAGACTGTAGATGAGATGTAAACAAGACCTCACCAGTGATACATTTCCTCTCTCAACCACACAAAAATCCAAAATATGGAAGGTCTAAACAGAGGCACACAAAGGCATTAAATGATCTTAAAAACTAAGTGTGAGGTAAAACATAGCTAAATACAGAAGGGCCTATTAACTGATCAATCAACAACTCAAATATAAAAGGCTGAACTTCTAAAAGATAGGAATTCAGTCCGCTGATGTGCACTGAATATAAAGTTAATGGAACATTCATATTATTCATTCTTATATCACCAATTATCAAGACTTTTAAAAGAAGATATATTTGCCAGAAAGCTCAGATCCAAATTTCAAGGGAAATCTGCATAGAACTTAGATGCCTAAATATCTTCTGAGGATCTAGGTGCGTGTCTAAGGGTAATAAATAATTTTTATGGGATTAACCACAACAAATCAAACTACAATAAGTAGATTTAACAAAGCACAAATAACCAAGAAGTGCAATTCTGACCTCGCTTTAACTTAGAGTAATTCCACTACTTCACACTGCATCACCTGGACTGTGCAAAGAGGCTCCTCCTGGTCTATGCTGCCCTCAGTAAAACCACACTAATGCCAAACAGACATTTCAAAATAATTTCTAGTATGAATTGCTAATATGTCTTTTTATGGTTCACCATTCCACCAATTCCTTGATAATCTTCTCTAAATGAGACAAAATTTCATAGCTGAAAGAAACATGTCACAACCATTCATTCCTATTTTTATATCTTCCAAGGAGGTTTGTAAGAAGATTCATTCATTTGTGTACATTACTATGCCCAAGTGAGTTCCTTTTCAAATGTGAACTGAGTATTGCATTTAGTTTTCTAGGCTAAATGCAAATGCATCTTTCTAACAAAAAATGTATAAGCACATCTAGACCCAGAGGACATCTCTTTCACTTGGAGAGTCAGTCAGAAGAGTACTGTGAAGAAAACCAGCCAAAGCATTGCAGGAACCAGCTTCAAAGAAGTCCCTTAACAAGGCAGTTCTCCAGCACACTGATACCAACAACATGAGCACTAAATGACTGGCAGAAACAAAGCCATAGTGGTGGAAGACAGGTGTGGTTCTGAAGTGAGTGATGGGTCCCTATCTCCAGCAGTTAGACTGAATCTATGTTATGCATTGACACAAGCAGAAGACACTCTGTGTAACACATTCTGTCCCTTTCCCCACCCTCTTCAAATAAAAACCCCAAGCCCCCAGAAACCAGCATTTCCACCTTAGGTACTGTTGAATGGTCATCATGAGTTTTACCAAAAAGCCCAGCCTAGCAAAACCAAATGCAGGTCTTGACAACTAAAACCTCCAGGTTATCAAGCTTTTGAAGCACAGCCTCTCACTGGGTGGGTCACTCGTGGCGATGACTTTCTGTGGAAAGGTGCTGGGATGGACACCGGGTGCTGTGGCTAACGTTTAAGCTGCCTGGGGGCTCTCGGGTTAGGCCTCACCTCTGGGTCCTGTAATGACAGGTCGATGGTGCTGTGTGAAAGCCGTTCCAAGGGAGGAGGTCTGCGAAGGCGAGGGACTGCTGAAACCAGACTTCTCTGACTTCTTTAATGTAGTTGGCGATGGCATTCCTGGCAAGAATGATTGATAAGTGCAATTTAATAATGCTAGGTCATGGAACGACAGCCTATGCATTGTGAAAGTGGGTGCAGAAGCAGCTAGATAAACTTAAAGGACAAATGAAACAGAATGCAACAGCGAGCTGAAAGCTCACTTTTATTTGTGGTCTTTTTTGAGGCAGAAGCGGCCATGGTTTGCTCTGAGCCATGAGTACTAAAAGGCAGCCATATTTTTCTTTTAAATCTGAAATATGGATAAGATGCAGCTTATTATTGCTACTGAAACCTACTCTGCTTTATTTTTAGAAATCTGTAATAGCTGGAGCATTTGGATTTTTACAGGCTTTTTATGAGTTCTGCCTTTCACTCACTGGTTTAGTAGATTATTGCAAATGGATCTTTTAAATGTGCTGCACGACTCAAAGCACAACTACAGAATAAAGTTTTCTGAGTTCAAACTCTTGCCTTTCCTTACTCTCTTGACTTCAAAGGTATTTGAAAGTAATATATTTATGTGGTTCCCTTTTGCTTTCGAATTTTTTTAAAGGGTGAATGGTATTTGTGTCTTGATATTAGAAGCCACACTGGAATTATTTCAGAGTTGTTATTATGCCCTTGAACTATATCAAAGGCTTCCAATGAAAATCAGAATTAAGCTGCCATTGGATGAAACCTCTCCCGTGGACAGGCAGAAATGGTGTAATGCTAATATGACCAGTTTGTTATACTCTGTAAGAATAACTCCTGTTGATATCATATCAAGCCCATGACACCGAAGAAATTAGTGGAATGAATATAGTGCCTTTTCTGCATATGATTTATGCTTGGATAAAAGAATATTACAGCATATAGATGAATAATATGTATGTGTGTCTGTATTAGTCTCTATATTTTTATAGTTCTAGAAGCATATGGGTATTCTGACTATCTGCACATACTCTGAAAACACATAATTTACAGTATATACAGTACATCAGACATTTTACATATCCATAGGGATATAGCAAAACAAAGGTGCAGAATAGTTGAGGTTTCAGGTGCAAAAGCAAAATATCAGATAATGTGGAAGTTGAACTTCCACTAGCAAAGTCATTCAACCTTATTTCCAACTCTGTATTTTATAGAATTTAATTGTTAAAAAGTAAAGAGAGAGGCCTGGACAATATTATCTTTGGACAATAATTATTAACTTTATATTTAATAACACTAGTTTTATAGTCCCTGGGATGTTGATTGCAATATGCAGGAGCATTCTTGTACTTTATACACTGCACTGCTGGGGTCTTGATGGTTTCAGTGAGGTTTTGCAGTATATATTTCAGAAAGTTAAATAAAGTAAGGGAGTGGTTAAAGTTCCAGTGTTGTACTTGCAGCTTTCTGTCTTGAAAATGTTTGCTACAAGGGTTTGCTGTTGTGGTGGCTTTTTCCTCAGAGCAAGAAAGGTTACATACTTAATCTTTTAAAAATAAAAGTTCAGAACTGACAGACTATTGTGCTAGAAAAATAGTGGGTTGGTGGGGTTTTTTTTTCATATTGGTCTTAAAGACTTTGGAGTAGGGACAAAAGCAGAAAGAGTTGTTTCGGTTTGGGGGTAAGAGAGAAATGGGGACTGAACTAAGGTATTTCAATGAAATATTCCAATGCAGCCTGCTGAATTTCTGCTCAAATGGCATGTTGGGATGTAACTTAGTTATTGCTCTGTGTTTGAGTGCCCGTATTCAGGACAAGGGTACTCAAAAGAAGTAACGGTGCTGTTGACCCTGTTTCCTTATGATAGAGGAACTGGGGATGGAAACACCAAATGAGTGTCAACTCCAGCCCTAAACACAAAGTCAAGGGTCAGTGGCAATATTTGTGCTCGAGGGGGTAGAGGAACTACACTGCTGGCAGCAAGGCCATGGGTACATCTCTTCTGTGCTGGGCTATGGAAGGGGCTAGGTTTGCTCCCAGGGCTGGTTTTAACGTCGCAGGCTCCACCCCTCTAAGTGCAAAATATCATGGACAGAACAAGTGACTATGCACAGGGATTATCACATTAAAACTGCTTGTGAGCTGCTCTAACTGCAAGGTCTTGCTCTTGTGTGGAGGCACAAGGCCCTGCACGCAGCTGACTGTTGCGCACCCCATAAGCAGAGATCCAGAGGGGACAGGAGTACCTGTGTCCTGGGCAAGCAACAGAGGCCGTGGAAGGATTAAGATCTCTAAGTCTATGCACCGTATGGTTCAGCTGGCTCATGAACATCCTGCTTTCCCCCATATCCTCTAGCTACATACCCTTTTCAGGGTTATGGGAAAGAAAATAAAGCTTCTGAGAAAGTGAAGAAGCTGTTCTTTTACCCCTGTGCTAAAAAACCTGCTTGCCTCATCTAAACCATGGCAGGGGGAAGGGGCAGAGAGAACAGTGAAATATGGTTTAAAGCTGTAGGAATTTTGTGTGATTGTGTCCAAACACTGGAACTTGAGGAGCTGCAACAAAACTGATGAATATCCTTGCACTGTGGCAATGCTAAGTAGTGTCACATTCATATGGGGATGGATTTTATAAGGTTGAGACAGCTGTTTTCATGTGAAAATAGATATTTTAATGTATCACTATGTCATAAAATTGCGTAGAAAGATAAATTGAAACACTGATAATTGGTTCCTACTTTTGTTATATTTGTTTGTTATCATCGTTCTGATTGCCATTATTATTACTACTTTGTTCAGTTTTTTTATTTCAGGGTATTTTGAAATGTGTTGGTTTGGAACAGTCCAACTCTACCATGTTTTTATTTTGTTTGAGGTTTGTACTGACACATTTTATTTTGAGTGATCATATCCATCAGATCTCAAGAAAAAAATGGCTGCTTCCTAGTTCAGGAGAATATGCAAACAGGAGCTTAATTACATCACTTAATATTGACCAAGAGAAAGAATAAGATGAGCTTGCCAGCTCATTTCCAAAGGATGTTTTGTCCTTTAAGAGGGGAGGGTATGACAGAAAGTTAGGCAGTGCAAAGCAATTAGCATCATTCACATTTTATGTTGCGCTAGCATGGTGCTCTAGCAGCAAAATTCAAACATTCTTTGAATGGGTTAATAAAAGAAGAAATACAGTCGGCATGCAAGAAAAAGGTTTCCAAGAACAAGCCAAAATATGTCCCATTCTTCTAAATTTATCACAGCCATGTCACATTATCCTTGAGACTGCCAGGAATGTCAATTTTTTTGCATTTTTAAAAAAAATCTCATTTAGCACCATATGTTTGGTTAATGTGCCTGATATATCCTGCGTATTCTTTAGTCCATCCATTTCTAATACTCATTTTCTTTTTTTCCCCCCTTGCTAAGCCATATGTTACAATGCTGGTCATTCTATCGAAGCTCCTTTCTGGAGCTGAGAGCGAGGGAACTTAGGTTTAATCACCCAGAAAAATTTAAACCTGATACTACAAATCTCACTTTTAGGTAAGCAGTCTCAACACTTGAGTTAGCATTGTAGGTGCCCGGTGCCTATGAAAATCAGGCCACCTATGAGATGGCATGGTGTGTATTAACAACTGTAAGGCAGGAACTAAGATAAATGACTAAATATGGAATTAGGTGTTTAATTTTTTGCACCCATTTTTGAGACTCTTGGCTAGTTTTAAAGGTCTTCTGTTTCATACCTAATGTGTTTCAGCACATTTAGTGGTCCCCAGTCTGCAGCCTCCCCTCCTGTGTTGCTCAGGGATGCAGGAAATGAAAAAGTTAGAACTGAAGCTACCCTGGGCAGAGCCCAGGGAGGATGGTGCTGCCTTGCACGGCTTTCCTCAGCATTGTTCCTGAGAGCTAATGAATATTGGGGACTGCTGCACTGAAGACCAGATTTCAGCACTTCACATGGCCCCAGTGAAGGGGTAGTGCCAACTCATAAGTACACCTCTGAGCCCCAACTCTCCTCTGTCTCCTCTCTGGTGCAGGGCAGCAACAAATTACAATATCCCCCAATCCATCTCAGCTGTGCTGGCCGGTGAATAGGGAATGGAGCCAAGGATCCTCCCCGTTCCCTGCCTCTTTCTATCCATCTGCTCTGAGCAAGGAATAAACAAGAACAGCCAGAACACAATGGCTGGGTAACCCAGGTGGGGTTTAAAAGTGTTTCTTACTATTCTGTGTATAGGACTGTTGTCCAAATCACAGTCACACCTGGCACTTTTAGGAAACACAGATTTCATAATTCAGATCTGAGTCTCCTCTCAATGTTATTTAGAGTGCCAGAGAAGAAAATCAGACTTAGTCTATTTTCATCTTATGGCAGCTTTTAACTACAGAATAAATGGAAATGTTAATTGCTAAATAAAAAAGAAAATAATGGGATTTGTGGCATAAAACACAGATGGAAGTCTGAGTGGGTGTGTTACTTTAACTTACTGTACTTGCGTTCATTTGATTGTATAAGTACATGTATGCCAAACATATATGGTCTTAGCCTGCTCCCATTAACACGAATCTGTTTTTTACACTGGACAGAGGAAACCAGATCAAAGACCATGATGGTGCTAAATGGAACAAGATGTGTACTTTCATATTTTTTTCCAAAAGGAAATATTAATTTGACATTGGTTTTTCAGTTGAAAAGAATTTTAATTGCAGTACACAATAAGCAGAAAATTCAGACAACAATAATCTTGAAACTGTTAGCAGCATTATATTTCTATCAAGGAATTTGTGTGCCTTTTCAACATTAGAGCTTTCTGAATTTTCATTAATTTGGCATTTCCCTAAACACACAAGTTATTTTGTTCATTCCACATCATGCATCACACCCTTCTGCTCAATGCATAATGCAAGCGTAAATGGGATCCTTGTCCTTGAGAGACTCTGGTTACTGGAGCCATTGCACGGATGTTGAAGTCCCGCAGTAAGACTTTCCAAAACTCTGCACTTCGCAAACCTCCAGCCCAAGTTTAATCAGTGAATGCACAGGAATACTTCATGTTCCTCATCTTCTAAGGGGCACTGGAGCATTGTGATGGTTTTAATTCCTCTACCTCCTTATGTTTGCCAGTACTAGAAACGCACCACATAAGAGTCTTCCTTGAGTACAGCTAAAGATCTTCAAATTTTCATGTATGACGCTGATATATATTTAAATGGACCAGAAAATGATGCGTGAGAATTGAATGCACAAATCTTTCCCAGAACAAATAAATATCTATGAACCTATTTTCCATGTACCTATGCACCTTACTAACAGAGGTACTGAAATTAGGATTAACTTTGATGGAGTGAATGGAGTCACAGCAGTGTAAGAGGAGAACAATTCCCCTTCTCTCCAAATGTACAGCTCTATCTGTTTCTATATCTGTATATCCTTCCAATTTCACTCTGTTAGTTACTAACATTGTTCTGACTGCACACATCTTAAACAATAACTCCATCTTGAGTTAGCCAGATTGGTAGACCAGCTAATATTAATCTCCAAAGACAACTTTTGGATAATTACCCCAATATTCCAAGTAGCTCTCTGCCACTAGACTCTTGATGGAGATTTCATAACAAAAGCTATGAATGATATATTGTTTGGATCTTCATTCTCAAGGGGCACTATGAAAAGGAATCACAGAAGCTCAGATATTACCAGGTAGACCGTGAACATAACAACATGCAGAACAAATAGATGATGCAGAAAAATAAGTTGGCTGTTGAAGAAAAAACTGGTATATGGCAAGAATTTTTCAAGGAATTTTCATCCTTCTGTGCAAATTATTCCACCAATTTCACTGAAATCAGTATCAACAGAAATGCTGATCAGCTGCTTTATTTTCTGGGGAATTCTTAATTTCAAGCTTCTTGAAATTTTGATGGCTATACTACTGTCAATCATAGTAAGCCTGTTCTACTTAGTGCTGAGCAAACTTTATTTGTCATCAGCTGAGATATGATCACACTAACTGCCATCCATCAGTTTACTGTATTAGCTGCTCCAGTATACACAAAATACAACGCAGATGGAAATTCACTCATCGTAATGAAATGCTCTTTAGTTTCTATGTTCTGAATGGATACTTGCTCCCCAGGTCACATTCTGAGTTACCATGATCACTGATTAACTACCTGCCAGTGAGTACCTCGCTTCACAAGACTAAATCCAGCTTAATAAACAATGATTTTACAGAAGAAAAATGAAAGCTCCCCCTCTAGCCACTTATCAAACTACTGCATATGCATCACCAACACACACAACCAGTTTCCTCAGAACTCGACATCTGACAGATCATCAGGAAAACAGAGCTAATCTATCCATACCCATCAACATCGTATCATAGGTGACTGCCAGATACTTAAGAAGCTATCCAAAAGAAATGTCACAACTCTTTTTCAAGACACCACAAAAGAAATGTTCCAAATAAAATAAAGCAAATGCACGTACAAGTAAATGAGCCAAAGAACTTAATAAAAAGAGATTGATTAAAATGAGGACCAGAATGTTCAAAAAGGACTGAGAGAGAGGTGCCAAAGGCGCATTAAATGGATTCAATGGCTTTAGGTTTTAAATGCTTTTGGACTCCTCAGCAATTTTTAGCCAAAAATGATAATTCAAGTTAGAATCAAAATTCTGATGTCACTTAGGAAAAAGAAGGTTGAAACTTCTCCTTTGTAAATGAGCACTGCTCTATTTACAAAGGAAAAATATCAGTTATACCAATGGAAAAACTTGTCTACAGAATTTTAAAACTGAGCAATACAAGATTCATAATTATTTTAAAACCCTACCCCATTAAAATCTGCCTTAAATGTTCCCATAAAGTGTATTATCTTATCTGTTTGCATCTATGTTTACAGCATCATCTGGATTTTTTAGATCTCTTCAGTTAGCCTTCATTCCTGCTTTGTTGTCCAAATGGTTCTTTCAATAACTAATAAACTAGTAGTCAAGATATTACCAACGTCTTCAATATATAATTGCATGAGTTTTATATTTGAAAACTTTAATGAGAAGTGTAATAAACAGCAAGATAATTTTCCCTTTGATTTAATGTTAGTTTCAGTATCATTTTGCATTGTATAAATACCTACTGTAATAAGAATAAAAAAATTTTCTAATGACGTCTTTAGACATCTCATCATTTAAAATTCATGACTACATTTGTTTCATTTCAAATGTTATTTGAGAGTTTTTCAGCATACTTGGCAGATTAGATATAGCAGCAGGGACAAACTGCAGCCATCCATAGGAGAATATACCTTTATGTGGGTGCTTTGGGGATGGAACATCTATAGCTGTAAGGCAAAAAATGCCATCATAAATTTGGATGGCATTTACAAAGCCCTCTAAAAAGTCTTTGCATATGATTATAGCTGAGGTATGATATTTTTGCAAGTAAAAGACCCAGAATAGATTTATGTTTCAACTATATCTTCCTGAGATGCATATGGATGCTAAATTGCAAGTGATACTAAAGGGAATTTTAGTAACTGAAGAGGATGGAGTAAAATTTTAATATTTTTTTTTTATTTTCTCAAAAATAATTTGCTCATTATTTGCATGTCATCAAAAGATCATTCGCTCTCCAGGCTATATATAACAATGATGGCTGCTAAACACTAAAGGCATGAGATGCAGATGGGTAAATATGCAGATTTTTTGACCTGTGACCTCAGTTACTACCTGGTAATGTTTTCAAGTGACTTTTATGACAACAAGACTAAGTTTGGTGTTAATATTGGTTTTGAAGACTACACTGCCATTGAACATATGTTTTAATTAATAAAAGACCTGTGGTCAGGATTGAAAATAGCTCAGGTAATTTACCATGTACTGTAAAGTCACCTGATTTCTGCACAATTTGAGGTGAAGAGCTGATACATTATTCCCAAGAAAGAAGGAGTTGCAAACTGAACTCATGTACATCATACCAAACTGAAATGGATTTATAATTTGACAGGTCAAGAGTGTACTCATGGAACTGTTATGTATTGCTATCCAGTGGTTCTTGGTATTTTTACTATATGACTGCCCAGGTTAGACAGTCACAAGACTGAACAGTCATCTCATTTCTCCGTAACAGAAAAAATAATTTGTAGCTGACCTACAGCTGCTGTGCTCTTTTACTGGAAGTGTCCATTGCCAGTTGTACGCTGGTGAGCGCCTGCTACAATGGCACTGCGGACCTGCCACCAGCAGCTCCTGGGGAAGGCTTGGCAGCTCCCAGGCAGCAGAGACTTAAACTGCTTTCCAACAGATCGGTTCTCAGGCAGGTGGTATCAGATAGGTGAAATCAGCCTCATTTTTCTGCATTCCCAATGGCTTTAGGGTTCTGGGAGGAACAAAGAATCCCCCTGGAAAAAATAAAATGTTCCATCGCAGAGAAGGCAGAGCACTGCAGTTTGCCTTTGGTATCCTTTCCAGAGGAGCCATGTATGACCGTGCTGCCTGCAGGTCTGCTTGCATGATCTGCCCAACACCTCTCTCATCTACTGAGCAATTTAAAACACATCTGACAGAGAGGCAGAGAGCTTGCAGGGAAAAAGCCCCTGCAAGTTTCATGAAAACAGGCATGGAAAGGGCAGAGGTAACAAATAAGTGCTCCCTCCAGTGCTGTCACTCTGGCAAAGTGCTCGGCACGAGCTCTTTCCTTACTAGACACTGGAGAACCCACACGAGAGGGACACCTGGTACATCCCCCCAACCAACACAAAATGTCTATGCACCAAGAACAAGAGCATTGGCATTGTTTGAATAAGCACACCCACCATGTAGTGCTCCGCGGTGTTCGGGGTTTCTTAGATATCCTAATTTTATAAAAGAAAGTAAAAGAAGAAAAAAGAAACAAGGTGAGAGAGAACACTATCATATTTTGTAGCAAGCAGGATACTGTGTGAAATCTTGGCCCAGTGAAGTGATAAAGGGGAAGCTTTCGGTTTGCTTAAGGGAAAACTTACGAGCAAATAGTAAAGTTACCAAAATACAACATTGCAAAAAATGGGTGCATTTAGGTTCAATTAAGCTGTAAAACGGAAAATGGCACTTCAGCTTACAAAAAAGAAGGGACAGAGGGAACTATCAGAGATAACTTTACAAGATTTGTATGCATGAGGATGCTGCTTCACTGGACCAAGAAAGCTACAGTATGGGACAGGATTTTTCTTTTATTAGACACTTTGCTAGATAGCTTTGTCGAACCTCAGAAACTGCTGCTCTGGCATTATGAAATAATCCTACGTAACTTGATCTCATGAGCTTAGGAACACAGAAAAATAGCCATGCCAAATCAGATTACAGGGATCCACCTAGCCCAGTATCCTCTCTCTGACAGTGGTAACTAATGGATGCCTAGAAAAGAGTAAAAGACCAGGGAAAGCATACAGTGATAATTCTCAAAAATACTCTCCCAGCCTCCAATGATTCAAGGACCTCTAGGACAAAGCTGATATCATGGTATCGAAGATACTCGAATCCAAATGCACAGATTTACACCCCCCTCCTCCCCTTTTTTTGGATTTCTACCCCCATGAGATTTCTACTAGTCACACAAAAAAGGTTTCACAGTTTCGTGCTGGCAAGTCCAGTTTTCTTGCCACTAACTCTGAATGAGCTAACAGCTTTCAAGCCCAATGACGTTATGTGTATAAGAGCATCCAACACTTTTTCCTATGTAAAAAAGTGAAATGTGTGCTGAGGTGCTCTAAGTATATATACTTTGGGAGATTTTATATTTTTTTAAAAAAAAGCAAGAATCTGGCTGTAAATTGATATTAACATTTTTCAGTATATGTGTAAAACACATGTTTCAGAAGAATAGAAGAGAGAAACTGTCACTCACTGGGAAGCTTTAGAGCTATCTGGCTCCCTGGGAAACTGCATGCAACTATTCTGGTGTCCAAGGGTTTGACCAGTGAGTTTCCTCTTCCTGCAAAGAATGAATGCAGAAGTAATAGAAAGTCTGAGGGGGAAGATTTTAGCAAATGGCTAAAGATACTCCTATTCTGCCCACTCCAGCAGGTAGGAAGCAGGTGGTGGTGGTGGAAGAAAAAGGGTGGGAAAGGAGAAACGCTTACCTTCCCCTCCCAGCAGCTGGCACAGGGGAAGGGCAGGAGGCTAACCTAGGAGAGACTGCACACTCGCAGCTCAGCCCTCTGAAATCCCTTTGTGATGCTGCATTGATATGCAACGATGCTGACAGGTCATCGCAGTCCCAGCACTGCCACACAATGTCAGGACGTTCTGCTCTGATTATCTGGGGTCTTGCTGTGACTCCCTTTCAGGATGGAGCATGGCTCACCAGCACTCGGTGATTGAAACTTAGCAGACTGGGGTGGCGTGGCTTCGTTAATGCTTCTACCAGTAATGTAAAAATCCCATATACCCAGACAGGAACGGTGACTTCTTAAGCATCATGCTTATTTTACTACCCACTTTTCAGAGGAGTTTTCTGATTGAATCGGTGCCTACATATGAAATTTTAACTTCATTTATAAAAAGAATCAGTGAAAGTAGGGATCTAAAAAAAAAAGCTTATCCTTACATTTTTGATGGCATATTGACTTTGTAAGAGTCTAAAGGCAGGAGTGATATATTAGGGAGTCCCTATAACTTTACTTAAAGCAAAAATTAGAAAGTGATCAAAAAGTTTTATAGAGGAGAGCAGAAATATAATTTTAAGCCTCTTAAAATTGCCTGAACTGTGAAATCAAGTAATGAACACTAGAAAAGGATCTGTCAGGTGGAATCAAAGCTTTGACTAGTCAGCATTGTCTTCCTAAACCTTATTATGGCAAAGATTTTTCATCTCTGCACTCTGTTCATCCCAACAAATAAACCGACTTGACCTCCACCTGTTACTTGGTGAAGTCCGCTGTCATCTTTCACTAAACCCTATTCTTTCCCTTCAAAGCCCTCTGCACCACTGAGAAGGTGGGAAGACACAGCTGTGCACTGATTCAAGTTGATACCAGTTCATAACCAGACAGCATTTCACAGTACAAATTACAAGCAACAGAGGAGAAAAAAAAAATGTAGTGCCAATGAATTCTGGAAGGGGGCAACATTTTTCATCAATTTAACAATGAGATTTTCATAGAAAGAAGTTATTTTTTTGTGTGATATTACGAACTAGCATTTGAGGCAAGAAACATTTTGCTTATGCCATAACAATGAACCTGTGCTAACACCACATAGAAAGAATTGAAGAACATAATGGAAGCTATTTGTGTTTCTTTTGTATTTCGTAAGTCGAATGCATTAACTGTTTCAAAGAGGTTCAGCTCCAAATGCATGTAGATTTCTAGACTTAGAAACAAGTTACGGCTGTACAATGTAACATTGCTAAATAAAAAAAAATAATATTATGGAACACAGAACAGCAAGATATGTCATGAGGAAAACCGTATAGCTATAGCAGTCATTTCTTCAAATATATCATCACGACAAAACCATGTAAGAAGCTTTCTAATACAAAGACATATCAGAAAAAGCCATTTCATATAAAGTTGGACTTCTCTGGGTGATTAATGCTACATTCAACAAAGGAGACAGTGTCTGTCTAATTACATTAAATACTTATCTTCTAGGGATTGGCAGGGTGTTTCTGCTCAATGTCACTTTTCATGACAATGTAATGATAGATCCGTTTACTTACCAGTGCCATTAGCAAAAATTGTACTGTTTTCTCAACTGCCCTCATATCACGAAAATATTTGATTAACATACTGTAGCTTATCTAATACTCTAAGCAACATATTCTGCATAGTTTTCTCTCTATTAAAAGAAAAAGATTACAGCTTGTAAAATTTTTATTGCACTCACAAAAATAAATGAATAATGTGTGATATACTTCAAGTATCTTACTAGTTCACAAAACAGGTTTATTTGATTTAAAATATTAACTTGTACCTAAAATATTAAGATTTTGGGGGAAACAAGCAAACAAACAAAGTCAGTCCTGAGGCAGTACTTCCCATCCAGTCTTTAGTTATTATTTCCTTTTCATTTCAGCACATCTTTTGAAACTTTTAATACCTTAGGGAAAAAAAAAAGCTTTCATTCCTTTGCTGAAAAATAGATATGGCCATCTCCCAAGTCTTTAAAATTCACCGCATCGTGAACTGACTCTTCAGAGTCATGCTACTGTGCCAACATACAAAGAACAATAAACCTCTGGAAGAATGTACACAGCGAAGGCAGTTTATATAGTAACAAGATAATTTCATAAACCTATATTGAAGAGAAAGGCTGTGATGTAACATTCTAGCAGTATATATCAGCTACCTGATATTTACTAACAAGGTTAAACTACTATCTGTTTGTCTCAGCACTCTTCATAATTCACTTTTTAATGGATGGACAGGAAAGTCAGCGGTGTATGGCACAGATCATTTTAGAAATAGGACAAGACAGCTTACGGCAGTATCTATTTCAAAACACGCTCCATCTTTCCATATGATCACATCAAGAATCTATACTTAGCAACAACAATACTTCAAATCTACTCATAAATCCTTTGAGGGGTAGATTTCTATTTCTAAGTAAAACAACAAATTGGAAAAACAAAGAATCCTGAGGAGGACATGTCACTGTCGACTGGTACCACGTATAGTGCATCAGTTCTCATCTTCTTGGTATCTTATGCCTGTGCAGGAGAAGGCACATGGGAAGCTTCCTTCAGTGAGGAGTTAGGACGTCAACACCATTTTGTTACAGCTCCTCACACTGCCACGAAATGGCAGCAAGAACATACCAAAATTGACTCCTATTAGGCATAACTTGACAGAGCAATGCAGAATTAACCAAAACTGTCTTTTAAAATCCCTTGCAAGTGACTCTTGCAGTGAGAGGAGGACACAGCAGACAACTGCCACATATGACTCTCCAAATTAATAATGGATTTAGGATATTCATTCCCTGAGCTGTGAGGGTTCGGGGTGTGTCTGCAATTATCTAGATATAAGTCTGACACACATTATCCTTCTATCAATGTCATTTCCCTTAGTAGCCAACAGATTATCAGCAGCTTTGTGATATTCCAGGTGTCAAAGAAGAATTAAAACCACAACAATTGCACAAACAAAGGGACAAAAGATGGGATACGTGTTTCTAAGCCCTGCATATCAATTTAATATGTGCAGCTGACAATGATGCAAATGTCCTCGGGAGAGAGGCAGCAAGATCTGTGCCCAAACATACACACACCACCGTCAGCAAGATGGCAGGGAACAGAAGCAGTAGGATTCCCAGCCCAGGACACATGCCTCAGCAGGCAAAGCAACCCAATGAAACAATCCTCTGGTTGAGGAGAATTTTGGAAGCACCTGATACGGAAAAGGGCCCTAAACAAGCCAGATGGTACTTTTAGCTGGCAGCAGAAAGTAGGAGACAGCCAAAAACATTACAGCATTTCCCCAAGGGGCCAGCAAATCGATTTTTAACCATTTTTTTTAAGTGACGCTATGAATATAAAAAATAATGTTTCTATGCATTTTTAAATTGCTAATTTTATGAATAATACACTTAAGAAGGCAACAACTGGAAGAGATGAGAAAGCAATGGATTTTGACTTTCCCAGGGTGGTTGTATATTTGACATCAGGTTTCTATTCAGTCACTGCCACTGTTTACTCTGAATTAAGTGCCAGGTTTTGTTCAGGGTTTTCCACATAATGTTAAAGAGAAAAATCCTGCAAAAGTAGAGAAATAGCACTGTAAAATCACAATAGCACAACAGCTCACAGGACACAGGAGAAACGTTGTTTGTAAGACTGCTTTGCCCTCTTAAAACCTGTTCCCCCCAAATTATTTGGTTTCTAGATGATTATTTTTTAACAGAGGGCAAACAATTTGTTTAATACTTTCAAGTTCCCATTTGGCTAAGGATTTGCATAAGAAATACAGCTGTTTCGGGGATCTTTTAATTCTTAAAATCTCCAAATGGCCAGGATTTGCAATTCTGCCTGGATGACAGGACTCTCTTCAGGAATCATTTTCACGTCAGATGTCAAACCTTTACTTTGACAGTCAGAAGCAGCTCCTTGCACAGCATGTTTAGCTTAGCTGTGGCCGAGTGGTTTTCACTCAAGGAATGGAAAAGAGATGTAGGTTCTAAGGATTGAAAGGGCAGAGCAAGGCTGAGGAGTCATGAAACAAGTGGGAATGACCACTACCCTTTGCTTCAAACATGTACCTCACACCTAGGATTTGCCAAGTTCAGAGGAAGAGTCAGGATGATGCTTTACTTTCAGTTGCCATTATTTTGGTTAACAATAAAGGCAAGACCTACGACAGGGTTAAAGCTGGACTACATCCAAAGTGCTTTCTCCTATTTGGAGCAAGGAAGTGCATTAGCATACTGTATCACAGATAATACTCCTGGAGACAAACGTGGGCTGCTGTAATAAAATGGGACATTACACTAAGTACAAAGAAAGTCCATACATTTATATTTTTCAAATCTCATTGACTGGAAATCCTTACTTTTAAAATAAAATGTATTTCCCTCCTATAGGTGGAACCTAAGACTTTGCCTCCAGCCTTTGCTGATACAAAATAGTCCCACTCTTTTCAAGAGTACTGCTCTTGGACATGAGGACTTGCAGGCATCATCTCCCTTTGCTGGCTTTTGGGGGTTTGAAGATCTGCACGCAAATTCCAGTGAGGCAAATGAAGACTGTGCACAAAACAGTAAAACAGACTATAATTTTCCAGCTAATTTTAGCAACAGGATCTTTTATGTTATGCTTTTTGGTGTATATCACACTAAAAATAGCAGCAACCGTTGATGTAAGAAAATAGCAGAAAGGATGATCTCACTAGGGCTGTGGGCTGTGCAAGAGCGTGTGGGCAAGCAGAGGTTGAGGATGCTATGGATTACCTGCTCTGCCCTGAGCAAGACACCAGGGAAATCAGAATAGAACTGTGGCCGCAATACACACTAGATGAAGGCACTGCTGAACTTTAATTCTTCGTGGAGCTGGAAAATGAAAGAAAACTAGGAGTACTTAAACAGCACCCCTTATTTAGGCTGCAGTGTCCTTATTACAGTCATTCCAGCAGGGCTCGGTTGTATGGGGTAGCACTGCATTCATGCCACAAGCTCTGGGGTTATGGGTCAAGGTTACAGACTACCCACTTTGGGTGAACAACACATCTGCTATCACAGCACATATACATTCCTGGAGGTATAGGATGGCTCTGCAGCCCCTCAGCCAAATTGTTACCTGAGCTAACGGGCTGCTAGACAGATTTCTCTGCTTTCCTATGCTCACTGACCACTGCGGTCAAAGTGTTGGGGCAGCACTTAACTTGAAAGAAAGTAGCCAGGGAATGATTTATTTACTACTCCTCGCAGTAAAAAAAACCACTAAGGAGCATCAAGCAAAATGATCAGGCAACAGACAAAAGAAGTGGTTCTTCCTTAAACAGCACCAAGTAAAACTGGAACTTGCTGCATGGGATGTTGTGGAGGCCGAAATAAAGAATGGGTTAAAAACATCTGAGTACATCTTTGAAAGAAAAGTCCACTGAAGGCTGTCAAACACAAAGATGCAAACAGCCTCTGGCTCATGAAACCAAGCTGTTTCCTGCCAAAATCCGTGAGGCTGTATTCTGAAAAGCATCACTGGATGCCTGTCCTGCTGTTGTATTCTTTCCTTAAGTGTCCACTACCAGCTCTTGTCAGAGACAGCATACTGGGCTAGGTGAGCCTTCAGTCTAGCTGAGAAGAGCTATTTTTTCCTCTCTGTGGGCAGATCCACAGTTTTTGTAGGCTGGAATGTGCTATGCCTGGCAGCTGAGAAATAGGAAAATTGCAGTAGGTATCCAGCTCAAAGAAATTAAGATCTCAGGATTGCTCCTCACTTTGTGCAGAACCAAGGGAATATCTAGAGTCAATGTGGCAGACACAGTGTGGGAAAGGAAACGAGAAAAAGAGATGTAATATGGTCTGCTTCCTGTACCTGGTCCTGTACCATCTTCTCTCTGTTGCCTAACACCTCTCATTGCACATTTTAACTTTGGGTGAAAATGTTTCCTTTAAAATAAAGCCTGTTTTCTCCTCTAAAGCAAAGATCAAAACGTGTGCATGGAGTACAGTAGCTGCACTGTGTGCTACGCAGTGGAGTGATGGTTGTACTGGGAATGTTAATAAACAGTGCTGAGAGCAGAACTTCTGCATAAAAAAGGGTATATGTTATATCTCTCCCCCTCTCCTCTGTCTCATGCAATATTTACACAGCTGTGCTTTGTAAAATGTGTAGGGGAGTTTTTTATTATTATTTTTTGGTAATTTATTTACCTAAGATAGCCCAGCATCTGTTTTGTGGTGAGCTTCTTTCACAAAGTTTCACAGTTGCCTTGACTGATGCAAAAGGAGGTCATGGTCCTTACTCAGTGGTCCTAAAGCCATTTGTTTCAACCACTTAGCCATTCTATTTGGCTAATTTGTGTTCTGTTCTGTGTTTTTGGTTTGTCCTCTACTTGGAAATGTGCATCCCTGGGGGAACTGATCTGGCTAGGTGAATATTTTAGTTATCTGTTTTATAAAATGCAGAAGTGCACAGGAATTTGTAATAATATGCATCATTTACTGGCTCTCAATATGTACTGTATATTGGCTCTTGAAGACTACTAATATTTTCCAGCTGCCTCCAAAAAAAAAAGATTTCAATGCAGTCTTTGCAGTGGGTCCTTTCCCATGACTGCCTACACAGGTGATGAAGACTTCCTGTGTCCTGAAGAATTAATAAGCCTGAACATTTCTGTACCAGCAGCATACCACAGGAGATAAAATATTGCTTCTGCTTCCCAAACACATTAGAAAAAGCAAGTCTGCTGATCGCAACTGCTAAGACAGCACATGAAAGGAATGCAGTCCATTTCCTAACCAAGATCTAATCTATAGAAGAGTTTATAGATCCAAGTCAACATCCTGAATTGGTCCCAGAAGCAAACAAGAAAACTAGCTCAACTTTTGGAAGACAGGTACAATACTTTCAAAGTGTTTAATCTCATTTTGCAATTAAACAATCCCATGCTGCACTATCAGATGATCTTCAAGGATAACTGCATCAGAGGAGACCCGTCTGGAGCTCACAAAGATTCATGTTTGACAGACTCCAAATCAGCAAGAAATGCAGAGCCATATTCAAACAGAGGGTGCTTCTGTCCTTCGGCAGCTTTATTCCTGAGCTTTCAGAGCTCACCTCTGAAAAGATGTAGAAAGTGTCTGCTTTTATCCCAATACCAAGGAAGCTTATAGTTTTCACTTGGTGACAGAAGTGAAGCATGAACCGTATCACTGTTTTTGTTTTATGTGTGTATGTTAAACAGAATGGGTGGCAGAATACGGCTTAGCCAGCATGGACGTCTGAAGAACGTTAGGTCCACGGACTGCCAATACAGTACTCCCATCCCAGGAATCCCATCATCATCAGGAAGCATTGCTCCAGCCTTTGTCAGGGAATAGTATTCCATGCACTAAAACTTTCCTACCAATCTGAAAAATGATTCAGATGATGCTATTTTTGTGTGGAGCCAAAGATCAGCTCAGGTGGTCTTATGGCTGTCACAACACATGGAAGATCTGCTTTTAATTTGGTCATTAAGGTCAGTGAAAATAGTATGTATAGATGATGCTAGCACCAGGCCAGTCGAAAACATAGCTTTAATTTGATATCTGAAGTGAAACACTTTCTGCTTTTTTTTTAACTCGGAACTCCTACAGCTCCATACCCATTTTTAAATGATGCATTTCCTGACATCTGGAATTAGATGCAAGAAGCAGAGCCACAACATTGACTGACTGACTTCTCTGGGACCATACTGAAAGGATGTTTTCCTCAGGGGATTACAGCAAAGCTGAGGCATGTGCTTTAGCACTTGCATGGGATTATTAATTTTATTAAAAGAGGAAAGTATAGTTTAGGCTGAATCTTCGGGCCAAGTTTGCTGTGTTGTCCAGTGTCCGGAAAAAAAGGAGCCTTTGAAGGATGTGAAAACATCTAGGACTTTTCAATCTGAACTGACTTTTCAATCAGTAGTTCTTTCCTCACCTTTTACCTCCTTCCATGATTTTGAGACAGTAATGCCAGCAGCATAGCATGTTTTCACAGGTTGCATGCTACTACGTGAATTGCCAAAGAAAAGCTGAGGTATTGATCCAGTGGTAATTTGCTGTCAAAATGACTATGTCTCTTATAGCAAATGAGTAGTGTTAATCATTTGACTTGATGAATGCTATTGCAAAAGACTGACAATGCTCAAAGCACCACTATTGACGTGCTGCATTTTTCTTGGCTCACATTAAGTTCTTGATCTTTGCTGGCCTTGACCAATTAGAGTTTAAGTTATCCATTAAGGTGCAGTTCTGGAAAAGTTCTGTTTAAAATAAACAACAACTTATATTGGTGAGTAACTCATCAACTATGCAGCAGTGTGATTCTGATTGCCTGGCAGAGAAACACACACATTTTGTGCAGTATCTGATAAAAGATCTATAATGTGCTAACACAAACCTATCATGTAGCACCTGTGACTAACAGATTGTGATATCAAAGTCTTGATGCCTAAGTGCTCCTGTAAATGCATTAAACTTTTAGCGGCAGGAACTGTAGACTGCCAGTGACAAGGAGCTGATATGGTATTTCAGTAAAAGTTGATAAGTGTTACTGCTCTTAGAAGAAAAGAAAACTCTTATGTTCTTGAAAACCACTGGGCAGCTTGTGTTTTGATGGGATACTGTAATGCAGGGAGCAGGGATAAAGGAACACATGGACTCCATGAAAGCAAAAAGACATTTAAAGAAAGCTCTGTATTCTACAGTAGCTGGAGTTCCTTGAAGTATGCTCCCACTGTACGTGTGGCTTTGGGCATCTACCTGTTCACTTGAAACCAACTTTTTAGGTGGCAGCATGCACATGGGGCCATGTTTAAATCCATGTACCAGTTAATGGAAGCTTGAAGGTAGCACAGGGCCAAGCACACTCTGCTTCTTGGCTGTGACAGAACAAGGATGTTGGGAGACTCTGTAAGAGTGGGGAGAAATGTGGGAAACTATGTATAAAGCTTTGGAGATGAGAGGAAGCACGGGTCTGAAAGGGAACAGGGAAATGGGGTGAACAGGAGCAGGAGTCCTAGTCACAATATACAGTCTAACAAAGCTCAGAGTAAGTTCTTCAAAGAAAATGAACAGTGGAAGTTTGCATGAACCTGGGAGGCAACAGGTTCTGCCTACTGTACCACTCATGGCATCTCTTCAGCTTAACAGCACAAATTAGCCTGATGAAATTCTCTCTGCTATAAACCAAAATGTTCTGGCCACCAGAGAAACATGATCTGTTTCTGACCTCCCATTCAAAGAGCCAAACTATGCTGTGGGCTGGAGGTTTGTCTGGTTGCGAAATGTTCCCACTGTCTTAAGATATTAAGTTCAATGGAGGAAAAAACGGCACTGGTGCCTGCTGATAGATGTGTCAAGGTATGTAATGAAGCTGCTGCACAAGGCAAATACAATCTTAATGGCTATGTGAGTGTGCTGTCTGACTTTTTTTTACACACTGAGAATTGGAGGGCAAGACAATGTCACATCTGGGAAATACTGAGTAAATATAATTGGCAGGGATCCTGGACATAGACCTCCTCTGGTCTAAGGAAAAGAGACGTTTCCTTGGTTTTGTCTTTCTTAAATAGGTCTATGAGTATCCAAACAGTTCAGCTTAAGGAAATTAATAAAGGTCATGAAATTTCTGTGTCTAGTTACAATCCAGTAAAAACTGCCCACTACAGCAAGTCACTGAAAAGTAGTGCCAGAGAACTATTTGATATTGAATACTCCAGGTCTGAAGTTGAATGTCTTCCCAGTAAAAAGGGATTACTTTTCTACTCCTTATTTTGTATAATACATGGTTCTCATATTTTTCATCATATTTTTTACAGTCAGCCCCTTGAATCATTGGCAATAATGTAGCACAATCATTGGAAACTTCTCTGAGCTCTGAGTTAGAGCGTGGCGTCAAGTCTTTTGATGAGCCCATAGACCTTTTGCCTGAGGACAGATCAGATGCACTCTGCATCACTGATGCTGGGACATACTATACATATTTTGTCTTCTAGGTAGTGCCAGGCAACAACTGTGTTTAGGGTATAAAGAATGCATAAAGAACACAATCTAGGGTCTCCCTTATACCACTTTCTCTGGCATTTCCAATATATAATTCTGAACAGACTTTGAAAACAAACTCTTGTGGTCATCTGATCTATGCCTGAATGAGTCCTTCTGACGTATAAGGCATAAATAAAAGTTTCTGAGTAAATACAGAGAAGCTTTCTTGCGTGCTGAGAATCTTCTAAGAAGAAAGCCCATGCCAGATTTAAGAAAAGGGTTCTTGAAACAAGAGTTTGGACCGGTTGCCTGCATGTGGTTGTTCCATAACCAGCAGTGGGGAGAGACACAGTGCCATTAAGTTAGGGATCACTGTCACTGCAAGGGAAATACTCCAGAATAGGATCTCAGCTCCTCAGCTGCACAGAAATAACTCAGAAATTATTTTCAGACAGTCCCATAGATAGTGGCATGGGAACAAGCAGCATAAGCCTGAGTGGTGTAGTGACCAATCATGAGGCTGACTTTAATAGCATTTTTACTACCAAAGACGTGTCCAGCAGTCTAACAGGGAGCTCTCTAGCTTACTGCAGGTTCATATAATATTATCAACTTCATAAGCTCCTGGAACTGTAAATATATCTTTCAGTCATACTGTGTAAGTATTATTACTAATTCCTTAAGTTTTCTGCACTGAAAGTTTCATTTGGTTCTTGGGGTTTTCAAGGTGAAGACACACAAAATTCTAGCACAGTGTGACCAGCAGCAGAACAGCAGGGATGGAGCTGGGGCAAGGGAAGGTGGATGACCATGGTATGAAAAGCCCCATCAGTCTTCCAGTGGAAGAAGGACCACAGAGCTCCACCATTTTGCAAACGGGTGCTGTGCTGTAAGTTGGTCAAGACCACAACTGAAGCAGAGCTAACTGTCCCTTCAGATATCTCAAGAAGCGCAAAGAGTACAAATATGTACCTTTCCTGGGACTACTGTCCTCTAGGGACCAAACTAACTTGTGGAAATACAAGTACCAGGAAGATCTAAGTAAAGAAACTAATAGGATACTCTGAATTTGCATCTTAAACATTTTTTCCATGCCACGCTGTAGAAATACAATGGAAGCAGAATTGGCAAATACCATCCATATGCTACACTACAAAATGACTGACAGAGCACAATGTGAACATTACTCCTGGACTGAATCAAGAGAATGCATTGAAAAGATACGTAAGTGGAATACTGATATATATTAACTCAATCTTCTCTTATTATGGAATTAAAAAACTTATCCCTGTAATTATGGCTTACCCCCATTACAAGCAGAGCTGCCACAGAAATGAACATGGGCCAGCTTTGTACATGAGTTCAAAGCCAGTGTGATGTTGTCTTATTTTCTTACTAACATCATCCTTATTCTCTCTTGCCCTTCTTCTCAGTTAACAAGAGTTATGTACTGAAAGTGCTGAGGTAAAGTAATGGTAAGGAGGATACCACAAAAGGTATTTGAAAAGCAGAAGTAATTTACTACATGTCTGCTTTGTTTTACTTCCTAAGCCTTCCTGTTGTGAAAGGAAATTCATCTTTTCTGGCAGACTCCAGCCTTTTTAGGCCTGAGAGCTCCCCAGGAGCTTTCGAGTGCAGGTAAATGGATGTAAGACTCAAGGAGTACAGTACAAGGAACATGGAATTAATGTTGGTTTTTGCTTTGGCTGTCACGTCTGACGTATAAGGAGAGTGCTACATCCTTGCTTGCAAGAAGTATCTAGATGCAAAAAACACAAGGCTGAGTCCTCGGCACATTACTATGGGTCTGAAATGCCACAAATGGAAAGGTTATGTTGCTGGTGGGTGAAGCATGTAGGATCTACACCCAGCAAAGTCTCCACGTGAGACAGATGTCGGGGTGCTCTGAGCCCCAGGGGCCCATGATGTAAAAGTGCAGAGTAAGGACTGTGGATGGACAATAGGTGCAGCCTGTATTCTGCATGCAGCGGAGACCCCAACACCCCAACAGTAGGCACAGGGGAAGCATCCACTGCCTAATCTAAATAGCACACAGAGTGGTTTTGTCCTCTTCTGTTCTCCTGCCAGTTTGCACATATGTTCTGAGTATACAGCCTGCCCTCCAAAGACCACTTACAGGGGCAATCACAGGGAAGCAAAGCAGGAAGAAAGTATCCAAAAAGGGAATTTGTTCACGAGAAAAAAATGGAGACAGATGTAGAGCGACTAGTCACGGCTGGCGGTAAATAACCCTCTGCCTGGAGTGCTCTCTTTCTCTAAAGAGGAGTTCACATATTCCATTTCATATTTCCTTTCTAGGAAGTCAAATCTTTGTTTTCCTGGCATTTGTTCTTTTTTTTCTTTCCCCTATATACTTTTCCCCTTCTGTATGGTCTAAAATTGTCTTCTCATTTACCCTTTCTCTTCTGTGTTGTGCTGTCTCTCAAGTGCAACATTTCTCCAACCACCCTCTCACGCAGACCTAATTTCCCTGCACTGTCTCAGGCAATATCTTGTGCTATAACCCCCTCATAGTCTCTGTGCCATGAGCACTTCCCTCTGTCTTTACATGTGCATAAACATATGGGTGCTTCACATCTGCTCCTGTGTTAGAGTCCCCACTTTTTCTCATGTGCACACCTCAGAATTAAGCAAATGTAACACACACAGACAGAATATTCATCCTCTCGCTCCCATAAACCTGTCAAGGCATATAGGCCAAGAAGCTATCTCTGCATAAATCTAAATCTCCTGCAAGGAAGCAATCTACTCAAAGGCAATAAAGCCAAAGGATATATTATTATCTTTGGTGTGGATCCTATTGGGCTGGGAGGTTGGCTGCTGGCTCCTCTCTGAACTTTCCTTCCCAGCCAGAACAGCCATCCCACAGACAAGTCTAAGCTTCCCTTCCTTGGTCTGATTTCCTCCTCCTGTTGTTTGGCTGGTAACCCAAAGGACAGGGTTTAATTATGGAGTTTGGAAACCTGGCTTATGCTACTCTGCCAGCACACGATAAAACTTCAGTCTGCCTTCAGAACCAGCATGATTCTGCACCGTTGATACCTGCATTATCCCATGCAGCATAAAATGAACCACATGGAAGAAATGCCAAGTCAAACAAAAAGATGGTTTTAGACTTTAAACTTCTACTGCGAATTTCACTGAGAAAAAACCAAAACACTGAAGCTCAGAGATTATTGTATGTTAAAACCGTGCCATCATTTTGACTGTAGATTAAATAAATGGCAAGGCCTTTTTCTGGACAGGAGAGACATCGGAAAGGATGGATCTGAAACAGGGCGAGGCTTCAAATCTCCCCTCTCAGAGAGGAACGCTGCAGCAAGTCACCAGGTAATACGGGACGTTAACATCATTTGTACAGCTTTCAGATGACCAATATATTTTCTAGGCAGATGCCCCATTTAAGACTCATAAAACATTTTACACTTCTGGAGATAAAGCACCCATGTCAAATACAAAGGGCCAGATGTTAATATCAGACCCACGTGTGATTTCTGAGGTAAGGCAGGGCACTGTGCACACCACCACAGCAGGATGTGTCCCTCAGCAGGGAGCACCTTGTGCCAGTGTCACCCTGGCATGAAAAGACACTTCAGTAGTGTTTTGTCCTTTACCACTGATGAGCTGTGGCCCTTTAGGTAATCTCTCTATCAGCCATGCTCTTGCAGTGACCCTATTTTACAGAGAAGCTGAGGCAATGAATTCAGAGGAGAGGCTGCTGGAAAGCCACAGCAGAAGTACTGGGGTGGGGCTGTACGGATATAGCATAAAAATGGTTTGAAAGTGCATCCCACACAGGCAAGATAAAGCTCTTTTTCTTCATAGTCTTGACAGTGATAGATAGCTTGGTGAATCTAAGCTATATCTAGTTGGTACCTGGCTTGAGTTCCCAATGTTGTAAGGTGATTTTCTGCCATTTCACAGGCAAGACTAAGCAGAATCTGGGATTCTTCTGCAGCGAGGAAGGTCACAAGGAAGGAAGAACCTTCTGTTCTCTGACTTGTTCTTGCCTTTTTAAGCACCTCAGGAAGTTTGACATGGGCAGTTGTGCTTCTTCATGATGGGCACCCAGTGGTGCGAAGAGTGGCAGAGGTGCTTTGGAGGTGTAAGGCTTTAGGTACTTCTCTTGCCCACCTCAGCAGCTCAGTGCCACCATCTAGCCAGGACTTGGATAAGACAGAGGTGATGACCACATGTGGGAAAAACCACCAGAAGTAACAGCAAAATTAATAGCCAACCTCTGGCTGTTGCACAAATGGAGAATACTTGTCATTAACGAAGAGTACCCCAGACTTTGGGGCGAGTTAGCCCCCAGTCTGACAATGATGTAGACGCAGTGACCCAGTCAGCTTTTAGCCATCTGTGTCTGCAGAGGAGGTTACGATCTCTCCCTTTCAATGGGCCTGAGTTTTTGTTTGTGTTTTTGCCGCTCCATGAGCAGACTAGTTTAGTACAAGGTGAAGCTCTGCCTTACATCATCTGGAGCCTGGAGCTGATGGAGGAAACAGCCCCTAGTGTCTACTGAGCAGGACACCTCACTGAAAACACCAGAGCCCTGGGGACAGCGGCAGCAAGGCAGTCACAGGGAGCCTGGCACTTGTCTGCCTGCAGGTCCACCCTTTCCTCCTGCCAAAGTGCCACATCTGCAGTCAATAAGGGCCCACAAGCTGGCTCCTCCTCATTAGAGGAGAGAGGGCAGCTGGCAGGGGATCCTCCAAGGGCTCCCAGGCATGGGAATCAGTCCCCTCCCAGTCTGGAATAGCCCAAATTTGGTGACTTTCTGGGCATGCTGTAGAGGACAGCTGTTTGACAGAGTCTCCAGAGAAAGCTGTGGGTATGTTTCCTACATGATGAAGGATATAGGTGGCTGGCCAAGTGCCCACAGAACTGATTTTAATGCTGTTCAGGTTGAATTTACTTTTCTGTGCTGTATAGTTCATTACACACAGTGCCCTGGATAAGCATGTGTTGTTTCAAAACAAACCAAAACCATACTATTTTAAATTCAAACAAACAAGAAAGAAAAAAAATACATATTGTGAAAGATCCTTTGGGCTGTTTAGAGGGCTTTCTCAAACACTGAGAGGCTGAAGATGAAAGCACTGCTTGCCTTCATCTAACAACTAAGATTTCTGTTATTTTTATTGGCAATAAGTACTTGATTATTTAGCTGTAAGCAAAACTGAGGCATTAACTTCACCTATGCATGTAGGACTGACCCAGAAAAATATTTCCAATAGTATTAAGCACCCAGATGATCTCAGAATAAGTGATCAATAGACAGTTAAGTATGTAACATAACATAACCCAAAAGATGATCAACAAGAAAGATCACACACAAAAATTAACTGAAAAGAGGCAGAAGAGCTGCTTCCTAAACCTTATGAAGTGTACATCCAGTGATATCTATTTTAATATCAAACCTCCAATCACGCTTCATAGTATTACAGATTAATAGAACAACTCCTTCTGTAAGGCTCTTAAAAGTCATTACTAAGTGAGCTCAAGTGTTGTATAATGCTTGAAAAGTCCTTCTACCATACATAAGTTTAGGGATATTTATTTAAACAGTATAACTGTAGGACACAGCCCAGATAGGTACTGCTTTTTTCTCAGCGATTGTCACCGCTATTCCAGAATTTAATCTGGATGTTTTGACAGAAAAAAACTGCCTATCTTTTGCCGCATTATTTAAATGCTTCAGATATTTGGCCAAAACACAGAAGTGACACACTACAGAAACATTCACAGCTGCAGGAGCAATAAAACCACTACAATATTTTCATTAGACTGACCTTTTCTCAGAAGATGTTACAAGATGTTTAGAATTGATCACCTTTCTGTACAGCATTCAGTGTATTCTGATAACAAAACAGAGCAACTGGAGATCATGTTCTCAGGGTCCTGAAAGCTGTGGCTTACCTGGCTCCACTTCATGCCATCCACTTGACTGGCTGCCACTTCCTGGAGAGCGCCCTTGGCTTGTATAAAACGGCTCCTCACCAGGACTGTCCATCTCATCCTCCACAGACTTGAGACGTTTTGTAGAGCTGAGAAAGTAAGAACACATAATAAATAATGTATGCATGGAAAAGAACAAAGGCACTTCTACTGGGACATATCTTGCTAGCCCTGCTTGAGACTAACTTCGTTATGGAAACTGTAACAGATTTAGGGCCTGGAGAAGGGGAGGGTATAAGTCCTGCACAGCCATCCTGCCCGCCCAACCTCTCAGCATCCAACTTTTTGTTTCCAATTTGCTTCGTTGCCAATGTCTAAGCTTCAGTGAGATACAGAACAACCTCTCACAGAGTCAAACATGCATTAGTTTAACTAGAAGATAGTTTAACATTTAGGCTTTTACAGATCAAAAAGTAGGACATTTTTCAAAGCTCACAGAGGTCAATAAAAAGGCAAGAATTTCATTTGGATTGCGTGATTTTTGCAATTTGAATGAATATGGTAATGACACACAAGACTTATTTTAACTGCCATATTTTTCTGCAGCTTATTCTGAAAGACAAATTGTTTATCAGTTCAAACTTATATTTTCAATCTTTTAACCATAGCCATTAAATTAACCCGGACTTCAGTCCCATAAGAAGCGTAGACAAGTGAATGATGGAAGAATCCATTCTTGGTTCAAATGTTCATATTATCCTACAACTATAAGCATTTTACTCTACAACTGTATGCCACCAAGCATAAAAAGCTCCCAACAGGTATCTCTGGCCAGTGTCAGACCTAAAGGATCCCCTTGTGATATATCACACCTCCCTTACCAAAGGCTCAGGAGACAGAGGAGCCCTTTCAGTGGTCTCTGGTGGCCACTGACTCAGACTCCGGTAGTTCTGCAGGGAGAGGATCCCAAAGCCAAAGACACTCAGCTTGGCTCTATTTTCTATAATGAGTTGTACAGATTGCGTGGGGACGTTACCGAGAATTTCTCTTCTAAGTACTTTTCCAAGGCTGGGTCAGCTCACTTTTTTCACCAAATCTGTATCCTATTAAGACTTAAGGCATTCAAAAACAGGCTCCTCTGTGTAGGGGGAACATATTTAACAGACATAAAATATTCCACTGCAATTTCTATTGGTTTAAAACTTGCAGCCTCTCCGCAGCTCCCCACCCAAAGATCTGCACAGGTAGGAGCTGGCGGGTATGCAAAATCAGTTTGTGAGAAACAGGAAGAATAAGCCTTGCGGTATGCGTGGAATGCAGGTTTGGCCATTCCTTAATTTAGAGAATTGTTATGTGTCAATAGGGCAAATTGTGTGCATACAATATAATTACTGCCTGATAATTCTGCTGAGTCTGTGTATTTAAGGAATATTTTTTTTTTCTGACTGGGAACAGACTAATGAGAGGAAAACAAACATATTACTAAGTTATTAACTACCCATGCTGTTTATAATTAGCTCCTTATCAGTGGTAGCTATTTGCAGAAGAATAGAAGAGCTACAACTGAGCTTTTAAGTAACATTAATAACCTCACTTTTTTGCTTCTGGAGTCACAAGTAAATTCTACCTGAGAGTGGTGCTAATGATGAGCACTGTAGGGTACGCAGTTTACATGCAAAAAAGGGAGAGCGCAAAGTTTTTAACTGATGTGTAATGGGAATTGTAGTCACCAAGCTTCATAATGTGCACACTAAGTGCAAGACATAGACTGTTCTTCCAATCACTGCATATGGTAAGAAGTTATTGCTAAGAGCCTCTCTTTAAAGATATTTTTTTTTTTTAATAAAAACAATAGCTATATTCAAACTGTAGAGACTTTTTACATGTGTACTTGCTTACTGCAAAGCTGGTGGCACTTCAGACTGAGGCAAAAACGTAAAAGAACCCTGTGCTGAAGTTAGACTTTCTTGTCATGTCTTTGAAATAAGTGATCTGTTTTGGCTGTGGGGGGAAAAAAATCAATCTGGTTCCTTAATAGTGTTCAAGACTACTAGAGTGACTGAGTTTGTTTATAAATCTAATCTCATGGATAGTTAAAGGTAAAAAATAAAAAATATCCTTGTTTGATAGTCGGCATGTAAGCCAAAACCAAAATCAGACTGAGTAGTCATCTGCATTAGCAACTCAGTTTTCCAAAGGCTCAGTCACAAATTTCTAAATGCTATATGAAAACTAGAATGCATTCTAGGCCAAAATGCTATATGAAAACTAGAATGCATTCTAGGCCAAGGTCCTAAAACAATGTTAATCTCACAGATAACACTTTTTTATGATACAGAATGCATATAAGTCTATCTTAAGACTTTCCTGCTAGGACAAAGTGGCACATCTCAATATGCTCCAACTTCTCTTCTGCCACAAGTGAAACTCCAACAATTCCATTGGAACTTCTCTGTATACACTGAGCCAGAAGTTATACAAGTCAGTGCAGCAGTTTTTCTTCGAAGCTTGTACATATAAAAAGAACTTTAACAGCAATCCAGTTGAACATTCAGCTCTGTGAATCTGAAAGAGCTCCACATCTTGAGGCCCCCAAACAGCTTGTCAAAGAATTTAATGGTTACTTTCCCAGATGAGTAATGATGCTGGCCTGGGTTTCCAAGTAACCTGGTAGTAGGCAGAGATTAAATTACCTGGTAGAGGATGTGCTAGGTAAAGACCTCCTCATTGCTCCTGGGCTCATGCTGTAGTATGAAGAACTTTCCAAATCTGAGAGGGAGAAATTGGGGCCTGTTCCTGCAGCTATTGGTGCTGGGGAAACAAAAGAGATTGCAGTCAGTAAGTCATGTGAATAAGGCATGAACTGCACTTCAAAATCCCTTTCTTCTTCCTCATGAGTGTGTTTAGTTTCACAATGAGAACAGGTGGGACGTGGAAATTAGGAAGTGCTAATGGTAACTGGCATTGCAATCAAGAAGATGTAAATTTTATCAAGAATACAATGTTCTATGACATAGACTCTTTAGTACATTTCTCCAAGGGTATTATTTAAAAAAAAAATTAAACAATAAGCACTGCTTTTCTATTAATATCATTCTAACATTTAATGGAACTTGTTGCTTTTGCTTTTAGGACAACATTGCATCTATTAGCATAGTTACAAATAGGCTGCATCATCCCTGTAGTGTGCTTGGCATAATCTATAAGCAGTATAGGCAGGGAAATACACACCTAGGACTTTTGGTATATATGTGATGTACATCCACAAGCACAGAGGTTACAAATGCTCCTTGGAGAAAGCACAGAACAGATGAGAAGCCTGAGTTCTTTTCTGCCAGCAAACATCTGAGTTTTCCTCTGGCCTCTCCTCCAGCTAAATCAGAGCTAGAGACATACAACTCTCAAAAACTTTTATCCAGCAGTTAGCCTTCACTGTTCACCTCTCATTAGCTTATCCAGCACCTAGCACCTAAGTTTTATTGTAAGGGATATGAATACCTTTAATTTCCCTGTCCTAGAGCCTTGGTTTTACATTAAAACATAATGAATTCCTACACACCATGAAGTTTGCAGGCACAAGCCTATGAACTCCATGTGCCGTATTCTTCTGGGAACAGAAAAGTAACAGAGCAGTTTAATGTTAAAGTCAACAGATAATGCATTTCACAAAGAAATGCCACTATATGGCAAATGGTACCATATCCACTGTCGCTGTTACAGTGCTGTTTACAGGACAATACAACTTTGGGAGCAGACAATTACAAATCATGATTTTCTCTCACATTTCAGAGACATCTGAAAAAGGACATACTGCACAATAAAATGCACAAACTTGGCCCAGAATGTATTGTCTGAGAGCCCTGATTCACAGCAACAAAGGCAAAGCAGTCTCAGTGCCACACAAGGATGCTGAGCCAAGTTTAATCTTTGGTCTGAGAATCTGGCCCATTTTCAAACATGAAAAAATCTTTCACTCTGATGGGGCAGGAGCGAGGAAATGAAGACAGGATAGCTCCTATCACCCAGCTAACATGTCTGGGCTGAAATGCAGGCTTCTGGGAGTGCTGCCATTGACTGTAATGGGGCCAGTATTTCACCCCAAGTCTTAAGGAGCTCACAATGTCATATTTGACAGAGGAATAATGTAGCTTTGCAGCTGCCTCATCATCCCCATAAGACAATTAGTTGTTGTTTGGCAAGGATCTTTTAAGAACGTCATTGAGACAGAAAGGGAACAGCCTGGATAGCCATGGACTTTTAAAAGCATGGGACGGAAAATACACAATGCCATTAAAACTTGAGAAAATCTGGAATGATCATTAAAAGGAATTAAGTTGGGAAGTAATTTATGACAAGAACATTCAAATCCTTTGTTATCTTCTCTTAACTCTCATATGCTTCCTGCACACTGGGTATATGAGAGGGTGTGTTAACAGAAAGAAAGAAAAATTAAGCATAGTAAAATTAACTCGTTTTATCAATTTGTGCTTTCTGCATCAGTTTCCTGACAGCAGCTACAAGAGGCTGTAAAACTGATGAATTTGCATGGAAAAAGAAACTGGTGTAAGTAATTTGTGTAAAAGGTAACACGGACATGGACTGCTATAATTCAGACACCCTGCAGATAGCAGACTGCTGCAGTGTGAGCAGTTATGGGTTAGAAAAATGACCACACTGCAGTCAGTCTGACTTGAATGGAAATCAATCATAAAGGTACTCTCTGCAGCATCTACTCCACAGTTTTCAGCAACTTCCTTGCCAAACAGATTTGTGCTCTGCAAACCCTTTGCTGATCAATTCCTCTGCACCCTCTACCTACCAAAGCCTAACTTACAGGTTAAGCACACTATTTTCAAAACAGGAACATAAAAAGGCAAGCATTAAATTAAAGCACCACTTCTTTCTGAGGCACGATGAATTTCCTAGCCATTACAAGATATATGAAACAGTTTTATTCCAAACAGATATGGAAGAAGACCTGCTACCTGGATAATGCTTCTCTTCTTTCTCACTTCCCTCTGTTTATCACTCTCTCCCCAAATCCTGGACGCTTCTGTTCCAACCCTTGAATTTGCCCTATAGGAAAATGAAACGTATCTCCAGACCAGGGGTGGGGTAGGAACAACGTATTGCTAATGCTGCGTAAACTCAGCACAAAGTAGAAAGGGCTAATTACACAGTTAATTTCCACCCGGGTAGCAAACATGAAGGATGCTTTGTCTGTCACAGGCAAAACCATCTTGCCACACTCAAGAGCCTGTTGCAACCCGAGGGTTAAAGAACAAAACCCACCTCTAATATACACCAAGGGATCTAAGCAGCAGAGGTTAAAGTGCCTGGCTGGCCTATGGTGGTGAGTGTCTGAAACCCCTTGGCAGTCCTTACACAGAAGCCACGATCCTGCTACAACCAGCTCAAGGTCTCTGGCTCTAGAAGTGCTGTGGCAAATGTTGCACAGGGCTAAGGTGTTCTGAAATCCCTTCTCCTGCCTGCCTGACAGGCACATATTCGGTACCTGTCTTTCAGCAAAGGGTATTTGTACCTTTGCTCACAGGTACCCCATTTACTATGATAAAACACAGCAACATGCTGATGTGTAGAGCCCACCCTGAGACGGTCAAGAAGAGGTTAATGTTTTTCATCAGCATGGCGGAAGGTCGCTTCCTCTTCCTGGCTGGAATTCCGTTGAAGCCGTGCATGCTTTCTGTCTCTGCTTCAGCCTCAGCAGAGCTGAACCACACCTCCTACCTCCTGCACTGGTCTTCGGCTGCGGGGAGCTCACTGCCTGGCATCTGCCTCCTCTAGTTACCTTTGTGCAGTGCAACATGCCACAAGAGTGGGCACGGTGCAGCTAGCCCAGCCCAGCTAGCCCATCTGAGCCTGCTCCAAATGGCTTGTCACGCTGCCTTTGCAGACTGTCCACCTTGTACAGTCCCAGAAAGCTGATGGAAAGGGAACACTTGCATTTATTTGTAGGATTCCCTGCAAAGGCTGCAGCTCCAGAGAGTAAGCAAAGGGATCAAAGTGCTGCAAACTGTGGCAAAACTCTGTCTAAATTAACCGCCTTCATTGTAGCATGTGATGACCCACCATGCAACCTCCCTACACCCCTGTTCCTACACCCCAAGTATAGGCTCTGGCCTCACTTGAAGCAGCAGCGTGCTTGGGAAGCTCCATTCCAGCACAGACGGCTGTTACATGCTGCAGCCTGCAGAAACTCCAGGCAACGATGTTAAAAACACACCGTTTCCCCCCCTAAGAATGCTCTGCAGCAAAGTGACCTTCTGATAGCTCAGGAACATCTCCCAAACAGGAAAGGATGTCAGAAATTGCAGTTGTGAGTCAAAACAATAGTCTCCACCTACGTGCCGGCATCAAGATGTCATCTGACCCAAGACTCTGACCTGGCGGGGGGCGAGGAGGGAGGACCCCTCTTCCCCTAACATCCAGCCCGCTGATATGTGCAGGCTTTCTAAGCAAACAAACTGATGCTGGCCTCAGCTCCCATTTAATCTGCTGGCATCACAAAAAAAACCCTGTGCAGACAGGACACATTTCAATTCCTCTGAGGGGCAGGAGGAGCTAGTTTGCCCAAAAGGAGAAGGAGGACAAGGAAGGTGGGTGCCTGTGCCTGAGCACCAGCACTGTGCCATTCCCAGGGACAGGGGCAGCATTGCCCCTGCTGCCAGCCTGCTCCCTCCGCTGCCAGCTTGTTAGCTCAGATCTTCACCCAAAATGTCAAGAAAAATAACAGAGAAATTAACAAAAAGCCCTCTGACTTAACCCAATTGTAATATTTATTTTGAAAAATTTATTGAATTACAGAACAGGAAACCCACTAAATAAAACCAGCCAGGCTGGCATTTGTCTTCCTTGGAATACGGCACTCTCTTTTAGGCATGTTAATATTTAGTTTCTGTTTTTTCCATTTTTATATATTTATTTTTACAAAGGGGCTGGGATGTGACTAAGATCATTACATGTGTAACACTGCAGCAAAGTGATAATGTGTTTAAGGTTAAATGGGAGAAACATGACATTTGACTAATAAACTTTTTCCTGTGTTGTGACTCCATAAACAAAGGGAAACACACTGCGCTGCTGCTGCTGAGAGGAAAGGGGAGCTGGTTTTTGGTTTTTTTTTGCAAGGCCTTTGTTTCCTACACACTATATCATTAGATTCAAAGAGGTTTTGCCGAATACAACAGATATGAAATGTGTGATGTTCATTTTAAAATTACAAGTACAGCCTGCGATTGACCATCTAATTATGCTGAGTTCCATTTATAAACATAGCTAACCACTAAGTTTATAGAGACTTTTTGTGCTGCTTTAATAGGATATTGATCGAGAGCAAGGTTTGAGCGGACTGCCATTGAATTGTGTAATGGCATACAAAAGGCAAGGTCACGGCAACTGTTCACTCTATGCCTGCAGTCTATTTTTTATTATAATCTTTTTTTCTTCTTCTCATACCTAAGCCCAAACAGTGTGTTTTGGATAGCAGTGCTTTGCTAAGGAATATAGAGTATCTTTTTAAGTGTTAATTTTCATGCTACTGACTTTAACTACCTTCACTACTGTAATGCTTAGTATAGCAGAAAACATACAGGCTGCTGTTTAGAGAGAGCTGTTTTATTATACCCTGGCTTTCACACACGTGCTCTGCGTGGAGGAGAGCCTCTTCTCCTCTCCTGGGCTACAGGAAGGCAACAGCATTCTCCCTGCCCTTTGCAGCTGCCTGCCTGGCCCAGACCCACGACAGGAGCCGGGGCACCCCACACCTTGACACAGGCATCCAGTATGTGCTGGGGCTGGCTGGACTTTCCCTGCAGTTTGTTTCAGCTGTACCTGGCCACTGGACAAAAGGTGTGAGGAAGCTATGTTTCCTCCGTCACACCCATGCTCCACGCTTGGAGCAGCAACAATTACTTTCATTTCTAGCACTTGTCCGCCTGCTTCACGGCAAGGACAGCTTCAGCCCCTGCCTCCATTGCTAAAGCAGCCACTAACCAAGTCTGGCACCCACCCCATCCAGCAGCCTCGATGTTGCAGGATCCCCAGCTTTTCAAAATGCCTTGGCCACAAAAGCACCTCTTAACCTGTGGAATTAGTGTAACTGTCTCAGGGATAATTAGCTGAACCATTTCTGTGTTTATACAGGAGCAGTAAGCAACTGCATGTACGCTTGTGTGCTTGTGGTTTCACTGGCTCATTAGAAGGATTAAAAGTCACCCCACTTGCTCTGTACAGCTCCTTACTGCACACAGCTAACATCTTAAAACTCAAAGCATGGCATTTTCAGTCCAGGGTGCAGTCAGAATTCCCTTGTTTATCAGCATGAAGAATGATGTCATTTTGACAAATAACATAGCACAAAACAAATGTGTTTGATTTGGCTCTAGCAAATGTTCATAAATCCTAAATCTTTCTTCACATCCTGGGCAGTGCAGTTTATCTGGCTGCTTGAAGGACCTCCAAGGGAGGAGATCTTCCCAGCAGCTCTCTGCACAAGAGCACACAGTGCAGACTCAAAGCCAAGAGGGGAACAGTGTTCCCCATGCCTCTCTCCCTGCTCCAGCCTGCCATGGCCTCCCAGCCACTGCCAAGCAAATGGCACTGTACTCTTGACAGTGGCTTGGCATCACAACCGCCCCTCTGCCAGCACCTTTTGCAGAGGGTATTCTCCAATGCCCTGCAGAGAGCTGCACACAGTGAGAGGAATATTGTCCTAACAAGGATAGATAGGGAGAAGGTTTTGCTTTGCCAACTGCTGGCTGTCAGTTCAAAAACTTGTACATCTCCAATGCTTCTGCTTCTTTTGTTGTCAGCCCAAACCTCTCTAGAGATGGAAGAATGAAGTCTCTGTTATCTGAAGGGGTCTCCCCAGTATCTGGGGTGACAGACAACACTTAGAAAGGCACTCACACCCTTTCCTGCTAATAATGTAGGAGAACTGACAGCAATGGTCTGCAACATCCACATCAGATGGGGTGGAGAGGGCTCCATCTGTTTTTCACATGAACATTTATGATCTACTTTCTCTGTTTTACTAGGCTCTGCAAGATTCAGTAGCTGGGTAGCATTTTGAAGGAAAATCTGCATCTATGGGGCTGAAGAAAGCAAGTTTCTGTTACCAAAACAGTCTAGACTTGTTCAATAGCTCACAGAAACTGTGATGATCAGCACTGATAGGTAAGATAGATAATGGTAACAGCTGACCTTTTGCTTGATTAATTCATCCCCCCAATTTGCATGATGGAGACAACTGCCTATTACTTGAGACTCCTTGCTATGTGGACCTCTGGGAACTTTACTAAATAAACCTGGCACATAATTGCTACCAACAATATTTCATAAGATTAATTTTAGATAACAGCAGCAAACCACAGGCCAGTTAAAACTGTGGGAAATCACATATTTCTATCATCATATTATCAAAAGCAAGCATGGAAAGAAACATGACAATGGGCATACACAAAGATGACCTCTTTGTAAAGCCAACACATAGCACACTCGGGAAGAGAGCAGAGACTAAACGTGAGGGCCAACTATGAATAAGCAGGCTTGTTCCTTCCCTAGCCATGGTTGCTTCTGAAGGAGCAATGACTTTTTAGAAAGTAAAAACAGGAGAATGGACGGAGGATATTTTGGTTACTCAAGACACAGACTGTTAATAGCTGCTGGGGAGGCTGGATGATGGGTGTTCATAAGGTGAGCTCCTCAGCATGAAAGTAACCCATGGACTGGTCTCAAATCAAGACACGGGAACATGCAGACAACCAAGCAAGGGTTATATTGAAAAGCACGCTCCTTAAAAGACCTTGTCTGCCAATTTAGGCAAGTATGCAGCATTTACTTTGTTGCTCTGTTATGTTAAATAATTATTTGAATATTAGCATGCAAATTCATACTGACTTCGCTGGGAATTTGTTGCTAGACTCTACACTAAACATATCCTACTGGGTAGCCACGGCATGTCAGGCTGTGGGCTTCTCAGACCTCACAAAGTAAACAAGGTTACGGCTGGTCAGTACACGTCTGGGGCATCTCCAAGGAAAATCCAGGGTGCTATCAAAAGCAGTGTAGCTAAATCAGTTGCTGGCACTCTTCCCTCTGAGTCAGTTCTGAAGTGATATCCCGGTATGCTTTGGGGACACTATTTTTGGTAGAGGTGCTGGCTTGTAGACAGGATATAAAACTGAGGTCTTGACCTCCCAGGATTATTAAAGAGCTCATGAAAAAGAGTGCAAACCCCTGTGTCTGGGACAGATAAAAGCTAAATCTTTTTATTTTGCCCACCAACACCTCCTTTCTTATTTCTGAAAAAGTTCATGCCTGACCTGCTCTTCCTGCGTGCAGGTGCCCTACCCTTGGAGGTGGTGCATTTCAACAGCAAGCAGAGGGAACGTCTCAGACACAGTTCATAGTTTGCAAAACATGCTGAATGCTAGGCTTTCTGATACACAACATTTTAGTTTAGTTACAATAAAATATAATGGAAGATTAATAGACATGAAACATGATGCTCATGAGGTCAATGCCAAACTCTCAGGGACGCTGGGACTGGGGCTGGCTGTGAAGGCTGAAGTCCTGAACAGGGGCACTTTTCTAGCAGCCCTGTCCTGTGCACATATGAAGCACAGCTGACAGAGTCCAGAGGCAGTTCTGCTCTGTAGGGCTCCTACAGTGAAGATAAGATTGTGGTGAAATGGGATGCCTTGCAGAGGGGGAGGGTGAATCCTTTGGGCTTCAAAAGCCTTACACTGTCACACTGAAATAAAGTGACATAACATGGAGGCATTCAAAGACTGGCGATAACTTGGTTTTGTCCACCATGCTGCAGGTACCAGCAAGTTAGTGTACACAGTACAGTGAGTTAGATGTCAAAGTCCCTATTTAAGCACTTCAGTAAGTGAACTGATTTGCAAATGTGCGGAGCGCTCAGCAGCTCATCTTGACTTCTAAGTCCTCTTAACTTTGTCCTTCTCACAAAATTCCCACCAGTTGTCAGGAAAGAAAACTCAGGAGAAATGACTGCCTTAAACTTTTTCTCCCTCTGTCTCTCCCTCCAGCACATATAACTCTGACATTCATGTATCTCCCACTTGCCATGCTTTCTTTGTAGCATCCTATTTTTGAATATAAAGTTGATTTACTAGCTAGTGCAAGTCCTTCCGAAAAAGGAAATAAAACAGGAAAATCCTTACAGAAACTCTGTGTTCTGACTCAAAACCACAGATTCTCTGCTAGGTTTGTGCCAGTTAGATTCCAGCCCCAGAAGGACTTAAACTACATGCTCAGAGCCAATATATAAACAAATATTCCTGCTATCTAGGAGGAGACCCATTTTTATTACTGGCTGTGCTAAAGAGATTGGTTATAAACTGTAAGGTTTTAAAGGGTCACATAGTTGAGTGGTTCACCTGGAGCAGTGGTAGTTGGTGACAACGTGATGTTACTGCATAGCTCTACACTAGCTGCAGAGAAGATCCCCAAAGGACTACTACCTATGGCCTTGGCTTACCAGTAGTCTCTCTGCAAGAGGTTGTCCATATGCTCTCCTTGGACTATCTGGATTATGTCATAGCAAAATACAATCAATGCACCTTTGATCAATGGAGCAGGGTGGTGACAGATACTCTTAATTCACTGTTGTTAGTGAGTATTGACAAGCCTGTAATGATCATGCTGCACTGTGTCATTCATGCTGGGGGCATTAGCATTCTTTAAAGGTCAAAAAACAAGTCCTTCTAGAAGACAGAATTCCATACAGTTAATAGAAAACGCAGGCCTTGCGAAGTCAGAACGTATACCTCTGCACAACTGAGATTATCAGAGCTGAAGGTGGTACAGTTGTTGGTGTTATTAACGAGTTCATCAATTTGCAGGTGTACAAACACATGTACGCATGGCATAAATGAACACAATGTGCAAAAGCGGCATAAGAAAATTTCCAGGCTTATGTGCACAGATCATGTCATTTCTAGAGGTCTGGTTAAAATAGAGTCCTTAGATCCTGGGTAAGCTGATCTTAGTAAGCATATATCTGCACTCTGATACAGAGTCTGCCCATTTTCAGCTGGGTACCCAACGAGCTTATCAACTTGCACATGCAAGTTTGCAGAATTAAAATTTTATTATTCTTAAAAATTATGCTATTTTCTCACATTAAAAGATGTAGCACATAAACACTGTCCACTGGTGAGAAGCAGGGAGAAGAAACTCTCAATTTTCAAGACGCTGTTTCTGAATTGGGGAAGGGGCACAATAAGAATCAAAGAAAAAAAATGGGATTGCAAAAACCACATAAACTGGCCACAAAATGATACTTACTTTGTGAGACTCTTACTAGCTCAGTCACACTGAAAACACCTGATGTGACAAAACTGTCCTGGAAGCCCAAATGTCCTACAAAACAAACAGAGTGAGAGAACTGCGATTAACTTCAAGCATTTAATGACAGTATTCTCAAATACTTTACTTTCATTTAACTTAAAATGTGACATCTAATTTCCCACTTAGCAGTAATTATTGTTTATGTAGGTGGGTAACTAGTCATACAGCTATGTAGGCTGCTTTGTGGTTTCTATCTAGATGTTAGGAAAGCTAACATGACACATCAGCAGGGAGATTTTTACATGTTAAAGCATCTCAACAGGAAATCTGAAACAAAAGAGGACTATTTTAATAAACGGTTACCTTGGATGACCCCTAATGACTTCACAATTGAAATGAAAATACTGTGCCTAGGAAACAGACAGGACAGCTAAGTTCCATAATCGTTTTAAACATTACTCTCTAAAGAAACATCTGATCAGGATTATCTACCCATTCATTCAAACAAAACAAGATTTAAAGATGTACTCTTCATTTTGTAAGGTTACACTAGGGAAAACTTAAAATAGCAGCTGGTTAAAAAAAATTAAATTAATGCCTTTCCCACAAAAAAAAAAAATTCCTAACATTTAAAACTAGCTTTTGAAAAGAAAAATAAACCTCTGCATACGAAAAATATTAACTTTGAGCTTTGGACTGTCTTTAGGAACCAGGGCGTATGTTTCCACGCTTGCCTCCCTTGTGCAAGGAATGCCTCTACACTTGGTATCAAAATGTTATTACACTTTACATAACAGTATTTTCCTTCCTCTCTGAAAACATGCCTACCACCAAATGTTCATTTAATTTTCACGGGTATGATCAATTACAAAAGGAGCAGCTTTCGGGCTGCAACCCAGTGTAAGTGTGTGGAGTGGGATACAGCAGTTCACGCGGGACATATCTGAACTTCTGTTAGAGGTCTGCAGTTAGCCAGCCAGACTGACCTCCTGCTTTTGAAATCAGGGTCAAAGGAGAAATCTCAGGATAAAGAGATTATTAAAAGAACTGTAAAGTCTTACTTGTCCACAGGATAAGTGGCATACCTTTTTAGGTTGTCCTACTTAGAGTCACTGATTCCAGCGCATGCACACATATATTATTGAATGTTTTGCAGGGGCACCATCTGCTCCATTGTTAATTGTTTGTCAGATTCAGTACAATTTCCGTACATTCAGTATATTCTACTGTACCCCACGCTCATCACGGCAATACCTGCGCACCTCCCTATAGTGACCAGAGAAACAGGACTAATGCAAGCTGCATATTTGTTCTCCTGTCTTTCTTTTGGGGTTGTTTAAAAAAATGAACATATCCCATTGCCATTTCTACCTGCAGAATGGGAGATAAAAGAAATGCATCCTGTGTGCAGGACTACAGAGGGTGACATGTCAAGGAAAGGTTTGGGAGAGATTTGGAGAGAGGTCAGCCATTCACCTCCAGCCAAGTCCTCAGCAAATTCTGCTCCTGCACAGAAGAGCTTCCCTGTTTCTGTGAGGATCCTACGGTGCCAGATGAATGAAGTCGCTAAGCTAACAGACTTGAGACAAGTTTCTACATCAGGCATGTTTTTATACTTCAGCAATAATGATGAGTTTTCAAACTGTGTATATGTATATCTTTGGGCATCCTTGTGTATGTGTGTATACATATGTATTATGTACACAAACATATAAATATACACAAATCTGTCATGCTCCAGCTGTAGATAAATGTACTATAAAATATTGAAATTGATGCTGAAATTCAACACAAACAAATTCCTCAATCTGCAAACAAGGTTTTTATTTACATCAAGAGAATAAATTTTTCTCTACTTCAAATGAAAAAATGTTCTTACAAGCTTTTATTTTTCCTTATTTTCAACTTAGAAATATCTCTCAGATAATTGTAAATGCTTTTGTCTGATCTGCTTTATATTTTATCATAATAAAGGTGATGACTACATCGTTCTGCTTTTTAGAAATGGTTGCTGGCCATACACAATGTTTGTGCATTGACAATTTCCCAAGTATTTTTAATATGAAGATCTACTTTTCATATGCTGCAGCAGACCTGCCTATTGAATTAAATGATCTGTGAATTAAAAATAATTCTCTCAGGTCTTCACTGAAACCACTCATGTGCCTAAAATTAAGCATATGCTTAAGTGCCTTGCTGGATCAGGGCCAGGATGCTTACTACTCCGCAGAGCCCTTCGTAGGGAAGCCAGTCTATGCTATATAACTTCTCATACTGTGCTCATCATGGCAGTATCTGAGCAACTTCCAGAAGTGCACTCAGCAATGCTATGAACATCTGTCACGTGTTGTTTTTTTCACAGTGCACCACACCGGCTCTGCTGTGGTGTCCACTTCCACCTGCATTTCTCAGGCACGTTCCTATCACACTAAGAGTGAAGGTGAAATCTAAATACGGAAGTAAAAAACAAATCACAGCTACGGCAGGACATTTGGCTGATTTTTTTTTAAGGGAAAGTCTGGAGCCCTTTGTAATCATCCAATAAAAACATGATTGTCACACGGCTAACTGCATTTACCTTAACCTAGCAAACACATGTAAAACCAGAAATGAAAATGCCACAGAATGGTTTTAAATATATTCTAGCTCTCAGGGTCCTGCAGGGCATGAGAAAAGTTGAATAAGTTAGCTTGGGTGTGCTAACTTCATTATCCTTATTTTGCTGGGTACACTTGAAATGTCCACTTCTGTAGGAACATTTCTTATGTGTGTACATGTAATAGTAATCATTAAACAACAGCATGCAACAAGTGATTAGATTTTCATCCTTCAGTACTGAAAATAAACATTTCACAAATGAAAGGTGAATTTCACAATTCTCCAATTTGTTATTTACTTATAAACATTAGGAAATCAGGGACTCATCTCGCCAATCATTAATAATATCTTGATACCCATAAAAGCAATGCCCTTGGCTTAGAGTTGTATCTTGAACTCAATTCGATGCACAGTTGGTCTGTGAATTTACAGTTCAGTAGAACTCCATGAAAGTTTAAAGGTTTGCCTGGACAGTTCAGACTGCAAAATGCAGGCCTAAGACTGTAGCTTTTGCTGGCATGTAAAAGAAGAATGACTGAGAAATAGCAGGATTGACAAAATATGTGAAGTAAACATTTTGTGCCTATTAACAGGGGTCAAAATGCTAAAACAGATCAATTTGGCTGTTCCACTTAATTCTGATTGAGAAAAAAATAGGTAAAGTCAAACAATTACAAATGCAGATGTTAGCATTAACGAGCTCCTTTACTGAAAAGATGATTAAACATCTTGAAAGCTTGCAAGATTTACTTTTCATACGGCACTTTACTGAAATACGTGCACTGCGATACTTTTGCTAAATATCCCAAAGAGAGGACATTGAACTTGCTGTATATGATCTGGTTATCTCCACAGCTTTGTGTGACAGTCACATTTTGGTAGTAAAGCAGGTGTCCAAAATGGGGATGAGAGAATTTTTACTCACTTTGTAAAAAACTAACAGAGTTCATTCACTGAAATTCTGAGTATAAATTAAGACACCTGGCAGGCCCTGACTCAGCAAAGCAGTTAGAGCACGTGCTTAATTTTAATCACATGCTTGACTAAAGCACATGCGTATTTGCCCTGCCAAATAAAGATGGGCTGACAAAGTTAAGCAGGTATTTAAATATATTACTGAATCATTGCTTTCAACCAAAGTCTAGGTCCAGCTAGGAGTTAGCTCATTAAACAAGACCTCGCATCGGCTCATGAGGATGATCGTTTTTCCCCCAAGGGTGAAAAAACCCTAGGCTAATAAGACCAAATTGAATAAAGAAAACCAGGATACTAACTAATAAATAATATGCCATTACCCAGTCGCATGTTTGGTATAGCGTACAAGCGTGGTGCAACACTATCATAACAAGTACCACATGAAAAATATCTTTCCATAACTTGATGACTGCTTTAACTGGGGAGAAAATTCATAACGCAATTTACATATTCTTCTTTTTGATCCCAGTAAAGAAGCCAGAAGAAAAGAGTTGAATTGCTGGAGCCTAATTCTGATCTCAAAGAAGTTTTAAACAAGTCTTTCTACACTGATCAAATAGAGTTTCACCTAATTTTCTCCTAATTTACACTGGCAGAGGAGAAATCAGGATTAGGACTTGTTGTCTAATGCTATTTGTTTTGAATTATTAAGCAAACATTCCTATTTCAATGAGTAAACGTGTACAAAGGCAACTAACCTTCGTCCTAAAATCTAGTTTACAGGGAGAGTATTGTCTGCTTTCCCAATTAATGCTGTAAAAAGGAGTCTCAGACGTTGAGCTACCAATCAAGAGCTTGTGTTGTAGCTTGAGAAAATCATGACTGATGCAATTACTTTTATGTAGAAAGTCTGAATATGGTCTAGAGGTTAAAGTTCATCGGGTTATTGTTCCTTAATTGAATATCAGAAGATGTTTTCAAGGTGCTCAAGGTATTATTGTTATTTAATTAGCAGGCTTCCTTGTGTAATCCAACAGTATTATTTTTATTATAAAATAGTTAGATTGCACCATAAGTATACAAGGTATTTTCTAAACAGAGCTACAGCTGGCTACCTGAAACCCAAGCTTAAATAAAACTGGGAAAGAGTTACTCCTTTGAGGATTAAAAAGTCCAAATCCAGTTATTTCTCTTCCACTACAGTCTGAATGACAATGTATTAACCTTTGGAGAACAGCTTTTTGGGAGACTTTGATTCCTTTTCAGTTTTGAAATTACACAAGTCCCCCAGACTAGCACTGAAGCCATTTCTAAAGCCTTTTTCATGTTCAGCATCTCACTATACATAGCCATCTTAAAACCTTAAAATAGTGATAATCAATTAGGGTCTCAAGCCTATTATCTTAACCAAATGCCTGATTAAAAGAAAAGCCCTCTCTGCTCAAAGTGCAACTTGATTCCTTTTGGTTTTATCCTCTATCTAGATAATCCCATGTTTCACAAACAATGTGGAGCAATAATATTGATTAGAAAATTAATGTCTGTATCACACATGCAGGCCTTGAGAGAGGGGATGTTATCAGAGGAAACCCGGATCGCCCTGAGGACTCCCAAAAGGTTAGCTGTTCCACAGCTGCCCTAACTGAGGAGTATAGCCGTGAGAGTTAGTCCTAATCTGCATTCTCCAGCAAAAAGGAAAGGATAGAACACGCATGCTTCAGTCAAGACCTTCATAACATTTATACTCCGCTTAATTGGAAGGTGATTTTATTCAGCCTGGGCTGACCCAGCCACAGCAGCCCCACGACTGCATTCCCTTCCAGAAACACATCCCTCTGCACAGACACGGGGTCTTGCAGGCAGTCTGGGACAGCAGTTGTGTGCCATGTGCTCACACAGAGAGGAAGATGTACCTCGCTTCTGGGAAGCGTCCACCTCCAGGGCAAGCGTGGGTGGCTGGGGGGAGCATCCCAGGCTGAGACCAGCCCCTGCTCACCCTGCCTGGGGCAACAGCAGTGAAGTTCACCACAAGATACTTGGTCACTACCCCATGCTGGAAATGGAAAGCTATATCCATGGGGCCAAACTGTATATGCTAACTTTGTATCTAAAAAAAATGTGGAGATCGAAGAGAACATGTATCCTAGCTGCAATACTCTGTGCAAGTGAATGTCTCTCCCATTCAGAGGGAAGACAGCACAAGGGAGCTCTACAGAGGCCTGAATATTGCACGTAACAATAACAAAATCTGCATTTACCAACAGACCCCAATTACCAATCTCCAGTGCTGGCACAATGGCCTCATTTTAATTGCTTTGTACAAAATGCATTCCTCAAATTTGTAAAAGATAAATCTTTAACGGTAAATTATATCACATTTTTAATTCATGCATTTTCACATTTTTAATTCATGGATTTTTATACAAGAGTTAAGCAAGATACTACACATTAAAGGTGATACAGAAACCTCTCTTGTTCCCTGACAAATGTTCCCACTCCTATGTCGACTTGTTATTTCCAATTTCATTTTAATGCCACAGCAATAGCTCACCTTGGACAAATTGCATGTTTTCTTATGAAAAAACTGCTGGGCCACATGTCACATACGCCGTTATTCTCTCCAGCTCACCTACCTGGCTTTGGCTGAGGTTTTAAGAAGCACCAGAACTTTCTTTGTGGCCCATAGCAGGATGGATTAGACCGTCCAGGGCATGTCGTGTTAGTACAATAGAGGAACACTTTTAAGACTTTAAAGTCATGTAATACAATTCTAGGCTGGATCTTTCTTGTTAAAAAAAGTAGAATGGGAGTGATTGAAAAAGAAAAGGGCCAATATTTGACAACAGAAATCAGCATAACCTCCTAACAGCGGCAGTCATGGATGACTGCCCTTTGACCCGGGGAGATTATGTGGGATTTCAATGACAACAGCTGGAAGTGAGCATGTGAGAATAGAGAACACAGATCTGAGGCCTCCTACAAAAGACTGCACAATCCCTGCCCAGATCCGAGTGTTGATTAGAAATTGTTTCCTGGTCCTGGCTTAATAGAGTGTGATAATGAAAGTTTCGTTAACCCTTCACAGCATGCAAAACCATTGGTAAATGATTTGCCTTTTTGGTTTTTAGCTAAAAAGTCTGTATCTAGCAGACAGTAAAGTTGTGAAGCACTGCTCATTTTCGTGGGTGCACTTCTGATACCAGTGCTCTCCATTTCCATACGGTTTGTATACTCGTGGTGGCCATCAGGAATCAATATCTGAAGGTGCTGGGAGGTGGCTTGGAAAAGGGACTCTCAGGCCTTCACTAGAGAATCTACCCAACCCTGCCATGATTCTCCCAAAGTGAATCAGATCAGAAATAGACATGTAGTGTCTCACTGTGTGTCGCCTTTCATACTTACGCCATTTTAGAATCTCTAATAATAACAATGCCTAATTATTATTTCAATAAGTGCCATATTGAGCTCCAGAGTCTGGGTAGCAAATTAATAAATGTGGACCAGAGCAAATGTGGTATCAGGCTGGCTGTGTCACAAACAGCCTGATCCTGCACGGATCCACAGCAGCTTTAGCTCTTAGGAGATTCAGCTCATTTTGTATTTAAGTGCAGAGATAGTGGAATTAATGGCAACTTATTAACGTTAATGAACCGATTATAGATTGGAATCAATCATGTCAGGTTTCTTCCAAAAGGAGGGCACAAGGATAGTTCCTTTCTCTTGAAGACAAAGGTCTTCTCGAAACATTGAAAGCCCTTCAAGTTCATGTTAAGGACCTTATGCAGTGGAAACCATTCCAAGATCTAAGATGTCTGGTGTGGTTTTTCATTTCTGATGACTCCTAACATTGTAGGGTACTTTTCGGTACTCATGTGGGTGAGAAATCGTTAAATACAGTTTTTTGATATAATGATAAAAATTAAGAATCTCCCTCTCTACCATATACCAAATTTGATAAATAAACTAACTGCATTAATACTGATAGGGGCCTATAGCTTGAAAAACAACAGATGTCTTAAATTAGCATATTTCTGTTTCAGGTCCTCAATCCAAAAAGCAAATATTAAAGAAAAGAAGAAAAATCATTATAAATGGTCATACTCATTTGGCAGCTTATAAAATAATGCGCTCCTCAAAAGCCTTTCGAAGTAAACGAGATGAAATCTACCCTGGGATAATCATTCTGGAATATTTATGGCATCCAACAATAAAAAGAGTAATAAAAAGAAAAGCCTGCCTCCCTGAAAATAATAATATGAAGGAGTTATTTATCTTCATATTTTCATACCAACCCTGGTTACAAGAGCAATGACAGCTGTGATCTCCAAGGTCTGCAGTGATATTGCCAGTTCAGCTTCGCAATTCAAAGGATGACTCAATGTCCAAATGAGCCCAGAGAAACCACCCGGTTTCCCTGAGCTTCCCGAGGATGCTGACGGCATGTGCTGCTGCAGGGCGCTCCCCGGGCTGCCAGCAATGGGCACCCACCCACCTTCTCACCCTTGCAGGCGAATGATAAATACAGGCACTGGAGGGGGAGATACAAGAAGGTGGGTACTGCTGTCCCTGTTCCTTTCCCCCTGCAAGGCCTTTGTAAAATGAAAGCCCCAATGTCATGAGCTAGGCATCGCATTAACCTCAGGACCCCCCAGAGAGCTGAAAAACCTCCTAAAGAGAATAATGTAAGGATAATTTCTTTTCAGCTGGTCATTTTTTGATGTCAGCATCATATTTCTGGTACAGCCTGAAAACATCGTTTTCTACAACTCATTTGTCTGGGGCCGATCGCAGACGTTCCATCAACTGTCCTTGCTCCTCTTACTCCTCATCAAGTATCAACGGAAATTTTGCCTCGTGAATTTTGTCTACTGGCTTCTAGGAAGCTGCTGGCAGAAGTAAGGGCTTGCAGGAGCCGACACTGCGGCTGCATGCTGTAAGCGTGACACGTAGCCACGTTCTGGTCTTCACAATGACGGAATGTACCTTGGTACATGCAGAGTTCATTTGGGTTTACACTACTTCAAATTAGAATTTAGCTACAGTATTAATGCCATAAATATTATTGTTGATGCCGTATGAAGAACATCAGTGTGAAAATAAATGTAAGGATATTTAAAACTGGTGTGGAATACTTAGGTATTCAGACTAATCACGGACTGAAATAAGCACATTTGTTTCAAATCCTGTTTATAGCACTGCAGCCCCTCCCTCCTTTAAATCTTCCTCTTAACCATAGTGATGTTTATTGAATACCTGTCATTTCTCCAGCAGCATGTGCCAACAGCAGCTCACCAGTGCCAGGCTGCATGAAAACCCTTCTGTCTCCTATTCTCCGAGGGGCTCCCTTAGATCAACTACTCACCATACCCAATACTCTGAAACCCATAAATTTGCAGATACTGCAGTCAAAATTCATAACAGGAAAGTGCACCCATTTTGCCCAGTGTAGCATACTGAAATATCACATGGTGAGAAGCATTTCTCACCATGTGTAAACTGTCAATTTGATTTGAAATTAAAATTTTTGATTAACATGAGCATTTCTGAGCCTCCCGCTGGCAGCAGCCCTGTTGCTGAAAAGTGACATGATTTGTGACACACATGCTGTACAGAAGCCCCATGCCAGCAATTGTTAAACCCATTTTCATTCTGCTTTAATACAGTATGACACTGAGGAAAATTATTTTAATATTTAGGAGAAAGAGGGTAAGAGCTTAAGGACTGAAGTCCTTTATGGGTGTAAAGCAGGATTAGAGCAGCATGAAAAAACGGCACGGAGGTCTTCCCATCTCACAAGTCATGTCTCTTTTCAGCAACAGGGACCATCTGCAGGAGGCTAAGAAAGGTCCATGGTGAAGCACAAAGCCTTCTTTTAAATCCAGTTGATATTTCAAACACAGCATGAGGTACTATCCACCTATGAATGCCGAGATGCTTGTGCATGGGGAAGTGCTTGCAACTTAAGTAATTAAACCCTCTCATACAGGAGGTAGGATTTTCTGGTTTCCACAGTGGTCTGTTATTTTTCCATGTTTATCATTTCCCCAGAGGTATCAGTGTCACTGGAGATACTAACATTTATACGGTGAATTACTTATGAAAGAGGAAAGTTTTGTGACTATTTAGACTTTTAAACCCAGGAATCTACTTCATCAGGGTGGTGGGAAGATTTTTGTTAGTTTAAACAGCTACCAAGTGAACACAAGAAACAGGACACTTTTGTGGCAACAGATTTTAAGGCTATGATATACACATGCAGAAGACAAAAGTTCAGTGGGGATTTTTATAAACGTAAGCCTGTGTCACTGTTGCAAGCTGCTGACTCAACTGTGTCACCTGCGTATTTCTCAGAGTGGATCATTTTTTTTCCAGTAACATCATGTTCTGAGGAAGTTTATCATGAAACAAGTATCACGAACAGTCATTCTGAGCAGCAGAACAGCTCTGATAAGTGTCAGCACGCATCTGACTTTTCTTTGAGCTCCTAACACTATTCATCACATTAAACACTCAGCTCTGCTGGACTCTGTTGCTAGTAAACACAAAGCAATTTCTAATTGCCATAAAACAGCGAGTTTAAAAAATGTAGTATTTTAAAAATAATTTTAGATGGTGAAATGAAATACCAGGATGATTCAGATGCCCTGGAAGTATTCAGTCCTGAATATAAAGCCGTGGGCTCATTTATGCTAATCACAGCGCTCAAGAATTCAATCTGCATGAAAAACATGGTCCTCAATAAAACTGTGATACATAGTTATTATAAGTATGCAGGTTCTTTTAAATAAGTCTTAAGTTTAAATAAGTGTTGTGTGCAAATATCTAGTTTTAATTAGTATATTGCCAAGAAATTATACAACTAGACTCAGTGATGCTGTGATTATTTTAGGATCTATAAAACCCTCCCTCGGCTGGTGGTAGCTAAGTGTACCCTCCAAGGTTAGTCTCCAGACATGCCTGGAGCTGAACCAAGGGAGGCCGAAGCCCTGTGGACACAGAATTAGGGGGCTATAAAAAGAGGTGTTGTTTTTTTTTTTTTTAATTTGCACATTAGTTTATAGTTACAGGAATAATACACATATTCAGAGCATGTGGCAGAATTCTCTAGAAAAGCTCAGCACCCAGGAGGAGCTGGTGGGGCTAGGGTCAGGTGAGGGCAGGCAGCTTTCCTGCCCTACTTTGCTGGGCGATATGGACACAAACCCTGATGACTTCATCAGCAGTTTCCTCTCATCCTCCCTTCCTGGCACTCCTCTCTTTTCACACCAAGGCACTTTTAAAAGACTGTGGCTGGACACCATGATAATGGAAGCTGTAGAAATATCTGCTGAAGATTAGATAGTATAAATCTGATGCGAAAATAAGGATGCTGGGCATGGAAACTAAGTCACAAGGACCAGCCAGCTCCCCCCTTCCTCACGGGCTTTCCTCTCCCTTCAGAGTTGCTTCTTACACCTCATTTGCTGACACCACCAGTAAGCAAACTTTAATTCACTATAAACCCCATGCAAATCATGTTACTCTGTTTACCTATTTTCCTTTTCATTGTGTCACTCAGATTTTTCTCCAGAAGGTTCTTACTCCTCTATTCTTTGTACAGAACAATAATATTCTAACCTTGATAACTTTTAGTCCCAAGTAGACTGACTTGCACTAGGTTTACATGTTAGTTATCCTTGTGGCTGTGGAGGGAAGAGACTTTCCACTAGTCACGGCATGACAACACATGTACAGTCTGTCCTTGACTGTCCATGTTACTGGGCTCATGAAGTTCAGTCAGGGCCACCCTGAGAGACCCCTGCATGGAAGATGGCAGGAACCTCACAAGCTTTTCTCCAGCAGCGTCTGGGCTGTCTCACCTTGGGCAGCAGGGTACCAAGGTAAGTCTGTGGAATAAAGCTCTGATATACTGGTGGCAGAGAAGACAGAAAGGGGTAGGTCTGGAAACACAGTAATGCTTGTCTAGGGACATGTCAAACTTGCACAAGACCTAGAGCACAAAACCTGATGCTTATGGCTGCAGATAAAGGCACTGTAGACAAATACCATATGCCTAACATGTATGGGCTTGCAACTCCTGTCCAGACAGCAGAGTGACACCCAGTGCAGCATCACCCTCTCCACAGAAGCACTGTGGACTGAGAGCTGGGAACTGAAGGGGTTGTCCTCATTGCCTGCTAGCAGAGAACAAAGTGCCCTCCACTGAGCACAGAACCTCTGGGTGGCCACCAAGGTCTGCACCAACTTCACCTGAGTTACACAGGGCATCTCCAGAGAAGAACAAAAGGGCAGAATAACTAGCAAAGGCACTGATGATTCTCCATGAGGAACATGTCACCCCCTCATCATGCCCCTTAGAAGCAATATAGCCCTGCCACTGGGTGATCCAGGCTCTCCTGTCTCACAGCCCAGGCTCTGCCCAGGCTATGCCAGGTCTCTGCCTCCTCCAAGTATTGATGAGGAAGCCCCACAGACTTATTGACTGACTTCCCAAGGACTGATGCACTTGGGGTTAGGCAGGTATCTATGCTCACAGACGGTGGTAGAGAATCCACAGTGTAGTAGTGGATAATTCCCCCAGCCAAGTCCTAAACTAGCAGCATAAGTCCAGTGGGAAGAGACTGCTGGATGTGGAGACCAGCAGCAGAGCTCTGCACAATGACTGAGACTCTCTTTCTGTTTTATTTTAAGTTTTTGTTTTGTAGGGCAGGATGCCCTGACTACATTCCTTTACAGACTAAGAATGGACATTTATTAACAAGTACTTGGGTGGACAGCCCAAAACTCTAGACTCCTGGCGTGGGACTGTATGACAGAGAGGGCCAGTGACCCCCGTTTGTGTTTACTGTACTTCTACAGACACATGTTGGTGTGATAGGGGCATTCACTTTCTCAGGTTCAGGCCAAGGTCAGGCCAGAACACGGACCAGATTTATTTTCTCTGTGTGATCTGCTCAGACTGTAGCCCAAAGAGGGCCTCCAAGTTCACTAATTGTGAGTGTATTGTGAGAGATTCAAGATTAACAAAGTAAACGGAAGGGGCAGAGAGAGACCTCCTTAGCCCTTATCTAATTTCATATGCTCATCCCATGTGTGGCAGATACGGTGGCTCCAGGGGAGGTGCCTCAAGGAACTGAGATGACAACAGTGGGATGTCTCACCCCAGGAGGCTGCCTCTGGCAACTTAGACATACTCTTGCTATAGAGGTGAGGACTTGAGATGAATCTGTTGCTAGAGGCTGGGTTGGTCAGCTGAGCCTATGCAGTCCTCTTCCCATAGTACAAGGCTTGCCTCTCTAGACTCTCTTACTCCTCCCCAGCAGTCAGTCTTGTATGATGAAGTGCGATACACGGGGATGCAGAAATGTAGCAGTGGGGTGGAGTCCCTGTGTCAGATGCCCTATCTGCATGTATTTAAGACAATCTGAAGATACCATATGGGCCAGGACTTCATATTTTGGACCACGCTTATCAGCCTGGCTCACATGCCCTGTGAGCGCCATCAGGCTTGTTCTAACAGTACTCTGCATGTAAACTATGAGACTTTGTACAATGACTGACTTTACATGAAAGGCAGACCTTTTGCTGATGAGCAGCAGTCGAGCAGGCAAACAGAATGAAAATGGAAAATGAATTCCACTCAGAGGGACCTTTACATTGAACTAAAGCAGCTCAGGTAAAAAGGAAACCCATCCATTAGGGTTTATAATGCATAAGCATCCATTTCTTCTCTGTTCCTTCTCTGCCTGCATTACTGAAATACAGAAATAAAGGAAAAAATAATGATGGATGGATTTTGGAAGACTCAAGAGTTCAACTCAGGATGGATGTGGTCCCAACATTTCAGATTCTTATCTCATCGTAATTGGAATAGCTGAACCTCTCTTGTCTGCAAAATTAGGCAAGACATCCTGTGAGAATGGGCTCTTTTTCACAGCAGTTTAGTCCCCAGACGCATAAAAGAATGAAAACAAGAAATGGAACAGAACATTTTTACTTTTGAATAATGGCTTCATTTGGGCAGTTTAGAACAAAACTTCACTGGAAGAGTTGAGGAGGAAGTTCTTGCTGCCAGTATGCCCATCCCTAGACACATTCTTCCACAGAGCACATAAACACTTCTCTAAAAAGGTAATTTATCTAAGAAACTCCCATTTTGCAGAAGTCAACAGAAAAACAGAAAGGAAAGAAAGTACACATGGGCAGTAGATACACTGTCCACTGTTCTACCCTGAAGAAATCATTTAACCAAGTCGATGTGCCCTGCTAGATCCACCTTTGCTCTTGCAGCAAACTCTTTCTTTGTCTACTCTGTCTTTTTAGGATGAGCAGGAGAGGAGTGGGTGTCTTCCTTGAGCAGCAGAATCTTGGGTCCAGAGCAATTACAGCATTAACCTGCAACATCTCAGTTTTAAACCTCCCTGAGGTTCAACAGAGAGAGAGATGAATTCCCAGAAGACCCCAGTATCTCCACTGATTACAGAGGGAGAGTGAGGATTTTAGGTTCATATCTGGTGCCTCATTTTAATGCCTAATGTTAGGTGGGATGAAATCCAAGCCTTAGAAGTCCATATACCACGTTAGCATAGACCTGAAAGAAAATTTGCTCTCCTCCCTGTATCCTGCCACAGGCAATCTCTCTTGATACGCCAAGCTTCTCTATCCTTACATTTATATCTAGTTACTCTTTTAATTTATTTTTTTTTCTTAAATTCAGAAGACTGTAAAATACAAGTATTGCTGAGTTATCCTTCTGTTCCTGTCCTTCATCTAGTTCATTTGCAGGAGGGAATAATGATCTGTCACCAAGGTAAATTCATTACCCAGCAGATAATGCCACAGTGTTTCTGCTGCCCATTTCACAGTAAGACATTCTTTTTCAATGATGTTGCATCTCTATTCTCGTGGGAACAGTTTACGGCTGACATAGCAATAGTAGTAATAACAACTTACATTTATATTGTACATGGGATGATCTTTACTTCTCTTTCCTTCTAACAGTGGACGGATCCCAGTCCTACTGCAAATGCATCCCTCATGGCCATGACAGACAGAAATCTGGATTCACTAGTACTGGGCTGCCTCGTTCCTTAGCCGTTTGCTCAAGTTGTCATATCTTTTCCAGCCCCTTTTATTACTGCTTTAAATTGAGCTGTGGGCTGCTACCATACCACTGCTTTAAGCCTTCCCTCACAAAAATCTGTGGGGTTCCCCTCCTGCCTCAAAACCACAGCTACCTCAGTCCATCAAGCTGCTGTCCACTGTCTTCTGCTCTCACCTCCTCCCTTCCTCCTGCAGCTCAGGCTATGGCATGCTCTGCTTTACGATAAAATTGGCTCCCCTCTGTACGGCATGGGGGACATGGCTAGCTCTCTGCATTCTGCTATTGGAAATTTCCTGGAAGCGAATGCCCTGATTTTTAAGGACTTTGAGGTATAACATGTGGGAAAATTGCAGGTGATCTGCACTGCAAAGCTGGTCAGGTGGGGACACCCCCAAACACCAGCAGGTTTTCAGATGGGGATGCAGCTGTCAAAGAGCCTTCTGTTAGAGATACCATTTTAAGAGGAAGGAACAGATGTAGAAAAATAACAGGGACAGAGGTCTAGATTCACTGTGAGCGAGTGTTACAAGCTACATAAGAAGTATTCCTCCCTTACAATCCTGGGAAAATAAATGCCAGCAAAGGCTTTGGCCCACCACGGTCTGAAAGATGGTGTTGACATTCTTGTGCCTGGCTAAAGGGTAGTAGGAAACTGCCACCCATACCCTGGTTCACCTAGTGAGACACTGCACTACCAAAGCACCACCTCTCCCTCTGTCACCCAGCGCTGCAGTGGACTGGGGCAGGGGAGTGACTGCTGGGGGGTGACATGGCAGTGAGCCCATGGGAGGGCACACTGCAGCCAGGGGTTGGGGTGCCGGCCACTTGTTCTGCAAAGGCAGAGAGAAGAAAAATATTCCGATCCTCTGTAGCGGCCCTGTCTTTTTCTTGTGCCTCCTTTTGCCAGTGACAGGAGCAAGACACTGGCTCCTCATCCCAGAGTGTGGCTTGCAGTAGATCCCCTTGCTTCAAGTACGAGTGAGGGCAGGTGGGAGGTAGTGATTAGAGACACTCTAAAATGATTACATTAATTGAATCTTATGAAAACGGAAAACAATGCCAGTGTGTAATAATAAAAACCCACTATAACCACGTACATCTCTTGTTTACTAGAAGGTGCTTCACTGAGTACAGATTTACTCTGGGGCACAGCAGGAAACTTTTCTCCTTTAATTTTAATCAGCCCTTTTTTGCCCCTCTTTTTTTGTCTTTCAGAGAAAAATACCAGGTATCAGATCTGTGTTTCCCATCCACTCCTAAGACTCCTCAGTGCAGTGCCTGGAGGTGATAGTGTGAACTCACTCAAGAATGTGAAGGCATTTTATAAATCATTTGGTTTCAGCAGGAGGGGGAGAAAGGGAGAAGGCAGAGGGATGATATAGTTTACAGCACATACTCGGCAGTAACTCCCAACTGTCAAACTTCAGCATTTTCTTCAGTTGCAACAGTGGTTAACAAAAAAATGTTAAGACAGCAGACATGAAATGCACATAGTAAGCAGCACATTTAATCAACTGGCACCTTTCTACCACTCCACCGCCAAAATCTATCTGGACACTATCACAACCGAGGAAAAAAGTCATATAACTAAAGATACAGCACTGACGGGAGAAAAAGGAGCAGAAATGAGTAGCATGAACTGCTGTAAACAACTTGCGGCGCCCTTTGTGTGCAAGATAACAATAACAGAGTTAAAGGAGTATGTTTACAAGTGTGGCTTGCTCACCTCACCTTCCTCCTGCCCCCTTTTGCCATGCTTGCTACGTCGCTCCTGGGAAAATATTTGCCAACCATTGCAAATAAAAGTCGTCTTCTCACTTTCCAAGAAACGGATCTGGTATTTTTCCATTTCAGTCACACTACTGCCAGGCTTCAGAGGGGATTTTATTCTTGCAGCTCTGTGAGAGTCACCCTAAACTTTCTTCCCATTTCCTATCTAGCAAATTTTGCAATTAAAAAGTAGTATCTGCAATTAAAAAAATAGTATCTGATTAGCTATAGAAGTAATGAGGCTTTTTCTGGGAGCCTAGTCTCACCAAAGTGCCCTCCCTTGACAACAGCAACAGTCCAGCATACAGCTTTCAGGAGCTATGCTTTGCTCTTCATGTGCACCTCTTTGCTCGTGTACACAACTTCAGATTTACAAAATTAAAGACTACTTGGAAAGCACCTGATTAACCCATGAATCTGCAGTATATGCAGATATATAGATTTTTTCTGAGTGTGCAAACCAAATATGAGTATAAAGGTTGGAATCCATTTGAATGAAAATCACTTTGTACCTGTAAAACCAGGTATGATTCATCCAGGCAGTACGCCACACAAAGAAACCAGAGGAAGGTGTGAAATAATGACTACATTTTCATAGTATATATGTATATTTGGAAAGGCCTAGAGTCAACAGAATACCTCCTGCATTGGTCAGGAAGTCAGAACAAAAGAACACATGAGCACAAGCGAGAAAGCACGATCCCTTATCGGAGCTCTCGGTGGTGCTACGCTCTGACATTCACAACTGAATGAACCAAACTGGCTGAAGCATTAGAGGTTTAGGTGCTGATGGTCCCAAATATGGTGAAGGATAAGTGTGTAAGTAGGGGGAAAAATATGATTTCCCATGAAGTGCCAGGCTGGCTGGGACTTGAATCATGGGGGACCTCTGATGCTCTGGGTGGACTTGTTGAGCAGCAGAAAGACATTCCCCCTCGGCTGCCGAAGACAGGCAGTCTGCCACCCACCACCGCACCGCCACCGCCTCGAGCGGGAGAGGAGGACGTTGCGGCTGGCCAGCAAACGCCGCCTTCAGCCCCTTCTGTCTCCTGCAGCTTGCACAGTGAGGGAGCCAGCGCTTCACCAGCTCATCTGCAGAGCACAGCTCCCAGCACACATTTTTAACTTCCAGTGGTTTGACCACAGAGGGCAAAATTTTGGCCAGGGAGTGCTTCTGATTGCATGACAGCAGCAGCGAGTCAGGCTGGATTTTGCTGTTGCGATCTCTGAGTGGAGGGCTCCCACTCACTTCAACAGCCGACTGGCACTGCTGCAAAGAGACGCTACCTAAATAGATGTGAAGTAATGAATACTTCGGATAAGTGACTGATTTCAGAGTGTGCTTTTATCCACAGGCCCTGTATTTATAGTTCAAGCCTTTTCAATTAATACGCACACCCTAAAAGAATTAAACTACTAATTATCACATTTTACCGTGGTTCACAGAACTTTCATCAGATCTAGTAAATGAAATCACAAGTTCAGCAGAAGAAGCTTTACTGCGCCAAATTATGTCAAGGGTATATCATGTTGATAATAAAAGATCACTTGGTTGGAAGCCTAACCTAGAAGGTTGGGGTGGCATAAAAAGTTCATGTTTTGGATCATGCTGCTCTGGCGTGGGCGTTTTGTGTTTTTTTTCTTGGTTATTGTGGAAGGCAATTTTCCTGCAAGTAAAATTTTCCCTTTGTCTTACATTGCAGGCATTAGGAAATTCTTACATCGAAAGACAAATAGATAGGTTTGGGGTTTTGTTTTTCAAGTTACGCCTTGGCATCACATTCTCTTCCCACTAATAAACTCCCCTCTCTACTGGACAGAAAATTAAAACGATGCCCATACCACAAATAAACTTCTTTCCCTAAGTGCCCAGCTTCTTGGTGGGCAAGTGTGGTATTCAGAAGCATCCTTCAGCCTGTGGTCCGCTCAGGCGGTAGCAATTACTCTGACGCAACACAGCTCTCAGATGTTAATTAAACAGCAAGTCTCTCAAGAAGACATACCAAAAAAACCAGCTGTAGTGAAAATTGGAGATTGCTCACAGCTCCAGCTGCCCTTCCCAGGACCCCAGGAGGACTGGCCAAACTCCCCACCAAGGCACCTCTCAACATATACAGGTGGGACGTGGGTAGAAGGGGCTGGCATGGGGGCAGAGCCCTGACCTGGCTGCCTGTCCCCAGCCCAGCACTGCGGCAGAGGAGGGGCAGCAGCCTGGCACAGCTGTGGGGCAAAGAAAGGCCTTGGCCCTTCAGAGCAAGGGAGGGAAACTCGCCTCGCTGAGGCATGGGAGCTTCTTAGGAGGGGGCTCCTGGCCAGCCCATTTCCAAGCTGCCCTCTAGATGGCCCTTGCTGTTATCTTGTGGATAGATATACGCAGAAAGGAATGGAACAGAGCAACATAATAAAAATATATTTTGAAATGACTTAGAATAATCGCAGCTGTATTTATGCACCTTATCCACTGGAAAGGTTCATTGCCTTTTTCCTGTACACACATATGGAGAAATAAAAATATATACTCTAGCCACATTTTTATTTCTTCTTTCCTTTGCAGCATTCAGCCACTCCAAGCGTAATGAACGTTTCATGTCTTTCAAGCACTGCTTTGTCATGCTATAAGCATTCATTTCATGCCTTGAATATTTCCTGTCATACTCGCCTTGGATGAATTTTTTGTGGGAATGCTTTGCTTGTGAAGGTTAATGGTTAGCAGCAGTGAAAACTGAAGTCCTCTGTCACTCCTCAAGTCTCAAACACTGCAGGTCACTGATGAGAAAGGCTCTCCACTTGGCCCCAGCAGAGGCTGCAGAACTGACCCTGGTTGACAACCGCATATCTTGCTCAATTGACAGTCAACACCCTTCGCTGTTGCCATCGCAGGGTCCCCTCAAGAGAGTGCCAGCTACTGATAAGCAGGCTAAATCCTGAGCCTAGCAGAGGATCTGCTAAATCCTGGAAATGGTGTAACTGTGCCTCACACTCTGGACCACAAAATCACTTGACTCTGAGCGCAAATCTCAATGAAAATATGGTAATATAGGGAAAAATGGTGTTTTCTTTCATAATTGTTCAGCCGCTTCTTCATGACAGTCATGAAACTGGCTGGGAAATACAGCTGGATGCTGCAAGGTTTCAGTTCTAGACTATTATGATTAAAATACTGTATTTCTAGTTCCTGTTGGAATCTATCTGTAATGAAATAAGATGAAAAAAAATGCAAGACTAAATCACACATAAGTTAAATTTATAACCAGACATATCTGCTTTTGTTTCCTTGGGAAATGCTGGCTCTCAGAACTGCCTACTTGCACTCTCTCTCAGGGGGGTGATGAAACACAGGTTGGACCACATCAGACCTTCGTCAGCTGATGGGTCCTGTTAGAGTCAACAGCTGATTCTGTCCAGCCCGCAGGAAGGCAGAAGAGATGAGCCCCACCAGGACTCCCCTGCTCAGCCAGAGCTTTCAAGCCTGGACAAAGTTCTTCATTGCTGTTCCCGGCAGACAATGTGATCTGTAAGGGTGCAAATCCGTTCAGAATTTGGTTGTGGCAAGTTACAAAGGTGCAAACAAGCTGACATCACCAGGAGCTTTGACTTCAGCGCCAGCTATGAGATTCCTTATTGAAAATGCTAAGGGATTTTTTTTTTAAAGCTTTTTCTGAAGCAAAGTTAATTTTAGATTAGTCCCTCAGGCTGTGGTAACTCCTTAGTGTTGCTCTGTAAACAAGAGAGGAGAGTCTTCTTGCATTTATAAGATTCTGATGCAAATGATCCCATGAACACTAATAAAAGCTGCCATTACTGTATTACCATGTTTGCAACTGTAACTGACAGAAAACTTTCTCTGCAAGGCTTGGTTATCTGCTGCAAATGAGGTGTTTCAGGAATGTTAGTCATCTGAGACGATGCACTTTCTAACAGTACCGGTTTCAGCATTGTGTGTTCAGAGAACTCCTCATGCCCGTGCACTCCTCAGGTGGGAATTAAGGGGCCTATCCAAGAACAGCTGACCCTCCAGACACCTCAAGTCCTGCTGCATTTACAGCACCTCCTTGGTGAGTAAGTGTAAAAGCTGGTTGGCATCAAGTTCAGTCATAGCTAAGACAGCCCACAAGGCAGCTGGACTCTACCTGAAGTAGTGGAGATGGGAGGTTAGGCATGGCCTGAGAAGAAGGGATGACATTGGAAGACACTACATTTCTACTAGTTAAAAATTTGGCTGTCGAAGGAATTGGAGGTCTCTCAGCTACTATTTAACTTACAGTGTAGCTGAGTGGTGGGGACAACCATATAGAACAGTTATGTTTTCTGCCTGTCTCAGCTTGAGAGGAGGGTTTGAACAGTGAACATGAAACAAGAATGCCAGGTTTTGGGACCGGAAAGAAAGCATACAAAAAGGGGCTGGACTCTGCAGCCTGTTAGTTAAGGCAAGGAGGTCTTTCCACAAGCTGCTGTTGCATTTTACCAGGTTGCACATAATCCCCTTCTTCCTTGCAGCCAAAGCTGTATTATGCCTGCCATGACCAGCCTTGCCTGGAGAAGAAAAAGAAAGTTCTCTTTGCATATGTTCCCACTATTGCCTTCTCTTTCCCCCACAGCTTGAGGACCAGAATTTCCTCCTTTATGTTTTTAGACATGGAAAAGTAAGCATATACTTCAACATTTTTTTAAGGTTTAGTACTCAAGTCCAGCCCTACTTAAGCAAAGAATTCACAGATGATATTTACAAGTCCAGTGTAATTACTGCAGGGTTGAAAAACGAGTTCTGTGAGTTATGGTACATCATTGTTTTTCTTTTTTCTTTTTTTTTTTAATGTTACAAAGAACAATGTGCCTTTCATTTCCTGCAGCGCTGTTAAGGTACTTGCAGCTCAAAGCAGCAAGAATACATTAGAACTAAAAAGCATTTGGTTTGGGCATTAAACATCTTTATTTTTTAGATAAATGCCTCTCCCTCTACAGAAATTGTTTGAGCAATGAATTTGGCACACATTTGTAATCAGCTGTAATAATGAGTGCTGTCTTGCTCACTTGAAATGGGAGAATTTACCAACTTCTTTAAAAAGAATTTGCTAATCCACAATTAAAGTGGTGTGCTACCAACTTTGAGTTATCAAATCACAATACCACATGCTCGAGAGACATCAGTTGTCTGTAGAAAATGACACAGCGTTCTTCTGCTTTACACAGCATGCTTCGTGTGTACCTTTACGCTGCAGTTATTAATTCGTCAGTACTACCACATCAAACACAAACATCTCTGGGTGGATGTCTGACATCCATTTACTGACAGCAGTAAAACAGCACTGTACCACAATTATTAACCAGTTTGTGCTACACCCTCCTTGCCTTTCTCCAGAGTTAAACTCCTGCTGGAGTAGAGCAGGATTTGACTTTCAATATTCTATGAATCTCTGAAAGCTAGAATCACAAATATCCCCACTTTGCAGACAAAAAGACTGAAAAGTTTTCCTACAAAAGTTTAAAATAATCCTACTTACAAAAAGAAAATCTATCCAATAGCTGTTTCCATGACTGAAAGAGAGAATAAAAGCCCTAGAGAGAGTCCACGGCAGTGCTGAGCTGGGAATTCAGTTGTCCCTGATCCCCAGGCATGCAGTCACTTCACTACATCAGACTAGCCATTTTGTCATCCTCAGTTCACTGAAAACTAGTTTGTTTATAAAATACAACCAAACATTTAACAAGCTTTTAAAATCAATAACCTTTTTTTTTTTGATTGGATGAATTGCAAAATCACTTTGTGGTGCCAACTGAAATGAAGCTTTTACATACCATTAGGCAACTACAAAAGTGGGGAATTTTCCACATGGGTGTTCCACCCAGCTGGTCAGAAAAAAAAGTCATTTGAGCAAAATATCAGGACATCGGAACATGCTCCTGCCTTTCAAATGAGGTTGCTGGCTTCTTTCATCATCCCTCCTGCAAATTTCCTCACCCACATAACAAACAGACAAATTCTGAGTTTTCTTCCTCTCCCCGAGAAGCTCTTTCCGGTGCTAACGGACCTGAGAGACAGCAGCACTGTGCCCACCATTCTGTTACATGTTAGCTTTTTCCCCGGTTCCAGGACAAGACACCTGGACCTTAGACCATGCATGCACAAATAAGCCCTGTCTCGCCTGCATGTTTGATTTTCATGACTGTCATGCTGGATCGATCTCTCTCTCTCGAAAAAAAAAGCTTAATATTTCTGTGAATTTGTAAATTTTTGCACTAGTGATCAGGTTCTGGCTTAATGAAGGCTAAAGAAAAGGCTAGAGATAGTGTTAAAGCCACCACTGAGATCAAATGTCACCATCTTATCTGTTTGTGATGATTCTGCTCCAGAAAATGCAACTGTAAAGCCCACCAGAAAAAAGGAGTGGCTCTAAAAAAGAAAAGCTTCTTTTCCCATGAACTTCACTTTAATGAAGGTTAGACATACAGGCTTTCCAAAATAACACATACAATTTAAAATGATAAATTAAAATCTGTAGTAGGAGGCCTTCTTTTCAGGGCTGTATAGTTGACCCTTTTGAACCTACATTACTCAAGGTATGCAAAATATATGTGTATAATAAATAGCTCTAGAATTTATGGAGTGGAACAGAAAGGATATTAACAGGCAAGTAGAGAGGCTGTATAACCCTCACAAGGCCTTTAAAGATTTATTTTTTTAAAATGAAGGAATGCATGCATGCAAAAGGTAGTACTTGATCGATACACTTCTTTGTGCCTTCCACAAACACATGCAAAATGATTCCAAATCTGCCCTCAATCTGGTCATTCTGCTGTTAGTGTCGCTGGGAATAAGATTATTCACAATACTATTTTTCTCTGATTTTAAAAAAAATTCCTCTCTGTGTGGGCTCATTCCCACTCTCAGTAAAATCAATTACGAGACTCCCATTGACTCCAGAGGGATTTGGATCAGGCCCTGTGGAAGTGGGTCTACAGCAAGTGTAGAACAACGCAGTTAATATGATTTATTGTGTCCGTTTCTGTGCGTGCAGTTTTTCATTTTCTAAAGCCTGCAATTTTGCTTTCATCCTCACGTTCAGTAGATAAGAGCTGCAGATCTGTGTTGATCTACACACTGGGTACACTGCAAGCTGGGGGCTGTGTGTGCCGAGAATGAGCTCAGCGTCTGCCCAGGGGGAGCAACCCCTTTAGGGCCAACAGACTGCGTTAAAAGCATTTGTAAAGAAAATCTCCCACACAGGCACTGCAAAAGGTGTGTAATCAGTTAGGAGGCTTCTGCTGTGTTGGGGAAAAATACCCTTTAGTAAAACTGAGAAAAAGAAAAACCCTTTTCCTGTTTATTAAAAAAAAGTACCTTTTGCAGGTCACCAGCAAAGTTCCAAGAATTCACTAAAAGCTTGTTTTACAAGGAAGACTCAGACTCCAAATCAGAGATATTTCATTTCACTAGGCTCTTACAGATTTTACGTTATTAAACACTGGCATTGCCGCTTTTCGGTGTGGTTGTTGAGTAACAGGCTTCCTTAAGACTAAGAAACTGCAGGGTAAGAAGAACTGTGGTTTAATAGCAGCAAAAGAATATTATATAAACATGAAATAATAACATGCTTGGTGCCTAATGCATTCTAAATTAAAATATGATTTAATAAACATAGGCAACATATTCCCCACAAAAAAAATAGCAGAATTGGCAGAACAAAAATCACAGTTTAGTCAGTTCTTCTCTTAACCTCACAATCCTTTGGCTACAAATTAGAATTTCTGTGAACAGGATTGATAAGGGAAATTAGGCACTGTCTTTCAGAAACAACAGAAATATTTTAAGATGATAAGTTTAGAGATGAGCAGCACAAAAACTATCAAAATATGAACCCTTTCATACTTCAATGGGAGGAAAATACAGGAACCCCAAAAGCCAAAATCCTACCAGCCCAATGAGCCCTATGTTCTATGACCTATGATATATGCTGGTATTTTAAAGTTTTTTATGTACCTAAACCCCTTCTTCTCCCCTTAATTCCATCTGTCGTTTAACACCTGATCCAAATGCAGTCTGGATGTGAATACAGCCCTTCAACCTCACTCCCACTTGCAGCTTGTTCAGTTGCTAATAAAGTCCCCAAAACAGACACGGAACACATATACAGCTGTAGGGATTTGAGGCAAAAGCAGTTAGTTCCTCTGTGAAAGGGCATCACAGTTGTATTATTATAGATACAATATTTCCACAAGATGGATTTACATATTCCAAAAATGGTGACAGGTTTTAGAGACAAAAACCCTTCACACAAATTCTTTTCCATGTATGCACAGTAGACCCCAGTACAGTGGATCCCCCATCTACATTTAGGTCTTATTAAAAAAATCTGGTTATGGATAAAAAACATCAAGAAAAACTATTACTAATAATCACTTTCACTTTGGGAGACTTTATTTCTAAGTCCTAAATATAAGTAGTAAAACAAAACTCAGTTGCCGATCGGCCAACAAAAATTGTTGAGGTCTACCTTAGTTAAACATAAAAAGGAAGAGAAGCTGTTCCCTTACACACATACTTATCCTTTCACATACAGTCCCTACAGAAATTCGCTATTATTGAATTTTTTTTTTTCAGGCTGCTTTACAAAGCAAGCTATTGGTTCAGTAGAAGCTATTGCTTCTACTTTAAAACTGTCCCAGTTCAAAGAATATTAGCGTTCCCAAAAGTCACAGTCCGGCTCCTACTTGCAAATAAGCTCAAGCTGCTGCCACCTGAAACAACGGTATTGCAAACATACAAAGAAGAAGGAGCAACAAACTCTAGTTGAGCCTCCTTACCCTGCTTACCCGTAGTATCTACAACTATTAAAACACAGCAATAAGAAAGTGCAGGCAATGCCAGTAGACCCTGTATCAGGCCCACAGTGGGTACCTGCCTGAGCCGCTAGTATGTTTATAGGTGTGCAGTCCTGCCCTGAAACGGCAATGTTTGGGAGCATTGCTGCTCAGTTTTGTTTAGCAGATTTTTGCAGTAGAGAATGGGTCTGCAGAAACATATTTCAAAGCAACCATTTTGTTTCACGGGACTGTCTGAGATCCTGCACTCTAAAATGATGGCTGGCCACATACCGAAAGTTAGATACTTCAGTGTGTCATGTGAGAGCATCAATAAACAAAATGAAGTTAAAAGCACATAGATAAAAATGAAAGCGATGAAGCACACACCCCTAGGGGGTCATGACTCACGGCCCAGGGATTGAAAGCCTTTGCTATGGAGGAATAAGGATAAGGGTTGCATACAGCAGGCTCTTTAATGGCATGTCCCTAATTAAAATTATTTTTAAAGGAAAAAAATGTCTCTCTCCAGGACTGGAGAAAAAAATGCTACCTTTGATTAGTGAAACAGTAGCATTTTAACTATGAGGAGAGCACACAACCTATTTGTAGCTATCCCATGTCAATTATTCTGAATAATCTTTTTATATTAGACTTAGGAAAAAAATCTTTATAAATATGGGCTGTTTTAATATCCAAAAGCAGGAGCAGCAGGTAAGAACTTACCATTTTCTGGCTGGTCCTTAATATCAGCTTCACTTGGCTGGCTGGGACTTTCAGATTGACTTGAATCTGAAAAACATAAAATACAGCCAAAAATTACAGGGTCTGCTGTGGAAAATAGATCAGAGGCGCCAGACTTCCTCAAAAGGCTGAGAGTACAAACTAAGGACAGGAGTGTAGCACTAGGACATGATAATGCAGAAGTCCTGTGCCTAGGTAATATTTTTGCTGGAAAAAAAAAAGGGACTCTTGTTTACAGCACTATACAGAGTGCTTGGTGTGTGTGTTAGCATAAATTAAGCTTTGAGAATCCTTCTTTTTAGAGAAGGCATATTTAAACTACTCTCCTACATGTTTTTTATAATGCAGCCTCTATGTTGTATACAAACCAGAGCCTTAATCCAACACATAGTAAAGTCTCAAAACATATTTTCAAGCAGGCATATAAAGGTAACTAAGCAACACTAGAAAGTCGTGGAGATTGTTGTCTACACATTTCTGGAACCAAATCTGCAAAACTGATAAAAGAGCTGATTTTCGTCATACTTTCGCAGTGGTTACAGTACTACAAGATTACTGAAATGTACAGCATTGCCCCTGATTTGCAGTGGTATAAATGAGACCAGATACTAGATGAACTGCTTTATAACTTCTAAAAACAGTGAGTCCTACAAACCCCCAGCTAACAGTCTCCAACGAACACAATTTATTTGCCTAAAATAATAAAATTACCTATAAAAGCATATGTGTATATATGAGTGTGTTGCATTTTTTACACGTTTAACTATGTGAAGATGATCACTCTGGTTCAAAAATTATTCTTAGTAAAAGCTTTAGTCAAATAACATTTTCCTTCTTAATTATTTCTATCACTATGAACTGGGAAAAAAGGTCCTTTACCTGCATGGAAAAATATTTTTTAAAAAAATCCATCAAATTACTGTTTTCACAACTAATACAAATAGAAAAAGATTTCAGTTTTTTCCCTCAGAAATTGTTCTGTAATTCATTGATCCCATTAGAAAAGTTTTTGCTGTGAAACAAAACTTACGAAATGAAACCTCTTGCTACTGCATCAAAAACACCCCCAGTCGTGGCAAACCTATTTTCTGACTTCACCTTGACTTTGCAGAATTTAGAATTAGCTGTCTAAAATTTGACCACATTTCAGTGAGAAGTCAATGCAAGATCAAAAGGTCATGACACTTAACTGTGATTAAATTGAAAATCTTACTTCTGTTGCAACAGAGTGATAACACCACCCCTTCTTTTTCTTTGAGGTATTAATAGCATTGGAAGAAGCAGTACTACTAGTGACCTTGGGTCAAGCAATGCTAATTTATTGCTTTAAAAAGGTTCCTTGCTTTTAAGCAAATGAAGATTTTAATTACCGCAGAGCACTATAAAGAAAATGCCTATTTTAAATATTCAAATTTTTTTTTTTACCTGCTGACTGTATGCATTAGGTATCATTCAGAAGCTTAGAGGACAATCTTGTATAAATTAAAAACTACAAGTAAAAGAAAGTGCTCACAAAACAAATTTTGATAAATTTTAGAATATAAACATCCAGAATATTTAGCAAAGAAAGCTTCAGTCCCGATACTTGTATTTAAAAACAATTAAATTCTCCTAAGTGGTATGTTTCCCTGTGTCCAGAATCCATTTCTTCTCTTTTGTATTTATTATTTTTAATAATTTCTCCAGTGAAGCTCAGTGAAAACAATTATTCTCACTTCTGCAATTTTGTTTTAAATATTGATCTTCTGAGTTATCTTTAACTGAAGCTTAAATCAATGACAGCAGAGAGACTACCAGGTAATATACACAGTGCTATTATGTTCTGAACACTAGATTTTGGCAAGAAGTTTCACGTTTCCGATACTGCAAAGGTAGAAACAAAGGTAAAATATTAGGAATGTAAAATATTTAGTTAACACTCAAAGTCAACATCAAACGGATTTCATTTTGCATTCGGCTTTTGCTTATATTTTAGGTTTTTGTTTTCCTCTATCAAGCCATCGTTCAATCAGCGTTTGGGCTTTATGTTTAAAGTAGAGTCAGAATTCCACAAAAATTTATATATTTGAAAAAGTTACTGCAGAAATATGGGACTCAAAGCATGTTTTCCTTTCAAAATTTTAAACAATCCGGCAAAGCAGTGAGAGGGATGAGGGCTCAGTGGCAGCCGCAGGAGCTGGGCTCGGTGCTGGCACTCTCAGCCCCCAGCCTGGCACCCTCGCTCCCCAGCACAGCCCACCAGCCGGTGGGCAGCACACAGAGCGGGAGCTGCTCCTGGATTTTGAGAAACAAAGTACTTTTGTTTGCGTTGAGTGCTGTTTTTCCAACACCAAAGCTAGTGGCACAAGAGAGACTCTACTGGCCGTAGGACATTTGTTTGCATACTGAATCTTAACTTTCTTCTTTTATTACTCTGGCTACTGCGATAACATTTTTCCTAATTCTGTTTTTCTGTAACCCATCCCTTCTGCTGAAATTAAATATTAATTTCTAAAAAAGACAACAAAGGCTTTAAGCACTATTCTTCATGGAGAGGCACGGGGCAATGAAACGCAGGACGAGGTAGAATTAAAACCAATCTAGTGCAGTAGAGATCACAGGAGGCTACCAAAAACATGTACTGGGCAAGCGTATGCTCAGCATTGTTATGCAAGGTGGCATCTTGTGGAAACCCCAGATAAGAAGACTGAGTTAAGGCACTTAGCCAAAATGTTTATATGCAGAATTTTGCTTCCCTGATTTTATTCAGATGCCGCAGATGATCCGGTACATATAAATGTGCCGCCACATGGCTAAGGGATTGGCAAAATCAGAGCCGTTGTATTTTACAGTCTTGCCTAGGACAAGAGAGTCTTGCTCAGCCTCCACCGCTCGCTCTCTGCTTTTTCAGCAGTTGGCAGTAACTCCGGTCGGGGCTTTTTTGTTGTTTTGCACATGGAAACTTTAAAATTCCAGTTTTCTGAATGTTTAGTGTTTTGCGGGCTTGGCTACAACAGGGTGGGGAATGTCTGTCCTGCTGAGTCAGTTAGCCAAACAGGTGACCGGAGGAATAAATTAATTTTTGCCCATACATAATTGATATAAATGGAAGATCGTTTTCATAAGCATTTGCATTAAATCAATAAAATCACTTACTATAGAGCAGTTTAACAATTCATTTGATTTTCTCTTTTCTATATATTTGATAGCCACTCTGCAAAACAGTATACACTTTATGCCTATTTTCTTTAGCAACAACACTGCCAGTTAAATTCTACCACCTGCAATAATTAGAGCCATTGGAAAACATACAAAACAAAATATACAGTAGATGCGAGCCCCTCTTGAATCCACGGCCCCCTGCGGCAATGAGTTTCATTGGTGCCTTAAGCTAAGGCTGGTAGGAAGCCAAAGAATCTGTATATTACAATAAAGTGCATGTTATTAAGGGGAGGATTTAAATGATTTCAGATGGAGTTGGAAATATTATAGTAAGGAACCACTATTAAGATTGCTGATTTAAAAAAAAAAAATCACCAAGGAATCTAGTTTTATATTTAAGAAAGCTTAACCTTGAATAGCACAATGGGTTTTATTTGGGGGCTTTTTTAGTTAAAGAAAAGTTAGTGGTTGGAATTTTTAACCCTGAACTAGCTGGAGTTAGCGTGAGTATGTACACTGGAGTCAAGGTTACCGGACAAGAGAAGCTTAAGGGGATCTGGTATCAACCATAATCATGGGGAAACAGGATAAAAAGCATGTCAAAGCTATTTTACTCTCTACTTCGAAAAATTAACTATGATTAAGGGATAAAGAAAAAAAACCTCAACAAAACAGGCTAGTTTTTCCAAAGTAGCATTTCCTACTGCATCTCTATTATCTTTTCCTCTTTGGACCTGTTTCTTAAGCATATGCTACCCCAGCGCTACCAAGGCGGTTACACCCAAGACCCAGGTCTGCCTGATCTCAAACCATAAGCAGGCAGGGACCTTCAGCTCCAGGATGGATGCGCTGGACTTTTCAATATACAATCTTCCTTTTCAGCTGCAGCAGGAGCACAGCTCCAGCCGGGCTGCACGATGGCTGCGTGGAAGCAGGGCTCGCGGTGCTGGAAGGGAGCGCTCCATTGTTTGGAAAGAATAAAACCTTCCCAGGAAAATCTGGCCTGTGGACAGGACCAATGTCAACAGACTGACAATGTTGTTCTTTTTTGTAGACCGTGACACAGACGGTGAAGAGTTGTTACACTCCTCCACCAAAAAAGCCTGCTTTGAGTGTCATGGCACTTTCCAGTGCTAAACCACTTCATGGATACCTGACTTGGGAGAAACGGGACACTTTCTTGGGCACTTGCACTTCCTCTACATGCCGTGTTTTCCAGGGTGTGCTGAATCCACCCTGGGGTGGCAGTGACCTACCGGACCGGCCTCATTGTCTGCTGGTCTGCGCAAACGGAATTAACGGGTGTCAGTATTATTTTTTACCTATGTAGAGCCAGCCCCCACCAGAAACTGAGCCCTCGCTAGCAGCCAGCGTGCTAATTCAGGTGCAGATGCATCTCTCCTCTGAACAGTAAAGGTGATCCCCACATAGTGGAGAAAAAAAATTACCGGCGATGCCAGATGAGCAAGGCTGTGCTGCCACTGCCCATGCTGAGCCTGCTCTGCAGCTAAATAAAGCGGGCTCCCTCTCCTCCTCTGCCAGCCCAGCACCTCGCAGAAGCACCGCAGAAGTGCACAAGTTAAATTTTCCATTCATATCATGTTTTGGGGGGGGGAATATTGTATAATAAACTGACATATTTTATTCAAGTTTCAGAGTCCTATTTGTAATAAAAAATTTATATGGCTGGGTTGTGTTCATGCAATAAATTTTTCATCTATAATTTTGGGCATGGATTCTACCAAAGATTTATACATGTTAAAAAAAAATCTAAATCATGCTCCTTTATATACAGTCTTACGTGGTGAGATTAAGGGATTTACAAACAGAAACCAGCACCAGGACTGAGGCTTTTTACACTCACTTTCCCTTCATTATACATTATAATATAAACACATAGGGGTTGCTCCATATATGCTACAATTATTATTTATGGCTATTTTGGTGGCTACTACTATTTCTTTTAAGGAAGGCCTGGCTCTCCGTTTAACTCCAGCCATCGCTTTCAAGTCAACTTTTATAGGGAGTTCAAAGTGCTTCATTATCATACACCTCACCGTCACACATGTACATATCTGTACCAGATTTCCAGTTTTATTTTATACCCCCATGTACAGTATGCCCCATCCCCACAGCTCACGAATAAGGTTCTGCAGTGGTAAAATCCCTGCGGTGCCAGCCTGGTTTTTTTATAAGGCGAGGACTCTTAATTCCTGTACACTGGGAAAGAGATTATCTTTGATAATGGAAATGTAAATCAAAGCTTGCTGTTGTTTATTCCAGACAGACATTTGTGTGTTAAGTCTGTTTATCAGGCAACACTTTGTCTAAGCCAGGAAGTAGTCAGCCTTTGTAACAAGATGTATGCAAATGATTTTCCCATGAGCCCTTGCCACAAAACTTTTGTGGCAAAAACCCTCCTTGTTACTTCACCAGTAAGACGCTACTAAGCTACCCCATAAGTAGACTAGCAACAAAACAGCTAGCTAGACTATGCTGATGAGTTTGAATGAGACCAAAACATGTGCCCACAGTCTGTTGCTCGGTATTGTAAGCAGACTTTGTGTATTACATCTGTTTATCAGGCAACACTCTGTCTGCTGGGGCGGCTTTGTACCAAGGTAGATGCAAACAAAGATCTCCACAACTCCCTGGCTAACTTTTTTTTGGACGCTGAAATTCCCGATTACTTTCCTTGTTGTAGGAAATAAGAAAGTGAAACTTCACCGTGAGGCTGCGAGACCCTAAAGCCGCATCAAAATGGTTTCATTTTAAATCAACTTTCTTTGTTCTCACAAGCCCATAAATGATTTACTGCTATCGTGTGATAGCCTAGAATGTGGGGAATCTGTGTACTCCCATATTTCTTCCTTGATATTACAAACAAGTATTTGATTCACTTCTAAATGTTTGTTTTTAAAACAGTTTACAGCCTTTGATTCCTGCTTACTGATTCATCTCTGGAACATTTTCTGTTTATTCCTTTGCAGTAGCAAACGTTAATTTTGACTTAATTCAAATTGTCATCAAAGGCTTCCTTAAGAAATCCCACAGCACAGATTTTATTTGTTATAATAAAATATTCTTAAAGTAAACATCATGCGACTGTGTTTTTTTAATTCCAAGAGATACAAAAATCCTTTACCCAAAGGATTCAAATTGGTTCAGCCTTTTTTCCTAGACAAAATAAACACTTTAGGACTTTACTTGTTTGTATTCTCCTCAGTGGTGCTGTATGCATCACCAGCTAAAAACAAAGAAACTTTTAGCTGCTCAGACAAAATGCAGAAGCTCCCCAAACAACGAAGCGGGGGGGGTGGGGAAGCATTCAGAAAGTCTGACAGTCCATTCAATATAGGGATGATGGCCATAATGCATCCAGGGTCCCCTTGCTAATTAAATATGCATTGGCACAGTTTTGATCGATGCAAGCCATGGATCAGATGACACACCTGCAAAATCTTGAGCCCAGAGCTCCCAGGAAAAGGAAAATACAGGCTGTCTCCTTATCTTTGTTTTCAAAGGCTCTCAATTTCTGTGCTTAGATATCTAATTTAATTCTCTCACCCCTCAGCAAACTGGATTAGGAAAGTCAATACTGCCATTGTGCATCGACAGGAACACACAGCTTTCCTTTTATTCAATTTAGCCATGACCTTTAGACAAAGATAATGACAACTGTCTAAAAGTAAGGTAAGGCCTTAAGGAAGACCCTGCAGTGGGGCCCCTTTCGCTTTCTGCAGCTCCTCTGCCCAGGAAAAGCCCACCAGACATGGAGAAAAATCAAAAATAAATTTCTCCCCAGACCGCAACAACTAGCTTGGCAGAGCAACACCCTCAGTCGCAAAGGGCTCTGTCCCACTCTGAAGAGCTGAGACATCTCAGCATGGGACGGCGGCTGGACCCTCGCGAGCCTTTTGCCGAGAGGTGGCAATGTCTCCGGAGGAAGCACGCGTGCCAACAGCAAGTGCCGAGCACTTGCACGAAGAGGGACTGAGCTGTCCTATTTTTTCTGTGGCTGTTAGGGAAACAGTGAAACGGAAGGGTCAGGCAAGTGTCAGGCAGTAGCACTAATTTCTAATTTCTGGCTCCGATACTTGGGAGGAATTGTAATCCTAGAGCTAAGTGCATGGCGTGGAGAGCCGCACACAACCGTGCTTCGCTGCGGCAGAAGGAGTAACCAGCACACGGATTTTCCTGGAGCTGAGCTGAAGCCAATGGAAATGACATTACTTTCCAATAGGTCTTGCATCAATATTTTTACCAGCCTTCCTACATTAGATAGCATCTTTCTAATACATCTGTAAGGAAAGGAGAGAGAACATGCTCTAAGCTAACAAACAGCTATCAGACAGTAATCCACTTTGGTACCTACAGATACAGTTCATACCTGAATCAGTGATTTAGGCATATAAAAATTCATATTCATTGAGCAGCCCAGCTCCACAAAATGTTAGCTTCCATGCTGCACAATGTTTAATTCTGCAGTATTTTTTTAGCTGCATTTAAAAATACACTTGGCATTTCTAGCTGTGGACCAATATTTTTCTCATGTCTTTTTATACAGATTTGGAGGGAAAGATATTTGTAATGGAAAAAAATATGTGCAAAGTTGGATTGCTAAATTTCTGTAATCTTGGGAAATAAAAAAAAGCACCCTATGTACGAGCTACAAGAAACCATATGGATCAACAAGAGCTGCCCTCGTATCCCTGGAAAATATAAATTAACCTACATTTCATCATCATAAACCCCAAAATAAAAAAACTAATTAGAGTCTCTACCCTCAGATTCACTTCTAGAAAATTTGCTTATCCCCCTCACAAAATGATTTACAGTACTTACATCCATTTCTTCAGAGTGATTTAAATTTATTGAATCATTTCAATTTTTAGAGAGCTTCCATTTGGATCTGTATGGGTTTCTAGACATATGCAGTGCTCAGTTATTTAAAATTAATTGCAGTACAATAATTTTAAATTGCTTCACACTATACGAATCTCAAGTGCTTTGAAATATTTGAACCATTCTATTTAGAAGCCATCAAACTTCTGAGCACATGCATCAAAGAGTTGTTTTAAAAGCCGAAGGGCCATACTGATGATCCCAAAGTGCAGGTGAGCACGGCTCTGGGCATGCTCAGTGCACACAGATCTGAATTTATAGAACAATTCAACAAATTTTGCCCGAATGTCAATCTTTAATTAACAAAAACGGATTCTTAATAACTTCGAACCACTAAAAAATTTCTAAAACTAGAAAAGCACTGTTATAAAATAATGGCATACATTAAAACTATTACTACTTCTAATGTGTATTTATAGAACATCCTTTTATCCTGGAAATTAAAACATCTTATTAACATTAAACTAAGCTTTACAATACCTCTGTGGGAAAGGTGAGCATAACTATGCCCACTTTACACAGGGATGAAGGAGGCACATAGAGGTTAAGTGATTTACCTTCAGAGGCACAGTTACTAAAAGGAGTAAAAAGCACGGGGCTGAGCTCTTAAGCCGCTGCTCTAGATAATAAAGTATCATTCCTACCAATACAGCCATTACAATGGCAACGGCACTGACCGCTTAGGAAGCCTTGAACTACATTATATAGCAAATTACTTGTTAGAGTGAATCCAAAGTCACCTAGAAGGGATATATCCAGTCACTCTCAGCTTCTGTTTTGCTTGCCTTTTTTTTCTTATTAGGTATTTTGAAAAACAAGAAATCATTTCTACATTTTGCTCTGGAGTATTTTCTAACTCAATTTATCAATAACAGCAACAGTATTTACGGTGAAAAAAAGCTGCTTTTGCAATGACTGACTTCATGTATTACGGCAGGTGAAGATGAAACTGTGTGATGAGCAGATCTGGTAGCTTTGGTCAAAGTCTGCTTCTGTGCAATTTTACACTGGTGAGTAAACCAACATCAGCAAAGCAGGATTATGTCCACCATATGGTGAGACTCCATTGGCAGTAGTACAGTCACCCAATTAATCTCTATCCCCCACCATCCCCTTGTTATTTATTTATTGTGACAAACTCATCCTTATGGGACCCAAGGCAGGGGGCTGCGTATTCCCAGGCTATTCTTGTCAGTGCCCATCCTCATTCTTTATCCGTGCTGCCCAAGCAGTAGCTGGCGGTCAGGTACCACTCCTCTGGCCAAGACGCACGGTGCTACAAGGTCACGACCAAGGAGGCTCTCTAGATTTTCCGTAGCAGACAGGAATAAAGAATTGTTCAAACCTGACCTCCATGAAAAAGCCAAATAAAACCCACTCCCTGGCCATGAGCACAGCCTTCTTAAACTGCTTTCCAAAGCTTGCCTTTTTAACATCAGCAAATATCCTAGCTGATTCTGGAGACCATCAGAGTGTTCATATATTTCAGTCTGTGCCTCTTGCTAAGTTGTCTCTGCAGCCGGAGCCATTCAAGACTTTGTCAGCCAGCAAAAACAAAGAAAAACCCTCACCAAACCAACAAACCGGGCAAAACCTCCAACGTCCTTCTCCTTTTTCAACCTTCCCACTTCTCTTTCTCTTAAAGAACAGGTGTAAAATTTTCCTATGATTGACCAAAAATTCAGGTAGGAATCTATACATCAAACAGAATAAAGAATATCTAAAAAAAGAACTAATATATCGAACAATGGGCCCATTTTCCCTATTAAGGATTATTCTATTTCATACAGGGAAAAATGATGTTGATGATAAAAATGTGTGATTTTTTAAGGAATAAACAAAAGGTGAACTAATATGGAGTTTTTGTTAATAACAGATTAATATCAAGTTACAGATGGGGCAATCTGAACCAAGTTCATGTACTATTTTTTTATTATGGATCTATACTAGCAGCCCCGTTTTCACAACTCCCTTTCATTTTGATGTACCTGACACCTTTCCTCTTGGCTCCCATTTCAGCCCCTGTTAAGTACATATTTGGTTGTAGTGGCCAAATTTTTTTTTTTTTCTGACAGATGTCTTTTCCTTGTTCTGTGCACTCTGAGGAGTTCAACGTGGCATGTGAAAAATTTCCATTTCAGGTTTTCTTAAGCTTTATGCAAAATTAAACTGCTGGCAAAAATACATAGATATATAAAATTATACAGCAGAAAAAGCTGCTCGACAGTTCCCTTTCCTCCATCCCTACCTTCCTCTCTCTTGCTTTTTTTTCTGAAAACAATTGCAGAAATATTGCCGTCAGCCCAAAGCCTTTCTCAAACTGAAAAGTCAGAGGATTTTGCCCACAAAGAATTGCCACTGATTGCTACTCCGTGGATATGTTTCTACTCTCACAATATTGTAGACTGCGAAGAAGAACAGAGAATTACCATAAAAATCAGGACGTGTTTTGTTGCATCAGTATCATGTTGGCATCAACAACATACACTCGGGCAGAAAAAAAAGCAGCCTTTTGGTAGGCAGCCTACTTGTTCTGTGTTTCTGCTGTGTTTGTAAGCCACGCAAGTGGAAGATAAAGTTGAAACTCAGAGAGAAGTAACATCCTGCAGGCTCGGTACAGAACCACCAAACTGAGTTACAGCAAAATCTAAGGTACGATGGCCATAAATAATGGAGAAATGGAACTGTATCTACATCTCAAAGGACAGTGGATCATTACAAATATATGAAAGAGTTGGGCATATATATACATGAATATATATATAAAAATGGTAGGATTACCTCCCCCCACAAACACATTGAAAAAGATTAAGCTTAATGTGTTGACTCTGAAAATACAACCTAAAATCCATTTTCATTTGGTCCCAGTGCTGCAAAAGTAAATTTTGAGGAAGAAAATTAAAACCAGAAAAGTCCAGAGCTCTCAAAACCCATAACTACACTGTGTAGACAAAATTTTAATCAAACTTTTAAAGCCATGGTTATGATCTGATGAACAGACAGCTTGACTTGATTACATTTTTAAGTTTCAGTTTCTATTTCTGTTTTAAGATGAAAAAGATCATAGAGTGTCAGAAATTTGAATACTGAATAGCAAAAGCTCTTGCAGGTTTAGAAAGCATATAGAAAAGCTGGCAAAAGAAAACGCTATTCCATTGCCACCATCTGCTTTCTGGCATATTGAAAAAACTTTACTAACAGCAACATTTTCTTGCATTAGAATATCTGCTAATTAGTTTTGTTTTAAATTTTTTTTTTAAATTACCTTTTACACAGAAGGCAAATAGCCAGTTTTTTTGGCTGGCTACACCTTACACCACGTCTGATAACATTTCCACATTAAGTTCAGTTTACCTCATATTTTTTCTATCAAAATCCTATCTTTAGCGTAGTCAAAGCCTGCAAAAGCTTTGCCTTGCTGAGACTAAAGAAAAAAACATCAAACATACGAAGTGTTAAAAATCGCTGAATAACTCAAAGGAAAAAAGATAATTTTGAAGGCGTTTTGGCTGAAATCTATTTTCCTTTGAATTGCATGAGTGTTTTAAAATGTTAAAAACACTACAGAGTGACTAATGAATGTAAAAGAATGATAAAGAGTATGGGTCCAGTTATCAGTGATGTGCCTAAAACAAAATAATTTTGGACAGTCTGCCATGCAAATATTGACTAAAATGTCATAAATAATGTCTGCAACAAAGGGAATCGTGCAAAGGAATATTCTGTTGTACTTAATGCATTGTAGAGTGTGCCTTTTAGCAAGCAGTACGTTACAGAGCCTGAAAACTTCAGTTGGACAAAAAACAGCTAAAATTTCCCGGATAAAAAGATTACTAATGTTTTTTTTCTGAAACAGACCTTCCAAAAAGTTAAAGGTACAGCGTTACATTTGGAAAATGGTTCACTTAGAAGTTGACTTTTCAAAAGAAATAAGAGTTGTCCAAAAATTAAAAATAGACCAAACATAACTACCTCATTGACTTATGACTATTTCCTCTGCCATTTGTAACAGTATTTTCACCCTATATTTGCTGGCAGAGCAGAGGTTCTTTGCAGGTGTTTATCATATTGTACTGAAATAAAATGTAAAGACATTAAGTCTACCACTGCCCTGGGCCAGAGCTGAAAGACAGCAAAAATTTTGTCGAGTACTTCTTAGGACCTAATTCTGTCTCGTTTGCAGAGTCCGACTGCACTCTGCATGTAGGGCTAGAAATAAAGATCCAGTCCTGCAAGAATGATCACAACACACAGTTTTATATCAGGCAAAGTAGGCAGGAAGGGCTCAGAAACTACTTTCAAAATCTCAGCATTTTAGTCATTTTATTACTTTTTTAATAGCGTTAAAATATGAAGTCAAAATGATGAACAACATGGGAAGTTGCATTAACAACTCCAGATTACTCGCATCTACACTGACATATTGTGCTATGTGTAATCACAAACAACCCAGTCACTTTTTCTGAAAGTCTACTAAAAAAATGAAACAATCAGGGCTACATTGAAACCTTCTGCATGTGTTTTCAGAAATTTAATTTCTGAGAAAAATTTCACAGCCACAGAGATGACGAATAACAAAGATATTTTACATTTCTAAAGCATCTTTCATCCAAGATCAAAGAACTTCCTCAACATTAATCTCAAAATACTTCTTTGAAATAGAAGTACTATTAAACCTATTTTATCTTTATCTAACTTGCATCTATTTTCTTTATAAAATGCTAGTTACTGTAGTAGCTCTCTAGGCAGAGCATGACTCTCTAGGTTAAGTAACTTGACCAGAAATTCTTACTAGATCAGTGGCAGAACTGACAATAATCATGTTCAGAAGCCAAGACTCTTAAACCCATCCTCCCTCCTAGGCGAACTAAAAACATATATATGCAAACCAACTTGAGGAGGACAAAAAAAAACCCTCTACCGTCATAGGATTGAGGTGCCACCAAAGTGAGTGAAGTATCTGGAATCAGCAGGCACATAAAACAGCTGGTAGGAAATGTTGTCGTAGTGTAGGATAGATGGCCAGATTGATAAGTGTGTGACAGTAACAAATTATATATGAAGAGAACGAGCATGCATTTGCTATTGTCAAAACCTTTTGGAAAAAATTAAGTCAAACTTTCTTAACAAAGGTGAAAGGTCTCCCCACTGAAACATGCACAGCCCAGTGAGAAAGGGAAACGCCAGCAGACAGAAGTGCTGCCTGCTCTCCCACAGAGGCTGTCGCTGCGGAGGGCTGATGCCCCAAGCTCAGAAAGAGCAGGGGTTTACCAGCTGCACCACAGGTCACCCACAAAAAGATTGGTGGCGTATGGGGCAGTGTCTGAGGCCGAAGAATTTGTTTAACACTAAACTTACGATTATTTAAAAATAAATTACAGGCTGTGTTACAAACCATATAATTCAGTCTTTGGGCCAAGCTTATTCTTGACATAACTCAACTGGAATTACACCGGGGATAAATTTAGCGCAGTATTTTCATAAGGCTCCTTTTCTTATCATTCCTCCAATCAGGTTGTGTCTATAAATGATATTCTCATGTCTGCTTTGTAACATGGACGAAATGTTATCGACTATGTTGTGCTGTGTCAGAAAACAACGTACGCTCTGTCAATGTGCACAGTACCCACTTTTGATAAAAGCAGCCCCCGTATTGAGAGGTGTGTTTTATAATCCTTTGTGGTTTTGCAGCAGAGGAACTGTTGGACAATGAAGAAAAACATTTCAGCTCCCCTGAAAGTTTGACTGTTCCTTTTCAAACAATACAACACAAGATTTGGGACATACTGCTGACACAGCAACATCAGTGCCTCAAAGAATCTGTGGGAAATGTCAAATTTATGGTCCTATGGGTGACTGGTGGAAGGTTTTTCCCCCCCCTTCAGCAAGCCTCTGTCAAAAACAGAGCCTCTAGAAAGTTTTTGGCTATGTCCCAGCAAAGCAGAAGGAAGCTGTATCCCACACTTCCCTTGGGACTTAATGAAATATACAGCCTCTGGGCTTCTTTCAATTTGGTCTTTCAGATTGCTAAACCAGTGAAAGAAGGATCCTAGCTGTCACAAACGTCACATGTTTGGGGTCACCTGCTGCTCGGGGGTTCTCATGCCAGTTGTTGACATAATAAGCACCCCTTACACTTTAATTACAATTCACAGTGTGCAAACTCTGCAATCTGCTTTAAGGCAGACAGTCTTTTAAATCAACACTAAATTCTACTACTGTTTGAGCAGAAATGGGAGGAAAAAGATGTCCAGCTGACTGAATAATTGTATTCAAATATTTGTGATCCCAAAGAAAAGTAAGCACTATCCAGTGAAAAGAGCAACTGTATTGCCTGTAACACTTCAGAAAGCGTAGTTAAAACTAGACTTGCTTCTCACAGTCACACAAATGACGCACGTGAGACGTTTTCATTTGATGAGCTCCTACCATGGGCAGCTCTCTCCACAGCTCCTGTGAACGCAAACCTGAGCACCCAGCTGTGTTTGTCCCTGAGCGCAAAGCAGGGTGGACATGATGCTGGACACTGGAATCATCTAGGGGAGGGAAATTCTCAAGCCCTCTTAGTATGAATTTCAGCAGGACTTGTGCAATGAAAGCCTAAAGGGGAAGATGTGTTTGTTTTATTCTGCAATGCTTTATTTAGTCCGGTACAAGAAACATTGGGTCTACTTAAAAATGCTTATTATTTTGAGAAAGAGATGAGAGTCCTTCAGTTTCCTTGACCACTACCTCTTTTTTAACTGTTACTTTTACTCCTAATAAAGACATATCAAGACCACCAAACTTAAATAAATTATACTGTCTGGAGAGGAATAAAAGACTCCTCTCTTTATACATTAGAGAAAATCCATTTTAGCATTCATGCATCTAAAAATGCCTCCAATCAATTATATTATTTACAATGCCTCGGTTAAATCCATCTTTTCCCATGGAAAGAAAAAGAGCATGAGAGTGGACATGTGCTCCGGGAGTACTTCTAGAAGAATTTCTACGTTCTGTTAGAAATGCTGTTGACTTGTGGGCTGATGGTTATGGATCACTCTGTCCACACAGGAAAGTATTCCAACTTCCCGGTGGCAGCACAACCTCCAGCAGCTGTGCTCCGCACGCATCCATCCTATGCACTCTCAGAGAAACAAAGGAGAAGTCAATAGCGCAATACGGGGGCCTATTCCTATTTAAATCAACAGGAGTGACTTTGGCTATAGGAGATGGCTGCTGTTGTCCAACTGACTTCTCAGAGAAAAACCCCAATGGGTTTTCACCATATTCAATAGGCTAATGCTGGCAAGCCACTCTTTTCTCCTCGGCCAAAAGGGACACAACCTCCTCCTGCCGCCTTTCTCATTCTCCTCCCTCCTCGCTCACTGTATCAGTGACCTCAGATAAACTCGAAATGTTTTGAAATTATCATCAGACTGTGAAGCACTTCAATGAAAATCTATAAAATAAATTTATAGTGTGCATTCATATCTATTACATATACACTTAGTACAGGATTTATCATTTAGCTGACCTTTGAAGCACTCATATTTTTAGATCCAAAAAATGTGTGTTGATTGTACTTCAACCCAGTCCCCTTACAGTGTACCAACTCCTTGATATCTCTCTACAGGAAAGATAATTGCAATGAATTTTTATATTTCAGCACATGGGAAGATAAGATTAGACAGTAGGGACATAAAAGCAAACTGCACCACATAAAAGATAAGTTTCTGAAAGTTACAATTTACACCAAATGTTACAGATGAAAATGTTCAAAGCTATTTATAGGGTCTCATGCTGGTCCCATTATAAACTATGGGAAGACTGCAAAGAACCAGCACTACCTTTTATTTAATCACTTCTTTCCATAATCTGTAAACCCTTTGGAACACAGAAATTTTTAATGATATTAAGACTATTACTAATTCCCATTACCACCCAGGTGCCTCAGTAACCTGGTCCCAAGGCGGTATGTGCTGCGCAGACCTTACCATCCAAGAGGATTGTTCCTACTCTAATGGGATTATCTACAATCTGAGCAACTCATCACAAAAGGTAAATAAACATTGGATTTCCCCCTGCCTCCTCTTTATGCCTCTATTTGCCTCTGTCCACTGAGTGTCTTACCATATTTTTCATGGGATTTTTTTCTTCTTTCTTCCCTGCCATGGAGTTGCCACCAATAATAGTTTGTCCAGTGCAAGAAACAAGGAATAACAGCAAGAGAGATACATTTACTTGCATACAAGGTATAAAAAATTAAAGCTAAAAAGCAAATTAAAAGTAAGGAAATAGAGAGCCATACAAAGTGCCATATGATGCATCTACATGCAGCAGGCAACAGACACAGCCCACTAAAGGGCACAGGTCCAACAGCAGAAAAATAACCCAGTGCAAAGCAAAGTTTCTACCATGGCAGCTAATAAACGACACCCTCTGGAAAGCTGTCCTGACAGCAGCCAGCACACAGCATCTGCCCCGTCCGGCTGCGCTCTTAGACTGCTTCTCTGTGCCACAAAAACAAAGAGTGCTATTGGTGTAAGGCAAGGCTCGTACAAACATGCTCAGAAGTTGATTTTTCAATTGCAGCTTAACCATATTTTCTATTTTATTTCTCAAACTTAACCTTCTCTGAGGACTATTTCTATGAATAGTCTCAAATTTCAGCCACTTCTGATGAAGCCCTTTACAAAAAAAGTGTTGCTAGAAATGTCTGACAAGGGAAAAGTGATTTTTTCCCTACTATACAATTACTAAAAACATATGGTGGAAGAGATTCCGTGCAAACCTGGAGTGTGGTCTGTTTTCCACAAAGACGAGGGAGGAAAAGTTGCAGCCCGAACCATGTGATTGGTAAAAGAAGGAGCTACGATGGAAACTATTTTGAAAACTTAACTCTGTCAGCCAATGTAGTAAAGAGTAAGCTCCATACACAAAATTACATGTAGACTGAATCAACCCCACTCTCAGTATTTGTGGGTGTGAGCTGTATACAGAGTGTTTGGTGAAGCCCAATTCATGTTCAAAAGAAAATTAAACCAAAGAATAAGTTATTAAAAGGAGCCTTTGAAGTAAAAAGCAATGATGTGTGAAAGACAGAACCAGAAGAGTTTATTTAAACACACAGCACAGAAAACAGGCAAAACAGAAATTAGGAAATTAGAAGAACAGTCATGAAGGCACCCAGCCGCCTTTTCCTGGTACTAGAAGTTCTTGTATCTATGAATATTTTATCCAGATTCAACTATCTTTTTCAAGTCCTTCCTATCAAAATTCCAGACATTTTCTTCAATAAAATCAGAAAAGTAATTCAAAATGTATTGGTAGAAGATATAAAATGAGCTGTGTGTGGATATTACAAAGGATCTGGGAACCTTACACCCTTTCGATCTGCTTATTTAACTATTTAGCAGCACAATTTAAAATTTGCATATGACTGGTTTGATGCCAAACCTTAAGAATAAAGTAGGAACGTCTCTCTCCTCCTATGAATTTCAAACTCAGTTTTTTTTTAACTTACTCCTCAAATGTGAACTGCGTTCCCTTACTAAAATTACTATGTAGCCCATGATCTAGTTAGAAAAGTATATGTAAGACTTTAAAATAGTCTGCTTTTTTGTTCCCTTAAACTTCCTATCAAAAGTAGAACCTTTTGTGAACATGCTCAGAAATCAGATATTTCATGCTGGTTCCAAAAGAGGAACTTCTCCATTTAGCAAACCCAAGTCTAAAAATAAGTGTCTCAAACTGAAAAAAATTAGTTATAAAACCCAATTCCTCATTGCACTGCAGTGCCTAACAGCGCTTAATGACTAGAAGAATCTGGCCCATCCTCATACAACAGTTTTCTCATCCTGAAGAAGATGCGAAAATAATCTCTGTGATAAAATCACTCCATACAAGTACAGAACCTTCCTCCAAATGTCTCCTAACTTCTCCCCATGTCGCTTCATTCTGGTATCACTAAGGCATTATGGATGTACCATGCCCATCCCAGTGGATAAGGCGGGAGTGCTTATCCTATGGACTAACCAAGGTATCTGCAGTCCTAAGTCAGCACACGATTGCAGAGCTCTTGTTTGCCTAGTCTCTGCTAGATACTGATTTTATTATGGCAGGCTAAATAAAACAGGAATAGCAGGGGAGAGTGGGGAAGGGCAGCAGAGGGAAGGCAGCCAGAGATATTACAGAAGTTTATGCAGTCATGGTTTTATATACGTGCCCTGAAACTCAAACTTCTGGGCAGAAGTGATGGTGCCACGTAACCCCAACTACGGCATACGTGTGTGACGGTGGACTTTGTCCCTGAAGTCCCCGTTCATTTCACACACCAAAAGTCCACCCTGGAGAAAAGAAGAATGTCTTTCTTGCTAGGTATGCAGTTAGGTCCAAATTGAGGGAAGAAGCTGAAGAAAAATAGTCAGTTTAAGTGTCACAGCTCAGTTAATAGGGGCTGAATCCATTAGTCATGACAGGCAAGCCTGCAATAAATTATAACTGTCTTATGCTCCCCCACTAGGCAAAATCCTTTTCTGATTTTTCTCCACTCCTTATTCAAAAGCAATACCCAGTATGTATTCCAGGACAATTTGCTGTGTGCTGTTGAGATCAAGAAGCAAGGACACTGAAGGGGTGAATGCACCAAATATCTGACTTTGCAGGTTTATCAACCTCACACAGGTACCATAATCCAGGCAGAAACTCTTCCCATATCTGAGGCTTTGGAAACACCTATGGACTGCCCCTGCTTCACATGATCTAGGAAAGGGCTCTTATCCTTTAACCCTGTACAGGGATCTCACTGCCAAGTCCAAGTATCACTAATTATTATCAGTACTGCACCTAGGACTGCCACCCTGCAGATCACCATTTTGCTAAGTGCTGTATAAGCAAAGAACAAAGAGAGAGTCCTTGCCTCAAAGAGCTTACGATTTACCAGGCCTACCAGGAGACCAGGACAAGCACAGCATCTTACTGCCAAGTGTAAATCTCCAGAGCTCTGGCTCCAACTGGTCATAAATAAAAATGGGAAAAAGTATAAAGTAATTCTGTTCACTTTGTTTCATTTCAAACCCGTGAAGGAAAGAATATATTATATGCATCTAAGTCCTTTAATAAATATATAAACCACAGAAAGATATGATTTAGATTTAAAATACCACCTCAGCTCTAACTACAGTGTCAATAATGCAATATGATAAGAAATGTAGTTTATTGGCCTCGTTTTAGACATAGATAATGGAGCACATCTAAGAAGTGCCTAAAACTAATGCTGAGTGTGAAGAACAGCAAGAATAATAATTGCTGGCCAGGTACTTATGTACTCAGGACTGACTGGGTCGAAATTCACGGCTTGATTAAGCCTTTCCCTTTTTACAGAGTCCCCCTAACTGACGCTTACACACTTCGGATGAGGCCCGCGCTGCTAACAAACTGTGGCACCCTCAGCCAGAGATCTCATTTTTATGCTCCTGGCCAGAGCTGCCCTCCCCGTGCTGGCTGGCAGCCCCTGGGGCAGGTCGCCATCCCTCCCTGCAACATGCGGGTATCCCAACGGGTCAAAGAGCTCCAGACATGAAGAGGAAGGACAACCGCGGAGCCATGATGGGCCATGTGGACTGGAGGGTGCGCCAGTCCTCGGGGCTCACCTTCTTTAAAGAGTACAGAAAACAGTCTATCCTGTGAGCATCAGCAGGCTTTAGCGCTCACACAGACTTGCAGACAAAGGATAAGCCTTTACAAATATTTTCTAATTGATTCAACCATGATCTTGAAGATGGAACTTTATTTCCCTTTCTTGCGGTTAATTTCTTTATCTATTATGCACTTCAGGAGACTTCATTGTCCAACTATTTTATTATTTGCTACACAAAAAAATATATTTGTGAATGGCTCCATTATTTCAGCAGTTAGCCTTCTGGTGCACAGAAAGTTTCCCTTCTGAACAGTCAGTCATTCATCCCGCTGCACCATTGTACATTTTATGGCTTGCCATACCAAAAAAAAAAATCTTTTCTTTTTTGTTTCTTTCAGTGCTCCTATTATTATAATAGTTTAAAAAGTGGCTTCCACTTTATTTATACCACATCACTTGGGTAAAGGATAGCTACCCACAATAAATCTAATTATTTTCCAAAGTAGATTGTGCATTAAATACTGCATATAAAAGAGCCTGCTGAGATTCAGAATAATCCACAAAATGTTTTTTAGATATCTCTTTCTACTTAAATAATTAATTGTAATCATGAATGTGAACCAAGTACTGTGCTTATAAGGTTGAATTAATAAAAACTGAACTTTATATAAGCCTCAGCTACAGAACGTTATACTGGTGAAGAATTTCAGGTGCAAATAATCAGAGATTACTACCCTTGAGGGAATTCACCAGTGGTCATGAATACCCTCAATCTACTTTCACAAGGTAAGCGCAATATATTCTCTAATATGATATAGTGCAGGCTCTGTTATTGTGTTTTAGAAGTTTTTACTGAACTGAAAGTTTTCTTCCTGTTCTACTCTTATTGCTACTTATCTGTAGGTAAAACAATCATTTATTTAACTAGTCCATTTACAGGATGGAGAATATACCACATGCTCTTAAAATTTTTCTGTCTCGTAACTTCTATACTTTTGAATTAGAGCTACAGTACTCAGCAAATGCTTTAAAAACAGTACAAGGGGAAAAGGGAATAAATAGATACGGTGTCTCTGCGTCTTCCCCAGTCTGGCTGACTCAGTCTAGCTGCTGCTAACAAATACAGATTAGTGATTGAAAAATCCTAATTTAACTCTATAGCAAAGGGGGATTTTGCCTCTTAATTATAATAGGTTCTCCCAGTGATAACTATGCACTATGTCCCAGATTTTACTTAAACTCTCCTGAACTGTAGTGGTAATTTAAAAGTGTGGAGTACTGTGTTACAGATCAGATCTGCAGCTAGATCTGGAATAATTCCATCAAAACCAGTGGAACTACAGACATTTCTATCAGTTGTGGTATCACTATAAACCTCTTGTAAATAAAGCCTGCATTGTTAATGCTGTCACTGGTGAAGCAAATTCCATAACCCATGGCACACCGATAACCTAGGCAAGCTGCTGCTGAACTATACAAATCATCTCTTAACTTTTACTTAAAATTGAATTCAGTCACAATCACCCAGACTCCATATAAAGTTGAATTGTTACCTGAGTAAAGAACATCACATATTTTCTGAAGAAAAAAAGGACACAAGTCTTAAAAGAAAACTAAGACTACTAGATTCATTAAAAGCACGAAGGTGTCTGATACAGGGAGTGGCAGAAAACTTGTTCCTGATACTGTGCCCAAGGACAGGGACACAATCTGTCCCTAGAAATCTCCCTAAGTCACAGATCTTTTCTTTTTTTCCCTTTTCCTTTCCTTTCCTTTCCTTTCCTTTCCTTTCCTTTCCTTTCCTTTCCTTTCCTTTCCTTTCCTTTCCTTTCCTTTCCTTTCCTTTCCTTTCCTTTCCTTTCCTTTCCTTTCCTTTCCTTTCCTTTCCTTTCCTTTCCTTTCCTTTCCTTTCCTTTCCTTTCCTTTCCTTTCCCTTCCTTTCCTTTCCTTTCCTTTCCTTTCCTTTCCTTTCCTTTCCTTTCCTTTCCTTTCCTTTCCTTTCCTTTCCTTTCCTTTCCTTTCCTTTCCTTTCCTTTCCTTTCCTTTCCTTTCCTTTCCTTTCCTTTCCTTTTCTCCATTTCCCCTTTCCCTATCCTTCCCTTCTGGAGATCACCTAGTCCAACTAGATTACTCAGGACACAAGACCTGTAGCTATCTTCCAGTGTCGAGGAACATGGAAAAGAGAATGGCCTAATCCATTTACCATCAGTTTAATTCGGACTGTAAAACAGAGAGTGGCCTCTTCTTTCCAATTACAGCTTCAATTTGAAATCTTCAAACCCAAACCCAATCCTAAGAAACTCTGGTCAGGTGTAGCCAGGTTATCGCAGGAGGGACCTGGGTCACAGTCTCCAAAGGATGTACAATCTTATCACTCGCGCTCTAACTGCAGATAGCAAGTGACCCAACCTGAACATTCACTACTAATTGGCAATTACAAGTGGCTTGGGTGAATAAAGTGCTTCCAGGCAGAGGAATTTTATCTGCGTGGACTCACGCTAAGTTAACTTCACCAGGACTCATCATTTTTACCAGTTTCACTCTTTTAAAGACACTTCAGGTAGAGCAACACACAATGATTTGCTGTCCTGTGCCTGGAGAACAAACTATCAAAAATAAAAGGGGAGAAAGAAGGCTTTGAAATGTACAGCACATATACAGACAGTCACAACAATAAAAACAGGCAGCTGGCACATGGATATATGAGGCAAATACAGGAGCGATGCAGAAGGAGACAAAGGGAGAGGGGAAGAAACAGTAAGAAAGTAAAAACCCAAGCAAGTTGGAGAGGTGTGAGGATGAAGGCTAAAGTGTTTCCTTGTATGGAGGGGTTATAAGATCTATGCATTGCTAAGGACACAGAAAATTCCTGGAGTTAAATTGTTTTCTGGGTAAATTTCACCCCAAACCAGACTGCCAGGCAAAAACTTACATCGTTTGCGGGCTTGAACAGGACCGAGGGCTGCACAGCCTTTGTGCCGATCTCCAAAGACAGGGAAAAGGCAATCAAGAAAGAGGGAAACGTATAGCAAAAGACACTGAAAAGGACAGATGAAAACATTTCTCCTTATTTGGCTTCACTCCGTAACTATACAAAGGACTACGCTGTCTGGTAACATTTGTATTTTTTTTAATGTTCAAAAATATGCACTTAGAATAATTTTGCTTGATAGCAAATACTGAAAAGCAACTGTAAACTGCCATGCAGATCCTTACCAGAGAAACAGGTGTGACACTCAAAATCCTGCAGGATCACCTCTATATGCACCTCTGTGTATATACAGTCACTTAAGGACATGATTCTGGGGAACACAGTGACTAATTCCTTTAGGCCCTTTAAAACCGAGGTTCGTAAGTCAGTACTGGACTATCCAGCTGCCTACCTCATAGTGTAGTACTTTATTGATGAGGAACAGAAAAATCTATTTGAAAAGCTAATACTGCCGTTACTCTTTAGAGTACCATGTGTTTTTTCCACTCTAATTTTGCTTAACAGTTAACTGAAATCCCCATATTGCTCTCCTCATTCATACCAAAACCTCACAGCACTAAGAAAACCACAGATACTGTAATAAGTCATGACTCATATCATCCAACATCACCCGAGTAGGAATTACACATTTTACTGTAAGGATATCTAGGCCATCTCTACATCTAACATTTTATCTAGAATAAGGCCAAAACATATCACTTTCAGTATAGCGGGAAAAAGGAAGTTTTTGTGGTTAAAGCAAAGGCCAATGAGTCAGATGATGTGGGTTCTGTTTCCAGGCCTCACGCAGACTTCCTATGTGACTTTGACTGAATCACTTCACTTCTCTGTGCCTCAGTTTTCACATCTGTATGAAGGATGTCAGAATGTCAGATCCATTCATCTTGGTTTCTCAAACTTTTTGAGACATCTGGGTGGGACATGCAAAGTGTTATGATAACTACCATGCATCTGTTATTCTGCTGTGAACAGAACGATTATCTGCTTCTGGATGGAGAAGAAAGTTAGTAGAAAGGCCAGCTTCAGACCAAAAAAAAAAAAAGATTATTTACTCTAGAGAACCAACTCATCTCTGATTTGACCAGCACAATCACAAGTAAAATAATTCAAAGGATGCAGCAGAACAGAGCCTTGGAGAAGTAAACACTGACAGACCTCTGAAATCCCTTGACCTTACTCTAGGTTATTGCACTGTGCTGTATCAGATGCAGCAGTCTTTTTTTATTTATAATTCATAGGCATATAATTAAATCTTGCACATTCATTTTGAGAAAGCACAATAGCTAAACCACTAACCCTTAAGCATAGTCTAGCAGTGGCATTTGGAGAGTCAGCCACACTCTCTCACCTATGCTGGCAAACACATTACTCTGGCTGTGAAGGAAACCACAATGTGGGAAGGAAAGCCTACAAAAGAATGAAAACAGAAAGTGTCTAAGGCCTTGGCAGAAGGACACTAAATAAAATAGAGAGTGGTGACTCATTTTGGCAGTGAATCCACCTCAACCCCTTCAAAGGCTTTGGCAAGAGTCCTCGGAGGAGACCCCAGGCTTTTGCCAAGCCACAAAACACCACAATTATTATCGCAGCAGTCATCAACAAAACAGATTTTGTAAACTGACTTGTTGGCACATAGATTAAAGAAGCTATAAAAAGGAATAACAGCTGTTTGGGTTGCCCTATGCAGAAAGTTACTACATAAAAAGTACTTTTACACATATCATATATACGTACACACAGACACACACAGATGCACATGATGTGTACATAAAGAATATACAAACAAGCAAAAGTGCCAAAAGCTTCTGAAGGATTTCATTTCTGTCCATGGGAGATAAGTTTGCAGGTCTGAAAAGTTGTAAACTAAAGACCTGATCCTCTTCTCAGTCCTACTGGTTTCACAATATTCACTCCACATTTTCATCAGTTTCAAGAGTTGTTTCCATTATACAAGAGTATAACGAGATCAGAATCTAGAACTAATAATGGCTGCTTAAAGCAAAGTACCATAGACCTAATTCTCCTCCTACTTACTGGTGCATAAATCAAAAGAAAATTTTTACATGCAGGAGTCGTGCTAATATGAGGGGATAAAATGGCCCAGAGATAATTTAGTACAAGCTACGACACAGAAGTGTCCTAATGGCTCCCATATTTTTCACATGCAAAGGTTATGTTCAGTTTTCATAAACTAGGCATGTTTGAATATTTATGTAAATAAACAAATAGTAAACTTCAGTAATTTAAAATTAGGTTTGCAGAAGATGATGAGGGTTTCTCTACTTAGAGCTCAAACACAAAGGCAAGAATCATACAGCAGAATAAAATCCTAGATTCAGTCAAAAAAGTGGTGATGCACAATTTTTATGCTGGTGTGTACACTGTAGCTAGGTTTAGAATTTCCTAAACACTGCACTTTTTTATTTAAAGCAGATGAAACATTGTCCTTTAAATTCATAGTTTTTTATTAAGTAGCAGAAAGAAAGAAAGAGAGATGAAATTGAGAACACGACACCAGTATCCTGCTCTAATGTTTCTTTAAAAGTCCTCACTAAGGACAGCAGTGTTCACGTCTAGTTTCCACAATGATTTTTTTTATAACATTGACAAGCAAGACTTTTCTTGATTTTTTTTTTTTTTTTTTTTAATTTGAACTGCTCTAAATTTTGGTAATGCATAATATTAAAATATCCTGAAAACAATTTTCAGAGAATCTGGTATATAACTCAATAAATGCATCTGGCTCAGTTAAACTCCATGTGCCCTGACCAGTATCCAATACTTTTTTTAGAGGCTGCATGTCTTAATCTCATCTTTTCACCACAGCATCAAAAGTTCAAATTACATCATTAAAAATAATACTCTGTTCCACGGAAGTATGATGGATATATAGGTTGCCAGTTAAAGAGAGTGAATCTGAACTAAAGGGATGTTTATAACATCTACAAAGACATAAAGGCATAGGTTATGGAAGAAATGTGGATATAAACAGCAAACATCACTGCAAAAGACATCTGCATCCTTGTGAATCTCCTCAAGCAAATGGATGAGGACGAAGTACATTTCAGGGTCCTTGCCATTCCTGCAGAAGAAATGATGTGGCCTATTGACCCAGCACTAGTAGAGGATACACAATAGCAGAGATGAAGCATTTGGACTTAGGTGTCGATCATGTTCCTGGTTTAATACCTTCCAAATGACTGACTAAGGATAGCTGTTGCATCACCCCTGGATGATAATGCTTGCTTTTCTGTTGTTTCCTTAAAGGGTGAAAATATATAGAGTAACTTGAGACACTGAAAACTCCTAACAGATGAAAATTGACAAGTTGTGGGCTGAGAGTGAGACCATGAGAAATGGAGTTTTTACTAATACAATCCACCTGAATATAGGTATTTGCATCAAAAGAGAGACCCTATCATTCTGTTATTAAAACTACAAATATTTTCCAGCTGCATAAAGAACCATTTAATATTTTCAAAATTATTTGTCCTGAGGCAATCTGTTTATTTTCAAGTGCAATCCAAAAATTAGCTAGGACTATATTTACCGCTTGTATGCGCAGACAAGCATTTAGCATTGGATGGTTAGAATATAAATAAAAATCCATGCATTTAAAGTTCTTAGATCGAACTATTTGCCTTTTAGTCTTATTCTTTGCTTTTTTCCTTTTTTTTCCTGTAGTCCTAGGCCACCTTGGACTACATAATGCATTATACAGACACTAAATTAGCTAGCACGCCAGCAGAAGCAGTGAGTTTCACCTATCCAAGTATTTAAAAAGCTTGCAAGCACACACTGTCTCCTGTGCAGCCCGGAGATCCCTGTTGAGTCTATGCCAAGTCCCTGAAAAGTTGGACACTGCATCCGGTATTTACACTAAGCTAAAATTCTAATCAGCACTAACAGCAGTGTGTTTTAATTCACCCTTATGATTTTATTTCAATCTGCTAAGTAGCACAACTGCCAGAAAGAAACTGCTATAAACTCCAGTAAACAAATACAGGAAAAAAAAAATTATCTTAAACCTGTTGGAGATAAAGTTTGCACCACTTTAGACATGCAGTCCAAAAGGAAAGTCTGAAGCTTTGGTTGAAGCTGCTCTCTGCTGATTTCTTTTCAAATGTTCTACCTTCCCCCCCCTTCTTTTTTTTACTTTCTTTTCCCTCCCAATGTGTTTGGTACTTTTTAGCCAAGGAATGAAAATGCTTATGTTACTTTACACCGGCTATTTCACCTCACGTCCTCCCCTGCGCAGCTTTCTGCCAAGTGCTGTGAAACAAGAACACAGTAACTACTTGAATCTCTGGATGACACTATAAATCGTAGTGCCAAGAGGCTGGTGCCAAGTCCGGCATCTTCCTTATTTTGGGAAGGAAAAAAAAAAAAATCGTCAGGAAAATTCTGAGAAGTTGGTCACCATTTTGGACCTGTTCAGTGCAGTCAGACCTTGGCAGCCATCTTACAGCTTGGCAACCATTTTGAGAATGTGCCTGGCAAGCTCTCAGAGCTCGCCGACACTGTTTCAACACAGCGCTGGTTAAATATAGTCCAAATTAAACAATAATGTGTAATATCAGGTAAACTCACCCTTCATAAATCCACCCAGCACGACAGTTTAGAAGTACATCTTTAAAGAAGGAGGGACATTGTGCTTTCCATTGTTGAGGCTGCCCAGGCGCCTTAACCCTTTCCCGGGCATGGTGCTGGTGAAGCCCTGCCGGGGCCCCCCCAGCACCAAGGCCCCCATGAAGCCCCGATGGAGGGAATGCTCCCCCCAGGGCTGGCAGCGAATTGGGGAGACCACGGATGGCACCATACAGAAGACGTGTCACCTTTCGTTGCTGTTTAATGAGGCCCCGGAATCCCCACTGGGGAGCGAAGGCCCCTCCAGAGAAGGAAATGTCGCATCCGGGGATGACAGGGAGACTGTACACAACAACACGTAAACCCGCAGCTGTTGTGTGAGAAAAGCTACTTTCACAGCTTTAATTTCCTGATAAACTTTTCCACGTGCTCCTCTCCCAGAGAGAAAAAGAAAAGTTTGAGGAGAAAAAGTCATCCCAGCAGCCAGACATCTTAATGAAGCCTGGTTTATTAAGAGAGCCCAATGCCAGTGCAAGTTGTAAACAAACACTTCCCTTCTTCTCCCCACCCCACAAGATCAGTGTGTTTTTGGACCAAGCGCCTTTCACTCCGACAGTGCCAAAATCCCAAGGAGGACTTTGTGCCAGTTGAAGAAAGGCACGGTTGTTAGAAACCGCTTTGGCCCAGGAGTAGGAAAAGTGTTTCACAGATAGACGCTCTGGCTGTGAGGAGGATGGAGGAGCCGGGGGAAGCGCCTCGGTGCTGCTCCTCAGGGCCAGAGGGTATGGCAAGGTATTCCAGCCATATTTCTCCCAGTATTTTAAACAATCCCTTTGCTGAAGAAGTTCATTTTTCATATTTAATGTAGTGTAAACACATTTAATAACTTCAGGAGGAATGCGGGGTGAGTGTTTTTACAGAACAAACAGTGCTATCTCCAGGACTGCTTCACTAAAGTTTAGTCTACACGAGCTCTAACTCGGTCAGCCTATTTGAATAAAACTTAGAAGATAATATATGGGTAAAATTCAACACTTGGAAAACGGAGTGTGTAAAAAGGCAAATATTTGAAGGTACTAAACAGTATTCGAGTATTAAAATGACATTTTGGGGAAGTATTTAGTATCTGAAGACAAATGTCTATTGGAAATGCTTACTACACACATTATATTCTGCTTCTTATCTTGAAATAATTTAGAGTGGAACAGAAAAGATCAAGTTTATGCTCTATTAGCATAAAGTTTAAACTATAAGGGTTTTTTGACCTTGAAGTCTGAATTAAATAATGTCTGGGATTTTTATTCTCCCTCTTTTTTTTGCCCTTTTGAAATTTTAATTTGGGGGGAAAAAAATTAAAAGCCAACTAATTAAGTGTAATTTCATAGTGAATGAAATAAATTAATTAAACCATAATTGAAATGACAATATTAAATATGAAAATATTATGCTGGAGTAGATCAGAATAAAGTCTTGACACTGCTGGATATCTTTTATATTGAAGGACAGTATCTGCAGCCACATGACGTCAGCCGTGCTGGAATAGTTGGGAATGCATTGATAAATTGCTCCATCGATTCTGTTCTGCTTCACTTACCATAATTATAGCACAGTAATGGATGACATGAGTGATATATTTTTACTTTAGAGAAAAGCCAAGAGTTTGCCTGTTTCTTTATGAGATTAGACCAAATCCTTTCAATTAATACAGCATGATTGATATCTAAAAGTGTATTGGGGTAAGATACTTGCTTCATGTGCACATCTTTAAATGTTATTGGTTAAATATTGAAATAGAATTCAAAGAGCAGTTTCAGTGCTTTAAATAACAGTGTCATTTTGGTAATATGAAAGATGTATCGTCACAATTTTCAAAGACTTTCCTAGGCCCGCTTTAAGCGTTTTGATTTTCTTAATCTAAAAATCACATTTGCAATTAGTATTCATATAAGGCAGGACAACTCTAAACATTTTCCTTGAAATCTATGGACCTCACTTAAATAACACTTTACAGGATCAGGCACCTCACTGGTGCCAAGGCTACCAACAGTTATGTTGGGAGAAAGGCCAGGAGGACTGGATTATGCTTTTCAAATATATATGGTCCAGGCTCAGTTTTCAGCTGCTCTCCATTGAAGTCAGCTCCCACTGAAGCCAACTGATGAGGTCCATGTGCAGACCTAGGGACAGAAGTTCCTTCTGACTACTTGCGTCCAATCCTGCAAACAGCTATTCTTAAGGCCAAAGGTATGAATAAAGAGTGAGTAGAAGATGAAGTACAGAGGAGTCTGTAATGTCTTATTGTTGCAGAGGAACTGCTACATGGAGCACAGTCATCTATCCCTTCTCCAAATCTGCCAGCAGTAGAAAGACAGCAGCAACTTGCATGGATTCCCCAACAATGAGATGTAGAGGCATTAGCACTCCCCTGCTCATGTTTTATCTCCCTTTCAATATTCTGTTAGCATAAATTATTGTACTTCTAGGTAGTCATTCATACAAATAATAATCCTCCTCTTAAACTTTTTAGAGAATGCCTCGGAAGAAAATGCACCATAACCTTAGTTCTTTAGGAATAAATAACCAAGTCACCCCAAGAAGCAAGAGAGAAAATGTATTCTTGCAGAGGAGATGTGACGAAAAGATGAGAGTAGGCGAGGCAGAAACACATCAAACCACTATCACAAAAGACAAGCCCATATTACAGACATGCACAGGAGACAACTCTTGTACCAACGCTGATAACACTGTCTCATTAAATGCAGAAAAGACCTGCACATTTCTCACAACTCAAGCTACCCTCATGGATAGAGGTCCTTCATGTGAACAGAGAAAACATATGTTGCAAAATACCATATATGCAATATTATTATTATTTTAGCTGTCCTGGTTATGGAAGTACTAACAAAAGAACGCCAATAGGTGCTTTTTTAATCAATAAAAACTTTTTTCAGCCAGTCCACTGTACCTTCATGCCAAATAATTTCTACATAAAGGTGAGCAAAATACCCCAATACTCATGGAGTTTTGAATGAAGCCAGAAATATCTGTGGGGAAAAAATGATGTTAACAAAATGCAGCCCTATCTCATACAGCATTTTTTCAGCATATAGTTCAAAAAAGACCAAAATCAATTTCGTTAAAAATTTTAATCTGTCCCCTCCCCCCAAGCAGTAAGCATATAAGATTGATCTGTACTTAAAACTGTTGAATTCATTCCCTTCTCATGTTACAAAGGCTGTCACTGGAAATTAAGTGTAACTTGGGATGGCTGTGGCAGCTATCAAACCTCCTCCGACACATTAGAGCGTCTGAAACCCAGACACCCAAGGTTTACATCAGAAAACTCCAGTATGTAGCGAACAACTCAAAACCAACTATCGACCACTCTATTGATTTCTAGTCAGGAAACGAAGATGGGACAAGCACCAGAAGCGATAGGATTTCTTTTCCTCTCCTCATTGCGAACTTAGTGGCTGCCAAACTCAGGTCTTCTAAGGCTTAAGCCATTGGAGGCTTGTGTTGCAGCTAGCCAGGATGTCTGCCTAAGATAATTCAAGCTGAAAGCAGACAATGTGCGGTGGGAGCTGATTAGCCACTGACTTCCAGCGTGACCTGTCTTGGTCCCAAAAGAAGCTTCTTGACAGTAAGATATGGAGGCTACAGCACAGCTGAAAAAAAATATGGTTATCTTTTCAGATGGTATATGGGGACATCTGACTTTCATACTTTGGCAATTAAGTGAGGCACTTTTTGCAACTGGCAAGTCCCAAACTTGGCCTTTAAAATATTTGATCATATACTGCAACAACAGGTTTAAAAGAGATTATTTTCAAAAACTCTCTGCAGCCAATTTGAAATATAGTAAGGATTAAATAAACCTTAAAATAATTCACAGCATGGAAAGAACGTGTTAAAAAGGCCATATATTTTTCATCTCCTCTTTTCTTCAACAGAATCAGTCTGCTGTGTGTTTCAGTAACTTTCCTGAAAGTATTCCAGATTTGCACCCATGTAGCTGAAGGCACTTTTGACCTTATGTGCAGACTGGTAAAATAATAACTATAGGTGTGGTTTTGATCATTCATAATTTAAAAGGAAATATCTCCTGTTTGCTGCAGATCATCTGTTTCACTCATTATATTCGTATCTTAGCTAGTATTTTCATGTTTAATTTGGAGATTGCATGGCCCCAGTTCAAAATGAAAGCTTGGTTCTGAATCCCATGGATTTTTCAGCTGAATCTCAGCCACAGGAACACCCTTTTCCAATTATAAAGTGTATGGTTAGGGTGTAAATCCTAGTGCATATTTTATACTGAAAGTCACAATGTTCGCAAAGCACTCAAGAAACCTCTGAAGATCTTCTGTAAAAACCTGATGAGTTTGTTGTAAAAAATCAAAAACCTTTTCTGCCTTTAAAAATGTGACTGTGCTACAGTATCAGAGCAAGACCATCATCTGTTATTTTTAATTTTTTACGTTAATGGGCTGCAAGGTCCAAAGTATTTGACATATATGAACTCTTCTGCTGCTCCCCTTTGTAAAGCTCCAGCATTTTTTACACAGCTCTGCAGGAACACAGACCATAACGTCTGGAATGTTTTGATCTTATCTTAAGTTTTTAATAACTTTCTTTTTTATATACTACATATTTTACATTTTTTATTGCAAAACTCACTTTGCAGCTGTTTATTCCCTCCTAACTTTAGAGGGTTCTGCTCATCTCCAGGTCCCCAAAGGTCAGAAATTGAGGTGCCAGCTCCCAGCAGCAGCTGTCCTGCCCCAAGAGGGTGCTCCTGAAGTGCAAGGCACCCCCAGCTTCCTCCCCAGAGGAAGAAGAGGCAGAGCTGCGGGGCTGTGGCAGGGCCACGGCCAGGACACCCGGGAGGCAGCTGCTCTCTGGGCAGCCCTGCAGACACTTTACAGCTGCTTTCTTCATGGCATTCCCAAGAAAGTGATGTGACTCTCCCCAGGCGATGAATCCACCTTCTGAGATAGAGGGATCAAATTGCACTGCACTTGAACAGCCAGGCTGAATCAAGTCCTCAGGACTTTTTTTCTTTTTTTCACAGCAGGGAGAAAATACAAGTGCATACATTTATAAAGCTACATCAAACTATTATGTAAATACTGCATGTTGGAGTGAGTATTTTAGTTTTATGGTGGGACAGCAGGAATAAGCTTATAAATCTAAGGCCCGGGGTCAATGCTTAAGAAGAGATTACCTCTAAGCTTTACTTACACATTCTATTTTGGCCCAACAATTTACGATGTATTTCTGGAAAAGAGAATAGCCCCTGCTCATTCCTACTGGCACAGGGCAGGTGTTAAGATGCATCTTACTGAGGTGTCAGGGGCTAACACATAAGAAGGGATGGTAAATTCCCACTGAAGCTGTAGAGAAGGCAATCTGACTTGAGCCGCAGTGGGGATAAAATAAATCTACTCAGCTTCAGCCCCACACTCAGCAAGCCCCGCTCGTGACACCAGCTTTCATGCAGTCTCATCGCCTATCGTACAGCTTGTCATGACCCTCACCCTAACAGCTTTGCCTCAAGCCAAGATCCGTGAGGGCTCCTTCCAAAACAAACCAAGACAAAGTTTCTCTGAAGCAATGTTTTTCTGAACTGAGCAAGATGCGACTCCGCTTCCACCCACGTAGTAACCTACGCACATGCCCAGAGGCTGGTGACCAAAGTACATGAAAATGCATGTACCAAGTACTCCAGTTGCCAAAAGGGAGTCCAAAAGCTTCGATCAAGGAAGGAAAACCATGCAGAAATTTGAAAGACCTCTCAATACAATTAGCAAACTACATCTGCAAGTCTGCCCCCGCCCCGCTTCTTTTGAGAACATAAGTTACAGGTGCCATCGAAGTGGCCGCTGCCTAAAATGAGGCCTGTACGCTTCCAGCTGTATCACCAGGCTCACAAAATGAGGTTGTAAAATAACAATAACCTTATAACAATACAGTGTTACTTGAGGAATGAGATTCTTAGTACACAGGCGGTATCAGAAGGGATCATCAAAACATTACGATAGATACTAAAATGGAATTCCTGTTAAGATGTTAACTTACATTTATACATAAAAGCAGCATATTTAAAGTGTGCTTATTAACATTTGCAGTTATTTTACTGATGGAGAGGCATTCAGAGAGCATTGTAAGGAAATTACATTGGTAACAAAGTAACCATTTTAAATAATACTAAATGCATTATTAAATAGAAGTTAACAGTAGAGACTAAGAAGCAGTACATGTGGATTGTTTGATTTTGTACTCTAGTGGCAAAGGAAGATATAACAGTGTGTTTGGACAGAAGAATCTTAATGTTTGAAGTCTCCAGCTACAGTTTCAGGGCTGAGTTACTGAGCACAGGCCAGAGATAACCCTAACTCAGTTAACCTAGAAAAACCCACCAGAGGGAGATTTCCATCCTGCCTTGCAGGATTTGCTGGGACATACTCTCTGAGTCTCTCATGAATAGTAAGTAACTCCCTGTGATCAAGATGATAAGTGTTATGCTAAACCCCTTTTTTCAGCACATAAGAAGCATGCTTTCTAACTCTGCAAACTCCAGACCATTTCCTAGAAGGAAAGAAAGTAAAAAGCTTATGTCAGGAAACCATTCCTCAGCATACCCATGTAAAAAGGAGGATGAACGCACCCATAAAAAAGAGAGTGGATACATTTCTTTGCTCTTTTTTCTCCTCGGACTGAGAGGCACATGACAGAAAACGGAGCGGGATCAAGTCCAAAGAACTATCCTCTTTAAGAATACACTATGTGGTATCATCAGCGAGTCTCAGCCAATATTGGCTAACAGTCGCTGTCTGTTTGCCAAGCAGAAGTTTGCCATGTTAAACTGTCACTATAATGCCACCTTGAAGAGGCGTTATCATCACTCTTGCGATGATACACGGCAACCGTGAACAGAAACCGAGGCCGGAGCTCACACATCTGAACAACAGACAATCCTGGTGCCATGGATAAGTAACCCAACAGACAGCACTGCCTGCTTATCACTGCCATGATCCAGGAGCCCTCTTCAAATGGACATTCCCCGCAGTAAAAATTATACCATTTTATGACATTATAATATGCCAGTTACTGAATTTTATTAAAAATACTGAGAATACAGAAACCAATTTTATTATTTCTCTAAATTTACTGCTTCCCTGCTCTGGATATAGTATAAAAGCACAATAGAAAGCCACAAAATCACTTACGCGTCACATGGAAGTGATACTGACCTAAAACATTGGCAAAAACTCATTCCCAAGGCATCTTGCCTTAAGACCAGGTAAAGGACAGAGAGACAGCCAGCACAGTGGCCACAAGGCAGGGGCTAGATTTCCCCTTTCACTAGACTTCTCTTGATATTGAATTAGGCATATAAAACCTGGGGAAAGGAGAGCATTACACCAGACAAAAGTGCTATACGCTGCTGCAGACAAGGCTTACCATATGGGAAAACACTTACATAATATAGCTGCACGGCTTAGCCGGGGTTGCTGCACAAACTCCTCATTAATATGGCGAAGTTATAACATGAACTTACAGAACACAGGACCTGAAATTTGATTAGATACAGGGTGGGAACTTTTCTTTTTTATTTAAAAATGACTGTATAATATTGACCTTAGTAAGTACAGACTGGAAAAGCGAACTTTGCATTAATGGCACCATATTGATTTTGCAAATGCAAAAGTACAAAAGTACTTTTATGCCTAAGAAAGGTTCTAGTTACCACATTTGAAAGACCTCGGGAGAACAGTGTCTTGGAGAACTGTATTCTTCATTCAGTAGCGCTCCTAAGCATACACCCAACTAACCGCCTTACTCACAAGCCCTAATATTTAACAAGCTGATAAAGCCTCCTCTGTAGTGCCCTCAGCTCCCTTCGACTCAAGGTGGTACTCAATACTTTGCGGAGTTGGAGTCAACTCTAATGGGTCAAATGCAATTTAACTTATTAAAATAGTTTATTCAATATGTAATACCTCAGTGAATTAATATATTATTCACCAATACGTTCCGAACTATTTAGCCAGCTGTATGAAATGTTTCTAATACACTAGCTGACATTTTTTTAATTACACAAATACTTTGGGTTGCAAATAACTGCTCGCTATTTGGCAAGCCCTACAAATTATATACAGTTAATTATATTCAGGTTGGTATATAGGTTATAAATAACTGTGATAAAACTGTGATATCAATGCTGACAGAATTTTAGTGGAAATCGACATTTTCCTATACTGAAGTAACTGAGAGCTACGAACAGAAATACTGCCTCCAGAAATGTAGCTGTAAATTAATAAATTGTGTATGTGCACAAAATGACTTCTTATTTTAACACACTACATATTTTTGCCTTCAGTTCTTATTAATTTTGCCTTAATTTATACTTTGAGAAATTTTTTCATTCCTCTTTTTTGCAGTATTGTTTAAGTTACTGACTTTAAAAGTTTTTCACAAACAGATCCTCTGTAGATTTATATTTGCATGTGAATCCCAAACTTTAAGTATCATCTCTAAAACTTGCATACGAATCTGTGTGAGTAGTCACATACTGCTAACCTGGAGACCAAGTAGTAAGCCAAGCCCTGGCACTGTAGTAGGTGGAGAACCTCAGCACCCAAAAGAGTCTGAGCCATGACAGGGCTGTCTAACACGCTGCAGTCATCTGCATTCATTCAAAGGTGATCAGCTTTATAATGACATAGAATTTAAACACAAAATTCTAACAAGTTATGGAGCACGTGCTATTCTCCGTTACATAGTCCTAAACCAGTCTGTGAAGTCAATCCTGGTTTGCTTCAGTCTAACCAAGTCAAAATTTGTTGCAGACTGTGCCTTATGCAATGACAAACCCTACCATCTGCTTGGGGTTCAGCTAACCAGCCTCCTTTCCCGAGATTCCCTGAAGTAGCAACCTGAATATCACACCTGTTTATCAAGACAACTCCCTTTAACAGATCCTTCTGTTTCCCTGTCCTGACTATTATATCTGTTAGCATCCTGTAGCAGGCAAGGGGAACATGACCTCTTCCCATACACAAGGGAAGAGGCTGAAATTTTGAGCCACAGTGATGTAGCCTGTCACCAGGTGTGGATTAGCTGTTCCAAGTCAGTGCATGTCATAGTGCTTTAAGGATGTGCAGAGGCGTGATGAAATTCAACACAACAACATATATCCTCAACTTACCACATCCTTGTCTGAAACAGTCGTGCCTGGAGGGACCATTTCCCATGTTATGGTATGTAGTAAAATACAAAAACAACAAAAACCCCCAAACTCCAACAGAACAAAACCAGACAAAAAAACTAAACGAAAATAGATACCTTTTGTGAAAGAACTATTACTAAATGTAAATCCAGTGGGGAAAAAAAAGGGGGGGGGGGGGAGATAATTAAAAAAGGAGAGCATATTCTTCAGTAGGGGAAGTTTCTCCTGTAAATTGGCAGCGAATCAGTTACTAAATGACATGCCTAAAATCAGGTGGTAGGTTATTGGAAATGAAATCTTTGTCCCAGGAAAGCCAATGGCAAAAATCATGTTGATTTCAATGGGACAGGGTTGTCTCTCTGGACTTAACAGTGAATCACGCAGAATTGGCAATTGTGTCCGAACGTCCCTGTTTGTTATTAGACCACGGAAATCCATATCAGTTTGCTACATCTGCACTTGTGACCAGCGCACCAGCATTTTTTTTTTTGGCATGGAGGTGCAAATAAGCAGAGTGGGTTCAATTTTTCAACACAAGCCACATGAATGAGAGCTCTGCTATTTCTCCCAAGCATTTCAGAGTCCATTTTCCCCCTCAAAGGCATGGGCAGGCTCACCGCTAATGGGAGCACTGTTTTTACAAGCAGAGGGGAACTAAGCCTTTAGTGTTTTTGCGTATTTGCAATACAGTATGTGGTTGGGATGGGAGGAAGGTTTGTTGGAAGAGGAAGAAGGCAAGAAATGGTGGAAGAAAAATTCTGGTCCTTAGAGGCTAGTATTGCTGTGAAGTATACACAGTTCTAATTTTTCTCAGTCCTTTTCGCAGAAAGGCTTTGGTGAGGAACAATCAAACTAAATTTCAGATACTTAATATTATAAATATTATACGGTGGTATAATGCTCACATTTAAACAACTTTTCATGAACAACATTTCAAAATTCAAGTGCTTGGAAATTCTTGGGTGACAAAGCTGCTATTTATGACTAATCTTTTTATCTGAAAGCAAAACTAGGTCCAAATAAATAAAAGGACAATAACAGAGTAACAATGTAGAAAGAACACGTGTGTGTGCAGTGCGCACCCACACAGAAAAACAATAAACAGATTTACAATAGTGAAGCGTGTGATAGGCAAGATACTATTAATATGGTGCCTGAAGCCCATCACTTAGATTAAATATTATATGGAAATCGCCACAGATTGATACAAGGCTGAGTAAACAAATGATACAAACTGTAGTGGGTATATTTGTCCAGTCATGTATTAGTGCAATACACAAAATGGGACCCAGTGAACGTTTAAAGTGAAAATTTGTGACCTGTTAGTATCCCCAAAATGCCCGTAGAACATTATTCTCCCTTTTAACCTTAATTTTTATTCTCTGTCTCAATTTCTGCTCTGCTTCTCCCATCATAGCCCGAGTTACCTATGCTGACAGCCATAGCAGGCCAAGGTAGCACAGATGGGGCGGCTGCAGCTGCATCTCACCTGCCAGACTGCAAAACCCACCGGGACACTTTCCTGCTCCCTTTATGTCTGTCTTTGTGCATTTGCAACAGCGCCTTTCTCTGGGCCTTTATTGAACGTGTCACCGATGCCGCACGGCTACGGCTACGATGCACCGCTAATAAGTCACAGATCCACAACGTGTTTCTTAATGGAGGAAACCCAAGACGGGCCTCCCCAAAAAGTATACCTTGAACATGTCAGTATGGGTTCTGATTTAAAGCAATTCAATATGCCTGGCTCCCCAAAGGCAGCACACCCGTTGGGACAAAGAATACCTCAATGCAACTCAACAGCAAACCCTGCTGGATTAAATTGCAGTGCCGGTGGGCTCCCATTTGATCTCGGTCCGCCTTTGTCAGGGATCAGAGTGGGCGCAGGTGGTGGTGCGGGAGCAGCCTGGCTTTCAGGGCGATGGGAACAATGTGCGGCGAGCCGAGCGCAGCAAACTTTCCTCGTAAAGTTGCTCGTTTCGGGCTTCACGAGAAACTTGGCAAAGTTTCCCTCGGGGCCCAATTTTTTCAAAAGCCTTACCCTCCCTTCCTTTGTTTAATCTTCAGTTTTGTGCCTAAAAAATAAGGGGGGGTGTCAGTTTTTCCATACCAGGCTTTGCAAGCTGCAAAAAAAGTCCTGCTGCCACCTGAGCAGGGGATCGGACGCGCAGCAAGATGCCTGCGTGCTCTCGCTTACTTCCACAAATAATCCCACCTGCAAATGGAGAAGTTGAGTTTCAAATATCAGGCCCTCAGGTTCATGGATCTTTTGAAATGAAGCTGTGTCAGATTTATGGCTTTGGTGTGCGAACGGAGGAAACCGTGGCCATTTTGAGTGAGCTCTGCCCGGAGCTTTCTGATCTGAACCGCAGGCTCCGCTTCGAGATCAGAGCAAAGTTTTTGTAGCGTGCGTGTGCTCGCTGAAAAATATGCGTACCTCTGTAAAGTGAAGCAGACATAGAGCATGTCTCCAAGAAACATGCCTGCCTTCCCCAGCCTGCAAATGCAGCTATCGCTGCCGTATTTATTAACAGCTATAAAGCGAGGGAAAGTCCCCACATTGCACTGTCCCCAAACTGCTTTCTGTTAAAACAGAAGACAATTACAGCAGACTGCACGCCCTTTACTTTGGATGCAGTTAAAGATTTTGCTGGCTGCTACACCAAAACTTCCCATGCTGTGTTTACTGAATTGAATATAATCTTTTTTTTTCTTCCTACCTTAATTTCAATATTTAGAATAGCTTAATTATATCTGATATCTACTAAATGTTAAATTGCTGCCATGGATACTGTACTTGGTTTAGGCTTTGCCCACAAACTGAAATGTAACTAAAGATTAATAGAATGCTGAGATATTTTTGGCTGCAAGTGAACTTTAATGAATAAACATTTAAATAAATTACCCCAATAATGAAACAATAAGCCATTAATGCCTGAGTTATGCTAAATGCTTCACTTCTCCTACAATTCATGCAAATACTTGGGAAAAGAAATTATAGTGGTGGACTACATTAAAATCCTTCCTAAACCACACCCATAAAACAGTGTCTCTACAGTATTGGGAATAAAAACTGTGGCTTGTCAGTCAAAGTGCCTAACTATGGCATATGGGTAAAGGTTTCAGTCTGCTATCTCCAGACTCATCTTATGGCCCGGGTTCAACACTACTGAACTGCTCTCTAGACAAAAGACGAACTCATTGAAAATGGGTGCTGCGAGCTGTCTGGTCAGTACGACCGTGCAGCCTGCGTCTGGATGCACACAAACTACTGGCATGGGGGAAATGCAATGTGCTTTGGAGGGCTTTAGAGTTTCCTAAGAGCTGAAAAAGAAGCAGCCTGAAGGTTAAAGCTGGCTAGTCAGAATGGCATACTTGGCTGCATATATAGCCAGGTGGCCTGGGCATATTGGCAAACAACTGGCAAACTGCCCAATACATATGGCTTAGATTGCTTTGCTCTTCCCATGAAGCCTTCTTAGACTCTTGAGCAAGCATTCATTTTAGAGCAAAATGCATCCAAGTGTTAAATAAAATCTTCCCCCAAATATACTGCATGTAACCTTTTCCTTTAAATAATAAAGAGATAACTATATTAAAATAAACTAATTATATTTTTTAATTAATTCTTACTAAAAGTGACACCGCACCGCCCCCCTGCTTTTCTCTAAGTGGATCTGCCCTTACTTTTGTTAACTCCTGAAGTACCAAATATGCCATTTTTTCCACAAGAACTCCTTTTGAGGGGTAAGTACTCATTACAGTATTTAAGCTCTTAGCACACCACAACTTGCATCTGCACTGAAAAGTTGGGTGCTTGAGAGGCAAGGTAGCGGTGTCCTGTGCTGCTGCCACCGCGCAGAAGCTACAGCAGATGCTCAGGGCTTCTCCCAGTTTCGTGGTTACTCTGTGGTTTAGGCAGATAGTTGCCTTTATTAGATGTCAAATAACATTTTGTTCTTGAAAGGTGCTTTCTCTTAAAAACTTAAAGTCAAGTCACAAAAGAAATCTAAAAATTCAGAAAATTCAAGCAAAGCACTTGACACATACTCCAGAGCAAGTATATGTTTAAGCATCAATCCTACAGCACAAGTCCTTGTGCTAAGGCTAATGTAAATACTGCCTTAAACATTCACAACAGCTTTGGGGAAAGGGCTAAACATATTTAAACAATTAACACATGCCGAACTCTAAGCTGGTGCTTACATGCCACTGACTCTAAGCAGAGGTTGTGACAAAGGTAAAATTTTCTAAATTAAAAGCAGTGGGACTTCTGTTGAAAGCTCAGTAAATGCTTAAGTGTTTTGCTGAACTGAAGCCTCAGTTAATGAGAACCAAGAAATAATTCTCCTCAGTTCCAGAAAAAACGTGCTTGCTCACCCTCATCCCACTGAAACCCTTTTCTGTTTCACAAACAGGACACTGGAGTTTCAAGTGCTGTGAGCTAAATTAAGACAATAACCTAAGTTTCATTTTAATGTACTCTTAACTGCAGTTCTTCAGCAGTTAAAAAATGTCCAAAAAAAGAAAGCCAAAAACTTTGCAAAAGCTATTTAGGAGCTAAGAGCGAGTTACCCTTACTGTGCCACCCACAGGTAATTCTGCATTCCTAATGAATATAAACCTTGATACAAATATGTTTTAATTAAAATTGAGGCCTTGCTAACATTTTAAAGGCAAGTGTGTCACCTGCTAGTAAAAGCAAATTCTAATAATCCAGGCTTTACAATCCTCATCTCTGAAAGGACAAATACACACAGCAGATAGGGATTCAGAGCTGACTTCAGCCCAAGCCTCCAGATACTACCTCTGTTCAATCATTTAATCTCCTTGTCATTTTGGTTTTTTGACAGGGCTCCCTTTCCTGTATTCTTTGCTTGTTTTGTATATTTGAAGTATGAAATCATCAGGTCAAGGAGTAATTTACTTATATAGCTTCTTATTTATACAATGTCTACATACAAGGAGGACCTGACCTTCACCAGAACCCCTATAAGCCATCATAATATAAATAGTGTACATTATTTACTTAACTTCCTTGCTTCAGTTTCTTTAAGGGGGGAATAATATTTACAGGGATGTTGTGAGGATTAGCTCATTACTTCAAGAGCCTTGAAGATGAAACATGCAATGTAAATGAGAAATATCAAGTATCAGCGACACTGATGAAATTATCATCACTATTGTTAAGAGCAGCGTTTGAGAGTAAAATCGGGAGAGAGATGTGTCTTTCTTGAAAAGCACATTGCTATAGGCCAAAATACGATGACCTTGGCGCCATCTTTTCCTTCACCTTCCTCATCCCCCTCCTCACTGGCAACAAGCATCATTTTCAGCTTTATTAGAACGTCTCCACGCCAAGTTGGACATGCTCCAGGCAGAGCCGTCCTCGGCCAAGGGCAACATGTGAAGTGCTCTCAGACAACTCGGATGGCCTGGATGGAGGCAGAGAGAGGGCGGAACAAACAAATCGGGGATTGTTGTTTGTGCTGCGCAGACTTCGTCGCCCAAGCACTTGACAATTACGAATTTCTCTTGACAGCGTGAACTGGAGGCTCTGATGATGGCAGCAAAGGGGAAATTTGTGCCTTGAATCCCCTGCTGCAGCACACTATTAGTATGGACTACACATGCCGCTGCAATTTGTCCTGGAGCTGCAACATGGCTCCTAACCATTAAGATGGACCAACGCTAATCTGTTCTTCTTGTCTCTTTATCACTTGGGTAAGAAAGATCAAAAGCAACCCAAACACCAGGGATATTGAAATTCCGCATCCAGATCTGACTACATTTGGCAAAGGATCTGTGGGCCAGATCTTCACTGAATTTAGCAGTGCTACTTCATTTAATGATTCAGACCTCATTATTGGGGCAAATCAGACCTCTGAATCCCACTACCACTGCGTCTAAGCTGGCTGAAACCTGATGACGATGCACTTGAAAACTGCACTGTGAATGTACTTCTAGTACATAGTGCAAGACAGAGGGAAACTGCTGAGCTTTGCAAGGCAAATGAAAGAAAGCGTTTAAGGACAGAGTGAAGTTACCTGTCCTTAGACATAACCCAAGTATGCTAAATCAAATCAGTGCTTCAGACTAAAATTTGCTTTTTACCTGGGGAATTGTAACAAACTCACAAGTCAAAGTGAAATGGGAACGGGGCAACACCATACAAATCTGAATGAAAGAGTTGCCCGAGCTGCTCCAACCTGAGTGCAGGCACTGCCCGCACCTCGGCCCCCTGCCCCAGAAACACTGATACACCCGCGCTGCATCGTGCCAAGCCTGCAAGCTGCCCGGCAAAGTGCTACGAAATCAGGCCACCGAGGGTTTGTCTACCTGGCAAACGGCACGAGAGACTCGGGCAGGGTCTGCCGGAGCTTGCTTTGGTAGCGGGAGCGATCCCACCGTGCAGCCTCCCTTCCCTGCACTGCAGAAGCACACGAGAGCTGCGGGTGATCTCATTTCCAGTAGTTAAGTGAAGTAAGTGCATAAGTATGCAGGATTGGGGCCCTGGAAACCATGAAGAAACTGGGTTTCTCTTTTTATTGCAGACAACTGCAGCGCCTGTGGACTAGTGCAGCAATGCTTCTTTTCCCCAGAGGAGGACCTGGTCCTGGGATTTTAAATTTTCAGAACATAGAAATGACTTGTAAGAAACTTTTCATTAAAAATAAAGACTTGAAAAAAAGGTTAAAAATATTGCCTAGCTAAGAAAATACACAGATTTAAAGCATATGGATAAAAATGAGTGTTACTCTAAACACAAAGCATGTTTTTAAAAAGAATTTTGCAAAAAGATAAACTTTTTCTAAATGTATTTTGATTAAAGTTTTGAAGCTGTTTACTGTAAGTAATTGCTTTTCCTCAAGGAAAAACAGATGTATAGATGCAGAAGTTTGGTTCTTCTTCTCCTTTGTGTGAAAGTACACGTGAAAAGTGTTTCTGTAAAAGAAATACAAGAGCTGGAATAGTTTATGTCATTGTAAAGATAATAATAAATCAGTGCTTACTGTGCCTGTAAAAGTACAGGAGACAGGTTCTCCTGCCCATACTCACGCAGGCAAACTTTCTGAATTTGCCTGAATTCTGAATTCAGTTAAATCTGAGATTTAACATGTAGAAAATTATGGAGAGTAAAACTGCCCTAAGAGCGTCAGAAGTTTGGTGGGTTTTGTTTTTTTTTTCTTAATTTTGCACTTTTTTCTAAAAAAATTTTAAAAAATCTTTTAAAGTATACATATCAAGGTCCAGGGCTGAAATGTTCTTTGTCCCTACCAGTGCTGGTCTTTACATTTTATAAAACTTATCTGGCTCCTACTGAAAGCAAGAGTGCTTCTGGCCCTCAGCTTCAGCAGAATCTGGCCCCAGAGCTCATCCACCTTTTTCTCCGAGACAAAAGGTTGTAAAGGAGGCCAAACGCTCTATGCTTTGATACCGTTCCCAAACATATGGGAACGTACGGCTTCATGAAACTGCATTTAACAGATGTTTAAAGAAAGACAACTAACAGATCCAGAATGTAGTAATGAGGAAAAAAGACAATGTACATAAATTCAGCTGCATGTCTCTTTATAGTGCTACCAATGCCCCGGAGACAAAATGCAAATGAGTCTACTTATTTGCAATATGACACTCTCCATTTTATATTTAATATTTTAGGTCATTACTAAAACTGATTTTCTTCCAAAGTGATTTCTTCTGGCACCTAAATGGAGGGAGATTTACACAGTCTGCAGCGTATTGTACTTTGTCCATTCAGAGAGTTATGAAAAAACCCTTGACTATCAATTTCAGATTTCAAAAGTAAGTGAAGAGGCCCTGTGCAGGGTCCACACAGAACCCCTGTGCCAGCCAAGCATCCTGGAAACATATTTCTCTTTTAATTTTGCAACTTCTGAGCCCCAAATTTGAGTTGTAGATAGTTTTGGAGCCCAAAGACCAACTGTTCGGTTTAGCAAACCAACAATGTCTGCTCATTTTGTCCCAATCTTTTCAGCTTAAATATTCACAATGTGCCATTATTACTGAATCATTATCTGCCTTTAGCTCTGACAACAGCATCATAAGGGCTATGAAAGGCTCCTTTCTTCTCATGATTAGTCTCTAAAACATTTCCTCATCTTACAGTGCTTTGCAGCTTCCCAGAATGCACCGCTCAATTACAGTGCTGAAATTAACTGTATGCCACTCTTATTTATTGATAAAAGAATAATCAAGTGCTCCAGCCCATAGCCTGCTTTGGCCACAGGTTTTATATCAAGTTTCAAGTAATGCGTTTTTTAACTCTTTGAATCCTCTTATAAATGGGTGGCATTGTCTGCGGTGCGGTGACAACATTGTGCAGCTCGCTGTGGCGCACAAGATAAAGCACCCTTCATTTGCGTGGGGTAATCTTGTTGAAAATAGTCATGTACGGCTGACACTTTAAAAATTAATCTTGAAAGGGAAGAGTTTGTTTGGTTTTTTTATCACTGGGACTGATTAGGCTCCAAAGAAATCAGATGTAAATAAAACCGAGATACAGAACTTGCTAAACTTTGGAAGTCGTACATGCACGTTAAAAGACACTGGCGTATGCGTTGCCGCGTGAGATTATTTTAGCTGGAGAGGATAATTGGAAGACTTCTCACATCTACCTCCGTGGAGCATTCCTCGCGTGGACCGTATTAATTGCTCAGGAACGGAATGCGAGGCTTTGGCTCTCCTACGCGGGCTGTTTTGAAATGTGACATTAAATTGTGATTTAGCAGATAACATGCACAAAGCAAGCTGCCCCAGAAACAATGGGCTCACTCCTCCGGAGGCTGGCACTGAAATTCCGACCAACTTCAAAGAGAGTGGACTCGGGCCTCAAGTTCCTATCACTTCTACAGAAGCAAAAAGATTTTCTATCCAATACCAAAGAATAACATGTAATTGGGCTATAGCTTGGTCCAGTGCAAGAATGAAAATAAAAACACTTTCTAAACCTCAAAGATACTTGCTAAGCCATGTATACATTAATCATTTATACCACATGATTATTGTTCATTATTTGGGCAATAACAAATGGAAGGGTGTGGGGGGTTAGTGTGGGTTTTAACAAACCACATTCTATTTAAGCAAAGCCAAGTATTAAAGAAAGACCTAACTTGCCAAACCAAGATAAATATATGCCATTATTATGATCACATAAAAGCTACTACTCTCGACATTACAATTTCTCTTATAATTGGTACTATTATAATTAAATGAATGCATATGTTTACAGTTCTTCTTTGAATGGTAAAGTGATTTAACAATGATGGTGTCTCTAATTTCTTTTAACTGTACTGGCAAACTTCACTTAAACAGTGGTCTAAATACCACATTGCCACAATAAATTAGTAAAGCATCTAGTAAAGTCTATATATGTTGTTACTGAGCTTAAATGCTTCAGAATAACAGCTAGTCCCCCTTCAGTATGCCCAGGTAAAAAGAAATATACTCCTCAGACAGAATAAGATATGGTAAAATTCTTACATAAAATATGCATTTAAAATTTGAATATACCAGCAGTCACAAATGCCTACAGCCTTTTTTTGCAAGACTGATCAAATGCGGAAAATTTTCCCCCAGAGTGCCGGCCCAACTTTAAGTAATACAGTTCAATAAGACATTTGTAAGCTGTCAGCTTACATGAAGAGGTGGCAAGACACAAGATATATGTGTATCTTAAATATTCTAAGCATTTGTTTGCCCTGACACTCTAGTCATTATTATACACTAGTGCAAGAAAAGTTAACAACAGGCTTTTTCGGATAATCAATTTTTATATCTCTCTACCATAAGAATTTGTGCGGTATCCATCAGCACAGCATCCAACAACTTGGGTTACGGAGCGAGACTGAGCCTTGAGTCCCATGAATTGCCGAACTGTTTCCCAGCGCACGGCACAAGGGCACGTCTCCCGCATGCCAAATGAAGGCATAGGGGCTTTTCCAACTCCACTGTTATGATAGGACTTGCAGTTGGAGACCTGAAGTGGCTCTCTCGGTCTCTAACCAGGGTGAGTATCGTCAGCATTTCCCATAATGGCTGTGGTTGGTAAGGAACTTACCTGGAGGAAAGACTTTTGAGGTTGTGTTTCCCGTGGTTTGACCCAACGCACTGTATACATTTTGAAAAATTAGGGTTAATTTGAGACTGTCCTTTCTCAGTTTTATAGTTCCTGCGAGTCGAGCTGGCACATGAAACCCTGCAGATGTTTTAGTTTGGGCTTGAGATGCTGATTTGGACACTAAAGTTCTCGGGAAAACCAGAATTTGCTGACCCAGAATGAAAGATGGTTGAAAGACAAAAGAAAGAGGAGTGCAGGCTGAAGCGCGGGCTGTACACAAAATGAAGACGGTTTATGGCAGCGTTTCAGCATGCGGGCAAACAGATCAGGAGAAAAATCTGTTACGTTTCCCTCCAACCCAGGTGAATATAACCAGCAGCCCTTGTAAAATCTGCTGGGGTTTCGGGCCAGCATGCGTGGGTCATTATTCCAGAGGCTTCAGAGAAGGCTAAAAAAACAGGATTTTTTTTCCAAATCTGTCTACTAAGCCTGACCAGTAATTCTATTAAGAAAAATAAGGCAAGCTGTAATGTTTGAGTTTAATAAGCGAAACTCAGCAAATATGTGAACAGAACTTCTGACTTAATATTCTTTAACAGATGTTTTATAAAGTACAGATTTAAAAGATTTGCCTGTCTTATTGTTCTGGCTGTTGCTATATTATATGGCTACATTTTTAGTTCCAGATTTTCCCAGCTGTAACAGTTAAATAGCAAGGGGTATAAGCCTGGATACTGTAGGCAAAATGCCCAAAATTATTCTCTCCCATGGAAAAACACCCCGGTATAAAGGCAGTGATGAGAAGGTGGAGTTAATCCTTTTGGCAAAGGAATAATCTCCATACTCTTAAAAATGGATATGGTCATTTTAATGCACACTATTTTATGAATGATGCTTTAACTGTGCTGCCAATTAGCAGAGCCTTAAAAATACCTCGCTTATACAGGCCTGATAACTGTCTTTCTTAACCTTTAACTGACCTTTTTTGTTTTTGCCATGCTCATAAACCAGCATATGAACTATCAAAGAGAACGGCACTGAACATCGATTTGAATGTTATATATTAAAGAAGGGAAAAAAATACCGAATAAAAAGAAAAAAAAAAAAGAGAAAGGAATGAAACCCAGCTGGTCAGCCAACTTTTAAAAACCATAAGCAGAAAACATGCTCTTCTAATTGGACAAAGAAGACAAGATCTGGAATAGGTGCAATTTTATTACTGCAACAGCGATTCACATAGCCCACGCTCTTTTCAAAGCACGAGCCCGGTGGAGTTTTATCGGACATCTGGAGCGGGGCTCTGGCAAGATGCTGAGGGACTCAGGCTCCCATTGATCTCCACACTGGCAACAGGCGCTCCAGCCTTGCAGATGCAAGCTCTCTCCAAACGGTAATGGGTGAAGTATTTTGCTCAAAAGTGTGCAGAGAAGGATATTTTTACTTTTACATGAGAGGTATAAGGCGTATTTCAGATATTTGGTCTCAAGACCCTGCGACTCCACAGAAAGTCAGAAATGAAATGGCTGACAAGAGCAGGCTATGGTAGCCAATCTAAGGCTATTGAGTTTTTCAAACACACCTAAAATAGACTGTGCTATATTTCATCTAAAACTGTGTGTATTCAAACATATGGCTAAGGAAAGAGATATATGCAAAGGCTTATGCACACACAATGTTTAGCATCTACTTTCAAAATATATCCCACAAGAATTTCAGGAGGCCCCAAAATAGCAAATATTATTCGCTTGATTATTAACATCTTCTCCTTTTATACCAGTCAGTTGAAAAGTATGCAATCACTGGGTATTTTTGGTGGCCTCTCAATCATGTCAAAGATCATAAGACAAGCAGATGGTGTACATCTGGGCTTACCCAGCAGTAAGGAAAATATCTCCAGCACAGGTAGAATGATAAAGATGGGACTGAACACACACTATTCCTTTTGGACCCATGGAACAGGATTAGTCCCATGTTTCTATTTGCCTGTCTGGAGCAGGCTGACCTGGAGAGGTACAACAGCAAACACCACTTATGACGTGAAGCAAAAAGAAGCCTTGCAACATCTCCTGTGCAGCCCTCGGCCACACCACTAGATTAGGCTGCCCGCCTCATTTAACGCAGAGTTGAGAAGGAAGAAGTTAATGAAAGAGATTTGCAGGGAGGTGATCGGGGTGAGCCTCCGTGGGATTTCAGCAGAGACGTGACGAGGGGCCAAACCATCCCACAGCATCAATCATCATCAGAAGGCTGTTTATCTCTGCAGACCCGCATCGATTTGCACCGAGAACCTGCCCCAACCTCTCAAACATTATTTAGGTTTGTTTTGGCCACATGGTCAGAGTTCATATGAACAACAAGTTTATGGCCAAAGTCTGCCCTGAAGCACCGTTTTGCCCACTTGCATAAGAGCAAAAAATTGCCCTTGGCTTGGCCTGTCCTCAAGCTGCTGAAGCTCTGGGTGAGTTTTTAGAAGCAGTCTCAAAGACCAAAAGACATTTAGGAACATTATTAGTAAGGGCCTGTAGCTATTCTGCTGGGAAGAGAGCTTATTTGGATATAAGGGATAAACCTAGCAGCATTTATTATTCACATCAGGTGCAGCTGTGTGTGCTGTAGCTACTAACACCAAACTTTAACCTTTTTTTCCATAAAACTGTCTTGAAAGCGACCGATGACCTTCCTGCTTGAGACATCCAGAGTCTGTCACTAAAAGTCTGAAAAGCTACAGCAGTGTTACTTTCCATCATTAAAACAGTACTATCATTATACAGCGTGGAAGCCTCTATTGTGAACAGTAGGATGGAACTAACTTCACGTATAGACTAATTTAGATGCTCTGCAGCTTACAGAGCACTTGCTGCATTGTACCCAGGATCTAGATGCCATGCATACTTCATTTGTTCCTTCTTTTCTTCTTTTCATTTCTTCAGCCCCCCCTCCAAAAACATCGGATAGTTGATGACAGTGAAGAAATGTTAACACTGTAGTTTGAAAGTTTTTAACCCTTGCCTTTCATCATCTAACACTTATTCAATCTCATGCCCCTTGCTTCACTGCTTCAAAACCTCCCGTACATACCAAGGCGATGACCACAATGTAAGCTTGTGCACTGACTGATTAGATTTAATTAGATGGATACTTTGCTCAACTGATCTTTCAGCTCTAGAAAGTATTGGTTTACTTAACCATATCGGTGAAAACATTGCTTACATGTTTGAATGCAATGGATGGGTGACACTGTTCCACATTAAAAAGTGCAATAGTTGGCTAAGTCATAATGGCTGAAGCGAGATATATAAAGATCTATTTTAAATGAGTTTGTGTCCCTGGAAGATTGTCTCATTCTTCCCATTATACCAGACAGTTTAGGGAAATGCAATGCCTCTATGTATGATCCTTGTCCTGCCTGTGTTCTTAAACCTCACCACTACCTTAAACTATTCTTTTTTTCCTTTTTTTTTTTTTTTTTCAAATCTTGCTTCTTTCCAGTTTCGCCACTGTGTGTTCTTGCTATTCGCATCCCACTGCCAATCCTCAGCACAGCACCTCGCAACACAGAGGAGGCTGGTGTGTTTTCATGGGACCGGTTCCAGTGGCAAAGCACCAGTCCATCGATCAGGCGCTGAGCCGCCCAATAGTGCACTGGCACGGAGGGCAGCAGCCTTCGCCTGCCTCAACCAGCGGGGCTCTGGCAAAGCACGAGCAAAGGATCACAACTGAACTCTTTGGCATTGTCGCTTTTCCACAGTTAAAGTATAATAATTAGTGCAAACCCCATGCTCTCTGCAAACACAAGGAGCTCTGCTGTTAATAAGAGCAAAGCAAAGCCGAGGTACAACCGATTACTTTGAAAAAGTCTATGGGCTAGGTCAGCCTGGCAAAGAAATTCCTCGTACGGCTCTGCTGGCAAACTACTCTACTGTAACTGTACCTTATACAAATAAAAAATGCTTTTGCCAATAAAGTTCATACTAGGTCCCCCAAAGCAACGGGTTGTTTTGACAGAAATGCCTTTAACACTAAGCCTTTTGCCAGTACACAAATGCTGTACACAAAATGACAAATTTAGAAGTAATACATAATGTTATTACTTGAACTAAAGTTTCTGCTGTAGCCATGGTTCAGATTAAATGCGAATTTGAAAGATTACGCTTATTTTACCTCTTCGGATTTATCTTTTTTATCTTTTATTACTTTTTAGTTTATTGCTTGTTCTTCACCCAGACCTTATAACTTGCAACTGAGATGAAGTCTGTTGTAAAATTTTCAGTTTAATTCAATACTCAGAGCCACATAGGCTACTGCTTTTAAAAAAACAGCTCCATATAATTATTATCATCTCAGTGATACCCAGAGCTCAGCACCCCCTGGTCAATAATTAGTGAGACTGTGGTTTAATACAATTTTCTTTTTTTCCCTGAAGCAAATACAATCTTTTTAGATCAATTTGTAGATTGTTACCCTAGAGGAGGACAACAATGTAAACAAATGCTTTTTTAATACCATATTAACTCATTTAATTTGCACACAGATAAAAGCGTGAAAATATTTCGTTTCGCCGGCGGAAGGACAGCCTCATACCCAGGCAAACTTCACTGCTGTGTCAGATCAGGCCTGGGTCTGGACTAGTGAATAAAAAAACCCCACGCAAAACCTCTGTGCGGAAAATCAAATCCACATGTGGCGTTAGTTATTTACGCACTGAAAGGCCCCAATTCTTCGCCGTAGCGGCGCTACTTTCTGCTTCAGTGGAACTAAGCTGCTTTAACCTGGCAGCCCCAAGGAAAGGGAATCCCTGCGTGGCATGCGGCCACTGCCTCCTCCGCTGGCTGGGGGACAGTGGGCACGGAGGGAAGGTCCCAGGGTCCTGGCACGGCCAGGCTGCCAAACCAGCCCTTGGGAAGCGCTGGCAGTCTACAGAGCAGCCTTGTTACAAACTCATCCCCATCTTGCACAAACTTGTCCACGGCCGGGCCAGCCCAGCTGCGCAGCTCCTCTGGGTCCTCGGCCATCGCTGGTCCCACACTTGGCTATTTCACAAGTCAAAAGTTCCCCAGGATGGCAGCGCCTGCCAGATCACGTCAGATCTGGAGGAGGTTTCACTCCGCAGAGCCCAGCAGAGGACACAGTAGCTGAACACTGAAATAAATCTATTAAGAGGAAAAGGAAGGCAACAGAACAGACCAGGAGGAAGGGGGTGAAGCCGAGGATGCCTGGCGTGGGCTCTAATACAAGGAGCGAAACACAACTGTTAACCACAAAGCAATGCATATCAGCCGCTTTTACCACCAAACTCTGCTTGCTCCTCGTATGTATTATGCAACTGCAGTTCCTAAGCCTCATTTCCGTCAGGTTACTGCCCTCTTACACCAGCGCTGTGGGGTAAAGGGGACAGAAACCAGGCAAAATTAACTTTGCCTAACTTAAGGCTCTTTCAGACAACTGCAGAGGAGCCCAATAGTCAGCTGCAATCCCATCCCCTGCATCTGCCTGCGCTGCGAGGGTATGAACAAAGGCAGCAACTTAATGAAAATTAAATGTTACAGAAACATTTTATCTATATGAAGAAGACGGGGCATGATTGTACTTAAAACACAATAAGGAATGTGTTGCACTGACACATTATCCCATTGCTACTTCCCCTACTCCTTCTACATACACATTTCTAATGACAGTTCTTAGTTTAACTATTTGGGGGAGTTGGGGGTGAATCAGCTTTTTATTACTCAACCTATCTAAGAAAACACCATTGTGATGGATGAGGGAGAAAGGAGGGGACCTCCAAAACCAGACAGAAACTCTGAATACAAGGGACAGCTAAGTGAGACATATTAACAAGTCAGTGCCTCAAAAATTTAACTTAATTGAAGAGGGATTCGTAAGAGTACCATCTGGGAACACCTAAAGAGCCCTTCTGCAGGCTGGAAGAAGAGTTTGCAATGCATCTTTGCCTAGACACCTTGCACATGACAGTACCTTGACTTACAGCGTAGGTGTGCTACAGGGGAATAAATTTGTTTACAACAAAATCATGGCACTGCCTGCATACAGATAGTTTTCTATATCCTGTTTGAAAAGTATACTTGGTATTCAGTGGCTTTTTTGGGAGACAATATTCATCAGTCAGCTGAAGCACATCATTTTGAATCACGAATATCTCTGCAGCCAGCAAAGAATTTAAAATCTTGAAGGAGTCTCCCTGCTACAGCCATGTGCCCGTTCCTCCCCAAAACGCATGGGTCTGTAAGTCCTGGGACACCAGTTAACTCAGAGCAGGAGAATCATTCCCACATGGCTGTTGGAGACAAGATTTTGCCACAGTGATTTTGCTAAAGGAATTTTCGCACCTCAGAAATGAAAGGGGGGGATATGTCATATGCACACACACACACTTACCAGTATAACCAGTATCAAACATGGACCACTTACCTCGGAAATTAACGTAACTCCTCGAGACCAGACTGCTGTTATAATTTACTCCCAGTTTGCAAGGAGGGAAACTGAGGCATGCATGTTCAGGATCAAACACTCAGCCCCAGGCTCTGTGAGAGGGGCTTCCCGAGCAGCCAGAGCCCACCTGCACACGTCTGTGCGACATAACACGAGTCCAAGTACCAAGATTCCCCGCAAGCAATGTGCCCAGGACGTCTGCAGCCAAGGCATGATCTAAAGCCAACTTACTGGTCTCCCCAGCCACTGCCTCTACCACAAGCCCATGTTTCCGCTATAGATTACACTCAGACCATTAATCTTTAAAAGAGCAGAATTTGCCACTAATGCAATCGGAAACAACGGTAAGAAAGGCTCCCATTAATAAGAGCCAGCTTAATATAACAACCAACTTCTACATTTCTTACCTGAAAATACATCCCCTGGAAGCTGTGGATACATTAGGGGCTTAAAAAGAATTACTAATGCATTAATTCTTGTCAGATTTGTAGTGTCCTAACCCACAGCTGCTTCACCCACTGACCTGGGTAACATTAGTAAGAACTATATAATTTAGTAAATGAGGGCCCAACTGTGCACTGTGCACTTGGGCTGTTATTTGGTCCCGGCATGAGCAAGGGATACCCGCTCAGGCATTAAGATTATCATTAAACAAATTTCTACGATCTTTGGTCTGAAAATTAAACACTTTTCTTCTTTGCTATTTTGTGTTTATACTAACGCAGACTTACATGTCTACTTTTATGTAGTAAAAGCAGTCATTTGTCTTTATCCTGTGTGAATCCGGGTGGGCTAACGTTAAAACGGCAAGTGTGGAGTGGAGTAAAAGTGCAGTCGGGGTTTGGGGATTAAATGCTGACTTCGAGAATACACTGAAAATCATCTTGTGTTGTGGCAAAAAAATGATTAAGTGGATATTTGCAAACGCATCGGTTCTCAGGGAGCCAACTGGCTGGGGATGAAGGCAGTTATCATATGTGCTCCTGCAGGATCCTGGCGCTGCACACGCATGTGAGTGGATCGACCCGGCTCAATCTGGGAACCTTTGCATTCACGCGCTGCAGCCCTGGACCCGAGAACGGCTGTGCTGCTGCCTATTCCCTAAAATAATCGGTCCGTGCATGGGAAGACCTCGAAAGCCCAACTCCTTCCCCGCCACAAGGCAGAAAAGGAGTCTCTTCCATCACAGGAAAGGAGAGAACATCCTGACAAATGCCTGCGTTTTGGACGGGTGACAAAGCTGTCATGGGAAAGAGGCGGCAGCTCCCTTCGGAGACGGGAGGTGGGGAGCGGGATCAGGAAACTTCTGAGCTTTTCTGGCAGCCCAGGTCTGGCGCCGGGCCACCAATCCCCCACTCCTCGTGGCAGATCAGTGCTTAAACACAAGCAGATTGACACCGAATGTTCGGTGGCTGCTTTGTGGTTCCTATGAAACAAATTTGGTATTCGGAGACCTGAGCCCATTGGAGAGGTTGCACAACCCATATTCACCTCCATAATTAGCACAGCCTGGTACCTCGTGTGCTGTTCTGCACAAGACCAAGCCCCCAGCTCAGCCTGGAAAGTCACCTCTCCCACTGGCTCCCAGAAGGCCCCTGCAACGACCTGGAGAAATGCCTCGGGGGGCACGCTGCAACACCTACTTACTGCTGCTGAGCTGGCCCTATGGGGTCCTCCTCAGCTATCCTCACACACATCATTCACCTTTCTTTATATAGAGATCATATGGGAAAGGGGCTGTGTGTGTATACAGAGGGTTGGGAGGAAATTAAACTGGAACTGGGACAAAGATCTTTTAAAGCATCGTGTTGCGTGCCCCGTTCTTGGGTTCTGTAAATCGTGACCTGCCATATGTTAACCTGATACAGGCCTTCACGTGCACCTCCCCGCTCCAGGAGTCAAAGCCTTATCCCCTGGGGAGATGAACCACTTCCAGCATTCCCAGGTAATTTGTACATTTGAGTTTCGCTCTCCATAAAAATTGTCAGGATTTCATCTTACTTACTTAATTACCCTCTACTTGGAGCTCCATCAGGTGCCTGGCCTCATGCCTGCTTTTAGGAGTCTCAATACCAAACATAACCAGGGGAGAGAGGCACAAGTACCTCCAGAGAGAAAATGAGAGCATCCAAATTCATTGCCTGTATGGAGATGCATGCTGCTTACGGCTTGCAGAAATAGTAATATATATGCCTGGACAGTAATTTTACCCTGGTTTATTGATTAAAAAACAGACCGTTTCTCTTAATTCCTCAAGTTTTTAGTATGTTCTTTAATGGTGCAGTTTGATTTATGATGTTAATGGCATTCCTGTGCAAACAGTGGATTTCCAGTTTTTAAATATGCATATGAAAATGTTCTAAGAAGAAATATTTTCATAAATGTTAATATTACAAAAGTCACCGTTAGCAGTAAGTAATGAACTTCTTATGCATGATTTCATGGGTATTTTGTTCTTAAGCATTTTTAAAACTTCAGCATACTCCTGCTGCTACCAGCCTGATGCACCACTGTCTCACTCCACTCTTTGACTGTGCAAACTTCCAAGTTTTGATGGTGTAAAACTGGAGTAACGCAGTGACGAATCAGGCCCTAACACAAAGAGTACACTGTATACATTTTTATTGTATAATTTATTGTTTTTTCCACTGAGCTGGCTATATTGTTTTATCCATTTGCGTGACAGGATGTCTAGGAAACAGCTGAAAGAATTATTTGCAGTGAATTTAAAACACACTGGATTAGAAAGATGCAGACACAAAAATCTTTGTTAAGCAAATAACAGGGTGCTACCCTTGTGTCAGATTGGGAAACTTAACTCCTTCATATCATAAACTGCACGTATGATAGGTACAACAGCTCCGCCTCCTTTACTGCCCGTGCTGATGTCCCTGACCTGGCTTTGCCTACATGAGAGGTAGGCACTCGGTCAAAGCCAGTTCCCCAAGCTTTTCCAGGACACCAGTGGACAGAGAGCAGACAAACAGCCTTCCTATCCCAAACATGGCTCCAAGCATGGATTGGAGCTGTCTTCTCCAGCTGCATCCGTCTCTCTCCACTGATGAAAAACATATGCACGTGACTTGCTGTGACTAAACACCTAACTCCGAGAAAACCAAAGGAGGATTTCCCTTTCAAACCTGGAGGAGAAATCTCATTAAATTAAAGAAAACAATCTGGTAAGTATGAAACCACAAATATTGTCATTGAGAAAACAAGAAGAGATGAGCATAAAGCCTGTAAAAAGGCAGGAATTTCAGAGGTGGGCTCCAAAAGCCTGATGTCAGGACTGCAAGTGCAACAGTCCAGTGCAAGCAGGAGATACAAGTAATGTGATTGTTCACCTATCGCTGCACATGCACAACAAACAAGTCCCTGAGGGTTAGCTTGAGGGTGGGGTGGTCTTTTCCTTCAGGTTTACAACATTTTGTTGTAAGCAGGACAATGGATATTATTTATACATCGTTTCTGGAGGTTTATCATAAGGAAGTGAGCCCTCAAACCAGTTTCAGGCTGTCTCTCTGCTTACAGCCAAGACTGAAAGCCACAGCCATGCAACATTTACGGCTCCTGAGAGCCTTTCTCTGCGGCCAGCGATAACCCACCGGAGGACACGGGCATGCTGAGTGGCATTTGTGCATGGCGTGGTCATCTGCATCTAATACTGACATCTTCAGAGCCACTTGGTGCTTGCATTTCAGATGGGAACATTCCTCATGTGTTTAATTAGACCGGGACTTTCATGTATGCACTTGTTCTGGTCTCAGACACAAGGAACAAGATCCTGCCTGAGCTCACTCCAACTGTTCAGCCCCTAAACTCTGCGCCCCAAAGGGACCCACCCCAGCAGTATGCTATTTGGTGGCTGGCGAATATATGCATATATTGGAAATGCAGACAAGCCATAAGCCAAGCTTAACAGTGTACTTGTCTCCAAGAAGGTTTCTCCACAGTTAATGCTTAATTAAATTTGTTTTAACCGCTGCAAGTTATTGGCCAGCAATTTTGTTTACCATCGACGTCCATTTTTATCTTTTTAAAAATGAGATCTGTATTTGCGTCACTGAAAAAACATCCAACAATATTGCTTAAGACTTCAGTAATCCTTAGGCTTGTTTCCTTTTAACCCAGAAAAGGAAGTTTTTGAAACAGTAACACCAGCATTTACAAAATCCGGGATTTGACATCCACTGACTAATTAATCCTCACACATTATTGCCATTTCATGGAAGAGGAAACTGAAACACAGGCAAGTTCCCAAACCCCTGAGAAGGTCAGAGGCAAAACTGGGACTGGACTTCATAAAAGCTGATTTCTCCACTAGACATAGACTCCACATCTAACTTTAGGAAAGACATTTATGTTCTGTATTTCTATCAAATTAGAGCAGACTTTATAAAGTGAAAGAAAAGTCATCCTAACAGCTACTTGATTTCCTCCATTGCTATTCATAGCAGCCCCGCAAAAAGTCAACAGTGTATTACACAACAGAGTAGGTTTAGTGGCAAGAGTTCTAACAGGCTGGACAGGCAATATACATTGAAAATAAACCATATGCCAGACTCTGAACTATGGAAATCACAGGAGCCAATGGAGCTGTGTTGTGTTACGCTAGCCAGGAATCTAACTCAATAGCTGGTACAAATATATACTAAATAAAAAACGGCAATGAGCTCTGCTGCATAAATAGCATCTCTCTACACTGGCATACTACCCACCAGCAATCGGTCGCTGAAAGAGAACTGAAAGCACACTTTTGGCATTGTCTTGAAAAACTGTGGCTGCCCAGAAAAATGAGATCCAAATACATCCCTTTCCTTGCGCAGACAGTCGTGCACACTATATTAGAGAAGTTCTGTCTGTTTGGGATTTTTTCTTTTCGGTATCCCATCAGTTCTGCAGATAGGAGTGACAGCACTGCCACAAACACTGAGTGCTGTATGTTATAGCTCTGCGACTTGTAATGTGAAAATGAAAATGCCATTGGGGGTAACTGCTCTAGAAATGCAATCAAACTGGCAATAGTAGGTAGGGGACTGAGTTCATTCCCTACAAGTTCTTATCCAAAATCCTACCTCCAGTCCAAGTGCTGCCTTTGGGCTCCTCTTTGGAGCAGGGATACTGCTTTTGTTTGTGTGATGGAGAGACCCAAGCTTGGAAGTGAGTGCTTCACGTGGGCCCAGACCTTAGAGCAGGTCAGCACTTCACCATCCTTGGTTTCCAAAACACCTTTTTCCCTCCAAAGGAAATTAGAAGGTTCATTCTTAAAAGATTCATAATACACCCTTTAACTAACTTGCAGTGATTTAGGAGATCGCTCACACAAGCCATGCCTATGTTTAGAAGGTAAACACCCCAGACTCCCCTTGGGGACAGAAGCAACACAGTTTTTAAAACAACCCTCCCAGGCCATAAAGTCTGAACAAGTTCAGATACGGACAACTGATGTCTACCACCAATTTCTCCCAGTTTCTACAACCTCTGGACCAGGCAGTTGAATACTACTTTTGTATGCCTTACCAGAAGAGAGCTCAGAAAGTGGTTGTAAGATACACCACACTACAAAGAGGTGGGAAAAATATACATATATAAAAGAAAATATTTAATAATCGGAAGTCATTTCAGCTTCTTTCCCCTCCTCTGTCGCCCCTCTTCTTCTCAGAAGAAGATGGTTGTTCTACAACCATCAGAGCAAACAAAGCCTGTTTCCTGAGGATTTGTATTGCATGTCTTCATTCCTCCCAGGACAACATCCTGCGCTTCTCCCCCAACTCTTCTGTGATTCATCTTCCCCTTCCCTGCGATTCCTCCCTTTCTGACCTCTGGCCCTCACATCTGGAAGAGCGAGAGGCAGCTTGTGTGTGGCTGCTTCCAAGCTCTGTGCCTGCTGACAAACGCGCTGGACAGACAAATGTGAGGCTCACCCTGCCGACATTCCTCCTGGGAGGATATGGATAGGGGTGTCTCTTACCTGCTCAGCCACTATTTTCAACGAAAAAAAGTAGAAACTTGGTGTCTTTCAGAGTTTTTATCTGTCTGTCATACTGGAATGAAATTAGCCAAAGGGATAAATGTTATGTGAGCATTACCTACAGACAGAGGGGAAGCTGTTGCAGAAACCAAGCTAAAATATGAAAGAACTGAGAGGCACAGCTGGGGAAACCACTTCCACTTCACAAACTACCCCAGTCCCCAAATGACTGACCGGAGTGAGTCCCTGGGTCTGAATTTAGCAGCCTGTAGCATGCCCTGTCCCTGCAGCCCATTGGCACTGTCTCTTTGAAAAAAAGGATGAGCACACAAACTTTTCTACGCAAATTCCTTGAAGGACGTTTCCCTGTCCCAGGAGGTGCAGGGATTCACGTCCATGGCTTAGGGAAAGGGCTACACCTTAGAGCTTAGAAATCAAAGTAAATGGAGCTGCATTCACCCCAGGTACAGAACAGCTAGGGCTGGTCTTTAACACATCGGCAACTTCAAAATGTCTTTCAGTGCCAACCTGACAAGGTTGTGTTTCAACAGGAATATGTTATCTCTCTTTCCAAGGCTGGGCAGGACACTTCCTAACAGACAACTCAACAGGCCCTAACAAGTGATTAAATAATTTAGGTTTGGGGGGTATTTTTTTTCCTTTTCCATTCCAACATTTAAAGCCTGTACTGTGGAGTCAGTTGAAGCAAAGACCTTGCTCCAGCAGTGCTGATAAGGACAACACGCCCTCACAGGTGGAGCTCACAGGCAACGAGCTGGATGAGAAGGCAGATATCACCGTAGAAGTAATGGCTTCGCCTGCACTGATGCCAACAGCACATTTCTGCTGGAGGAACAGGATCAGCGTGGAAGAAGCCTTTGCCACACAGTGGGCCGAGGATGGTTTATGGGGATGGCAGAATGGATGTGGTTAAAATTTTAATCAGGATGACATGTGTTGTTGACATATGGCAACGCACCACCATCTGGATTCAGAAACAGACCTGGGTTTTCAAGCTGTTGCTGGCCAAAGCCAAGAACATTGCTGAGGTGCTAGGTCAGACTGGCTGGGAAGGGTTCTGCCAGCAATCCCTCTTGACACAGTATTGCTTTCATTAAAGCAGCCTGCCTGCCTACCCATCTGAGGTGAAAGAGGGATAAAGTCCATGAAAGGTGGAAGAAACAGCAAGAGAAAAGGTCAAAAAAGGAGTTGAGCTAATACACCACTTTCTGCCCTGCTTCAGCCTCTGCAGCATACTCAGGTTACTCAACTGCAGCCACTCATTTTGTGGTCTTGTAGGGTAAGCAATGTCTTCGGCTCGCGGCAGGAGCACTGCAGTTCAGTTTGAGGAGTTTCTGCCTGCCTCCGGAGCAGCAGGCATCCAGCAAAAGAACAAAGCACCTGAGGTTCAGTTCGCTTAACCATTTCACTTCCACTGCAAGCCAAACATGTGCTGAGTTACCTTCAGCCAAGGCGGGGAAGGAAAGCAGAGGGAGGAAAATGTAAGCCATGTTTCTGTGGACTGATCTAACAAAATAACAAAAGCAAATGAAAAAGAAAATTCCAAGACAACTCTTAAAGGCTTAAAATGTCAAAGCAGCTAACATTTTATCCTAGCAGAATTCCTCTGGGATTAGCTTGGCTTTCCAGGCATAAAAAAGTGTTTTACAGTTCCTTTATTTTACCCATCCCATTTCTCTTTTTTATTTGCATAACACTCTCATCAATTAGTGCGTCTCTGTTTGCTCTCAAACAAATCCAGTGCTCATGGCTAAAACTACAGCACAAGAGAGACACCCAATAAACTCCTGCAGGTTGTGAGCTGTTGCCTCACTCGCATCTGATATGCCGCTATTTGGAAGGGTTCGACTCTTGGCGTCACTGACCTGAACGCAAGTTGTGGGGGGAAAAGAGGAGGGCTCAGCATCTCTGAAATTTGGCTCCAAATCATTATGTTGCCATGAAACGTGCCTTAGCCTAACAAAAGCGATGGATTCGGATACACTGGGAAGCACTGCACTGCATAATGTCTTACTCTGTGGATAGACCAAGGAAGCAACTCACGAGCCAGCCTGAGATCAACAGCAGAAATTCCTCTTTCCTTCAGCGAAGCCAGGCTTTCATCCTCTGTCTTCAAAGGGATTACCTATAAAATTCTCAACTACGAGACTTGTGTTATTTCAGTCTAACTCCAGAGAAATAGTAAAAATGAAATTCTAGAGTTCTCATGTGTGTCTTAATAAGACACCATTCCCCAAATGCTGCTCCCCAAGAACTGAGATGGCACCATTACCTCCACTTTTCTTTTGTTTTGCTTAATGTTTGAAAACTCCAAACTTCAGAGCACAAGAGGATGAATTTATGATATGGGAAGCATCTAAGTGCAAGCCCTAAGAACAGTGATGCAATTAACAGCTAACATATGTGCATATTCCTCCTTTTGCAATGCAAGAATACAGCTATATTTTAAAGTTTTATTAAGTAGTATTATATAGGACAGATCCCACGTAGCACTTTCTATTATAAATTTAAATATGATTGGGAATTACATCACATTTTATTCTACTTCAGGTTCATTTTCGGAAAGCCACAAACAAGGTGGAGATTAACATCAGTCATTCCAGTCTTCAGACAACACTGCTACAAGCTGTGAAGTATAGATATTAAAATTTATGTTCACCAGTTGCAAAACCATTAGCTAGTTTGGAATGCACATATATATTTTGTGCATATCCACCCTAAAAAGCTGTAATGTTACGTTCTGCATGTCAATATAAAATTTGCAATGACTCCCTTTTAGATATTAATTTCAGTGAAATAGTTAGCCCTAGTGCCTGAAGAACGCAATATTAAAAGAAGTATTTTATTTCTCAATCTATATAAAGAAGAGAACTATTCCCTTGAAAAATGTCCCCTTGATATGTTTCGTAAATAGGTTAATACAATTTGAAATTAAACTTGATTCTGTGGCATGATATTATAATGTCAGAAATGCATTCCAGAGGAAAAGCTGACATTAATCATTGATTCCAGAATATAGTTACTATTTCATCATAAAGCAGTAATGCCCAAAGAACATTGCACAGTCCACACAAACGGGAAGATGCTCAATACCCCGAAGAGTTGCTGTCAACAGCTTAACTAAGACCTGCGAGCACCCTTATCTGCAGGCTATGAGAGTGGTGCCATTGACTTCCATCACAGCACTGGATCCAAGCCGTGTAAGATGAATAATTTCTCTGGCTATGCACACTCGGAGTATGAAAACAAACAAAACGTTTTCAAAGGCTCACACAAAAATTTAGATGAGTTAAAAGAAGGCTAGTTTTTTAAAAAAACTCTGTATCCCAACCTTGCACTCTCTCAGATGTTGTTTAAAGCTGGGGAGAGAGAACACCTCTTGGGAAATTTGATTCTTTTTTGGCTTTTACTTTAACGATCACAGGTTCACCCCAAAGTTGTGTTTTTTTCTGTTACTTTACAAACAGAAAAATCTCAAGGAAAACAGAGCTGAATGCATTATTTACTTAGCCACCAGCCCTTAAATATCACTTACCAAGGCATAGCCACCTCACCTCTCTCCTCAGACATCCACACCCCCACTTATCCACTTTCCTCCATTTTAACCTTGTGTCAATGTTTTCTGTCTTCTTTTTCCTTTCTCTCGTTCTCTGCTTCCCTCTCATTCTTACTACAGTTATTACTTAACCTTCAGGTACCCACTTAAGCAACCCACCAAATAGCAATAATGATCACACAGAGTCAATAGTGTGGTATGTAATCACCTTGCCTACTGTGTTAATGTCAGTTATCTTTTGCTAATGTACATGACATGCTTTATCTTTGCAGAGTGGCAAGAGCAAATTACTGTTTGTTTGGGATCAGCTATTGTTACTGCACCTGGGCTTTTTTTCAATTCCTAAAGTGTTGGGTTTTTTTTTTTTTTGTTTGTTTGTTTGTTTTTTAGGTAAAAAAGAACACATTAACACATAAAAAAATGAGAGAGAAGTAATACAAGATTCTCCTATCACATCCGTGCAAACTTGTCCCTGAAGATGATGGAGTTACATTGGTCCAGTGATACTCCTGTGACATCTACACTGTGTGTGATTTAACTGCACCACATTATTGCCTGGATGCTACCCAGAGACAGGGCATACCACCTATAGACCTATGTTTCCCTACAAGTTACTTTGAGTTCTCACCCTTTTTTGTTTTGTTTACTGCTTTTTTGTTGTTTGGGGGTTTTGGTTGTTTGGGTTTTTTTGATCACTTTCTTATTTTTTTCAAGTACTGAAAGCCAGGTCTTTCCTGAGGAAGAGCACACCATGCAGAGGGATGTACTGCAAAGCTGGACACCGGACAGAGAGGATATATTGCAAAGCTGGATGTACTCTGAACCCTATGTGCCAAAATGGTAACCCAAGGCAAGTTAAGTCTCTGGGTGTAAAGCTCATGTAATTTGTATTAACTTCTAACGCTCTCCTGGCTGTAAAGCCACAGCTCCAGAGCAGGCATGCAGAGTCCCGGCTTATTTCCCTGCTTGCTGGGTAAAGAGTTTGCTCTGAAAAGCCAACTGTGGGGCAGCAGCAGACCCTCTGCCCTGCTGCAGTTATCTATGGAAGTGAAGTGGTTCAGTCATTTACACACAGTACTGTAATCTGCATAAACAGATTCTCAGAAATGTCCTCTTAGCACTTTAGTTCACTTTTATAATACCACAGGTACACCCCGTCCGCTCCACAGAGAGAAACAATCCAAATACACCAAGGGAAGAATAACTTATTTTACATTTCTGATCCTGTGATAATATTTGCTCTGAAGGTCTCCTATTCCCTCTACCAGCAACAGAGAAGGGAAAAAAAAGGGAGCGAGTGTGTGGATACATGTACAGAGAAACACACGCATTTAACATGATGTCAAACCCTTATCTGGCTTTAAAAAACTGGCAGAAGGGTTGACTTCTTTATAGCATTAGACCATTAAAGCTACAAAACCTCAATTAAAAAGCTGCCAGAAGATTTTCTTACTTTGTTTCAGAAGGATATAAAACCAGTTATGAGGAAAAAAATCTGCTTTTTACATGGAAAGTCCAAACCATAATTACTGCCACACTTAATGTTACTGCACACCAGGATGACTCTAACTCCCATATCATTATTTTTTATTTACTATTTCTTTTGCATTTTCTATTCTGTACTTGATAAGGCATAAAAAATCCAAATTAAATAATATATCATTAATACAGTTTATTTTCCCCAAGGCCACAAACACACCAAACCAGTTTGTTTACCCTTGGTTTATTCTCATCTGTAAGCAATTCGGAGCAGGGACAATAGGAAGGAGTGGTGCACAGGACAACTGGGATTCAACCCAAAACAGCACCTTCTGTGGCTACCTGCAGCCCTCACGTGAAAAATCTAGCAACCATATTTGTCAAAAAAATTATGGTAGGCTTTTTTTAACAAAGTAACAAGAAGGCACAGGCCCTTTCTTTCTTTTTGCAAGGTCAAATCTGAGATACAGCATGAGAACCGTGCACACTCTTATTGTATTTGCCCTCTTTAGACAGATTTCAGGATGCAATCCCAGCAAGGTCTCTGGTTCAGATCTTGGTGTTTATCTACCGCAGCAGTATCTATCTTAGGAATATACAGGGTTGATAAGAGGGACAAATCCGACAGCAGCACTAAGAGGATAGTAATCGGCCTATGCTCCAATGGATTTCGATTCATTTGGGGTGAAATCAAGCTGCCTTTATGAGATGTAGAAGGTAGGAAAAAAATGAGGGTAGAAAAGGTTTATGCCCATTATTTTGTGCTCTGGGAAGGTGCAGTCTCAGGGCTGAGGAAGGCAATTTCCCATTCTTTGCAAGCATGTCCACCACCGCTTCGCAGGAAATGGAAGCTGAGCCCTAGCCTGCACAGTCCACCCAGGAGCACGCTCTGCCCTTCCGTCCTGCATGGTCTCTCCAGGAACACTCTCCCCACCTGGTCTCCCCACTGGCAGGAGGACCAGGAGATGTTAACGGACTGCTTTGAAACCAGAAAGTTCTCAATACGTGTCGGCACATGGTGTTTCTCTGACGCGATGGGCATACTTGTCCTGGCCAGCTTCCAACTCTTGTAATTACACGCTGCTGACCCAACGACCCCGTGCAGTTTCCATAGGCTGTGTTAGTTTTCACTTCCTATTGTGTTGCTTTGCACTTTCCAAGAGTTGCCATGTGCAGCCCCAGAGACACCTGCATTTTGCAGATGAAGCTATGGAACACCGCTTACCTTCTCAGGGAAGCTTAATTAATTTATTACTGTAAAGTTGGTTTGGTGCTAGGAGGTGCCACTACAGTGTAAGATTAGTAACGACAAACCCAGGTAATGCTGGTTATCTGAGGAGGAAAACCAGTATTTCACGTAGGTTCTCCTTCTTTCAGAGACACACCATGAAAAAAATAAGTTTTTTTTCTAGAAGGACTTTTTTTGCACTGATTCCAACCCCTCCAATGGCCACAGTTCAGCAGCGTGCAGCTCTGGGTGCTGCCTTTAACGTGTGTTCATAATTTTTTGAGGGGATAGGAATTAAACAAGAAAGTGGGATGCATGAGGCAGGTTGGGGATCTGCTGCAGGGAAGACAGGGTTAAACCAGCCCTGAGCACTATGGAGCATGTTTGAAGGAAGTCTCACAAAAGTAATTTTAACTCTCTCCGTCTCGCTTGCTCGCTCCCTCCCTCCCTCGCTCCCTCCTCCCCGTCTTCTTTCCCCCTTCGTCTTCCCGGTTGTACATTATTCCTCATTCTTTACATTGTGGTTATATTTATTCCTTGTTCCACTGAAGCCGTATATTAAAAGTGCCAGTTCTGAGCTTCTGCTGTACAAGGGGAAAGAAAGGAAGAAAAAAAAAAAAAAAGAAAGGAAAAATAGTGCTGGTATTCAGTTCCTGTGAGCTCTTGCTCACTTTGAGCACTGTTCCTATTACACAATAATGTGTTATTTTGTTGAATTTTGGCATCCATCTAGCTTGTCTGGTCAGGAGCCAAAAAATTAGAGTGTGTCAGTCCACCAGTTCCTCTGCAGAGAAGCGCTCCCCTCGCCCAGCGCGTGCTCCGCACTCCTGGCCCCAGGCCAGCAAGGGAAATCCATTTTACATAAAGAACGCACAGAGCTCAAGTGCTCAGAGACTTTTTACCTACTAAAATAACTTTATGGACAAATGCCAGTCTGCGAGACACATGCGGCAGAGAACATTTGGCACCAAAAACAAGGTAAAGCGCTCCGCAGAGGTACCAAAGTTTTTCAGAAACGAGGAAATGGCTGTCAGTGCCGTCGTGGCACGTCACATGACTTGGCACCGCCCGCCCCATTGGCCGGCCCCGCAGCCGAGGCAGCCGCCATGTAAGGAGCGGAGAGCTTCGCCCCTCGCTGCATTCTTAAAATGGCGGACCTGCCGCGCGCCCGGCGAGGCGAGCCCAGCCCCAGCCCCAGCCCCAGCCGCAGGGCTTTTTTTTTTTCTCCCCCCCGTTTTTTTTCTTTTTTTCCCCTCCTTCCCCCTCTGCTGAAGTTTTTATAAACCTTTACAGATTTGAGTAGAAACAGATTTCTCACAACTTGCTCTGCGTCTCAATTTCACAGCTCAGCATACACTCAGGCACTGTCAAAAGCTTGACAGCGTTCCAGGGAAAATATTAACTGTAAACTTTCCAACAGGAATTGAAGGCACACACGGCTCCCGTCAGGATGTCCCCTCCACCAAGTGCGGAGAAGGCAATGTTTTCACAGGTTTCCAAAGCTCACACTGCCGCAAAATCCGCTGCGACCCCCAAGATGGTCCCGCTTTGCCGCACCGTGGGCGCAATTAAGAGGGATGCCTTCTCTCCGGCGACGAAGCACGCCGCATGCCTCGCGCTTGCAGGCCGGACCCGTTGAACACTGCATGCTCTGATGTATAAATATTTGCCTCTGGCTAAAGTTCAAGCAGCCCTCTGTGGCTGCCAGACACAACAGAAAACCAACATCCAAGGGAAAGTGTTTACTGCAGCACTGGCCAAAGCAGTGACTGCCAGCGAGCAAGCCGCTCGCCTCGGCCTGGCCCGCGGGCGCTTATCACAAAGTACCTGGCTGGCCGCCACCCCGTGCCTGCCACCCTTCCTGGGAAATGGTTAATTTATTTAACGTGCCCATTTGCCCTCGCCTGCACTGATGGCCTGGCATGAGGGTCTGTGGCAGAGGGGAACACATCCTTCCTGCGGTCTCAAGGCATTAACCCTTTGCTAAGTGAACATCCGTAATGCCACCAGCCAGTTCAGGCACTTTCTGCCCAGCCCCGTTTCTGAAGTTGAGCTGTTATCTTGGACTCGAACGCGTGCGCACACACACAAAAGCTTGCAGACAGCTACTCTGCAGAGCCAACTGCCTGCGCGCGCTGGAAGGAGACAACAGAAAAGCGGTCGCATACGGGATGTCTTTCAGCAGCAAAAATTAATAGATTTTGAAATATACAGAGCTAGTTGGTGATGCAACGCTGTTAAGGGATACAAAAATAAATTTTCTCACCCTTCTCCCACCCTCCAAACCAAACATTACAAGTCTTCACCAAATAAGGGTAGCTAAAACCAAGTAATTCAACTCATGAATCAGCAGCTTCAATATTCATAAAATCGCTACAGAAAGGTAAGGAAAGGAGGAAAAAAAAATAAACTAGGGGAGCCCTACAGGAGGCCTGGCTGTGACCAGGGTGGTTATCATTGCGGTCATCCTTGAAACAACTTCTCAATACACCAATAATCATAGTGTTAAAGTGCAGTAAATGAACACGCCAAGTCCCTGCACATCTGACTCGTTCATGCCGTAAATGAAACAGACTTTACTATGAACAAACAGGAAAAACTGTATTTTGGGAAAATGTTTTGAAGAAAGAAAGAAAGTGGAGTTTGTACAGAAGGAAGAAAAGAAGGAACAAAAAAAAGAAAACAAGCCTTAATATTATAATTTAACTAAAATGCAAAGAGAGGTACAAATAATTATTCTGGTGTTGCCTTTAATAAATGCATTTAAGCCACCTAAATATTTGACTTTTTTCACAGAGTATATATACTGAAGTAGATGTATGTAGCAAGTTACACAGTTTGCTGTAGCTCTAAACTAGACAAAAATCTTTATATTCCTCTCTTAGTCTAGGTTTAAAAAGTTGCAAATTCACTGTAAACCCCCACAAATAATCTATCAACTAATCCCATTTTCTACTCCATTTTCTTAATATGAGTCTTAACAACTCTGCTCGCCCTGTCCAACCTGACGGCGGCCTGCAAGCGGTGGGTGATGTCAGTGCCGTCGATCTCCTTTAGACCTAAGAAGCCCAGCATTAATAGCATCAGGACGGGTTTCCAGGAGGCCCAAGCGAATCATGTGAAAGAGGATCAGAGAGGAATGTTCTGTTCCCACTGTGAACAAGACAGAATTAACTCTGAGATGCTTCCTTCTGCTGCCCTGTTTGTCCAAAAGGTCAAGATGATTAGCTCTTGTATACTCGGAACTGACCGTCAAAACAAAACTTGTGTTAAACCTTCATCTATTTTAAACAGACGAGAAGACACACTTAGGAAGGATTGTTTAAGATGTGTTTAAGGTGTTGTGAGTTAGGATTTTTCATTCTGCTTGTTAGCTGCTGTGCAACAACAGCTGCCTGTTAACTTTTTGTTATTTCAAGAAGATACAGGGAGGTTTTTCTGAAGTACAATTACCTTTTTCTGGTAAATATAAAGAAAGAAACAAAGAATGCGGACAGAAGAAAGAACACCTGATATTTAAGCCATCATGCATTTAAAAAAAAAACCAAACCAACACTAAACTGGCAAGCTTGATTCATTACAACAATTATTCTATCAGGCAGATTTCTATGGAAATATATACATTGTTTACCACAGTGAGGATTCCTTTACCAGTCATACCTTTGAAGTCCAAAGATTAAAAAGCAGATACACTGAAAGCATTAAAATTGTCCAAGTGCTTTGATACGGTGTTTGTCTACATTATGCAGAAGAAAAGGTACTTACCAGATCTTAATTGACTATATATTTAAGAATGATCATAGCAACATATTCAGCATATTACCAACGGGTATGAAATGTTACACCCAATAAATGTTGTGTGACATGTATCTAATGGGTATTCTATCATGTTCAAAGAGTATAAAACAAATACAGAAAAAAATTTCATCCAATTGTATCTTTTTCATTGAGCATCAATGTAAATATAGACTGAAGCAATCAAAATGCTGGAAATATAAATATTCCTTTTAAAGCCACTGAATCCATCACTTTACTAGGAAAGGCTTAGCTATGTTATTTGCAATTCCCTCATTGCACAACAATGTACATTACTGTCTGTAAGCTCTAATTTGGCATGGCGCATCATTAATGACCTGAATGGTGGCTGTTTCACACATACATATTTAATTACAACAGCTGAACAAATTACATATTTATGCTTTATAAAGGGGATTGCCAGTCTAATTCATTTGCTATGCATGCAGGTACAGGGCTCCATCTGCAACAGCATCTGCACAACAAGAGCTAACAATTATCCATTGTAAGTGAGTGAGTGTATCTGGTGAAACCTGTAAGAGATGCAATCGTATTAACCACTTCAGTGCCTACAAACTAGTATTTTCTCAATGGACCACAATATTTTAAATAATTTATCAACAATAATACTACTTTGCATTTTCACAACATCCCTCATCTGAACATCTCTGAGCATTTTATATGCCATAAAAAATTAAGCCTTAAACACTCCTGTGAGGAAAGTAGTTCTTATCCCAACAGCATATATGGGGAAAGGAAGGCACCTAACCATAAGGGGCTGCTTCCTCAAAAGGTGCTATAGGCTTCAATGGACCTATCCCGATTTATACTATTTTAACCTGTGATCCCAAGTTAAGGGTGACTTGCCCTATGTGAAAGGCAAGACAAAAAATCAGTGGCAAAGAGAGAGAGTCAGATCTCCGTAAAATTAATACAGTAGTTTAAGCCTTAGAAGACTTGGCTTCCATGGGCTTTTGATCAAGCTTAAAATTATTATCGACAACCTACCGTCCTTAATTGTACAAAAACACTTACTGAATTATCTAACAAGCCTTCCAAAATATGAATAATTATTTCTAAAAATTCATGGAGAAATGGCAAGACATCAGAATACTGGAAAAATATAAACGTGATATAAATCTTCTAGAAAGAAGGGAAGAGTAATCCTGGCAGTACTACAGTCCAAACTAATGTTTACAGAGTAAAAAATTAACAGAATCAAAGCACATAAGGGAGACAACTGAGCTGCCTGAACCAATTAGTATTACTGTTTTAGCGCGGATATTTTTTGACAAACTAGATATATCTGCGGTATATATCAAGTAGAATTACAGTATTAATAGAACAATAGAAGCTGTATATTTAGATTCTGGCAAAGTACTTAGTACAAACTCTCATAAAATTCTGCATGCGCAGCATTATTCTGACTTGGTTCTGGAGTTATTGTATGGATTGAAAACTTACTGTAACGTATGAAAATTATGAACAATCACCCCCTGAGCTGAACCTACTCATTTAGTGAAGTACTCCAGGCAAAGGAGATAGTCAGAAAGAGAGCCTCATCTTATTTAAAATCTTTGTTAAAAGGAAAATAGGAAGGGAATGAAAATCGTGCATAGCCACGAAAGAGATGTTTGATGTACTTCCAGAAGACCACAGAAACAAAGAAAGGTGCTAGAAATTTGGAAGCAGGTTGAGCACAAAATGAATTTAATTTCAGAAAAATGGACAAACACAATAAGAAAAACAAATAATTGTGGGGACAGAAAAAAATGAGGAATATCAGCATATCAGTGACAGCAAAGAGATGATTATTCAAGAACTTGCAATGTTGTACGGCAGTAGAAAAAAGTCAGTGAAACTTCTGGCAGTCCAACATTTTAGAGAAGAGGAAGGTTTTTCATTACTTGGGACATTTAGAAGTAAAGTAGATAATCAGTGCTCTGTAGGAAAGGCTATGTACCGACAAGACAAGATCAAACAAGTCCTTTCCATCTCTAATTTCTTCGGCTTTACAGGAATGTTAAATAGCTTGAGAATTTTCACATAATAAATATATAATAAATCTAAGGATCAGCCTAAGTATAGGATTATGGAAAATTATTTCAACTTCAATACCTGAAAGAGGAAGCATTTAGGAGTAAATGAATCAATAGTGAAGTTTCCCATTATCATTTACAGGCTCTATTTAGAAATAAATAGGTCTAAATAGGCTACTTGGCATGGGGCAGCTGTAGGTCAACATTCTACATCAGACACTGTAATTTGCCATAAGTGCAGAGGTGCTCATTAATTACAGGGAAATTTGAAAGTATCCCTCAGGCCTATGCTGTAGCTGCCAAACTGTTCAGTGAAGTGCAGGCACCCTCCAGGAAGTTCTGGTGCTGCTGCTGCTTTAAAGACATGATTGGGCTGCGCAGTACAAAAGATCAGCTGTCCCAGGATGGATATCTCAATTGGAAAAGCTATTTTATCGAATTAACAGCTATGGTGTTCTGTGAGTGCACCAAGTGCCACAGCTGCTTCCATGTCAGCATCCAGCATCATCTGGATCTGCTGGCCCCACTGACTTCCCCAAAACACACTTCTCTGGCTCTCCCTCAGGCAACAGAGCAAAAATATGGGACAGACCACCATTAGAAAGAAAAAAAAAAAAACCAACTCCCTTTTAGGGCTGTGAATGGTGGAATAGGAATTCCAGACGTCTCCTTCCCTCAGCAGGGCAGCTCTGACTTCCTCTTGGCCCAACCTGCCTGATATTTCTGGATCCTGGCACCAGCGAGTGACAGAAGGAACTCCACACAGTGCCGAAATCCCGGACAAGCCAGCATGTAAACTCTGCACATCTTCCCTGACGCATGCAGCTGTATGCTCCATAATACGTGCATGAGCAGTGGAGTTGTTCAAAGGTTTAAACTGCTCAAAAAGGAACTAAAATATATTTATTTTAAAAAGGGGGGGAGGTGCAATTACTCAGTGGACACATGCCAGGCAACATCTCTGTAATTACATTTTGTTATGTTGCAATGCCTGCTTTTTCTACACCCTTAATTAGGCAAGAAAAATCAGGGGAAAGATCATCCCAATTTCTCTCCAGCTTCCTGTGTTAACATTACACAGGATCAACTACTGTACCTAAATGCCCTGCCACAGTACCTCAAGTGACCTTGTCAACTCTGAAAGCTGGTCAACAATCCTCTTAATGCTGGGGAACACAAGCCACAGTTTTAACACCACTGCCAGGGAAAGATGCTAGCAAGAAAATAAGATTCATTTATTGTTTATATTCCCCTGTTCCCCTTTTAGACATAAAAGAGTCCAAAGCAACCCATCATTAAAGCTACACTTAAATACAAGGCAGGGGAAAAAAGACTGTCTCAAAATGAGGTTGCCTACTACTTGGATTAGACGGGAATGTGTGCAGGGCTGGCAGAGAGACTCCGGGATAAGGCCAGCTTGACTGCACGGCAGCTGGGTGAGAATATGAAAGGGCAACAATCTTGCAGCAAGGTAGTTACCACAAATGATCATTTTAGATATGGATTATGATAGCTTGATCTTTACTTTTTTAAGCTTTTTAAGCTTTTACTTCTCCAAAGTAATCTCAATCAAAAAAGTAGGTATATATGTTAGGTTTCACTTATTATCTAATGCTGCACACTCAAAAACAGAAGTTGATGACTCTTTTTTCAAAAAATTCTGCCTTTACATGATATGTAATGAAACTGCTTAGACTACTGTATCTACAGTTTCTAAAGATGCAGTTTTCTGCTCTGGAACCACAGAAAAAGTATTCTATTTATAGAAGTAAATCTATTTTTATAATATATTTTCTGGGACAGTTTGTTTTTGTTTTCTTTCCTTTTGTTTGTTTTATTTCAGCCAGTTGGAGCATTTATATAAAAAAGATGGGGTCAGTTTGCAAGTTGGTATAAATCTGAATACTTCAACTGAAAAGCAAAGTGATGTTTTTTTCACCCGTTATGGGACTGAACCCTCATCATGCTTAACTTGCTCCATTTGCATATCCAATTTTTCCATGCCTCATGCCATAATCACTCCTCTACGTAATGCTGCAATTTACAACTGGAGAGATAATAATGATTTCATAAACAAGATTATAACTCCAGGTATTTAATAAAGCAACAGGAATGCAGGATTACAAAGGAACAACTAAGGTACTGCACTGAAATTCTTCTGAAGGAATTAAAGCTGAACAAAAAAAATTACAATAATTGAAAACAGATTTTTGCAGATTTTCCAGTCTTGTTCTTTAGGCAACCGTAACTCTTTAAACTGTCATTTGTAAAATTCCACTCCAATACTCTCAAGACTGTTGCAGCGGGTGCCTGTAACTTCAGTAGCTGCTCTTGTGACTGCGGTGCTACTGCGGTTGTGTTCCTGCAACACGCAACACTTGTAGTGTCACTGAAATATTAATAAAACATATATATGGGGACCTAATTTAAAAGCTAATAATGACTCAGGTTTTGTTGAATTGCCTGGAAATGTGAAGCTATCAAAACATTTAGTATCTCGCTGTGTACATGTATAGCTGGCAGATGTATTAAGAGCATCGAGTTCAAATGTCAGACGCTGATCCAGACTGGCTGAGGCCTGCTAGGTGCAATGAACTCTCCCCCGAAGAAGTTTACTATAAAGAGGCCAAGTCGTTCTCTTAAAATAGCCTGTGTTAGCTGGATCCAAGAATTACAGTCCCTTTGGCCAAAGGTGTACAGTCGGGATGACTTCTGCTCCCTCTTGTCAGACCTTCTTGAGCCCAGAACAGTCATGTCTCTCTTAAATTAAGAGAAACTGCTTACAGATCTTGAAATTTAATGCTAAACAGGAACAGCACTGAAAACAAGTCAATATGGGTTAGTCAATGGACTATATTGGGGAAGACATGAACTTGTAGCTTTTGCTAAGCCTAAGCAGTTGAGAAATGAATCAAAATGTTCCAGGATTCCAGATTATCTTGGAACTTCAAATTTCATCACCACGCTTCATCTTCTGCCCAGGATTGAGCAGGGCTGAAGCCCAGTCCCAGCCAGTTGGTGCTCTACTGGAGGAGCAACAAGAGCTTCCAGAGAATACTCTAAACAAGCCCAGCAACCACTCTAGAAGGGTCAAGATGGGGAAAAAAATATAAAATCTCTCCCATTTCCCATCTGGCAAACACAACCCACCTTAGGTGACTGACGTTACGATTACCAGTGGTATTTCCCAGCATAACGATTGATCTATTAAATTGATTTGCAGGTCATGTTCCTACTGTGCAGCGTCTTGCTAAAAGCAGCAAAAAGAGCCTCTTAGTAACTGTTTTGCTTTGTTTTGAAAACAATACAGATGCACGGTATTATTTTGGTCTGAATAGTTCATATTTTAAAAATCTTATTTCAATAATATATTTGCATTAACCTGCCTGTATTTGACTCCTCCAGAACACACTTCCCTTTAGCATACATACTTTGGACTTGGCCAATTCCTGACTTTAGAATCAAGTTTGATGGTAAACTATTATTTCTAATAAGTTCTAAGTGTTCCTTCCTTTCTAAGAAGCACAAATTTGCTGCCAACACACGGCTCCAATTCACAGGAATATTTATTGTGCTGATAATTGAACTCCAGTCATATGACTGAAAGAGGCTAACAAAAAAAAAAAAGAAAAGGCAAAAAGCTCAACTGTAATTTCTAGACATCTATAAATTTCTTATTCTTTTTGCAGAGAGGAAGCTCCCTGGGGCTTTCTGGATAGCCTCAGTTTTATTTATCACCCACTCTCTTCCAATCTATGAATGCCATAATTCTTCCTTTTGCAAAGAGATGAACATGGCCTCAATCACACACTCTCCTTGTACCAACCAGGCATTGCTAAACAGCAGTTATGGTAATGGAAAATATTGACAACCAAGGTCTTGGTACCAGTTTCAGTTCCTGTTGGTTAAAGAGCTCAAATCTGAGGTCCGAACCAGTCTGTGGTTGATTCTAATCATTGCTGCTGCCCTCTAACTTGGTGTTTGGAAGAGGGACACGAGCAAAGGTGTTCTCAAAATGATGTTCTAGCAGGTCTGCTGGCAGCAGAGGGCAGGGGAGGGGAAGGACGCGGATCTGATCACATGTTGGTATGGGCAGACCCTGAGGATCTCAAACTGCTCACTGCACTGTAAAGCTAGTGAGCTTGATCCCAGTAATTTTTGGACTAAGAAAATATCAATACTGTATTACTGCAGCTCACATATAATAATAAAAACCAACACGTTCTGTCTAATCAAAGGTACCTGTGCTTCTGAACAAACAAGTGAACACTTGCCCTGTAGCTCATTTCTTGCACGGCACAAAAATGTCTACTTCCAGGCTTTTAAATGGCTTTTTCAGCTAAATGAGCTCCAATTGGAAAGAGGTCATAAATTTTCAAGAAGACCTCCAAGTAATTTTAAATATACTTTATTATTTTCACTTTACTTTGTCAATGATATCTTTATTACAAACTTAAAATACTTTTGCAGATTGATTTTATCCTCAGCAGTTTGGAAAATGCAGATTTTGTTTTTTAGTGCCTTAAACAGACCATAATTTAATACCACTATTTTTGGTTCAATCACAATCAAATCTATGTTTATAATGCTTTCCTGTGTCCAAATAGCTTTCTGTGCTCCAGCACACATTGTTTAATATTTCTGCATTAAAAGAAGCTTCTCATTTTGCTCAATCTAGGTGACTCTGCCAAGAAGTATTTCCGAGCATGAATAAGCCATGAAACATATATTCAAATTCAGATTAAAAATATGCATTTTGAGCCTGGAATAAAGAATAAACACTTGGAATCAAACCTTGGCCCTATTAAGGTCAATGGGAAGAGTTTAAAAGTGAATTGTTTATGATTAAGGAGATGTGGGTTCTAGCATCAGCTTTGCGCACGATGCAGATTCCAACTACCGTTACCCTTTCTTCAACTGATAAAACGGAAATAATGCCACCCCACATTGTGGCAGATCATTTTTTAAAAATTCAAAGTGCTGTATGCATTTTAGAAATACAAGAGTCACATGAACAATTCAGTAATTTCCATAATTCCTTGGTATTACTTGGTACTACACCGGGTAGTACAACTGAATCAAAGTTGCACAGCAGCTTGTGAACTTTACGATTGCTAGTTTGAGAAAAATTATGTGTTATCTTATTTTTCACATTGAGCAAGGCTGTGATTTTTTAAATGACCAAGCAAACTACTTTTGGCTTTTAAAACATTTCTGAGGAGTAAAACTGTCTTGCATCTTCCTGAGTTACTGGTCAGATTAGGTCTCTTCACCACCACCTTGCACATGCCTTTGATGCAGATGAGATCTGGACATTCATTTACCTACTTCAGCTGTGCCAGTTTCCACTGACTGAGCAACTTTCCCTGAAAGTTAGCTTTTCCTTTTACTCGCTCTTGGGCTTTAGGGGGGTTGTATTTTGCCTTTCTTCTCTCCTGTCAAACAATAGGATAAGTCAAACCTTGTTTTCCAAACAAATGGAGAACTTCATATTAACAAACAAGCCAAGTCCTGCTGCAAATGGAAAACATTGATAAGAGAGTACAAAGAAATATCCTCGACGACTGGCCACAATTAAACTTCTTTTCTCATTAATCATTACAGCTGAGTGCACACACTGGAAAATATTGTCATGGCAGATATCACCAGACCTTCGATTGTCAGTGGCCTGAGGTAAGCTTGGCTATTCAGGTCCCTTCAAATCTTCCTGAGAAATTTCTGGGGCATCCTAGCTTGGGGCAGTGGTTCCTATCTAAATGACAGCCTCAGAGAATTGCAGCTGAAGAACATTTCTCACAACTCCTTGTGTGCTTTTTAAAGCCCAGCCTGCAGGTTTTGCCATTGCCCAAAACCAGCTCTGACCAGATCTTTTACAGCTGCCTAGACCGGAATCCAGAAAAAAAAAAAAAAAAAGCTCTACTGTTTTGTATGGGATTCTTTCGGTCTCTTCAGCAATACCCAGCTCCTTTTATTTTATGTATGTATGCATATGTTTGCACTTATTAGTAGTGAGCAGTATCAGACGGCTCTGCACAAAAGCCAAAGCTCAGGCAGCTACTTTTTAAGCTTCCCTGCATTAAGACACAGTCAAAATGTTGATGATGTAGAAGAGCAGTGTCTAGGATGAGAAAGTTGGTTTGCCATGTAATCTCGAAACCACTCTGACTCCCACTTAAGCCCAGTTTCCCTTGGTCTTTCCTTTGTGGTCTTTTCATATTGTCACTTAAATGTCAGTTTTGCTATGGTTATTTTGGGGATGTGGATGGATGCCTACATGTTCCAACCACGAGCTTCTCAAATGCATTTAGGAGCCATGCATGAATCTCACTCTCCTGGGATCCTGCGAGGTTTCATGAGCTAAGAGTATCCCTTGTTTTGTGCCATTTCATTACCATGCAGAAAGCCCTTAAAACTGAAATCATTGATACAATAAATTGAATCAAATCTAGTGAAGTCCACAGTAGTACGTACTAAGGCACAATATGGAAATATTAAAACAGAATCACTGGCGCAATATGCTGTACATTATGTAGATCAAATATTGGCCAAATCAAATATGAATCAAAGCACTGGACAAAACATAAAGGTAGAAAAGCTCAACAAGATCACCCAGCCCACCTCTGTGTCCACAGAAGGATCCCTACAAAGACATTTTTAGTCCTTTCTCCTGCTTTCAAATGACTCAAATTGAAGGGCATTTAATTTTACCCTTGGGAAGTACTCCACATCTACTATATTTCTTTGATAGTATGTTTTTTAGTTGTACTCCCAAGTCCCAACCTAAATTATCCTTCACTCTCCTTAGTGTTCACACCCTTCATATCATCAAAGATCTTTCACATCTTCTCCCTAAGGTGAGCTATACATATTTAGTGCACCAGACTGTGATAACATTATCCTCAATAAATAGCACATACATAAGGAACCCATTGACTTAGAGGAAGTCTATCTATGGACCAGGTTGTTAAAGAAATAAGGACAGGGCAATCTGGCCTTAATCTTCATCCATAGATCAATAATACCAGATACCCTCTGCAATTTCTCTTTGTTCTGACTTTTCGTGAGTATTCCAATAACTGCAAATTGCAGTATTTTCTGGGTAGTGAAACAAGCCAAGTGAGAGGACTGATGAACCCCTTTAAGACGACAGGATGCTGCCACAGAAGTGACCCAGTTGAGAGGACTTCAGTGGATTCACTGCCATTTTTAGTATGCTTGCTCATGTTCCTACTTGTCCAAGGCTGTCTCCATGCCCCCGGAAGGTCACTGAGACAGCAGAGCTCCAGCCAGCAGGTGCAAGCTAGGGCAGGTAACCATGGAGGGAGAATTTTCATTATTGTTCACAGGATAAAAGACAGGGAAAAAAACATTTCTGGCCCCTAAATGAGGATTGTCGAGAAGGCCAGCATTTAATGGTTTGTAAACACGAACTCAGAGCTATAAATGCATTGCTTATTCCCACTGTAATCCCTTTTTGAACTGGTTCCCCTGATGAATATAAGGAGTATTGATTTTTAAACCCATGTAGGTTCTTAGAGACAATGCAGACTGACTTAATTATAATCAATAAAATTTACAGACAGTGATGCAACCCAGCAGAAATATTCCTACCAAAAAGTATGGCATAAGAATACTCCAGTTTCCCTACTGCACTGCTAGAATATGACCTTAATACATATTTTATTATATATAGAAGCCTGTCCGTGAATCCATCAGATCACCTGCATCTCCACAGTTACAACAAATTTGGTAGTGTATACAGTTATATTTACGTATCTTCAATGAGCAAAGGGAGAGGGAAGTTCTATCAGACTTTATAAGAGCTACTGCAAACATCCCTCTCCTTTTGGATATTCCGCCATCTTTCAGTCTACTTACTCTCACCATCTCTGTCTGAAACTATTTCTATTGCACTGATAAAACACTAACGGGCAGAGAGACTGAAGGCAAGATTTGTCTCACCTAAATGTGGCTGTCTAATGGTTGGGCACATCTCAGACTGAGGTGTCTCTGCTCTTTCTGGAGTCAACAGTGAGAGCCAGGCACATGCGAAAGCATTTTGCTGGGCTGAAATGCCCTCAGGAAGTGCCTCTCCCATTTCGCGAAACAACAAAACCACCCTAGACAACCGCCTCAGACCAAGCATCCAAGTTTTAGACAGATAAACTTATATGAGGTGAACCTAAGAACAAAATATTTGCAGGGATCACAGAGTCTGTGGCAAAACCGAAGTGGAATGAGAATCTGACATAGTTTAGACTAGGACAGAAATTCCCAAAGCATTCTTCTTCTCTTGACAAGGTGGCAAAAATCAATGGCAGAAGGAGGAACAATGCAGAAATCTGCATCTAGACTGGCTTCCAAACCTGCTTTCTTCTGTTCATCTCTCCTCTGTTACCTTGCATCTGCCTGGATGTTTGACCCACCATTCCCAATATATGGTCACCTTATGGCATGTCTGCACTATGCAGTGAAGCAATCTGTGCAGTGCCAAAATGTCTTAAGTAGTGGCACCCACCCTCACGAGGAACCAGAATCCCTACAGATGTGAGGACAGCACTGTAGCAGGACTGTTTAGACCTGCTAAAATGGTTACTAGACAGAAAAGGATACCAGCTCATGCACAGCATTTGGCTAACAAGCTTTCAAAATCCACCCTTTGCAAAATTCTACCTTGTGAATATACCACTTTGCACCTTAAATGCTGGGTGCTCCAAGGTAATAAATCGTATCTTGGCCTCAGCTATGTAATACCATCAACCAGACCAACCTCCTGAGATGATGACAGCCATCTGATAGACATGGGACCAAACACTTACTTCACTAAGGTTATAGTGGCCAAATAAAAGCTTAAATATGCTGAAGGACGTGGGCTGGGAGGATGCAGTGGAAACAGTCATTTTTGCGCTCAATAGTTTTACAAGAAAACAGTCAGCCTGCCGTCTCCCACTAACTAATCTCTGCAAAATCGCTGTATTACTAATTACCAGCATTAAATTTGAGAGGAAACAATGAGTATAAACTGTTTGACCACTCATGTGGCCCAAAGCCCACCTTTCTGTTTTCTAAGTGCTTTTGAAACAGCTCTGTATTAACGGCTGTGACTTTCTCTCCATGAAAAATTAGTCGGTGTTGACAGCATAGGCTATCTGTAAGTGTTGAATAAAATCTAAGTAAAAAAAACAACAAGAAGATACCTTCTTTTGTAAATATCCTTCAGCTGGCACCGTAAATTACATTGATTCAGAAGTGACTCATTTCCAACGCTGCACACATTAGCAGCCAGTATTATTCAATTTGAGATTTTAATTTATAACATACTCTTGGTAATGTACTCCCAATACATTCCTCACTTCCCTACCCTGTGACTGACAAAAGATGAAAGATCTTTACTGTATAAATATTTTATATTAAACCCTTCACTCTGCTGTATTTCTTCCATTGTCAGTTCCCATTTGCAAATACTATACATTGTCCAAAAAAGTGCTGATCTAGGCAAAGGGCATGTACATGTAGACAGCCCTGCAGCTCCAGAAGCAGCTGCTCTGCTGCCAGGGAGTGACTGCGAGCAGAGCTCTCTCCTTTTGGGACTGAACTCCACCGGCCAAGGGACTCGGTCATCTTGGAGGGCTGGTTGTGGCCATGCCGTCTGCTGGCCCCGGGGTGGGGGGGCTGAATTCAGGGAGAGAGGCAGGAGCAGGAGCAAGAAGCACGCCTGTGGCTTTGCAAGCAGAAGACGCCTGTACTCCTGCTTCAGCCCTTGACCTGGGTGAGAACGAGAGAGTAAAAATGCCTCTTTGTTAAGTAAACGTTTTACAAACTCTCCTGTCACCTTGTCTTGGGGTGAAACTGTGTCAGCAGGCAAGATTAGATAACTTGACCTAAATCGTTCTGGAAATCTGTGGCAGACCTCAGCTCAGATCTCCTGACATCCTGTCTTGCGTATTACTGACAAGACCAACCCTAATCTAGTAGAAGAATCCTTTTCCAAACCGTTACTTAGTAAGAGCTAAATGCCACCACCAGACATCCACGGTAAAACCCTCCTGGCTGAGGCCAGATTTGGCTCTTATTTCTAACCCGAATCATAGGAGACTTCTAACCAACAGCTACATACACTGCTTCTCCTGACACTTACTGCTATTCTTGCTTGTTAAGCACTTGCTATCTAATCCAAAAATACTCCCTGTCCCATGAAGTGCACAAAACAGAGGTTATTTATCCTGCTCTGGGACAGTTCTTTGATCAAATTAACATTGCTGATTATTGTTCGGTCACTGTCAGGCTGCAAAAGGTCCTTCGGTCAGCTACTCTTACTTTCTGTGGTCGTCAAGAAGAGTTATTTCAGGATCCTGCAGTCTAGAACATGCAGGTATTTCATCACTAGATTTAAGGCAGCACGTGTGAATGCGTTACCCTACTTAGATACATAAAAAATAATTTCAACTGGGCTAAATTACCTTTATTATCAACCCTGGTAATTCCACCGCAGCCATTTTCTTGACTGATGTACGGAACACTATGAAATGAATCCTCTGAGAAGAAGATGGAAAAAACAAGACAGTGATCAATGGATTCAATTAGTTACAGTATAATTCTACCAAGATGAAAAAGATCAAGATGCAATGCAACTTCTCCAGTACAGATAACAGAAGTTATAGAGAACCTGCCACTACTTTGGGTTATTTTTTTAAATTCACTGTAACTACTAATCTGTGTAATGCAGAAGGAGAGGAATTACCAACAGTACTCAGCAAAATATTGGCAGTACAGAGAGGCTGTGCCACAGGTGGAGGCTCCGAAAGAGTGTTTTAATGGACTAGATACACATTATGTCTGTATTTCTTCACACATAGAAAGCGTTATAACAACAGAGAGATTTCTCTAATGACAACAAAATAAAACCTTCCCAACAGCACATACAAGCAAGAAATAACGATGCTGTCGCTACGCTGCAATGGAACAAATTTCTCTTCTAATAATTCCCTCAACACTTCAAAACTCATGCTTTCAGCATCTTTCCTGCTGAATGCCAAGAAAGCAGATTCCCTTAATGCACGGGTCATCTGAATTACACTTTGACTCCGAGGCGCACAAACCTCTCTGCTCTGTGCTATGTGACACCTCCTTGTCACGGGGGTCACAAAACACAGGCACGTCCCGGCAGCTGATGCCATTTGTGGTAAGCGAGCCGGCCAGGAGGCCATGGCGGGGAAGGGAGGCACAAGGAAGAGCATAAAGACACAGTTTAGTTAATCACATTATTAAGATCTTCATCACCAAGAGTACTTAGCACATGGAAATAGTCAGTTTACAATATCGGAGCGGAGCAATCTGTATATTACGCCCGGGACATTACAGCGCCGGGAAATATGTAAATGTCATCATCTTAAAAGATAAGGGCATGTAGAGAGTAGGGCTTTTTTGCATGTAAAGGAAATAAGATGAATGAATAAAGCTGATCAAATGATTAATAGAATCCATAATCTTAATCTTATTATTTCTAAAGAAGAAAAGGCTGTTCAGTTAAGAGCTAGTCGTCTCCATTTCATTAAGAACAATTATATTCCAACTGATCAAGATCTACACTGCACAGCCCTCACAGCAGACGCATTTTTATATTTCCTGTCATTTCAGCGAGACGAACAAAGTTGTTGGTGATTTGCGAGGCGAAAGCTCCGGAGATGGGTGTAAACAGATTTTAAACAACAGATCTGGCCAGGGTGATTTAGAGCCCCCCCTGCCTCCCTCCGAGGAACACAATGCAAGGCAACCATGTGCTTGTTTCAAGATGTCTAAATCCCAGCCATGCTATCAATCCGAAAGGGGGAAAAAAAAAAGATTTTATAAAATGTTTTCACACCCTGTTGGGTTAAGAGACAGTGGGTATTAATCCTATGGCTGCTACCCCAAGCTTCCTCTTTGTGGTCAGCAGAGAAGCTGTGTGGTTGGGCAGAAGGAGTCCAAAGGCGTATTTTTTTTCCTCTTGCTTTTTAAAAAAAAAAAAAAAAATCTGTGTTAAAACAAGAGAAAGTGGACCGGTTACACAGCAAAGCAAAAACCACAGCCAGCCCTCTCTGCTGTTGCTTTCCCCCTAAATGTGGCCTACAGCGATTCTGCTTTCCAAAAAAAGGTTTAATTTAAACCATACAGTGCTACAAGCTGCCACGTTTCCAAATTCCACATTCCTTTCTAATCTGTGCACTTCAGAACTGACAAATTCTGCTTCCAATGGTACCCAGACTAACTGCAACGAAGAAATTGTTGCTAACCCACCATTCCTTGACTCAGTAAGGAATGCTGCCCCCCCCACCTGCCCCCAGACCCCAGATTTTGCTGAACTTTTAAAATGATCATATTTAAGGGGCCAGATTCAATATTTGTAAAACCTTTAGCTCTCTGGGGAGACTTTCTGCACAGTGAGAAAAGCATTTCCAGGACTCGGGGGAGAATTCCCACTCTGGTATAAATCCACAAAACTCCCCCGAAGACTTTGCAAGAGCAATTTGCACCCGCTGAGACTCTGCCCTCGGCACTCTGTTTGCACAAGCCCACATGGATAAGGACATTAGCTCTTCTCTGCCATGCAGCCCAAAAATCTGCGGTGCAGAAGAGCCTTCCCTCATTGGAAGTTAAATAAGTAATACTCTCGGAAGGGAGGAGGGGGGCAAAGAGGACGTCCTGCTCTGTCCTCAAGCAGGAATGGCCCTTGGTGACACTAGATGGATGCAAAGAGATGGCCAAAATTATGCATCCCTGCAGAAGACCTGGAGGGAAGGGACCAAAGGCTCAAAGGACCATCACTGCAGAGCCCCTCCAGCTTAGGGACAGTCTGTTGAAGGGTCACTCGAGGGTACCCACATAGCTGGCAGCGGGCTGGGGGCACACACGCTGCTACATCAGCTGAACCCCGGGCTGGAGAAGAAACAGCCCCATGGTGGCTGGCACAGCCCGTTCGGGCTCCCCTGGGAACCCACGTTTCCATCCAACTTTGTGCTGTGCCAGACTGGAGGAGCACCCGGGCCACCACTGTCATCCTGGGAACTGCTCGCCTACACTTTTTGGCCCCCAGCACATAAAAGTGAGTGTTTCAGGTTGCCTTGCCGATGTGTTTATTTCTGTCCCGGGATTTTTTGGCCCTCCTGCAGCTCTACGACATGCAACCGTACATACGACTTGTCAACGCAGGATAACAGCATTAGCCCTTCAGCGGCCTCAGGGCTCTCATCTTAACCAACGTTCAAGCAACATGATAATTTTAGGGCACATACACAACTATTGATTATATCTCCTGCAAACAACCTGCAGCAATCTGCTGCACAATGAGGCACAGGAGTAAGGAAAAGCGACTGGATGGATCTGTCTCCACTGAAACGGAGGAAGCACAGCTCGTTTGGGCTCCCGCACCTGCTTTCTGGCGGGGCTGGATCCACCATGCAACTCCTCCTGCCAACCCGGAGCACAGGAAAAGCATATGTCACATCTCAAAAATCATGGCATTTTCAAACTTCTTTTTTTCTCTTTGCCGTCTGCTTTCTGATCCGTTAAAGTGCGGACAAGGAACATTTTCATGCTCTTCTCAAGAGTCAGAAACTCGAGCTTTTCTCTTTTTTCTTCTGCTTTTTTTAATGACAGCTGAGGTGCACATGGAAATCTTTGGGTACCTGGAACCTTAAGGAAACCATCAAACCTTGTGAGACTCACCGTAAGAGCAACTGCCTGGTAACCGCACGCATCTTAAACCACTGTTTAAATCACCGAATAGTTCAGCTCAATGTTTACTTTCAAGTAATGTCAGAAGTCGAGAGTAGAAGGCCAGGTTCTTAGCCAGTGTAAATCCATTTAAGTCGCGGGCTCTTTCCCTGCTCCAGAATCATTGTGTTTATATTCAGACAATACACTCGACAGGCACCAGATGAGCGTTCTTAGCCTCAGCTCAATGATTTTTCTGGAAATGGAAAAAGCTTAGCTGTGGGATCCCTGCCAGGGTAGGAACTCTGGGGTTTTTTTGAGGTTGGGATTTTCAATAGGAGCTGGGTCCCTGTTTCCCTCGTGCTCCTTTGAAAATCCAAGCCGATGTTAATAAACTTGATCAGGTCCTTTTAAAAAAGAGAAATAGTATAAAACTGGCACAGAAGAAAAAACTATATTGATGCAACGCATGCCTTAACAAGCCAGCAAAACATTCAGATTTAATACTAGCGTAAACCTGAATTGTTATCACTTCTGCCAGGGCACTCCAATAAGGCCTTAAGTTTGAGTAAATGTCAGTCATTCTCAGTTGTCCCACTAGTAGTCCCATAATGGGATGTGCTAGCCAAAAATGGAAAGGAGGCACAGCATCTGCTTATGTTTAATTTATTTTTGCATTTTGGCGTGTTGTCCCGGGAGAATCAATGTTTTTAAGTGGCTGCATCTTTTTGAGCCAACTTGCTGTCCTTTGCTAACACATCAAGGACATGTTTCTGGAAATGGAACATACTCCCATTGAAACCAGAGAGGTACAGGTATGGCAACCTTACATTTTTAAAATTTAATATGTGTTTTTAGAGTGAAATTCCCTCAGTTTCACACAAACTGAACTCTAGATTCCCCCCTTCGACAAAGCTGTAATTCTCATTAGCAGGAGTTAACGTGCATGGGTCACGGAGAGATGAATAAATCCACTTAAGGCAGTTCAGCACTCCGGCTAAACCAAAGCATACCGGGCACCCATATCCAGTTACGCTGGATTTATACAGAATTGTTGACGGCTGAAATCAACCTACTGGTTTTAATAACTGCTGCTTTGAGCACGTACCTGCCAGGGAACTAGCAAGCCTTACAAAGCCAGGCAGGGCTAGGACCAAGCGCAAGCCCTGCACCCCTGGAAGACCCTTGCAAGATGCTGGCTGTAGCACATTATGCTGATGGCAACAGTGTGGGTGCCATCAACTCAACAGCACAGAGGAGGGAATAACAGGTTCATTTTTATGGCTGGCTAAAACAAAGAGCAGAGGGGCTTGGTGCGCACTTTTGATTTTCGAATGCTAATTTCATTTTAATAGTAAGCTGCTTGTTTAAAAGTAAAAGTGGTTCTGAAACACAAAGGTGCATGGATGTTGTTATAACTAAAATGGGGCTGATCGCTAGTTTTTTAACAATTTGATAACAAGAAAAACTGGTCACACGCTGGGACGTTTTATGCCAAGTCGCAGCCAGAGCAAAATTTTATGGCCGAGTTATAAACCCTAGAAAATAAGGGTTTATAATAGAAATGCTGACAGACCCTTAATTATAGCAGCACTAGCGGGCACTGTTGTAATAAGGCCCACATATTTTCCTCTTTGATCATTATTTATAGGATGCATTGGAAATCATCCCATTTACAACTGTATGCCCGCTCAGCTAGGTGGAGTTTTATCCATTAAGAAAGGGAAATACAAAGTCGGCCGCTGAAGAAAGCCGGGGCTTTACCTCCCGGCGTTCCCGCGGCATACCAACCCTGAGCTTCAGGCAGTGACTAATGCCTTTACTCTGCCGGTTTGTATAAGAGGTTGAAGTTCAGGCTGGTGCAGTGCAGCATTCCCCGGGACCTGCTGCCTCTTTAGGCAGGCGATTAATCACTTGATCGATAGACCATATGATTAGGCACTAATAGCTGATAGGAGGAGAGAATAAACAACCATAAATTTGCTTTGTACCGAGTAATCCAAGTGTAAGAGAGGTCAGATAATGGCCACATAAGGTCATGTTGCCTAAGGAGCCCATATGGGAAAGATGGAAGATACATACATTTTTAAATATCTTCAGTTATTATTGTATTGCTGGGCAGGATTCGGGCTGCCGATGCGTCCCTCTCTTTGAGCACGGGCAGGCTGTTGTGTTCCAAAGTAGGCTGATATCAAACAGTGACAGCCGTTTCCATATCAAGAAAAAAAACCCAACCTCAAAAACCTCAGGTTGTGTGATGATTTCAAACTAAACATCTGTGTCAGCTGAGGTGGGTGTAATTTCATTGACACTGGGAGGTCCAGGCCATCGGCTCCAAAACCGCGCTGTTGCGAGAAATTGGGCGGATGTGGCAGAACCTGCTCCTCCTGCTTTGTTCCGCTGTATCTGGGTTCTCCATGAGGTGCAGGTCACAGCCCTGGTCCAGCCGCTGCCTCAGCCTGCAGCACCCGGGCAGGATGCTCGGCAGAAAATCTCGCCTTCGAAGGGCCATAAATCTCTGGCTCCCCACCCCCTCGCCCTCCGTCCCTGCCTCCTGCCTTTTCTAAGGCTCTCCTCTTCCCCTGCATAAAAAATGGTCTTTTCAGGACTCAAGATGCAAACCAGGTTTCAGCCTTTTTTTTTTTTTTCTTTTTTTTTTTTACAGTAAACGTACCCTTTGTCTATGGCAACGAACTCGAGAAGAAACAAAAATGGCTGGTTAAAAGGAAGAAAAAAATACTTCAGTCACCCCAACAAAGGCAAGGAGTTTACAAACCTTCCCCGTCAGCGCCTGGACGCAGGCAAAGTACTTACTTCATTAAGTTGAAACAAAACTCGACCAGTAAAACCGTCAGCTCTGTCCGAGACAACCAGCAGCCCCCTTGCAGCGTGTTCCTGATTGACCATCAGCAGACTATGTAAATCGCTTTTTCTGCCAAACAATCGTGGGGATAAATGCCTTCTTTTCTCTTTGGGGCTATTTCTAAACTCCCCTTTCTCAATGACGGGACATTCATGGGCTGCAATCTTATTTTGTTGCTTCTCAGCGTTAGTGGGAAAGCGCATTCAGGGCTGCCGGGCTCTCCTGCCTGCACCGATTCCTCCCTCTCCCCCCGCCCCATGCATTAACTGTGTGCACGGGTGTGTGTAACAACACATCCTTGCGTTTGAAACCGGGAGACGAGGATGCTGTTTGCCTCAGTTTTAAAACGAATCTGTGCTTCAGATACCACGCAGGCTCTTGAGTTTCAAAGAGACCGAGATTGGAGTGCTCCCACAATGTCAAGCAATTCAAAATCACTGGAGTGCTGCAAGGACTGTACATACACTTGACTTTGTGAGTGAGCACACGCCGTGTAGACCTGTGCAAAATCACTGCGGCACTCCCAGTTCCCTTTTTTCCATTTTGTTTTACACGTGCATTGCACCACAGACCATCCCAGCCACCCGCTGCACCCATCTGAAGAGCAGCTCCTGATCCTCACGCCAACACAGACACAAGTTCTTCAGGTCCTGCCCTCCCCTGCTTTGCTTTGGAAGAAAGGCTTCTACCATTTAACACAAACACACTTTACTTGGAAGGCCCTGCATAGACATATTAAATTAAAGGCGGCTTGGCTCCTCAGTAATTTGGAGGATAACGTAAACACCAAGCACCAAGAAAGTCAAGTGCTTGGACCGTAAGCTCAGTTATCTCCATCACAGGGATGGACACCTTCCTTCAGCAAAGACTTTTAAAAACAACTACAGTAATCATAATAAAGTCTTAATTTGACCTAACAAGCCGTTTTTTATTTCTTTGCATACTTTTTAACTACAAAGCATTTTCTCTGGCAATACCTACTCTTTTTTCTTTCCAGCTTGGGTGACACCACAGGAGAAGTGTCCCTGGCCAGTCCTGCCATCACTCCCAGCCTGTGAGGGTGCAGCCTCCAGCTACAGAACTAAAAGCAAGTCCTCCTCCCGAGAAATATCTACAAGTTTCACTTAAAAATTGATTTCCTTTTTGTATTCAGCCCTCCTGGCATTATTTGTCCCATCGTAGCTTGGCTTTGCTGTTTGCTTCAGAAGAAACACAACTTTTATAACTATCAGTTACTCTTGCAAATAATATTCATGGGTGTAATTACATTTCAATCCGCCGGTGCAGTTGTCTGGCTTATCCTTAGCCATCTGCTCTACGGTTTAATTTTAAACGTTAACCTAAGAGTAAAAGGGTGTTTCCTGTGATAAATTCATTCAGAACCATCCAGTACATATTTATTTGTGCCATAAATAAAGAGCAGGAGAACCAACTACAATTATTAACAAAAATATGAAATATTACTGATCTGTGTGGCTGGACTCATTTCTCTCTAACTAATCTTTTCAGTTTTCATCAGGAATTGAGTTAAGGGTGAGGGAAAGGATATACACTGAAGTGCAGACCTTCTCCTTCCACCCTTTACTCCCCTTGGTGGTTAAAGCAGCCAGAGCTGTTATCCTGCAATGTGAAATCTCACATGCTCTTCAAGGATACTGACATTTATTTAATTAATTTTCCTCCCAAACTTACACAGTGGGCCTGTATTCAAAAAGTGTGCATGAATAATGCAGATTTTAAAACCACATTATTACAAAGGATGTCAAGTTCACACACTGTCAACACTAATAAACTCCCCAAAGTGCTAAAATCCAGGACACCCGTCCCCCCGTCCCTCCGTCTCTCCGTCCCCCCGTCTCTCCGTCCCCCCTTGAAGGCAGGCTGGGGGATGCTGCCGCCCCTGCTTTGCGCCCTGCCTGCCAGCAAAGAGCCTCATGTGGGGCAGCGAGGCAAACCACAGAGACCTGGAGGATGGGGACTGACCACACTGCCCCAGGGAAAAACACAACGCTTAGGGCTTTCATACTGTCACGGACTCAACAGATCTCAAACTGATGTTTTATCGGTATTTGTTACTGCTGCGGTAGGACCCCACAGGGCCGTGCAGGGGCAGAGGTGGCCCCGGCCCCTTCCCCGACCACTTGCAATCTAATTTAAGATATGGAAAAACAAGTGAGTGAGACAAACACTCAGAGGAATGGGGTAAGAGTAACAAGGTCACATTGCTATGCTGGCAGCTATTGCCAAACTTGCAAACTATCTGAAAGTTATTTATATATAAAATAATTAAAATCAGCTGTCCCATCTTGCCACCCTATCTTGCCATCACAGGTTTGTTCGTGCCTCGCACGCCATACAGCGGAATAATTTTGGAGCCGTGGCGGAGATGGCTGCAGAGACCGCAGCTGGGACCCAAGCAGAAAGCGGTACACGCCGCAGCATAGCGGCTGAAACACCCTGGGCACACGAAGCCACCTTCTCCCTGGGCATGGGCTCAGCTGGCACACAGAGGACCTCTGCAAAGAGGATTTCCAGAGGCATGTAATGGGCGCAGGGGCACTGGTAGAGCATCCCCCAATCTGGTGACGACTCAACACCAATTATCAGTATTTACAGGAAGTGAAACCCATCAAAACAATCCATCGAGCAGGACCCAGGAGCTGAACTCAATCCACACATACCGGTGAAAGAATAACATATTCTCAGTGCCTGGCAGAACCGAGCCCTTTTGATGCCATTTTCCTAACTCTGTGAAATACTTTCACCGCAGGCATCGTTGTGCATGAAAGCCAAAGGCAGAGAGGAGTATGAATGCTTCCTAAGGTGTCTGCTAAAACATAATGTTTAAGACTTTCTTCTACCAGCATGTCTGAGATGTATTAACTACCCAAAGGACAGTCTTTCTTGGCCCAACATTAATGACTTACACCTCCTGAAAATGTTTGACGCCCCTACACTTAGTACAGATGAAATATACCACAAAATCCCTGGGTAAAATTCTGCCTTGGCACAGAGATGTGGAAGTGCACTCAGCTCCACGAGGGCTGTGCAAGGTGCTGTCAGCCTCAGCCTGGCCACCTCTCTTTCTCTGAACATTTCTAAAGTATCCGTGATACTGATACCGTGTTTGGAGCGTCAGAGAGTCAGGAGGGGGGTGAGACCCCGATCATGGTAGAGACGAGAAGTTGGAAGGATTATTCAAGGTTCCCCAAAGCCTTTGAGATGCTCACATGAAAAGCATTATCAATACAGAGCACTGACACTGTAATTAGCCCATTTAAGGAGGAGCATACAAATACCCTACATGCACTCAAGCAGACACCTCCCTGCACAAAAGCAAGACAGGCACTTCAACATACCAACAACGACCATCAGAAAGAGTTCTCCTTTCTTCAGCTTGCACAGGTGGAAGAGCGCACCCAGAGTGACGCAGGGGAAAGCCCCTGATGCAGTGCAGATCAGCACTGTTCCGCCTGGGTGTCACCTGCTTTCCTTTCCTTGCTAACAGGTAGTAGAGCCAACTTCACAGGTAGGAGTGAGACAGCTGAGTAGCTGCATTTCAACCTGGGCAGATAAGAAGAGATCAGGATGGCAAGAGGTCATCCTCGGAGACATCTCTGATCTCTGCCCTGGGCACGAGGTCATCCTGATCCTACTGCTTCTTTCACACGGTCTCCTGCCCTTACTTGCTATGCGGGAGGAGCAGGAGACACCACAGGCAAACGTGCCACCAGTGTCCAAACAGCTTTTCAGCAGTGAAATGTCCTGCGTAGCAGACCGTGGCCCCTCTGCCTTCCACATCCCACCCAGACCCAGCCCAACCCCAGTACTCCATGCTTGCTAAAGGGGATTGAGCTATTTTCCAGAAGCATCGAGAGAGAAGGGCTTTGCTGAGCCGAGTTTTGAAAATAATCAATGCACTGGACATGCTCGATTTTTCTACAGCACGTGAGAGTGCCATGTGATGAAAGGAAGTGTGCAGGCGACAGCCCGGTCCTTCATGCCCTGGGAACGGCAGGCTGGCCCTGAGCGAGACACACGATGCAGACGCATAGTGAGACAGGATGTCTTCCCGCAGAAAGACCAAGTAAATAGTGTATAATGACAGGATTTCTATTATTGATGCTTCAGCAAATCATCTTGGATCCTCAGAGGATCAATTAATCATTGGGATTGTCAACACCCAACTCCATGTTCTAAGTTTTTGCCATCCAACTCTCCCATCCTCCCCTACACACAAATGATGCTGGGGGCATGGTGCCAAACGAAGCGGAAAAAGCAAGAAGGGGAAAGAAAGCACCGAACAGAGAGGCTGTTGTCAGGGCCGGACCCTCGCATTGGCGAGGAAGATCAAATGCAGCTGCCCCCATGGCTGCATGTGGTTAAGCCCGCCGTGCCTCAGGGCAGGCGGGATGGGGAGCAGCCAGGCAGCCTACGACGGGCACAGATAATTAAATCATCCGATTGCCGGGCAGGCCACATTAAGAAGCTCATCGGTTTGCATGTGGCCCCTTGCTGTGGCCACCCGTGAGCTAAGTCTTGCCTAGATGCTAGTAGACAATTAAGACAAATTGTATGGCTGAAGATCAGACTAGAGCACTGCCAATGCCCTTGCCTGGAAGCTCTGCTGAAGAATGAGGGCACATGTGTGTGGGAACCAAGGCTCGGAAGAGAGCTTTTAATGAACAACGTGCCAGCACTTGTTGCCAGAACACACTCTTCATTTCAGCTCTTGGAGAAAACAAAACCCTTAAAACCAGAGTTTACTACATTTCACTGATCTTCAATATGGCTGGAACTTCAGGATGCTTCTCCTCAAGCTAAGTTTGTATCAGTGAAAATATGCTTCTTGTTAAAGAAACTATTTAAAATGTGGAATCTAAAATCAAGCAAAAATAGCAGACAGTATGTTCAGCTTCAAAATTGGCTTGCACTCAACCAAGTATACCATAAACAGAAGGCAGAACTGACTATTTTTATCTTAACAGCCCTTGGGTGATTAAAATTTGGGGCCAGAATAAACAATTTTTTTTCCCCATTCCTTGCAAGAGAATATGTGACATGGGTTTGGAGTCCTTTCTAATTTTTTAACTCCCTTCCTAGCTATTAGTTGTTTGCATTAGAAATGTTCCATGCAATATGCAGCATAAAGGCTGCATTGCACCAGGCACGGTATGAATTATAGGAACACACAGACCACTGTGCCCTGAAGAGATTACCGTGCAAGATAAGCCAAACACAACAACAAAGTGCTAAGAGGGAGCAGGTGAAAAGTTAACAAGGGGAGGAATGCACAGATACGCAACGTATGTGATTTTTCTTTACGAGGTGTAGTGTCACGGACAACCCCTGTGGCCCAAAGACACACAAGAGATGAGGGTCATAAGAATGCACCTAGGACAGGAAGGTCCAGATGAGGTCAGGGAAGTTGATGGGTGAGAAAGACAACAGAGGTGCTTCTGAATCAAGGCGTAAGGAAGGCTGGAGGAGAGAGAAGGGAGAGGGGGCAGAGCAAAGGAGAACGGCGAATAGACGTGCAAGTGCTAAGGGAGAGCATGGCTGGGTGTCAGAGATGCTTCAAGGGATGGCATAGCCAGGGTCAAAGGCCAGGGATAAAATTGAGCAGCAACATGAGACGACATAGATGGAAGAGATTGAGAAAATCCAGGCCACAGAATTTACAGCTTTGCAGCAGCCGGGACTAGTGAAAAAGAGCAATCATATGTTGAGGGATGGGCAAGGCAAGAGAGAGACGGGGAGGTACAAATTGTTTGCACGTTTGCGGAACAAGAAGTTGAAGATGGAGCCCAGGTTTTGGCCATCAGTTGGCAGTGGTTCCAGCGACTGGAGGAAGGAGAAGAAGCGGCGACGGGAAGAGGAGGAAGCAAGAAAGTCACTTTTGATGGTGTTAAATAATGCTAATGGTTTAACTGCTTCTGGAGAAGTAGCTATGGAAAGGGACTAAACCATGGGACTCAATGGAGGGAGGCAGAGCTGGACAGGAGCAGTGGCGTGGGCATTATGGGAGCTGAAGCCATGGGAGCAGAAGCAACTGATTTGAAAGAAGGTGTAGAGGAGGGAGCCTAAGTGGGGATTTTGGGATACCTTCAACACACGGGGATGAGAGGTTTCGACATTTACTGAGCTGTCTACAGTTCATACAGTATATACAAATTCTACAGTATATATTTGGGTTTCTCTGCAGCACCAGCCTGCAGATTTGTTGGGACACAAACCACTGTCAACCCTCAAAAATTCTTCAGACCTTTATGAATGTGACCCCCATCTTTTCATTACAATGAATTCATTTTAATACTTAACATGTGGACACTATGGTTCACACTTCACAGTGCAGGAACTGCTGAGTCCAGCTGTGAGGACCATCCCAGCAATATTTATTTATAAATAAGTAAAAAGAAAGATTTCCTGAAAAGATCTCTTAAAAGCTGCACAGATGTCCAAAATGATGGCAAAGTAAGATGAGATACAGTAGGCCAAAGAGTTCACAGTCAAGGCACCTGATACAGAAGACACTTGTGTTTCTGAATGACATTATATTCTCATATAATAATAATTGGGGGGGGGGGGGATTATCTGACAAACTCTTTTTTCCTCATCCCTGTCTTCCTTTTACTGAAGTCTATTCAAATCTGCATTATTATTTTTGCTTCTTTTAAGTACAATCATTGTTCATAACTTCCATCTCTAGCTCAGGGCTTTTCCTCCAGTTTTAGCACACTCCCATTTGCATGGTGTCAGCATAAAGGATTTCTTACTCCAGAAAAGCCATTGCATGTGCAATAAACAAATAGCCTTTGACATACTGGTTAATTATATCAGTTAGTGACAATCTCACATGCATGAATGCTGTGCTAATGAAAACACTTTGGCATGCAAAGCAGGACCGATCAAGACATTGAAGTGTCCAGACCTGCAAACTACAAGCAGCACAACCCATGAAACGCAGCAAGACTTTGTAGTTCCGCTTAGGAGGAGCACAGATGGATGGCAACATGGTAAGGCCGGACTCTAAACAAGGCACAATATTAGCTTTAGGTGCTGAACAGTTTGATTTCATTTAAAGGAAGCCATAAACTAAGAATATAGTCCTGCACCACTGGTGACAATGACAACATAGATTTCCATTAGGGTGTGGCCAGCGATGAAGGCATCTATTTAATACAGCACCTCTGTATCTTCTACAAAGCACTGGCTCGAGTGCTGTGCTGAAGAGCATGGACCCAAGCATGCCTCTCAAACTCCCCAAACCAAGTGCTCTCCTTAATCACATTACCCATTCTCCTGCACTCCATCCAAGCTAGACACAAAGAAGGGCCTCAATGCTGGAGACTTTTTCCACAGCCCACTTGCCTCCCTGTCACAGTGGTCTACCTTCCCCAAGGCTCCTGGCAGCCAAGCAGAGGAGACTTGAGCCTTTCCCACCACTAATCCAGGATCTCTACAGAAAAGGATCTTCACGTGCCAATCACTTGTCACGTTTCAACCTGCTCCAGAGGAGCGGCTGGGCGGCTGGGCCCCATCTCCCACCCCAGAAGCCAGCTCAGTGCCTCAGCCCCGTTGCACATGTGCAGCGCAGATGGACGCAGAGCGCGGGCTCCTGTGGCAAGCCCCATGCATGCTCCCTGCACACTCACTGTGCAACCAATTTGTATGTTTACCGCAGCCATTTGTCCAGGACTTCTGAATGTCTGCAGCCAAAAACATGGACAATCGAAAAAAATGGAGGTGAAAAAACCCCAGGAGGCATGTGCAAGGAAGGCTACACAAATGCTGTGATTGCCATCACCTTCTGCATTAATGTGGCCAAGAGCCCTTTTGCAGCTGGATGAGGACTTATCCTCTGCATGGAAACAAGGAAATCTGTGCTCGGCCCCTGCATCAATGCTGACTTCTCTCAATGTCTCCATCGCTTTGGCCAAACTAACCCCTTTCTCATTTTTAACTTCTCCTCTTTCAGCTACCTGGGCTCATTACTCTCGCCAGCTTCTAGTGCAGTCCATGCCTATCTAAACAGAAAAACAATAGTCCTCGGAGACCCGGTCTCCTTCCATCCAGTAACACTATGCAGAGCTAACCACAGCCTTAATGTACTGACAGTTAAACTGCTTTTATCTCTTTTATTTTCCACAAAGTTCTCACACAATAATCCCCCGTCATATTTTTTACCAATAAAATATATGAATAGCTAATCTAGTGGCTAACTTTACAGTGATATGAGATCTTCCCCTGTAATGACTTCCACAATGAAGTAACAAAATCCCTATCAAAGGCAATCTTTTTATGGCTGTTAGAAAGACCATCTCTATCCAGACACTTGCCATCGATTTGGTTTTAACTCCCTTGTCCCCTCACATGATGGAGAAAATGGACTAGCCCTAAATTTAGGATAAACACATGATTACTGGGCATTTAACAACAAAAAACTTCCCCTACATTATTTAGCCTAGAGACATCCAAGCGCAAAAGCCACGGAACGCTCTTCCCCACCTCCTTTTAGCCACAGATAAACCCCACAAACAGTAAAAGAGAAGGTTTTAATTAAAATTGGTACTTATGAGCTTGCAGTTGGTGGCAGACCCCTTTTTCAATAAATGATGTCACTTTGGACAGTGGCAGCATGGGAGTGCAATGGAGGCTGCGAGCAAGCCTGTGTTGGGTTTTGGCACTGGCCTAGCAATCATAAAAAGCACTTTGGTGTGTACAAATCAAGGCTGAGCTGTGCCCAGCGCCCTGGTGTGCCGGGCAGGGAGGAGGGAGGTGCTGGGGAGTGATCAGCAGGCAGCAATCCCCATGGCCACGGGCACTGCCTGCACCCCGGCTGCCCCCTGCACCCCTCCTGCTGCAATGCTGATGAGGATTTTAAAAGTGCCCAAACCATTTACTGGTGTCTGCAAAGCTTCTTCACTTCTCACACTGGATACTTCAGCCTCACTTATCTGCCCCTTCATCTCCTTCACCTTTCCCGTTCCCTAATATCTTCAGGAAAAAAACTCCCTTAGAGATTTATGCAATCCCCAAATCCTGGTGCTAATATTGCCGTGTGCTCACTCAGCTCAGGACCCGTAACTCTCTTCCAGCCGATGCAGCGTACAAGCTCTTTGGGGCAGAGACTGCCCGTGTGTACCCAGCCCCGGTAAAACTGCGCCTTACCCTCCACTGGTCTTCGTGAATGACTGCAACATGCCATTACAGGAGCAAATGGGTATGTCAGTAATCTCCCACATTGACTTGTTATCCTCATAAAGGCAAATTGCAACTGATTGCCCCTTACTTCCACCTAGAACCCTCCCCTCCAAGCAAGACCTTAAGAACTGCGCACAGCCCTGCACAGCCCTGTGTTTAACTACAATTTACTGATTAGCTACCAGGCAGCAGCACACAGGGATCACATTTCATCATTTTGGTATTTTTTTAAGCCCTGAATAAGCCATAAGATGCTCTGAGCACTTACACACCATGTATTCCCTACAACCTGCTGTAAGCAGGGGGCTGAAGTCTCAGTGAAACGCTCCTCTACTCAATAATGGAGGGATGTAGAAGATCATAGCCCAAAAAAACAGAGCCGTGGGCAGACCTTATGCTGCTGGAGGATCTCCCAAGGATGGAGATGGCTGTGGGGCTTGGCCAGGAGGACATGGAGTGGATGCTGAGGCCAGCACACCAAGGGGTCCCATGGAAAGCAAACCCCAAAGGAGCTGCAGGGCTGGGAGGAGACTGAAGGGATCCTGGAGAGCCACGCAAGGAAATGTTTTGGTTCGTGGAAAGAAACTTTTGTGCAAAACCCCTCATAAAAAGCACTGCACAAAACCCACCCTTGCCAGTGGGCTTGGGAAGCTGAAGACTGATGACGTGAACCTATGGCAAGGCTAGTGCCTCAAGGAGAGGTCATCTGCACGATGAGCACAGAGGGAGCTTCTACTGGCGATAAATAAACACAGACAACAGGAGCTCTGCAGCCCCAGCCAGCCCCACCTCAGGTGCCGGCGGGTTCGCAGGACTCCTACACAGAAAGTTTTTTTGTGGGCTTGCCAATATTGCAAAACCACCGCGTAAGCCGGGTGAGAAACTGAAACCCTTTCAGTGGTCAGCACAGCGCGGCACAGCGCTCACAGAGCTGAAGGAGGCTGTTGTGCCGTTCTCTGTTTCGGGCCACATCTTTCCAAACCCCTTTCACATGAGACAGATGCTTCTGCTTATGGTTTCGTGGGCAATGCAAGAACCTAAAGCACTTGGGAGGATGGTGGCTCATTACAGCAGGAACTTGGGTTCTCCAGAGGTAATTTACTGCAGGGAAGGACTTCCCAGCCGTGGCCAGACCAGGAGGACTTTTAAATTACTTTCTTTATGTACCCAACTCTGGGGACTGGACCGGTCATGCATCATTGCAACGGCTCTTCCGAGTCACGAATTGTCAGGTCATCATGCCAGGTGGCTGGAAATGCTGCACCACTATCTCGACAGGGGAACACTTAAGGAAAGTTCATCCTAATTAATTAAAATTGTGAATTTAAAGTAGATTAATTAAACTGCATTAAATCCCCGTGTAAACTCCTCAATCAGACTTTAAAGTGTTTTTATTAAATTGCTAAAGCAAAATTCAACTAAACCAAATTAAGGCCACTTCATTTCTAAATGACAGTGTCTACACGAGGATGTAATGCAGTTTATCTAATTCACTTCAAAGTTATTTCACATCCATTTCAATTGTCCCCGTGTAGACAAGCCCAAGGAATCCCGTCGCTCACGAGCCTGTGTACAAATATGGGTAACAACAGGGCCATTTTTAGATTGCCTTTTTAGGAAATTATTTGCAAATATCCTCTTGGACAAGAGAGCAAAGAATTGATTTTCGGTGGGACCAGGGCAGGGAAGGACAGCCCTCTCCTGTCAGCTCACGGCATGTGGGAGGACAGACGTCCCTGGCTTATCCCCGCATTCAGGGAGATGTGGAGGAAAGGAAGGGGACACACACAGCCAGGAAAGCACTTTGCAAACGCAACTGCACGCCCAAGGTGCCTCTGACCATATCGCTGCAAGATGTTTCCGTTCCCAAGAGGGAAACATGGAGTTTAAGGATGAAATAGTGGAGATGAGGAAAACGGAGGGTGCTGGGCATGACATTCATAGTAGGTGCACGGAGATTGCAGGTTCACAAGTTGTCGTGTTGTTGGCACTGGGGGCTGCAGAGACCTTCCCTAATCCCACCGAAGCTGCTGGGCAGGATGGGGGTGCAGCCTTCAGATCCCTTCACAGCATGAGGCTGTACCCACAGGCCTCCCCAGCAGCAAGAAGAGGACTCTGGCTGCATTTAGCAAAGCTGGTGGATTTGGGGCATCTGCAGAGCCCCCTAGGAGAGGTGCGAGGGACTTGGTGGGACGGCAGTACGGGGGTTCTCCTCTCGACCGGCAGATCCCCAACCCCTCAGCTGTGCAGGGGAGAGCTGTCAAAGTGCAAAAATATATTTTGGTGGAGCTAGGAGAAAGCCCTGGGGGGGCTCAGGTTTGGGAAGGTTACCTGTGTCTTGCTGGGCTGCTGGAGTTGAGACTTCGTGCAGCCTTTCCAAAGAAACCGCTTGGCACTGAGGCCCTGCTGCCCTTGGCCAGTGATTCCCCCAGCAACACCCATGATTTGGGGAACTCTACAGAAGGCAAAGGGTTAAGGCAGCCCTGTGGTTTACAATTTAGTAGCAGTCAAGCCCGCAGCAGCAGCACAGACCTTCGCAGGGAGGCTGGAGAGGCTGGAATAACTGCTGGCTGGAGCTGCAGCATGTCCAGAGGCAAGAGCAATAAAACCAGAGTGGATTACATCCCTTTAGAAACCCTCAGGAAAAAAAAAAAAAGGAAAACAAGAGAGTTAAAAAAAAAGGGAACGAAAGAAAGCGTAAACCACAGATTATGTCTGTTGGCTGTTTTTTGATAAGCTCTGCTACAAACACAATGCTAATGAGTGTAAGGGACATCCTCTGTGTGGGGTGGCTGCTTGACCGCATTTTGTCTGCATGTGGCTGATTTCCTCACCCACTGCCAAGCCCCGTGGCATCGCTCCCTGCCGGGGCTTTTCCTTCGCCTCCTCGCCTCGCCGCTCGGCCCTCCACGGCCGTCAATATTTCACCCAACCTGCGTGAGTCAGCAGTAACCGAAGGAAAGGACTGAAGGCAGAATAAACACGCCGTCGCCTGGAAACTTTCCCTCCAAAGCATTTCAGGGTCGATGTACGCTGCCCACGTGAGCTCCAGAGCGGGGCCGGGCGGCTTTGGAGCTCTTTTCATATTAACACTATATGATTCTTTTTTTTTTTTCCCCGGTTGATCCCAAAGTCCACCTGGCTTCTGGTGTTAATTTACCCTTTGCTAAAGCCTTAGCTGCCCCCTTTTATACTGCCGGGCTCTTTACGAATCCAATGGTGATTGTCTTCCCAAGGCATCTACTGGGTTGCGTATAATTCCTCTAATTAAATGTAAAGGAGAGATGGTTTGGTGGAGCACCATTTCATCATTTCCCCTCTCGCTTCACGCTGTGGACTTTAATGAGGACCTAAAACACCATCTTGACTTGGCTTTAGTTTCAGGCCAGATGAGCTTTGCTTGTTAAGACAGTCTTTGCTTGTCAGGAAAAATAGCTTTATTAAGGTCATGTAACGTGGAGGGTTTGATTAAAGCTAATCAAGGAAGAAAACCAGACTGAAGCGGTGCGAATCAAACTTACTGCGACATGTTTAACATAACTTCACCTCGCCTATCTGTTAAAAGCAGACAGAAGTAAGATCAAGTTACCCAGAAGAATGCCTGAGCCGGGGGAGAGCATATAACACCATACAGCATCGTATAGCACCGTACAGCACTGCACAGCACCATACAGCACCGTATAACATCCTGCAGCACTGTACAGCACCGTACAGCACCGCACAGCACCATACAGCACCATGCAGCATCATACAGCACCGCACAGCACTGCACAGCACCGCACAGCATCATACAGCACCGTGAAGCACCGCACAGCACCGCACAGCATCATACAGCACTGTACAGCACCGCACAGCACCATGCAGCACCATGCAGCACTGTACAGCACTACACAGAACCATACAGCACCGTAGAGCACCATGCACACTGCAGGTTAACCCATGCGGGGCTTCCTGGGAGCGAGCTGGCAAACTTCAGCACTGCTGCTCCGCTTTTAATCCTCGGGAGCCGGGCTTCCTGGTGCACGCTCAGCGCAGGCTAATTGCCGCCCAGTGTAGCAGCCTGGCCGGCAGTGCGGAGGCAGCCGCTGCTGCCCTGGAATCCACACCGCGCCAGCGCGCTAATCTGGAGGGGTTTCTAAACCTAAATAACAACGGGTGGCTGCAAGTGCCATGCTCCCGACAGAGCGGGTGCCACGCTGGGTCGGAGACCCCATCTCGCTTTCCTCTGGGCTCTTTTATCAAGGTGATGGGAGTTTTACAGAAAATACATGGTGTTTTTCAAATCTAAAGGGCTGTCCCGTCACTGAGGCTCCTTATGGCTGTGCCTCATGTTTTGGATTTTACTGGATATGTATTGCTATATTTTACTCTAAAGAGTCTGCAGCTGGGAGCTCATCCTGCTTCCTCCGTGCAAGCTAATAACCGTGCTCCTTGCTTTTAGTTTTACTTTGTTTTTACTACGCAATGTCAACAATTGCAGACGGGGCCATCTGAGGAGATCATTTGGGAGAGCTGGCTTAAAAAAAAAAAAATCATAAAAAGTAGGTGCCGGTCCATAAGTTTGGAGAGTTTCTGAGAAACCTACAGCCCTGGTCAACAGCCAAATGCCATCGGCCAGGCCCTCGAGCAGGCCCTCGAGCTCTATCGACTGCAAAACACCCATGTAAAGTGCTTTGGAAAACACGGATGAACTCAAGCCCTCAGCACCCAAGGAGTTCGAGGGACATCGTCCCACCTCGTGGGGTCCAGATCCTGCCGAACCATCCCCCAGCTGCCAAAAGTAAAACTGCCAACCAAATTACCTCCGCTTTTTGGTTTTGCTCCTCAGCCCCTGGGTGGAAGGAAAACGCCGACGGATGTTTGAGACGCGGTCGGATTAAGCCGCAAGGTACAAGCTCTCACAAGCAAAAGCAATTAAACGAGGCCTTTTTGTTGTTTTTAAGAGAGAAGTTAGAACCTCAGCGCTATGGAAGGGGCTTTTTAAGGATAATTTTCTCCAGAGAAGTTCAGGAACTCCAAACATACACAGGGATATCCTGCTTAGGACGAGGCTCAGCATTAAAAAAACACAGTCTAAACAAAAACGTGGGACTACTCCCCTGCTCCAGCTCCGCCACTCGGCGAAGGATGGACAGGAAATTACCAGCAGTGGCATGGGGGCTGCTGCCAAGAGGGAGCGCGGAAACAAAAGACCCTCTATTGTGTAGGAAAACCTGACAGCCATCCCCTCTGCTATACTCTGTACTCCCGTAAACCTTTCCTGTGAGATATGATTTGTGACAGCTTTCCACATTTCCAGTGCCCTGAATTCCACCTCCCCCCTGCACACGCAAGCGGGATCTGCATCTACACCAAGTTTCGTACAGACACCAGCCTTCAAAAGCCCTTATTTCTTCTTATTTCTTCTTCTTTCTCCTCCAGCAGCCACCCCACAAATTGCTATTAAGAAAGTAAATTAGATATTTGCCCTCACGAGAGGCAGCAGCAGCCCCCTATTGCACAAAGGGCTGAAGGGGCTCGATTTTCTTCATTACTTGGCTGGTTTGCCTTCAGTGCAAAATAGAGAGCTTTTTTGGTAAAATACTAATATTTGATATTTCTGTGTTTCTTTTTGAAGCCGTATACTGTAATTGACTAACGGGTCATTCTCAATTAATTATATTTAACAAGTAGAAGATGCGGAGCAACGCTCCCTCCCCCAAATTATGTCCTTTGGTTATTTAAATAGGTGCAAGTAGAGGGATGGGAGAAGGAACAAGTCCGTAAAGTATCAGCTGTGGAAGTTTGTTGGGAACTTTCCAAAACCCTACATCTGCTTGGCAACAGCTCAGAAAGGGATATGGTTACTCTTTTAACAGTAACACAGCTTTCCCAGGCTACAATATATGAAAAACAGCTTACCCCCAAGCAGGGAAGGGCCAAGCAAGAGCTGCAAAAAAACCCCCCACAACCGCACTAAGACCCTGTCACCTCCCCAGAGCCAGCCAGGGACGATGGCAAATGCCATCCTCCGATGCAGGGAGGTGGGCAGGTCGGCCGTGGAAACCCCCCCGAGCCTCCCAGCACCCTGGGGTGGGCTTTGCTGCCATGCACATCTCGGGGTGCCTCCTGCCGCAGCTGGAGTGGGGGCTCCCGCACCAGGTCCTGCTCTGACTTTTTTGGGGAGAAACACGGCACAGTTCTTGTCAGCATAAGCATTTGTTCACCACAAACAACACATCTAAAGGCACTGTTTTTAATTATAGCATTAATTGATCTCTCTCTCGTTTTTTTTTTCCAGCTGCTAATTAGAGAGATAATATCTCAGTTGCTTTACGAGCGTTAGAAGACTTTTGCTTGTGTGGAGATACTTCTGCAGTGGAAAGCAGAGGTGGATTGAGTGGAGAGCAATTGTTTTGCAAAGAGAAGAAATGATTTAGCACAGTTGGGTGCATTTTTTTATATTTTAATTAATCTTGCTTTAGTAAAAAAAAAAGAAAAAGAAAAACTTCCCGCAGCCCATTTTGCGATTAGAGGGCAGGGAGGCATTAGGAAGATTTAGTGCCTCTGGCAGGTCAGGAAAACACGTGAAAAAATCGGAAGTAAAAACAATAGCGCAAGAGAAAGGGGGAACGCATTTGGCACGTGATAAGACGCCTCTCCATCGCAAAAGGAGTGGGACACGGCTGCCCCAGCCCTCCCACATCAGGAGGGGTCTGCAGGGAGCATCCCGGCGCCTGACGCCCATCCCAGAGGCTGGTGGGCTCGGCATGCTGCCATCGCTCCTCCAAAGCCCAGGATCTTTGCCGGAGCAGAGGAAACATGCGTCTAGATGTAGTTTTACAACTAGGCGAAAGTTCCCGCAGCAGCAGGACATGCGGCTGGCACTGCCTAGTGTGACCCATTTCTAAAATAATTACAGCCTGAGTCACAAACCTGTTAAGACCCAATTAACAAAAATGTTATGCATCAGTGATGCGTGTTTTGTCCAGAACTTTTAATTCCACAGTTTTTCCAAGTAAATTCTCTCTCTTTATTTTCTAGTCATTAAATCCCCTCCCCTGGGTGCGAGTGGTTGCCTTCCCATTGTGTTGCGAAAGGGTTAGCGGGCCAAGAAGTCAGAAGGAAAAGGGTGTCATTACTTGTTGCCACTTTGTGGTGGGGAAAAAAAATAAAATAAAAAAAAATTTAAAAATAAACTCTTACCGCTCCCAAAGCCAGGGTGAAGCCCTGGGGACACCCGGCGGAGGGCAAGGGGGTCAGACTATGCCTGGCTGTGGGGTGATGGCAGGGAAGGGGCTGACTCTGCCCTGGCCTTTGCAGACAAGAAGAGGCAGTGGAGAGGATTTTATTTGGCAGATGGGTGCAGCTATTGAGCTTATGCAGTAGTGAGTTTTTGGCTGCCCGAGTGGGTAGCCTGTTGTTTACTGTTTATGGATTTGTCAGTTTTAATTATTGTGAAGTGCCCAGATGCTCTGGCGACCAGTGCCATAAGCATTTAGGGAGCAAATATATAACGAAATGCACTTGAGAACATCTCCGCTACCTCCCCGTCCCTCTTCTCCCTGCCTCCTGGGACACCCTACGGCACAAAACACTGGCTCTCCTCAGCACGGTGTGGCCATGCCGTACTGCTGGGCACGCGACACCCTGACCAGCCGCAGAGTGGTCCAGAGCTGTCCCACGTCCTTCCACTTTGGAGCTCCGGCTCCATCAGAGCCAAGCCCACAGCAAACACAGGCTGCTGGCAACGGGGGCCCCCTTAACCCCCGGCTCTGCATTTTGCTGTTCCGACCCCCACCACAGGCTCCAGGCATGCAAATCTGGAAGCAGATCTGCTTCCTTGCACCTTTCTTTTTTTTACCGTCCATCTTTTTGAGGTTATTGGACTCTGTTTTATATAACAAGGTTACGTGCATGGCAAATAGTATAAATGTATCCCAGACGCGGCCGTTTAGGAATGCTCCCCCCCCGGTTACATATGTACTTTTCATCTGCAGTAGTAGGGCTGCAAGTGGCCGTCTCCAAGCGCTCAATAGCCCGCTCTTTCCTGACTCCATTGTAATCCATATTCCTCCTCCCTATGTGAAACGCTTCACTAGATAAATTCCACTGTATTTCAGAAAGTTTTCCACAGCTCCCTAAGTGTTTCCATATGACACTGTACTCTACAGGTAACTTGAGTTAAAGCCATTCCTTAAGCAAAACTCCCTGTAAAATTTTCCACTATCTCAGCAGTACTCTATGTGCTGTCATTAAAGCAGAGCACATATATTTCTGAGCAGGATTTGCAGCGATGTCAGATTGCTCAGTGAGACCCAATTAGGTTTTTTTGGGTTTTGTTTCTTTTTTTTTTTTTTTTTAAAAAAAAAACCACCAAACTTCCTCGCGCAGGTCTTTTGCCTGTTCATTTACTGAGGTCCTTTTTAACAGTGGAAGATGGAGCTTTCTAAGCCACGCAGGGCGCAGGCTCGGAGTGCGGCTTGGGCTGGGAGCAGCGTGGATAATGCCAGCCTTGTTCCTGCTGCCTTTTCACTCTGTTCCCAACCCTCCTTTTTCCACCCATTTCCCCAGGAACGGCAGCGAACCCTAAATTGCAAACACCTGCTCCATACATCATCCTCAAGCCTGGCAAGACCGAAACGGCGGCAATGCTTGGCGTTCCTGCGAGGAACTTCTCCCCAAAACGCTCAGCCCTGGTCCCCAAGGATGGCAGCAAAACTGCTGCACGCATAAAATAGTTTAATTTGCAAATACGCTTATGCCAAAAGAGTCACTCCTGTTCTCTAGAAGCCCTCAGCAGTGATGCACAATCTCCAAAGCAAGGCAAAACGTGTAATTTCGGAGCAAAGAGCACTAAGTATGGAGGAAAAAGCTGAGTTGTGTAAATAGGATCGCAGTGCCCTGTGCATGCAGCGACTGCTCAACATCTGGCTGGATTCTGGAGAGAGAGAGAGAATCCAAGATGGCAGGAAAGATTAATTATTTTGTAACTTATTCTGGTTTCAATGAACTTTTCTCTGGTTATAATCAAGGTTTTAAATGGCATATTGGATGCATGCTGGGCAGTGGTAAGCTGAGGTGGGGTGCTCTGTCTTTGGGAATGACAGAAGCAATCAGCCAGAAATCCGACTTGTAACTGTCCCGCAGAGCCCGTTACGCTGAAATAGCTAATTTGCCACTGGTTTAATTAATAAGCTATATTATTGGTTAATTTTATACCATTCTGAACTTTTGTCAAGGAAAAATGGTTAATTTTAGAGTGAATGGATTTGATGCAGCAGAAATAATGAATCAACAACTTTTTTAAAGGTATGGGCTCAGAGCTTTGCTTTGATTAAACCCCACATTTTTATTACACAAATAATGTCCATCACTGATAGACTCCTTTACAGACAAAGAATCTCCCCTGTCTTCAAACTGCTTTTTAAAAAGCTATTAAATACTCTGCTCCTATCCCAGAGTTTTACACATGCAAATACACCCCTAAACAGTTTTAATTCTCTTTTTTCCCCTCATCTATCTCCCTGCTTTCCAGATGGACCACCAGCTTCCCACCATTGCCAGCAACAGCTTGTGTATTGTTTGTTTAAAACAAAGATGATGCATTAAATATCATATACGATGTGAGGAGTCAGGTTAAGGATAACACTCGCGAACCGAAACGCCATGCTGAGCCAGTCTCAGTCCATCATTCGAAAGGTTGGTACATGCAAAGGGAGACAGGATCTGCCCATCCCCTGCCTTTAGGGAAGGAGCTTCCCTACCCGCATTGAAGATCCTCTGCCTCCAGAGAGAGTTAAACTTGTGCGAACACTCTCCAAATTATACAGGCTAACCAACAATTATGTCATTTCATTCAAACATTCATTCACCCGTCATGTGCCCAGATTAAACAGTAACACTTTGTTTGAAACATTCTGCTGAAATTAGCAGACCAGAATTGCCTTCACCTATATTTAAGCACTCAGTCCTGCATCAAACGTAGCCTCGCCTGAACTCAGGTGGGTTTAGGCAAGAGTTTAGCACTTGTATATGAATCAAACCCATACTTTTGTGTGTCACACATGTATACATGATTATTAGATTTGTGCTGGTAGCGATAGCTCTATATAGATATATTCACAAGGATATGGAGCTGCTAAGATTTAAAGGAAAAAATATGAATCTGAGAAGAATTTATGAATCTGAAGAAACTATGACTCTGAGAAGAGATCTATGCTTACTTATAGTGCCCACAAAAAGTATTTGCAAGCTGTGATAAAAGAAAAACAACATACAAAAGCTGTAGCTTGGTCAGTGTGCTGCGGTGACGGACTCGGAAAGAGCAAAATCTGAGTTTAGGGCTGGCAAGTTTGCTTCTTTAAGAACGGTGATCCAGGACACAAGCTGGATTTTAATCATCGTATTGTGCTTGAAAGCAGAAGAACAACCAAACCAACACCAGCCCTCTCCTATACGCTTGTCCATGTTCTCCCAACCGTGGGACATGGGCAGCCCTGCCGCCCGCCGAGCATGGCACCACTCGCACTGAGCACAAGCTGCTGGTGCGCGCCGCAGGAGAGTAGGGAGCTCCAGGATGCCCAAGTCTGGCATTAATGCTAAAATCTGTAGTGCTACCAACATCTCCAAGATGCCAGTTTGCTGCCATCAGCTTTGTGTGACAGGAGAGAATAGCAGGCAGATTGCGTATCTAATGAGCCACACATATTGAAAATCCACAGCAATCTCTGGAATACATGTGGATTTGTATAAAACTCTAAAATATGGCCTGGATGGTGTCCTGACTGCCAAAACCACAATGAATTCACTGTTACTGTCACTAATCTCCATGTATGTTACATATGGTTGACATTCTTCTTTAACTCTCATATTTTTTGCATGTGTGCGTATATAAATAGGGTAAGAGGGAGGCTAGGAGCAGGCAGACAAACAAACAACCGGCTGCAATGCACAACGTTCCCATTAGGCACTGGAAAATTAGTCCAAAGTGTGTTATACAAATCTGCAGAGCCCCAAACAGCACGTTTTCAAGCGTAGGTGAAGTCTAGGTCCATCCTGGGAACCCAGATGTGCCTTCCTGGCGTCATGTTAAAGCATTCAACCTGAAGTCGGAAGGGCTGCTCCAAGTCCTGCTGAATCCAGTGGGAATCTCGAGGCATTTCAATACGATATGGGGCACTTCATGCACTTCCTGTGTTCCTTCAGGTCAATAATTTAGAATATTTAATTCATGCTTCATCTTAAAGAATTTGCTATTCATATGATATATGTTGCCTTAACTGCCCAACTGGAACATGAACCCTTCCAGAAGCAGGAATAAACCCCCTTTTATTAGCAATGCAATATTACATGGCGTGCTGGCAGAAAGTTGTATGTGAACTAAGAAATAATATTTCATGCATTCCTTCTACTTTCTAGGCAAATTTATGCCACATTTTATACCACTGCAGCGTTATGAGTGGCACTGCTTATCTCTGTTTCAGTGCACTTCTACTAAACAGTAGGTCAGCTGAAAACTTTGTTTACCGCCTGAGGAGAAGCAAATAGTAGTCATGCATGGTTGGCAGGGGCTTGTGATATGATATATTCACTGCTGTTATATGGCTCATCATATAATTTAAGTCTACTGTAAACAGCCTATTTATGATACACATCTCTTTTGGACATGCAAATTCTTTGACTTTTGAGAACAGAATTACAGTTATGGCTATGTTCCTCCTACCAAGTGGCGCTTGCCGTTGGTAAGTGTTAATAATGAAGTGAATATGGTTCCAGAAGAGAAGACCTCTCCTAATTTTCACTTTAAATAAACTCAACAAAATCTCAAGCTAGGTAGTTCTTTGATGGTTATTTCCCAGGAGATCCACTCACTCCCCTCACCTTTTTATCAAGTCTAGCTGTTCTTAACAGGCTGTTCACTTTGGACATCCTATAGCAATTTGCTTTTCTTCTCTGTTAAAGCTATAGTCTCTCCAATGATGCTGTGGGAACGGTACCCACAGCAAAACAAGGGTGCCAGCAGCCCCACTAAATCACAGAAAACAGCATGGCCAAGGGCTCTAGGGATGGGTGAGAAATTTTGCAGTCAAGAAAAAGCAGCTGGTCTCACACACTGAGGTCCCCAGGATGGTCCCATGAGGGACCCTCCTTGCTCACACCCCTATTTTGGGAAGAACAAACCCTGAGCACTGCTACCCTGATGCCACCCGATGCTGCAAACAAGCCCGCTCTTCCTAGTCCGCATGATAAACCATTCATGGTTTTTATTTGCCTCCTTTATATTTGCCATTCAGATTTTATAGAAGACACTCAAGCAGTCACACGCTATGGACACTGGAGCAACCCCCCACTTGTGTGCTGCACCTGATTTTGAACAAAGAGACTGCAAGTACATGTGCCGAAGCCAAGAAAAACTGGCCTTTATCATTGGGGGTTTTTAACTTTTCAAAGCTCGAGCTCTGGGCTGTCTAAAGCCAACATATATAATAAAAAGTCATGTGGTAACTTTCTGTGCTTGTGCCAGGGGAGAGCAAATCTCAGAGTGTTTCTGAAACCCTACAACAGGGTTGGGTCCTACCACTCACTCCTCAAAAATTATACCTCTTCCACGACTTTTAAGAGACTTCCTTTCTAAACGGATGTATCAGTAGCAAAAAGCATTGGAAATCTCTGGGGTTTTTGCAGGTGCATGTGGATGCGCGGGCAGGAATGGCCCCAACCCCATCGATCAGAGAAAGCACTGCCGTGTTCATCAGAACAAGGACAGCATTATCCCAGGCACAACGTCTGTCTGAGCGGATGGGCAGCGGGGGAGTGGGTGCCACTTACTTTCATTTTTGAATATACCAGACAGTTTTATAGCTTGCTACATTTAAATAAGCTCCTACATCACTGTTACATGGTCTGACCTAGACTGGTAAGCGTCTTCTGCAAGCCAAGAACGACGGTAATGGTGATAACATCAATATCTGTGCTGTGGCTGGACTGGGCACTGCACAAATACACGGTGTCTATGCTCTGGAAACTTTAAAATCTTAAAAGACAAACAGAAAGAAGAAAAGAAACAGTGGCACTCCCACTTTTATTCCTGATGAACCGTACTATTACAGAACCAGTTAAATAGTTTGCCCAAGGCCACAAAGAAAGGCTGTGGCGGAGCTGGAAAGGGACCCAACCTCTGCACATTTCCAGCCACATGCTTTAATCAGTCCAGTGCTTTCTGCTAGCAAAGATTACCATATTCAATACTTTTCTAAGTACTTTTGAACAATTGTAACCACCACTTACTTTCATCTGAGTGGCTGTGAAAAGCTACATCATCCCTTGGTTTAATTTCTTTCCCCAAGAAGAATTGCATTTGAAAAGAGTACAAGCAAGTCTGAACCTGCTAATTACACTACAGTACCAGGATGGAAAAAATCATATAAAGGTATTCCTGATGTTATACATGCTCGTGTCAGTCAGGGCTTCTAAAGAGCCAGAAAAAAATGACGGCGACTTGTTCAAAGTAGACCGTACAAAAACACAGCTGGTCTTTGACTAGTCGTAGGTATTTTGTGGCCATTTCAAGACTACAGTAGTGGTTAAAATCTGTCACAGTGGAGGTGCAATAAGAGCTGTCTTGTTGTTCACAGGATTGGGCTCATCTTCAAAAAAGTGAGCTACGAGAAAAGCATGAGAAAGGGATGGGTGTGAGAGCCAGGTACCTGTAACGGCTTCATAGTGATCACACCATTGATGATCAGTGATGGATTAAACAAATGCATGTCCTATGAAAGGCTACATGCAAAACAAAACAAGCAAACAAAAAAAAAAAAAGAAAGAAAAAAAGACCCATATGGCATTTTTATTTTGCAGAACCTTGATTCTAACAAACACTCAAAACTTGCTCCCTTCTCCCTGTCCATGCTGGGAGCCCTCATGAGAACAAATTTCATCAGCCAGAAAAAGGGGTTGCATTCAGCCTTCACTGGCCCGTATGTTCAAGTGCTCAAAGACCAATGCTCAAAGACAACCCATAGTATTCACTAAATATCAGCAAAAAAATTATGGCAGGTATACCCGTAATTTAAATCATTTAATGCCATGTGATTTATGCCAAATAACAAAGAAGAATATTGCATGATGCCAGTTCTTCTGATTAATGTGATCAAGCTTTACATTTCTTTGGAGCTTCTCTTAATGAAGGGCAAGCAGAAATTTCCCCCCGCTAACCACTTTCCAGCTCCACTTTACTTCCTAGTGTTTTCCCCCATAGCGCACATCATTCATTTTGCTGAGCAACTACATTCACTTCTATTAGCCAGCTATTAATTACCTAGCCCTAATGGCAAGGTGACAGTCCATTGCATAGCCATCAAGAAGAGCAGATCGGAAAGTTCGTGAAGAACTGGGTTTTGAATAAAAATGAGGTTTGTATCTGCATCTTCTCCTCCTTGAGTGAATTGTGTATGGCATGAAGGACCGCCGTGCCCAAATGGCTAGGGCAGGGCTGGGACAGGAGGGCTAGTCCCTAGCCATTCAGGATGGCTGAAGGAATTGCTGTCTGTGCTGCCTGACCTGCGCAGCTGGATGAGGATTGCTGTTGACAGGCGTCCCAGGGAGAAGGGGAATAAGAAACGAAGAGGCAGGGAAACCCAAAGGTCCTCTGGAGAGGAGGGAAGGAAGCAGACTATCCTCATCGCATTTGGAGACAGATGTTCTCAATATCCCCGGCTCCGAAGGGTAGGAAGTGGTGAGCACAACTTGAGGAGCTCGGGTACTCTTGGCAAACGGCGCTGGTTTTTTTTTTTTTTAACTTTCTGAAGGACTGAAATGAATAGTGGTTTTAGTGGCATTCGAATCTGTCCATGGCATCTTCCTATCTGCTTTAGCGATCTGCTTCCTCCCAGTGCCCTGGAGGAAGAGCCCAGCTGAAGAAGCAGAAGGCTGGTCTCACAACACAGCTCTGGATGAAACTCAAGAAGACTCTCCGAAAACCCGCACCTCGGATTGAGGCCTCACACATTTCCAGAGCAGATGTTACAGGGACCAACAGACTTGTGCGCCTCTATTCATCCCCTACAAGCGCTTTCCTCTAAAGGCATCGGGGGTCTGTTCCGGCATCGCCGTGCGGGGATTTATGTATGTTGCTCCCATTAGTGTTAATGGTAGTTAAACACATACAGCAATTTCTCTCACTCTTCAGGAAGAGAAGAGAGCCTTATGGATGAAAAGTTTGCTATTAAGGATTCTTAATACAATGGAAACATTCTGTCTCTTTTAATTGTAATTTACTTCTAAGTGTAACTGCTCTGGGTTGGGAAAATCAGGATTCAGTCCAATTCAATTATGCAATTCTTGCCACCTGGTAAGCCTTGTTATTTTATAAAAAGTACTGTAGTAGAACTGGCAGATTCATTCATGTTCAGAGCGTAAGCGCTGTATACTGTGTAATCACTGGCTCATAAAAAATAGTGCAGTGCGAAAGTCAACCGCTCAATTATAATGCAATCTTTAAAAAAGAATATGCAAAACCAGTAGGCGAGATTCATCTTTGGTTCAGCTGGTTTACGATTATAAGTTCACTGTGATCTTTGCTTTGCAAAGCTTTTCAGTACAGGCTCAACCTCAAGTTAAAACCAAGTGCAACACATGACCCGATTCACTCCGGCATGGTTCAATCGATCAGCACCTACTTGCAGACACTGGCAGATAATCTCTATCCAGAGGGCACTGATGGGAGGGCATGCTAAATCACGGGAATGCAGGAAGTTTTATTGGGCTAATACACATTTACTCTGACTTAGCTAATGAAGCTGCAACGACATAATACAGGAAAGGAAAATATGGCCCCAGCAACCAGGAATGCTTTCATTAGCTCCGGCACACGGGCACCTGACAGCCGATCACAACCCCACACGCCACCCTCCATCCCCGCAGGCTAACAAGCTTCCCTGCATCCTGTCTCTGCTAGAAACCCTGAACATGGCTACATTTACTGCCTGTATCAATGACTCATGTATTGCCTTGCATGCAGACAGTGGCAAACGCATATACATGGTATTTTTTGCAGCAACCAGTTAACAGATACAGAAAAGTAGCAGGACTTGCTGGTGGAACAATTTTAATCTACTGAGGCTAGTAAGTGTCTGAGGGAAAAACTCCCCTTGCCTTCAGCAGCTTTGGCCTAAGCTCCACCAATCCTCTTTGCCCGCAGCAGGCAGTGACCAGGAGTCAGATGTTCAAAGGAGATGGATCAGAGTGCAGGACCAGGACTACCAACAAGCACTGGAAGCTCCTCTAAACCAATGTCCGAAAACCGTAACTGGAAGATTAATTGCATTTTTACGAAAAAAAACAGTATCAAAATTTTATTTTGCAGTTCTTTTTCTCTGGATTTCTGTATTCTGAGATAAGGGCTAAAGTTTGCAGAAGCCTTGGAAAGTTTGAAAACACTTGGAGAACCCAGGTGGACCAGCCAGCTCTGCCACGGGAGGACAGAGGGTCTCTCTGCTCATCATCACTATTGTCACTGCTTCATTTGGCCTCTTCACACCACTTTATAAGCCCTCCTTCCCAAGATGAGAGCTTTCAGCCTGTATTGGATGTGAGCACCCCCCCAGTTGCCATCCCAGCCGGGGCAGACTAAGCCAGGGTTTGCCCACATGTGCAAAGGAGAGGGATGAGGGACACAGAGCTGGGTTTTACTAATTCCAAAAATACTCCATGGACTTCTCACCTGACAGCTCTGCACATCTGATAGCAAGAGTGGGATGTTTTGAAATCTTGCACCTTGTAAATAGGAGAAGCACAGCCCGATCAAAAAAATGTGAAGTATAAATTAATATTATAACTTCAGTTTGTATTCTAGCTCCGACATAATGAACCTGCCAATTTTGATCGCAAAGTGAAAACTCATCTCTTTATTTTGGACAAATAGGGTTAAGCTTCTTAAGCAATTCTTTGTTGTTTTGACTTCAACAATTTATGCAAATGAGATGTTAATTAGGGTAATTGTAACTTAAATTATGCTTGTGTAAACCTCTCCATTGGTAGGAAAGTGTGGGAATCCAGACAACTGGTATTTAAAGCAGCTGTACTAACTCACTTCTGAAAGCAAAGCATACCAAGATCACTTTCATGTCTTTACAATTTGTTTTTATGAGGTGATAACATTTTTACAAATACCATCATTTTTGCTTTTTTATATTGTAAGTGACAGTCTGACATTTTACAACTGGCTTATTGAAAACAAGAATTGAGCACTCTCGCTGTAACGGACATTAACTGCTCAATAGAGATTCACATGCTAATGAGGTGAGAGGGGCTCCAGAAAGTTTTGATAAATGCGACACACACTCTAACTAGCAGTGAATGTGAGTTGACAAAGAACATCTACACCAGGGTTCAATAAAATGTAACCCTTTAAATTAATCATACTGGCAGTATTTAATAGAATGCACAACAATCTCTTTTCTGATGGCTATAAAGCAGAAGAAATGCAAAGTCTCGACAAATGAAAGTTCCCACATTTCCCTCTTCACACTGCTACTTTCATTCGAACTTCTACAATTGTTAAAAAAAGGTAGTTACTGTAAATAACAAAGTAGGAGGTTTAATTGTTTCCTTCTTTTAAAGCAGGATGCTTTTTCTTCACATTTATTTGTCTGGATTCTATTGAGCAAATACCCCGACCCAAAAGATTGATCATAAAAAGCATCACTGGTTGTGCTCGGAAGGAAATTTAAGGATACCGTATAGCAAAGAGAGGCTTAAATAACCAGTTTTCTGCTGGGCCTTTTTTCAGTCCAACTTGGTGATTTTTTTCCTTTCACTAAATATAGCTTGAAGGAAAACACGCTGCCGCGGATAATCAGAAGCAGAAAGTGAAGTTCAGGGGCTTCCTTCAAACCAAACTCCTCAGACTTTGCTGAGATTTGCTCCAACGAGAGGCAAAACTGGAACTTGAGCTCCAGCATCAAAGCAGAGGAGGTGCAAAATTTTTCATCCTGGCTGCCTTATAAGTTTATTTTTTATTTTCCCGTCCTGTCAGTCCTGACCCAACAACACCAACCATTACAAAGTGAGTTTGTGAGATCCCAGGAAATAAAAGTATTGGAAGGCCGATCGCAGCCCTTGCCTCCATGCATTACACTAATGCGTTATTTCTTCCTAAAGTGACAATCCCTGATATCCTTTTTGGGTTTAGCCCGTTTTAATCTTGGCAGGAAGTGTAAATCTGTGCGCTCAGCAGCATTGCAGGCTTGCTGGCTGTCAACATTTTGCCTCCGCCAATGCTTGAGAGGTATTCCTGTCATTTCACTGGGGTAGGAGACTTCTCTGTCTGACAAACAAAATCTCCCCAAGTAGTACGTTATGCCAAAACGCTGGCAAACGTACCCTGCTCGCTGCATTTCAAGCCGTTTTGGTAACTCAGACTTGCTCTCACAGCAACTGCTGAATGGCTATATACAACATGAGGAGCCCGTTTCAGGCAGCCTCACTGGCAGAGAAAGGAGTATATCCATGAACAAACTCAGAAAAAAATCCTCCACCCGTCTCCCCATCGCCTTCAGATTTACAAGCTTACTCCAGTACATTTTAAACTGATCAGCAGCTAGCATTCAGCCTGGTGAGCCTGCCTATCTAAACACGTGTCTGTGCTCCCCGAGAGGTGTCGGGGGCTACTCGACTTCTCTCCATGCAGAAATTGTGAGTCTGGAAAAACGAGCAAGCGGAGAAAGGCGTGCTGCAGTTCAGAAATGGCCATTTAGCCAAATTGCATACCTGTGCTGTGTCAGCTATATGGTAGATTCATCTCATTCCATTGGTCTAATGGATAGCAATTGAATTTAATTAGCAAAACTACTTTGACTTAGTCTCATACTGTGCTGAATGTAATGAAATCTTTCTCCTCTCTCTCTCTCCCCCCTCTTTTTTTTCGCCTCAAATAAAGAATGTCCTTAACTGCATTCCACCGTTTGAATATTAAAAGCTATATATGTTACTCCTAAGGACAGAGTACAGCCATCCCCTTTCACAGGCTTTAGATTTAGTTATTGTATTACATAACATAAAATAATTAAAAAGATACTTCGATAGTTACACACAGTATAAATTCAATTACCACGATGTTTCCATTAAAAGCACTTTTATAGTATGAATAAAATGCAAATCCTCTTTATGGATCAATACCAGAAACATAATTCTACGCTTCATCCTGAGAAGGAAGTTAGCCTTAATAAATCATCCTCTTAGATTAAAAAAAAAAAAAGTTTAAAAGATATGTATTTGAAGGTAATTTTCTAAAGCAGACATCATGCTCCTATTTCTTCTGGGGTCATTTTTTAATGGCAAGGTTCACAGGCTGCACCTCCTGCTTTCGTACAGACCCTGCCAAGGAGAAGGATGCCGAGGAGAAGAAAAGCCCAAGCCACGCTAACCAGTGCCGCGGCCGCTTGCAGCTCTGCCTGGATTTATTGAAATGCCCCAGATCTGGCAGCGAGAAGTTTGCAGCAGCTCACCCCCCCTGAAATAAAGTGAAAAGAAATTCCTCCGGATGGGTTTGGAGGGAATATTACTACCAAGCCTAACTTTTGCCTGGCCAGGCACAGCGAGACAAGTTCCTATGATTGATTATCGTGGTATCTCTGTATCTCTGACTTTGAACCATAACCTTTTTTGCGCACAATGACAGTTGGGACCTACCATTTGCCATCTGTAGAGATGGTGGGGGAGAAAAGGACTTCGTTTACATTAATCAACCAATTAAGAACAGACTTAAACAAAACACTAAAGCATAATAAAAACCTGACTGCTTAATAGCTTTCTACTTTTAATAGTTGCCTTCCCGTAGTCTGCTGATGGGAGTAGCACTGCTCTGCCCAGCCCCTGCCGGGGACGGTGCTCTGGCTCCGGGGCTGTGCACTACTCAATCTCAAATGAAGCTGAGGGTCCTCTGTTCCGAGCAGGACTGAGTCCTTTACAGGAAAAAAAAAAGAAAAAAAGAAAAAAAAAAAAGTTTGGAAACACAAGTTGTAAATCACAGCCGTACAACACGGCCGGGCTCTCCTGTCAACTGCGATCATTAGAGAATTATTTTCATGAGTATAAAATTAGTAACTAATCAAAGACACAAATCACTGCTTCAGTAAGAATTAACCTTTTCTTTCAAAGCTTGGGGCAGTATCAAGAGACCCCTATATATTTTGTCACTGACCCCTCCCTCATGGTTGGCAGCGTGTCCTGAAGGAGAGACCGAAATAGCGGCCAAATAATGGGGGGTGGACACTGCAGCCGGCCACCACTTCTCCAGATGCGGGTCTGGAGGAGATCCATGCACCCGGCCCGAGCAACTCGAAGGCTAATTCTGCTCTCAGTGACGGTGGGTAAAACCACTTTTGTGCAAGCTGGCAGAGAAATCTGGCTTCCCCTCACTGGTTTGGTAAGCAGATGCCTTGTGCAACGCACGCTGTGCACTGTGGAAGAGGAGGAGGGAGACCTCCGCGTTTCTGAAATGCATCCTCATTTGTGTCTCCAGCTGATGAGGTTGTGTTGTCAGCGGCTGTTTGCAAGGCCAGGACCGCAGTTGGACTGGTATCGTCAAGAGGTACCACAGCAGCATCTCGAACACCTGCTTGTTTCTGCTGCCTCTGGGGTACCCATCAGTGCAGCTCTTAGAAGGCCTCTTGGACTTGTCTATTTAGTGAAGCTATAGGAAAGCACGTGTTCATACTGATAAAAAATAAAACATTTATTAGAAGGAATCACCTTCAACTTGAGGCATTTCACACATGCCCAGATATCGCTAAATTGTCCCTTCACCACGACCTGCAAATGAAATGGACTGTTTTCTTTGTAAGAGGTGAAACGTATTTACGGACAAGGTGTACAAAAAATGCTCAAACGACTCAAGATCTGATCAGCCAAGAAAACGTACAGTATAACTACAGTAAATATGTTTTTGTGATATTTAATAATTGAAATTTGGAACAAATTTGTAGAGGTTGGCCAAGACGGTCTCTCCATCCTCATGCTATACGTCTCTTTGTCTATTGTTCTTTTTAATACATTGCGTCTGTAAAAAAGAATTGTAACCTACTTTGTACAATTACTGCACTGAAGTCCCAAGCAATCTATCAAGTTACCATACATTTTCTTCAGGTTAAACCTTTTAAAAATCTTTCTTTTTTTTCTACATTTCAAGAAAATGCAGAAGAAAATTTACAAAAAAAGCACAATGAAACATGACATTTGTCAAGTCTGGTAACAAGAGGAGTTTGTGATATCGTGTCAGGAGAGCAAATAATCCCCAAAGCGGCGTGTTAAAGTTTTGGAAGGTTTGTAAATCAACAAAATTCGGAGCATCAATAAACCTGTAACCGGCAGGGCTTCGGAAGAATTCCCTCTGGACAGGTTCTTCTTACGGAGGTTTGCTGAACTGCTTTTTTGCAGCACTTGAAGCTACCCCTGAAACAGGGTACTGAGGTTGCCGGTGGTCTGTGCCCACCGAGGGAGAGACAATGACATGGCCGGAGCTCACGGGGCAGCCAGACACTGGGCTGGTTCATGGAAAAGCGTGGCATTTCCAAAGGCTATTTATTATTAAGGAAAATGCTTTCGTCTATTGAGAGCACCCAGAAACAGCAAGCAGGAACACAAAGCAACGGGTGGGTGAGAGGGAAGGGGAAGGGAAACCGGGAATTACTTCAGCTAGAAGCTGGATGAAACACCAGGAGAAGTGGGATTATTTTGCCGGTTAGTTTTAAAAACTCGCCGTGCTGAGGTTTGCAGCATTTGAGTGACCACATCTACTTTATAGCAGTGTGCAGAAATGAGCAGATTTTGCCTTAATATCTCTTAGCCCCCAATAAATGAGCTCCATGATAAGGGATGTGATAAAGCTCTGCTAAGGATGGGAAGATGGGGATCCCTCTTCTATGAACTGCAGGGAAAAATTTTATCTCCGACTCTCCCTCCCTCCCCCTCTCCTTCATTGCCTCCTCTGAAAGAGGCCCCTGTGGGGCCACAGGAGCCCCTGCATCCCCCGGGAGCCTCAGCATCCCCCAGACACTGCGACCAGGCACCGGTCACTGGGTGCCACCACCTTCGGGACCATAAGCTAATTTAAAATAAAAGCAAAATGCTGAGTGATTTGTCCTCCATGGTTTCAAAATGCCGAAGCCTCGCTCCCCAAACTCTGCTCGCGCTGCCGGTCCCACTTCTTGCAACACAAAGAAATCTGTTTAGGCTCCAGGAAATCCCACGTGTTACCGTAACTAATTCGAGCCCAACTGCATTTGTGGTATTGTCAGGTCTTTAGGACCATCCCGCGCCATTCCCAATGTAGGGAAAACCGTGCATTTAATTATCTTCTTTAATAATTCCATGGTATGTGATTTATTAAACAGACTCCTTATTTGTAAACAAAATCAGAGCCACAAATGTGCGAAGATAGTCGCACTTCCTGGCTAAATAAGAGGCAGACAAAGACCCCTAATGATGCACCAAAAATGCTAACCAAAAATGTACTCTTTAAAAAGATCACCAATTTAATGCTTTTTGTATTTCATTTATCAGCCATGTAGTCATCATTCCCCTCCCTACCACCATCTGTACACACTTTCCCAATAGACCATCACAGCTGTCCCGTTTCTCACACAAACAGTACCTTTTATATGCTTCCCAACTGTTTTTAATAACTGTTCTGTGCACAGCACTGTACTTCCTTTGTTTTATTTTTTCTTTTTTCTTTTTTTTTAAATATGAAAAAGAGATATAATCCAAACAAACAGGTCATCACAACAATTGGTGTAGGAAGGCAATTAAAATGGTAAATGCCCTCATGGCCACTGACCCGTCCTCAAGCCGCACCAGCGGACCCAGCACACCCAGCACGGAGCTGGGAAGTCCCCTGGAGAAGTTGCTAAGGTAGACAAAGCTTGTTCAAAAAACAACATACATGAGCAAGACTGTCTGAGAAATCCTTCATCCCTTTTAATAAGGAAATATTAATACTAGATACTGCTTGTGCAACCAGAGAAAGTTTTTTGAGGCTTTCAAAGCACTGTTACCAACACAAAGATACCGCTGCCCCGTATTTCAGAACCACAAGGACAGAAACATCCCATTTTCGTTTCAAACTCTGACTCACTTCACTATTTCCAAACACCCTGCACGTCCTGACTGCATCATCGGCACTCGTGCCTTCCCTAAGCCCATCCCTGCTGCCGACAGCGGTGCTGCCGGCACCCCGAGCAAGCTCAGTGGCCCGCAGTGGAGATGAAGGCACCAAGCAGCTGAGGATAACTCAGGCCCAAGCCCCTGGCAAACAAAGCCACTTGCAAAGAGCAATAGCGGGGAGACATACAGCCAGAAATGGGGAGAAAAGCGGGACTTTCTCAGTGACCCATCTCATGGAAAACCTACCCTACCAACAGGACGTTCAGAAATGAAAAGTCTATATACTTATTTTTTCCAGGGCAATGCCCACAGCATCCTTCAGCACAGTGCAGGGAGATGTGCATGTCCCGCCCGGCAGCGCACAAATGATCCTGAGCCAGGTCCCCATCTGCACGAAGGGCATGTGGAGAGGTCCCTGCGCTCCGCACCACATGGGACCGCAGCAGATAACCAAGCTCTGTGCCGGGATAGGGACCCTGCTCGTACCGTCCTTGTCCTGCGGGCAGACAGCTTCACACCCTGGGACTGATCACTGCTGAGACACAACATCTCACTTTTTTATGGAAGAGTTTATTACTAAAGACCATGCATGTGTAAAACAACTGGTCCACTCTCTCAATTCCATCATGATTTTGACCTGCACCTTTTGACCAGAAAAAGAAACAGCACCCATGTTTAAATTGGGTTTTGAACATATTATTTTGCCTATATATCAGGCGCGTGTACCCACATTACAAAGAACGGACACCTTGAGGATGCAGTTCTGAGACGCAAGTGTGCATCCCCAAACAGCACCGAGATCCATGGCTGGGTGTTTATAACTGCATCTGCCTAGGAAGAACCTAAACCAGAGTTGTTGAAGCTGATGTTCGTCCCTACAGGGAAAAAAAAGGTCTTGACCACAAAAATCCCACTTCTTACCTGACTGCCCTGTGTTTTTACCAACTTTTCCAGCAATACCCAACATACACTCGCAAGGGTTCAGCTGCTATCAAGGCTGATCCTCCAACAGCCACGCAAGCCGTTTGTGAAGCTTTCAAATAAAACGATGCAGGATTTACTTTTTAGCTCAGCAACAAATACTTTTTACTTTTTAACACAGAAAACAAATGTAAATAGGTTTGTTGGCTATTTTTAATGAAGTCCTCATCACGTCAGGAAAAGTGCTCGTCACCACACAATAAAAGCATTGCAGTGGCTATCCTCCCTAAAAGGGATCCCAACAATAGCTGCGCTTTAGAAAAGCATCCTGATACAAAGAATTCATTCTTCTGATTTACTTGAAACTACTTTGCCTTAAAAGAAAAAAAAAAAAAAACCAACCCTGAATTAAATTTAAATTTTACCCTAAGTTTCCAGCATCACTCAGGGATTTGGGCATTTTCTTCCATATCAAATTAAAACCTTATTGGGTGAAAACACCAGACACAATTTCGAGTTAATATCCTTAGGATGAAATCTGATTGACAATGTATTTCTGCATTAAAATCTCCAGTAAGTGTTCAACTTGACAATAAACGTAGCAACTATCTAAGTTGTCTTTTGACACCTTCACAGGGGTTCATCCCTGTTCTTTCAGTGCATTACAAGGTATTTTGTAACACATGTACTGTCTTTAAACACAAAAATGGTAATTTAACCAGACACAATGTTCATTACAAAGCTCACACAGCTCATTATCTGCCCCTCACACACAAAATTAAATCTGTAGACACAGAAAAATACATGAATGAGGCTGCCTCAACACTTTTTATTTAGCTCTTCGTCCTGTCTTCCTCCTGAAACCTCCAGCAGACTGTGCACAGTGCCTGCACTCGCCCTGCAAACTCTCCCCTTGCCAGGTGCTCTGGTTTAGGACCAGTCTGAGCCTAAGAGGGCTCTATGGAGATGCCTCCCTATTAAACATTTCTCCCAAGTCTGCAAATGCGTTTTGCACCTAGCAATGATCCCTGCAGCCACATCGTCTCCCGGCCTAAAGAGCATTCCTGCTCTCCCATTGTGTGTTAATTAGAATCATAGAATCATTTAGGCTGGAAAAGACCTTTAAGATCATTGAGTCCAACCATACTTAACGTGGGGCAACAGTGGCTGGGACGAGAAGAGAGATGTGCAGTACAGAGGACAGTGCAGGTTTAGGCTTTGTGTAGATACTGATGCTATGGGCATGTTATGACTATCACAAACAGATGAAACCAAGGAGCAGGAAAAGCACTAGCTACACCTCTGTGGCCAGGACTAAGTGCCACAGCAGCAGGTCTGGAGGATGTGCTGTAACCTGGAGCCCTCGCAGGCGATGCCGCATTAGTTTTACATCCCATGGAAGGTGTGCTTCATCCCCACATGCACTGCAAGCCCTGCCCAGAGCCCATGTATCACCGGCCAGGATCTCAACCAGCACAAACTTACCGGTGCCACTGTCCAGCTCCCCATAGTGTCAGCGAAAGCTGGGGATGGACACCCCCACACGGTGTGTGCATGAGGCAAATGAGATGGGCAGGAGAAACCCACCAACCAGTCCTCCCCAGATTGCACCGGGGAGCCTTCCTGCTGCACCCCATGGGTGTCCTGCTGGAGGAGACCTTGGTGATACACCCTCCTGTGTTGTTTTTAAGCAACCTTTTTGCATCACCAAAAAATCCAGAGCACCAGCGAGTTCTACCTCATTGACCAAACGATCAGCCGGTACCAACGCTCGCACAACCCTCTCCAGCACAACCAGCTCACCTGGCCTAATAACCCTGCCTTGGACACCCACCAACCCCATGATAATTTTGCGCTTCACTACAGATATATCTCACCCCAAACCACGAACATGCTGAAACATCCAATCATGTTCTGGCACGCATGCAAAAAAAAAAAAAAAAAAAAAAAAAAAGCCCATGGCAACAAAGACGACAGCTTGCCAATGGCAGCTGCTGCACGCACACACAAAATTAAACTATATTCTTCTGAAAAGGGATATTATTATGGCATTTGTTTCCCCCCCCATCACCCTCACCCATTCCCTCACAAAATAAAGGGGGAAATATCAACACATACCAAACATCAGGAGAGATGGATTTAAAAAAAAAAAAAAAAAAAAAAAAAAAAAAAAAGAGAGGCACTGCCCTGAGGAGGGATGGGATGGAGAACACAGGGTTTAACAGGAGATCCAACTGGGATAGGGGCTGGATGCAAGGAGCTGCCCTGAAATATTGGCTCACCTACAGGAGTTGTACAGCACATGCAAGTAAAACATTCAGCCTTTCTATTGCAGGAGGCCCGCGCATGCTGAATTGCATCAAGTTTGGTCAAGCCGGCCCTCGGCTATAACACAAATCTGCAAACACAAGCTTATATATGTTAAATAGCATCTGTTGATATCTATCTTCGCTTCCTTTCCCTGGTGCAGACCTGCCTGGTGCCTCCCGTGCTGCTATGCAATGCACGAGATAGCCGTCTCCTCACTTGTGAAGATAAATGTCATATCGGACCTCTGACATCATGTATTCTCCAAGTAATTATTTTTGATATCATAAGAGTTGTACAGGGTGCACAATACAATTAAAAAGTAGAAAGCAAGGTTAATAAGATTATCGTGTTGGTATAATAGGTAATGCATTTTGCAGTATATCCTTAAATCTGCCCTCTCAAAACATAATTCAATAACTGTGATTTATATTTTAAAGGAACGCAGACATGCAGTGTATCCTCCTACCCACATATGCTAATTGCTTTCAGCCCCTAAAAATCACACAGTTGTTTGCAGCTTTTTAATCCTCATGTGTAAATAACCCGACTCAGGTCCAAGTTATGAACAATAAAGTCCAGGAAACTTTCAGAATAGCATGTCATTAAACCCGTCTTGATTTTATCTTGCTAATCTAATGGCACTGATGTGTACCGAAGCCTGCGGGGAAGGAGGAATGACTCCCCAGGGCCCTTCACACCGGCCCAAGAGCCAATTTGCTGGCTTGCCGTGACACTGGGAAAGCACTCGGATCAGGAGGGTGGATATTAAGGACCCAGAGAAGAGACTGAGACCCCCTTAGGAGTAACCTATGGACGTATAAACTCAGGATACCCCCTCCTGGGCCTAGCCATGGGTCGGCATGCACCATGGTGGTGCAGGGACTGTGGGCAACATATGCCTACACGCTTCGCTATAGGCAAAACTCAACTGCGCCGCTCTCCATTTTGCACTTGCACATGAGAGTCTGGCACACAAAATGGAGGCCCCCGTGTATTTTACGGGCAGTGGCTGCAAATCCAGCCCAAATCCACCCGCTCTACAGGGGCGACATCCTTCTCCTACATGCCGAGCTGCGACAATGCCACATGGAACAATGCTAGCTTCCGAAAAATGTATAAATACACTGTTATCTCTTCAAAATGAATTACACTGTGCCAAGGGGATCAGCCAGGGCACTGATCGTGCCCTTGCAATTGGGCACTAAATGCTGCAAGCCCCCAAAGAACTTGCTGGGATAAAACTGCCCCACACATCATGGGCACCATGACCCATGTGCTGACCCCAGCTGGGCTTTTTGGTGGCTACCATAATGCAGGTGATAATTAACAATAACCAAAGATGAAATGAATGAAAAGCGCCACATGAATGGAAAACCCAAAGTGATTAAAATGAATTCCAGTCCACCAACAACTCTTATCTACCGAGAGCTTTCACTGTCATAAGGAAACCTTCAGGGTCAGCTGCTGTTAGAAGGCTAAAATAATTTGCCCTGAATTTACAGCCTGTAATTTAATCAGCAACTCCAGCCCTTGCCTGCGTAGAAAGGAGCGGGGGCAGAGCCAGACCGACAGCTCCCAACGAGGATGCCCCAAAAGCTGTCCTGCCGGGACAGTCCCCAAGCCCTGGAGGGTCCAACTTTGGGACACGTGTGGCAAAGTGCAGGCTTCTGGGGAGGGGTTGAGGGTTTACAGAGCAGCGGGCTGGGGTTTGTTTGCTGGTTTTGAAAGCCTTGGCCAGTGCCTGAACCCAAAGCATCGAAGGAAGAAGGAGGAGGAGGAGGAGGAGGAGCTGCAAAGAAGCTCAAGGCACAGAAAGCAAGGGATGCCCTTTCCTTTACATCCGAATGGGGAGAAAATACATAATTGTAATAATAAATAGCAGGTTTTATGAACAATTAGGATTCCACTGTCTCTTTGAAGGGTTTGAAAAGCTGACATGATGTTTTGGGTTCTCCAGATTCAGCTTTGAGGCCTCAACCAAGAGAAACATTCAGCCCCGCTGTGTACAGCAGTGACCACAACAAAGATTGTGGTTTCTCCCACACTCGCCTTAAATAGATCTAAATTAATGCTATTCATCATTGGGTGGAAAAGAAGGGAAATATAAAAGTGCAGTCACTTGTAGACAAGCCAGCAGCGTTGGGCAACTTTCTTACCAGTCAAAGGCTTCTCCCGCTTCTGCACCTCGAAGCCTGCCGGGGCAGGGAGGTATGGAAATAATGCGCCCTTATACCGGCCGAACCCATCACCTGGAAAACATCCTGGGCATACGAAATACATCTTTATCCCATGTTTATTTGTTGTTGCTGTTGTTGTTGTTGGAGAAAGGGGAAAGCTAAACCACATGACTGAATGCCTGCCAGGGGTTCGTGATAGAGCAGAACGTCCCAAGTGCCGCACCAGTTAGTATCTGAATTATCACAGATACTCACCGGCTCAGTTACAACCGCACGGGGAGAGCAGTTGTCCCACCTAAATCCTGCTTCTGTCAGCTACCGCGCTGCTCGCAGCTGCAGAAAGCGGTCAGTCCCACTCCCCAAAGCAGAGAGCATCGATAGATGGAGATATCTTTCTGCGCCACACGGGGCGTGCAGATCGCCACATTTTGGGCACGCCCGTGATACGTGGGTGCATGAAATTTGGGGTGTCGAGGAGCTGTAGCTGTCATCTCCCCACCTCTCCCAACTGAGATATAGACCCAGGCTCCCACCAGTGACTTTTTGTGGGCATCTTTTATAAGGCTAAAGCAATGCAAAATCTGCCTTCTCGTGGTATTCCTTGAGGGCAGAAATACCACAAGATGCTTCATTTCACTGTTTTCTTTAAAACTATAGATGTCTCAAAAATTAATATAGATGTCTCAAAAATTAATGGCAAACCCTGCCCCCCCCCCCCCCATGAGCCCCAAAACATTAAAATCTCAGCTGAACACTGAACCGTTCAGGTTCCCCTGGGCATACGCAGGGAGCCCTGTACAGGGAAAGCATGTGAAAGAGCCAGCCAGCTTTGCAGCAGGTATTTTTTGGTAAGAGTAAATGTAATCTGCACTTTCTGTAGAAACTAATAGGGACTATTAATGTCACAAACAAAACTTTAAGGACCATTTTGGATGTACGCTGGACTAGCTGCGGGCTGGAATTAGGTTTTCAAAAGCCTTATACAGAAAGAGAATGTCACAGATGCTTTAAAAGTCTTCAGATACATGTAAAAATGACATATGTATTACATATTATCTCCACAGAACAAACATCATTTGAAATGTGCCCCTTTTTAACTACTATTATGAGCTGTCTAAAGAGCATTTTGGTTGAAACTTGGGAGGAGAGGAGAAAAAAAAGAAAAAAAAGCCCACTGATCTTACACCTGCTCTTTAGCAGTGGGAAGTGGGTTCTCAATCTGTTAACATGACCATCTGGCCAATCTGCATATCACGGCTATCTGGATTACTGTACGATGGAATGACAATAACGTAGCCAAAACAAAAGTAAAATGCATCAAAAACTAACAGTAGCGCAGCCCTTTTGATTTTAAATTAAATAATAAATGTGGTATCACAGCAAAGCAAGAAAGTGAGTTAAATAATTAAAAATGAGCCTTCGCTACGGCATAATTAAGTAAACAATACGGTGTGTGTTTCTATATGAGCCGGCAATAGTTTCTACCACCGAACGCTCCACTTTTGCAAAGCAGCTATCAGGAGTTCAAGACGCTGCGACAGCTCTTTTGGTGATGTACAGTATTGTCAGGACACCTCTCACATCCCTGCAACACGCCGAACCGGCTGCGGCTATTAACAGGATTAATGCAGCAACAATCAATACCAATTGTACTAAAAGATTACGGCGCAAAGCCTTATGTACCTTTTGGACTCCCTGATACCTCCATGGGTATTTTGGCTATCTGCAGTTGTTTTCTGCATTACCCAATCTTGGGGTTATTCCCAGCGATGCCTCTTTGTGGTGGACCAAGTAGAAATACTTTAAATCCACCGATGGGAAGGTAAAATGGGTCTGCTTAAAGTTCAAGGTCATATGCTATATACTATTACCCAGACAATTAGACATTGAGTGTATTTAGACGCTAAGTAAATTTTCACAGCCGCAGAAATGTGTCTGACTTCTTGCATCTTCGCTGACTTCTATTCTAAACACGAACAGAAAAATAAGCTCATGTAAACAAAACCCTATCCCCAGATTTTTCTTAAATTTAGGATTTTTAAATGTCCTTCTGAAAGATTAAAAGATTTTCTCTGCCACAAATACCTCGCTAGCTTAATTCTCACCCAAAGCGCAAAGTGATGGCCGTCCAAAAAAATAAATCGGGCATCGCAGCATCGCCTCCTGGCCTGCCATCCAGCTTCATCCACTGGAGAAGTCTCTAAAAACTGTAACCTCTCACAAAATTTAACTACTTCCATTGCAAATCTATTCTCCAATCTGATCACATTAGCAGAAGGAACTCCAAAGCAGTAAAAAACTCCAGAAAGTTCTCGGTTGAGTGCCTACTAATGAACAAAGGTTAACTTTATCTAAAAGGTCAAATGCCTGGTGGCTAAGGTTGTGACCTTAACAACTTAAATTGTGACCTTGCCACGTGCCTAGTATATTGTAGATTCTGATACAGATCATCTGGTAAAGGACCGGTCATAAATTAGCTTTACTGTTCGACTCCCACAAAGAAAACGGTTTGCCACAATGGTTTCCAACTTGTCATTTGATACAAGCGCAGAATAAGTGAAAACTAAAAAGTGAACCCAAGTTCAGGGTATGAAAATGCCGCCTGCTTTTAGTTAAGCAGATTAGAAACTGCAAACTGAGAGCAATACTCTATATTTCAATGCATTTTTTAGTCAGCCTCTAATTCACAAAACACTGATCTTCCTTTCCTTTTTTTTTTCTTTTTTTTAATGAAAATGACATGTAGTTTGCCTATTTGCATATTTTTGTTTTCTCTTTCTAGCCAGTTCTTAAAGAGAATAATTGATTTCAGTAGCTTTGTAAGAAGCACTATTTAAAACCGTGCACATGTGTTCCCTTACAGATGATAGTGCCTACTGAAGAAAAAGCGTGGATTCAACGCAATAATTATCGTACATGTTTAGAAGGAAAGGGACATCTCGCTGCCGAAGTCATCTAGAATAAGGGCATCTTGGAGGAGAATACTCCCCCCCAAAAAAGGAAGACAAAAAGTGGAAAAAAAAACCAAGAAAAAGAGAAGCGAGCACTATGGGTGAAAAGGTCACAATGGTTTTGGCACGTATCTTCAAGCACGTTTCGGAGTCTGTACCTCCTGCCAATACTGGCAACTTCTCAAAACTTTTAAGGAGGTAAAAACATTGTTTAGTGTTTACAAATCTTCTGTACTATAGCAGATGCTTGTCAAATCCGCTATATGTAAGTTGACCAGCCTACCTAATATTTGCGCTGGCAACTTCCTCCTTAAGCGGTCCATACATTTGGGGAGCGAGGTCTGATGGAGTTTGAGACAAAGGCCCCTTAATATTTTTTTCTTTTGTAATTTTCCTGTTGCGCACCCGGCACAAGCTGCCATTACTGCGGGTCTGCGGGAACCAATGGCTGTCAACTTGGCCAATGTTCAGGTGTAACAAAGACTGCTGGGATACATCGGAGGGGGGAAAAAAAGGCAAAAAAAGGGGGGAAAAAAATGATCGCCTATATGCGAGGCTTTCGATACACCTCTGTGAAGCAATATAGACGGTGACCATGCTGTGCTACCTCCTAAAAATCATTTAGTCCCCCTCCCCGATGAGGTTTAGCAGGGAATACGCCAGCACACGCTACTGCATTAAGAGCACAATGCGATGCGTGCAATCAGCAAACAACGGCCAAAAACACGAAGCGGTGCGTTCTGTACGAGCGCATTGCTACTTACACAAAACTGCAAATCTAACCCAAAAAACGAGCCTAAGCCTCGCACTAAGTTTCCGCGGCAAACATCTAGTCCAAAGAACAATTAGTGCAATTGCTGCCTGTTGACGATGAAATAAATAAAAGTTCGCTATCAAGGTTACTGTTTGCCAACAGTGTGCTGATAAGATGGTATATCCCTAATCACAATATTGAACTTTTATAATGTCTATTGCATGACTGTTATAACAGGAAGAGGATCCCTTCAAGCTCCCCGGAGTACTTACACCCCTTCGTCTGGTCCTTTTCTCCCCATCCTACATTTTTGTGACCCTACATGCAGGTTAAACCAAGACTGTTGGTTTCTATTAGCAACTTCTGCACTCCACAGAAGGCTGCTTTTCACTTAGAAAACAATACGGACCAGTATTTACCGGCACTGCACTATATATAAATCTAAATAATAAAAACCTGCGTGCCATAGAGCACTACATAGAGGTTTTCAGCCGTGGCTATCAAAGCACTTTGTGCACAAGTGCATCACCCTGCTCCGACATATGGAGGAGGAAACTGAGGCAGACAAAAGGGATGCAAGCCCCTGGTCTCCTCAGGGCCGGAGATGGAACAGAAGAGGACCCGCAATGCCTCAGCCCCAATCTCCCTTCAGTTAGCCATTAACTGGTAATCCTTCCTTCACCGTGCCCCAACATAAATTGCAGAGTAAATAATTTTCCACAATATTTGCCTACCTCCCCTTCACCATAAATGCGCAATATGATTTACCACATCACATCAAAAGTGCAAAGTAAATTTCGCAGCTTATCTGTAGGAAATACCATGAGGACACTCAAAAGTTATTTCCGAACGGGGATCATACCCGTAAAATCACAGCGGCAACACTGCCTGTCACAACAACCACTGCAGGGATGCAGCACAGAAAAACTTTGGGGTAGCCAAAACTTTCTGCAAGGCCCTCCGAAAGAAGGTGGCACTGGAAATGCAGGTGCCCGGTGCTCTAATTCGCTCAGTTTTCTTACAGATATATATTTATATAGAAGTGGTTTCTACTAATATGATTCCTCTCCCCTCTGCTCCTCTTTTTTCCCACCATGTCCAGCCCCTCAACTTTTGCAAGTCCGGCTGAAACCGAGGGAGACCTATGCACACTATACGTGAAAACCGGGGCCTAGCACTTCACACACGCACATTTTTCTGCAATCTAATCACTCAGAAGAACTACAATAGCATATTATTTTATCCAGTCAACCTACTACACATCCTCTGAGCACACCAAATCACTCCGCGGGCAGGGTGTACTTTGCACTGGAGTCAGAGATCCCAAGATTTTCATTTTCATCACAAGCAAAACAATCTTAGTTCCCCCCCCAATAAGCACAATATTATCAAACCAGGAGTTTGTTTCAAGACCTGCTCAGCTTCTAGGTGTATAAATTGTGATATTTCGGGGGAGGAGGGGGGTTAAATGCCTCCTTTTCCCCATAGGATTACTGGGGGTTTGTTTCGCGGCCGCTAAGCTCTAACAGCTAGGTTTGCTATCGAGGGACTGTCTTCCGCCTTCCCTCCAAGCCCAGTCCTGCGGGATTTACACTCCTCATCCCATCGCCACGGGGTGAGGATACCTGGTACTCCTGACCCATGGGCCTCGGGGACCTCTAGCCTTCTCAGACTACTTTGTGCATAACATACACGAACTTTTTTTTTTTTTTTTTAATTAAAATCTATCTGCTTTCCCCCAGAAGCAGGATAAAGTAAGCCACGTCCGGCTGCGATCCCTCCTAGGACAATATTTAGGATAACACCTGTGAAAGATGCCCAAAACGCCATTAACCCCGGGAAAACGAGAGCCGCTTTTATGTGGCTGCACCTTAAAAGCCCACGAAAAAAAAAAGGGAGGGAGTTTTGGCACTCCCCTCGCCACCCTGGAAGGGCGATAACGGGCGTCCCCCACTCCCTCCCCGGCTCATGCAGCCGCCACTGGGGCATGGCACCCGGCACGGAGATAAACCGAAAAGTTGGAGAAGGTGGTATAGAAAGGCACTTACCTGCTGCGTGCACAAAGTATGCCAAATATAAATCGAGTTCCTTAACAGAAACTCCTATATGGTGGGGCTGTACGCACAGCCCGGGGTTAGAGCACTGTGGGGACTTTACAAGGCGCTCGCCATCAGTACTTTCGAGCGGAATACCTTTAAATAAAATCACCATAACAAGGTCCAACCTCCAGACCTTATCTGCCTGGCGAAGGCAGTCAATTCTTCTCATCTTGCCCTTCTGGTCTGGATTGGAAAGAACGCAACACGGAGGCTTTTTTCCTGTGACTGTGAGAACAAAATCCTCCCGAAATTCAGGCCTGATATCTTTCCGGAGCTTTGCCAGAAGTCTGGATGCCCATTTTTGCTTTACCTCGGGTTTTTCACTTAGCAGTTCGTCCTTCACGGCTCTCTCTTCCTCTTTTGACATGCGTTTTTCATGTTTTTTGAAGTATTTTCTTTTTCGGGCTTGCAGGTTGAACCACGTGTATGCAAATGCTCGGACGTGAGGCAGAAGTGCTTCAATGAAGGGATGAAATTCATCCTGAAAAAGTTACAGAGAAGGGTCGATGTCACCGAAACCATCAACAAAAAACCTCCAGAAACAGTGCTTTCACACGAGGTGCTAAGGCTCGCTCGGATGGTGAGAATTAGGAGGGTGCTTATACATTTTACGGGCTGCAGGACTCGTACCCCTCACCGACGGACCCTGACCCTGCCACCGCCACATCCCCGCTTCACCTCCCACCGACCCAAAACCTCCGCTCCCAACCCCCGAAAACAGGGTCCAACTTCAAACAAGCACCCAGGCGGAGATGGTGTAACGATGGGGCCCTTTCCCCAAACTCCAAATCTCTTTTAAAAAAAAAGGAGAATGAGTTAAAAGCTAAAAACCCCGCTGCGAGTCCACTTGCGGTGCATGTATCTCCCTTTGCTCTCTCCCTGACCCCGCTGCTTGCGGTGTAGCCAGCGTATGCCCGCCAATTTGGCAAATCCTAAACATTTGGATGCCAATCAATGTTTGTATGGGGAAGTCTAAAGTATAGTAAAACTTTCCCTAAGATATATTTGGAAATAGCAGCAGGCAGTATAGTAAAATGCCAATATAGCTGCATATACAAATACAATGAAGGGTGGTTTTCTCTCCGTTTCCTAAGCGGTGGAGGGAGTAGAAAGTAATGCAGCCGATTTATCCCATGTGCGCAACAATAACTAACACTAAAATCCTAGAAAAAGCAAGTCTCGCAATTTTTTTTTTTTTTTAAAGTTTTGTTTATAGTCAGTCAAAAACGAAAAAATAAAAATTTGATATTAGGACAAGCCAAACTCTGAGCCTTTCTAGAAAATAAAAAGAAACAGGAAAAATTGAAAAATGCGGTAACACAAAACCTTAGCATGACTTGTGCAAATACGCAAAGAATTATTAAATTTTTCTTTATACGTTGTGTCGTATTTTCATATATTTAAAAAGAAATGCCCTACTTGGAAAGTTAGTTTGGCCATCCAGAGACACTGCTTGCTTTGTGTAATGATGAGTTAAAGATCACCCCTCTTCCTTGGCACAAAAATAATCACAATTAAAATTATGCTGACAATTTAAAAAAATGCAAGAAACTCCCCCCCGATTTAAAAAAAAAAAAAAAAAAAAAAAAAAGACAAGACATCCTCAAAAAGCACTACTTAAATTAGCCAGAGAGATCAAAAGTTATTATAATATACTGGGGCCATGCTTCTTGTTTTTCTCTGAATAAATGAATGACCGAACTCCGGGCTGCACATAAAAACATATATAGCCTGTGGGGGCCTGATCCAGCACTGCGTGCTGGGGACATCTCTGCTTCCTGGGGTCGAGTTCCTCCTTCTCTCAGGATTGGGCCCTCCAGGAGGGAAAAATAAAGTAATTTGTGCAATGTTTCCCCCAGCATGGTAAAAGCCACCCGCTGCCTACCCTTACAAGACAACATTGGGGATTTTTCAGATTAACTAACTTTTTTTTTTTTAATTATCCCATGGAGTACATTTCCTACCCAAATCATTTCAGGTCGTACAAATATTGTTATTGAAACAGACGTCATACGTGCTTTCAACACCTTATTTTAACTTGCATTTTCTTTTCAAAAATCAGGAAAAATTGAGAAATCAATAGTAGAAATATCTACCAGCAAAATCCTGTCGCAATCCAAGACCTTCTGCTGACTTCCCAAAAGCTTTCATTGTACTTATACTGAGCAGCCCCTGAATTGTAAATACTTAAATCTATAGGTAATACCACAGCATTTATATTTTTATTTTAAACACAGATTGTTAAAAACTACCAAAACCGGCACAATATATTTCATTATAGCACAGCAGAGCGGCAGTAATCACAAGTACTATGAATGATATTAAAATATAAGCAGGTAAAATAAAATAAATCACTCCAATGATTGGCACATTCCTCTTCTTCCCCCCCCCCCCCCACTGGAAAAGATCATAGTTTCAAATTTCAATAAAGTTAAAAAAAAAAAGATTGCTGCGAGTTTGCAGTCGGCAGATTCAAAAAGTGAGAGGAGGCACAATCCCAGCACATGGAGCTGCTCTCACCCACCAGAAACAGCTCTTGCGGGGGGGGGGGGGGGGGGAGAAAAAAAATAATAAAAATATAAAAACTACAGGTCCCTGCAAGCTATTAAAAACAATAAACCCTCCCTTCTGATCCCTCCTGTCCTTCCCCTTCCCCACTCAGGGAGACTCAAGGAAAAAAGGCCTTTTGTCAAGTGGAAGTTTATCTGCGAAGGTACACACAGCAGAGGCTCGACAGACCCACAATGAGCCAGGGGAGCGCTTCAAGCGTTCCTAGTTTCTAAACACGTCTTGGTACATCCTGAAATATTTTAACTTTTCTGCTTTAAGCAGCGCTTTGTCCTGCCTGATCTCATGTGCTCGGGACTTTTTTGGCTTGACGCTGGATACTATCCAAGAGAGGGTCGCTTTAACCTGCGCTAAAGCTGATTTCTACGATGTGAACCTGAAAGGGGAGGTAAAAACAACACCCAAAAAAAAAAAAAAAAAAAAAAAAACCAATCACTTTAAAAGACTTCAGGGGGAGGAAAAAAAAAAAAAGGTGCTTTTTTTTTTGGTGTAAAGTCAGGGTCCATGGCTAAAGTAAATGAAAAGCACTGTTGCTCGGCGCGCGAGGTGTGCACGTCCCTATTAGACTCCAATGTGTCTTTTCAAAATGGTGTACGAGGAGAAAAGGTTAATGACTCATAAACAGACCAACTTTCAAACTGTCTTGGTAAACACGCCGCTCCGTAAAATCGCACCGCTTCAATCTCGGCGGCGAGGTATTAGCAAAGTCGAAGTGGAAATAAAAGCACTTGGGACTGATCAAACAAAATTGGGCTGGAAGCGGGGAGGGGGGGGAGCAGTTTCTGCACAATACAATTATTTATTTCAGTGTTATTATAGCCCCCCCCCAAAAAAAAAAAAGTTTTGGAAATGTGTCAATGCAAGCGTGCTAACAGATGTGCAGACTTGTCTGCAGCCTCGCTGCAAAATATCAAGATTTTAAGTAACTGGTGGTAAAGGAGGTGATCTTTGCCTTTCCCCAAGTTAGCTTTAAGGGAAACTTTCAAAGTATTTGATAAAGACGTTTGCTTTCCCCCCTCAATGTTTGATGGGTCACCTAAAAATAAAAGGCACCAGAAAGCTGGGAAAGCGAGAATAAGAAGTTGGGTTTTTTTCATTGCACTACTCTCCAAAGTTTGAGGATACAGCTCTTCCAAGAACAGCCTGTTTCTAAGCAGCACCTAAAATTTGGGCCGCACAATTCTGCGCTGCATGTACCGAAATTCTCGACTGCTCTTCAGAAAGGTGTAGAAAAAAAAAAAAACCCTACGACAAAAGAGCCCCAAAACCCAGCCCAAAGGCGCCCGCAATAATGTAACACTGCAAAGGAGTCCTTTGAAACAATATATTTCTGCTGATCTTTTTGAAATTAAGCCAGCTACAGCGACCCTTGTTAATATTTTTACAATCCATTTGCTTGTAAATCTATTAGGAGATGTGCATATGTTCCCCAACTATTTCCTAGATCTTCAGCAGATATGTAAATGGAACGATGTTTAGATTTTTCCTGACAGATGATAGAAAATGCTCCTGCCATTTCAGTTCTAGTGCTTGGATAAATATGCTCATAACTAGGATTTCTGTTTGTTTTCCTTTTCTAACCCACTTTCGAAAGCTTCCCTTTAAATCTGAACCAAAACTTAAGACAAAAAAAAAAAAACTCCGTCCCAAAACTCGTACCAGTAAAAGCTCCCGAAATGAAAAATAGGAAATTGCTTGCAATTGCTAAGGGCTCGCCCCCTTTTTCTACAGAAAATGACAGAATCACCTAATTGATCCTTCGGAGGGAAGAGTTTGTCAGGAGGCCTCTAATCCTCGTATTACTTTTCCAAATGTGCAACAAGAATGCGAGATTTTCACAACTGAGTAAAAGCACAGTGCCTGGCTTTTATTTTTTTTTTTTTTTTAATTTAAAAAAAAAAAAAAAGCAGGAGGGGACGGGGCGGGGGGGGGGGGGACCGGGACAGGGAGCAACCGGCCCATGGGTTTATTTTCGCTCCTTAATGTGCAACTGGGCCTACTAAGCCCAAGCAGCTACACGTGCAGATGCAAAGCGATGCGGTACGTTGCTGGCCCTGCGAGGAGCGGATTGCCGTCCCTCCCGCAGAAGTACAACTGACAAAAAAACAGGTATTTTTCAGAGCTGAATTAGAGGCACAAACTTTGGCCAGGCAGAGCACGGAGTTGCATCCCGCGTCCTCTGCGAACTCCCTCCACTCCCGTTTTCCTCCTGCCTTTAATCGAGTGTATGGTTTTTAAGCCCGTTGGAGTTCCGTGTCCCCGCCGGCCTGGCTTCTCCTCACCAGGCACCCAGAAATTTGGGGGAGGCTGGGAAAGGAGGAGGGGACCACGGCGAGAGAAGGGGACGAAACTTTTGCAGCTCTTCAGGCTGCCTGGGAAGGCTGCTTCCCCCCTCTCTGCATTTCCTCGCCTTTTTCTCGACGGAAAGAGCCTGGAGAGGCTTTCTCACCGGGAGAAAAAAAATATTCAAATTAAATTAATAAGAATAATGTAGTCAAAATCTCCTGCAGGAGGAAATAATCTGGGGTTTGAGTCCACCACAAAGCATTTCCTCGTTAAACCATTATATCCTGCTAATTGAAGGTGTGTAATTTAGCGTCCTGCAGCAGCGCGTGGGGAAGGGGGGGGGGGGGGCGGGCGGCGCTCCGCGGCCGCGTAACTCGGGGGCACCGCGGGGCGACCCCCCCCCCCTTCCCGCCCCCGCGCAACCCCGTCCCGCCGCAAGCGGGGGACGCAAAAGTTGCGCCGAGTCCCGCGGGGGGCCCGATCCGCGGGCGGGAGGGTCGCGGGGCGGGGGGGGGGGGGGGGCGCGAGGACACGACGCGACACACGCGGGACAAGTTTAGGGGTGTCCCCTCCTCCCCGGTCCCGTCCCCAGCTGGGGCAGCCTCCGCGGGGCTGCGCGGCTGCGGGGGGCACTCCGCGCAGGGGCGGCTGCACCGCGCCGCGCCGCGCCGCAGGAGCGTTCCCAGGTGCGGGGGACGGTCCGTCCCCGCGGCCGGGGGAGGGGGGGAAGCGCGGAGCCAGCGGGGCCGATCCCGCCCGCGTCCCCCCACCGCGGGAGCCCGAGCGGGGAGCCCGGGGGGGTGCGGGCCGCGCCGTGCCCGGCGCCTGGGGCTGGGAGAGGCGGAGCGGCTCGCAGCGCTGCCCGGGGGCGCGGAGCGGCGCGGCGGTGCGGGGCGCTCCGGCGCGGGCGGCGGCGGCGGCGGCGGCGGCGGCTGCATCGATCGCGGATGACCAAGCACGGCGGGGCCGTGCGGGGCGTCCCGCAGCACCGCGCCCGCGCGGCCCCCCCTATTAATTAAACCATTAATAAGTAGGCGCCATTAGCCATGTGCCGATACAAATGGCCGTGCGGGAAGGGGGGTGGGGGGGTGGGATGCAAGCGAAAGGCAACAAAGTTAGTTTCGGCGAGCTGCGTTCGTGCCCCTTCCCCGGCGCGCACAGACGCGCACCCCCCGCAGCGCCGGCCCCATCGCGCCCCGGCAGCCGCTTACCTGGGTGAGACAGAGCGGAGAATACATGACTGCTGCGGGGGGCTGCGGTTTGGAGGTGTGCGTGTGCGGGGAGAGAGGGAGAGAGAGAGGGGGAGAGAGAGAGAGGGAGAGGGAGAGAGAGGAGGGGAAAAAAAGAGAGAGAGAGAGAGGAGAGGAGGGGGAGCCCCGAGCCTGCTTCTTGCTTTCACATTTCCAACTCTGCCAAACTGCAGCCAGCGCGGAGCCGCTCCATGAGCTGAACTTTAACCCCGCCTCGACTTTCCCGCACTACGCGCTCGGCATGCCTGCCCCGCGCGCCGTTAAAGGCATAGCGCACGCTGCGCGCCCCTCCGCCGCCGCGGCCCCCGTTCCGCGCCCCTCCGCGCCGCGCCGCTCTGCGCCGCGCCGCCCGCTCAGCGCTCCGCGCCGCGCCGCCCGCCCGCGGGGGCGGGGAGGGGCGGGGAGGGGGCTGCGGCGCCGCCGCCTCCCTCCGCCCCGCCGCCCCGCAGCGCGGGCAGCCGCGGAGAGGCGAGCGGTGGTCGGCTCAAAGTTTTCTTGTTTCGGGGTTTTTGTGGGGTTTGGGGGTTTTTGGGGGGTTTTTTTGGTTTTTTTTTTTTTGGTTTCTCTTTTTTTCCCGACGGCTGCGGGGCTGCGGCTCCGCTCGGCCCTTGGCCGGGGAGGGGGGGGACGGGGGGAGCGGCGCTGCGTTCACAACTTTCCCCATTTCCTTTGGCACTTGTCATTTTAAATCAAGCGCTTTATGGTCAGGGGTGCTTATTCCACTTAAAAAAAAATAAATAAATAAAAATCAAAAAAATAGCACCACAGCAATTCATCTGCACGTCGCATCCGCCCCCCCCCCCCCTTTACTAATGAAATCACTCCTTAAAAGTGAAGCGCTTAAAATTAAAAATACACCCGCGCCTCCTGCCACTTCTTGAGCGCATTGTTTTGGCACCGGCAACGTTTGGGCTCGGGGTTTGGATGCTCTCCAGCCCGCTCATGGGGACTCGTGGGGTGTCCCGTGTGTTGGGTGTGTGTCGTGTCCCCCCCACCCCCCCCAACCCCCCCGGGAATAGCGTTTCCCACTGATGCTGGAGGCGGTTTAGGCGACTCCCGCGTCCCTGCGCGCAGTTATCCGCGCGTGGGGGGGTGGACACAGGGAAAAATCCCAGCCATAGGGGGACACGGGGAAAAATCCCCTCACGCAGCTTGTTTAAAGGGGGGGGGGGGTTGCGCGGGGGCGGAGGGGAGCGCAAAGCGCTCCCCTCCCCCCCGCGCAACCCCCCCCCCCCGCCGTCCGCGCTGCACCGTTCCCAGCCTTTTGCGGTTTGCAGCATTATCTTTAAGTAACTTTTGGCGCCCTTCGGGAGACTTTTGGCCGCGGGACGGCTGGTTGCGCCCTCTAGGCAGGGGCCGCGGCCAAGCGCAGCCCCTCCGCAGCCGCGGACACCCCCCCCAAAAACCAGGGGGGGGACACGGAGACGAGAACAAGAATACCTTCTCCCCACACCCCGCGGTACTCTTCAGCGCTGGACGGGTGGGCGCGCAAGTTATTCTTATTTTTTCCCGACTCAGCGCTTTGCTAAGCACGCTTTTAAAAAATAAATAATTTTTTTAAAAAGCTTTTTTTAAAAAAAGCTTTTTTCTTCTTTCTTCCCCTTTATATGGTGGTTTGTTTTTTTTTTTTTGGGTGTTAAATCCGGACGTTTCCGCGGCCTCGTCCCCGCGGGGCGCCGCCAACTTCGGCGGAAAAGGCAAAAAAAAAAAAAAAAAAAAAAAAAAAAAAAACCGAAAAAAAAAGGGGGGGGGGGGAAGGCGCGCCCCTCCCCCCCGGGGGAGTTCAAACGTCGCAACACCCACCCCCGCCGCTGATTGGGCAGCGCTCGGCAACGTCACACCGCCCCGCCCCGTGGATTGGCCCCCACCGCGGTCCGTCACATCCCGCGCCCAGCCGCGTGTCTTTGTGCGCGGCCGCGGGCGCTCCAGACGGCGCGTACGTACGGGCGGTCCCGCGGAGGTGGGCGGGGGGGGGGGGGGGGAATCTGTCAAGCTCAGCGGTTTTCTCAAATCCCTGAAAAAAAAAGATTTAAAAAAAAAAAAAGGAAAAAAAAGGCAACTCCGGTGCAGACGCCTGCGTCCGCGTTCCCTCCGCGCCCAGACCCCGCGCAGCTCCCGCCCAGACAATAGCTGCTGCCCTCTGCAAAAGCATGGAAATCAGGTTAAAAAACAACAAAAAATAGAAGTTTAAGAGGCGCCACGTACCATGGACAGGTATAAAGAGTACGTGAGAAACTTTACGGGGCTCAGACGATTGGCTCCGGTTGTTGGCACTTTTTTTTTTTCCGCGGTGTTTTTTTTTTTTTTTAATAGCTAAAATAAACTTGCAACCGTTGGGAACCCGGAAGAGAATAAACGCCGCAGCCAATTGCCGCCTGCCGTTAGGGGTTTTTTTTCCCCTTGGTTTTTTGGTGGGGTTTTTTTGTTGTTGTTGTTGTTGTTGTTGTTGGTTTTTTTGGTGACTCCCGCCCGGGGAGGCTTCGCAGTGCGGTCTGGCTGCCGGCGCTTGAAGGCGGGCCAGGGCGGGCTGGCCGGGCGCTGCCGCTCCCCGCTCGGCCGGGCGTGCTCCCAGCGCCTGGGACTTTGCAGAAGTTGCGAGCGATTCGGCAGCCGCCCGCCTCCCTCCTCCCTTGCCCTCCTCCTCCTCCTCCTCCTCCCCCTCCCCCCCCCCCCGCTTATTTCCGCAAGCGCCGCGATTTGCATAGGAGCCCCGCACCGGGGGGGCGGCGGGGCTCACGGACAGCCCCTACCGCCCCCCGCCCCGGACGGGCGGCCCCCGCTGCGGGCCTCCAGACCCCCCCCGCCAAGCCCCCTCCCAGCCGCGGGGGTCCTCCGCAGGGCTGCTCTGCGGGAGGGCGCCGGGGGGTGCTGCGAGCAGCAAGCGCCCCTTGCACGGGTAACCTCCTCCTTTGCATGGGTAACCCCCCCCCCTTGCACGGGTAACACCCCCCCCCTTGCACCCCCCCCCGGCGTGGGCAACCCTTCCCGGCGCGGGGAACCCCCACGCCTTGCACCAGCAAAGCTCCTTCGCTGCACGGGCAAACTTACCTGGCACTAGCAACCCGCCCCCCGCCTTTGCAAGGGCACCGGCCCTGCTTTGCACCCCCCCGTGCTTTGCACACACCCCCCCCTTTGCACACCCGGCCGGGGTGCGGGGCGGGTGCGGGCCCCCCCGCTGGCGGCGGCCGGGCAAGCCCTCGGCGGGGGAGGAACTTTCCTTCCAGCAGCGCGGCCGTGTCTGGCAGCAATGCAGCAGCCGAGAGCCGAGCTGCAAAGTCTCCAACTTACACGGCACCCCTAAAATAGTCCTGATTTCATCCCTGAAAGGATTTCCTGGCTTTGTGTGTCTTAACTAGCCTTGGCCATTTTTGTAGAATAACCCTATTATTCACAGCTCCGAGGGTACAATCTGCTAAAGTCACTTAATAAAAAAAAAAAAAAAAAAAGAAAAACCTTCAAAGGGCGTGAGAAATAAAGGCAAACAAACAATTGTCTGTAGCTCTCAGCTCCTCTTGATCGTGGATACCCGCTTCATTAACAGCAGAAGCATTATATTCTTAAAACTGGAAGCCTCAAGATGCGTGATAATACTACAAAATTAATTTGGGGGGGGAGGCAAGTGAATTCGAAGGTTAATTACTATTTTTTTACAACAAAGTGAGACTTTACCTCACACAACTTAACTCGTAACTTAACGAGTGACATGGGTATCCCTCCGAATTTACTGCTTTTAATCGACTCGAGCAGGTATTTAAAGACACAGAGGGCTGCAGCCCCCGCGTATTGAGCAGAGAGAGGAAAAAAATGAGAAAGAAAAAACCCTCAGATAGTGATTTTCAGTTTCAAGTTCGGGAGCCTCAGACCTGTGCTGGTGACAGCGGGGCTCCGTATGCGGCACGTTTTAACCTCCCGGCGGCGGCTCTGCTTTCTCGGTTACCTCCTGGTGACCCTTCCGAAGGAGCCTGCCGATTCCCAGCGGTCTGGAGACCACAGGTTGGAAACCACTGGTTTTGCATAAACTTCTGTTATTCCGTGCAGGCTTAGGTTGCGAGGGTTCCTCTTAGCAAATTGTCGAAGGATGATGTGTACTGCATAAATTAAAACATCATGTCCCTTTGCCATGTGAAAGCATTATTAAAAGAAGCATAATAAGGGATTTCCACCATGTTATCAAGTGTACAAAGAAAACTCCGAATGGGAGGGATGGCTGTCATTGGGGTAGAACAAGCTGGGATTTTGGAGAGGCTTGAGAAGCGCTTTGAATAGCCCGTCAGTTGGACAAGGATCAGCGCTGACAATAGCTGGTCTATACGCGGTATGGCCTGTTAACATACAGCAGCAATCATTAAAGACCTGATCCTGACAACGGGGCTCTTCAGGGCCCTGAGCAATGTTAGTGGCTTTGGGAGAGCCACCTTGGCTGCTCGCCTGCCCTGGGGGCAGCTTTGCCCCACTGAGAGCCAGAAGCCCCCCAAAATCACTGGGGGCTCAATCCTGACCCTCTTTCCATCAAGACTTTAGAGCCACACACTGCTATGACTCGCACCTCCAAAACTATTTAGAGACTTAAATGCCATTACGGTTGATGGAAATCAATGCGCAGATGTTTCTTCGTCATCCCATGACCCACTATGATATTAGCTACAAATCCCAGCAGAAATGTCGTGGAGGAGCTGTAGGTCAGTGCCATGCCCAACCTGGTCCAGCCATCCTTCGTGAAATTTATATCGGCCAAAGATACTAAAAATGAGAGTAGTCTGTAAGACTCTCTCCGGGGAAGAGATTGATTTATTATTCCACACATACATAGAGAACTGAGCATAGCAGGGTTTTGCTCCTCAGTCTGAAGGCTCCAAACCCTGATGCAATATAAATAAACACCATGGTCGTGCAAATGCTGCGTCACCCTTAAATGGGAGGACAGGTGGGCAGAAGCTTCAATCTCCAGGCTCCAAAGTTCAGGGGGTAGCTTAAATAAGCAGACTAATATGTTTGATGAACATTCTCGCCTTACACCACTAAATATGTGTGAATAATAACGTTTTTGCATGCAGTGTTTTCTGCCCACCACCACGATTCCCAGCAGGAGAGCAGGGAGGATGAAGAGGCTCTGCGGTCCCCATCTGACAGATGAGGGTGGCTGCAGCAGAATTCGGGGTCTGGGCCATAGGTACATTGCCAAAGCCACATACACGTAGGGATGGGAATTAAAGTAGTTGTGCTAAGGACAGGTGGGAATAACTGCACTAAAAATTGGTCAGTCCTATCCCTTTCTCTGTGAAATCTCCTACTTTAACTGTGAGTTACTGGAGGCATTGCTGCCTGGCACGGCCGTACGTGGGGCACTGGCTCCGGAGCCGAGCGAATTGCAGAAATGCCTGTGCACTTGTAATGCGTTTCTACACGGTTTTGAGCCTATTGCGAGATGCAGTGGGGAGGAAATAACTTCCCAGCAAAAGTGTACAGACTACGGAAAGGAAGCAAACAGAACAGAGAGAGGTGGGATTTCCCTTTTGTTTTGCTGTAGCTCTTCTAATGGGGAGCATAATACATGGTAATACTATTTTAGCATAAATAAAGCAGAATTTAGCTGAAAAACCAAAGTACTGCAAAGTGAAAGTTCGCTGTGAAAGTGAACGCAGTTTAATAAGCTAGCTGTGATTTAGTGATCGGTTTGAGCAGTGCCCGCCGGCCCAGCCCGGTGGCAGAGCCTGGCTTCGCCGTGTGCCAGCGTGGACCTAAAAGTCCCTGCCCACCATGCTGATGCCACCATCCAGCTGGATAAACCCCCCATTTGCAACTGGGAAAGGACGCAAATACGGACAGTCGCCCTCAGATATATTTTATTTGTACACAGTCCCGCGGCGTTATTGCTGCTGGAAGCTGATGGACACCTCTCACAATGGTACGAAATCATTCTCCAGTGATACCGAGTGATTACAGGCATACGGTACTGGTATTGCTGTCGTCCTAAATCCAACGTTTTATCAGGCAGTTTGGCATAAACACTTTGGACCTAAGCTTGCATGCCTCGATAAAAGTTTTGCTTGAATAAAGTTTGCGCAAGGGTGGTATAAACACGGTGTGGCAAATAATGTTTATATGCACACGTACACACACTACTTATTTTAGTCTGTTATATATCTATGCATTGTCATATTTATGCAATATATTTCTCAAAAGGAAAGTATGTCTTTTGTCACTGTTTTTCATATAAGAACATTTTACATTCAGGGTTTGCTCATTATATAAAAGCTGAGATTCAATACATGGTGTGAAAAATAAAGCTTAAGAATTGCTAATTGGACTTTGTAAGATTCAGGTAACGCAAACTGAGGTAGGTTACAAAGAAAAGTTGTGTCTAAGAGAAGACAGGAACATAGTGCAAAAATGCCAACAAGATCACCTGCACTGCTTACAAGCAGCAGTGGTATTTTAGCCCTAATTAACATGCATTCCCCACTGTCCTGTGCTGCGTGCTTTTCTCTGTGGTCTGTAACTTTTAAAATGAGATGTGCATTATTTCCTCAAATAAATAAATAAATAAAATCCAAAGAGCAATCTGTGTAAGTACTAAGTAATTTTTCACATTTCTCATCTATGTCAAGGTTCTGGGAAGAAAAAATATCTGAGTGGCCTTCTTTTCAGACAAAAACTCAGACAACTTCGTACCTAGGTTAGAGACTGGCGAGGAGGGCACGGTAACAGGTGCAGGTTTATTACTGCTTTTCTGGCATTGTGTGTGTCACACATAATTCATCTGCAAATCTCTTCCACAACTATTTTTTCAAAACCGTTTAAGCCCTGCTGACCCAGAGCACACATGAGGTCTGATCGCTTTCCTCGCAGATACCGAGCAGTAAAGTTTTCCATCACAAGTTTTACTAACTCTCTTTTCTGCTGTTAAAAAAACCCCTCTTTTCAGCCTTAAATTAGGTATGCTGTAAAACGTGGATAGGTTTATATTCTTGGTAGGAAGGACAGGCACTGTCTAATACAGCTATTTTAGAAAACCCACTTTTATCCCATAAACTTGGAACTAAATGAAATTTTAGGGAATAAAAAGTAATACTCTTCTACCATGATTAGTAAATTTTCACATCTCCACCTTTTCTAATTTTATAGACAACTTCATAACACGGAAGGAGTCGTAAAAGTTGTGTGTATCTCATGTGCTAAGGTTGGCTGTAAGAACTCGGATCTGCACGAGAAACAATGCTTCTGCCTAAAAGATGTCATAAAAAATCAGAGTGAAGCGTACCCAGTCCGTTTTGCTTGCTCTGCCTTTCCCATTGCCTACGGCTCCTTCCTAACAGCGAAAGAAATGTGTTAGTCTCAGCACCTGAAATTCTTTTTTTGAAGTCTTTATTACTGTAATTCACTGACCTGCCGCATTGTAAGCCCTGGCAATATAGATCCCTGGGATGGGCACCCTGCGCTGGTACTGGATCTCTCTGGAGAGGCTGCTTTGATTTTGCAGAAGAGAAGTTTTTCTTAAAAAAAAAAAAAAAAAAAAAAAAAGAAGTGTAATCCGTGTGGGCTGCCTGTCACAATCACTGCTTTCCTCTCTTAACAGCAGGGAGAAGTGAGACCATCCTCTGCTCACCCGACTGTTGTGTTAACTTCTATACTGAGCTGGGATGATTTCCATAGGGTAACCCCCGGAACAGCCTAGCGCGATGCACAGGTGGCCCTCACAAAGGGACACACTCAGCTACGTTTTTATTTGGATTCCTGGAAAAACACATAAATCACGACACCGCCCCACGTACGTATGCCCGACCCCTTCGTTAACTTCTTGGATGACAAGGTTATTGCTGAGCCTATGCAGCAGGTGTATGTACGGTCGTGAAGCTCGTGGGGAGAGACACGCAGACTATATTATTCCTGCCTCAGAAAACTGAAAAGCCGAGCCCCGAGATCCGCCAGCCCAGCTCCCCCCTCCTCCAGGAGGAAATAAGCATTTCCTTACAGATATTCTATTTTTTTTTATCCTCTTCAGATTCAGACTGTCACTAAATATAGAAACTCTTGTAGCCATACAAAACATGCATCGCCCCACAGCTGCTCATTTGCAATTTGTTCTGCACTTAAAAATCTCTTAATGCTACAAATAAACTTTGGGAAAGTTACATCCCAATAAACAATGAGGTGTTTTTTAAAATTACATGTGCTACTGTATTATTAGGTCTCTACCGACACTACAATTATCTTTTGAAGCTGGCAATAATGTATTAGCTGTTCAGTCAGACGCAGAAATAGACTGGTGTATAAGCCCTCTGCCATATTTATGAATGGAAAATATTTTAAAACATTGTTTCCAGTTTCTTCTTTGTCCGCTCCCCAGAAGGAGCCCCCTCGCCGACACTCGTTCCCCACGTCACTTTAATATTCATATATATTAGCCATACATTGCGATACATGATTAACTGCCTCCCCCCCCCACACGCCCCAAACAATACAAATACTTATTGGATTAACTACTCAGTCCTCGCTGGTAAGGAAAGCGGTATCCGTGAGCTCTCGCTTTTATTTGCACGTACAGTTGTAGATCTGTGGCATGACAATAAAAAAAAAAAAAAAAAAAGTGAATAATCCCTACGCGGGAGCGCAGTGTCCGCCGCAGCATCCGCCCGCTCCGCGGCACCGTTTTTGCTCGCCCAGGGAGTTCGCAGCCGGGCGGATTCTGCCCGGTTTTGCCCGCTCTCTGCCCGCTCTCCGAACAGAGGCTGCCCGCCGAGGGCGGCGGTGATGGGCGTCGCAGCTCCCCGTCCTCCGTGCCCCCCTCCGGCACAGCCTTGGCACCGCATCGCCGGGGGGGAGGGGAATAGAAAATAGGGGAAAAAAAGGGGTGGGGGAAAAAAAAAAAAAAAAAAAGCCTTTAAAGTTTGCTGTTTGATTTTGGTCTGGCTTTTGGTTTTTTGGGTTTGGTTTTTTTTTTGGAGGGGGGGTATAAAATAAATCAATAAATCTCGCAACCTGCCATCTCTGCCTTCTCAAACGTTTTCCAAGTCAGTGGTAGCCATTTTCATCTAAGGTACTGGAAAAGGAAAGAAAAAGGAAAATAAAAAAAAAAACAGACAAAACCCGAGAAAGGAAAAAATACGCAGGAGAAGCGCAGCCCGCGCAGGTCGGGACGGCCGCCGCTCCCGCCGCGCCGCGCCCGCGCAACCCCCGCCGCCCGCTCCGCGCTCCTCCGCCCCGCGGGCTGCGGATGCCCCCCCCGCTTCCCCCCCCTCCCCTTTCTTTCCCTTTTTTTTTTTTTTTTCTTTTTTTTTGTCCTTTTTTTTCTTTTGCCGCAGTCTCCGTCCGGCGCTGGGGCGAGTCACGGCAGCACCGCGCCGGCGACGGGCTGATTTATCGCTGCTCCAGCCCCGGCTCGCAATTATGTCACTCTAAATCACGCACATGGGGAGAGCGGGGAGTTTTTGGCCAGCTCGGAGCCCCCCCACCCAAAAAAAAAATCAATAAAAAAAATGGAATAAAAATATAAATGCGAAAAGAAAAGGGGGGGGGGAAGAAATCCAGGCGAGAGCCGGCGCCCCCCGACCCCCGCCGCAAAATAAAGTCTCAACAAAAGTAGCGGGGGCGGCGGGCACGGCGGAGCGGGGCGGCGCGGAGGGAGGGAGAGAGGGAGGGATGGAGGGAGGGAGGGAAGGAGGGAGGGAGGGAGGGAGGGCGAGAGGGGGGCACCTGGCAGCCGCCGCGCCCCCCCGCGCCCGCCCCCGCCGCTCCCCGCGGCGCCTCCGGGCCCGGCTCCGCCGGCGTGGGGGGGCGCGGGGGGACCCGCCGAGCCCCCCCTCCGGGCCCGGTCCTGCCGGCCAGCAGCTGCAGCACCGCCGGTGCCTGGCCGCGCAGAGATGTGCGTATCCACGTAGACATGTGCATAACCACATACATTATATATATTAGTGTGTGTATATAGTGGGGGGTTACGTGCTCTGGAGCCGGTGGCTTCCTCCCCGGCGGCAGTGGGACGCAGACCCTTGGGCAGCAGCCTCCAGCTCTCCCAGCCCCGCAGCAGAGGTGTTTCGTGCCAGTCGGGTGCAGTCACTGCAGGACCCTCGTGTCCCAAGGCTGCTCCCGCTGCCCGTGGGTCAAATCGGTAGAAGCCCGGGGGTCCCCTGGGCTCAGGAGGGTTTGGGCATCTGGGCGAGGGGCCGCAGCTTGGCCTCTCCCCACCAGCCCTGTTAGGCCCTGCGGCGGGTGTGCCTGTTATTTCCCATTGCATCCTTTAACAGCAGAGAAAAAACGAAAATCAGCATCAAAAGTGCTGGTGGCATTGCTATAATTCCGGGGTTGACACAATCCGTGGGGATTTCGTCCCAGCGTGGGCTCTGCCAGGTCCCCTTGGCTGCATCCAGGGTCAGGGCAAGGTTGCAGGGGGAGAAGTTTCAGGAATGCCTGCCTGAATCGTTTCAGCCCACCAGATGCATTTGCAAGTCATTGAGACTTGCGCTTCTGAGCAAGGGAGGAGGCACTCCTGAGAGCCCGATGCTGCGTGCAGCACAGTCGCATGCTGCCGGTAGATGCTTACATGGCTAATAAAATCTGGGATAAGCCCCCCAACTATAATGCTGCACACAGGATGGGAGGCTGAAACCGTTTTCTGCAGTTGCACCGCAGCAACAAACTCTGATTTTTTTTTTTCCCCCCAGTTGTTAAGTTCAAGAAATATCTCCAGATTTTCAGTGTCGCTAAGCTCCAAACTTTGGCGCAAGTGACTTCCGCCCTGCTTGGCAAAGGGAACCCACGGGCAGGCCTCCTGCACGTGCAACACAGAGAAAACACTGAATCTCCATGGAAAATCCTGCCTCTTGCCCATGGTTTGGAAAATCGGTAAGCGAAGGAGAAGCGTATAGAGCAGAGGAGGACACTGGACACCTGAGTGGAAGGGGAGGGCGGCCGTGCCCTGCTGCCTCCCCTGTCTGATGGAGACTCCAGTGAAGCTGTTTTTCCTTCTTTGCTCTTCCCAAAGCCTTTGAGACGCCGGGATGGGACGCTACAGGGGAAGGAGCCTGCTCCCACGCGTGTGGGCCAGCGCCGGTGCGCTCAGTGCCCTCCAGCCGCGGGAGTGCAAAGGAGGCAGCAGCCAGACCGTGTTCCCCTTGCAGGGGAGCAGCCCTTTGCAGTTCCTGCCGGGGCCCCCGTTCTTCACCTCATGCCTTCGGATGGTTTTATGGCAGCTTGGAAGTTTCTGCAGAAGCCAGGGCAGTGGGGGCCAGGTACCCCAGCACACAGGTACCCCTGACTCACAGGTACCCCAGCACTCAGGTACGCTGGCACACAGGTACCTCTGGTTCACAGGTGTCCCAGCACACAGGTACCCCAGAACTCAGGTACCCCCGAACATGGGTATCCCACTATACCTGCACACAGGTACCCCAGCACACAGGTACCCCAGTACTCAGACGCCCCAGTACACCACTATGTATGCACACCAGTGCTCCAGCACACTGCTGTACCTGCACACGGACACCCCAAAGTACATCCCTCGGCACCCAGGTACCCCATCGCCCCGCTGCCCCCAGGCAGGGCCCCCCAGCAGTGCCACGTGCCCCGTACAGCTCCGGGCTGGGCTCACCGGCATTTTTGCTGTTCTCCGGAGCAGGCGAGGTCGGTGCAATTTGCCTCTAATTACAAACATCACCAGACTTACTCCAAAGGCGATGCCAAAGGCCTTTATAAATTACCAGCTAACTTGATTTAAAAAGTGTGATCGTAGGAAATAACGAAGGTTGCTTCCCCTTGTTGTGACAAATTTGCATTCGGCCCACGGACAATGGCAGCAGGGCTGCGGCGTCACTGGATTTCTTAGGAAAAGTTACCAGCGGCCTGCGAGACAGCTGGAATTCATATTAGAATATTTTTAACGTGCTCTTACAAATACTTTGGCATACGCCTATTCCACTCCTTTTAATGATGTTGACTTCATTTCCTTTAATATGGGGGAAAAAATGCTACACCAACAAGCCTTAATTAAATTAATAAGAAGAAACAATAATAAATAATTCCAGTTGCGTTACTGCAGGGTTGCAAAATACACATCAGGGTGTTTGACTGATAAAACTGAACAACTTTGCAGCTGAGTTTTTTAGAACGCCACATCTATGAGCTCCTCCGCCCCCTCCCCTCGTCTCCTCTCCTCTCTCCCTTCCCGTGCCTGATGCTGTGCATCAGGGGCTCAGGAGCACCCGGGCTATTTTTAAAACCAGTCCCATTCACCACCCAGTCCAGCTGCAGACCCGGAGCCAGGGGGTGCAGCACCTCCATGCCTCGGCCCACTGGCAGGGTGCAACCATGCAAGTGGGGGTGCTGCAGCGCCCCAGCCGGCTCTCGTGTGTGCGCATGTATGTGCGCGTGCACGCGTGCACCTTCAAGTGTACATATGTGCACGTATCCATGCATGTGTATGTGGCATATCTGTATGTGTGTGCACACACGTTCGTACACGAATGCGCGTGCTATGCGTTGTCAGGCCGTGTACGGATGCAGGTACGCGTGCACGCGTGCAATTGTGCACGCACGTCTGCGCGCATATCCGTGCACGTGCGTGCACGCCTGTGTGCACATGAGTGTGCAAGCCCTGGGCGCGCACACGCGTGCGGACGCCTGCACCCATCCGCGTGCACGCGCGCGCCTGCGCGCGCCCGCCCGCCCTCCGCCGCCTGCCCCGCGCGCCGGCACCGCCCGGCAGGGCCCGCGGCGCCCCCTGGAGGCGCCGGGCCGCCACCCGCCCCGCCCCGCCCCGCCCCGCCCCACCCTCCCGCCGCCCGCCCCGCCCCGCCCCGCCCCGCCCGCCGCCGCTCCCCCCTCCCCGCCCCGGCGGCGGGGGCCGGGCGGCGCAGCGCCCCCTCCCGGCGGGTGAGGAGCCCCGGCCCGGCCGTTGGGCGCGCGGGGAGCGCGGGCCCGGCCTGAGGCGGGCGGCTGCGGCCGCGCCTTCCGCTTTTGTCTGTGGCGGCCGCGGAGGGCACGGCTGGGCCCGGGCGGCGGCGGCGGCCCGGAGACGAGGCCGCCCTTTGCTTCCGAACCCAGCAAAACCGGGGGAGATAATCCGGATTAAAACCTCAAAGCAAAACGTGACTTTGGGCGGCTTCACCCGCGCTTTGCCCACGGTGTGTGGATCCTACCTTGGCAGAGCCGGGCCTTCCCTGTCCCGCCACCTGCGCGTGGGAAGGGGAAGGTCGGCTGTCCCCTGCTCCTTCCCCCGGCTTCCTGGTCACCTCCGCAATCCCAGAGGGCTTTTGGAGGAGAAGGGAGGAGGCAGACAGCGTGCTTCCCGGGGAAAACCAAGGGCGTGCTTCCCACAGCCCAACTCCTCCGGGGACACCATCAGCGTCACCCCTCAGAGGCTGCCCTGCGGGACAGACCCCCATCCGCAGCCGGTCTGTGAGGATCGGGTGGTCCCAGCACACTGCAGTTAGCGCTGAGGTTCTTCCCTCTATTTACCTAAAGGAAAGGATGCTTTTTCACGCAACCGAGCAGATCTCCCACAGGAGACAAAATGTGCTCAGTAAAATGGAAGATAGGCAGGTGGCTTCAGCATTGGGGAACATTAATACACAAGGACAGGTCTCCAGCTGATGTAAACTGATGGACTTGCGCTCCCTTCACATGCTAATTTACACCAGCTGTTGGCTTGGCCTGGCCTGCTGATGGTCTTAGAGGTGGATGTGCTTCATCTGGCTTCCCCCTTCGTAACCGGCCCAGTAAGGGCAGCTCTGATGAGTTCATTTAGCATGATTGCTAATGCCAGTAATGGTTTCAGAGCAAAAAAGTATTTATCTGGTTGTTCAGTGTTAGTGTTTTCTGGTTTTAGCTATAAAACATTGCAGACTCCTGACTAATCACTGCCTGTTACCTTATGTCTGTCACCTTTATGTTTTTAGCCTGAGGAAAACAATCCTTGTGCACTGGGAGTGTTGCTCTGAAGGACATTTCCTGGTGTTTCCCCGAATGACATTGATGTATGTACAAGAGGATGTAACACTTCACGTTAGAGGTATAGACGCATGTATATACCACCGCGTCGGTATAACCACCCACGGAAATGCTAATATTGATGTTAGAGAGCAGGAAAATTCTGCACCTCAGCGTGTGCATGCACAGATTTGAGTGATATTTTCCTTGGGCCTTCTGGCATTGGTTTCCTGAACCTCAGTAGAAATCTCCTTTTTACACCCAATTTTAGAGATTCTAACCTGATAAAGGACTTCCCAACATAGGCCATATAAATGTTTTGTGGCTGCTTCTGTGAGTGACTTGCTTGCTGGTGTTCACTAAGTGAAAATATGAATTTTTACCCACCCAGCCCATTTTTTTTTACCCGTGTAATAAAATATGACACTAGAGGGCGGCCTGTTAATGTAATTCAATAATGAAGTTGCAGTGGCTGCACATGGAGATGTAGCACTGACCCCCACCGTGGCTGGAAGCAGGCCTGGGAACAGCACCTTCTCCCACTCTGAGACCACCACCACTGCCCCGAGATGTGGGAAGTACCCAGAGCGTAATGCCAGAACCCAAAATAATAAATATTCCTAAGAAATGTGATTTGCCAGCGGACCGACGTGATTTGCGTTGTCTCAGAGTAGTCCCACATTTAGCACTTAGTCCAGCTCAGAGTAGGAGGTGGCAGGAGCTATCCCATCCGTTCCCTGATGCCAAACCCTTGCCCTGCCCCAAACCATTGCACCTATGTTTACAGCTAAATGACAGTGCTGCAGTTGCAGCCTGGTTTTAGGAGTCTGCACTGCAGTTCACTGACTATAGTCCTCACTGATGACTTGCTCTCAGTCTCTGCACAGCCTTCCTGTGACCAAGGAGTTCTCTTACAGTTCCAGAGACTGGTTTCCTTGTGTCAAATGAGGTTAATAGCTGCATGCAATTTAATTAATCAAAGATTGTGAATATTTTTAGAACACCAGCCGCAGCATGCGTCAGAAATACCAGGTATTATCTAAGTATGCGGTGCTGTCATTATTGATATTTACATTTTGTACTGCCTAGAAGCTAGGATATCCTTGTGGTAGGCTGCCGACAGCAATACCTTTTCTCCCCAGATTTAAAATCTGCGTGTCAAACGTGAGCCAACAGGCAAAAGTGACATCAGGCGGACTGAGGTAAGACCAAGGACGCAGGACACAGTACTGTACGCACTGGCAGAGACCTGTGACGCTGTAGGTTGTTGCACATGGACCATACCACAGGTGGCTTTTAAGGCATCCTTGCAGTTTGCTCTGCAATAGCTTCAAGAGGCTTTGAGTGCTGTGAGACTATCAAAGGTAATTCCGCACGTTCACCATGAAAGGAGAGAATGTTTTAAGCTGAACTTCAGTGAGACTTTCTTGTTGTCTGGGGCAGAAATTGGCCTGAAGTTACAGATGGAAAGAACTTAAATTAGTGGCCGCTTTTCTGAAAACTGATGTTCCTTAGCATTTAGCAATAACATGTCCTCAGTTTTTGCTAAATTGCAAACGAGTAATTAATTTTTCAGCACTTGTGCAGAATACTTTAAAAATGGAAACATGAAAGTCTTCTATTAAAATGAAGTTGATAGTATGCACCTGCCACTAATGTACTGTACACTGTGTCTTCCACTCATTATAGTGATGATTTGGGTTGAGATCAAGAGTCATATAGTGAAAATCACTTCAACACGTGCCTGTTCATATGCATAAACTCCTGTGTACCAGATGGCAAAATATAATGACATCTTAAACAGCTAATTGCATAAACCTTGTAATGCAGATAATTGCTGAACCAAAGTATGAGTTAATAATTTCCCACTGTATTGCTTGGCTTGACACTAATTCTAAAGGAAAGTTGTGACAATTCTAACACACTAAAGTTCACCAAGCAGTAATTAAAACTAGCACTTAAAATCATTCGACTTTCAAACCCTTAATTACAATTCAGTGGAATCACTTTGTGGAAATCTAACATTTATAGATAGTTACATGATAGCTGATATTTCATCATCGTCCCTTTCATGGTGTTCTTCTAAGGCATGCTTCAGGAAGTGTGTGGCTCGCTCTGGAAGTCTAAGGTTGTAACGATTTTTGTGCCAGCGGTCACTGGGAAACTCTTGGAAAACAGTGGCCAGGACTAGGAGTGAACATACATACCGCTTTAGGATTTTTCACAGTTTACCCTTAAAGCAGCATGGCAAGTAGTCATTTTTAATCACCTGATGATATATAAACATAAATAAGCAGCAAGCCACTAGGATGAAACATATCAGTTTTCAAAGAGTGGGTTTAAGAATTGAATTGTTTTGGTTAGGTTGATAACACACATACTGACCTCAAAGACAGGCCTCTAACACATCATCAGCTGTTACCGTATATTGGAAAAGCTGCCATGGGATTGAAACGATGAAGAATGGAAATATAATTAATGATGGTAAATACAGTTTTAGGAGAAATAAGCCTTATCAGACAAACCCAATTTCTTTCCTTGATGAGGCGCATCAAATAATGTGATGAAGGTAAAGACTGAATGATAAAGGTCAATGAAGAGATGTGATATTCATTTTTTATGGAGATTAGAATTAACACTGTGTGATATTCTGATCAAAAAACATTAGAAATAGCAACAGAGCATGCACTAATTAGATTAGGAATTGGCTAACAGCCTGTTAAAAAGTAGCTATGAATTAGGAAGCGTTATCAAATGGGAGAGCTTTACCAGGATCAGCATCAGGTTAGATGCTAGTCAATGTTTTCTTCAATGATTTGGATGTAAACACTGTAAATTCACAGCTGATAAATTTGAGGATGACAGGAACATTGGTGGAGTGACAGACAATGATGAGAATGACACTCCAAGTGATCTCAGTTGCTTGATGAGCTGAGCCCATTCAAACACAATTGGTTTTAATACAGACAATATAAGATTATGCAGTTTCTGATGCTTGCGCTTTTAAAAGATCATTGGAAAACTGGAGAGGGTGCAGAAAAGAGCCACAGAGAGGATTTCAGGGCTGAAGAAAGTGCTTAATGGTGAAAGACTTAAAGCACTCAATCTGCCTAGCTTACTGGAAGGAAGACTGAGACGTGACATGAGTATAATTTGGATGTATTTAAGTATCTATGAGATCTGTCTGGAAGTATCTGCTGGATACCGATGACTTTTTTAATCTTTCAGAGAAAAATGGGTATCTGCAAGCTGACATCAAACAAACCTAAGTGAGAATTTAGGTGGGTTTTTTGATAGCAAGAGTGGCTGATGGCTAACTTTCAAGGCACAAAGTGGATACTCTCTTTTTCTGATATTTTCAAAGCAAGACCAGAAGACCTGCTGTAATGAAAAACAAGTTAGTGCATCTAATGCAGGGGCAATGGCACATGATGAGTTGTAATATATCAAGGGGCTTTCTCTAGCCTTCAATGCTGTGAGTCTATACACATCAGCAGAGATATTTCATAAGCATTTAGGAGCAGGAACGTACACCTGTGCAAAGGAATAATCAAGTAATAACAAGTCTAACACATTTCATGGGCTCTCTAGACCCAGGCCAGGTGTGCAGATATCACACATTCACATATCTCTAATAATGTATTATTTTAAAAGATAGAGAGCGAGTTTATGTGCTGATGGAGCTGCATGAAACCACCAAAAGGCAGCCCTCTACCAGTAGGTTTGTCACCCCTTGCCTGCCTCCTGGCACAAAATAGCTAATTCCTCAGAGCTCTGTGCCTGTGCTCTCTGGAAAAGGAGAAGCAGTGATCCCGCCTGCGGGCATCTTCTACCTGGAAGTCTGTTTTATTGACAGTGTGAATAAGACAGTCCTGGATTGGAGTGGGTCGCAGGCAGAATATTAGGCTGAAGCTTCACGCCAAGCCTCTTTTTCTGAAGCAGTCCTGCCTCAATGATTGATTCCCACAGGAAACGCTGACAGTCACTTGTCCTGCTGCTCACACAGCTTCCTGCCTCTGCAGCCATACATACCCACCACAGCAGTTCCCAGACATGCATCTTTTGTGTTGTTTGCATCCTACAAGCCTGTTCTTCTCTCACCCCTCCAAAAAGTTCAACAACTGTCAAAACCGTGAACAAACACAAGCCGTTTCAAGACTTTACAATACCATCACGCGGTGCCTCCAATTACAGCTCAGTGTAATGCAGAAGGAAGAGAAAGCAGGGGCCTCATCCCATTTCCTTCAGCTCTAGCATGTTCTTGGGGGGTCTCCCATCTAAGTTTGGACAAAGCACAGCTCAGCCTACCCTAATGACCTGCTAGCCCCTGATGAAAGCTGGGAGCTAAACTCTATACAATCAAGTAGCATAGACTGATTCTGTGCAGGATGTCAGAGTAAAGGCTCAGCACAATCCCTTCTGCCCTTGAACATATTTATTAGCCCATGAAACGTAACTACCAGGTCTGTGTTGTTACTAATTTTACAGTTGGATGTAACCAGTTCTGATACAAAATATTTGTGTGCTCAGGTCTCCCCTACCGCTCCCTGCAGTCTTTCCAGCCCCCCTACACTGTGGATCAGCAGCCTTCTTCCTCTGTGGGAGCAGCACTGGCATGTACAGCTGGCGAGGGTCAGACTTTTTTTCCCTAGAGAAGGACGCTCCAGGGAAGATGCCATTCTAGCCAGTTATAACATTTTCTGTCAATACTAAGCATCCTCTGTAAAAATCTTAGCTCAGGTGATTGACTCAAGCTCTGCAAAGTAACTCCCTCCAGCAGAGCTCACGATGCTTCATGTGATGCATGAAGAGATGGCACATTTTTGTGTATCCATCTCCTAATTATTTACTTGAGGCAGTCTCTCAACTGTCTGTAGCTAGCTGGGGTTTACAGCCTAAGGTCTGCCCTTCCCTCACACTCCACCAACTGCAAGGAAAATGTGCCTCCAGGTGGTCCTGGAGGTTTCCCTGAGAGCACTGTTCTTTAGGGCAATTTCATTACAAACCTCTATGAAATGCATGCATTTTATTCATCGGCCATATATGTAAGTGAAGAACGTCATCGATGGTATTTCAGTCTATGTATCTGCACCATAACTACTACAACTTGTCCATATAAGAGACGCTGATAACTCAATAGCAAGCCAAATCAAAAAAGACACTGAGCAGCATTATTAGTTGATAACTCTAATGCTGAAAGTTTGGGGGACATTGAAATTGTCCCTGATAGCAAAACCTGGACAGCTAGATAGTCTCAGGGACTTAGGTAGAGATTGATCCAGTGGCTGATGACCTGCCTTTTGGGCTTGCAGTGATGCTGCTAATCAACTCTAAGCAGGAAATTGTCCCACTGATCAACTCAGCAGCTTAAAATGAAACACAAGCTAAATGATTTGCTGGGAAGGATGTAATCTTAGGAACTTCTTTATCTTTAAAATAACTGATAGATTCAGGATGTGGTGATATGATGTGAAGGTGACTTGTTTCTTAATCTGTGAACATAAATTGGTCTTCCTCTTTTCTTTCGATAGAAAGAAGTCTGATGTGGGTAGGTCATCTTCCAGAAGTGGAAATCTAGAAAACAAGACAAAATATATTGTCATATCTCTTTACTGCTCTTTGCAACATTATTTTCTGCTTAGGATTTCTAGATACTTACTGTATCAATGTGCAGGTAGAGTAAAAACCATTTCTGATAATGGATTTTATCAAAACACTTAAGAAACAGTACTGAAAACTTCACATGCATTTTGAATTTTAATAATAAATACTGCTTAAATTGAATCTATCTCCATCATTCCCTTTCCAACCAGTGTTAAGTAACATTCATATAGTGCCAATGTAATAAATATTCACTAAACAGGAACATAACTCAGAGTTCTCCTACCTGGCTGTAGCTGTCTGGTACTCTTCAGAGGAGGAGCCATCTTCTCATCTTCTCTCCTCGTTTCTTCAGGAGGTTTTCAGGAAAGAGTCAGCTACCACATTTTAGCTTCTCCTAAAACTGCATGCCTGTCTTTGCTATGCATCATATGTGTCCTGATACCCAAAACCATCAGAGACAGATTGAAAGATCTGTTGATAGGTACAGAAGATACTCTGGGAATAGTGGGTCTCCAGATTCTGTTCTCTGTGGAGCATTTGCCCTCTGCCACTAGCCCAGTAAAATAGCCTTATAAAAAACAGTATCATCTGGGACGGAGAATCAGCTCCCAGAACTGGTAAAAATCACTGGAGATCTATCACTTTTCCAGATGAACACCTGGCAACTGATTTTCTTTACCTTGCCTAATTGGCCTTTGATTTCTAAGACCCTAAGGCACTTAGGCATCAGAAAATAGTTCAGTCTATACAAAAAAGAATTGCACCTCTCTTCTTAGCATCATTTCTCAAACAGTTCTTTTGCGCACTGCTATCGCCATGTGTAATTACTTGCAGGTGTCAGCTGGAACATGGTGTCTTTTGTCTTCTCAAGTGCTTTGGCCAGCAGGGACCCCACAAGCTTTGGTTTACTGTGATTAATGGGTTGGCTGTTGGTCTAAATGACCACTGGAAAAGGACATCTTGTAAGATAAGAGCTTTCATTGTCAGTCATATGGATTGCTTCACCTTGGGATGTTCCAGAGCCGTGCTGCTGGAACAGTTTGGACCTGGGTCTGAAGCCAGTGCGACTTATGTAAACATACAGGACTCTGCAATAACTTGCAATTCGGGTGGTTGAATTCCACTATGGGCACCAGAACAAGGAAAGGAAAACACTGATCTTGATCACAATTAGACCAGATTTATAGGTGTTATTTGTTTATCACCCATGCCATATCCCACCAGTTTAGGTTCTTATTATGGGCGCTTATCACTGCCTTAAACTCTTCCCACAGTGATTGCTGTCTGGTCTGTTAATTGATGATTTCATTGTTCGCTAGACCTGTTTATGTGTAACGGTCAGGAAAGGTTTTGTGTTTCAGCTATGCAAGTATAAGTAAGAACAGTTCTCCAAATGATGACATGATTTTGAACTAGGCAGTGGCTTCAGGGAAAAACCTGAAGATTGCCCGCAGAAAGAGAACAAACATTTTAGAGATTTTTGTTGTCCAGCAGATCAGCTGCTGGAGCCTTTTCAGGTAGCAGGAAACCTTTCTCAGGGAGTTTCTGCAAGGCTTTGACATTTATAGGGTGGCTGTCAGTGTTGCATAACCTCAGGAGCATCATTATCACTGACCTATTGCAGAGCTGCCATGATTTCATGTACCATGTTCTTCCACAGAGCAACGCTTATCAGTGCTTTTCTTAACTCATGTCTTGTCAGTAAGATCTTTTTGCTGTGTCCCTTGTTTCTATCTAGAATGTAGAGTAATAGTAAGACAAGGAGGCTCTCAAAATTAGAGAACTCAGAGTTACGAGCCATTTTTGTAAATTTTGGCCAGGGTTAATTTCTAAAAGCTAATTCTCATTTACTATTTAGTTCAAAGAATAGATGCTAATGCTGTTTTTATTTTATTTTTTTTATTTTAAACCTCCATTATTTGTCAATTTATTTAAATTATTGAGTTTATTCACAGCATTCTTTAAGGCATCTCCCCCTAGATTATTTTATCTTGATGATTGAAGTGATGTCTGTATAGCTGAACACCACTTTGTGCAGCTCCCATTGGGGCTATTCACATATCCATATGTGCGTGCAGCTCCCACTAATGCTTGTCAATGGGACTTAACATATGAGCATGGACATGAGAATAGACCCCTTGCTGGGCACTTGACTAGATTTTTTTTTTATCTTGATCCAGATCACACACAGCAAACATTGCTGTTATTAGAAATCGCTGCACTTAACAGGACCACTGAATGCCACCTCCCTTTCCTTCTCATTCTTTCATATGGGAGCTGCTTGGTGGGTTTTGCGGGCTCAGGGTAAATACTTCATAGACACAAACCGGAATCCAAGGTCATTGCATAAAGTAGCATTATTTTGTGTATTCCATTCTGTTTCCCATGCAACAATATACAGTTAAGCCTTTCCACTGAAGAAAGGGCAGATTTTTTTTAAGGACTTGAATGTTTGGGTTCTGGCTGTGGCTCCATCTAGGCAGGATGGCTGGAGCTTTACCTTTAGTACTTTTGAAAAAAAATGGAAAGCTAAAGTAACTTTGAGCATTTACATTTGATTTCTGTGTACCTGTTTTTAGCATCTTTAGTGGTTCTCATAACTGCGGACTCCCCACTATGCTGGTATTCATGTGCGTATAAGTTAAGTGATGACAGAACACTTTCCGTCATGAAGTTGAAGTCTTCAATATGTTTTGTAAAACTGATGCATCTTGTACCATCTGTAATCCCACTCCGCTGCAATTCAGGGACATGCAAATGTTGAATCATTATTATTTGCTAACCATATGAAAATAATTACTGATTTCAGTGTAATTTGTAATGAACATGTGTCCACATCTGAAAGGGGAAATGACCGAGTCAGGATGTGTTCTCTCAATCTCTTTTCTGCTAGGAGGTTTTCTGTCTTTAAGCCACATTTTCAGATTTTAGAGCTTTTTTTTTTTTTTTTTTTTTTTTGAATGTACGATCCTTGGAGATGTTTGTTGAGCTATAATTCTGGGTGCACTAGGGACCAATGAACTAAAGTAAAGTCCAACATGGGCAGGAAGCACTGTGTTTCAATACCCAGCCTTTCAGGAATGAATTTACTTAGTTTAATTCTTCACTTTCTACCTCACTCTGTGCTCTCAGGCTTTCTCTAATGGTACTAGAAGCATGAACAAGCAGATAACAGTACCACAATAAAACAATGTCTGTTTTCAAGAAGATCTGGCCCTGATCCCCCCAGCTACATTGTGGGCAGAAGCTTGTAACAGGGCAGAAGTCTTGAATTCAGTCCTGCGGGCACTGGGACTCACTTCTGAAGGCTAAACCAGAGGCACGTCTCAGGACAGAGCCAAATTCAATAATTTCAGCAAGTGGTAACTTGCACTGTTATCCATCGCCCAGGGTTGACCAGCGCTTCCTGTTTCAAAAGCTGATTTTCAGTGACCATAACTTTGTCAGGTATTAGCTATTAGAGGACATTTTCCAAACTTCATGTTTTTGTTTCTGGAAAATTTTTATCCATGCTAATTCATCTATCTCTAAGAAAGGTGCTAGAAAAAAAATGTTTCAGTGTTACCGTTCTGGTAGTTTGTCCTTGAAGAATCCTGATAACATTGTAATTTGAAAGCAACAGCTAGGAAATTGGCCTACATCATCTGTTTCTTAAGAAATGCTTTACTGTAGCCTCAAAAATCCATCAAATCTGAAAAGCCTTTACAAACTCAGAGTTTGCACATGCTTACCAAAAGTTTTCTAGCATTAAGCTGCTAAACTCAGTACAGGTTTTATAGGGAACAGGCACCATTTGGACAGAGCACACAAAGCCTGTCTTACTGTGCAGGGGTTCATGAACCACTGCAACCTTCTTTCAAACATTTGCTAACTTTTGGGTGCTCAATCTTGCATTCCCAGTGGTGTCCTCTGAACATCCCCTCTTCATGTGCCATTAAATGTCATTTACAAAGCAGGTAATGAGTTAAAATAACTGTGCCCCTGTTGCTTAGTAGGAAGTATGTCTCTTAACTGGTACTAATGGATGGTAGCTATTAGTTACTCCTACATTAAGGTGCATTCATATTGAAATTTTGTATTGACATTACAATGAATTTGATTAAAATGCAGAAGAATTACAAGTTAGATATCATGTAGCTGGATGGAAGCATAATTTAGCTGAGTCTGCAGATGCAGTCATGCAGGTGTTTCTGTAATTCTGATTCAGTTGGTAAAACTGTTGATGTTCAGTGGCCCTCAAATCACATAACCATCTGTGGTTCAGTTCCTTGTGAAAGGAATTCCTTCTGCCTTTTATTAGATATGATCACTGGATTCCTGAGCAAAACTTTTGTGAATCAGGCAACATTTAAGTGTCAGGTGTTCTGAGGGAAAGGGGAGGTATTACAGATGTCGGGTATTTCAGCTTGCATTTGTTAACCACAGAGCTAGTGTAAAAGACGATAAAACCTGGGCTCTTTGTGGGAACATTTCCTCACTCCAAGGAAGGGACATGCTTTCTTACATAAGAATCAAAGCTTGGATTGTGTCTGATTTGCAGTTTTTGAAACTAGTCTGGCCTTATACATCTCCCTACAAAATAGGCAGGTACCTGAAAAGCACTGTATGCCAGAGTTTTTATAGGTAGATTCATGTTTCCTGCTTACGCCTATTATTGATAAAAACAATCTTTAACACTGCAACTATTGCTACTTTCAGTTTTCACAAACAAGATGATGCCAGTTAGTTTAAGTGCAGAGCCAGAGAGCTGAGCCCAACATGCAGATGGGTCCACAACTGGCAGCAGAAGCTCCTGCATCCTTAAAGACATGCACATACACGATTTCTTTACTAGACTGAGAACTTCTTGAAGGCAGGAAGCTGTGATTGGGAGTAAAAGACCATAAAAATAGGTGAGGAAAGCGGGGACAGAATTTACAGGAGCAGTGCTCCCTCTACAGCTCTGGTTCAGCAAAGTGGTAGAGCCGTGGCATGGCAGGGGTTGCAGTGTAATATGACTGCTGCCCTTCCTACAGCATTTTCCAGCCTATAGGTCTTTTCAGGCTGGGAACATCTAGCCCTTCGCTCCATTTGGAAGCAGGCTGACGTAACTGTTGGAGGATCACAGACTTTACGTCATCGGAATGCAGTGTGAAGCAATCTAGCTAATGTGCAGTTTTGTCTAGAAAGTCTTTGAGGGTTGAGCATGGTTCAAAAGAAAAAAAAGCAAGTCAGAGTCACAGACAGTTTCCTCTTTACCTCAAGGGTCACCATGTTTACACATTTTGAAAAAGTTACTGAGCTAATTTGTAAAAGATTTTTATTTTATATATTAAGGAAAAATAAAGACCTCACGAGAATTTTAGTCCATCAGCAACATATGGAAACAAGAAAAAATCTGTCCTCAGTTGATGAAATATTTATTTATCATTGAAATCCCAGACATTTGCATCCAATGTAAGGGCAAGACAAATCTTATGCATAACCTCCTAGAGAATTCAGTTAAAAACAGTTTTGGATACCTGTAAGTAATTAGGCTATCGCATTTTCTAACGGATTTAATTCGGGCCAAGTATCAACTACTGTATATCCAAAAGATAATGAATTAAAGCAATGCTTTGGCATATCCCCTTTCTGAAATGTTAGCAGCCTCTCAAGTGACTTGAAAAATGGGCTTCAATAAATGGACAGGAAAATATATGCAATTAAATTCAATCAATAAAGCTGTCCTTGACCAAAGTCCAAACATTAAAAACAACTTCAATTGAATTATGAGAAATCCTTTTCTGATTTTAACTAGATTAGTTTAATCACATGCACACCAAAGTTGCGTGCCATTCCTCAGTAAGTTTATGGAAACAAAAAGCAATGTACTACTCCCTGCCTTTCACTTCAGCCCAGCTCTATCTTTGCCTTAGAGAAGAGCACTGTTCTAGAAGAAGCATTTTCTTATTAGCAAGGTCACTCATTCAGAGGAAAATGACAGAGCAGGGTCCCAGGTGACAGCCCTAGTTACCAGCCTTCTCTCTTTCTCCTTCACGTCCACAAAAACTCCTCATCCCCATAACTACACAGGCTCTTTCTTTCCTCTTGGTGAGAAACAGAGATATTTCTAAAATCCTGAAAAGCTACTAAAAATGTGAAAACTCTTCCAAATCTCAAAGTAACTGGAAGGTTTCTATTTCCACCCCCATTCTTCTTGAGCTTTTTTCAACAGTACTGATGTAGCTGAGGGTAAATACAGTTACAAAATTAGGGGTAATCCAAATTATGGTGAGAATACACAGAGGTACAAGCCACAGACATAAGCAAACTTGGAAATAGAAATCCTTCAGAAGCAAAAAAAACCAACCAAACAAAAAAAAAAAAAAACCACAAAAAAACCCCAACAAACAATTAAAAAGTCTGAGGCTTCTAGAGATACGTTTTTTTACAACAATCAGATATTGCAAGAGCCATTACAAACAATAGGGTTTGTTGTCTGTATTCAGATTCTCACTGAGAAGTCCAGCTTGATACATGCTAACGAGGGCAAATTCAGGGTTTTAAACCTCTGTGCTAAAGTACCTACCCCAGCTCCCCATTACCTCAGAGAGAGCAGGAGTTCACCTCTTCCCTTCCCCAGGGACATAGGGACAGCTGACAAATAACTTCACATAAGCCAAACAGCCATCAGCTGGGAATCACTACACAAGTCTACTTGCCTGCAGGAGATCTGAACTAGCAACACCTGTGAGATAAACATTGCTCGGCTGGTTCTCCAAGCTGTCCTGTACAATGAAAGTATTCTTTTAAATTCAGAGGGAAAACGGATCTGGGGAAATAATTCATAAGTAGCAAAGTGTTTGTTGAATTTTTATTCTTTGGGGACTTGTGGTTTTTCTGTAATTCTTTCCAAAATCAAGGCTGAATTATGACAAAATGATTTGCCTCAGATAAGGGAGAGCAGATCAGAAGCAAAGTTGTTTCCTGCCCTATAACAAGAAAAGTGACACATTGCAACCAGAAAGAGGGAGTAAAAGCATTCACGGCAATGGCTGCAAGGCCCAAGACTTGCCCCAGTTTTCTTCCTCAGCTGCCTGCATGAGCTGGATGGAGAATAGCCATCCATATAAGTGGCTGTGCTCACCTCTGGATCTGTGACCTCTAGAGCTCTCACAGGGATGTGACTTTGTGACTCATCTACAAAAGAGACTGTCTCATGCTCAGTTCAACCCCCTCCTCATTATTAAACTCAAAAAAGCATGGCTGGCTGCAGAACATGGAAATCTTCATATGGCTGTAGCAATTGCACTGAATTTCACAGTTGCTTGTTTGCTGGGTCTGTAGGAGACCCTCCCATGAACATATCCCCACAAAAGCTGTATCCAGACCTTTGGTGGGATACAGAGCCAAGTGTGACAAAACTTAACCATAGAATAATATGAAATATTACAATAAGAATAATATAAACACTCAGTGCTGTAGTTATGAGATTGGGAAAACTTGCGCTGATTGTCTCTTACTGACTTCATTTCGACCGTAGTAGCTGATACTTCAATCATGTGTTGGGAGATCAAGCTGAGCTGGAAGAGATGTGAAAAAGGCAAATACCTTCCTACAAATAGCAGAACCTCTGCCTTGGACAATCTTTAGCTATTTGTACACATACTGTGAAGCCCAAGAAGCTTGTATTCCCTTAGCAACCAAAGTTGGCACCTGTGATATTTGTTTTCAGCGACTGACACCAAGAGTTTGAACTTACATCTGTTTTACTGAATTATGGTAAAACAGTATTAGTAACTGCAAAAAGCAGCTCTAATTTGGACAATACCATCCAGCTCATTTGCAGCTTGTACCGCCTGTAATTTCATTTCACTTCCCACCCAGAAAATACAGGAAACTGCGTAGCAGAAAACACGACAAGTCATACGCAGGCTGGGTCTTGACAGCTTGACCTATTCCCAGCTATAGAACTTGCTTATGTAGAAGTTTTCCTAATGTTTTTTATAGTTCATTTGTGAAGGATTGTCCACCTGGTGCCTTATCACAAACTGTGGAATGAGTCCAGGAGATGGCAACAACATGAACTGCTGTAGGGGATAACAAGGACTCTGTTATGACTGGGAACGTTTGCAGTACTATAAATAACTCTATCAATATTGTGATAATGGCACTTTAAAGAGGTCTATTTTACAAGTGTTGAATGTAAGAGAGACCACAGCTGTGCTCATTAATTCTGAAGTATGCTCCTCTCTACATACAATTTGCAGGTGTAACAATAGGAGTGTTGACTCAGTGCAGGTCTAGCTGGTGTTTGGATTAAAAAAAAAGGTCACAGTAGCATGATTAGTTCTTAACGAGTCTTTATTGTGTTTGGCAGAGGGAAAGCAAATGATGATAGTTTAATTGAAAACAATAAAAGTAAAATGGAACTTTGTTACAGAATTTAGCTATACGTAAATAGCTTCTCCCCCCCAAAGAGCAAGTACCATAATTGACAGCAGTAGATCTTTTGATAATTAATTGCAGTAAATTATCACTTGGCACAAAGAAGGCATAATTCTAATTAATTTGCAACCTTTCCAGCATAACACTGAATTGAAAATGGCACTGCTGTAATTTTTTCAAGCTAATATAGAACTGGAGTACAAACAACATTGTGATGCTTTCATGTGTTTTCCTTGTTTGGAGTAGAACTGGGGTGATTCGGTCCTTTCCACACAATTGCTGTACCACACAGAGATGACCCAAATGGGCAGGAGTTTCCTGCACAGTCAGAATTAATCTGCCACAGCATGGGATAATATAATTATGTACAGAGACCCAGGCAGAGAACTGGTTCAGCTGGGGCTCGTCTGGGATATCAGTGCCTTGATTTGAGGACAGTCAGAGCTGTGAAGTGTCCCTTTCATTCTCCCTTAAATCTAAATTTGATTTGAAAAGAAGGTATGTGGTAATATGGACAGGCCAGACTATTTAGGCAGAGCTAAGAACTACAATATCTGTCAAATTCATCAGCCTCCATCTTGTTAACAACTTACAAATGAATTTTCTTTACCTCTGGGAATGCAAATCCCCCTTGGCAACTGCAGGGCAGAGCTACATGGCAAGTCCTCTTGAGGAGGCGTGATGGAGGGAGATCTATTGAGGCAGCCAGCTAACAGCACAGATGGCTTTTAGCTCTGAGGACTGCCTGGATGCAATGGCCAACAAATCCATTTTAAGCAGGATGCTTCATGAATGCTTATGGATGAGGTGCTGTTCCTCCCTTTTCATAACTAGCCTTCACGGCGAGGCTCCCCAGCTAATGCTTTGTTAATGGAATTAAGATCTGGGCCCCAATCTGTGACTTTGCACACAGCCCACAACTCTTCTATGCCCCCAAACTTCTCTGTGTCCCTGGGAGATAATATTTACCTCCTGCACATCAGTGTTGTTAGAATAAATTAACTTTGGGAGAGTATGCTGAGCTCCTTGGAAAACAGTTACTAAATAAGTGCAAGTATTATCATACATTAAATCAGATCAGCTATTAAAAACAAGAACAAGTCCTCAGATCTGTAACCCTCACTACATCAGTTTCTCCCTCCCTTGCTGATTACTGTTAGCCTTGATAATAATGAACTCAAAGACGATATTAGCAGCCTAACCTATACTATGATTTAATCTTGATTGCCACAGATCAAGGTTTGATTTAATTGCTCTAGAATTAATTAGAAAGAGAAACAAGTTATAAAAAAGAATTTTAGCTCTAAATAAAGAAACTGTTTACATTCAATTGGAGTTCATGTTAGAACAAATCATTAAGCTATAAAAGATTACATCTGGGCTAGAATTAAAGTCAAGCTGATTCATTAACCCAAATGGTAGCCCAGAGATTACCAACATGGTATTTCTGCTTGGGTGATCAAAGGATCAAGGGATACATGACCAGATGACCCTAATTGAAGCAATCTCCACTGAATTTTGTAAATGAACTTGAAAGTACTAAGAAGATAGTCTCTAACTTCTGTCACTGTGGAGAATAAATTTGTCCTGGTAGCCTTACTTTAAACATAAAGTAAGGAAAAGGAATGAAAAGATAATGACAATCCTTTATGCAGTACATAAAGCAAGAATATTTTTCTTGAGTTATGGAGAAACCTTATCCAAATTGTTTATAGTTGTCTGTTACAGCTTTTGAAATAGAGGGAATTTACAGTCAAAACCTTCATCACTATTGCCCTGTCAATGACCTCATCACACCTGACCTATAGGGAGTATCTTCTGTTGGGTTAACCCATAAATCCGCCTGCGTGCAAAGCCTTTCTCTGAAAAGCTTGCCAGTTGTGCTGAATTAGGTATGATAGTTTTATTGTGTGAGCTACTGTTCACCAGGGACTGAGTAGAAACTGCTGACTGTATTTCACTTGAGAGTGCAGGATGAACTTGAGCCTTGGTCCCACTGGTGGAAGGCCAAGTCTGTACGTTGCTGAACCTCTGAACCTACAGACCCTTGACCTTGCGTCGGGAAGAGCTGCAGATGCTTTGCCAAGGTGATAGTCGGAAGTATAAGCTTAGGTTGCGTTTCAAGTTTTAAGTAAGAAAAATACACTTAAATGCTGGAAAATAATAGGGGTATGACTTCTTTTGAAAGCCTGGTATAGACATTAGTGAAATTCTACATATCCCTCTGTGGAAAATCAAGAGAAACTGAGCATAAGAACTTCCTGAAGACAGAGACTATAATTCTTGTTATGAAAAGGGAGGAATTGGATGTGATAACTAGTGATGGACAAACTTCAAAAGGTTCAGGGTTTGTGCTTGGTTTGGATAACCATCCAGGAGCTTTGATGCATATCCAAAGCTTATCTGGACCTCCTGGGCCTGTAAATATTGGGATGGAAATCTTGCAAGAACAGGCTCTCTCAAGAGGTTTTTCTTTTTTGGTATTTTGGGCAAGTATTTTCTTGTCATGCTGGAGATACAACAAAAATAGTAATGACAAGAAATAAGACCTGTTCTTAAAGAGTACTTCATCAAGAATAAATAAAAAAAGCTTCTCTTAAAATGCTTTCCACATCTCCAGACCTTCTTGAGGTTAAGAAGGGCAAACTTTTAAGTAAATGGGGAGAAATATGTCCCAGTTTCCTTCTGAAGCTTAACTGTGTTACAGTCACTTTGAGTTGGGCGCTTTTTAAATTTTATCTATTTTAGTACAATTGCTTCAATGTATAAGAAAAAATGCTGTGCAGATTTTGGATAAACAAGATGTAGATCGAGGTAGCAAGAATACTGGCATCTTCTGAAATGTAGTTTGTGTATGTGGCAATTATATAAAGTAAACCCCAACTACTAAAGGCCAGACTTCCCATGAAACCTTATATGTGTTTGAGAAAGTTTTTGTATGTGCGTGTACCCATGTAAATTTTCCTACTTCGCCATAGGCACAAAGTAGATTATAGCTGCTGAAACTGTTTTGCTGGGTTTTGTAGTGGAGGTTATTTGGTTTATTTACCATAAAATGTAGTTCCACAGAATAATGTTTCCTTGGATGATAAGGAGTGGGCTCCTGGAGCTGGTAGAGGGCTATGGCCTCTCTCCCAGGCTGGAGCAACAGAAAGTGGGTATACTTCTGAGAGCTGTTTTCATGACTGGCTGGAGATTAATTAGTACATTCAGTTAGGTTTGTATTTGGAAATGTGATCAAACTACTGAAGCCAGGGCTGAGCTTCCTATATCTGTTTTACCATTAGCAAACAGTTAAATTACATGCCATGCCTGAAACACCAGCTTAGGCAGTAGAGAGTTTCCTGTGGCTGAGTAACCTCGGAGGACACATAAACCTGTTGTCTTGCCACACCACACTCAGGCATTGTGCCAGGGCACGGGGCAGCATCTGCCCCTCCCCAGCACTCTGTGCTAATACTGGGCACTGAACCTGCTTTTTAAACCCATGCAGTATTTTTCCGACCTGCAGAGAAAGTTCAGTAAAACAGATCTGTCGATTAAAACTCCACCACTGTTTCAGGTACAGGTGTTATTTCCAGGTCTTGTGAGTTGTAGGGGAAGAGGTGTCCTCTGCCCAGCCTCTCAGAGGAATGGTAAAACCAGTTACACTTTGAACTTGGTAGCACAGGCTGGTGGGAGAGGCCAGAAGAGAAGGTACCCCGCCATGGTGACTGGGGGAGAGGAATTTGGTTTCTCCAGGTAAGACTTGCAGGGGCAGGTGCCCCAGATGAGGCGCTGCTACTCTTATTTCCTAAAGACCAATATGAAATAATGATGGGGAGAGGTGAAGGCTGGAGGGCTTAACAATCCTGGTTAACCTGTGTGCCAGCTCATTTAGGTCCTGGAACCGTAATTGTCAAGAGCGACCACTGGCCCAGCCTTCATAGGTGAGACACAGCAGCACAGGGCAACTAGTGTGGTAGCAAGACCTGGGGAGGGACTTCCTTTGAAGACCAGACTGGTAAGGGCCAAACTTACTTCTTTTTCACAGCATAATAAAAAAACCTAGTGTGGCTTTCTATGAGTTGAGCTTTAAAGAGGTCTGCTGAGGGACCCCAGCGGGTGGGGCTGAGCAGGAGCTGATCTACCACAAGATGAGGATTTGGGATTCCTCAGTGCTGGGAAAGAGGCCAAAGCCCTCTGGAACCCATGGTTGACATCTCCTAACCTGTAGCCTAACGTTATCCCTAAATGGACATGGTATTGCTTAACCATGGGTTAGTTATTCTAAATTATTTTTAAGAAGTTGTAGTCTGCTATTTCAATCCACCTCACATGCTGAAGTCGTTGCTGCCTGCATGTCTGAGCCAGCAGACCTGGCCGTGTTCCTCTCCCACGGCAGATGATGGCCTAATCCAGCTCCAAGTCAATGGGAGTGTCTCTGTTGACTTCAGTGGAGGCTGGCTGGGGTTTTGAGGAGCTGGCTAAGCACACAGAGAGCAGCATGCTGGGCTCTCCCAATAAGCGTTGCAACTCTTGCATACTGAGGAAGGTGCTGTAAGCCCAATAAACACAGTTTGGCCCTGTCATAGTAGCAACACCTAAACTGACTTGCAAATGAATAGCATTAAACGTCCTTGCTGTGTTAGCATGGGATGTCAAGTAAATGAGTACATACAAACCCAGCCAATGCACACAGCAAAAATTACCGTCCGTATTCAGGAAGCAACAAATCAGGTCTCACGCCATTGTCAGAACTATTTAAATTGTCGTTGGCCATGTCTCCCTTTCTTTTTTTAGCTGCTCATTAAGCCACATTTTGGCATCTTTGTACTCAGATGGACATATATTTTATCTTCAGTAGTGTATATGAAATCTAATGTATTAATAACTTGGGGAATAAATTTGCATCCAAGACTCCATTATTTTTATCTTGTTTTTCTCTTTAACCAAGTCACAGAAAGTATACATTTTGATCTCCAAATATTCCAGAATGGTACAGCAGAATTAGGCAAATCAGTTACATATTGGCATAACAGCACTAAGAATAGAATCTCTACAAAGTTTTGCAAAAGGAGACTTTTCCACAAATGGGAAAACTTTAAGTTAGTCCTGTAAAAAAACACGAGAGGAAAACAAGTAGTTCGAGTGTCTGCTCATGCACTCAGTCTTGTTTCCTTGTTTGTTTTTTCTAGTGTTGGCCTTTGGATGCCCTAAAGTTGCCAGATTATTGATTAGACATTGCAGAAAAGGAAATTGGTGGAGAGGTTAGAATATAAACCTCGAAGGGTTTCAGGCATTCAAGAGATAAGGCTGGCTGAGGTACTTAACTAGTGGATATAACCAAAATGCAACTGAGGCCTTTAATGGGATCAAAATAACAGCTCATCATTGGGGAGGCTTCAGTTTTCAGCCATCCAAGAACAGGTGCAGAACAGAAGACCACCCTTGTCCTTGCAAACCCCCAAGCCCAGAGACAGATTAATGAAGAATGAAAAAGACTTACAGAGCAAAACTGGTGCACAATATTTGTTAATGGAGAGATTTTAGATTTGCATGAGTGAGCCTATTCCTTATCTCTTCTTCCCCTGAGGCAGCCCCCCTTTCCATGCACTGCCTCAGGAGCCAACGTCCTGAGAGAGCAGTGACAGCAAATGGGATGAGCTGCTTACTGACATTCTCAACTTCTGTGCTAAATTATACTCATCATTTTAGGTACTAAACAGGCAATCTGAATGAAGTTCATGTCTACTTCCTTAGTGTTTCTGACCTATTGGAGATGCTGGAGTTCCTTTTGTCGAGGGGCAGGTAAAGCACCCACCAACTTATGAAGGGTGCCCAGTGAGGGCTGCCATAATTTTTAAAAAATAATCCTATTGGTAAATATATAGGCAGCAGAGTCAGTGGGAGGACAAACCCATTTGATCTGTACAGGGGATGGGTCTGTAGAAATGCTCTCTGTATGGAGAAGGATGGGTCAGTCGCAGTGCCTCTTCAGTTTCAGGCCTCTTGGAGAGCTGTGGTGGGGCTTTGTGAGGTGGGAGTCCCACCATCACATTTCACACCAGCCACTGACAGCTGTGAAATGTTGGCTGTGTCTTTCAATGCAAGCCAGCGTACAGCTGGGCAGTATTCCTTACATCTTTCTCAAAAAAATCCAAAGTATCTTGAGAGAGGAAGCTGTGTGCATAGCTATGCAGGCGGAGAGGCAGGGGTCTGCTCTGCCTGTCTGCCCTTGGAGCAGCCATCTTGCCCAGAGCCACCTCTCCACGCACAGCCACCCTGTCCCAGCATGGCTGGGGCTGCTCTGTGACTTACAGGGTTGGTGGTAATGAGGCTATCTCTACTCCTGGCAAAATGTGAAGCTGGACAAAGAAACTTTCCTTTTGCCTCAGGAAGGCCAATCTAGGGCTGATCTCAACCAGAGTGTCTAGTGACTTCTTTATTTTTCACGGCATGGCATTTCCAGGCATGATAACTGATGAACTTATTTCGTAGAGAGTCAAGAGCTGAAGGCAGATGCAGGTTGGGAGTGTTAGTAATGAAGAACGTCCAGACTCAGAGTTTTGCAGCTGCAGGCCCTAGGATTTTATACAATGTTAGTAATGCATTTTGGGGGAAACTTGTGGCTGAGGGAAACAGCAGGCTTTTCTGTATCTGAAGTGAGATACATACCACATATCCAGTCGCTACAACTGATTTTAGGAAGCAGGATTACAAGTTTTCCAAAGTACATGAGTTGTGTTTCCTCAAATATTAAGCATTTATTTTTAATCAACTTTTTGAAACACCAGTGAAGTTTATGATGGTTTTGCTGCCTGGCCTCCAGTGCTGCTAGGGGAAGGTGTGGATACAGAGACCTAGAGGGCAGATGGCAGGAAAAAGAAACATGTGCTACTCAGGAACTCTGCAAAGAAGTTCCTTTTAAAATCAAAGCAAAACAATTTTTAAAGGTATTTTAATCAGAATTTTTTAAAATTATCATGACGAACTTGAAAAATCAAGCCATGTATTTTAGTACCTGCAGGAGCTTTTAGAACCCCACATCTAAAAGACCTGGCCTTCATTATGGATATCTGATGAGTCAATATATTTAATCTCTCGTCAAAAGGTCACTCAACTGAATTCCAAAACACACATACTTTTTTTTTTTTTTTTAGATTGGAGTATTACCATAACTGTTACTCTGCTTTTCTGAATAGCATCAACTGTAATGCTGTAACAATTTGCGGGGGTTGAGGTTTTGCAGCTGGCTGCCTGGTTTGAGCTACTTGGAGCCACAGGCCTGCAGCAGAGCCAAGTCCAGGCTCTGCTGTTTGTGGAGGAAGATCTCCCTGAGGGCCCACCAGTGTGGGGACTAGCCACCAGAGATGGTGCAACTGGGTGTGAAAGACAGTAATGGATGCCTGCAGACAAAATATAGGTGTCCTAATAATAATAATAATAATAATAATAATAATAATAATAATAATAATAATAATAATAATAATGGTGATGCACCTATTCTAAACTGATTGCTTCAGTCCTTGGAAGAAGGTGAGATAATGCTGAGGGAGTGATCCTGCGATGGGCAAGATGAATTGCAATCTGTAAGTGCCCCTCTCTTCCTCGACTGCCAACAGCTTTTTCAGAGTAGACGTCTAGTTTGTAGGTGATAAAATGTAACTGAGGTGAATCCACCCTTCATGCCCAGATATGAGACATGCTGTTTTCTGTAGCTATGGTATGTTTCATGTCAAGGCCTTTATGGAGATTTAGAAACGAAGTTGAAGCACAGACCAATAATTAAAGGGATCGCAACTCCTAGGATGTGGATGCTGCCTCTCTCACACCCTTCTCCTGTGAACCTTGGAAAAGTCACCCTGGGCAGGATTTTTAAAGATGGTTAGGTATGAAATCCTATTGGTTTCAAGTGATTTGCCCAGCTTGTTGTCAATGAGAGTTAGTCATCTAAATGCTGCTGGGATTTTTGCCCTTAAATCTGTCTCCGTTTCCTTGTTTGCAACACAGGGATAATACCTACCTGCCAGGCAGGATTACTGTCTGCAGCGCTTTGAGATCTTTGGGTGGCTGATGCTGCTGGTGAAAAATGCAAACTCATCATGAATTTCAGATTGTCTTGCATCTCAAGTACTGCAGACAATGTAGCCCCCAGGCCCCACAGCACTGAGCGCTGCCGCAACTGACCCCAGATTTCTGTGACAAATTCATGGCACAAACTGATCTGTGAGATCAGCTGCTCCCTTCCTCCGGGCTTCTTACTGACTTCTGGTGCTGCGACACAGAGGCCTTAATAAGGAAGCAGCATCAAGGTAGAGAGTGCCTATTCTGGCCTCTATTGCACTAGCACTGAAACATTTGCTATATTCCTTAAAATGCAGCTTCTGAAGAGAAAAATATCCTGTTTTTTCTGGATTGCTGGAGTCAGGCTTGGAGCACTGCAACAGGAGCAGGCACGCAGATACGAGCGGGGAGCATTTGGCTGCTCAAGCCTCCAAGTCAGTTGCCCATCTCTCCCAGTAGATGATGCTAAAGCGCGATTGTTTTAAGCAATTTTAAGGAAGTGGAAGATATTGTCAGGGGAAATCCGAGGTGGTAGGAAGGCTCAGTGTTGCAGGAGGAACATACAGCAAATATCCTGAAAAACCTGGAGACCAATTTGCTCCTGTCTTGTATTTATTAACAGCTTGAAAAGTAACAGGATTAGAGCTTATGCAGGTTTTCAGGATTTTTAAGCGGTCCGTGACATGCCTACATTTACATGTGTGTTTCTGCAGTTCTTACAGCTAAAGCACAACACCAGCATCATACTGTCTTACCATGCCATTTCTTGTCTCTATTGCCATCAGAGAGCTCCTCACCTTCATTTCCATACCATGTTACTAACCTCTGTCCAGTGCAGTCAGACCCATTCAGGGTAAATCATTTGGAATGAAATATTCAGAAAGAGTTGTAGCTTTCTGGTTGCTTTTGAAATGTGCAGTGACATTTATTACTAGACACAAAGCAGCATTTTGCCTGTAGAGGCTGCCAAAGTTCAGATATGTTTAAGCTCCAGCCACTCTCTGGAGCCAGGAGAGGAAGTGGTTCTGGAGTTGGGAAGTGTAGGCTATGATATACATTTCCTTGGAATTTAGGAAAATTAGAGGGAGTTTGGCCTTGTCTTTACTTCCATTAGATCTGTTCTGAGGACTTCTAGGGCAGCCAATATAGTTCACCCTGAAATGAAGTTTTAAAGTTCAAAGATTCATCTGGAAGTTATTAATAAAAACAATAAAAAAATAAACTTAAACCCAGTACTTTTTAATAAGGAAAAATTGTCTATGTTTTTTCAGTTGGATACTTTTTGTACTTCTGTACCTGAAAAGTCCTTTTTTTTCTTTTTAAGAAAAAAGACAAGTTACTAGTCTCTTTATGAGACTTCTGGGGTCTGCTGTAAAGACTCCTTTTGGTTCTCAGCATCCAAGCCATTAGTCCTTGACTGTTGTGCATTAGGAAACATGCACAAGGTCCCTGTCCTCACAGACAATTTAGAACGAAGCATATTTTGGAAAAAGGTTGTACAGAAAGACAAAACGATTTCTCTGGATCCCATGTCTGGTAAGTGGAGGGGCTCAGAGAAGGAGTACTTGATTCCTCATCAAGTGCCTGGTCTGCTGGACCATTATTGCTTCTATGTTAGTACAGTCATCAATTATACACTAGGGCTGTATGATATAACAACACCACTACCACTCCCCTTCCTAAATTCCTATATGCAAACATAATGCACGTTGTCAGAGATCCAGCACTGATGTTGCCTTCCTTGTCCCTGACTGATATGCTTACTTGGGTCAGAAGAATATCCTGGGACAGTCAAGAATGCTTCAAGATATATGGATGGGCTTGTTCTCTTCAAAGCACTTGGACTAGAATCGAATTGCCTGAAGGAATCTTTTAAAAGCCTTTTAGTCTCTTTTAAGAAAAGAGATTCTGCAAATATTGCTAACTGTGTTGCAGTTTTCTGACTGTATTTGGTTTTCTTGAATACTCTCGAGATACCTTCGATTCAGTGCACACTGCAAGCAACCACAGCTGAGGCTGCTTAATAAGTGGAGATGTTTTGTATCCCCTGATCTCTGGAGATCATGCTTACCAAGCTGGGCTTTCTTCTCCACCCACCTTAGAAAAAGGTTATCAATGAGAGTAGGACAGATGGAAGTTTTACAAGAGGTAGTGAACAGGACGAACTCAGTTGTATGTGGGCTTTTATAGTGATAGGTGAGATGGAGACCAACCAAGGTGGCTGTGGAGCCAGAAAGTTTACTGACAACAAACTGTAGGAGAGGTGGAAAACAGCCTGATGGGCTCTTGGATCAAATTCTGAACTAAATGAGTAGTATTATCCTCTTGGGATTTCGTCACTAGGTGGACAACAACAAGGTATGCATGAGCAGAATGCATGTAGAGAAACTCCAGGAGAAAGATCAATAATTATATTAAGTGGAGATGAATGTGAAGTACAGCATGAGAAATCTGATGCTATTGTGCTCTTTCCACCCAAAGTCAGGAATAATATGAAATACAGAATGTAAGAGCAAAATAGGATTTTTTCAGTTGTCAGTGACCCCCAGTATCTTTTACAAGTGGAGTTATTATTTTAAAAAGGATGGCAAGATCTTACTTCACTTTGGGTTTTTTCACTATTTGAGAGTACTTGGAAAAGAAGGATAAATGTGGCTGATAAAGCCTCTAAAGCAGCTAAAAGCAATTGCAGAATGAATTACTTCAGAGCTGCACACTGTTATTAGAGTAAGTGTGAGGTGCTACCCTTTCAAAAATGGCCAAAGCAAATAAAATGGGAACCTCCAAGAAATAGTATTCTGACCTCATCAAATGCCTCTGTATAATTTAGACTGCATTAGCAATTGTGTTCTTCACAAAATCCTGGGTAGAAGAGGGGAAGGATTTATAGATAGCATTATGTCCTAAAGGGATTCATACAATGAAATTATAAAATGCATTTAAAAATACATAATTAGCACTTTTCATCCATAAATTGCAAAAGTGATATTTTTAAAAGGAGGACATTACCTAACTCCATGTGAACTAAATAACTTTAAATCAAATGAGACGATTTATGTGTTTGAAAGATGTTTATATTTGAAATAAGAGCATCATTTAACATCTCTTCGCCTTTCTCTCATGCTGATTTATCTCCCAGATTTCTGGAGGTCACTCTTATTGGTAGAAGTCAGCATTTGTTGTGTTTTGCAATGCAAAAATTCTTTTCATTCCCTAACACTAGAACAATATTTCATTGAATTGCTCTGGTTTATTAGACTAGTTGCACAGATGTCCTCTCTTCCTGAGCCAGATGTACAGAGTGCTGCTTCCAGCTTAGCCCAAACTGGAACATGTTGACAGAATAACATAACTGAGACCAGACATATTGCATTTTACACTAAAGGTCATGCAAAAAGCACAGGCTGCATATAGCATGGGCTGTTTTACATAAACACACATTTGGTTCAGCTTTGGTATAGGGATTACTGAAAGAATGCTTGGGGAGGACAAGCTATAAAGCAGTTGGAAAGATTTGACAGTTGTTGAATGAATAACCCCCAAACTGGTACATCTCTCTAAGAACACGTGTGAAGGGCTCTCCGCAAAAGGAGGCAAGAGAAAACTTGCAGAGAAACATTTCTGCTTGAGATTCTTCCAGAGAGACAGAAGCTACTTTGCAAGTTTAACAGGAGATTTCTCAAGGACCTTTTCAGTACAGTAGGTTTAATTCAGCAGTGTCCTTACCTTGCTAATACCTTTCACCAACCTAAGAGGAGTAATGAGAAGAGAAGAAATCACGTTGCCTGACAAGGAAGTTGAATGAATGCGGGTAAGGCCAGAATGTTTCCAGTGGCTACAGTATCTATTTGGGGAAGAGCTTGAGACAAGTGTATACTGATCCGGATGTTACAGTTGAGGAAGGATTGTCCTACAGAGCACCTACAACTTCAAATGCTTAAATTTCCCACTCACATGAGCTGAAGAAGCAGACAAGGACCTGGAGCCAGATTAATTTTAGGATGAGGGTGCAAACCCAGTTCAGTGCCAAAATTCCCAGTGTTTCTTTGTTAACCAGGTTGGTCTCATGAGGCAGAAATCTTGCATAGCACATGCCATGCTGACTTCAATCCTTGTGACAATATCCTTCTGAATTTTGGAATTCACCTGTGACTCGCAGCAGGCACTTTTTTTGCAAGAAACTTAACCCCTCTCAGTTTTCTGATCTGAAAAACTGGTATAAACACTAACCTTGTAAGGATACTGTTCAGTTTAATTAATCAGTGTTCATAAAGTCTTTGAATCAAAAGACAGTACAGACTGTAAGTGCCAAGTATTACTGGTACTATGAACAAATGCACAACAGCAAATGAATATAAGCACGCTGCAAAGGAGGAATGTCATTAAGGAAAGAGGTCCCATTTCAAGCTGCCAAATACAAAAGAGTGAGTCATTTATTTTCAATATAAAAAAACATTTCAATGTTGTTCTTTAAGTGATTCTGCTTATGATCATTAGTCCTTAGCTAACTGCTATAAATATTTCGAAGTGGTGACACGGTCTTCTATTCCCACCTAGAAATGCAGAAAATGAGGAGTGGAAAATAGAAAAATAAAAATAGTTGAAAAAGGCATGTCTGTTTTGCCACATGCTAAATACAGGCATCTTTGTCTTATGCATAGCTTTGCCTTTTTTTTCTGAAGACATCTCTGTGTGTATGGGACTCTGCTGTCCCATGCTTTGTCATTACAGTCTGACCAAGATTTATGAGTTGATAACTGTCTAAAAGCTGGATCACAAAACATCATTTTAGTTCTCTCCTGACCTTAACTGTGACCTCTGGGACTGCAGGCAGAGAGAAATGTGTGATTTTGGTACAGTCAGGCAGGGTAAAGCAATCTGCTGGCACTGCTAAAGCAGAGCTTCGCATTTCTATGACAGAGTACATTAAATTGGCCCGCAAAGGAGTTGCAAAGGGTACAAGAGGTGGCAGGAGTTTCTCTCGCAAACGTTTTCAAGCAGTGCTCTGGCTCCCTTGGATATGCTTAGTACACCCAGTAACAAATGAACAGTTTTTGAGTTAATTATCAGGTTAGTTTAACATGCAATATTCTGACCATCTTTTGCAGCAGCTGTGATTTGAAACAAAATTGTAGAAATTTATGGTACCTGAGGTTTTGGAGCAAAATATGTGTGTGCATACATATACCTGCTTATTTTATTCCTTATAATGACTAGTGCATTTCCTGTCAATATTCTGTAAACCAAGCTGCACAGAACAGGCTGGTCTCTCCCCTCTGTGCTCTCACCTGACTGCCAGACCACTCTGCCCTCCTGCACCACAAGGTCTTTTCTCATGTGCTGCCTCGCCTAAACAGTAGCTCTGTCTGCTCCCTGCATCAGAAAGTCTTTTAATATATGCTTGCACATAGCAAGCATTATTACCCAAACAGAGCCTCTGACTCAGTTACTTTCCTGAAAGTGGTAAAAGTGATGGGAACTATATGAAGATGAACCCAAGTGCTGCTGCATGTCCAGTCCATTGCATAGCATGAAGATTTTCAACATTCTCAGCATGTTCAGATGTGGATTTGCTGAGAAGTTCGCCCATATGTAGTCTCATCAGACAAAAAGCGTAAAATCCAGTGCTACACTGTGCCCTGAGGTACAACAGGACCGTGTTACTTCAGATTTTCACTAATGTAAGGTTAATGAGATATTTTACCTTTGTGAAGAAGAATCCTCTTCTTCCAGAGAAGTCAACAAAGAGACACTCATTTAAAACTGGAGTAACACAATGGCAAATTGGACTCAGATCCTCAAGAGCAGTTGTCTCCATTCCCTCCTCTCATGGAGGCAATGAAAAATGGCAGCTGAACCCTCTGGACAATGCTGCATGAATTGGCTGAGACAGGATCATTAGGAGAGCATGAGTTTGCTGAGCTCTCTAAGTGACAGGGCTGTGTAACTCGCGCGGCACATTCACCCAGTGGGCATCACTTTGAGAGCAAAGAAAATCTTTCCTGCTCTTACAAAGACTGAGACTATGATCTTCCCTTTGGAAAAGAGGTGGCAGCACATAGCAGGGAAGTGGGGGCTCACAGAAACAGAGAAATGGCAGAAAATAAAATTTCAGGGCTTGCTTTCTGATTAAGTCTGCTATTTGCTCCATATATGAGTTTACCAATCAGTAAAATTGGTAAAATACCCGTCTAGAGCACTGACGGTTCTTAATTTGAATTTAGCTATGTATATCTACTGCTGGGAATTCAAAGTATTGTTGTAAAAGCCAGTGCACCTTTGATGGGATATGTGGCCTTTTACCTTGCTGATTGTAGAGGAAAGTTGGCACAGGTTATTAGTGATGAGTTTTTTCCAGCTAATGGTTGTTTAGAGAAGACCAAGAAATGACTCAGGGGTCTAAGAAGATTCTTGCATCGGCTCGTTTCAAAGCTGTAATTCTGGTCCTATCTGGAAGTGACAGAAGAGAAGCCAAAGAGTAAATGGATCCTGCAGAGGACGAGCCCCTTGCAGCACATGCGTCTTTCTGGCAGGTATAAGGTGAAGATGATTGATGAGGTCAGTGTGGGATCCCTGCTTTCTCTCTGCCGACACCTTTAATGCATATAAAGAAGAGAAATTCTGGTCTTCAGCTCTGTCACTCAAAGATTTCTTTGTGGAGCTATGTTTATTACGAAATAATTATAACTGCAAATTAGGAATGGGGGTGTTCTAGCACCTCCTTACATCCCTCTCATATGCATCTAAAATAAAATTAGCGTTGCGAAACTATTGTAACCTTCTGTTACAGGTTCAAGTCAGAAATGAAACTGAGACACTCACTTAGTTAAGTGCAAACACTGTATATGTTGGCTTTACTGCCCATTTTCTAATCCCAGCAAGCCTATTTTCTGCACTAAACCGTCCAGTATATTTGTAGCAACTTTAAATAAATGTACAACTCAAATAAAGCACAGCTGATATTATTCACACCAGGCTCTTGTTACACAGCTTTTGGTCCTGTGGAGTACCATGTCCTCAGCTCCTCCTGATGGTAACGCTAGTCCTGAGAGAGGAGGACATTCAGGGGTGATACCCACACAAATTGATGGGCATTTTTCCATTGCCCTTGATGGATAAGTTTGGTTCAGACCAGTGTTTCTCAGGGATTGGTGTGCAGATTATAAGGGGACAACAGCAGAAGCATGCAAGCCAAAGTTCATTGAATTGGGTGAGTCATGGTTATGTTTGCTAGCTGCAGGTTTCTATTTTATCAGTAATTTTGCTGTTGTGAGGACCTCCAATTACAGCAGGTTCTCAGTCAGGTGGGTATCTGGGGACAGACAGAGCCTAATCTACTGAGCTATCCTTCCCATACAGGCTGTAATTTTTTACTGGAGAAATTATTTTCCAGAATTCAGTGGGCTTGGTTCTTATTTAAAGGTATTTCATAGCAGCCTTTTTAAGAGACCGGCTCTCAAATCTCTAAAATCTCCTTTTATATGTTCAGCTAAGTTATAAAAATGAGGGTTTAAAATCAGTGCAACAAACTCTTTCCTAAAACAGTGTATGAGTCATTCCGAGTAATATAAATATTATGGGGACACACTCAGGGCCCAAATCTATGATGCCTGGGTCAAAAGCAGACCAGAACCTAACTGAGATCTTGAGATACCATTTAAACATATGTAACAGTCATGATCTCCACTTTTCTAATGATTGGAGTCTTCAGCAAGGATAGGGAGAAGTATTGAATGAAAAATATTACTGTCAGGATATATTTTACTACCTGAAGTATTTTATGGACTGCTTCAAGGGAATCAATGCATTAAATATGCATAACTGCATTAGAAAAAAGGAGAGATCGTTATATGCATTCCTATGTTTTACGTTCATGCTGTATGTTTTATGTTATACGGGACTTGTTGAGCTGGTTAGGGTTTAGGAAACTCTTAAGGAAATGATCTTGACATTTGCAATTTATTTGTAAAGCAGATGCAGAAACTGAAGAAAAAAAAAGATTTGTGTAAGTATATGATGGCATAAAATTGGAATACAATGCTAAATAAACAATAGGAACATATATGGAAAATAAATATATTAAAAACAATTTAAAATTGTGAAGAATAATTCAAAAGGAGAAAGCAAAAGCAAGACTAGGCAACACAATAAATAGCATGCATGTGCCTAGGCTTTGAGTGTAGTCATGGTGGTTACGTATATCTGTACTTCTCTGCAGAATTCATCAGGACAGGGACCTAATCACATATGTTTTGCACAGGTTTAAGCAGGATAGAAAAGGATTATGCTCTATGCATTTTAGAAACCACTAACAGGTGCCTATTGATGTTTCAGGTGTGTATTTATATTCTGACTTGGTTATTGTGAATTAACACATATAAGACCTATTTATTTCAAACCATTGCATAACCAGAATTTCACCTTCAGCTCCCTATATTACTGATTATGTCCTTAGCCTAGCATCGTAGGTATCTCAATGTAGATGTACATGTTTTAAGGACTTCTGGGTCATCGTATGGTCAGCAATGTATTTCATCCTGTGGTTAATCCCTTGGATGCCATGCTATGCTTGCCTTGAGGCTTGTTTCAAGGTCTTGATTAACGCCACTACTCCATGCCTAGTTAAGCTGGCAGAAGCCTGTTCTGCAACCAAAATGGGTTTCCTGTCCCCCTGTGCTCTCCAGATGGTTGTTCATGCTCCCTCCTCCTGTGTCGGCACAGGTGTTTCTCTGACCATGCAGTGAGAGATCAGAAAACTGATCTCAGTGAAAATTGACCTGGTTTAAAAAAGAACTGCCTAGTTTTCAGACAGGCCATTTCCTTGGCCGGGTTCACTGAATGTCTGTGAGGGGGAGTGATGGTCAAGCAGGAGCAGAATGAGCAGCCAGGGTTGGGAAAAGGAGGACGGGGCTCCTCCTCTGGTCAGCTTCTCTGGAAGTATGGGAAAGTGTAGCCTGAAAATATTTAAGCAGTATCCAGGTACCAGTATCCAGTTGGATCATGGACCTCCTTACAGGCCTGTATAAGAACACTTCACCCACCACCAAGCTGCTGAAGAAGCAGCTCCCTCTGAGAGTATCGGCCACAAGAGCAAGTCCCTGTGGATTTGCATCTGCTGCTTGGTAGAAATTGCCTGTGCATACGTGCCTCCCTGGTGGTAAGGGAATTCTTTATAATTGAAATCAACCAAAATCCTGATGCCAAATACCTTCTAATTTTAGACATTTAAAATCTGAAAAGCTTTTCTCACTGGTGAGGTTATAGACTGCAATAGTACATTGTCAGTTGCATTAGGAACACCATGACACTTCCACACTAAAATCCTAAACTCATGGGCTCCTGTAGACACCGCAGTTCTTTTTCATTTCCCTTAAGTTAGGAATAGGCCGTTTATCCCCTAAAGGCTGGATTGAGCCCACCAGGAAAGATCATAAAATTTGAGAGGTGGATGAACTGTTTGGTGGCACCAGCTTGCTTACAGATGCCATTTTTCATGCACGCAAGTGATCTTCCCACCTTACATCACCTGAAGTGTCCACCACAAGACCACAGTAGAGTCCTTCCCCATTACATGACAATGACGCATCATGTCCCCATGTGATGGCATCACTCAGGAAGGTGGGGTTGTACAGCCAGATGCCGATTGCTTTTTCTGTTACATTGATTACATGGCAGCAAGTAGAAGCTACATATGGTCATTTGACCTAACTTTTCTCACTTATTCAAAAGAACAACTGTCATGTTTTACTGGATATGAGCATTTTAGTCAAATGATAGCTACAGCTTTGGTCAACTGTAAGAGGCAGAAGCCTTTATGGCCCTTGAGTGCTGCCACGAATGGCCATTCTGCTTGCCCCAGCCAAAAGAAGCACTATCCTGTCTTGTTCTTCTCTAAAAGATGGTTGAGTAATAATGATCCTCTTCTATGTGCTAACATATTTAGCAAAAGGTGATGCCTTTGTGATATTATGCAGAAACCTGCTTTTACTCTGAGTTGTGGCTTCTCTATGTGGGTATGGTACCCACACATCCTTGCTGTGGTTTGCTACCTGAGTTAGGCCTCAGCGAGTTTTGTGTGTGAGATCACATTCACCCTCAGATGGCTTGGCACAATGCTTTAGAAAATGAGATAGGTTTTGGGCAGGAAGCAGCACTTCCCACATACAGAGTGGTACCAAAGCTATTCAGATGACTGGCATTCCTGTTGAAATGAAAGGAGATGAAGATGAACTCCATCCAAATTACTGGCTTGATGATTTACATTTTAGCTGGGTCCTATCCCATCTCTAACAGTAAACTCTGATTCTTGACCTGAAGGGTGCCTGATAAGTTTTTAAACAATAATTTGATTAGTTTGTGTGAAAGAGCATGATGTAGAATATAGCTTTCTACACCAAATACCAATGAGGCTTTTATGTGTGAGAAGCTCAGTTCCCTGACATCAGGGATCGGTATTTCTTAAACACCACACAAAGATGGAAAAGAAGAAGCTGGCAGTATGTTTTTGGACTCAGGTGTAGTCCAAAATACTCTTCTGGTCCCTTTAACCTTGATTTTTTCTGTAGGTCCAGTAGATGATGTGCATTTTGCCAATGACACAAGCTTCTGTTGTTGAAGCTGCTCCTATCCTTGGCAGCAAAGCAGTATGCTTCCACGTCCATGGCACGCAGAGGACATCCTCTGTAGCTCCTGCTGACGAGGAGCGAGACTTGAGCAACTGCTGTGTCCTTTGTGCAGAGCTCTCTGCTAGCCTTGCACTCGTTCTGCCACACAGAAATGCAGCGCTGGTACCTGAAAACGATGCTGATGTGGAAGGTGGCAGAGCCAGAATGCAGCCCACTTTTCCTCTGATAAATTAAAGTGAGATGTTTTGATTAGGTGGGTAACAGAGACCTCTGTGTATCTACTCCCGAACAAAATGTCTGAAATACACCGTCAGGATGACCTTGCCTGCCTGGCTCTCCCCCCCGCACCCCGATGTTATACTTAATTGAACCTCACATTTTTTTCTTAAAACAAGAGAAACTGTAACAGGGAAAGAAGGTAAAGCAACAACAACAACAAAAAAAAAAGATGGAATGGGCAGATTTTAACAAGTATCAAGGGAAGAATAAAACTTTTTAAAGTCTTTGAATGATCTTTTATGAAAGAGAGTAAAGGCAAAATCAATCATCCAGACTACAATAACTAGCTTCATTTACAAGTTTTTGTGGAAGATTTTTTTGTTCAAACAGCTATTTTGGAATTCAAATTCTATTTTTGCTCATCTGTTTTACCGGTGTTTGAGGTAAAGTGTGAAACTTCCTCTAAATGCCACCCCATAGTAGTTCATCCTTAGGATATTGTTTTAAACATAATTGAATTGCTGGGGTACATTAAACATTGCAGTGTTTTAAGCAGGGGAAATAATTTAATGATGTGGTCTTTAAGACAGTTAATTAGCCTGCCATGTATGAAAGTGTAACAAGAACACCACCTACTGTAAAAGTGAATGTTCTACACTCCGGAGCACTAATTCCTTATAGCTTTACCCTGCATGGAAATCGTTAACCCCTTTTTTGTCAAATGTTTTTAGGCAAAATTATTGAGTTCGGAGCTGGTGATTGCAGCTCTCACCAACATTAGCCAGAGGGAAAATCTGAAAGGTAAAATAAATTGCCATTGGTTTAAACATCAGGAGCGATCACTTCTGAAAAGATTATTCTGGGGTCTGATATGAGTAATTTTCATAATGATGATGGATTTTTTTGTCTGGAAATAGTAAGGATTTAAATAAAATTTCTGGTGATGTCAGCACAGTTTTTAGAAAATTGCTTGTGGTGACCCTGCTGCAATGTTGTTATATTGCTGGCTTGATTTATCCACCATAAGATGGACTGTAAATGATAATATCTAGCACTCGCTCTGTTGCCTTAGTAGAACGTGGCATAGGTCATGGTGCAGCAGAAAATAGCGTGGTCACTCCATAGCTCTCTATTTTTGAGAACAGTGAGCAGGATCTGCATCTCCTGTGCAGCCTGAGCTGGTGGGCAGCTCAGTCCCACTGACCCCCTCGGGGTCCAGGAGCTCTCAGCACCTCACAGCGAACTGCTGGCACTTTGCCAGATTTGCCCGCTTGTTGAAGTTTTGCTCAAAGCAAGGCAGGACAGAGGCGTCTTGAAGAGATCTGCAGGCTTGGATGACCCGGAGTCTTCCAAACACAATTGCCAGCTTTTATCAGAACTTACACAAAGCATGGTGTATCTTCATCTTTTAAGCTGTCCCTCTTTATCTTGCACTAGCAAAGCCATGATATTTAGTGATTGTAATAAAACTCCAGGTTTGAAATCCCCGGTCCTCAGAGATCTTTTACCCCTCTTATGGAAGGCACCTACAACTAGTTATAAAAGACCACAGAGCTTCTTATTTTCTGTATTGCTGGGTCAGTTGTGAGACAATTCAATGAGATGATAACGTCTTCCACTAAAAGGATCAAAAAAGGAAAAAGAAATCTGATGGGGAGAAACAGTGAAGGAATTCTTCACGGAACAACGCGTAGCACTGGCCTTATTGAAGGCAACAGAGATGTTGCTCTTACTTCCAATAGCCCCCGATTTTACTCAAAGTCACTTTCTGCTTTTATGTCTGCTGTTGAAAGTGTTTAGCATGGCAGAATTTTCTCTTCAAGTCAGAGAGCAGATTTCGTGTTTTGCAAGAGACGTTCACTGCTGGCAGGGATGGGAGCATTCCTGATTAAACAAACTCCCTAATAGACCAAGTCTTGCGCTGCTAAACTCACATGCATTATTGCGCAGGAGGCCAAGCATATTTCAGCCACAATGATGGAGTGGGCAGCACTCTGTCAGATCAATTATGTACAAGGCCCATCTTCTCTATGATTCCCTCGATTTTTCCTCCTGACAGTTCACCTTGTGCCCAACCTTCTGTTCTCACGGAGAAAAACCTGCAGACAATAGAAAACCTAGAGCTGTTTTTCCTCGCCACAAAATGGCATAAAGTAACTCTTTACTGTCAGGTTCCTCATGACTTTTCACACAAATTTATCTTCCCCAGTTTAGGGAATTTATAGCTTGCTTCTTTCTTTCTTTCTTTCTTTTTCTTTCTTTCTTTCTTTCTCTTTTTTCTTTTTTCTTTCCTCCTTTCTTTCTTTCCTCCCTTCTTTCCTCCTTTCTTTCTTTCTTTCTTTCTTTTTTCTTTTTTTTTTCTTTCCTCCTTTCTCTTTCCTCCTTTCTTTCTTTCTTTTTCTTTCTTTCTTTTTTCTTTCCTCCTGTCTCTTTCTTCCTTTCTTTCTTTCCTCCCTTCTTTCTTTCTTTCTTTCTTTCCTCATTTCTTTCCTTCTTTCTTTCTTTCTTTTTTCTTTTTTCTTTCCTCCTTTCTCTTTCCTCCTTTCTTTCTTTCCTCCCTCATTTCCTTCTTTCTTTCTTTCTTTCTTTCTTTCTTTCTTTCTTTCTTTCTTTCTTTCTTTCTTTCTTTCTTTCTTTCTTTCATTCCTCCTTTCTTTCCTCATTTCTTTCCTCCTTTCCTCTCCTTCCTTTTTTGTTCTCTTTGGTAATGTTGTGAAAATAGTGAATGCATACTAGTCTGCTGGTTCGCAGCCGTGGTCCTGTACTGGTAATAGCATTGCAGCTGGTGGCAGGTACTCCAGCCTGCTCCATCTTCAGTGAGGAGCTTCTGTGCTCAGACGCTGCCCATTTCCCATCCCAGGGCAGGAGACCTGGTCCACACTGGGGTATGGCCTATTCCACATCCTGTCTGTGCAAATGACACTGAGATTGAGCTTTAGCAAATGTTTCTTTTCATGACAGAGCATGGCACTGCCAGGGGAAGATGAATCCTAGGAGAGACTCTTCAGTTCCCAGTCAATTATCTGATGCAAGTGGCCTCAACCATTTATAGTTAGTTCTGCCCTGCAGTATTTAATTTAAAGAATGAATTTGAATTTACTAAGTGAGGACCAGTATATCAGCTCACACTGCCTGGACTAATTCAAAGCAGATTCCATGAGAGTGAAGTGCTGAGTAAAAATGAACTGAGTGGTGTGAGCTGGGGCAACTTCAGAGGAGAGAACTGATCTGAAGCTGGTGCCTCATCTTTCTCCATCCTGTAAGTCAAATTGTACTGCTGGGTCAGCAAAACGAGCTTTGGTGGTACCCAGGCTGAAGACAACTAGGAAAACATGGCAAAGAGAGAAGGAGGAGTTGAATGGCTCAGGCAAAGTTTCTATTATTCTTTCTCTGCAGAAGAAGGAGATACTACAGAGCATGTTTAATTCCTATGAACTGAGTTGAATGTGAGCAAAACCAACACAAAGCACAATCAAGCACATTGTTATAGGTGGAGTTAGATTCCCCATCTGTCATAAACAGAAGTAGTACCAAACTGAAACAAAGCTCAGGCATGTATATGTACAAATGCGAAACAGAAGTGATGGCTATCAGGGACCTCCTGAAGTCCTTACAACACACTGGTGGTGGGAAGCTTGTGACCCTTTCTCTGCCTTTGGTGGAATTGTCTAAGCCATCCCTGCAGATGAAAATTCAGATGAAGAGTTTTGGCTTAGCTAAATTGTTCAAAACAGCCAGCGTTTGTGATGTGCATAAGGGGAGAGAGCCCCGTGCCTCCCTCCACAAGATAGGAGCTGCCTTGAAGTTGGTGCAAAGAACATTAAATGCAGCCAGAACAACTCCAGAATGCTGACCTCAGCCTGTGCCCCGAGGGACTGACACTGGAGAGATGACTCCAGACAAGAATAAACACATTTTTTTTTGTTCAGATTGATATCTTCTACAGATGCCTTGTCTTCCTAACAAACTAACATCCTTTTCTAACCTCTGTCTTCTCTGATCAAAAGACTGTTGTCTTTTGATAGGGCAGAAATTAAGCCATTGTTCTACCTGCATCACTTGAACCTGGGGAGAATTCAAGGTCTTGATAATATGGGTTTTCCACGTAGTCTTTTTCTATTTCATACCATTTTCCCTTTTACTTTGATCTGACCAGTTTTGCTCTCACTTTCCAACCTCACTTGTCTCTCTCTCTGTAATGAGAATACTGATAGCAGATATATTATGTGATATATTGTGTCAAGCTGTCACAAGACTCTAGGATCACTGTGTTATGGGATAAAGACTACACATGGCAAGTGGCAAGATTCATCCATGAAAAGTCATTACATTCTTCAATTGAGAAATAATACTGTACAAGACAATCTTAGCATTTTTGGTCTTTGATACCCAATTTGATTTAAAAAGGGAGATCATGCATAATAAAAAAATCATGTTTCAATAGCTGAGAAATCTGCAGTGAAATGTTTTCAAATGTACACAAGTGCCATTACATGATACAAAATATTTTTTATAGCTAATTGCTTCTCCTATCAATGACTATAGCAGAAACTTTCTAAAAAAGCGTCCTGGAATGAGCAAGAGTACATCTTTAAAGATACCTCATGTATCTTTAGCAACAAAGAACAATTAGTCTTTTCTCAGTGGAAAAGGTCAGCACTTTATATGGCCTCTGATATTTAAGGTTTTAATTGGAGATCAACTATGTAATGATGGTGCCTGATGGTGTAGTTCTCTATGTGTTGTTAAGGCTGACTGCAAACAACCTAAGTCCTTGAATCCTTTACTTCCTACTTGGGCATATTTCTAGTAAATACCTTAGAAATTTTTGACCTATAGGTGAAGTTATGACCTCTAACCATGATCCAGCCCAAGGAGAACAGTGAAAAAACAAATCAGCTGGAAGCTGGTCCTGAAACAGAACATAGTTCACGTGAAAATTTTCTCTTTATCAGGCAGAAATTTGGGCAGATTTAACCCCATTGCAGAACCTTGTAATTCCAGCTCCTAGCACCACTGCTTTTCTGCTGGGTGCACTTTTGAAGGAAGGGGCCCAATAACCTAGATTACTAGCGAATATTTCAATCTGACAGCTCACTATCTATCTGACAGCAGTGCTGTGACAACACGTCTGGGTCAGATTCAACACTATTATGTAAGCCACCAACCAAACCTTTTTTTGAATACATTAAAGGCTGCTTAAGTACAAAACCCACCCATGCAAATCTTAAAATGCAGGGAAATATTTGGTTAAGGAGGGCTTTTGGACACCCCTTTGTGCCCACACATTATATAGCAAGCGATCACACTGAGAAACAGCCTCCACAAGAAACTCCTTTGCATTTCCAGCATCCAAGAAATGTAACATATGCCCAGATTCCTCTGGCAAGAGGAACAAACCTTAACTCTGACCTCAGCTGGAAGTTGGCAATGCCAGCTTTGGAAAGGGAAGCTCTGACTGCCGGTACCTCTTGGGTGGAAGCAGGCAGAGGAAGGAAGTCAGCTCTGGGAAAAGTCTGTCTGGACAAAGTGGGTTTTTTCCAGTCCACAACATAATATCCAACACTTCTTTAATTTCTACTTTGTATGCAGGACTGGAAATGCCATCTTTGGTTTCCGGGAAGGGGATGAAGGTGGTAGAACTCAAGGTGAGAGACCCCTGTCCCTTTTGGCACGGCGCTGGTAGGTTTTGGCCAGTGGTACCAGACAGATGGTTGGTGTGATTGGAAGCTCAGCCATTTCTCCTGGGTCAAAATCCTTTCTCAGTGCTTCTGGAGCCCTTCAGCTGCATTTCATTTCTGACTTGATCATTTTGAGCTTGATTTAAATAGGGCACTCATAGGCAAAAAGAAAGATGCTCACAAAGGGTTTTGTAGCACTTTGAGTTGAGTTGTTTTATATTAGTGCCTCAGAGGCTATCTGTGCAGGCAGTGTTTCATAGCTCCCAAAACAACTTTTCATGTCACTGGTTGATCCTGTGCTGTAGCCATTTATCCATACCAGCCATCAACCTGTCTTGGGCAGAAGTGAGGACACAGTGGAGCCGGGAGGGAAATGGTGCTTGGAGGTGCCACCTTCACAGCTGTGGATTATGGCAGTGAGACTGGATGCTCTTGGGTTTAAATGGCATGTGGCAAGGCTGGCTTGAGGCCAGACACTGGGATGGCCTGAGAGACATGTCCCTGCTAAGGCAAGGGCTTTCAGCTCCCGATGAGATATCACTTATGAGGCATATTTCATGCCCTCAATGGTTGCCTCTCTCACCTGAATATCATATCAGTGTCACCAGTTCTTGCTGAATTTGGAGCTCAGCAGTTCCTGGGAGCATCTGCCTGGAACCAGGATATTGCTTATCAGCATTTGGTTCTTTGGGAGACTGATTCTCCAAACTCCTGCTGAGCTGTTTTTCCCAAAGGCTCTTATCTGAGAAAGAAAGAAATGCTTTGCACTCCACTCCTAAAGGACTGCTGATCCCTGGACCACCAAGTCAAGTAACCTAGAATAGCCTGTGACTCTGCCTGTGCTCCCTGGAGGCAATAGCAGAGCTCACAAGGTGCACAAGACAAGAAGACTGAGCAGAGAAAACTACTAGTAGGAAACATGGGCAAGAAGGGACTTGATGCTGATAAAGTGGCCTCAGTACCATGCCATAGTCATTAGCAGGACCATCAGCACTGAAAGAAGATCGACCATGTTCCTGTGATGTCAAAAGGATGCAATGACAGGGAGCCCCTCACAGACAGCACAGATGGATGTATTGATGAATACTGTACCAATTCCTCAAGTTAAAGCAGAATTTATTTACTAAAAAAGTCTGTCTTCCCTTTCCCTAAAATGTAACATGATGACAGATCTTGTGTAACCCCATTAGACTTAGTGGAGGTACTCTGGATTTGCAGACTGCACATCTAAGCAGACTTAGGCCCCTCTGGTTTTAAATGCTTCAGGAAACCTACACTCCTCATGCAGAAAAAAAAGTGAGCAAAATACTAAATTTCATCATTTCCTTATCATTCACTGTGTAAGCAGGCAAAGAAAACACACATTGTGCTGTTTTAGAAAAGAATACTCTCTTTGGGGCTACCAAGTAAGAACATCATGTTTCATATATATGATATGCAAGATATTTGATTATTTGTAAAAATGCCTGTGATTCAGCAGCTCTGTGGGCTATGTGAATCAGAGGGTGATGTGAAGGGATGTTTATTTGAAAGTCTTGTCTCCCTTAGCAGCCCACATCGTCTCTAATCCTCAGCAACATGCTTCCTCTCTCCCAGAAATGAGGTCTTTCCTGTACAGCCTGGTTCCTGTACTCTGCCAGCCTCCCTGCCTTGGGTTTTGAGGAGGTTACCCATGGGTGTAGGTGAGATGTATGTTTCTTAAGGAGTTAGGTTCAAGTATGAGTCCTCTGACAGAGGTGTGAATAACCTGAGGTATGACTTACACATATGAAAACACAGTTGTGTTGTAAAATCAGCTGCTGCTGCTGATGGTTAAGAAGAAAAACTTGCCCAGCACCTGTACCAAGTTATCTGCAGTTATACTTGATTCAGTCTGAGAAATGGAAATCTTTCTGTAGGAGACATTCACTGAGCCATTGATTGTTACAAGAACAAATAGGACCAATGTCTGAACTCCTGTATAACACACAGGTCCACACTGAAGCCTTTTTAACCTCAAGCTTATCTTTTAGAAAATCATTTGCTGCTAGTATCAATCTAGATAGATGAGCTACTTGTAGGCATCTCATATCTCCCAATAGATCTATGAGGGAAGGAGACCTTGCCTCTGATTTCTAAATACATAGTCAGCTTTCATTTTTAATGGACATCCAAATTCTTGTACTCTAAGCAAGGGGAATGGATATCAGTACAAAAAGAAGGAAAGATGGAAGAAAATAATTTCGTTACTGTAGTTGCAGTAATTCTATTAGGCATTGCCCCTGTGCAGTCACATACTGCTTTCTGTTACCCACTTTCCTGTACTAGCTGCATTTGTAAGAGTAAAAGGCACAGTGGCCCATGACTGGGTAGGTCAGCATTTTTTATTCCTTTTCAGCTCACTCTAATGAAAAGCACATGCGTCCAGTAAATCTTGCCTTTTCCCTTATTAAACCAGTCGATGTTCATTACTGAGGTCTGTGCCTGGCTGGGTGGGAATCAATAAGACGATCCTTTTAATCGCCTTAGTAATCAACAAGCTATTTCTTATTTCAATCTCAGCCCAGTAGTCATTGAAATACAATGATTTATCTGCATTACACATGCACTCACACACACACTTACAGTGTACGGAGGTTTTATGTGTGTATGAAAGAGAGAGAGAAAGGCCAAATTTCACAATACACTTTAAATTATTGTGCCAGTGAAATACCCCTAATTTTATTATTTACTTGCTAGGAATCAGGACATGTGTGCCCGAGATGACTGAGTGGGAGTTAGATAATATGCCAGTGCCTGCAATGCAAAGAATGAAACTGCAGAAATTAAAGGGATTTTAATGGAAGGAATGGCCAAGAAGTTCATTATACCTGCTCTAAACCCACCTTCCTGATTTTTCCTTCTCATTCCCATTTCTGCCTCATCCAGGCAGACAGCACAGTGCTGCCGAGAACACCCTGTGCTATGTGACGGGTGAGTACCACTCTGCTACGTAACCATGGGCAATTTTTGCCCCTCAGTGCCTCATCTTCCCCAACTGTAAAATGAGCATAGTTAGGCTGATTACCTTCATAAAAAACTTCAAAGAAAATTATTGCACAAGAGCATTAGTTCTGGATTAATCATGACTGTGTTTCAGAAATAAATGCTGCTGTCCCCTGGACTCTTCCTGAGCCACACATTCTGTCCTATGAGCCCAACCTGCACTGCGAGAGGCATGTTTGGATAATTGCACATTCAGAGCCATGTGAATCTTGTCTGCACTCTCCTTTACGTGCCTGTATTTTGAGGGTCTGCACATAAAAATATTTTAATCTCTCTTGGTTTTGCTTCGATTCATCCTGAACCTGTTGTGTGCGAAGTCAAAGAAAAGAGCCACAAGACAGCAACAATTAGAACTGTAGTTTAAAAACTTCCACAAATGGAGGGGTCGCTCATGCAAGCCTTTCTCAGCTGAGAAGCTCCTGAGATGTTATTAGGGCTGGTTGTCTGAGTAAGGGTTGTTTGCACAAGTGAGCAAAGCTGAGCATTGCACTCTGGTGACGTCTCTGTATGAAATTTAGTTTGACTGTCCAATCAAAGTATTTGGGCAGGAATGGCAAAACCCTGACCGTGTTGAAATAAACAGCAAGTCTTCAGTTGATTTTAATGATTTTACCCCCTATTTTGTTACTGCTGAAAGATCATTATAGTATGAATTATGAAGTGTGTTAATAGATGGAAAATTGGACACAGGAACTTTTTCCTGCTAATTTATAAACTTTGTTTTTGGGACAATAAAAAATGAGAGGAGAAGGAGAAAGAAAAAAAAGTCAAAGTGCAAGTGCATCAAGAGCAGGCGTCGGAGCATCTTTCAACTGTGCCTCCTGTTACGTAAGGCTCGGCTGTGTTTGGGTTGCAACCCGACACTGCCCCTTTCTCCCCCAAACAGAGCTTTTCTCATAAAATTCACTCAGGCACTTCTTCTCAAGTTCTTCATACACTTTTCACAAGAAAAAAGAAATCATTCATATCTCTCAAAGAGAGTCTCGGATTCTTCAGATATTTTCCATTATAAGCTTTTGGCACCATTATTACCCACAGATCGAGTTACTTTTCTGATCCCCCTTCTTTCATCTAGTAAAAATGGATTATTTCATTATTAGCCTGGAACCATTACTGTTCACAGAGATCAGGTCTGTATATGAACAATGCCTTCCCCAGTATATTAATGAAAATCCCGTGGCTGTTGTAAGGTTTCCTTTAAACACTAGAACTCTATTTTTTGTGAGATCAGCATGGTCGCGTAGTCTCTGAAAGGACATTCCTTTTCTCTGAATTGTACAGAAGCTAGATATGGTCGATTTCAATAGTTTATGGAAGATCTTAACTGGTGTTAGCCCTATTACTAGTATATTTGTGTATACAACATATATATGTATGTGCATTATATGTTTCCAATGTCTAGGCTAACACTTATTGTAATTTGACTATATTATTTAATTAACTATAATTTAATGTTGCTGTTATGTCAAATCTGTCAATGTATTAAAATAAGTCCAGTGAAAAATGGCCAGCCTGATTTACTCTAAAATTTCCTCTTCGAACGGTTCATTCAAATACCCATCAAATTCCCATTTTCGTTTCAAATTCCCATCGTTTGATGATGGGAAAAAAATGTGGCTGTTGTGTTCCCGGTTTCTATTTTTTCTATTCCTCCACTTCGATTGGAAGTGTGTCTGTTCACATGTAGATCTCAATTTGAGAAGCAGGGAAGTGTCTGGAAAGAAAATGCAGACCCGACCCACATCATGAACTGAAAAGGGAATATTTTCAAGTCAGTGTTAGGAAACAGTCCTGCTCTCCTCTTTTCTGCCCCATTTGCCTGTTTCTATGGTGAAAACCACCCCCAGTATCAGAAATCTCACAACTGTGGAAATCTATAAAAAGGGGCATAAATCTCAGTCTTGCAGATCCTGGGAGAGTGCCCTCAACCATACGACTATTCTTCCTTCTCCCTCCAAGTCCTTGATGCAGACAGCAGCAGTTGTAAACTCTGATCCCACTGCCTGCACCTCTGCTCCTTCTTAGAGGAAATCATCCTCCTGTGCCCTCAAAGCATTTTCCTGTGGGAGGACTCCTGTCCTCTCTGAAGTGGGCTAAATCCATCCATTAATTTTAGCAAGGACCACCAATAATCCTGAGCTGGTGATAACGTCTAGAAGCCAGCAACACAGACAGCGGCAGAACAGATGGAACGACAGGTAGAGTGCTCGCTTCCCATCCCCACTCCTCTGAGAGGGCTTGAATTCTTTATGTCCTCCATGTGCCTGCTAATTAAAGTGTCTTATCTGTTTAGACTCCATCAGAACCTGTTTTCTACTTAATATGAGACAAATGGTTTACATAAGTAGAGTCCTGAGTTAGACACTCGGTTCCTAAATGAGCGAGCGTCATTTCAACATTTTTAGGATTTATTGTATAATGACCTGCTTCCTTCTGTGTTTAGTTTAACTAATTTAATTGAGCACATTGCTTCTTTTTACTTTCTTGGTACCTCCTTTCTATGCGAGCCATTTCCATCCTCATTCAGACTCATGCCAATGAGGCAAGAACACCTCCCCCCCCCAATTGATTACAGTTGCCTAGGTTTGATTCTGAATCTGGAATTTAGCAGGAATCCTCCGTTACGCTCAATTATCGCACAGAGGCGAGCGTAACATCTTTGTGGGATGTAGGCTCTTCCAGACTCTTTGTCCTCCATGGTAATGTCCCAATCACACTGAAGTGCTCCCAAATGTGCAAGGACTATTTAAGCTTTGTAAATGCCGTCCTCCAAAAATCACTCCACATAAATGTTTCATGTCTCTCCTCTGCGATGCACAGGCCCCAAACATTCAGCTGTGAGGGTGTTTATATTTGTGGAACTCTCTTGAACATTTGCTGTGGATTTCAAACAGCTGCTACACTGAAGCACTGGGAATAGTAAGATCATGAATATTCAGGTAAAGCCACTGGAATGAACAGCCGTTAATAGAATAAATGCCTAAACAGTTGTGTAAGGCTTATTAAGACCTATTGGGGCTGAGATAATAAATTCCCTCTTTGACATGTTGCAACTACTGTAGTTTAAACATTTTGGACCACCTCTTCAGAACTGAAAGAAAAAATTATGTTAGTTCTGTGTGATAACACAATGAAACACCTGGAAGGCTTGGCGCTTGTATTAGATTTGGCAGAGAGATTTTAACATGCTAGCTCATCCTCACTTAAAATCATGGCACTGTTTATTGTGTTAGTTGTCAAGGTTATCCAAATTACATACAGTCTGGACTGAGCACAGTTATCTCGCTAGGGAATGTATTTTTTTCCTATGTTCCCTTCAAGTTTGGAAATAATCAATAATATTATACTTTTGCAATGGAGCAGTAACATGGACAAAACTCTACCGTACAAACAAAAAGGAACGTCAATAAAAGAAAAAACAACCTGCATTCAAATTTGTCTTATCCCACTCTGGAAACCCAATGAAGTTCAGGAAACCTGCACCAGCAGTCTGGCCTTGGGTGTTCAAAAAAGATGGGCATTTCTGCAGTTGACGTGCCTGCTATGGGGACACTGTGGTGGTTGCAGTAAGCACAAAACACTGGATTTGTGTAACTGCTCGGAGTATCGAGAGTGGTTAATTGATGCAGGAGAACTGGCTTTTCCTTTGAATTTAGCTGTCACGTTGCATTATGCTGTGCTGTATTGCCTGGTTCTGGCATACTATGTAATGAAACATAAAATCCGACAGGATGCAGTGTAACTCTTGCAGGTTAAAATTTAAAGGCAAACTCAGTAATATTTGATCAGTTACCTGCTGTCAGTTCAGATAAAGGACATTTGATGTACATTAGCAGGGCTAACTTGTTAGAAGCAAACTTGCACATGACAACACAGTGCTGCATTCAGCTCTGCAGCAGCTGTGAACTGGTGAGTGTTAGCAAGGCAGCTCAGGTGCACTTTGAACTTTTAACAATTAACCCATTTGGCCCTTTTTTAATGTTTTAAGAAAATGATCAAACTATACCCCTATTTACTAGTCTGTCTTGGTGACAAGCAGAATCTGGATATTTGTTTCAAGAGGAAAATCACAGGTTACCTGAAATATCCAAAAGAATTACTTCATTCCACTGAAATTTGTACAAAACCCCATTTTAACACATTGCACTTTCTGAGGTCTTTCTGCAAGTGGTGATTAGCTTTTCTGATCTAGTTGCATGAATGATCTCAGATGTGTTTGTTGACTGCCCTCATATACACAGCATACTGTATATATCAGCTGTCTGCAGGAAAGAGTCAGAAGCTGGTAGGGATGAAATAAAAGCTAAAATCCCAACGTTTCCCTTCATTCCTTTCCCTGCACTCCTGTTTTTCTGTGACCTGTTTATCAATATGAGAACCAAATCTGTTTCGGAAACTTCTGTGTCATGGTTACATTTTGGGAGGAAGGAACAGATGGAATAGATTAATTAGTCAAACTATGTTTAAGTAGAAAGGCATTTCTTTCCATGAGCAGCCAAAGGCTAGAAAGAACATATAAGGGACAAGGAGAAGTGCCTCAGGACATCTTGCTTGCTGGAATGGCTTCCCAGTTTAAGACTTTCAGCAGCATAAAGGGTCTTTGATTTCAGCTCCTATTAAGAAGTAGGTCAGGAGGTGCCTGATCTGCAGGAAGGCAACTGCTCCCTCCGCTTTTTAAAAGTAGCCACACCAAAACATTTTCCGCATGTTATTTTTATAGGAACTCTGGTGTATAATGATTCTAACTGGCTAGTCCTGCAATATGAAAGGAAGCAAGTGTCCCTGCTGCTAGTATCCATCAATGCATGCTCTTGCTCATCAGCAAGTGCCTGCCTAATATGATGCACCATCATCTGTCTCCAGTTTTCCAGAGCCTCAGGCGAATACTCATTTCATCACCTCCCATTTTTCCTGCTTGGAACAGGAGACTTGCCCCCACACTTCTGGCTCCAACGTTGCTAACTGCAGCAAAGCTAGGCCAGACACGCCACTGCTTTAGAAACTTAACACGATTTGGTTTAATGTCAGTGTTGATCTTTGACTGGTGATACCACCCTGTGCGAAAAAACAAAGCCTGCAGTAGCAACTGGTTTAGAAATCATGTTTCAGTAGGTTTAGCATAGCTAACTCAAGCCTGGTACCAGGCGCTGGGCATTACCTTAAGCATCTCTCTTTTGGCTTGGATTCAGTTATCCTACCTAAGAGTAGATATTTGAGCAAGACACCTATGTTAGGATTGTGATCATAGTAATATCCCTTGCTAGCCAGTGGAGAGAAATATGCCCATCTTGAATGTAATGTAGCTTCCTTTATGGGCCTGTTTTTTACCACACACTATAAAGGGGGGTCACTGACTTATCTGACTTAGGTAATCGTCAGCTGAGCACCTGGCAGAAGACTTCAGGCCCTTCCTCTTACCAGTTTGGTTTCAGAGGAGCAATTCCCACAAGTAATCATATTTACCAACTAAAATGTGTAATTTCCTCTTTGACAACTTTTAAAGAATGTGTTTTAGTGCTGTTTCTATTTTATTTTCTGTCACAGACAGGAGGGGAAGATGGGCAAGAGTCTGGGACGGAAACAGTTATTTCAAATAACTGAGTCAGGAAAGATTTTGGCCAAAAGGAAGATTTAAATCTAACCCAGATGTAGCTCACTGGTGTCTGGAACAGGAGAGATGGTCCCAATCATAGTGTAGCACCCAAGGCTGGCTCAGGAAGCAAAAGGATGTCTGCCGGTTGAAGAGAAAACTGTTTGCCTAGCCCCCAGCCAGAGGAAATGTCCTGGGACTGCAGCTGGGCAGTGTGGGATCAGGGAAAGGATGGAGCTTTGAAAACAAATCCTTCTGGCTTCTTTTCTTGTTGGCAGAGGAGTAGGGTTGATACAAGTAATAGCAGGGTCTGAGGAGGAGGAAGAATCTTTTACTTTATTGCATGGTATCTGAGCGGAGGTCTCTGTGCCCAGGAGTGAGTGGGAACAGTGCACCCTACCTCCCTGGGACAGGTGGGTGGATGGACACAGTACCCTGGGCTGAGCTGGCACGGCAGCATGATGCTGACACAGCCCAGAATAAAACTGGTGGAATGAAACTGGTGGAATCCCTTGCCTCGTCGTCTCCATTTTCCTGAAACAAGGCGGCAGTTGTGTGTCAGAGGGATATCACCAAATGCCGGAGGCTATTTCTGAGATGACAGGTATGCATGCAGCTATACATCTAGGTACCTATGTACAGCACTCCTCACACAGAGCTGTGGCCAGTGCTGTAAGCTAAGCAACAAGGCTACAAAAATTAAGTTCTGAATGAAGCTTAGTTGTCCTGATCATTGATGGGAGAGTTGACAAATGATGGCAGAAGCCAGCAGGTGAGAGAAAACAGAAAAGATGCTACGTATGACTTTCTATAGGCTTGTGTTTTTTTTAAAAGTAGCTTTCTGAGACTGACTTAAAAAAAATCCCTTTAAATTCACTGTATTTGTCATGTCTTTGCTACAGTTATGAGGAGAGAGAAGGTAGGAAAGCAAGCAAAGAAGCAAGAAAGAGATTGCTTTCCTGGTTATCTTGCAGTAAATCTGGGCACTAAGATCTGGAATAAATCTCACAGTACAGAAAACACTATTTTTACTGAAAAAATGCACACTTTGTGGGTTTTAGTCTCAGCAAGACAGATGGAAAAAAAAAAGAAAGAAGAAATCACCAGACCTCTGTTTACTAAAGCAGTATTCGAAAGATCAAAGAAACAGCATGTAGATTGTAATGATCATTGTTAGGTAATAAACTATTTTTTTTATTTGTAAATAATGCTAACATGCTGAGAAAACCTGGGCTCACAGCTCCTCCTTATCTCATTCTAATCACCTACTTTTTAAGAAAGTTGAAGTCACATTGTTCAAATTACTTGGCTCCAGTAGTAACATATTATCAACAAGGTGATATATAGCAACCAGGGCCCTGTTGACTGTAGCTTATGCTGCAAAATTTTGACCTGGACTCAGAACATCTCAAAGCCTGTGGCTGAGAGGTGGCCATGATCTCATCACAAAATACAGGTTAACAACAACAAAAAACAGACCTGCACTTGTAGGTCTTTAGAATGAGGCTGTGTATTTATGTAATAATCCAGCTTGAATTCAGATCTTGCATGGGGGTGGAAAACGGATTTCAGTCTTTTCTCACTTTGGCGACCTCCATTGGAAGTGCAGATCCATGCGCAGGGAATTTAAGCCCATGGAGAGTAGGTATGCTTTACTAATGGCCTTTCGTGGACTTGTTAGGCATAGTCCATGAACCCTTGGGAGCTTTCATCCCAGAGACTGTAAAGCATGGTTGTACTATTTTAGGATGGGTGTGTGGTTATTGGATTCATAATAGCATGAACTCATTTCTTATTGTGTTTTTCTTTCAAGGGAGGAATTAATGGCAGCAGGATTATTTTCAGAAGGGGGTACTTTGGGTAATAGCAAGTATGTGCTTGCTGGTGAGAGGAGTTGTTGAGAGTGGGGACACAGGGTCAGGATCCCAGGGGAAGCAGGAGTAACATCCTGGCAGGAAAGAAATGGAAGTTGTCTAAGTGAAAAATGCTGCTTCTTTGGGGAAGAAGAGTCTAATGACCTGGGTATAACGTTCAGTGAATAAATATGCTATTACATGGCTCCTAACTTCAGTACTACCTCTGCACATGCTTCTTTCTGGTGAAAGAGTGAGCGTAAACCTTTGCATGGTATGAAACACCCTAGGAAATGCCTTGTTTCACACAGTTCCCACACTGATGATGCCCCTGGGTTCCGCATGTCTCAGCTAAGCAGGGTCAGCTAAATGCGGTGGTGACTGAGGAGTCTGCAAAAGATATTGCACAGCTTACTGCAGACACTCCGGAAGGTACTGCCATTTCTTGAAACCACTGTAACCATCAGTAACCACTGATTTTAACAGTTTGCTACCACTGATATCTTTCCATCACCTATTCCAAATGTGGCAAGTCTCTGGTGCTGTTCTTAGCTAGTGCAAAGCCAGCATGAAGAAACCCCGTAGTGAAAAAACCTGCATGATTAAAACACATAAATAAATAAATGTATTTCAAATATAACACATAGGCCTGGCTGTTCTTCCTTTCTCTAGCAAAGGGGTATCCTTGCTTGTGATCTGGGTTCCATGGATACCATGAGCAACTCCAACTTTGTGCCTTTAATGCTTGCACTGTAAAAAACGCTGTTTAAATATTCATGCTGACCTTAGAAAGCTATCCACTTGGCCATCTGGAGGACTCCCATACCCCATCCAGTAGTATTTTATTTTGAAGGATATATTCTGATCACACTGAATAAGGCTAAATAGACTATTGGTCCATTTGTTTTGTAACTGCCATTTAGTTACCCCTCAGGATGTCAGCTCAATTTATCTGGGTGGAGGTGAAGGAAATCTCCAATAAAACTATAGATAAATATGACCAAGCACCGTGGATGGTTAGGAGGTTACACATTCCCACTGTCGCTGCTGTGAATGGAAGCGACCTTGTCTGTAACTATCTAACCTTGCACCTTGCAATTCACATGAAAATTCAAAGCAAAACCCTGCCAGGTCAGAGTGAGAACCCAGCCTTGTGTTTAAGAAAAAAGAGATTTGCTTGTTAAGGCAGTGCTGGGGCTGTGTACTGTACAGGGACACAGAGGGCACAGTGCCCTGGGCTAGTGGGAAAATTAATGGAGAAGTGGGAAGGAAAATGAACGTGTCACATCGGAGAGGGCCAGGAAGAGGAGAAAATGCTATGCAGAGCAGAGCACCAAAGGCAGAGGTGTCGCAATCCTGCACATGGTCTTGCAAGGAAGGGCCAGTTCCTCAGGGCTGCCTGCCTGCACTGGCTTGAGATGGGAACAGAAAAGGGCCCCAATTTTATTCCCCAAATTCCAAAAAGGCACTATTTTGAGTAAATGAAGGATCATGGCCATAATGGTTTTCCAGAGGCAATTCCACTGTCCAGAAATCTGCAAGGTCACCTGAAACACATGCACTAGCGAAAGCCATTTGCTATACACTGCCCTGTCCCTGAGGCACTCCACCAGTATTGCTAACGTAAGGTTAGATGAATTGTTCACCATTAACAATGTTTACTTTGGCCTCTTCTCTTCAGTTTGGGTGAGGGGGCAGTGGTGATGGTGCTATTTGGCTGATTTATTTATGTTAGGAAGGAGGGTGGAGGAAGGGGGCGTATATCCATGGTCACGCTGACTTTTTCAAGCTGCTTTGGAAGAAAGTGCATGCTTAATTTGCATTCAAACTGCATCTCTGGTTCCTATCTCTCAGAAATGCTTGAATAGATTGTGGTGTGTACAAACCTGGCAATAACTCCAAGCTGGACTGACAAGAGTTAGGAAACACTGCTTAATTCTTCTATTTCATTTTACTTTTTTGGTCTTGGAAAGAATTTTATTCTTTGCTCCTTGATCATTTTCCCTGTGATTCATGTCCTTTCAGGAAATAGTAATTGACAAAAATAAAGCACTTTTTTTGTTATTTAGTGAGCTCCAGCTAAATTCACACAGTCCTGCTTAAGAATCTATGCCCTCCATGCCGCATTTGTTTTAAGCTTCCAGCCTCCTCTAGACAGATTTTTTTTTTCCTGTGTAGGCACAAAAGCACTTTAGTCAGCACAAATTTGGAGGAAGAACAAAAAGCCTGTAATAGCATATCTCATGCTGCTATCAATTTTCCATCGGTGGAGCACTCCGGTACATGAAGTCCTTTGTCTGTATTCCGAAGTCAGCTTCGGTGACATTACATGACCAACTACAACATTATAGTGTGTTCCACACTGTTTTGAATTGTAACTTAAAAAAAATAAAAGAGAATAAAATAAAGAAAGGATGTCTTGGAATGTGGCCAGGGCATAATGATTTCAATTCCGAAGAAATCCGACAACCAATTACACTAAATTCAACATTTTCATGTACTATAAGTTTAAAATCTCCTCTAATCAACTAGGGAAACCCTTTTTCCCCATTATGCTATGGTTTTAGTTACCGGTAGGCCTCTAAAAATCTGGTTCTGCTTAAAAAGAAACCCTGAAAGGTTATATTTACTAGATGTATGAAAAAGGGTTGAATCATACAATTATATATTTTAGAATACTAAAGCAACGTAAAAGAGACTAATCATGATCCCAAATTCAATTTTCAAACCTTTAATTGATCCCATCCCAAAGGTAACATTCTATCTTAATTGCCATACTGAAATGGTTGCAATTACGTAAAATAAAACTATTCATTGGTAACTGGAAAAAATCTTCTCATTAAGAACATGATGGCCAGCCTTGAAAATAGTTGATTGCAAAAGGATGCAACCACTTTGCTTATATTTCCTTTTCTGGTTAAACTCTCCTTCACATATGTTGAGTTGGTTCCAAAAAACCACACACACACAATAGCAAATTGAAGATAGTACCATGACGTGTGTCTGTGCTCCCTGCACCTTCTTTCAGCAAAGCTGCTACCTTGTGGGAGAGAAGCAAGGGCTAGAAGGTAAAGTGTTCTCAGTGCTGATCTGCTCTGCTGGCAGACATCGGTGAGCGGAGCACACACTGTTGTCTACAAGGTGTTCCATGAGAAGGGAGCTCCTTGGGAGATGCTTTAAACCCTGCTCTGAACAAACTCAGGAAATAATACGGGAGAACTTAACCCACAGTTAAAACTGGAAGTTGTGCTATGGGGTACGCATAGGTAGTCCTGCTTTTATAGGTGTCACACAAGGCAGGACTAGGAAAGGTTGGTTTCTTTTCTGTTGGCTTGTTTGGAAACCAAAGTAAAAGCAAAGGAAACATGGTTTTCTGGAGGTGATAGTAGATGTTGGTGAAGCAAGAAGACTGGCAGCTTTTTTATTATTGCCGAGAGACTGAGCCACTCTCAATTTGGTATCAACACCTGTGTCACCTGGAACACTGCCTCACTGGATGCAGGTATCATGTAAATAATTACGAGGTGCTTATTCATTACTATTACTCTTACTATTCAAATTCTGTAAGATATAACTATCTAGCAGAGACAAGCACATCCATAAGAGTTCACTAGAATTAGGAACAAGGCACAAGACATTCAGCTGTGATGGCAGTGGGTCACTGGGACAAACTATTGCAGAGATGAGAAGAACATCTTTTTTTTCTTTGGTCTCATCTTGACAAGACTGGATGCCTTTCCAGAAGTTAGCCTCCCCTCAAACATACATCACTCTCCTCCACTTGGGAATAGAAGGATGAATGTCTACAGTCTGTGGTATACAGGAGGTCAGACTAGATGATCAAAAGCTCTGGCCTTAAATACCTACTAGAAACATCTTCCAAGTAACTCTCAAAGTAAATCCATCACATGGAAGTATTGAAAATAATCCCCTTCCACAACACAGAAAGTTTCCATAGTGAGTGCCATCATCTCTCTGTTTGGGTGCAGGTTTGGAACTCTCTTGTACTTGGGACTGCATAAGCTTAGTGAAAGGACAGTCCCTATCCCAAAGAGCTCATGTCTGAGTGGAAGATGAGATACATAGTAGATAGAAACAGATGGGGAAGCACAAGGTAAGATTGAAATCATTATGTGTTTAATAAGCATCAACTGCAGCACGCCAGCTGTAGCTTCTCAGTCAAATTCTTGTATGTACAGATTAAATAAGTATTCTGGTTCTATACCAGCAAATTTCAGAAGGCAGAACAGGTCATTTGTACATGCCCATCCCTTAACTTGATATGCATACATCTATCCATGCTACATATACTTGTTATGGTCACAGAAGACAGATCCTTTAAACCTCTAGGAGATGTAGTTGAAGTGATGTAGGTGCCTGAAAGTTAGCTATCAGAACCTAGGTTTCTGTTTCCCTTTAAGAGGACTTAGACATCCAATGGGACTTAGCTGTCCAAGTCATTTAGGCATGCCAGTGCAAGCCAAATATCGCCTATATATATATATTTAAACATCTGAACCTTTGAATTGCAGTGCTATGCAGTGATGAATAAATGCCTACTTGGACTTAGAACAAAGATATTTGACTAGCTGAATAGGCAGCATTTGAATTGTACAGAACATACAGATACTCTGCTAAATGAATGGCTGTTCACTCGCTTGATCAATAGAAAAAAATTGCTCTTTCTCTTTCTGAGCACACAGTATTTGCAGTAAGGAGGACATGTATCTAAAACTAAAAATCTATTTCACAAGTACGTGAGCAGACTTGTGAAAATAGAACGAGTGCATCTTTTTGCTGATGAACTCTTAAGTAGTGATTCAGACAGAAATCATCACTAGTCCTGCAGACGTTCAGGATCTGCACTCATCCTGAAGCGTGCAGACTGGTAAAGCAGGATTCCAAGCCTGACCTACTTTTGTCCCTTTCTCATTCCATCAGACCTAAATCCTGGTCCTGCATTCAGTCTGGAAAACTGTTGTGAATACAAATGATTCCAGGCATTGCTAATAGACTCAGAAGGAGACCGAGTTACGCATTTACTTGAACCCAGTGCACTTGGGAAAGTCAAGGATTTTGAGGTTATGCAAAATTGTTCCTCTAGCAAAATCAATGCATTTTTTGTGTAAATCAGCTTTGGAACAGCTTCAGATTTCTGTGGAGGATTACTCTTCACTCAAAGAGATACAAAAATTAGTATCTGAAACTTTCCCAAACTTTACTAAAATAGAAATGAAAGGCCATATTCTTAGCTAGCATAAGCTGGTGCAGATCAGCTATATGACAATTACCTTGTAGATCAGCAAGGCTTGCATTTATTTAGCTGGCTGACCCACCTCTCCTATTGATCAATTTTACAGCTGAAATCATCACAATATAGTTTTGTCTGAAGTAAAAAGAAAACAAATGAAAAGTCAACAACTTTAAATACATCAAAACCACAGATCATTATTCAGTTTGGTTTCAGAGAACTTCTGAGAAATCTCTGAGCTGTGAATGTCGTGGGATTTGAACATTGTTTCAGCTTTGCACTTCTGCTCTAGCACAGTGAAGACTTCTTTTGGATGGTGTGGGGAAGCCTTTGCTATCAGTGCCCTTGGTCCTAATGTCACTTACGGATGAGACAGCTGAGCCAGTGCCAAAGCAGGATTGACTGAAGATGTACCCCTGTGAAGAGTTAGGGGTTGCCTAAACTGCTACTTCTTTTGATGTCTGACTCAAACTAGTCTAATTTGGGTACCCAGTAATACGCTTGCCTTCTCTGCTGGGTGGATGTTTGCTGTATCATTTTCATTAGGTATAGTCGAGTTTGTTACCTGATATCAACCGCAGGAAAAAAGTGCAAAGCTCAGCCTGAGCAAATGAGAGGGAAAACAGGGAATGTTGGTTATGCATGGAGCAAGGTTCTTGACTTCATTTCTGTTCAAGTTAGGATTTGGTAGGCAATGCCTAATGAATGAGGACCTGCAAAGAGACCAGTTGCTATCTTGTAAGAGAGAAAGGACTTTGTTTTTCATTTCAGTCCACTGGTAAAAATGCTTAAACTAGAACCCTTGCAATTTGAATTTTTATCACGTGACTGAACTTTTGGTCTGAAAGAGGAAGAACAGGCCTGCTGTGAGGATGCAGCCATAAAAAAAAGACAATGAATGAAAACACTAATGCACTACACTTCTATGAAACGTTTGCCCACAAACATTATTAATCCCAGGTAAATGGAAGAGGGTCAGAAGCAGCAAGTGACTTGCTCATAGTAGCTGTGGGCAGTAAAGCACAGGACCATACCACTTACCTGAGGTGGTGTAAGAAGTCAGTACAGAGCTGGGGCGAGACCTCGGCTACTCTAATTCTCACCCTCCTTGTCTAACTGCTGTGCAATGCTGAGTCTTTCATCTTAAACCCTCCTCAATTGTCTTGAAAGCGCAATCTGATAACACTGCTGTGGAAACTTCGGAGCCATATGGGGTCATTGCGTAAAACTCCACATAATAAAGGAGATATTTATGTCCTTTCAGTGCAAAGAAAGTTAATAATCACCATTAGAAACACCATGAAATGAGAGCACACAAAACAGTTAGCTCCGCTTGGAGTGTAAATTACATAGTGCTCTAAGACGAACGCATGTTGTATTCTTTTCATGGTAATATTTAAATCTGTGTTTTCTTTAATTTAAATCTGCTCTGTAAAGATCTCAGTGATTTGAAACAAAAGTATCCTTTAAAAAAAGAAAAAAAATGACATGATAGAATCCTTCATGCCAGGCTGGCCCTGTTGTGATTTTACATTGAGGGTGCATTTTAATTGATGAAATGTGCTACACAGCACAACTTGAAAAAGTAACAACCTTTAGTTACCATTTGGAAATGTGATGGAGGTGCCAGAAGTTAAACTCTTAGGACTAAATGAAATAACAGAAGCTCCCTATCCTTTCTTGAAGACGCTCATTAGTTTTCACTTTCTCACATTCTGTTTGCCATGGATTTCATCCAAGAATGACGGATGTAGAGTTATTAAGCAAGTGATAGTTTCAAAATTCAAAGTGTCAGTGCTCAATGTAGAAGCTCAGTTACCCTGCAGAGGACAAGAGGCTTAAGTACCAGTACCCCGGAGCTGGCATCGTCACACAGGGAATGATCACATGGAAAGGTACTGTCAGAACAGTCTGACACACGCAAGTCAGTTATAGAAATGGACAAATAAACAAATGAGGAATGTTCGAGGAATAATCTGGTATTTGAATGCTTCAGCACACACAGGAAACCAGAGAAAAAAAAAAAAAGAAAAAAAGAGGAAGGAGTATTAATAGGCAGAAGGCAATGAACAGGTACCTTTTCTTAAATTCAGTCCAGTGCTGGGATGCAGGAATATCTCAAATACTATAAGGCCTCTTTGAGAGAAGAGGCAAATCACTAATGTTTCTGATTACAGGCTTGGAAGAGAAATCTGCATGTACAGGTCACTCTTTTCACTCCTGTGGGCCTGCTGACCAGTCATGGCCCATGGGGCACGCTCCATGGGCAGGTTACAAAAGGCTCCACTAAATGAACCTGCTGGATAACACAGAGGGCAAAGCAGTACCTCAAAGCCTGTCCTCTCACTGGGAAACAGAAAAGCAAAAAGTCTGTGTGATGTCTCCCCATTTTACCTTCCAAGTGACACCACTGCCACAAGTCCCTCGTTTTCCAAAGATTTATCCATACCCAGCCCTAGACGGACATTTCACCTGGCCCTGTTCACTTCTCTTTCCTGCCACATGCCAACATTCTGAACAAGTCAAGCCCATGTGTCAAGCTAGACCCAACACAATTCTGTTTGCATTTTTATTGCTTTTCCCACTTGATGATTTTGCTCACAAACTAAAGCGGAAACAAAAAAGAACACTGGAAAAAGCTGGTTATGTAGGTTTTTTTCTGTCCTAGACGCAGTAAAGACCTAAAAGGGCTCTGAGTGAAAAGCCTGTTGAGCAGTTTCTTATTTAATTTCCAGGCTCAAGTGACTTGATATGTGGTGTTGGCTTGAATCAGACCCTGCAGCTCTGGAAGTCTACCTAGTCCTGGCTGGCAGCTTGTTTCATAGTCCCCACCTGGAAGCCAACAGGGTCACATCTAGAACCAAAGGCTGAACTTTCCTTCTGTACGTGTTTCTCTGTTTAAACTACAAGGTTCAGCCTTATTTGTAAAGACTTGATTTTACTTTTGAGTTAACTTAGAGATTCATTGTTAACATCCAGCCTGGCAGTGGTTTAGACTGGCAGAAGCCTTTCAGAGCAGCGGCTCTTACTAGCTTTCTGTTGTTGTCAGCTATAGAAAGGCTTGCAAGAATTTGGCTACGTGCAAGCTGAGCCTGATTTTCAGTTTGTTTCAGCCAAACAGCTCAATTTTAAATTTCTGTCCACAGCATCCATACACCATTTCTTTCATCTCCTTTTAATTCTGTTTTATGTAAACAAGTGGCACCTGAATTTCTTATATTCAGGTGTCCCTTTCAGCTACCTTTACCGAGACAGCTAAAGTGGTGAAAATCCATTTCTGCAACACTGTCTTCTGAGGAATGAGTTTTGGGCACCATAATTCAAGGGGTGATATAGATTAGTTCAAGATATGTCAGGGGAAAACAAGAAGAATGATTGGAGCGGTAAATAACATGACCTCGTTACGGATGGGAGAAGGATTTATTTTTTTTGTCTCTGTAGGTTCCTTTTTTCTTATTTGCAGGCCTTTCCCCTGTTTCCTGTAGAACACCTCTTTTTGAGATGCTAGTGTCCAATGTGGGTGAGAAGCAATGGGAACTGCAGGGAGACTTTGGGGTTTGAATATCCTCTGTGAAGCACTGAAATTGGTTGTCTTGAGAGGTCACAGATTATTCATCACTGGAGGTCTTGACAACATCAGAAAGCTGACCGTGCTTTTAGATAGCTGAATGTACTAGGTGATCTCTCGGACTTTTTTCTGGTAAAATTAATGGCAAATCCAGAGGAATTTTTTTCTCCTGAAGCTAGAATCCTGTGACATTTGCTGCCAGGCTGAGTAGAGGACCCTCTCACAGGTCTTTTCTGGAGGCAAAAGAATTGATTTGAGCCTACTCAGTGGAGTCTTGCATATGAGTCAATAGCTAGTCCCTATTCCCACTTCCTAGAGATTTTAAAGCCCTGTTGCGGCAGATAGTATGATCTGGCAGTTCTCAGCCTTGGCTTTTGTTGCAGCTTTCCCACCCCCTCGGATCCTGTCTTCTTGATCTGCTCTTTTAGGTACCCATTGCTTGGCCTTTTCTCTTTTTTGGGTTCATGCCTGCATCTCAAACTTATCACTATCCTTTTCCATGGGTTTACTGTCAGATCCTTTGTGTACACAGTCGTCTTTCATTGAGGAATTCATACTGTCTCAATTTGTCTCATGAGCTCTAGCACATTTTGTGCAGCCCTGACAGCATTCTCCAAATACATATTTTGCTGGAAGTCCACACATTTATTCTTTACTGTTTTTAGTCTCCCTGTAACCTTAATTAGAAATGTTATTAGCTGATGGCCACTATTCCCTGGGAGCTCCCAAGAATGCACTGATTTATAGCCCACTCAGTACAAGTCATAGAAAAATCCATTTGCTGTAGCAGCTGTTGCAGGGCATGGATGGGAAACAAGGTGGCAGGCCACTTCTAGAAAGGTCCAGAAGAAAATGAGTGTGATTGAACTGTCTGAATGTAATAGAGTGACTTCAGAAATGGATGAGGGCTGACTTATCTCTGCTCTACCAATTATACCATTAAAATTCTTACTAGTAAGAATTTTTAACATATGGTTTGCTGATGGGTTCATGAAAAGAGGGCTGGTCTGGACCCTGAGAAATCCACTGTGAGATCCTCTGTCCAAAATCAGGCTTGTTCCTGACAGAGGTTTGCTTAGCATATTCTTCAGCATGCTCTGTTACAGTATCCTGGCCATGTCCTAAAGAGTTTTTTCCTAATGAGAGACAATACAGCAAGGTCTGGAAAAAGAACGGGAGCAGCAATAACATCCTATTGAGAGTCAAAGTACTTGAGAGCTTCCAATGGCGCATTCCTGGTAGTCATACGAGATGGTGCAGAGTAGTAATATTGGGTCTGTACCAGAGTTATGAAAACAGACATGGAAGAGAGAATTTCTGTCCCAAAGGGCTGGCAGAAGTGATAAGCAAGTTTTATATTAATTTCAGCTTGAGGTTTTTTTTTAGGCTTTGTGGTTTGATTTTATTTAACCTGAATCAGTTTGTCCATCTTTAATACTATTCAGGGTTATAGGAAGGAAATGCTTTGCAATGGCAGATTTTATTGAAAATTACTAAATGTGGGCCACAGAGTGGGCCACTGATCTTCCTTGGTCCGTGGTAGGATCGTGTCTGCCAGTTTAGTATGATTCTGGGCTAACACTGATACCTTCAGATGGAATGTAGATGCAGATTCAGTTCTAACTCTGTTGTCATGCCCAACTTCTATACATGAAACTTGTAATCCCATGGTTAGCATTAAGATAATATGAATTTCAAAAGAACTTGCTAACATCTTCACTACCAGTAGTATTTCCACTGTACAGGTGAGACAGAGTGGATGGAAGGACCTCTTACAACTTCTGTTGAAATACACGGAAAATCTCACGCTGACTTCATAAGAAGTTAGATCAAGTTCCAAGGCTGCATGTCAACATTTTTCTGAGTGGTCCTGGCTCTGCACAGGGGCCCCTACATCATTCCTATGCTACATTCCTTTGCAGAAAAAAGGATGTGGGAATTTTTTACCCTTCCAGAGACAGCTCTCTTTGGAAATCACATTTGTTTTCTCTGTAAGTGCCAGAAAGAAATGGATGTGAAAAGCGCAACAGTCAACTCTAAACTGCCTTTTATGCTGGCATGAGTTTTTGGAGGGGGGAGGAAGGGAGTGTGCATGCATATGCACTCATAGCTAAGGTCATAATTCTATCTCCAGATGCTGTGCATAATCTAGAGGTTTATCTTAATGAATTATTTCTGTTATTACTACAGGCAAAGTGAGATTTAATTTGATGTGTGATATATCCCTGGATTAACTACCCTTTGGTTTTATTTGCTCCATAATGGTGAATTTTTGTTTATAGACCCATTTTGTAATTACATCCCTGAGCTCAGAAGGGCTATGGCAATGCTGCTCCATCCTATAGGAAATCAGGATCCAATTCCCTTCTCCCAGTCCTGTTGTCAGCTGTGGCTAAAACAGAAGCTACACAATATGATGTTCACCATTTTGTCTTGCTTAATAGCAGCTTTACAGGACAAAGTACCTTGAAATGAGAGACTCTCCTTGGCTGAAAAGACTGTGATTACCACTTGAGAGGCATATGCAAAGTGGCAGAGAAACTTCACCTTGAAAAATGACAACACTGTGTGTTATAACAAGTACTAGGAACAATCACTTGAATCCTTCACGATACAAACATGCTGAAAGTGTCATGACACCACAGAGGCTCCAAGGGTGGTACAGGTTGCTGTGAGGCATGGGAGCCTGTGGAGCAGAGGTTCATTAATTCCTTGTTTCCCTCCTCTCAGTGGGAAGCCAAGCCTTCACCCCATGCTGAAAGGTGCAGTGCAGGCTGGTGGTCATGGCACTGGGACACTCTTCTCCCTTCCTTCCTTCAAGGTCTGGATTTCCTACTCCATCCAGCCCAGCCCAACCCCTTCCCTCATCTACCCAGGAGGTTTAGGACCAACGTACCTGCACTGGCTCATATTCAAAACATCTCTTTAGCACTTTTCTTGCAACACCACCAGTTATCAGAAGAGAAAGAGAAGCCTGCCCCAAATTCAGCTCCTCTACTTCCCTGGTGCCAGCATGGCAAAGCTATGGGGGTACGAGGCGGGAGAGGGGCAGAGGCACAAAGGGCTGAGATCTCACTGTGGCTCTGCAGAGAGCAGGACACGGCGCTGAGGTTGCAGAAGCTGTGACAGCACCCATACCTAATCCCCTGGTAACATATGGTATTGCACAACAAGCAGAATCGTGTTTCATTGCAGTCATAGTGATCTTAATTAGTACTACTTATAACAACAGAAGTCAGTGTAAGTACCAGGAAAAGTAAGTGGAAGCAAATAAATCCATCTGGGCATTAGTATGCCCCTTGGAAAGGGTGGGGTTTTTTGACTTTTGACTCAAAGCACGGTTGCCTCCAAGTCATACGCTCCAGCTTGACCTTCACACACCCAGCTTGCTGGGAGCATGGACTGATCTCCTCCCTCCCTGGGTGACCCATACTGGAGCAGTAGAGCTTTGCTCCTGCTGGAGCCTGGTGTGAAGGAGCACTTCATGGGTGCCCTGGAGTGGGGACCTCCATGGGACAAGTCAGCAACTATGAAGTTCAAATAGAAGGTCATGCTTTTCAGGGAGGAATGTGCTGGGTTCAATCCCTGAATACAGAATCACACTAAAAATATGCATATTTTCTAGGTATATACCATGCTGAAGACAAAATATTTTTTTACTAGCAGACAAGAGTGTTTGAGGCCATTAACTGCACTGAGCCAAAGCCCCCAGTTTGTAAAGAGTGCCTGCAGATTTATTTTATATGGCATTTATTTGTAATTGCTCCTGACGTGTCAGTTCTCATACACTTCCATTAAAAGTTTATGTCCACTTTTTTTTTTTTTCCAGCTAATAAAATTAAATGTTGGAAAGCCAAAGTGAAAAAATAAAATATGTCAGAGTCTTGCTTGGACCAGTACAAGATGGGATATTCAGAGGTGACACCAAAGCTGTCTTCAAAATCACCTACTGTTCAGAGAGCAGTGTACTAAAACTCAGCTTCCTGCCTTTTCCCAGTTAAAACCAAACCTGCAGTGTTGCTTTACTGCCTTGGGAGTGTGAATTTCAAATGGCCCTTAAGGGTGGAAAGTGATTTAAAAATATTTTTCTAAGAAACCCCAAAACACAAGCAGCATTTTTATGAGTGAAAATCTAGGAGTATGTGTCAACATTTGCAAACATATCTGAGCGATGCAAGGAACATAAATCCTAGGACTTTAAAGTTGTCATGAGGCCAAAGCCTTGTTTCCTTTACCCATATGAGTAGTCTCGCTTGAGTCAATGACTTGAAAAGTTTTTTGTAAATAAAAGGAGCAAGGCTTAGCGTGTAGTCTACAGAAAATAATATGAACAATCTTTCTTCCCCCCCAGGAGAAGAAGCCAAGCATTCCTTGGCTTGACCTGTCCCTGCACAGCCCGTGGGGCAGGATCCACCGTGCCCGCCGCCCTGAGTACTGGGTGTCCTCATCCCGACTCTCTGTGTGGCTCCTGGTTCCTCTGCATCACACTGGTGCTGCAGGGTTTTGTGGCCATCCCCAGCCGCCCAGCTCTGTGTGCCAGCATGCTGCATCTAGGGCTCTGCCCCTTCTCTGCCCCTTCCCAGTTGCTTTGCTGGGAAGGCAGCACTGGGATCCTCTGCCTATTCCTGCTCCAGGGCTTGAGTGAAGAGGACCATGGAGCAGATAGGAGGGGAGCAGCAGGACAGAGACTTAGCACGCTTCACCTTTGCACATTCAAGTAAGGACCGGGGACAGTCAAGCCCTTCCAGCACTGGCTTTCATTTTTAAGGCCAGAAAGGACCATTATGATAATCCAGTTTGACCTCATCCACTACTGAAAGGGACTGAGCAACCAATAACATGCTCAACAAATTAAACAGAGCTTGCACAGATTTTAAAAGCCACCATAGAGAATTTATGCCGATAATTATAGCCCTGCTACAAATTTCTGGAGAAAAAATGTTGTGTTTCTATTTTTTTCCATTCTAGAGTACTTCATTTTTTTGCAAGAAGTGGATGCTAGGTCTGCTACTCGCCTTCTACTGTAGCAGGTCATTTACTGATCCTTTTTTCTATGCTAATAAGATACAATAAATTTAACACCACTAAAGACTATAAAGACTTGAAGACCATTATTAAAGATTTTGTATGTGCAGTGAAAGGCAAATTGTTTGCAGCTATTATTGATCAGGAAAGGCTAAGTTAATGTAATTGCAGAACATAAAAGGAGGGAATATAATAAAAAAATAAAATTAATATACCAGTCACAGAATCTGAACTCAAAAAGCCAATAAAAGACATGTAGTAAAGCACTCCAGAGAAATGAAACTCTGTCACAGTCAATATCAAGCTATTTACCGAAAAGTGCAAATATCAGCTAAGGCATTCCTCACCACTCAGACATTCAGGTAAGTCCTGTCTACAGTCACTGTTTTACAAAATTACTAACTGCGGCTAAAACCATGTTTGACTGATTGCAAAGTGTCAGCAAGGTCTTCACCTGCCCTGCCGTGGAAGCACATCCCTGAAGTCTTACTCTGGGGTGCAGAGTAAGGAATCGGAAAGAAGTTGGTCCAGAAGGAAAATGCTGGTATCATCAGCCTACGGACAGAACAGCTAAAAATGGAAAATTTCACAGGGAGCTGGGGTCCAGTTACACACTGATACAAGATGTCCTACAATAAAGTGCCCATTTAAACCGTACCCTGTTGGCGATGTCAAAAATCATGAGTCAGACCCCACAAAAATCATGACATTGACTAGAGGATCAGGAGACAGAACAGAAGCAATTAAATATATGTCCTTTGTATTTGTTATATGAGCTTTTTTGACTTTCTAGGGTTTGGATTTTCAAGCTTTGCTCTGTCTCTGTGAAAACTTGGATTGTATTTTATTTTGTGCCAAAGCTCAGATCAGTGACATGTTCAACCTTAGGCAGTTCTTGCCTTTCAGGAGTAAAGTCCGTTAAAATGAGCACTTGCTTGCAGCATGGGCAGAACTGGAGGTTTGTGGCAAATCAGCTAAAAGCAAGAAAATGCTCTTACTCCTCAAGATATGCAGATTAATGAACTTCAGAACTGATAAATTTGAATCCATTTTTCAGCTTTATGTTTTTGTTAAATATTATATGAAGGGAAACAACCATTTTCCCTGTTTTCCATAATGCCATTTCTCCCTAAATCCTTGGGCAGGCTGGATTTCAGCAACTGTTCTGGAGGATGCTCTGTCCCCCAGAGTAGGCTGGAGGTGTACGCCTTATTAGCAATAAAAAAAGAAAGCAAAACCCCTGCTAAATGTGCGCTTACATTTTCTTAATGTACAACATGTAATTTTGTTAGCACTTCCAATCCAGAGTGGGAAGTAAGAATGTCCTTTTAATGTGTCCATCCAAAAAGAGGTAAAATACAGATCTTTCATAGGCTATATATTTAAAAAAAGAAATTGTGCTTTTAAAATGGGATGTCCAATATCTGGTGACTAATGGATGACAAAGAGGTTGGAGGGTACTTTATTAAATGTCTCTAGAGACAAAGAAGTCGATTGCTACTCACCAAGCTGATTAACAAGGGTAAAGATTTCTATTTGTAGGAACCACTCTGGCTTCAGTCACCTCCTCTTGCAGCTCAGGGCACATAGAGATAGAAAGCTTTGCTTTTTCAAGAGGAAAGAATTTCTCTCTGAGCTAGGACTGACTGTATTTTTCTGGTTATCATGACAATCCTATCAGACTAATGGGCTGACAGCACCAGAACAGCTCTGCTATCTAGGAAGGGAACGATGTGACCTCGAAGAATCATTATGTCATATTTGGTAGGAGCTTCACTGTTTTATTGGTACCATTCCCTGTGCTGAAACCATTCAAAAGTGAAATAAAATGCTTCTCTGCATTTATCAGTTGTGAGAGGGAAGAATGCACAATTTCGCCTGGATTGCTGCCAATGGAGAGAAATGAAGCTGGGACAGAGACTGCGGAGTGCAAAGGAAAGGCTCCAGAGTCACTGGCAAGGTGTCCTTGGAAGCCTGGGTCACTGACCACAGCATGTCTGTGTAGGAGATCAGAAGCCCCAGCTGGCCCAAGCAGAAATAATTTCTTGTTTCTGTGACACTACTTGCTCTACTTGAGCTTTGCATAGATTCTGGTGGCATAACCTACTTTACAGTGCTAATTCTCAGCCTGCACCTAGGACACCAACTCCCATTTGCTCTGTCCTGAACTCTCTTTTAAGTCGAGTGCTCCACATTTACTGCATCGAGACACGCTGTTGTGTGTCTAGAGTTCAGACTAGAAATGCTGTAAGTGAATCTCTTGCTTCCCTAAACCTGATACTATTACCACCATGATTCTGAAGAGAGGCTGAGTGTATATTGAAGAGAAATTTATAACAATCAGGGTCAGAAATAGAACAACAACAGATAAAAGAGACCAGAAATACAGTTGCTGATTCACAAAGCCATGTTGTTCTATTGCCTCGTGGTGCACTAACAGCTAAGACTGCAGAGAGATATATTTGTTGGTGCAATACCGAAGGTGGACGAAACAACAATACTTGGGGAAGGCTAAAGAGGAATTGCAGCTTCAATGAAAAGTACTTGCAACGAGAAACTTGTGATGAGCTTGTGAGGGTGACAGAAGCCCTGGGGTTCCTACAGGATGCCCATTGATATGAATAGCAAGGTCACGATGGATCTCAAGGACCCCCCATCAGTCACTGAGCACAGACTGCAGGCACGGCATAGCTGGAGTGACACAGTCCCTTCCATAGTGCTGGCTGAGCTGGGCTGCTTGGGCTCTCGTGCCTTTAAATGAAAGCAAATTATTACAGAAGGAGCTCAGAAATGTTCTAGCATGACAAAGGTATGTTATAACTCATCACACCAGGTCTTGCATGTGCTTCTTCCTGCAAAAACACAGAAATTTGTGAAGTAGCTGACTCATCACTTCTTTGCCCTAAAGATGGCTAGCAGTTTAACAAAAGGAGATATTTTAAGGCCATCATTTTATAGGATTAAATTATCAATTCTCTATGTTTCCATGGATAATCCTGTTATGGGATAACGTGATTTTAGGACAGTCCATTTCAAAGGCCAATCTTTTCACCCTTGTCTGACTGAAGTCTCCAAGTCCTTTGTAACTCCTCTCATGCAAAGAACATGGGAAAATCTTAACTTTCTGTTACAACTGTTGAGCTGCATTTCAGCTGATTTCACTAATACATTGCACAGCATCTATATAATTTATTGACATTCTCAGTTTAACTGAATTATGCAAATATACTGAAAGGGTCATTACCCAAAGAAGCTTATAGCATGCTGCATTTGCATACTGCTGTAACACATACCAGTGCATACGAGCCAGGGGTGGACCTGCTCACACCACTACTTATCTGCTGCTCTTCCCGCTGGTTTTACCTTCACAGCATCCTTACAGAGCAATGATGTGTTACCTCTGATGTTTTAAATGTGGGTAAAGTGAGGAACAAACAGACTAAATGGGTTCCCCAGAGTTGCTGTGAAAGGCAGGAACTGAACTCACATGATGCAAAGCAGTGGTAAAAAAATTACTGTCTCCCCAGTTTACCCTCCTTTCATTTTTGCCAAAAATCCCCAAGGAATGTATTCATTGAAGAGAAGATTTTACACTTCTAACTTCCTAGCTAGTCTCCAAGCATTAATTTTGGCTTGCTGTATGGAACATTAGCACACTAACAATGAAAGGTATTTTACTTTATGCCAAAAATTAACTAAGGTCTTACAGGTCAATGGGGTTCTCCAAAAGCAGACTGTCATTTCCAGTTGGTTTGCTTTCTGGAAATAAAAACTTGGTTCTTTAAATCCAGACAAGCCCAGCTGTTTCCTCAGGAAGAGGAAATACTTCTACAACTGACGCTGAAATTCAGTGATGTTATTTATATTTACTGCAGCAGCATTTAGGAGCCTGAGGAATGGACCAGAAGCCTATTGTGATAGGTGCTATACAAATCCAGTATAAAGAATAGCTCCTGATTTTAGCATTGGTGGGTAGGGAGAAAAGGGGGTGTGCAGCAAGCACTGAAACATTGCAAAATTCAAGAATGAGTATATTTTCACATATTAACTGGTAATGAGCTGCAATAGAAATGTTATGTTTTTAAGTTACACTATGGTACCTAAACGCTGACAACTCCCTACTGATTCGCACCGTCATCTTTCAAAATACACTTCTTGGTTGCTTACAAAGCATTTTCCCCACCCTGAAAAAAACCTCAATTATTTTCTTCAATCTCTGTGAACAAATGGTTCACTGTAGATAGTGCACTCCAGCAAGGTCAAAATCTATGTGTGCAAATGATTTTAACTCAATGATAACATATTCGTGTCCTGTCTGGGGAATATTACTGATATTTTCTGGAATAAAGGAGAAAGTGAATTTTTCTACTTCAGTTTATGATTCAAACTGTTCCTTTCTATTTAAATGTTCCTTCAAAGGAGAGACAATTCATTTCCGTAAGAAACTGTATCCACCCACCGAATGTTATTTCTCACTGTACATAAGTAATAGGAGATTTCCTACTTTTTGCCCACTTCTACCCCATAGATTTAATGTGTAAACTGGGAACATGCAGAATATATTGCTTGGCACAAGTCAGCGAAGTTTCACCTGCGAGAACACAGTATGAATTCAACCTTTGGCTGCTTGTACTAAACCACAGGGAGAATCTACACTTAAGTGATGTAAAGTTCATAGATTAGACACAAACCCACAAAACCAAACCCACAGAGCAGCATTTAGGCTTGCAGAGCTCACTAACCCGGACTCCATCTCGTTTGAGTTGTTACTGAATGAGAGAGGCTTGTCCCAGGGCAAACACAAAGGAGCACAGTGCTCTCCCCTTGTTACAGGGGGGGTCCTGGTACTTGGGGGAGGGTGCCAAGGCACAAATCCCTTATCAAAAGACAGAATGGGAAAGGAAAATATTATCTCTTTCATGAAGAAGGCAGAGAAAAAAATGATCGGTGCTCTGGAACTGAGTGTGGTGAATCAGGAGAGCATACTCATTCTCACATTTTACAGTTAAACTTCCTTTTGTGTTCCGGAATTATATTTAAACATTCATTTAACCTTAATGCACAAAGCAGCTGGTATTCCTTGCTATCCTCTGGAATGAATCCCCAGGATTCATTTCCATAACCTCAGTGTATCACTGATCTCAGCGCCACAACAGGTGAGCAAAATTTATACCACGGTTTGCCCTTTCAATTTCACATGTTTCTGTGTGAACCTTGAGAGGTGGGAAGAGAATTATTCCCAGTTTGTATGTGATTTCGATTTTCTTCTCTTTTTTTTTTTGGTCCATGGATTTGTTTCTGTGGATCAGTTTAGGTTCCAGATGATCTGCATCTTAAGTCATTATTTTCTCTTTGTCACAGGTCAACTCTTATATTACTTCATTTTAAAAGTGAGGTGAGCTCTATTGCTCTGAATGCGGAAACACAGCTCCAAAAAACCTCTGCTAGAAGTGGAGTGACAGCCAAAGTTCTGATTAACTTCACCTCTTTGCGGGCTTCTGCAACAAATGCAAACGGCTGTGAAATCTTTTCCAGCAGGGTAATGGAGGGAGGAAAAGAGTTGGCTGTAAGTTTGAGAATTATTATTCCTATAAACCCATTCACACACCTATCACTTGGGACAAGTGAAGGGCCAAAGACTTGCCAAGCAATTACACAGCTACATAGGTCTGTGCACAAGATATTCCACATCACGTTGGCTGTAATTTGTGCTTGCTACATTGGCACTAGCTCCACCTGTGTCAGATGGCAGCAGAGAAAACAACTTTTCTGGGAGACTAAATCCATCTCAGCTGTGGCCAAGCCATGTCCTTGTTTTGGAAAGTCTGTTCGGGAACAGCAGCACCTTTCAATTTGAAGTGGAAAAAAGGTTTACAAAACTCAGACTCCTTAGTCGCTGATTTTCACCTCACTCCCAGCACTCCCAAGCACTATCAAGATGCTCAGAGCCTGTTGGTGACACCAATGTAACTGGCCACAGCTTCCAGGGGATTTATGAGATAATGTCCAGTCCTAGTTCTGACCTTAGCTAGCTCTTTGTGTCCGATAAGAAATTATTTCTAAACGGGTTTATATTTTCCCTTGCTACTTGTTTGAGTTGAGAGAAACCAGATGAATCTGTTTCCTAGTTCAGGTACAAAGACAGAAGAACCACCTTTCTCATATCACTGAAGTTCATGACACGAAGGATCTTGGCAAAGTAGGAAGAGAAGTCAAGATCATTATTCACCTTTTACAACATGTTTGCAGATGCTTAAGGGTCTACAAAAGGGTTGATGTGGTGTTGGAGTGAGCCTTGGCCTTGTACAGGCTACTGTTCAGTATTGAACAAATCAATTAACCCCTTTTTCTCTATTGGTAAACTGAAGACTGCCATTCACTGCCAAGCAGAAGTGGCTCACTTCATTATTTTTCCCAATATATTTTGAAATCTTCCTTCATTCAGACCCAGAGGCCATTGTTGCTGTAAAACAGACCACAGAAAAGGACATAGCAAGACAGATGGACCTGTTCTGAAGGATTCCTGAAATCTAAAAAACGCAACACTGACAACTACATAGGTAAGGATTTGTTGGAACACCTTGATTTTGACCGAGGATTTTGTTTTAACAATAAGAAGAGAAATACAGTCAGTTACCTTGGTGTGAGATGTGTGTTGACTTGACTTGCCAGAAGCCAAGAGACCAAGTCAGAAGTCTTAAAGGTGTCTCCGTTTCCTTGAGAAGCGTGTCTCTCCAGCTGCAGTAACTGTGTGCTGTCCACAGTATTAAAAGATCCAAGGGATTTTAAAGAACATTGTTATGCTCCTAAAGACTTACCTATTATTCTATTAACTGTCCATGGGTAGGACTTTAACTGCAATATATCCAAAGACTGTAACTTGTACAAAGATTTCAGTCTTGGACTTTTAGAGCTGTGCCCTTGAAAATTGAGTCTCTTGTTGGACGAGGCTGCAAAGACTTAGAGTAGCATGAACAAGGCTATTCTAAAAGTTAGTTATTGTAACCACATTGTCCCACAGGACTAGTTTGGCACAGCACTGTAGCTGCTTTCTGCTATTTGCTTGCCCCAAGAGGACAGACAGTTCAGAATCACGTCTCCTTCCCCCGGTAATATCGTGTTTTGTGCTGCTACTTCTGCTTTGCCATGTATCTGCCAAATGCTGCAGGTGCTGAAAAACAAAGGTGAAAGCACCCATATGGTGCTTTCGGAGCTCAAAACCAACCACAGAATCAAAAGCCCAAAAGGGCCTGGGTTTTTTTTCCCTCATAGGAAAACCTAACAGGGAATCTATGGAGTTACATCCAAGTGCCAAGGCCTATGAAAGGATTTATTGTAAATGTCTTTTACAAGATTCCTTCCTTGTTGGAGATAGGTCCTTTGGGATTCCCTTTCATGATATTGCTAATCCCATCTATTCAAAATTTATGATGCACATTCCCTAGAATACCAAGATGACTTTAAAAACACAGTGTAGATTGGTGGTTTTGCTAGTTTTATTGTCATTTTCTTTTCCACATTTCAGAACGCAGGCATTTACTGTACTCACAGGCTTTCTTTGGCAAACACGAGAGCTAGAAACTCACTTTAATTTGTATGCAATATTGTGTTCAGTGCAAATGTTTACTAATATTCTTGTACAGATCTGGAGGCTGGGGCTTTTCCTGGAATCAGTCATGCCAAGACTCAGGATCAGATGATAAAATTAATTTTATGTAAGGTGCATGTGCACGCAAGTGTGTGTGTTCACATGTGTATTTTTTTTCTGCCTGCTCCTTCAGTCACTGGTTTAGGAATTAAAATTAGTTTGGAAATATTTTTCCTTTCCACACACACAAAAAGTAACTGCAAATATAGTTTCTCTCTTATGTTTTAAAATCTTGCTAGTGATCTTTGTGTTTGTGAACTCCAAGTACCTGGAGACAAACTGGAGCTATTCTGCGGTTCCCTGCTGCATAGAGGTAGGAGGAAGAGACAAGGATGTAGCCCAGCTGTCCAAAATGTCCTGCCCTGGGGACAAATAGCTTCATTTCATATGTGCCAATTCCCTAGCCTCTGACATTCTTATTATTTACAGTGATAATATACATAGGGCTTCCAGACATGTACCTGACTAAGGCAAAAATGATAGGTCAGTGAGAGACAAGCTTTCCATTTTAGGCAATACTTTAACTCCAATGAAAAACACATACTGAGAGTTTTGTTTTAAAATGTCATATTATGTTTTTCCCTACCCTTTTCCTGGATGAGTTTAATTTGATTTGGTGTAATTAAGAAAAAATTCCGAACAACATACAAGTTACATGATGCCTTCTTTACGTCAGATTAGTGAAAGAAAATTTTTTTACAAGATTACCTTAAAAAACCTACAAATGTATTTAAAAACTAGCATTTTATCTCCCTTATATTTGCCTTCTCCTTAAAAGCAAACCACTTTCTCTATGGAATATGGTCTCATTTTAGCTTGAAAGCACAGATTTACATCTCATCTCTGAGTCTCCACGGTGCCTCCTGAGCACAGCAAGGACTAGTTCACAGGACAGTTCCAAAACAGCATTTTAGAAATATAAACCCAACCCCAACCCTTCTGATAAATAATCCATTCAATCCCTGGGAATATCAGGAAAGACAGAAAAATGATAACACTAACAATAAAAACAAGAACTGCTGTTATTAACAGAGGAGCTATACAAAGTGCACATTAAACAAAGCTCATTTAAACATGCTTTAAACAAGGTTTAATTAGATTTAGGTTAGCCACCTAAAAAAAATCCCAGCAGAACTTGTGGTGGGGCTTTCGCTGCTGCTCCCTGCTGTGAGCCCACCTGTTTCTGCCAGCCTCGCTGCCCTGGCAGTCGTAAAATCCCTGGGCTGGCTCTGTGGGCTGGGGCAGGTCAGAGGGACAAACTTCCAGACTGCCTTGCTGCGATGTTTGTGGGGGAAAAGTTTTTTGAGTGAGAAACTAGCTTCACCCAAGATTTACCGTGCAAAGAAAACAGAGGAACAAATACCACTAAGTATCTAACTTTTTTTCAAACAGTGGGTTTCCAGGCAGGGAACAGACCTGTCATTTCAAGTAGTTTTTCATACTCTGCACAAAATCCATTAAAAAAACCTACACTGTTTTAAGACAAATCCTCCCCCCAATATAATAATATTTTATATATATATATTTAAAAACCCCGTACACAGATACAGCATATATCAGGAACAGTGTCTCTGTGCTTTTGGCTCTATATGTGGATGCGCGAAAATTTTCCTCCTTGTAATACTTTCCTTCCCGGGGAGCGCTCGGAGCCTGACCCGAATCCCAAAGAAGCAGCACCAGCAAGCACCTTTGGTAGCACGGACCAGGCAGGGAGGAGGCTCCTGTGAGCCACAAACGGAGGGTGATGGAGACTATTTCTATATAAACAAGCCCAGGAGCAGCTAAAGTTGCTGTTCACTGGCAAATGAAAATAAAGAGACAATTCAGAATCAAAGGTGAGTCAAAGAAAAAATATGTCCAATAAGAGGAGGCAGCCCAGACAATCAGTCAGATGCCAAAACATGTGACAGACCCAGAGGCAACTCCAAAACAACCAAACCAACTGCCTGTGGAGTCTGCCAAGGAGCCAGATGCTCCTGCTTAAAAATATCTTCCACTGCCTTGGCATCTGCATTTTCTGCCTGCCGTCAAAAGAGGAGGGAGGGGAAAACGGGAGAGAGTGCGGGAGTAGGGGTGGGGGGGCAGCAACTAATAATATTTTTGCCATTTTAATTCTAAGTACTTCTGATTATTCATTTGCAGTTTGTCATCCTGTCACCAGAGAGCAAAACAAAACCCCAGCCTGGCATAGGCTGGGAAGGGAAAAACAGGCAAAGCCCTCTATGCAGAAGGAAAAAAATGTTGAGGAAGATCTAATAATTCCTCATTGCTGTGGGTGGCACATTCCTGTTAAGGTGATAAAAAGCTATAAGCTGCTGGAGTTGGCAGTTTACCACCCAAGAAAGCACCTGTGTGCCTGGACCCAGATCCCTGGCTGGGGGTGGCAGACCCCCAGGGATGGAGCCAGGCACGGGAGGCTCCAGCTTGCACACCACTGGGGTGTCCCCACGGTGCCCCACGCTGTGCAGTGGGGATGAATGGGGAATGAATTGTGCTGAATGAAAGTATTGCTGCTATTAATCATAGCAGCAGGTTTTGGATCACAGAGGCTGCGGCTGCTCAACAGAAACTTAAAACACACTTTTGTAATATTAACTTACTGAAGGAAGATGCAGATTCTTTGTTACTGTGGGTGTTGATTAAAGCCATTAAATAAAACATACATTCTGGAAACATTTGATTATTCAACGGGAAAAGGTCAAACAAAAGCACAGTCAAAAAGGAGAGGACCTGCGCAAATTCTGTTGTAGGAGAAAATGTATTATTACATTTCGTTCTTATTGAAGGTCTTTATCTCTTGCATGAAAGTTTTCATAGGTGAATACGCCCCTTCAGAAATTAAATTGCGAAACATTTTTGTTCGTGTTTCTTGATTCTCTGAGTGGGAATCAGGAATCCCATGTGTGGTCTGTCCCTCTGTTGCTGAACTGGTCGAGTGGCCTTGGTTTGTTCACACACAAAACCTCCGTGCTTCTGCGTGTTGGATGCGTTCCTCACTGCCCCATCCCAAGCAGAGCTGCAGCAGGTACCGAACAAGACTCAGAATACAACACTCTCTGTTGGAGAGTGATTTTGCCTGAAAAGGGTGTTTGTTTTTGTAAGACAGAAATCAGAACTTTATTTTTCTTCTGAGTTGCCCAGGTTGGGTTATTAATCAGGAGGGTTTGGGACACTAAATACATTGGGGACTGCCTCCATTGACACACTACAAAGCAAGAAACCCGGTACTAAATGAGAGACATATCAGAGACCGTCACTGCCTTTTAGAAAGCAAACAGCACTGAAGGTCAGGTCGAGCAGGGCTGGGGTAAAACTGTGACCCAACTCCAGGCTCTTGTAAAGAACAGAAAGATCCTTTTGTGATGTTTGACTTATTTTTCCACTCGGATGGATGGTGAGACCGGGCTCTACAGTGTTTGTTTCAGAGAAAAGTTTCACGACGGCTGGCTGCCGACAGAGAGGGCAAGCTCTGGGCTCGCAGCTTCTCTCTCAGTCCCTCAAGCAATCTGGCACCTATGGGACTGCCACCACCTTTTCTGCACTGAAGGGTTGAACTTCTTGCTGAAAATCTGCGCTACACCTTGTAGACTAAATTTTGCATACAGAACTAATTTGCAGCAAAATGCAATCTCAGTAAATAAATAAGTAAGAGGAGCCAAAACGGCAGTGTGGTGAATCGGCAAGCTTATTTCAAATAAATTGAAAGAACTTGCGGTGATGAACGTTTCGTGTGAGTCTGGTACTGAGATTGTAAGAATTTTGCATGTCTACATAAACTGACTGATAGCAAAGGAGTTTCTAGTCCCCCTCACGGCACACACAAATGTCTGTTAAAGACATAAATATTTAAAAACAACAGCTAGACTAAGAGGGTTAGCTTTCATTTCATCTAATTTGGCAAGCATTAGATACACCCACCAGAAATCATTTTATTTTGTGTAATTTAATAGCAGATCTATTGTAGCATCGCAGTTTCTGACATACCGAAACAAATCAATGTGGCCTTTTTTTAAGTTCAGAATTAATATGAGGCTGTATTTCAAATGTTAGATGGAAATCAATAAAGATTAAAACCTTTTTGTGTTATTTACTTGTTTTCATCCTCTGCTGTAAAGTTTATTTACCTTCTTGCATGTAATACAAAGACTTTGATCCTTGTTCAAATAACTCTGATTTTTTACTTCCGTCATGTTTGATCTGGTTCTCAGGCGAGAAATACTGGCAAAACTTGTTAGAATTACACCTGCCAATGGTAGCATACAGGCTAGCAACATGAAATTATATAAACTATACTATGCATGTCCTTTGGGTTCTTACACATCAGTATAATATTCCCACAGAAATCAATCTGAGATTTTAATTTATTAAACCCTCTCTCTTCCCCCCCCCCCCCCCATTCTTAAAGTGATAGATGGAGATACAGAGGAATAAGTGAGATAACATCAAATAAACCAGGTTTAGAATGGTCATGGACGACCTTCACAACATGCGTTTTGCAATTTTGGGTGGATTAGAGTAAACTAATGATGGCTTTGAAATGAGCTTTTGGATAAAGCTTGGAAACTCTAATCATTACAAATCCACTACTTAAGAGAACAATTCTGTGTAGCACACTGCAGCTTTAAAGCATACATGTTTTGTTTTCTTTCCTGCTCTCAACAAGCTTATTTTGCTTTCACTTATTCAAGTCTTCTTATAGGAGCCCAGTGCATGTTTTCATTTTCTGCCCTGCCTTTTAATTTAAGGGAGCCTATTGTTTTTTTCTTTTTGCCATTGTGTTGCCCTTACAGTGCCTTTTGCATTTAGTTTAGGACAGATAGAGTTAACAGGCTGGGGAAGAGAGAGAGGAAAAAAAAAACCCCACTTGCATTAAGCCTGAAGCCTGTCACCTTTTCTTGGCAATTACACTGCTAATGGCTGGGTCCCAAGCAAAGTGGCAAAGAATATCTCTTCTCACGTTCCCAACTCACAGTGCATTCCCAAATACCAGATGGTGTTTTTGGAATCCATTTCACTATGTTTGATATGACAATACTTTTGTATAATGTTAAATTATATATAACTATTTCAAATAGCCGATATCAGATCAAGCAAGAAAAGGAATATTAGACGCAAGGAAGAAAGAGAGAAACTGAAGACTGAAGGCTCTCGTCTCCTCCTGTTGTATCTTGTGTCTCTCAGATTTTTGTGTAATTGGAACAAAAGAGGAAATAAAAGTGGTTCAACAGACTAGCTGTCGCAGTGGTACTATACAGAAATGGTGTTGTTTCCTTCCCAGAATTTGGTGTACATCTTAGGATGCCTACCAGCTCTATAGGGGGCAAGTGCAAGATCATAAATAGTGCAGAGAAAGCAGGAAAAAAGAAAAGGGGAAAAAACCCAGTCATGAGAAAACAAGTCCCACCATTTTCTTTACAGGCTATTCCTTGAAATACTGGGAAAAACAAGGCCCAGAAAATTCAGGAGGGGTAAATCGGTACATCTCCATTAACTTCAGTGGAGCTATGCCAATTGACAGGAGCTAAGCATTTGTCCCAAGATATTTAAGTTGAAGTAACTTGGATCTATGTAGTAAGTCATCTATACATCTTACTGAAGACGAATCCAATCTTACTTGCCCCAGATTAGCTATTCCAGTTTCATGTTAACGCTGATGGACTTATCAGAGTTGGAAAATATCCACTGGAATCAAGCCTGCAGATTTAGTTGCAATACAATTCATCACGCCTGAAGTAGCTTGGCCATTCCTCGGGAGACAGCCAGGACCTCAGCTTTAGGAAGGACGAAGATTTTCCTTTTGTTGGACACACTACAAACGATTTCTTAAGAACAGGAGGAAAATGCACTACCGAGGGAAAAATGTATTCAGGATAATCTGTCTCCCATCAGCCTGCCAGTGATGCCACTTTCATTATCAGTATCCCATCGTTTAAACACTGGTTAGTTTCATGATTTCTAAACTGAAATTGTTTATTTTAATGCAGCCAGAACTTTGTTTTCTTCCATCTCAGTTGCAGCTCAAGGCACATTTTAACAACCAGCAAGCTTTCAGGATGAATGCTTACCAACAAAAACACTTCCCAAGCTTAACTGTAACATGAATATTGAAACTATAAGGACACAACTTCACAAGTAATTTGTCTAGTTCAATCAGTTTTTTTCCTGCATATGCCGCAAACCTGTGGCGTACATAATCCAAATGAAGGTTTCATTCATATGGCTATGCATGAGCAACTTACCACATTAGTACTTATTTTTTACACAACAAAATACTGATTTTTCCCTCTTGATTACTTATACTGCCAGCATACAGTAAAGATTATCAACCCCTAAAAGGATCATACAGATCCAGTGACTACTACATAATTAACAATAACTTGTAGTAATGCAATTTAAGAGTCTTTTTAATGGGCATAGATGGCAGAACATATAGCCCATCTTTCTTTGTCATCCTAGAAAAGGGGCCCCATGCGGAGCTGCTGGTTGCTGAGTGATGCTTTGTAGTCTGTACCAGACAGTTGCACAGTACCAGCTGCATTGGCAGGTAGCCGAAGTGCAAAGAGATAGCTGCCAAGCTATGCTATACAAAGGAAGCAGTGCCAGAGAGAAAGGGACCTTTGCATGAAGTCACCTTTGACCCTGAAGCCAGCATGGATCCCATATTCATCAATTCCAGACAATTGCATCTTTCATTCCACCACAAACTATGATTAGAAAGGGCCCATTTGTGATAGTGATTGTTAGTTTACAGTTCCCAGAGATTGGATTATTTAATCTTTAGTTCTGTTGGCAGCAATATTTTCCCTAACCTTTTGCAATGGCATGCCAGTGATAATCTAACATATGTATATAGGGAGATATACACACACATGCACACAGGCACCTCCCTCCGCCACCAAAACTGGGTGAAGAGATAAAGATGCAAAGAAAAGGGAAAAGCCGCAGCACATAAATTCACGTTGTTTGGCAAACACTGTGCTAATGAAAATTTTCAGAATTCAGTCTGGAAAGTGCAGTGCATTCCGCATGCAGCAGTATCTCAACTTCTGGCCACAGACTTCTGACTTTCCTACAGTTCTTTCTGTTTGATAGGAAAGCTTTTTGCTTTGGTGTGCTGAGATATATCAGAGGCATTATTTTCAGGCAACTGCAGCTGTAATTGCAGGATTTTAACTCCAGGTTCCAGATTACTTTTTTTTTTTTTTAATTTCTACAAATATTGACTGCTTGTGGTACATGCAAAAAGAAGAGGAACATTAAGCAGATTTTAAATGGACTCATGAGAAAACCACCAATGGCAAGCAAAAACACTATCTGAGGGGTGTGGGGGGAAGACCGTGCACAGAATAAAAGCAGCAGGGAAGCGTCTAGGCCTGGTTCCTGCTACTGCTCTGCTGTGTGTCTAGCTTTGATATTGTGAGTCCTATTGAAGTCCATGGCAGAGCTCACAAGGTGCATGTTGTACGTCAGTATTTGCAAGTTTGGGATCTTAGTAAATGGGTCTTCAATTGCAAACTGCCACCGTATCCCGCCCCCCCCCCCCCCCCCCCCAACTTCACGCAGTACTTTGAGCAATAAAGCAAGTTGCTGGCACAATCAACAAGTAGGTAAAGAACATAAGATGTCTGAGAATATAACTCTTAGCAATGACTTTCCATAGCGTTGGGGAGAAAAAGGGGTAAAAACCCCACCAGAATTAAATGAAGAATGAACATTTGCAATTGGAAGGGGAGAGAAAAGGAAGAAAAAAAGAAAAAGCATGTGAGTCTGTAAAACTTTCATGAAAATCTTTTTTGATCTGATCCTTTGGTCTTATCTCAGAGATGTTAGCTGAAGGGAAAAAATCCCTCTACCTGAAGGCTGGCCGTATTGTGCTGCACCTGACTTCTGGCTCACATGTGAGACCGTCTGTTCTTTATTTTCACTCTGTATGAAGCTAATGGAATTTGCAGTTGATTAACCTCAAATCTGGAGTAATGATCCAGCCTGGGACTGCAGCTGGCAATGCTGGGGCTATTTGTATTTCTTAACTGAGTAAGACAGCAACAAGTATAATGGCACAAAGGTAAAGATCCTGGATAGACAGGTAAATGTCAGAGGTTCATTAAAGGAGTTGAGAACATGACCTGAGAGTGCAGACAGTGTCCCCCTTCCCCACGAAGATGTGGGAGCACCAACTCTTAGAAAAATTAATCATAAGATAATGCAACAAAAAGTATGTGGCTACACTTATTCAATGATATTCCACAAGGGACACTCAAACCACAGGATTTACCCTTTCTGCACACCGAATCCATGCATTAGAAAAAGGTCATCTATTGAGGAACAGCCTCTGTAGAAAATTTAGGAGACACAGGATCCTAAAACTTCTCTACAACTTCTGTTTGTGTGAAGGAAAGCAGATTTTACATTAGATCGGCACTGCAAAATAAAATTTGGAGTAGAATTACACTGTATTATTTGTTTGTGCCGATTAATTATTCTGTCTGGAATATGAAAAATGTCAGCTGAATCGCTGCAGATAAACACCACCAGAAAGCAATTCAAGCATTTTTTTCTTAATAGATGTGTTTCTGTTTTTTCCTCCACAATTGTTCAAAGCTTCAATGAACAGAATTACACAAATGTGCACCAAACCTCGGAACTAATTTAGTTTAGCAAGCGCTTCACACATCTTCGTTTACTGAACAACGTTACTTTCAAATCATGACAACATTCTTCCTTCCTTGCCTCATGACTAATACAGTGTTATTCAAGCTGCTCCTCTTCAGACACTTCAGATCTTTACAAATCTTTTCCCCAGCTTTACTACCTGATTCCTAATTAAAATCAAACTGAGAAAGTTCCTTCCACTGGTGTAAACCCCACAACCCCCGGCCAGTGACAGGCGCTGCTGAAAAAGGCATTGCACATCTTCCCTTCCATGACATTGTCTGGAAGAGAAAGTTCTTTCAAAGAGTTAGATAAAATGAGCAGAGGGCTGGGATGAGCTGTGCTTGGTCTTGAGCTCTTATATTGCTTATTGGATAAATGAGTCTTAATGTGATGTAGTGAAAATAATTTTTCAGTCGCAGGAAGATCATTCTTTCCATCTTATATAAGACTTGTCAAATTCATGACTACCAGTGGACTTTACTAACACTACATTACTGTCTGTATTTTATTTATATATCGTGCATGTAAATATACATGTGCACGCGCACACACACACACACTGTGTGTACTATATGTCAACAACTAATCAAAAATTGTTTGCCCACAAGCATATGTGAAAAATTCATCTAAATAATTGTACATTTAATTTTTAATGAAATCCCAGTAATCCACTCAATTTACCAAACTCCTACTTAATATGGAACAGTGGCATGCACAGAGATCTCTGTGTCTTACACAGTGTGAGCATACGTACCACTTCAGGCATCCTCAGTCAAGTTTTATTATAATATTTTCTGGATTTTGAGATCACTGCTTTTACTTCTGTGCAGAGTGAAGAAGCATATGCTATATGAGTAACCCATAGTGTTTGGCTTAAAGGCAAAATAAAAGTCAGCAATAAATAAACAGTAAAAAAACAGACTGCTGGTAGATGGAAAGATTCCACAGCCTATTAGGTCTTTCCTGCCTTTAGCTTCCCTAATTCTGTAAAAGCTTATATTCATAAGTATCTTTTATAAAATAATGTACTGCAATTATAGCATCTGTCTTCAGATAATGTTGGAAACCCATTAATTAACATCTAACACCCTTTTTGAGGTAAGTGAGTTTTATTATTCTACTCCATAGATGGGGAGGGTGAGACATAAAGAAATTAAAGTGATAGATTTGGCAGGCCTCTACAGAAACCAAGGGAAACACATTGCATATCTGTTTGTAAGAACACACATTTAAGCAGGCACCTGCATTTTGCAGGTGCAAACACCTACAGCATACAAATAATAATTCTACGCCATGCTTGTGCACACCCGTCCTGGAGTGTGCACCCCGAAAACTTGTTAGAACAAAGAAATTTGCAAGCATGAACACATACATGGAAGTGCAGGTGTTTGATTATTTCAATCCAAAGCACATGAACAGATGTTTGCATCAAATTGAAATTGTCACCATCCTCAAAACTCTGCAGCGCTGTCATTCCACCCTTATCAGTCTGTTTATTTCTCATATTCCAGAAGGCCTCATCTCACACTGTTTTTCAGGGTACAACTTCCACTCATTTTGTCTCCAGCACCTTATCCTGTCAAAAGGGAAAATAAAAATTCCCAGCCCATTGATCTTTCTGTTCTTAGGCCACCAATCATTCACCTTTTGACCAGATAAACACTTTTTAGTTAAGGTTTTGTATCTCTGCATACCACTATTTCAAAGATCTCATTTTTTATGCAGGATCAGTTCCATGATCATAGAGCAGATCTGAAAACAGATATGTTAGGACAAGCAACAGAAAAGTGGACTGCAGCATTCAAAGATGGGAACAACTGGTTCCATAAGGGCATGTGGCTCCCGAGGTTAACGTGCTGTGAAACCACAGACTTTGTCAAGCTGCAAGTGGGAGACACCAGGATGCAAGGCTGTGGGTCATGATGCACGACAGAGCATTAGATGTTTCTGAATCCAGTGCCACAGGGGCACTTCGTCAGCCTGGTCTTTGCTCTTTTTTCTTGTTTTCCTTTTCTCAGTTTTCACCAGAGTTTACAGCGAAGTCCCCTGAAATATTCCCTGAGATTCTGGAATTGAGCAGATGCAATCAAAAGTGGCTGCACTGCTGATCATGGGGGATATCTCATGGAGCTGGCACAGAGCCTTGTTTTGTTTGGCCACTACTGTTGTCCTATGGCTCTTTGGCTTCCTGCTATGGAGTTGTCTCAATGCAGAAGAGTTTGGGCAAATGAGCTACTAATCTGCAATTCAAACCATGCCTCTGCATCTGAAGAGGGGAAAATAAACCCACAAAGTTATTTATCTGTGCAGTGGTCCAGTTACTGGAGGACCAGAGCAGTTGGTAGCCCATATGTTACTGAATGGGATTTTAAGTAACGAAAAAGAAACAACTTCAAAGAGACATTTGGAGGAGAGGGAGAAAAAAACCCTTGTGATTCACTGCCTCTACTCAGGTATGATCTCTTGGCCACTGCTCTTCATAATGCCAGAAAACATATTCTCATATCAAAGCCTGCCCTCCTTCCTCTCTCCTTTACAGTGCCTGTGCTGAATACTATGCTTGGGTCAGCCCTTTTCTTTCTGTTCTTTAGACTTTCTCTTCTCAAAACAAACTTATATTACAAATTAGCAAATATCATTGCTTGCTGGGAGCCAGGCCCTCATCAATGACTTCCCATGATTTTAGGCCTATGTCCTCTTCCTACCCACATACTTCCATGGAAGGTATTTCCCCCATTTCTCTGTGGGAGACTCTTAGAAAACTTCATTATGAATTAAAAGAATGGGTGTCCATAGAAATGTAATAAGGATCTAAAAAAAGGGAATGTAGAGAGACAGACCTCTTCTCTAAAAAGTTTTAACAACTGCACATAGTAAAAAAGTTGTATCCTATGAAATCAGGTGAGACAGTTATAATTTGTAAGAAAGTTACTATTTTCTTTTAAATTGTTTAAGAATTATTTATCAATTTTTGAACAGGAGGGAATTCCTTGGGTATGTTAAATAATGTCTTACACTACAGTTTTCTTCATTGCATAAGGCAGACAGACAGCTGATCTTTTAAGCCTTATTTCCTTAGAAAATCAAGATAAAAGGAGAGGAAGCAACAAGTCCTAATGCAATGCTTGTATGCATTGCAATTTGTCTAAACTATAAGTCCTCATTAGTAGCAGATCACAAGTAAATTTGAGTTTTACTTGTCTTTGCTTATAATCCTTGAAAACTTGTTCAGTTTGCACTCTTGTAAAAACCTTGGTGATTCATATTTCAGTCACTGCCCTAAATAACCCACGTTTAACCTATTCTTCTTAACCTAGTCTTTCAAATAGCATCACAAAAGAAAATTTCTAGCAAAAAAAAATACTGGCGAACAGAAGTGCACATACATGTTGTTTCTATTTGTTCCTGAGAGCAAATGTAAATACTGACTGAATAAGCAATCAAATGGGACAATTTTTGTCCTTTCTTATTGAACATAAAAGGTTAATTTGGGTCACTTTGGAATACTCTTTATATTTCCTTGGCATAAACCAATAAGCCATGCTCTACTTTCCATATCCATTTTCTTTACTAGGGTAAAGACAACCACTTCTGAATATCAGCATATTTCTATGCCGAATCAGGTCCATTTTCTCCAGCCTAATTGAATTCTAGATTTAAAAAACATACAGAAAAACTCCCCTCTAATTTGCTAACAAACTCTCTCAGTTATGGATGTGCTGTTAGTGACCACACATACCCTGTGTCTTTTGAGTTAGTCACGTTTAAAGCAGGACTATTTGAGAGCACTATTTGTGCTCTTAATTTCCACACTGCTCCTATTGACAACCTCAATCCATGTGTGCAATTCCAATTGGGTTGTGAAATTAATATGGTTGTTTGTGTACATCAAGGGCAACCTGCACTCCTTTGAAAGCAAGGGCATTGCAATTATTGGTAGTAAAAGTCTACAAGCTTATAGTGCCATCTGTACTATCCAACACTTCCACCCATATCTAGTTGTATTGCTAACTTTGTGTTTCACAGCCTCTGAAAAAAAAAAACCACCAAAGAACAACAGACACGCTTATACAGGCAAAATATTTTGTATCTCACTCCATTAGCCAACACATCTATTTCATCTGTTCTAATGATTTTTATCTTTTTGAGAACTACTCCTCAATAATCTGCTCTATGGAAAATAGATCCGGAGATCTACATCACAGTGAATATAAGTCTAAAACCTTTGCGCAAAAGAGCTATTGCAGATTGTACAGTGCCTGCTCCGAAGGCACCTCAATCAGACCAGCTTCTGCTGCTCTGAGATCAGTCAGATTTCTTGGGAATGTGGCAAGGTCCCTGCTTTTTGTGGGTGGATGAGGTATAAGTGTGTTACGTACGTAAAGTGTGTGTATGTACATATAAAAAGAGCTCCAGCATTTGCAATGAGTTCTGTAATTATTACCTGCAGTACTTGTGAAAGAGAAGTTCCTAGTGACATTAATGGAAATAACAAATATATTGTCAATCCAAAACATGCTCTTATGAACTAGCATATTTGTCTTCAAATATCAACAAAGAAACAACTTGATTAATCCTAAAATCATCTTTAAATATCAATCAGTGTCAGTGACCACATCTAAGGGAGAGAAATGAAGCAGGCTTCTAGCAGCACAGCGAGATTCTTTTCACACTGGGATTAAAACACGGGGAACCTTTCGATAAACAAAAACTGTTACCTTTTTCCTTTCAGATGAAGGTAGGGAAAGCAAATATTTACTTCTTTACCTATTAAAAGTTTCAGATTTTTTTTTGTCCTTATGGAAACTACTGGGACTTCACCAGCAAAAAGTTTCAGAATGTTCTTTTATTTTCATGTTCATATTTGATTATTCCCAGTATTAGTGGAGGCTTTGCCTAATGTAGCATGATCAGACTGCCAGAAACCATCACAAGCATCCCGATCAATTTAAAGATCCAGTCCTGGTGTTTAAACTGGAGTATGTGATTAGTCTCACAGCCTTTGGATTCAGATCAAGGTGTTAGACCTTTCAGGCAGTGTCTATCTTTTTCAGTTTTCTCACATGGTCTGCTATTCAATACAGTTTTGACACCTTCAGATCTCAGTCCAGTGTGTAAAATTAAATGATGTTGAATGGTGAGTGGTAGCACGGAGACACCTTAGGTATAGCACAGACTGAGGTCAGAAGTCCTCCTATTTATCCTTCACAAGATAGGTCCTCCAGATCGTACTATTACTTGCTTTTCCCAACTATCACAATGATTTCATAATCAGGGGCCATGACGAGCTCTGGAAATAATATGTGGGCATCAACAGTGAGAATGAGCTGGCCCCTAAGGGTGCAAAGCTGTGCTCGTCTTCTTCATCCTCCTCCTGGTTAGACAGCAATCTACACAACGTCCTTCTCCCCCAGTAAACACCGGGCAAGGGCATCAGAGCTCTGGCTCCTGCCTCGGACGGTAGCACTGGGAGTCCAGACAAAGTTTTTTGGATAAGCTGGCTTTTCTTTCTAGCTCTTCCTTAGGGTGTCCTACGGCTACACCATCATGTTACAACAAATGTAATAGTTTCTGAGTAGAAGAGGGTTGAACAAGGGTTAACATGGTGCATTCTCCTCTTACTAAAATGATGTAATTTCCCTCCCCCTTCCTGAAAGTATCTGTTGCTTGGTTGTTTACATACTAAAGTTAATTTAAAATATATATTATAGACCTGCATGTTTTAAAATGGAATAAATTCTCATATCTGAAGACATTTATACAAATTTAATTTAAACCATCAGTGCTTCAGTGTTATTAAAAAGTATTGGTTTTTAGCCACAAACTACCCATTTTCCTTGTTTTCTGTATTTTCTCTAGAAAAATAAAGACTAAGGGAACAGAAGTACTGATACATTGTAGAAATTGTCCCATTGAGTTTATAATCCAGTGTAAGTTACACAGTACTGATAAGTAAAGGAAGTTCAACCAGACAGTTTAATCCTCCAATTTCCTGTCTTCTAATCAGCCACTGAGTCCTCTGGCTTTAAATTAGAAACATTCATGGCAATATTCAGGACAGGTGAAGGAAAAAGAGTAGAAAACAACTAGGGCAAATACTTGTAGGCGAAAGGAGGCCACGTATAGAAAATGAAGGCACTATAAAGTATGTAAAACGATGCACTGAATATATGTGTTTAAGTTATATATGGAATTTAGCAACTCTGACAGAGAAGGAATAATTTTATTAAAAACATTTATACAGCAGCTGAGCAGTGTATGAACATATGAGAGTTACTGTACAAAACAAAGAAAATCCATGCTACAATGTTACACTTTGTTCACATTGTTATTTTTATAGGGGCAGGAGCAGGATAATTATTAATACATGTATGCTTTTTGATATACAGTAAATTTTAAGTAGGAGCACAAATCACCAAAGCCACGTATGGTTCAACAGCATGTGGGGATTACCATGATAAACTTAGATGAGAGTACATATATGCACATACGTATAGATAAACTCAGTGACTTAAACAAGAAATACTACTTTTGAATGTTTCATGCTTCTGGAATTTTTTAGCTTTGGTAGTAACAATTAGCTTTCCGTAAGATGAAATAAAATACTTATTAGATGCACCATTATTTTTAATCTCATTTGCAATGAGATTTACAGTGAGGATTCTATTAATTCTTAATTGATGGAAATACTAGTAACAATTTGAAATTCTCATATTTTTTTTTACTGCATAAATTACCTGAGCAATTTCAGCTATTCCTCTGAAAAAATCAAGCACAGAGGTGTGAAAGAAAAGTATTTACCAAGAGCTTCAGTGAAAAAATGATGATGAGTTAAAAACCTTTAAAGTAAAAAATGACCATTTCAAGTCCAGTCCTACTGTCTTTAATAAATTCTCTTTTAACTTACGGCATCTGAAGAAAATAAAGGCATATACATTGAACTATGGATTGATAGCTGGATAATAAAACTAGAAAACAATTATTTTGGAAAATGACTGGAAGATCTGCTTTAACGGTCATATTCAGTAACAGTAGTTTGCATGCTAACTCATACATGGAGTCATTTGAAATGGCTTCTTATTTATCAATGTAGCCTTTTTCTTCAGATATTTCACAAAAGAGAACAGTTTGGGGTTTGAAACTGTTTGGACTCAGTTAACTCAAATTATGGGTCAAAGTTGGCTCTCAGTCACTCAGGTAAGTAAACCTGGAGTTGCTCCACTCCTCTTAATGCAGCAACTCCAGGCTGATGGCAGTGTAAACCTTGAACAGAATTTGGCGCAGGGTCTCTAGTTTTGTATTGTCATTGAGAATTTTCCTCCAGTATATACCTTTGCTGCACATGTATTTCAATAACCCCATGCAAAGGAATTTTGGAGACAATCCCTTATTAAACATATATAACATTCACATCATATTGGCTTGCTAGAGCAAATAATTTAAAAAAATAATCAGCTTGAAATAAATGTTTATAAAAGTAGCACAGCTGCACATATTTGTTACAAATGCAAGACAGAGTACTGAAACTTTTCTACGACTAACCCTTTAGTGTCTCTATGACAGCATCAAATTTAAATACAATATAATGATCATTTTCCCAACAAACTAATTCATCTCATATCTTCAGGCTGCTATACTGGTTAAAGTATTTGCTATTACATATATGTTAAAAATATATGATTCCTTCTTACACAGATTTACAGCATTTTGGGGGAAATTTTCTGCTAAAATGCCACATTACAAAATAGCCAAAATAATAACTGTTTCTGCATTCACTTGATTAAAGCATAAGAAAAAATAGATTAGGTGTCAAAAGATTGCCTTAAAACTGTGGTGGCAAATGCAATTATTGCTAAAACTGTCTACAAGAAAGAAAAATAACGTTCTTCTTTTACTTTGACCTCTTGCTATTTTGGCAAGTAAGATAAAATATATTAGCCTTTCCATCTGAGGGCTGGAGAGAAAAACTAGCTGTGATGAGGAAAAATGAATTAAAGGAGCATTAATAAAGATTATCTATGAAAGAAAATAAGGTCAAAATTAGAACTCTGCATTTTAAAGCCACCTTTCAAAAATGCAAGCTGCTTTGCTCAATGCTAAAATCCATTCATTTTACTAATCATGCAATCAACCAATCTCCATTATCTCCAGCTAGCTAGCTATAAACATGCTATAGACTGGAGTGAAAAAGGGAGAGTGTGAGGTTGAGAGACACAGAGAGAGAGAGAGAGAGGAAGAAAGAAAGAAAGAAAGAAAAAAGAAAGAAAGAAAGAGAGAGCGATTACTACACCCAGCCTTTTATAAAGCCGTTTCTTTCATTATAACAGGTCTTTTCATCAAAATGACACAGAACCTTTAAATTTGGGCATAATACTCCAGTACAGTACACAGCTATAGCTTAAAACGGATTTAGAACCTACTCCAGAAAGAAAACAAACTCCCTCGTTTGACACACAAATTGTTTACGATTCATTAAAAAGCAAAATTGCATATCACAGTGTTGGCAGCTGAGTCCATATGGGTGCAAGGGGTATTCACTCATCTCTTTGTATGCTGGCAGTACCAAACCGAAGTTTAGCACTGTGCAGCTGAGATTGTGTGCAGCCAGACGATGCATGAGGTAATTTTAAAAGCTTTATTTGTCTTTAAAACATTAAAATCTGCTCTCTAGCTTAGTTTTGATTAAAAGAGTGTGGCAAATGTGTTGAGGTTTGGGGGTAAAAAATAATAGATATCTACTTTTTGTTGTATGTTTTAGATTCACAGACTGTATGAAAAACTGCTTATTACTCCATCAATAATTGAAATTGTAGGAAAATTATTTGCAATTAACACATCTATTGTAAAGATCTTGAATTATTCATTTCAGTTAAAAATAACATCTCTTTCATCTAGCACAACTTCTGCAAAAAAAAGCTATTTTAGTGCAGTTTTTTGTTCTCTTAGAAAATAAATGGTGTGACGTTCAAGTTTAAGGAGAACTTTCTGCAATGTTTAATCTAAACAACAGCATGTGTGGTTATAAAACTGTTTATTTTTAGGCAAGTGCATTACTAAATGTTTCCAGCATTTTTACATATTATATTCACAGTACTAAAACATCTGTGAAATAAATGTGACTGAAATGAAACTTACCCGGACACTTTCTATAGGGTGATAATAACTGCCTAATAACATTTGAGGATACTTATTAAATAATAAACATGGACGTACCTCATCATAAAAGCAGCCGACAGACAATAAAAGAGGAGTGGTAATAAAATATACAAATGGCTTAGAATAAGGCAAAATCACAACATGATATAAATCATGTGGTTAAAACAGGCACTTGAAAACTTTGCTTTGAAAATGACAACTAAGAATCAATAGACTTATTTACAGGGGTTTAACAAGCTAAAAAAAAAGTCACATGAATAGTCAACAGTTTATGTGCATGCAAATACCCCTTCCCCCTCCAACTTCCCCTGGCAGAAAGTCTAATTGGAAAATCAGTACTATAAGTAAAGTGGTTAGCCTTCCCTATTCCCATTAACCAAAAGCTGCGTGTTACATTTCACTGGCAACCACTGGCAAACCTCTAATAGATGGTTAAAAAATTAAGAGTTTAGACAAAACAAAACGGAAAAACCCAAGCCCAAACACCTTTAAATACAAGCCACACAATGGCTACCACCAAGCTGCAGAATAAAAACCTTCCGGATCTCACTTTTAAAAGTCTTTCAAGTCCTCAGAGGTCTTAAACTTTCCAAATGATACCAAAATTGGTCCGGGGCGGCGAGGGGGAGGGAAAGCCCCCGACTTGTTTCAGCGTATCATACAATGAAAGTGATCATGCCTTGTTTTGTAATTCCACTTGCCAGTCCTTTTTTAACTGATATCTATGTGAAATGAGCTGAGGTTCACGGTCCAGTTAGGAGCGGATAATACATTCATTGTCCTGGCAGCAAACTTTTCCTCTCACTGGAAGAATTCACGCTTGCCACAAGAATAATAATTACAGAAAACTAAAAATGCGCTGCTAACGAATTAATCCCTAACGGACAACACGCTAACGAGGGCAGTAATGATTTGAGGACTCTCTTCCTCACAACAGGACTTGCATCTTCTGCCACAATGGGCTATTGTGCATCCTCCTAACTCACTATACCTCTTATAGATTCAAGATGTCAAAGGTTGTCTGGCCCGGCTGACCATGACATGCTAGTTAACTCGTTCTACGGAGCACGTTGGGACTTTATTGAAACTTTAATTGCGCCCAAAAGCAGCTAGAGCCAGACTATGTGGGATCTGTAACACATGGCTCCAGGTCAGCACAGCCCGGTAACCTGTTCTAACGTAAACAAGCGGAGGGAAAAGTTAGATCAGGGTCTCCGCTGAAAGGCAGCACCTCGCAAAACGCGCTCCTCTCACACGTGATGATTTTACACCACGACACTACCGCACCGTTCCAGGCTTTTACAGTAATCAACTCGCTTTGTAATGGACTGAACTTTCCACCTCCCCTCTTTACAAAATATTGCATGGTAAAAAATGCACATGCACACGAACGCTTGAAAGCAGCAGATAAAGTAAAACAAACTGAGCGTTAGGCAGCCGACTGAGACAAGTTACTCTGCACAAAGCTTTTTCAAACTACTTCTTTGCATACTTTTTTTTTTCTCTCTCCCCCCCCACTCCCCCCCCAAGGAGAATTGAAAAAGCTTCCCTCTGGAAACTGTAGTGCACATTAACGGTCTCCTGTTACACAGGGGAAAGCACACAAGTGGGACAAGTGTGAGGCTGCTCTACTGAAGAGTGTGAAAAAAATCAAATGTTAATTTGATAAATGTGAGGTCTGGGACATTTTGTCAAAGAGGGAGGGAAAGTAGAAAAGGGAGAAAAAAAAAAGCAGCCCTGCTGCCAACTCACCATCCACCAAGTTCTGGCCGAGATGTCGTAGCAGAGCTGCCATTTGATGGAGCCGTCGGAGGTTTTCCCTGCCATTATGCTGTCAGCAAGCTTCATCTGATGCTAACTCACGGGAGATAAGACACCTAATTGAGAAAACATTTGCACTGGCATGTTGGGCAACATGTAGCCCGGTCCATACCATATGGAATCATGGGTAAAAAAAAAAATCTCCTTGACAATGAACCAATCTCTCACAGACCCAGTGGCAAGGTGAAGTGGAGATGAAAAGTCATCTGCTCCTAGCACTGTCTTCTCCTCTCTCTCTCTCCCTCTCTCTCCCCCTCTCCCTCTCTCACTCCTTTTTTTTTTTTTTTAAATAAGAACCCACTGCTCAACATCAAAGAGAGGCGGTCAAAATTAGGGCTTCATCACTCAGATGATTTTGGTCTGCAAGGTTTTTCTTTCCTTTCCTCTTTCTTTCTTTTTTAAGAAGAATAAGGAGATTTAATAGGACAAAGGCAGGTAGTGGACTGCGGAGGGAGATCGCCACAGGCTATTAGCCTAAAATTTCTGCTTGACAGATGGAACTGCTTAGAGACTATCATGCAATGTTTTGGGTGTTTTTTTTTTTTTTTTTTTAAGACTTTCAGTCTGATTCAGTATCTGTTTATCGCAGCTACTTTTCTCATGTACGTGACCAGGGGTGGGGGAGGAGGCAAAAAAGACTGAGCAAAAAAAGAAAAAGATTTTGCCTTTCTTTTTTCTTTCTTTCTCTTTTTCTTTCTTTCTTTCATTTTTGTGCTTATAATCATTTAAGCAATGAAGGGCAAAACAAAAGTATAAACAGCTCAAGTTTATTTCTTGATTCATTGACAGAAGCTTTCTGAAGGTATCAAATGCTCTTTCATTTTCTGAGATGCTAAAGTTTTGTCTCTTTGTTCCTTCTTGATTTTTAGATACCAGATCTTATTGTTTAAATGAATGACTTCTCATGTGAAAGTTCAAATGGCTAAAGTGCTCCCTAAGAACAATTCCCTTCTAACCTTTTTTTTTTTAGTATAGTTTTGCTACCATGTTTTTTAAAACTGGTTTTTAATGTTACACTTCCTGATACCACCAGGTGATAACCACCAAAACCTCACAGAGGTTTGTTCCTCCCTCCTGCAAAACTTCTCTGCAACATTCAAAATTTACATGAGGAACTGACAGATAACTTGGAAAAAGACAACTCCAAACCAAACAGTTTTGAAAAGTTATGAAGCCCTGCTATTGTCCAATTTTAAAATCCTTTCCTAGAAAACAAAGTAAAAGATAATCATACATTTTCCCATTTCTGTTTCCCACTTCTTCTGGTGTGCTGTAAAACCAACAAAAGTATTACTTTTATGACAGCTGACTATTAAACAGGCAGTGAATGCTTTCCATTTAAATCACCCCGTTGTATCACACAGAGTGATGGTTGCTCGGCTATGACCACCATCACTTAATAACAGGGCACTTCAACCTATACAGTAGTGCCTTTCCTCAAGTGCTCGAAAAAATGAACTTCTGAACTGGCAAACAGACTCTCGCCAGGAATATTTCTTAGGTCTGTTGAGCTATGGCTGATATAACTTGCTCACTCAGAAACAGCTACACTCTGCAAATCTTTTCACCATTTGGACACAAGAGGAAAATATATTAAAAATATCCTCTCTATTTTAAACAATATCCATTTCTGTTTGTATCAAAAAGGGGAGCTCGTGGGCGCACAATTCTTCGTTTGATTGTTTTGTCCACTAACTATTGTTTAGCTATTTGGCTACAGCAAAATTATAATTCCGGGTTGCATAGATTACAAAACTGTCATTCAATACAGGACAGAACTAACTTTCATTGAGCTTTAATAATACCTTCAGATTTCTGTGATGTGTGAGATGATAAGCAAATGATTTAGGGTAAACACAAACTGCTAATGTAACATGCAGGGGTTAGTCTTTGTTTTTGCCTCAGCCTTAACAATCTGTTTGGACTGTACAAAAAATACTTTAGTAAATGATCTATGCAACTACTTAGCATCCCAGTTTGCTTTTTTTTCTCCAGATAGCAGGTACAATCCCACTGCCATTTACAGGAAAGGGTCTGACTAGCATGGGAAGTGTTAAGTTCTAGTCTGAGTCCAGGAAAAAAAAAATGGACACTGTGCCAGGAACTGTCCTTGCACTGGCTGGCCAAAGCATTTATCGTCTTCTGTTACTGCAGGTTTGTTAACACTACCTGTCCTTTCTGTGGCTTGCTGCTTATTGAAAAAAACCTCCCTCCAAATAATCACACAAAATATAAAGTAAAATTCTTAAGTAACAATCAACCTTTGAATCGGTGTCAGATTCAATTTTACGCTGCTCTCTCTGCTCCTACCTCTCAAACCAAACAGCTTACCCACCCTGCTTATTATTTATTTAGTATTTCATACCCAGTTGTGCTGCTCATCATTCCAGTCAAGTTCTGATAAATCTCTATTCAGTCTATATGGTTTTTCATCACCCGATGTTGTTATAGATCTACCGACAAACTTTCTCTTGATTGCTGTATTAACCACTGCTTCAAGAGTATTTAGGTCTTCCTATAGCAATATATGACTTTACTTCCCAATATTAATTATAAACACACTGAATAAATATTTTTTAGAAGAGCATACCTTTTCAGCTTATGAATGACAGAAACATGAAACCATTTCCTTCCTGACAGTATAGTAGTTATGTGCAAAGAAATGAGGAGTGCTGTTGGTTAACAGCATTTTAAATTCAGAACAATTAGGTGCAGTTAACTTTGCCATTGTTCTTTCTGATGCTGGGTATGGTGGGTTCTTACCCATAGAGCAATTATTCCTTTCATAAGCGGCTGTTGTTAATAGCATTAAAACAAGATTAAATACAACATGTTAAATATTGCAATTATTGTGGAAAATAAAATTATTTGGTGAGCATAATGGGGAGCAAATCAAGCATTTAACATGATCCAGGAAATGCTACTCCAAACAATTGCATTTGTTTTATGCAATTTTTCCCCTTTGATTGCTGACAGATGCCGTTTTGGAAACAAACATCTAAGTAGTTTTCCTTCAATCAGGAAAAAAACCACACACCAGAAAATGGCTACATGTTTTGAATTTAACTCTTGTCAATCAGCATTCTGCACAACACTCCCTGTGAATAGTACTGGGACAAAACGATGCCTTCCAAAGACTAATAAGCCAGAAAGATGTTTGCTTCTAAATCAGATCTGTTCCTAAGAAAGAAAAAGCCTTCGTGCGGCATAGACATTTGTGCAGCCACAGCTGCAAAATAAAAATGCTTGCAATATGAGTGATATTTCAAGTTGGAAATAAGTTAGGTGTATGTGTTTGTGGGCTATGGGAGAAGAGATTTGTTTTCCGACAGCTTTAAGCCTCAAGCAATGAATTGAAGTACTTGCCAGTTGCTTTCTGACTTCCTACTGGAGAAGTGGCCAACTACCCACAAATTATTTGTTTAATTGTTGAGCAGAGTTACCTGCCACAGCACAAAGAGCGCAAGCGTGCCCCTCTCTATCTCCCCTCGGCAGCACACTTGGATGAGGTCATCGTTGCTATCAAGTGTATGAAACCAGGAATGAATGTTAAAAAAGGCTAATAAAGTATATTAATTCAGATGACTATATCAAGCTGGCATTTTACAGTCTACTGGAAACTGAATGCATGAGAGCATTAGAAATGTTGGCATAGCGGGTGGTTTCTCCAAATGTTGGCTTCTACTCTTCACGTTGGTAAAAGAAATGTGGCAGAAGTGTGTGTAGTTCCCAGTGCTAGACACATCTTTAGAATCTTAGTAATCTTTACTAGATTATCTATTAATTGCAGGGTATCTACTGCTCATTAACCCTTTCTTTATTCCCTTTGCCTCCCCCTATTTCTTCAGTTACAATTGCTCAGAACCTTTTCAGCTGATTGCAACAGTGTGATTTTAGATCTGTTCCTAATTTGGGAGGTGTTTTCCTTGGGAAGCTTGAACTTAGATGAGTTATGAAGAGGATTTCCTTATCTTCAACAGTGACAATTAGTTCAAGTGCCACGTGAGAGCAGGCAGTTGATTTTTGGACAGCCTCTGAACTTATGCAAAGTTGCTGACAACGAGTGTGTGTTCTAGCTTTTGGAAATCCTATAATCCTGCCTTCAATCAAGAGGATCTGCTGTTGCTGAAGGCGTAAACAAGGAGAGAAGCAGCATGTGACCACTGCTCCTGCACCTTCAAGGAATCCTGAGCTAAAACCAGTGCAACAGTAAAGCTTCTAGTAGATACTCAAGATGACACACACATTTCAGATCATCTTGCTGATCATCTGAAAGAAGTCCTTTCCCTCTGCAGGAAAGTTGTCTTTGGACTCTGCATTTCCCCCTGTAGCTCTGTTGTGTGTATTTCTTCCCGCTCCCCTCTCACTCCTCTGATTTTCTTCTTGCCATCTGTATTCCCCTTTTGCCTCAATCTGAAACAAGCATCAAGATCTTGTTTCTGACAGAACGGTCTGTCAATATGGAAACACACTGACATCACAGACAGTGCTGTGACTTCATGTCTGAAAGAAACAGGAGGAACAGATGAAAGGAGTGAAGGGGAAGGAATGACACATACAAACATTTAAAAAAATAAGTAAAAATTCTTCTCTATCAACCCAAAATATAAAGGAACATAAACCAGATTTATTTTTAATTCTGAATATGACCAACTATTTCCTAATCTGTGACCATAACTCAGCACAACATTTCAACATGCACTTTGCTGGCTCAAGGCCTATGTGACAGCCAACATGACCTCTTGAGAAGGACTAAACAGGAACTAATCTGGAAAAAAGCTAATATCAAGTTCATACCTGGGAGAAGTCTTCAGAGGGAAAAAGAGAATTCTGCCCTAGACCAATCTAACACATCTAAGTAAATGCAAATTTATAGAATTAAAAATAAAAGTATTCATCAAAACCACAAACTCAGTTTTGATGCAGCTGGATCAAAGATGGCGTCATCCCTCTGAGTTGGGGATATAAGACGTACCCAGAAAATATTCTTATTGAGTAAATGGGGGTGGATATCACCTTACTATTATTTTCTTTTTTCTTCCTAGAACAAAATATTAACAAAAATGTCTAATCACTATATCTATTACTAGGTTTTCTGTATAAGAATTTGGGAAGACTTAGAAGCCCCATATTTCCTTTACTATTTGAAATATTTATTTTAGCTCTAACATTAGAGGGCCTCCAGAAGATATTGCTTTCCTGCCATCTCCAGAGTCACTGCAAAACTCTAATATGGAGATTGATAACTAGTAGGAGAGGAGCTCAAGAAAACTAAAAGGTTAATATATTCTAACTAGATGTTGGGTATAGAATGTCAGATCTGTCAAATTTCATTACAGTTTTCTGCTCAATGAAAAAGATTTGATTTCTTTTGCCACTGTCCTACTATGTTCAAGTCACACAGTGCCAGCAGCAACCAGCCAACGACCACAGGCTGGCACTGAGCGGGCCCGAGTGGGAAGCCAGCCGCAAGGACCATCTGTTTCCGATTTCTAGCGAAGCCAAGATGTGCAGTGAAGTGCATTCCATTCACCCAGCCAGCCTTCTCCCTGCTCAAGTTATTAGTGTTACAAGTGAAATTATCTTTTCCAAACAGCGGGGGAGCTATAATCCTTATGGAACAAGACTTTGAAAAAGGGGAAAAGGAGGAGGGGGGAAAAAAAAGACAGAAAAAATGTCCTCCAACACCCCCCGCCCCATTCAAACATCTTTTGTTAAAGTTGTCGATGACACTGTAAATTTAATTGCCATGTTCATGGGTTTTATAATTTTAAAGGATGCTTTATTAAGAACTGTATCCTCTAAGGGAATAACATGTATGTCGGTTCATGGGATCTAATGGAATAAACCATTCAAATATATTTAGAGTGTTATTTATGAATAAAGTTAAAAATGACAAGGTGAATGCTCATTTAAGTCTCTCTAACATTAAGTGCCTTGAAAAACATCATAGGCTTTAAAGTATAATTTAAAGTAAGAATGCATAAACAACACTAATTACATGCTACTTACATTGTTTCAATATGTAATGCATATGTTTAACCTCTCAGAGAAAGGATTGGTCTTGGCACAGCAATTGTGGGGATTTAAGGGTATGCTAAACTGATAATTGTAGAATGAGCTCTGACATAGGATACTGGTCTCCTACGGTTACCTAAATGCCAGGTGAAACCAAAGGATTTATAGAACGGCGGGTGGAAAGGGGAGGCGGGGGGTGGGGGGAGAGAACACAATGAGGTGAAACTGAGAAGTTTATTTTCAAAGGGGGAAACATTTATCCTTTGACACCATTCCATTCCAGTGACTTTATTTCTAATATACCATGAGATTAATGACGTGGCTACTGTCAGTGTGTCTGATGAACACTGGCAGAGCTGTGGAACAGTTGCTCCCTCTGCTATTATTGGACCTATTTGTAAATTGGCATATATAAGACAAACTTGTTCCGTGTGCCAGCCAATTGGAAAAAATCTTATTCAGGAGGACAGAATTTTTGTTTTGCTATTGAATTCTATATAATATACAGTTGGTTTAAGATTGGCTGATTTAAAAACTTGTTTAAACTAACAATGTTTGACAGTTTTCATGCCATATAATAATCTCAGTATGACTTTTATGCAAATCAATTGCAGATAATTAAGGAAGTAAATTATCATCATGAAACAGATTCGTGACATACCAGAGGCGAGTCAATATTTAAGCCTTTGCTTAGGGAGGGCACAATTGCTGAAAGTAGTCGTAATCATTCAGCATTTATCCCCAAATGATTTATTCTTTCAAAAGTAATGCCAACATAAAAGAAAATACAGAATAGCTTGTTCCACTAATTTTCTTAGTGCCTTTCAATCTGTTTTTACAGGTCTGAAACTATTGTCGTGCGTGGATGACACTACACAGCAAGAATTACTGTTAAGTCACCTGAAACCTCATTACTAGATGAGCTTCTTCTTTGGGTTTTATCTTTTCTCAGTGTCTTGAGAGGTGCAACTGGACACTGACTGTTGTTGCTGCAGGACATTATTTGAGCTATAGCTAATATTAACATGAATTGTGTACTCTTATTAAATTTTCTGTCTGTGTATTCAGAAGCATCTGCTATAGCTGCATAAATTGCCTATCTTTGAGATGTCATGTTTTGTCATAGGTAAAATATATTTCAGGTTCTTTGGTGCTGTGAGAAACAACTTCTGGGTCTCTCCTTACAAGTTTGCTTCCATGTAGATAAAGTAGGAAGAGGGGTACAGAAGGACTCAAAGACCACAAGTGGGAACTGTGGGATTGCTCCACACAGTTTCTATACTTGAGGCCTACAGGGTGTGGGAAGAGAGAGAGGCTAGCAGGTAAAAGTCATGAAGCTCTGCACACTTCTATCATTAGCTTGGTCAGACACTGGAGGCTGAGTAGTGGTGCTTACTCTATACGTGACTAATTATTCGTATAGGCATTGGCAAGTCTCATATCCCTCCTTCTTTTCAGTTTGTAGGTAACACCACGGAACTGAGGACTACTTACGGATTCAAAGATTGCAATGTCACATGCCATAGGAAGTTAACCTCTGAATCTATGCTTTTGATTTTTACTGATAAGGATTTGCTGCAAGTCGCTCATAGTGGAAAAAGATTTTACTATTAATCAGGAGGAATAAACAAGTGCCCAAAATATCCCTGGAAATGGCTTTCCTGCATAGGACCTACCGAGTCTAACAGTGCTGGTGGACTTTCAGGCAGCAGCGCTAAATCGGTGCCTTTTATCATCTATAGCTACATAAAACACTGTGACTACTCCCTAATGAGAGACTCCTGTAATGCTCTCTCCTTAGGGCTATTCTTGAGGAATAAGGAATCCAAGACAGATGTGTCAGTGACCATCATATTAATCTCAAAGGCCAAATCCCTCAAAGCAAAGGAAATATGAACAATTAAAACAATAAATACACTGAATCATACGAATTTCCAGTGCCCTCAGTACTAACTCCAGTTCCACACATTAATTTGTAATTCTTGAGCCGTGAATAAGTAAATCTTCTTTTGTTTAGAGAACAAGATTAAAATGCTACTAATATTAAAACCACACCTGCTTGCTGGCTCATATGTCAATTTAAATACATATTTCTTTGCTTCACCTCTTGACTGTTAAACTTGTCCTCTTGATAGATCATACCAGCTGAATGGCAGCCAGCAGGCTGAACACTGTAGGTGAATACCTAGAGAAGTGCTTTGGGAAGGGCTGAGCTGCATGTAAGCAAATTTTACAAGCAAGTTCAGTATTATCCATTGAAGTGGCTCTGGATTATTGAATATTTTACAGCAAGATAAGACTTTGGTGACCCTAAGATATGTTTATACTCTTGTGTAATCCATGCCACTGGATGTCACATCATGGAAGAGAAATCACTGAACATAGTTTATTCAAAACACATCACTATAAACATCCTTTTTTTCAGTTAACTGGTCATACAGAAAAAGGAACTTTGGAGATGAAGTCTGTAGCACTTGTCTCTTCTTGTGAGGTTACTTTTATTTTTCAAAACAGATTTTAAAAATCTGCAGGAGTCTTAGCTGATCAAAAAAACCCAACCCACCAAGACAGGAAAAAAAATGTTTCAACTAATCAAGTTGAAAAGTTTTCATGAGTTTAGAGGTAATGAAAATCTATTACTTCACACTTTTGAAAATCAAATCTAATTCAAAACATGGCATACTGCTAGCAAAGAGGAGGTCATGTAGAAATTCTAACTTCTATATTTTTTCTTGAATTCACTGGACATTTCAGTTAAAATAAGATGATATACTCATTACAAACTTAATTCTTTATTGCCTTAATTCTGAAGACCCGACTTCTTCCTTGTGCTAAGGGACTTCCTTTTGCAAAGGATAACTCTGACTGACAGATGTGAAAGCAATTGTTGGCGTTCTGGGGTGCAGATTAAAAGATATGGATGCAGGAAAATTACAGAGTGTGCCTTGGTACATTGCAGTCTTTTCCCGACAGAGGGATTCACCATTAAGAAGATGACACCTTCTGTCTATGAAGGCTCCTTTGGAGAGGGGCCAGGGCCAGGAACATTCCTGAGAGTTGCTAACAAGTAACTTGCACCCTATTTTCAGCCTAATCATGACCCCCTTCTGGCCAGCACTGACAACTTTTCAAAATTGACTTGCCATTTTGAATGCCTGTGGGTAAAAAAGGGGTGGTGGCCATTATGCTGCCACATCACCTGTCCTTCACAGGCTTTCTCACAGGCTTTCTCCTGCCTGTGCTGGCAGGAGATTGTATGAACTTTTCCATCCCCAGAAAGATGATGGAGCAGCTCATCCTGGAGGTCATCTCCAGGCATGTAGAGGAAAAGAAGGTTATCAGAAGTAGTCAACATGGATTCACCAAGGGAAGATCATGCTTGACCAAACTGATAGCATTCTATGATGGTGTGACTGCCTGGGTTGACAAAGGGAGAGCAGTGGATGTTGTTTATCTTGACTTCAGTAAGACATTCGACACTGTCTCCCATAACATCCTCATGGACAAGCTAAGGAAGCGTGGGTTAGATGAGTGGACAGTGAGGTGGATAGAGAACTGGCTGAACAACAGACCCCAGAGAGTCGTGATCAACAGGGCAGAGTCTGGTTGGAGGCCCGTAGCGAGCGGTGTTCCCCAGGGGTCTGTGCTGGGTGCAGTCCTGTTCAACATATTCATCAATGACCTGGATGAAGGGATAGAGTGTAACCTCAGCAAGTTTGCTGATGATACCAAGCTGGGAAGAGTGACTGATACACCAGAAGGCTGTGCTGCCATTCAGCAAGACCTGGACAGGCTGGAGAGCTGGGCCGAGGGGAACCTCATGCAATTCAGCATGAGCAAGTGTAAGGTCCTGCACCTGGGGAGGAACAACCCCATGCACCAGTACAGGTTGGGGCTTGACCTGCTGGAAAGCAGCTCTGCTGAGAAGGACCTGGGAGTGCTGGTGGACAGCAGGCTGATCATGAGCCAGCACTGTGCCCTTGTGGCCAAGGCAGCCAATGGTATCCTGGGGTGCATCAAAAGGAGTGTGGCCAGCAGGTCGAGGGAGGTTATCCTCCCCCTCTACTCTGCCCTAGTGAGGCCACATCTAGAGTACTGTGTCCAGTTTTGGGGCCCCCAGTTTAAGAAGGACAGGGAACTGCTCGAGCAAGTCCAGCGGAGAGCTACCAAGATGATCAGGGGACTGGAACATCTCCTTTATGAGGAAAGGCTGAGAGACCTGGGTTTGTTCAGCCTGGAGAAGAGAAGGCTGAGGGAGGATCTTATCAATGCTTATAAATATCTAAAGGGTGGGTGTCAAGAGGATGGGGCCAGACTCTTTTCAGTGGTGCCCAATGACAGGACAAAGGGCAATGGGCACAAGCTGGAACATAGGAAGTTCCACTTAAAGATGAGAAAAAAACTCTTTACTGTGAGGGTGACAGAGCACTGGAACAGGCTGCCCAGAGAAATTGTGGAGTCGCCTTCCCTGGAGACATTCATACCCCACCTAGATGCGGTCCTGTGCACCCTGCTCTAGGTGTCCCTGCTCAAGCAGGGGGGTTGGACAAGATGATCTACTGAGGTCCCTTCCAACCCCTACCATTCTGTGATTCTGTGAACCCAGAAATCAGTCCGGGTGCTGTGCTTTTATCTTCATAAAGTCAAGTAAGGAATAACTCTGAACTTGTCTCCATGCTCGGGATCAGACGTGCTTTCTGCTGAAAGCTCAGGAATGCTTTCAAAATGTACTTTGAAGCCTACTTGGTAGGAACAGCTGGAATGTATGTCTGTGTAACCAGCAAGCTCCTCTGATACTGCAAGCAAAAACACAAGCTGCGTCACAGTAGATGACAATGCTGCTGACAAAATGTTTTAAACTGCAAACTAAAACAACAATGGGATTATTTATGGACTGCAACTCTTATTTTAATGTCAATAAATGTACTGGATAAATTCCCCTTCATTAGCTGGAAACCTCAGAAGGAAACAGAAATATTCTGGTAAACCACAAGCTTGTTCTTAGCAAATACATGGCTACATTTCCACTGCAGAGGCATATCCAGACTGTTTCTTCACTGCGACAATTGAGACAATAAATCTCTAGGAGTGAAAAACACAGTCTATAAAAGCAAGACCTACAAAGTAAGGGTGTGTGACACATGGCCCTCAAGGCTCCAGAGGATGACACTGGAAAGTATTGGGAGTAGGTTTTTTTTGTTTGCTTGTTTGGTTTTTGTTTGTTTGTTTGTTTGTTTTGTTTTTGTTTTTAAATATGAATGGAAAACATGTTTTCTGAGACCTACCATTCAACTCAAACCAAATGGCTGGAATGAGTCCCCTTCACTATGGAGGTGTTTGCTCTCTTATCTACTGGGCTGCAGACATCCCAGAGAGAGCAAGTTGGTTTGACTGCTGTGTGCAACAAAGAAAAAAAAAGAGGAAAAGCACAGAAATAGCATGTTACACCTCCCTAATTCCTGAGATGAAGAAGGAGCAAGTCTTTCCTTGCAAAGGCTGGCTCCACAGATATTATGCATCAGTCCACATGATACGCTGAACGCAGGGTGCTCTAGTGCTTCCCCATCCTGCCTCCTGACACCTTGCTACTGCTAGAGGCTTTGCGGAGAGAAAGAGAGGACCCAGATTTGCCGCTGGGGCTCTCCTTTCATGGGAGAAACTCCAGCAGATCAGCTGTGATCAGCTTGTGATTCCTTGAGAGTGATTTTCAAAGGCAGAGAGAACAAGGCACAACGTCTTGCCAAATAATACTGATGTCTCCTCATGCTTCTGTAAGGAATAGTTTCATCTTGGGATGGAAAATCCGGACATCATGGTTGGAGATTGCTTTTTCCTTCTGCTCCTCAGCACTAATCTTTCTTTACTTTTCCTTTCTAAATTTGTGGCCCTATATCTTGTCCTGCACCTAATGACTTGCAAGCTATTTCCAGAATTGAAAATGTGATACTCTTTTATCTGTGTAGCATTTTGTTTATTTATAGCATGACAGTAATGACACTTCGAATTTGCTTCAGAGTATTTTTCTTATTGTAAAGACAAGACACACAAACAATTGTGTCTGGGTCTAAGTACATTCTTAACCCCATTCAATTTATTTCAGATGCTGAGTCCTCAGGAAGGGGGACCAATGACTAATAAATCAGATGTTTCTTCCTTCAGTATAAGCCACCTACTGGGATCAATAAGAGGCAGAAGAAAAAGGTTCTCTTGTTTGCATGAGGTAATGCAGACAAATAGCTACATGTAGTACGTAGGAGCATATTTCAAGCTCTACACTTAGCATACAGGCTAAGCTTATCAAGACTATTTTGTTGTATTTGAGCAAGACTAGAAATCTATTTGATAAAAAGGGAATACAGGGGTAAGAAAATGGCTTACACTGGAAGGCAAAATGAAGAATCCAAGCATTCCTCATTAGGTTTCTGTTGAGCCTCAAAATCTATATAGCAGTATTCCCATTTTGGAGATCTCAGACTTCTTGCAATCTAAAACTATGATCTTGACGCTCAGCTGAGTGGGCACCAAAGCAGATTTCTGGGGATGGTACTGGAGCTTTGGTAGCCCTGCCCATTAGCACTAGCTTGTAAGGGATGCACTCTCCTGCCTGCACAACCTTCTCTTTCTCCCAAGTTAAGCCAGGTCATTGCTGTGTCCTCAACCACCTCAAAGTGACCCAAAACCTGTCACAACACCAGTTTATTTTCCACTGGATAAAAATTATTCTCACACTCTCTGTAGACAAGCAGATACTAAAGAAGCCCTACACCAAACACAAAGAGCTACAAGTATACTTACATGTAAATGTTTACACAAAATGTTCTTCCAACAATAATTTTAGAAAATAAAGCTCAGTAAAAAAGAGATTAACCTCACTGTCAGTTAGCTGTGGACAAGTCAATTGGGGTCATGCTCCCTTTCCCCTGCTTTCTTCCCACAAAACCCCACCTAGACTGTTGACTAAAACCTGTTTTTCACTCAGTTTTGCAAATTATTTGCCTGCACATTGGCTAGACAGTCTTGCTTCTGGGCACTTACCAGGACCAGAGCTTTTATCATCATAATATGAGGATTCAATACAATAATTGGTACAACATGTTAAGATGAAACATAAAGCCATGAGGTGCCTACAAATTACAGATACTTTTCACTAACAGGGTGAATTCTGACTCTTGAAAGTGAAACAGTGATCCTAGGAAGCAGAGGGAGTATTGTTTATCAAAGGATGGCAAAAGCAACTAAGATTTTTAATCTTCATGAACTATTTTTCAGGTTCACCAAACTAGTGCAAGTTCACAGGTTTCTCTGATGTAATTAAAATAACAATCATGTTTTTATAACTAAAGAGAAACTTGTTGCAAGTACTGCAATAAGATCATTCCTCCTAAGGCCACCCTGTCACTAACAGGATACTGATACATGGTACACACTATATATATTTGCCTTCACATGCAAATATGCAGGCACACATCCCTGGTCTTTATTCAGAAGTTTACGTAAATCTGATATTGAGTCAGGCTTCCAAGCATACAGTACCTGAATATGTTCCAAACGAGGCAGAATAAGTTATTTTGCCCCTCATTCTGTCTTTGTAGAAACGTAGATCAGCACCTTTATACACAAACACACTCTCAGTCAGAAATGGTATCATTTTGCCTAGAGCACCTCATTTTGTCTTTAAAATAAACAAACACAGAATCAGGTTCCTTTTTGTAATTGCTTCACCTGAGAATACAGTGATCACCTTCCTAAAGGGAAACAGCATTAACTAGAGCTTGTTTGTGTTTGTGCTGGAAGACCAGGGCTCCAGTGGATAATCCAAAAGATTATTCCACAGTGGATTAACCCAGACAATACTTATCAAAAATGTCACACCACAAATATGAGCCAAGAATATGTTACTGGGAAAGCTGCCTGGACCAATGTAAAATTAGAGAAAATGGGAAAATATTATGTATCAAACAATGCAAAACACTTGCATAGTCTGTGAACATATGTTTCTCTAGCTGCCTTTATATTAAATTAAACCAAGTAAAAAAAATTAAGAAAACTAAACCCTGTCCCCCTCCAGTGTCTCATCAGATTGCATTATATTGATAGCTCCACAGGACCTCAGTGGGTCCAGACTCTCATATTCTCCACTCACACCTCTGCCAATATCTCACTGACAGCAGTAGCAGGTTGCCAGCTCCCCTGGAGATGAATATGAAGGGATGGGACATTTTGCAAGTCCCATCCTACCACCTCCATACATCCCCTTGCCCTACCCTTTCTACACTTCATTATTTCTCAGACCTGCAGTCACCAGTTTCCCCAAGTCTGGATCACCTTGCTCAGCAGTCTTAGCTGCAGTCAATAACAACACAAACTTATCCCATAGGTATTCCCATCTCTCCACATATACAAGCTTCTGCTCAAACCTCCCTTGCTCCATGACTCTGGCCTCTTTGCATTCTGAATGTATTTCTGGTTTCTTTTTCCTCCTCCCTTGCCCTGCCCCACTCTAGTCGTCTGGTCATCCCTTGTCTAGCTCCTGTGACACCCAATCCAAACCAGTTAGCTTTCTCCTTATATTGTTTCCAGGCCCGCTCCTGAAAGGGCAGAATGGAAATACTTGGTAAGAGCCGCTGCTGCCAAATCCAGAGAGGCAACTCAGTGAAAAAGAAACTCTGAGTTTATATAAAAAGAGAGCCTTTGCAAACACAGTAATTCATGTCAGGCTTTAGACTGCAGTTCCATCCTGCCCCACGCATATCAGAAAAGGCACTTACACCCTCTGCTTTCAAACCCACCTCTGTGGCAATCTGCAAGTCAGAAAATGCTTGATTCATCCAACTTAATTGGGACAACACAATACAAAGATATATAAAGACAAATACAGAAAGCTGGATGTTTTCCCCAACCTCTGTGCTTTTTGCCTTCTAACAACACAGATTATTTGGGGTAGGGATCTTATTAATTGTATTCATACTGCACCTAAAACAAAGGGGTCATGAATGTGGATTTGGTTTCTGGACAATTTCATACTATAAAACAAATTTTATGTTAAATAAAGACCTACAGAAAAGATACTGGTAAGATCTGTCCTGTTCTAAGATTTAATAACAAATGTACTATTTCGTGCATAATAGGCAATTCATTTTGCTATGCATTTACTCCATTTAAAACATAAAGCACTTAAGGATATTTGGAGTATGCAAGACACTATTATAAAATCAATTTCTATTCTGGTTTATAACCCAACCACTTAAAGCCTTAATTTGCTACAATTTACTTTCTTATATTCTGACTCATTAAAAATGGGACCAGCTACCTCCTGAATTTTGATAATACGCTTCTTAGAGCTAAACTATTTAATTATTGTCTACCACATCCACTGTCTCCACTTGCTTAATACCTATATTTATGCATTTATAGCATCCATTCAGGTTGTTTGCACTTGCTTGAGAACCTGCTGCCTCTTTTTCTGAGACTTGAAGGAGGGAGACTTTGGTTTCACTGAGTGATATCCCATTACACTTTACAAATAAACAAACAGCAGAGTAACTGGCAGGAAGTCATGCCCCTTTGGTGAGCAGGGCTCTGTCTCAGCAGAGGGCAAACGAGGCAGCATCATTTTCACTCCAGCACAAAGTGTCTATTCTTGACTGCTTGACCAAAGGAAGCAAAAGCAGAGGGGCGACTAGCAAAGCACATCTGCAGGGCTGTATTTCACAGGAAGTAATGCAGCTCCTCTGCAGATAAGTTTCACTGAAGAACAAAGAGTGATTTTGTTCAGTCCTTCAAGAATGACGCATTGAACCTGGACCTAGCTTTACAATCCCTGAAAACAAGGCTTAGAGAGTGAAACCTAATTTCTCCCTCACCCTTGTTCAAATTAGCTGCATGATTTTCAAATTAGCCCTATACTTACCATATGAAGAAAGCTTAAAAGACACCCACTAATCTCCAACTAAGTTTACATGTTTTATTTATTGATTTTGCAGACTACACATGTTAGTGCATCTGAGATAAATGTCAGAGCAACAATAGCTAAACCAGTTACGTGAAACTTAGCCTCCAATGCTGAGCTGCCTTAAAGCTTAAGAAATATTTATGACTAAGAACAAGACAAATGGTGTAATAATACATGAGCAGGCAGTATTGTCACTGATTGCAAACATATTTTGAGCTTACATCTTTCCTGCATATCATAACCTCAGAGGCATACTACCCACTACAATTGGTTTTCCAGCAGCTCAACATTTAACATGAGATAATGAGGTGTGTTTTTGAATGATACAAGCAGCATTAGATGTAGTGGGAGCCAAAAACATGATCATATTAAAAGCAAATAGAAGAGCAAAGATTACCTCTTGCCCTCTCTTATAGCTCGAGCAGCATACTCCAATAAGTGCAGAAGAGACACTGTCAAGCACTTCTTTATAGTTTAATTTTCTTTTTTAAATCTCTATTGCTTGCAATGCCCTTGCCCTCTTTAAAAGCTGCAGAATGAAATCCCTTTCTCTGTCAATTTTGTATTTTCTCTCTCAGCAAAGAATGACTGGGGATTAAAAACGCTCGAAACTTCAGCCTCTTTCTAAAATAAGAATTAGAGATAAAGGTTAAAGGTAAGAAGTTTTTATCAAAATTTAAAGGAACCAATAAGTTCAAAGGAAGGCCATCTGTCTTACTGCTAATTATTGCTCATTTCCACTACGCCCAGCTCTGTGAAAATAGTGGAGCATTTTATAGCAAACTATAGCTTACAGTAAGTGCAGCCTTGGAGATATTTGCTCTTTAAGGAGGACAATAGGGTCTAATCTCAAAATATTTTTTTGGCATTTTGGGAGCAGAAGTTGCGAAACATGATGAGAACAACATAACAGTGGTCTGGGGGAGGTCCCTGGATCCGGGTGATATCACTACAGCAGCTTGGTGGTGCTTATTATAAGAATTCCCCTTGGTGGCTGCCTGATCTGGAGTCGGACCGTGACTGGAAGGCAAACGCTGTTTGTACTGGCTCGGGACTCAGGGACTGGGAGCCATGCGGGGCAGATGCGATCACCTGGGAAGGTAGGCTAAAGGCTGTATGTTTACTCTGGCTTGGCAGTCCAGAGCTGGAAGCCGTCTTGGTGAAGGAGAAAATATGCAGAGCCCCTGAATTTATAGATTGGCAGCCTCTAATTTTTCTTAACTGCAGTGGAGAAACTGTCTCTTGGTGGTTATTGATAGAAATTTTCCTTCAGTTTTGGGACTGATAAGAATTATCTTTTTTTGTAACTTAGAATCATATTTCTACAGGCCACTGTTTAAACGTTTTACCCTTGATATGTGCTGTATATCACACACAGGAGTGCCCCTTATGCTTTAGTCAGCACATTGTTTAAACCTCACGTTCACAATGTTGTACATTTCTGTATATAACGTATAATTTGCATTAGCTGTGGGACTAAATTTTATTTAATTACTTTCTCCTCTCCTGTATTTCAACTCTGTAAAAGAAACAGTAACATGAGGAACAAAGATCTCATCTCCCCAGTTCCCTTTCCAACCTTCCAGTCAGTATAAGTGATTCAAGAGTTAATTGGATGGCATCACAGTTAGTGATTACTCTCTAATAATACACAGTTACACCCTCTTGTTACAGTAGGCATTTGGGTCAACAGATGCCATAGTGGCAGTGAGAAAAAGCTTTGCCTGCATCTTTTCTAGTCTTCCCTGTAAACTTCAACAAACTTCCCTCTTTTATCCTTTGCTGTAGGGATCCACAGGGAAGCAGCTCAGCTCTCCAATACACTGAAAAACATCAACCCTTAGGCTGATTTCTCCAGCCCAACTTCCAAGATATTTAAAATGAATCATGAAAGAATCAGCGACTAATTCACAGCATAGCTAACAACTCCATTACAACAGACAAACCTCAACTGGCAACTGAAGTTATTCTTCTGCCAAAGGAAGACACAATTGCTATTCATGTAAATTTAGCATGTCACCTAGAGAAAACTGTTTCATAAAGCAGTATGTTTCAACCTCTGGATTATGGCTTACAGTAAGTTCTTTAGTTGCTATGTTTTTCGCTGCCTGCTTCTATCTGTAATGAATCTACTGCACAAATCTGAAACTTAGGCATCCACTCCTATGCACAGAAGAAAGTAATGTAGGGAAACTCATAAATAAAATTCCAAAGGTTGGTCTCATTTTCAGTTGGTTACATCGAGTTGAGACGCCAGCACTGTACAAGATGGTCTTGGAACAAAGGTCAAGTGCTTCCTCACTTAAAAAGGGTAAGAAATAGTCCAAAAAGAATTTGAAGATTGAAAGAGATTAAAGCAGAAGATGTAAATCAAGCTGACTGGATTTCCAGATAGGACATGCTCAGTGGAGAAAGGCTCACCACCAAATATTTAGTACTGCAACCACTTCAGTGTATTTTTCCTGTGGTATTTCCTGACAGAGACTATCCAAGATGGGACCTATCTGTGGGAAGTTAGTGCAGGGAGAGATTTAGAATTTAATGGGGCTGGGGATCTGCATATCTGCCACAGCATTAGCCAATACATGGGTGTAGTGTGTGCCATGGTGCCAGGTGATGCTGCTGAAGGCAGAGGCCAAGCACAATGACAAGATGTGTCCTCTGTAGGGACATCCTTCTTTAATTACTGTGTTTGTGGCCTCCTGCTCCTTTTGCACCTTTCTTTCCTCCCTGGAACTCAAAGGAGGAGGGGAGGGGAATAGCAACTGGCTGTCAACTGACTCTGGAGGGAAATTAGATGGAGAGAGGAATAGTAAGGAAAATCCCCTCCGAGATGGTACTTTTTGATCCTCTCTCTGATCAGTGCAGTGGCCTAAGCAAAGCTGCTGCCTCCTGCTTCCCCCTCTCCCCCTCTGAAATCCCCTGGCAGCCGTACTGCTATGGATGTGCAAATAGTCCAGCAGCAGCAGCCGCCTGAAGCCAGGAGGTGAAAGAAATTACTTCTGCTAGCTACAGAAGATGTTGCTGTGAGAGGACATGTGCTGTTGGACAGGGAGCTGCTGTGAAATGCACTGGTGGCAACTGGGGACAGATACTTTCGTCTCCCCAAGTATCCCCCAAACTGTCCAAAAATTTTCTGGTTGAGAAGATATGCAAAGCAGAATGTGTATAATTTATTGTGTCCAGCAATAAACAAAATATTAAATGCATTTTTAATGCTGTAAAACCTTTTAAAAGACTTTTAAACCTTTCACTGTGGGACATAATTAAACTTGTTGTGCTATCTGCAACAGGCCTGGCCTCCAAACACATAATTAAGCAGTCACAAATTGCAAAATTGGTTTGTTTGGTTCCCACACTACACAAATACTGATAAAAGCTTTCATTTGTCAGTTTTTGCACTGTAATTGACAGGCTATGGACAACACAATTATGTGAGTTTGGAGCTTGAAGACTACATCCATGTCTTCTCATGATTTCCCACAATGAATATTTTAGTTTGTGTCTTCTCTATAGTTTCAGTGGCTGCATGCACTCAGGTAACATAGCAGCTACAACTTGAAAGAAGAGATTTAAAGCTTGTTAAGCATAAAGGATCTTTCTCTTTCTTTATGAAGCAGAGAGTTATGCTTTCCTGTAGTTAATTATACCATATCTACCACTGGAAGGATTCACAAGCACCAGCATATGCAGAATGACTAGCTACATTTTGTAGCTCAATTCTTATGGACACAGGTACATGTGCTGGAGACTAGAAACACCATATGCTCTAGGAAGTAAGTGCTGGGGCTTCTGCACCATCTCATGTACTCCTCCTATTCCTCAGACTACCCAGTGAACTAAATATCCAAAGCTTTTACACATAAGCAAGAAGTATGCTATTGTGTGTACCTTGTACCCATGAGAATCTTTTATTCAGTGATAATGTGTGATCTGTTAAAAAAATATGCAGGAGATTGTGTACAAATCATTCAAGCAAGTTCTCTTCAAGATTTCCAGTAGTAGTTTTTGGCATTACCAATCAGCCAGAGAGTACTTACAGCACAATTGTTTTGCTGAAACTTTAATTCTTTATGGAAAAAACCTAGATTACAAGGATGAAAACAGAACTACATCAGAAATATCTGAGGAAAGAAAAGAATTGAAGAAGACCAACATTCTCTCACAGGTTTTCCAAACTGTTCCAAAAAAGCCAATCCTATTATCTAGCAGCAAGTTAATGCTTAAGGTCCCACAGGACAGTTCAAAATACATAGAAAGGTTATTGCTTGCCATTAAACATACCAGCTAAACGGAGGCTTTTAAGTCCCAACTCTGAACAAGGATCTATGTAAAACATCAAAATCCTTGGAGGATCACCAGAAAGAACATAAGGAAGATACAATACTTCTATGTGCTTTTGTGGGTTATAGGGAGAACCACAGTCTGCTCTGACAAGAGTAGAGAGACTGTTCACAATCTGGATTTGTACTTATTTTCCAGCAGGAATTCCTATGTGCCAAAGACCAAAGGTCCAGACTAACTAATTTCTGACAAGAGGAAACATTTCAGCTTTGAATATGCTGTGCCAGGGTATTTTGCCAGCACTTAGCTCATGAAGTTTAAAGAAAGAGGAGAACTCAAGTAGCAAATGAAACTGCTTGAGGAAGCAAGTGGTGGGACTCCACACTGCAGGCTACTCCAGATGCTACAAGTTTAATTAATTAGAAGGTTACTGAGGATAGTATTTGCTAATATTTGCTAATATTCGCTCTTCAGAATCAGGCTCCCCTCAGTCTAATTCTTCCTCTTTTCCTGTGCATTGCCTCTCTGCATTAATGTAGATGGATAGCTTGCATACTTACTCACAAATGAAATAGCTTTGCTATTAAAAGGCCGAAGTCACAATTCTGCTTCCATCTCTATGGATACAAGGTTGCACTATCAAAAGCAGACAAAATTAGACTTTGGTTTTACCTATATAAAATGATTGTCTTATGAGAGGTGCTTTGGATTTATGCTGTTGTAAGCTATATTTAGCCCCTGAAGTTGATGTTTCAGGGGTTTAAATGAAGCCGTAATTTTATATGGCTTAACATAGAATTGGAAAACACTAACAACCTTCTATCCAATTTTTCTCATATGTATGTTAGTGTAAGTATCTGGTCCTTCAGTTACTTTGTGCTTTAAATTATTGGCATTTGACTTCTGTGGTTTTGGCAGCTGTAGTCAGCTTCCTCCCATTAACAAAGAATGAGAAAGGATTTCTGTGCATTTAAATACAAATCAATATGGACAATATTATACCAGTTTCATCTGCTGAGAAACGCAGACAACTTGTTTGCACCCAGTCTAATTCTGCTGCAGAAGCACTGCTCAATGCAGTGTAATCGTGACACCTTTGCTGAACCCATGGTATTAGTTCAACTGTGCTACAGCACACTGGAGCTAAACACCGATCACAATGCCCAAATGAGATTGTCAAGGTGTTCTTGGCAGAAGCACCATTGAATCTGTGTTGCAGCAGTGCAAGTGTTCTGCTGCCATACCTAGCATTGCGTTAGCACTTCCATATAAGCTTTTTCTTTTCTGGGCATCTCATTGACCTGGATGAAGAAACTCACTCTTCAGTGAGTGCTATCATTTGGAGTTATGTGGTCTGTCCACATACAGACAGAAACACCTTCACATCTGACCATATTACTATACATTTGAGCATATAACTATTGCACTACTATATGCAATTCTCAGAAGCTACAAACTACATATCACTTGCTAATCACAAGTAAGAGGTCACTCTAGCCTTTTATTGACATTGTTATTTTAAAATAACTGAATTAAGTGGTTTTACAGGTTGCAGATCTAATCAAGGAATAAGAAGGCTGTTAACAGAAGCCCCAGATGTCTGTCAATATAAAAAGCTTTAAGGCCTTGCTCTGCCACTGCTTAGTACTTGCAAGTCCATTAGCAATCAAATAGCATCTTGGCTGTCTATATTAGCATTTTCAGGACCTTGAAACCAGCATGTCTCTGCCTCCAAACACTCCACATATAGCAAGAGTCATGGAATCCCACAAAGATCCTCTTTTAAACCCTGTTGTTTTATCTAGCTTAACCTTTATTGGTGAGGGTTGGGGGGGGGACACATCTAGATTTTTCTGTGCTCTGAGCAAAAGTTAAATGCTGCAGAAAAATATGGCTGGGCTGCTCTTCCTACCTTCTTCCTGCCATTATAGCATACAGGAACTGGACTGTGGGCAACACACTCTGCAGGTAACGTCAATCTTTGCTCTCCCTGTCAGCCCCAGTTTATCTTTTTAATGCTCTGTGGTTTTGAGCAAGGTGGGTGGCACAAGGTGGGGACAACTGGTGCAGAGGCACTCCCACTCTGCTGCAAAGGATAATTCCCTGCTCCTGGGCATTTTGCCCCTCTCAATCACTGCCAACCTGGGGGGGTTGGCTATGCTTCAGCTCGTCTCTGAATGAAGATTTGGAGGAGGATCCAGGTAATTCAGATGGTGTGAGATAGATGTCAGTGAGCTGGGCCCTCAGTAATTAATGGTTCATAAACATTTCTGGTATCTGAAATGAGCCTGGTTATGTGACTGCATCAATCTGTTCCAGGGGATGATCAGAGGCAGGTGAGAGGAATAGCTCTGTGCAATCATTCTCAAGGCTATGGCTAGGGAGGGGTGGTGGCCAGGCTTCTTCCAGATTTTCTGTTATTAACCATAACATCCCCTTCATGCTCTGGCGATAAGTGTAAATTGCCCCCAAAAGCAAAGGCCTGCAAAAGACAACAAAGGTTAGGTATCTTAGAGCGATACTCCTGGGATTTGTCAGCTATTCCTTTCCTGCCCTGAAGAAGCAATGTCAGACTAAACAAATAATGAAAAATGGGGCACAGTTTCATTGAAGTAAGGCAATTTTCATGGTGGTGTTTGCCTGAAGTAGGAATTACCAAATCACCAAAAAACCTCTAAGTCCTGCTGAGGGGTTTTTCAATGCACTTTACCAGCTTAACCAAAGAATGAGATGTACACAGGCATTCAAACTACTTTGTCTGGAAACCAAATAATAGAACACTGTCATTTTTTCAACCACTAAATAACATTCAAACAGTGACTACAGCAGGAAAAGCTGGGTGTGGAAGAAATATTACCTTCGCACAAAAAGTACTGGATTTTGTGGGAAGAAACTTCATTCAGAATCGAACTTCATTCACCTCATTCAGAATCCTATCCCCTCCCCCTTTTCCAACCAATATTTAAATTTATTGTTTAAGAAAAAAAAATGAAAAATGTCTCCTGAACCTTGGAAGATGCTTTATTTCTAATAGAGATCCTTTTCAAAAACCCTTTCATTAAATGAAGAAAAAGGAAAGATGAATAGACAGCTAAATATCCTCTAATAAGAAAAGTTAATAAGGAAAATGGTTCTAATATTTCTTTCCCTGATAATGGTTCATTGTTTTGATTTTAGAGGCATAAGTGAAGCATACATTCAGTGATGCATTCCCATGACTAAATCACCTGTAAGATTGCATTTTGCATTTGAAAGCTCTTTTACAATGTCTTTCCCAGAGTAGATTTCCCTGCTTCTTTGATGCGCTTAAGCAATTTTGCACAATAATGTAATAGATTAAATTATTAAATTAGACTTAGTCTTCCTTGAACATTTTTATACTAGGTCTGGATTATAGATGGAGCTCAGCAACATCAATTCTCATTGAAGAAGCCTACCTGAGGGCACTTAGCACTTTGCAGGAAGAGCTTAACTTGAAGAATCAAAATCCGAACACAAACTTCTACTTGTACAGAACAAATATGTTCCACTTTCAGTGACCTTACTTTTTTCCCCTGCCACCTATGAGCTGGAATATCAAGCTGTGCCATTTTCTACTATTCCATAAACACTTTTTGAAGGTGGGAAAACAAAAAAACAAACCCCCCTCTACTCAATACCCCAACGTAGTACCCCATTAAGGGAATAGAGGCTTTGAATAAAAATGAAAAGGTTGCAAGTTCTTTTGTGTAGCCAACAAATAACTACCCATTCACATCACTGATGAAGTATGGAGCCAGTAGCAGGAAGAATGAACGCTAAATAGTTGCTTTCATTTTTAAAATTTAAATAGTATTCAATGAAGGCATTAATCAGCAAAATAAACATTTTGTGGATATTTGCCATGACATGCAATAGACTCAGGGAGTCCATTTGAGGGGAAAAATACCCTTGATCAGGCAGTCTGCATTTAATAATATAGCAGAGGACATAAGCATTTTTTAAGAAATAAATGTAATAATCAGGCCTGATTTTCTACTACCTGGCTTGTATTTAAAGGCCTGGTTCAAGGTGCAAATAGAAAGTTCCTCTTTGATTTCAGGGGGCTTTGGCTGTGTATTGCTTAATAACAGCTTTGCTGATTAAGTGCCCATTGGTTACTGAATGTGACACTCATTTCCTGGCATTTAAAAACTTTTCTGAATATATCGAAAATGTCTACATTTGGATTTCCTTAAGAATGAGGAAAAAACCAGCAGCTGACACTATCTAGGCAATAGAATTTCAAATACTTTTCTACTCATAATGTGTGCCGAGATAAATATTTTGTTAACATTGAAAAGGGGGAAGGCATTAATGGATTTTGGCACCTACCCCTGAGAATGACTAGGGGAAGGGCCTCACTTTACTCCTACCTACTTGGGCTGCATCACCATTTATGTCCCCTTTCCGTCAAATTACTGTTTGCTTTGTTTTGCTCTGAATGAAACTAAAGAATCTTGACGTGAAAGTTATTTGGGTTGAAACTATAAACCACATAAAACCCTTGATATAACTTAGGTTTGGGTTTTTTCCTAAGCTTAATCAGAATTCTAGCCAAATTGGCAAACAGGATCAGAGCTTCAGGTTGGTGCGCGTGAAACAAAAATCCCCCCAAAATCTGAAAAACAAGACACTTTTGCCTTATTTTAGGGATTTCTGTGGAGAACATTAAACAGCCCTGTGTAACAGGATTAAAATAAATGTACCTTCCAGGGTCTGAAATTTCTTCCTGTGGGTTTAATGACAGTTTTATTAACATAAACTGATGCAGGATTAGACTGTAAATATTTAAATCCCAACACTTCCTGGAATTAATCTAGAAAGGGGAAAATTTCAGACTGTTCCTTACCTAAAATAATCTACTCTACCGATGTGCTTATATGGTCCACTCTTCTAATAGGTGATTTAGAAAATGGGATACTGAGTCACTGGTTAATTTGTTTTTGGTGTAATTTGCCCAGAATACTTCTGAACAATTAGCACTCTGGTCTGAAGGACAAAATTACTTTGACAAAGTCATGCCTAGGGGCTACTCCATGACGTGTTCAGAGTCTGAGATTTTTGGTACGTCTGGCATTGACAGTGACTCAATACATAAGGATATCCTTTTGTATTCGTTTGTGTGATAACCTCACTTTTGTTGGCACAGGAATATGTTGTCTTTTAACCTGACTTAAGGAGCTGGCCCTAGAATTAGTCTTCATAATTTTGGATAGCAAGTTGGAATCAAGATTATTTTGACAGATGGCATCTAGCCTGTCTAATATGCATTTTACCTGCTCCATAAATATTGATTACTTTAATACATTTTTGTTCTGCCATATGCTTCTTAAAGGTACACTTCCAAAAGTTGACTTGGCTGCGTGATTTAGATAGAATTAATCTCCATTTTGTAGTACTATAAATGAGATCAGAATCACATGCATTGTGTCTGAAGTTGGAAGATTAAAAATGGGATGTGTGTAGGCACAGGGGGACAACTCTAGCAGATTTGCATCCCAGTTCCACTCTCAGAATCCTGAGGTCATGAACATTACAGAGGGACACTGTGCAGGTGGAAGGTGTCTTCATAATATAAATCTTATTATGCAGAAAGGAGTTCTAGGCAAAAGGAACTCCATGCCTCAGGAGGTCCTGCCACTTAGACAATGTTTGAAGCAATTTCTCCCTTTCCATTGTGAAACCCCTCAGCTCTGTCAACTCCTATGACTGCCATACGAAATGCCTCCAAGAAAAAAATTTGGAAAGAAGATGCTCTTGTTAGATACTTACTGAATCATTTTTTTAGACCTACAACTGTATGAGCATCGCTTAATATGAATATATATCTAGATATTCCTCTGCATAAGCACTCTTTCCTACACCCTGCCATTTAAAGGACATACTACTGCATGCTTTCTGGAGAAGAACTATTTGCTTTATATAAGGACAGTTTCTTTGAATTCCGACACTTCCAAGGCAGACAGGGTGTATAGTGACAATTAGCTCTCATTAACAACACCACTTTGCTGCTTCTCCACCAAGGTTACAGACCCGTTCACGGTGCTGTAACTGAACTGGGAGTGGGGCCAGGGCTGCTGGCAGGAAAAGGGGAGATGTGGGCTAGCAAAAGCCCAAGAACTATTCCCCCAGGCTCTGGTAGCCTTGAAAAAAGCAGCACTGCTTCCAACGGGAGCAGCCTCATGCCCCATGGCTGGGAGAAGTTGGCTTTGACTCCCAGCAGTTTTCCCTCTGTTGAATTTGCCACCTTGTCTCATCAAGCAAAAAAGGCAGCCTTATCACCACCCCTCTTCACATTAAGCTTCTGCTGCTTCCTTTTCCCACTCTAATTAGAAGTTCTTCAAATAATGCCTGGGACATCCTCTGTGCATATATTTTTCATGCTATTCTATTATATGGCTGAATATAGCAACACAAAAAATATGGCATGCCCTTCATAGTAAACTGTAGGAAATCGGAACAATACTACAATATTTCATAAAATACTAAATAATGTCCTTAGGTTTTTGCAGCAGTTAGATATGATACAAAGGCACCATTTTTACAAAGAAAAAAAAATTCTCAATCAGCATTTTTGTGGGTTCCCACTAAAAAGGATTTTTCTCAAAAATAGAAATGATGAAAAACCTATAAGAATGACAACTTAATATAATTACGTTTTCTAAAAAATTAGTGAAAGAAATAGTTTCCTACTCTGTCAAGTGCACAATTTTTTCTAGGTACTTTCAGATAAACTAGAGATTGAAAGTTAAAAAAAATCAGTTAAGATTATCTTTTCCCATCTTTAAACAGTTTTTTTTTCTTTTTTGAAAAGTATCTGGTATTATTTACTCCTCTTTACAAAGGGGAAGATATTACACCACAGCTTGTCAGCAAAAGAAGGAAAACAGAACTAGAAAACCTGCCGAGAATATTTGCAGCATGTGTTGCTTGATACGTAATAACCACTTCAGGGCTGAGCATGTAAAAGGAGAGGTTAATGGTCTTGCTGATGCATTGGTACATTAGTAAAGGCTCAGTTTGTTGGCACTGAAATCAGACAAGAGCCCATATACAGCACGGTACTTGCAATAGAAATACAGGCAGCTGAGCGCGTTAACTTTGCTACCTGAAGTATATTACAGAATTACTCCAAGCACCATACAAAACTGTCAGACTGTCAGGAAGGTTTCTTTGCAAAGTGTATTTATGTAAACTCCCTTCAAATTTCACAAATAATTTCCCAGTCTTTTTTTTTTTTTTTTTTTTTTACGCCCAAATTGTAAGAGGCTTGGTCTATGTCTGCTCTCACTAGTTTAACTGGGCTTTCAACTACATCTGTGTGTAGGGCTATGAATAGAAGCAAGAGGTTTGCTAGAAAAATTCACGCAGTCAGAGTCAAGATTTATGCCTGTGCACTAACTTACTACATAGCAGCAGCTAGCAGCCACACAGGTTTGTATTTATCAAAACTTAAAACTATGGTGACAGCACTGTCCAGAAATGCATGCTGCTTGCTGTAGAGAGGCTGGGCCACGAAGGATGTTTAACACATGATTTGGTTTGCCTGAAGAGACTTAGTCTGACTACACAAAGGTAAGTTTGATATAAGCCATGCCCGCTCACAGAAGCAAATGATATTCTGTATGGAAAAGAAGCATGATTTCTGCATACACATTTGCTACGTAAGTTAAAGGTTGGAAAAGGTTCACCTGACCATACTATAAAAAAACATATATAATTTAGAAGACCATCAACAACATAGGCCTGTGAGGGGTTCAAAGATAGGTCAGATCCTTATTAGATGTAAATCAGGAAAACATCACTGGCTTTTGTGTATTCAAACCAATTTTCACCAGCTAAGAATACATCCTTGCCCTGGTTGGGTGAGACACAAAGGAAATCCAGATACCACAAGAAGAGCTAGCATTTCTGAAGCCAATAGTAATTTCTGGTTTAGCCCATAATAAGAGCTTTAGAGATGTCTGGGAGTCAGTACTCGGCTGGAGCAGAGCATGCTAATTTGTGCAGGTGCTAAAACACAGTAGCTTGGCAGCTGTGAATGGGAAAGAGAAAAATGAGTGCTTTGCCATCTTTCAGTTGTGATTTGACATCTCTAAATGTGGGCGAAGGCTGAATCAGTTCAGAAGGTTGGTTTGACCAAACACCCGAGAAGGAATATATAAAATAAGGGAGAAACACAATGAGAAATAGCCTTCCTTGAGTAGCTTCTAGGTATACCATAACTGCAATGAGAAAAACCTCTCTCAGAGCTATTTTATTTCCTTTTTTTTTTTTTTTTTTTCACCACTGCTCCTTTACTACCCGTTCTGGAAATGCCAAGGCAAATTAGAACTACTGTGGCAGCAGAGGTTAACCAAGCATCTGTAACCCCCGGAAGAGGTGAAGTCTATTTCTGTTCAGTCTCAGGTAAAGCTTCTGGTTCTGTTCTTATTTGATTCAAGCAATTTTAGAGGTACTTAGTCATTTGTATTTTTGCAAGGATTTAGCTGTGATTGCAATGGCAGCAGATGCTGTAAGTTCACAACTCTGCCTGCTGTACACTGGCGCTGTGCTAAATTATGAATTGCATCAAGGCTTACAACAGCCCAGTCCTCAAAAATGCTCAAATGTTTGGATCAGAGAACAGTTCACTGCATTCAGACTAGGGCACGCAGTGGGCACAACATAAACATGTTCCTTGCTTTGCCCTCAGTTCCTAGCAATGTTTTCTTTTTGCCAGTTTGCACCACAAAAGTGGACAGTTACATAGAAGTATCCACAAGAGTTCAAAAAATCTCATTTCAGAGTGATAATAGGTAAGTTAGATCCAATCATTCTGTGTAGCAGCTCAGTTTCATTACACATTCATTACTTTGCACTTGTTAACCTGGATTTCCAGATGCCATTTTGTCACCTCTTCACTTAGTTTTGTGATGTCTTTGTCCAATACTTTGCAAGTTTTGACAATTTTAAAGACTCCAGCTCAAATAACAGATTATCTTTTTAAAGTTACTTTTTTTATTTGTTTGCTCTTTCTTTAGTAGTTATAAACCCAAGACAAGACCTTCCGTTTACCTTTTGGAAAGCTAAGTTTCTTTACCAGTTATACTGTATTGGCTGAATAACTGTATTGAAGAAATTCTGAAGGTGTAGTCTTGAAGGACACCCATGGCCCACAAAGACTTTTTAATGTTTTCACCTATTTAATTTTTCCAATTCTTCATCTACTAAAATATAAGTAATTCCATTACATGTTCATTTTATTCTGTGGTTCCTCACCTGGTGTCACAGCAGTCCCTGAATGATCCTGTTCATGCACGTTGTCTGTGATGAGTCCTTTTCTAATTCATTTTGCTAGAATACCAGAGAATACAACTAGCAAACCCAAAACATAATTTATCTGAAGGATTTCTTAACAGAAAAAAAATATTTATAGGCAAGACAAGCTATTCACTTGTGAGATCAAAATTCTCTCAGACCTTGCAAGATGGCAAGTGTCACAAAATCCCTATCTTTAAAGCTTACCCTAATAGTCTTAAAGATGGCTAGCATAGTTTGTTTCTGTCTTCGGAATAGAAAAGAATAAAATTTTTGAAGTTGTCAGGGAAAAGACCTAGCCTGAGGGAAGAGAAAGGGTTACGCAGGTGTGAGGAGAATAGAAAGTAAGCTCTGAGAAAACATTATATTTATTAAGACACACTCAAAAATATTGACCTTAAATGGAAAGTAATATAAGTCAAGTCTTCACGGTTATGTGTGATCAAAAGAAACGTGTTCGTTGCTTCTACTTTCAAGGTGGTTTGACTTAACATGTTTATAGGGTCCCTCCTGTTTAGGGACAGTAATTTAGAGGCAGTAATATAGATAACAAATTAGGGACATATCCCTCAAGAGCTCTCAACATCTTTTTAAGAGAAAGAGGACTCTGCAGATAACTGAAGAATCCAAGAGTCTTTCAACGCTTTTTCTTCAGTCTGACTGTAATTAACTATTGTAGCAAGACAATCAGCTATTCAAAACAGAAATGAGTTCAGTTTTGGGCTCAAGTTCAGGAAATTCTTAACTTGGTGAATAAGAAGTCCCACTGACATTACTCTGCATTTCCTATCAAAGCACCTCTCTAAGGAAAGCAGGTGTTGCAGGTCTGATTCAGGAAGCACACGTGCAATTTTAGACATCTGTATTATTTCACAACTCTGTGACTACAACAGAGAAACCAAACCCACAACTCTGTTTCTGATATACCTAAATCATTAGGAAGCCGAGATAGTGAAAGCACAAAAACATCGTGTGCAGAATTCCTGGGCTGCTGAAGTCTGGTAACAACCTTTATTTCCATGTTTTCTTTTTCCAAATATGTACACAATTTACTTCTGAAGTCACATGTACTGTGTACTCTGTAACAGAGCTCAGGAGCTTCTTTTATTGTCTGAGGCTTGGATTTGTAGTGTTAATGTATCACAGAATGCCCCCAGAGGTATAACCTTTTGCCCTATTGGTTTGTTTACTATAGCATTTCTTGGTTTAATTAATGAGGTAGCTAACATAAGAACTTTTACTTGTTCCTAAGATTTTGTTATTGCTATTTAAAATTATTTCATTACTTCAGAGGGCTTATTTCAAATCACTACCACATATTTCTTTTGTTCATGTCCCCGTAACATATAAGAAATAACAGTAAAACCTTTTTCTTGATTACCTTCCCCTCAATCTCATTACTTCATGTTTCTTTATGTTGAATTGGATAAGTCACTCAAATTTCTAGACTATTCCAAACCATTCAAATTTAAATTGCATGCTTCAGACCATCAGCAAGTAACATTTTCTCATAAAGGCTTTTTTGGTGGGAAGAAGCATAATTTAAGTCCCACCATTTACAGTTGGACTTGGTGATCTTAAAGGTCTTTTCCAACCTAAATGATTCTATAATACTGACAGTCCTCCTCAGTTTTAGTCTTTTCTACAGTTCTCATTTTCAGTTTGCAGAATACTCTATTAAGTAATACCTGAGTTGCTAGAGACTTACATGTATATTATTTATGGAGGAACCCCTACCATCATATTATCCTAACAACCTTGTTGACTAAGTAGTTCAACCCAGAGAAGCATTTCATCTTGTCTCAAGAACAATTCCTAATAATGGTACTACAGTGGCTTTCTTGCTGTTTACTTCAACCAGCTCCATTTCATTTCATTTCATTTCAACAGCTCCATTTTCAGCATCCCTTCAAGAGTTGTTTTATACTCTTCTTTATCAAAGGGTTAATTTCCCACCATAGAAAGAGCTTTTAAGGCCTCTGCAAACTCTTTAATCAGCCTTTTATTTACCCAGTCTTGTGTAGTGGTTAAGGTACAGTCAGATTCAGGAAGCAGAAGAACCTTTTTATATTCTTCATTCTTCTGTAGATAGAGCGCATGACCCAGCCAAATGAAATAGTATTTCTGAGCCTAAGGTTCTCTATTTAGAAAGTAGAAACAGCCACCCATATGTAAATGTAAAAAAACACATGGGATTTTAGATAAAAAGGGTCTTACAAACCTTATGTACATTTATTATTCCATATACACTGGAATAATTTCTAGTGCAAAAGAGTTTTAACCTTCAATACAGTCATTGTTTAATTTCTCATGTTAAGTCTTTTCTGGTTGAGTACAAAACCAGTGACCTTCACTGAATTATGAGAGCTATTGGGAACACTTTATGCTTCAGTCTCCAGTTCTTACTCATGCATTTCCTGACTGATAGAGACAGGAGGGGAAGACTTAAGTCCACTGCTGGTGTGGGAAGGATAGACTACTGACTTCTACAAAAGAAGGTTGTGCCTTGTATTAATCAAAAACCAAAGCAAAACATTACCCCAAAACCAAAGAAAATGCTCTTGATCTGTTCCTTGGCTATGCAGTATCTTGTCTTATATTTTTGCTTGAGATTCTGTGAAAAGTTGCGAATATTTAGAAAATACCTTCTGCAAAATGAGTACATCTGTTTCCTTGATGGTTGTGTTAACTCTGGTAAGGAAAGAGATAACTATTGATGTCAATAGGACAAGCATTTTAACCAAAATATATGTATGATTAAACTAATAGTATTATCAAATGCCTTTTACATTGGGAATTGAACACTATCATTAATTTTCAGAGCACTGCAGCGGCAGGAGGATGACTCATTAAATTAAGTTAAATCAAAATCACCTTGTGAATGGATTCAGTGTTGGAAATAAACATGGTCATCATTTATTTTGATATAAATGAAGGCTCACAACAGTTCCCCCCTGCTCCCTGTTCCTCCATTACATTTGTTTGATTCAATTGCTCCCTCTGGGCTGCACAGGTGTACCTGCTACAGAAATTTGGCTTGATGCACATTTACCTATTCCATCCAAACACAGGACTTCTTGGGAAGCTCTTAGCTTCCACTTAAAGAAAAAGAAGATCACATTATGTAAATGGCAAATCAAAATTCAGCGTTAGTAATTGCTCAAAATTCTCTAAAAACCTGCATGTTTACTGGTAGTGACATCCCGGAACTTCACAGCTCTCACCCCCTGCTCCCGTATGGTGCAGTTCTGCAGCAGAAACCTGTACCAATAACTGAAACTGCTGTCAGCCAGAGCCAGAGGGAACAGCATGAGATCCTGATTTGTAAATATCACTGGACCACTCTGAAGAGGGCTTATTTCTGGCTTTGCCTTAAGCATCATTTGAAGGGCTAATTCTGTTCCATTTCCCTCTCTTTTCAGCTATTTATCATAATTAATTTGATCAGCCCAGTGAAAAAGTGCTTCTCTCTCTCATGCTGCAATGATGAAATTTCTTTGACCCCTACTGCTACCTTTTATATATGTAAGGGGTTCACATAGTTAGCAATGGTGACTGTTGCATTGTTAGCAGGTGTATTGCCAGAATAATTACTTCAATAGGTGAAAAACCATGTGTATTTATTTCTAAAGTAACAAAATTTCAGGTTGCTTCAATGTCATGTGCATTGTACACCTCCTGTCATGTTGCTCCAGTTAAATATATTTTCAGGATTATTTATATATCCTTTTAATTATTATATAATATTTATATATTATTTTATATTTATATTTTTAATAAAACTTTTGGAAAATATGGGAAATATGGCAAACTGTAGCACTCCATGATAAGTATCACCTTTTAGGAAAAGGTGATGTACATGTACAGTATTAGCAGTTCAGCAGTTAACTATTAAGGAGAAACCCAGCTCTGATTAAATCCAAACTTTTGTCCAAACTTGGAGCTAGCTTAATGTGATAAGTTTCAAGATCATGAAAGGTCCAATAGACCTGCAAGAATGCTATTGTATCCTGAGATTCAATCACTCATTTTAATTTTTTTTTTTAATTTTTAATGGCAATAGCTGTTTCTGTTACTATAATCCAATTCATCAAAGCTTTTAAGCATATGCTTACCTTTAAGAAAGTAAGATGACAATGAAATCAACATATGCTCAAAACCTGTTCCCTCTGAAAACACAATTGCTGATTTCTGGTGTTCACCCTCTCTGTTCTGCTTTATCTGTACTTACAACACGTAGCATGAGATGATGTTCTTTGGATGGCAGGTAGTACTCTGGCCTGTTTTCCTCCATTCATTTATCACCCTTACTCTTTTAAAACTTACATTGATTCTCTAGGGTCTTTGGGAGCAAAGACTACAGCAGGTATGGGATTTACTGGAGTTGCTTCCACAACTGGCCTGTATTATTATTTCTTCATTCAGAGCATTCAAAGCGGTTTTGGAGGCTATAAATTTATAAGCAACAAGGCAGATGATGGTCTGATAGATCACAGTGTACTATATTAATAGCGCAATGTCACACTCTCAATTGATATACATACAATGTCCCAGATGCAGTCATTGTGGCTTGGGCACACAAACATCCACCTCAGTCTCACACTAACTCGATCATCCTCTTCTCTTTTTTTTTTCTTTTTCAAATAGACATGCTATGATAATAATTGGGTTTTTGTTCAAAGCAGTCATTCTGTAAGACATGATACTCAAGGTAATACTTTTATTTTTATTTTATGGGCTCTTGTTTTTTTTTGTTTACAATTATCAGTGCCTGCTGTGGGTTCTCTAGAGAGCTTTTTTTCTGAAGCAGGTGCATATTCAGCTCATGTAATGGATTTAGAGATATTTGGCCATAAATAGTGTTAAACGCTGCTGTAAAAATGAGATAAATGTTTAGTACCCAAAAGGTTAATAAAAAACCCACTTGGGACCTTCTACAAAAGAACTAATCCCTTTAAGCCTGTATTGAATCAGTGACAGTTTTGCAAGATTCACAAGCAAATTGCATCCCTAAAACATCCTAAAAGCAGAAAAAAAAAATCCCAGACTGCACACCACACTAAATGGAGTGAAAGGCATTCTTGAGATAGGTACCATTTATTATCTGATTTAAGCACTTAGTAGCGGCATCTGTTTACAAATAACCACTTTCAGCATTAGATAAGTCCCATGTTAGGTTACTGTTCCTTCCCAACTTCATTATCAAACAGCATGATTTTATCAGAGTAACACAGAAAATCTTAGCTGAAAAAGAATGAGTTCTAAAATAGTCAACAAATAATCCAAAATGTCAGCAGGAAGAGGAAACAGCACTTGCCAGGCGCAAGGCACTGAATGTATATACAATATTTTCACTGAATTACATGTGTTCTCACACCTAGCTTTAATGGATTAAAGGCACTTGACATTTTGCTCCCCTTACACCTTGCTGTTGAATACAGAAATGACATGTCGTAGCCTGGATTGAAAAAAGAATTTATTTGCATAGGAGAACAGATGATATCATAACCACCAGACCTGACAGTTATCCATAACTAAGTGAACCTAGTATGATCTGTTTATACAACACACAGTCCTTTAACGCAAGATATTCCATCTAGCCACCTTTCCTAGCTTCTCTTGGGGGCAGGCAGAACTTAGGTTCTCCCAAAATCAATTTCCTTGTGGCCTCCCAATGTTTTCAAGTGTCCTCTTTCGTTATTTCCACTCATACTTCACTTCTGCTAATTATAAGTCTACTTTTTTTCCAAGCAATAGAATGGAAAGCAAAAGCTATCCTTGCTAGATGTGATTAGTGGAGTTAAGAGTCATTTGGCCCTCTAAGTTTTAAACAACCTGGCTGTCATCTCCCCCTTCTGGCTGGCTGCTAGAATGATGCAATAAATCTAAGTTTGCTTCTCCAAAGGAATCCAACTACTACCAGGGATGGTGGGCTTAGGATAGCTAGGGTAGGTAGATGGTTTCTAGGCCATTTGGCAGGCGATACCCCATACACTCTACTCTCATTCTCCTTATTTTTCCAAATGGTTGACAGATTCTGTCCAGATGAGGACTGTCTTCTTCAAGGAAGGATGAAAAGTGTGTAATAATCTGCATTTGTCTAAATGACTACTTGAAGCATACACTAGAGATGAACCTGAGTTAAAAGGTGTTGACTGAGATCTGAACTTTCCTAGGGCTGCAAGTACAGTTTTGGGAGCAGGTAGTTACTTATCTCAAAAACTGAAAAAATCTGAACTTTACCTCAACTACAGATATTTAAGCCATAGATATCAGCTCCTGAAGCTTTCAAACTCTGGATGGAAGGACAAGGCTGGTATGCATCTTCAATGCATTTTGGTGAAAAAAGAATTGCATAATATCGAAACATGAGTTTCAGCACTCTGAAACAGTATGCATGGTGCAAACTAGTGAGTTGTAAAAGACCTTTTGCCAGTTAAACACAGAATACTTCTTTCTCCGACTCCTAGAGTGAAAGTTACTGGAGTATTTACACAGTTGTATTTACTTTTTAGAAGGCTGGCATAGCATATAGGGATTGTGGGCTCTCAATTCATAGTAGGTGCTACAATCATTGGCATATCTTTTATACACAATGGGAAATGGAAGCACAAAAAGGGGAGAGCAATGCCTCCTTCTAAAGGCACAAAGAAATTAATGCTCTGTGAGGTAGTCAGGGTCTCACAATTAAAATGTTTGAACAAAACTTTGAAGCAAAAGTTGGCCAGTTGCTATTGTATCTTTTTTCAGGTCACTGTATTCAAACTCTGTTTTTATACACATTTTCCCCAAAAGTCAGGTACTTACTTTATGCTGTCTTTCCTCTTCCATTTATTACTACTGATATCTTTCCCAACACTACAAAGTTTTTAGGAAATCTACCCCTTTTTCCTCCCAACCACTAAAACCCCAAAAGATTTTTTTTTTTACTAAACACAAAATGTTTTAAGATATAACTGTTCCTTTAGGCACACCTTTGGTAGTGTGTGAGGGAATTTTGAAACTCCAGTTTCTTTTATACTACAGTGATGTTTGCTAGAAATATATCCTGAAGTTAATGAAGTATCACAGCATATCAGAATTTTATGCCAGATGCTTCAATCACCGCCAAACTTCGTGATATTTTAAGCCAGTGCAAAGCTTCAATTAACCCCGCCTTTGTGTATCCCCAGGTTTGGAGTCTTGTGCTGATGAAACAGCCTAACTCCATCCTGAGATTGACAAGTTATTAATTAGGACAGCAGGCCTGTCACAACCCCTAACCCTCACCAGCACTTCCACTAGTTCCTTGGAGAGATGTATTGTCGCCTACTCTTGGGATTAAGCTTCTCACTTTGAAAATATAAGCCTCAGTCATGGCAGTAGATTGAAAATGACTTTATTAGTATTTTTGTAGCCCCTTGGCCTGCACCTCTTCCTTTTTGATTTTATGGGTGAAGTCTCAGACCATTGAAAACAATGGGAGTTTTGCTACTGACTTCACCAGGGCGAGAATTTCACTCTACATATTCTACAGGGAATCCTGAGAGAAAGAATTTAATTAACAAAGTAGATTATCAAGTGCAGTGGAACAAAAACAGCCTTAAAATATCCTCAGTTGTCTCAATAATGGAGATAGTGACTTGGATAACTTAGGACAGGACCTAATCTACATAATCTTGCCATATTGTCTGAGAAAGCAGCAGCCAATGCTGCAAACTCTGATAAACTAATAGTGAATCCTTGCTGTAGGAGAATGCTCAAAGCACTTGGAAAAAACCCACCAGTTAGCAATGCTGTTGGACTCCTATAAAGTAAAGGGAAGCTTTTACAAAGGATGACTGAAGGGTGACGTTCTCGGGACTCCCTGTAAACTGAACTCTTGCCTTGACACAAAGGCATTGGGAGATCATACAGGATTTGGACTCAACAAGGGCTGTATGTTTTCATATTGCTGCTGTTTGCATTGTATTACTTCGTATTCTTGAATGAGGCCATTAGCATACAATGATGGCGATCATATGCAGCATGAGCTAGCCTTTGTTGGTAGAGATTGCAAGTTCTGCTTAAGAGAGTTTTCAGTTGCATTGTTTTTACCTTCCACCAGTTCAGGGAGCCAGCAGAGTATATGTAGTATATCTAGTGTCAGGACTAAAAGAATGAGAAAAGAGAATTTTACAGGAAAACATGCATGCTAGAGTTTTGATGAGGGTATCGTATTCCATTAGAAACATTCACATTTACTATCAGGTGCCCTGAAGAATAGCAGTAGTGCTAATATGCTAGGGCTTTTGCAGCTCTACTAGTTTAGAGACAGCTGCTTTTTTTGGATTAAATTCACAAGATAAGCTCTAGCCAATGCCATGTAGGTCACCATGTGGGGTTCTAACACTTGCCACACTGCAAAAACATTATTTAAGAACAAGTTTTGTGGAGGAGCCAAGGGCCCTCTGTAGCATCTGGGTGTGATGGTTTCTAGTTCATTGCTCAGAGAAAAATACATGGTTTCAACAGAAAATGGAAAGGGATTAATAGATGGATTTTTGTACAATGCAGAGCAATGCCCAGTCTCAGATTTTAGCCTTCTATGTATTTATGTATTTCATATATTTATACTATCTATTTATGTGTCAAAGCCATCAATGTATAGCTTTATAGTCACTGTTTTTAAAACATCCATGGGCCTGTAGACATCATATGGAATTAACACAAGTACAGTATGTAGAAAAGCAACACCACTGAGAATGCATATCTAATTGCACCCCAGCCTGTATAATACCAATTTTCACAGTAAAGTTATAGTCAGTCCTAATAATTAAAAAAATCCTACCTTTTCCTTCCTACCCTTTTCTAGTCAGCCTTTTTCAAAGCACCTCTAAATAAATACTGTTTAACCACTGGTTTTGAGCATGAAAGGACTTAGTTATCTTAGATTAAGTTTCCAGTAAGCAAGAGTCAATATTGCAGATTTATGCATGACCAGTGTAACACACACTGGCTATCACACCTATTAGCTGAGATCTCTGGGACTGCTCTAGTTCAGAGACTACACAAAGGCACTTTCCCATTCTTAGGAGAGTTCAAGTCTAGGTCATTTTGGCAATGGACATGAAGGAAAAGCACTGCTGTTCACGGCTGTGCTGGAAAAATAGAGGTCCAGCTTCTGTTGGTCTGGATCCATGAGAAGGGCAAGACTCTCAGCCAAACTTTTAACTAACAATTTGCTGTTCTTTACATACTGTTAGGCATGTTAGATACTAACCCACACTGACACAATCCAGCAAAACAAGCAAGCATATCAAAACTTGGGATACATCTGATTCTGAGTAAATGTAATAAAACAAGTAATTGACTGATAACAAATGGCCAACACCATCACATTCACAGAAAGCTGCAGAGACACTCAGAAAAGGGTCTTCCCTGAGAGGCAAACAAGAAACTTCCATTGCCATTTCTTCAAATTGCCCACCAAACCTTACTTTAAAAGCATAAACAGCAATATTTCTTCCCTACCTACCCCATCTGCAATCCTGCCTCTGCCAAGAGGATCACACAGGACTCTCCTTTGCCACATAACACCAGGAGCAAAAGCTAATCTGCCACCGAAGTGAGGCTCTCAGTAACACCTGGGTGCATCCATGGGCCTCAAAAAGATGCACCTGGCTATCGTTAGGTTCACCAGGTCCTGCCTTCATCTGCAGGATCTTTTTTCCTAATAATGCTGTGTACAAAAGATTGAACTTAAAACAGCTTTCAGGTTAAGAAACTAATGAAATGCAGAGACTCAGGTTGTCCCCATAAGCATGAAATGGCAAAATGCCTTTTTTTTTTAACAGAGTCATTTTGCAGGATGGATTTATATCCTTCAGTGTTCACAAGGCCTGTGTTTTCACAGCATTTGAGGCAAACAAAATGCTCTTGATGAAATACCAGCTCTTTCTGTGTGCAGAATATGGCATTAAATTTATAGAGCAAAGGAAGAAGTGGTTTACTTGCCTTGAGGGGAATTGAGAAGTGACAGTAGGCACTTAACAGCAAGTTCCAATTACAGCATTTAAATATAATTGCACACTCTGTTAATCTATGTCAGGGTAGCATCATTTTAATATGATTGTCACAGATTCTTTCTAATATTATGAGTGATGTGAGTGAAGCTGAGCCTACTGAAAAAGTTCAGTTCCAGGTCTTAATGTACACTCTAATTCTGTCCGTCAGTTATGCTACAGCAGAGTTCAAATAAAGGTCTGGGGATCTAGAGGATGTAGCTACCTTTATTAAAGTACTTCTATTGTAAATACATGTATGGGTCAGGAGACAGTTATCATTTGGTCTTGTTATTTTTTATGAGCCTGCTACTATTAGAATAGACTCTTGTGTATAAAGATTTAGACGTGCCATGGAGTCTTATTTCAAATGGAAACCGTAAAGTGAAATAACAAAATTGCAGTTTGACCTTCTGAAAATGTTCATTTATGCATTCCCATTTTTGCATTATATAGAGCTATTACAGGAGACAATTATAATCCAAGGATCCAAAAGCACTTGGTATATCCTTTATAAACTCCAAATGCCTAATTATATAATAGAAACTTAGGTATACAAAGAATGGAGATTCATGTTTAGTAGTTCAACTTTGAAACTTAACATAGGCATTCCTTTTATTTAAAACAGTAAAAATGTGTGGCAGACTGTTTCTTCTGGCATCCTGCCTACTTGCTCCACCACATCTAGGCCCACATTGGGATTTACTGCGTCCACAGTTGTGCTAATGAAACTGATTGGATGGCTGCACTTCAGACTTGACCAGAACTTATCTGAGTTAAAAAATATCCTCTTTTGGAGGATTTTTTAGTCCAAGTCAGCTCATTTATCTGGTTTAGAAAGCAGCCCACATAGTTGCATCAACACAAATATTACAGTAATGCATTGCATCTTGGGGCTGAAATGAATAAATGTGGTAAAGAAGGGAGAAAAGTTGTATTGCAGAACTGTATAAAGAGCTTCCCAAATTACTGTTTCTTGCTAGAGAGTATTTGAAATGTCTTTATACAGGCACAAACTCCTGATTATACACTTCATCAAATGCTGTAGATGTTTTGTGGGCAGCGTATATAAACAGAATTTACTACAGAAATGCAGCCACCTCCTTGGAGGAATCTGTTAGTTTTATTGTAGTGATGACCATGACCAGCCACAAAATAAAACAGGAAGAAAGCTCCATACAGTGGAAAGCAGAGGGTGGAATTGCAAAACAGCAATTATTGAACCTTTCTTATTTTTGTGCAAATTGTCATTAGATCTTTAGACAAGTTTACATCTCATATTAAAACATCACTGCCACCAACAAAACTATCCCCTAGCACAATGCTGGCACTTGGGTTGCTGTAATCATGCAGGAAGAATGCCACTTATTGAATCACTGGATTTTCCTTGGCGATTTCCCATCCAACGCTACAGGGCTTGGCTGTGTTTAACTCTCAAGATCAGGCAGGATCTCAGCCAAAGTTGCACGGCCACATATTTTCTTAACCCTCTGACCAGCTGCCATGTTAAAAAGACAAGTTGCAAATGCCCAGCTACATAATTCTTTAAATTTAAGATGCTCTCTTCTAGCATTTAATTGTCCCATTTAGCTTCTGAAAAATTGTTTCTGGCCAATTACCTATATTTATCAGTCACCCTATTTTCTCTATAGTCATTTATGGGACCAGAAAAATTTTGAAGTAGATTTTCTTTCATGGAAAGAACCAAAAAATTTCAAAATATGGAGTTTCTTCTAAAAGGACCTTTGCTGAAGTGATGGTTATCCTGGGGGCTTATGAGAAAAGACAAAAAGAAGAGATGTGCATTCTAGAAATCAGTGAAGCGAACAAATTATTGTTCTACGAGCTCTTGGACAGCACTGCACAGAGCTACCATATGCTTCCTAGTGCTCCCCTAACTGCCAGCTGTCTCCACCTTGCTCCTTTCAAATGGCAGAGTGGGCAGCCGAATTGCCAAAATTGATGTTTTGACCTGCAGTTATAGGCAGAGAAGAGGCTTAGGGTCAGTTTGATAAGAACATAAGCTACATAAAAGTAGAGCAAGGATGAAAGAGGGTTGCATCATTCTGCTGCTATTACACAAGTGTACCTCAGGAAAAATAACCGTATAGAGGCATTTCTGCTAAACTAGTGTGAGATCAAAACCAAGCCCAGATTCTGAGCAGTATTTTATATTAATTTTTCCTTTCCTTTGCAGAAGAGGCAAATGTTAAATGACATGCCAGGCAACAGAAAATCAGATCCATTGCCCTTTGAATTCATGTCATGATCTGAATACAGATAAGCCTAAAATGAATGAATTGTTGACAAATGTGCAGGCTGGGGAATCTATATTACGATCACGATATCATAATCTCCTTTCTCAGAATGACCCAGTTAGCTTTCCTCCATATCTTCTTGTCCTCCCTTCCACCCTTTCTGGCCATGTCAATGGAGAACCATCATGATAATAACTCTTATTAGTTTGGGCTCCATGACACACTGTGCCTCGCCTCTAAACATTGGTACTTCTCAGCAGAGAGATGCACCCCAGTGAGTGGCACCCATCACACAGAAACGGCATGTGCTCACTACCTGCTGGACTTGGAACTTGTACTAACACAGACCTACTGACACATGGGGAATAAGTGTGCTTGTGTGTGTGCTTCTAAACTTGATGAGGATGTTAGATGAAAGCCCTTAGACTAAGAGGAGAAAATCTACCATTCTGCTAAATTACAGTGATTGCTCCCTGATCCTGTCATGTTGTATAGTACAGAAACCTCTGAGAAAACTACTATAAGATACCAGCATCGTTAACATTGTTTTAACGATTATTTTTTTCAATGTAGTGTTATGGTGGTGATTTTTTACTATACCAGCTGGAATCCTAAAGCTTCCTTCTTATGAAACATTAAATTGGATAGATTATGACTGCCTGATTTCAGTCACTCTCTAAGGTATGCATCTCATGGGAGATTTTATGAATGAAAGAGTTTACCTAAGAAACACATAATAGGCAGGTGTGAGGCAGAATGTAGGAATACATCCTTATCTCAGTTATAGACTGAAAGCTTGGGAGAAATGCTAATAAACTGTTAAAAGCCTTTAATTTAGTGTGGCCAAAATAAATTATGTGCTGTTTGGATGTGATCATAAAACCTCAAAAACTCGTATGAATTTGGGCCCATGACAGCCTGGAGACACTGAACATGCCACAGGCCCTGGGAATGGCAAAAGACAGTGCAATCACTTTGGCAGTCTTCATCGCCCCAGTGTCTTCCTGTGGGCTTCATGACCAACAGAACAAAGAGCGCCAGGATTCACATGCTACAGCCAGGCCACCTACCAACTGGGCAAAACCAGGCAGCAAAGTGCAAAAAAATGCTTACCTTACTTTTAATTACCCTTCATACAGAAGCAAGACCTGCAGAACCAGGCTCCTGAGGGGACAGGTTTCAAGTGGGGCATGCTGTCTGTCTGCATCATGTTCTTTAATACCTTTTGAATTTCAAACATGTCTTAAGGACAGCTAAGCTTCTCCAGGTTGGGTAAAAATCAGTATTTGTTTAGAAGAGAAAGACCCACTGAGGGAGCCTATACATACTCTCAGGAAGCATTTATCGCACAAGCTGACGGTATTAGATGTCAGAGAATCTTCAGAGGATTGCTCCTTCCTAGCATCCCAAAAGCCTCAGTTCGAGCTTGTATCACCAAAAACAGTTACCCTAAGACATAAATTTATAGAGAAGTCTGGTCTTCATTAGCTCTAATTCCCATAGAATGGGTTATTTCAACTCTCTGGTCTTGAGGGTACCCAAAGGCAGTTCTAGCTGGATGCCATAAACTTCAAGGGGCTGTTCAGCAGTCATAGATCATGATGGCATCAGGTGAATGTCTTCAGCCCTGGAATACTACCAGGAGTGAAGTGTAAGGCTGGATTGCTGAACTGACTCTTAACCAAATAGGAATTTTCTCCATCCTAGAGTTTCTTTGCATTGCCAAGTGGAACTGATTTTGTGCTTGGTGCGTTTGCTCTTGTATCCTCCAGAATGCTCTGCACTTCCAAGAGCTCCTTGGTACACAATGGTACAAAAGGTAAATCAAGCTCAAGTAACTAAGACAGTACTCCCTGTGTGTGTGCTGAACAGACACACACATGCTCATTATTTAAAACAACCCCCTTCTCCCATTCATATGTTGTTGCTTTTCCCTAATGATGCTTCCACTTTCCCAGTGTCTCCTCCTGAACAGGAGGTGCACAACAGCTGGTGAAGCAGTACAAAGTCAGGGGAGAGTAGCTATTAGAGGACTTAACTGATGAAGCCTGGACACTACTAGGAGACATTTTCCATGTCACTGTGCATTCAGCATGGAATCTGTGTCATCACATGGTGCGGCAGTCTTGGCAAATCTGTTCCAAAGCTGAGTCTGCTGGCACTTTGCAGCTACCATCATCCCTGCTGTCGTTGCTCTTTGGCTGCCTTACTGCAAATGGTATTCTCTTGTCACCTCTGCTGCTGCACAGACATACAGAGCTAAGTTCAGTTCTAGCTCACCTACGTAGTCTGTCACTAGGCTGAATGGTATTATTCTGGACTCCCTTTTAGATGCTATTTGTCCATAATAGGCATCCTGTAAAAACAGGAATATAATTATTTTCTGCTTTTATCCAGGATTAGAGAGAATAGAGGAGGGATTCCTGATTCTCTTCAGACATAACTATGTTCAAGTCAGCTCAGTTCAGATGTTACTTTTTCAGTGAAGATCATTCATCAGATAAAGATTCCCTCAACTTCAGGCATTAAACCTGAATTCTTTAAAGGGACAGCAGACCTTACTGGGAACTGTAGTTTCTCTTGTGTGTAAATCAGCATAGGAGCAGGTAATAAATGATGCTGCTGTTAAGGTAATTTTGTATCTGTCAGAGGCAGTTCCTTCTACATAAAACTGTATTCACTTTGGTTACGCAGTTATAAAAATGGAAAGGCATGAGGACACAGCAGCTCCTGGCTCATTTGTCAAATGTTGGGAGATATCATGTTCCCTACTGTACTAGGTAAACTTGTTTTTCCTACTGTGCTAGTCCTTTTCTACATTTCACCCCTTTCAAGTGTCCAATTAAACTGTTCATTATTTTAGGAATTTTGAGGAATCCTCCAAGGCAGTTATTCTGCTCTGATGCAAACTTTGTACAGAAAGTAGGATATTACTTATTCCATCCTGCTGCTCTCATTTACAATGCAGAGGACACACTTGTTCGCTGACCCCTCTGGATTGCAGGCAGCAAATGTTAAAGGGATTTGCTCTATATCCACCCTATCGGAGTCCTCCTCAGTGTGACTAATTCCCTGTGCTAACATGTACTTAAACACACCTTCAGGATTTTTGCTTGTTTTTTTTTTTTCTCGAAACTGTATGAGGCCAAAGCTTTGGTCAAGTCTCAAGGAGGATGAATTCCACTTTAGAAAGAAACTGGCTTGAATGTTCTCGGGGCTCACAGTAATGGGCTACTTCATATAGCCAGCACGTTGACACAGGCCTACAAGCTTTTTGGAAAAGCAAGATTTAGGAGTTGGGTTCATTAACCATGTGCCACATTATCAGGCTAGAAATAAAAAACAGAAGAGTAACAACTGCACACCGAGGTATCTTCAGAGAATTACAGCTGCTGGGTTGACATATTTTTTCTTCCTTCTGCCAACTCCTGGATAAAGAGAAACAATTATAATTGTACAGCCTCTATTTCTTTTAGCAAATTCCCTGTCTCTGAAAGGTTTCATAGGTTCTTTCATTAACCTGCTATTATGTATCCGATGCATGCCTTTATTTAAAAAAAAAAAAAAAAAGTTCAATCTTTTGATGCAGAAAATGAAATACTATTCTTTAAATGTTATTATTTGCAATTATGGTTTCAGGGTCCAACTTTCTCTCCTCTGACCTGTACAATTGAAAAAACTTGCAGGTTAATTTTTGCTAGCTTTGACATATTTTTACACCTCTTGTCTATGTATTTTACTCCCCTCCTGCTCCTAGCTACTCTATTGCAAGAGGGAACCTGTGGCATTTAGGGATAATGTAGTTTTTCAGAAACCTTGCCCACAGAAGAGGGACCAAAGGGACAAAGTCTATTTGTTCTACTTGACCCAGGTACACCAGATACATAAAATATGTAGACATGCATAAGCCTCACTGGACATACATATAGTCAAAAACTGTGCTGGTGTTGGCTAACAAACCCCCCTCAAGCATTCTCTTCTCAAGCAATCAGAAGACTTCCCTGATACCTATACCAAGTAATTTTCATCTAGCTTGTTTGGACTAACCTAATCAACTTGATATGACTATATATTTCAAATGGTACAGGAGGACAACTAGAACAGTGCAGTACAACTTGGAGCAATTTTTACTCTAAACTTTACCAGACATTGCCTGGTTTAGTTTGTCTTTATGGACGGTTCCTTAGCTTCTGGCAAGGCAAGTATTTAAGAAATGAACATATGTTGCATAAAATGACAATGCATGTAAATTAATTATTTTACTCTGATGTACATTTCTAGCATAGCCCTCTTTCTGCAGAGCAATCTCTATTGCTAGCAATTCTGATCATGTTCTGTGAAGTCTGTGTGGCCACGTCTGTTAAAATGCAGCTGCATTTCACAAGTCATTCATTACCTGTAAATGCAGGTAAGCAACCTACATGAAATAAAGATGAACTTTCAAATAATTGATCTAATGAGGACAGGGAATACTATAGTAATTAGTGCTTTGGGAGTAGCTGTTAGGGTTCATAAGCTCTTTCTGTGGATTATTGAAGGTCTGATTCCTGGATTCAAGTTACATGCAGTGCAGGTGCTATTTACTCATCTGCCTTGTAGACGAGTTGTAGATAATTTTTTTTTAAGTAACGGCAAGGAGATACAAAGCATTGTTGTTAATAGTTTGAAAGAGTGCTAATAATAATCACACTTTTTGGTTACTGCTCCCCAAATAACCTTCCTGACTGGATTTTTGTTCTTAAAAACTGAAACCGTATGAGAGAAAACAGAATCAGAACTGCCTGAAATGTCAAATCTTAGGAGCACAGCTTGGAGAGCAGACAGATGGACCTAGCAAAAAGCAACCACATATAAAAGTGCTATAATCCGTTGGAGCAGCATGTTAGTTGAGAACAATCAGATTCAAAATTGTTCCTCTGAAATTTTCTCGCTGGCAACCAAACATTGTGACTTTTGTCATCGTGCTACGAGGATGAATCAGATGGGTGACAAGAGCCAGGGACTGGAGAGAAAGCAGCAGATGTGAAGACAGAAAAGTGAAGCCAGCACAAAATGCCACTATCGCTTACGAGGGGAGATAGTGATTATGGCATTAATCAACATTCCATAATCAATGGCGAAAACTCTGAGGAGTGCCAATATCTATTCATCTTTATTTATGCATATGCCAATCCTTGTTTATAATGTTGTCCCTGGGAGTAGTTTCTAGGTTATAAGGATTGTTGCTATGAAAAGAGATAATTGTAGTTCATGACCTGGAGGCCAAGGTAGTGCATAATAATGCTGTTGTGCTCTGGGATGTACAGAGGGCTCTATAATGACGGTGGAATGTAACCAAATATGGCGTTCCAGCATAAAGCCAACAATGCATTTTAAACAGAAAATTCTAGCTGTGCTATTAGAAATATGCTTTTGCCAGGATGTAATTACACAGAAAACCAAATTATATCACAAAAGTGATAGCATTCCTGACATCAACAGCCAAAAAGGTACTTTACCCCATGAGCTTACCAGACCTGTGAACAATGGAAAGTTGTGTTGGAAGGCTGTTAGCCTGGGACTGAATCCTACCTTTGAGTGCATAATGCTTAACTCTTTCCTTGCCTCTTGAGCAATGTCTCCTGTCTTGCTCACCCCATAATTACATCCAATATCTGCCATATTTGAGTCTGAGAACTATTTCCCTGTATAGTACTAAAATGTCCTAGTTATAAGCCTTAACATTATCTAAGAGAGAGTCTGGCTTAGCAACCTTTGAGCCTGCTGTTTCACAGAAGGCTTCGGCTCAGCACGCTGGATAAGGAGGCCTCAGGGATGCTTTGCTGGTTTTGGCAAGGACCATACTAAAAACCTAAACCAATTCTGACTTCTCTTTATTGGCTGCAATTCCATTTTCTATTTTCAGCATGCTTTTAGAAGAATACTAGAGTGCCTTTTTTATACTCGGGCATACAGATAATAAGTTGCATCACACTAAGTTGGAGGCTGACATGCTTTTTGAAAGAGTGGAGTGTTAAAAGTTTATGGGAAGTTTGACTTAACACTATAGTCTACACCATGCTCCCCAGGGGAAAAGACAAGGCTCCTTTAAAGCTTGGAAATGATGCTCCATTTGCATTGCATGGTATCTGAATATACTGGATTAAGTTGCTTTATGTGATGTTATGTGACTGAACGTAACCAAGTATAACCATATGGTCCATAAAGTAACTTGTGAAATAGACTTGCCTTACTCTGGGAATAGATGTTGCTCATTTACGATGCCCAAAATATTCTATGTCTGAATTGCTTGCAAGTAGTGCAAGGGAGCTCGGCTGTATTTGAGGCCAGTGCAGCAGCCAGACAGAATCCTGACACCAGTTCAGCTATAAAATGTACTTGTAGGTCAAAGATACAGAACAATCTGTATCACGCTGATTGCTGTCTTTAGTGTTTCCCAGTGCAGATCTGTTCAATATATAAGAACGCTGAATTACTGTTCCTGGTTATGTTAAAATGAATGCTATAAAGACTATCATATTATTCTGGTTAGTCCTCCAAGGGAAAGAATAATCTCAGAATTCAGTTCTCCTACACATCTACTCCAAGGATAAAATCATCTGTTTGAAGTGATCCAGATTAATTTCTCCATAGCCTTAGTCGCTGTCTGCTATCTTTGACAGCTAATTCTTTCCCATTTTTTTTGGAGTGTAGTTTAATCACGTAAAACTACACTAACACTTCTCAAATATTTTAAATGCCCACTATTTCTGGTTTGCTTCTTACAATAGTGATTTGTAAATCCTAGAAGCTTTCCTGACAAACCTTGAAAGACTCTACTAGCATTTCCGTGTTTGTCATTTTCAGTAGCAATTGGATGTTATGAAGTCACTAAGATGAACCATAATTACAAAGTTAAGACTCAGATCACAGTTACTCCAACAACCTGGATTAATCAGAATTTGGAGCCTGGGACTAGGCTATGACAAAAAGATACAGAAGTTTGAAATGGGGTGCTCCCCAGGGTTAAAGAAGGCTTGGATCTAGAATTTTCATTCAAACCTTTTGCTAATATCTAAATATTTTTACTTCAAAGAATGGCTGGGCATAGCTGAATACAAACAGCACACTCCTGTGAGAACAGAATTGGAGCATGTTGAGCAGTTGATAGTCAGCTGACTCTCCTTTCTTTGTTCTTCATTGCCAATAACACCCATGAAATTCATATTTTAAAATAAATAAAAGGACAGAGAAGAAAGAATAAATAATTTAATCAGTGGATTAATCTAATAATCTATGGTAATACTGGCAATAACCATTGTTGTTTTAAAGCATGATGAACGGTGCTGTTTTTATTAAATCTGCATGGAAAAAATGCATGCTCTGCTTCTTAAATATCTTAATGAAAATAGTTTTACTATCAGATACATCCTTTCCCAGTTGCCTTTGAATTAAGTTATACTAGCTAGAAACCAGTGACTAGGCAAGTAAATCAAAGGGAGATATTTCCGATGAATGTCCAGAGGCAGTTCTATATATTACATGTAACTCCATAATTAAAAAGTGTAGTCTAAATTCAAATATTGCATCAACTACCTGTTGACTTTATTAGATCGGTACTTCTTTATTACCTATTAGATTTTTGGAAGCCATCCATAAAGATCTAAACCCTGCTAAGAGTATAAACCTGGAGATGATGAACTCTATTTCATTATGGAGATTTATGCCTTTTACAAAAAAAGAGAATATTTGATATTAATAATAAAGATCTTTGCAAATTTCCTAGGGAGTTATTTGACTATATCATCTTGTGCAAGTTACTCTATTCATAACCAGTTTCGTGTGCTTTTAAAAGACTGAATATCCATCTTTTCTATTGTGTTAAGTAAGAGAGATTTTAGAAGTCATATATCTCTCTGTGGATGTGTGCTCGCATGTAAATGAGCATGTATGTGTAGGAAAGTGTCTCTACACTTCGTACTCAGTGAAGTGCCACACCAATCCACATACAACTCTGTTTTCTCAATTTTTTAACAGTCAGAGAGCGTTCCCACGGATGTCAGTGGTAGAAGTATCAAGCCCTGCTCATGAATGTTGGATGAAAAGACATAGAGATATTGGCTTCCCCACTGCTCCGGGAACTCATTTTTGAGACCTATTTCACCTCCAGAAGGAGCTGAGTGCCTGAACGATTTAGACTTAAGTTAAAGTGATGGGGATGAAATATAATTGTCTTACCAGATATTAAATTCTTATCCACATCTGGCACTAACATGCAGTGATGAAATAGGCAGGAAAAAGAGGAATTAGAGGTAAAGAAATGTAGGAATGGATATTCATTCTTAGAGGTATGCATCAAAACACTGAGTATTATGTCCTTTTCGCAGTATTTTCCACTGTCCCTCAGTTTCTTCCTAAAATATAATTTGAGCAGGTGGCCAGAAAACAAAGCAAGCAAACTCACGAGCAATTAAAAAAAACTTTGTTCCTGTTATTTCATATCTAAAAGTCCAATAGTAAGACACTAAGTGTGCAAAAAAAATGGAAATAAAGTTTTTTTGACCTTTGTCCTTTGGACATCAGCTAGGTCTTTTTTTCCCTACTGTGACTGATAAGTATAGCTAAAAGGGAATGAAGACATGCCAAGCATGTCCAAGTTCCTTATTTGCAAGCTTACTGTTTCCTTCCTAGAAAGGGAGAAACCTCTGCATATTACGTTATTAAGCTTCAGCTAACAAAAATGGTGCCTCTTTCCTCTTGCACATTACAGCAGACTGAGGATATGCAAATTATGAGACTATAGACTTATTTCCTCTTTTTTCATTAAATACGTATCTGTGAAGGAAACAGGCATAGCCAGGATTATTCCCATAGAACAATTTCATAAATTGCACGTGTTCTGCACAGGCTTTTAGGCACAGACTAAACATTCATCACTCCTTCCTTAGATTTTTTTCCTCAGGTCTTTCATTTTATTTTTCTCTCCCCTCTGGCTTGTAAAAAGTTGAGCCATTTCCTCCATAAAATAATGATCTTCCTAAAATAAGAAAGTAGAAGCTTCTGACAACTCTATATCATTATGGTATTCAAGCTGCATAAGATAATCGCAACATCTGTTTCTCTGTTAATTTTCCAAACCCTCACCTACTAATAATATGCTAGTTGGATGTTAAAACCAACTATCATGCTATCTGGATCCTTCTGATTAAATAAATGCAACAGGATGTGTGGCAGTTTTTGTTACAACATGAAATGAGGGGAAAAAAATAGATGCAAAAAGAATAAAAACAAAAATGGAGCATATGCAATCAATAAGCAAACATTAAAAGTAAACTCCAGAAAAAACAATTTTAAGGCCAGTAGTTTATCAGAACAGATTTGAGACACTCCATTTTTACAGTTACATCATTTGCAAGATGGTTTCTTGCTGGTTTTGAAATCATGTCTGACCAATAAGGTATCAGCTTGGTATTATTCTTTTTTACTGAGTGTGTCTAATGCTTGGTAAGATGTTCTCTTGCTTGACTTTGACATTTCACCCTGAATACTCGCATCCTGGGACTGCTTTTTATCAGTGGGCAATCATTTCAATGTTAGGAATACTGCAGTGAAGGCTCTTGTCATCTAGTCATGCCAGAACATTAAGAATGTTCTATTTCATATGGCTGTGAGCTTGGTTAATGCTTAGGAAGCAATACCTGGATTTGATAAATAATTTTCCCTAACTATGTTAGGGCCATAGACAAGACAAGAAGGAAAAAGAGACTGTCGCGACATCCATTTCTACGCCACACTTGAAAAAGACCTTTCTTCTGCTCAGTACATATAATCGACTAATGACTGTAAGTACCTAAGAATGGCAAACTGAATCAAACTGCTACTTTAACATCCTATCTCCCATGGTAGTGAGCAGCTGAAAGAAGCGTGTAAGAACAGAACAAGTAGACAGGTAGACAGTGTTACCTTCTCCCACGTTCTGACAACCTGCATTGTATGAATTTCGAAAGCCAGAGATGGTGTTCACATCTTTGTGTTGAACAGCCCTTGCTGGACTTTGCTTCTCTCAATTTCAATAATCAGTTTTTGAGTGCCTTTTCCTTGTGATCTCCACAGCTGTCTGGATGCTGCAGTTTGGAAGAATTCCTCTTATTATCTCCTCACCTTTTTTGCACTATTTAATGTGAAAAGTGAAAGTCATCTGCAGCTGTGTCATTCCTCTTCAACTCTGCATCTAACTTCCAACTGATTTTAAAATGCACATTCCCCTATAACCCTAATATCTCCCTTTGTCTGTAACTGGCTTTATGAATGAAGGTGCAGTGATTAAATTACAGTGATGACATGCATTGACTTCTTTGCTCTGCATTGTGGTGTATGACAGGGTTTGTTATCTAAAGCCTCTCAGGATATTAATTGTCTGAAATAATCCTGCAAAAATAAGTTCAATTTTTAATGATAGAATTCTAAGTATCAAAATACAGCTGAGAATGGAAAAAAATTGAATGAAGTAGCAAACTAATATGATAGAACACCTTCTAATTACAATAACACACTCCAGGGCTCAAATTATCAAATGATAATTTACACCTAGGTGATTTGACAGCACTCGGCCTTTGGCCTTCTGCCTAACAACACAATAGGCGTAAATCATTACCAAGTGATTCACACCCTGTCATGTCTTATTGCTTAATTAATTTGTCTAAAAGGCTTTCCATGAGAACTTATAGCAAATGCCTTTGTTGTACATCTTTTAGTATGGGGGTCAGTACCTGCCCTCTCTGTCATTCTCAGCTCTCATTTCAGCCTCCTGTGTTTTAAAAGTGTCCATCAAATTTTTGCTTTCACCATGCATTTAAGTTTATACTTGCATTTTACGCTCTCTTCTTTTAGGTAAGTTCATCTGGTGTTCTACGACTGCTGTATCTGTGGAACCATGGATGGAGGTTAAACACATGCTGAGCTTAAGACTGCAGAAAGCCTAGAACAATTGATCTTATGGGTCACTTGAAAATTGCACTCAAGCAGTTAAGACGTTATTTTTGTTAACTACTAACTATATGTTCACTCAAGCAGGAATATCAACCTCATATATAATCTTAGAACAAGTAAAACTATATTGTTGAGGTAGACATTAAATATTTTGAATATAAATAATGTATAGTATACTCTTGCAGTGATCCAATTCTAAGCCCCATCAGTGTTCTGAAGAATAATAAATCTGATGATATAAAAAAGCAGTTAAACAAATTCATGGAGCATATAACTACGGAGAGCCGTTAGACAGGATGACCCAGCTGTAGCCTCGAGTCCTTAAACTACTAATGGCTGAAAACCAGAATGATTATACATCAGGAAGGTCACTCTAGTGCTGCTTTTATACTCTACCCTTAAATTCACTTTTGACTCCTTTAGTTGGGAGGATGCTAGGTTAGATAGATCAAACATGCTGAAAGGCATATCTTACATTCCTATGACACTGATAACCAGAATTTCCCAAGGACTGTTTTCTGCTAGAAAGACAAAGAAATTACAAGAAATGTTCCATAACCCTTTGTAATGCCAGTATTTTTTCTAGGTGTTTACTCAGGACACACAAGCCCTACCCAATCCCCCAAAAACGCTTCCTTTACTGAAATAATTTACTCATTATACAGGCTGCCTCTCCTGGAGATAAGGGAACAAACAATATGTGACAGGTCCTTGCATCCAGAACAGTCTTTGTTGGAAGATGCTCAGGATCTGGAATGATAAGCATGGCACAAAACTGAAGGTAGGAGCCATAAACACATGTGACAATCAAGGCAAGGGAAAAGCTGGAGATCTGAATTACATCTTTGAGTAAGCAATGGTCTCCTAAGGAAAAGCAATTCTGTGGTAATTTTTCTTCTACATTCCCCTTGTTCTAAATGTTAAGGGTTGTTTGTTTTTTTTTTTTTTTTTTTTAATAATATTATTGCTCTTGTAAATTAAAATAATAAAAAAAGGAATAATTTTTAGTGAGTGAAATAGCTCTGACTCAAAAGCTGAAGTCCTTTAGCTATTTTTGCAACAACAGGCACAGTGGGAGGGCCAGCAAGCCACCAGTGTGCCTCAGCACTTCTTATAAGTCAAATAATGATGAGCTGACTTCATGTCTATTCAAATACTTGGCCTTTCTTTCTTTGACTGTCACCTATAACTAAGCAAATATTTAATGATAACTTGCTTGTTTTGATTTTACTTTACTGTTTGTAATTTTTTCATGACGAGATCATGATTTCTCTCAGACTTTGCTTCACGGCTGAATAGTAACTGGGCTGGAAAGTGTCCTTGAATATCTCAAGCCATGGAACAGTCATTATTGGTTTTTAATGTCTGTGCAGGTGAATGCAGAATCAAGTTTCTGTCCAAGCAGCATTTGTTTTCTTGGATACATCTCCAATTCTTGTTAGAAATTATATTTTGGGAAACCATCAGTTTAAGGAAACTCCACTGCCAGTTTATTGCAGACGGAAGAATGGACACAACTTGGGAAAAACAGAGATCAGCTAAATAGCTGAATAGTCATAGGAATCCATGGAATTTTCACTTCTATCTTTAGATGGGATACCCTCCCAGACACACAGAGCAGCAGTGAAACACCTGTCCCTAAGGAACTAAATCAAGACAATTTGTGTATACCATAGAGATCACTTAAGAGCTTTGGGATGGTTAAAACTTGCAGAGTTTGACCCAGCGAGTGAGGACTGAAACTCTTTTAATCTCAGAGATACCCCAGAGCTCTTCTTTGATTATTAATGCTATTAATATAAGTAACAAAGCAGTGCTAGGGATACAAAAAATAGAAACAAGACTACATTTAACTTCCAAGCATCTTATTTCTCCTTATTGAATTTTTCTCTTTGAAAATGAAAGTTCACTACCTGCAACCTATCTTTTCTCAAAATAAACACCTGCAAACTATGGAAATTTACTTCACTTCTTTGACAACTAATGAAGGAACATCTGGGAACTGCAACCCAGAAGTTGGGATTTTGATTGCAGGGGAATATAAATTGTTTCCTTAAATACAGTGTCAAATTAAGACTGCTTTCTGAGAATACCCCTTATCAAAGGTACTTTCTTTTTAATACTTAAAAAATGCAACTATTTCTTAACTCAAATTTCAAATGAACATGTTCCAACAAACACATTTACATTTTTTCTCGCCTACGTTTATTTGCCCTGTCAATAACAAACAGAGTTTTCATCTTTCCACTTATCTGAGATTGAGTTTCCTGATAAGACTATGTTTTTATACATATTTGTGTAATGGTAAAATCAGGATGCTGATGTCAGAATTTGGCTCTCCTTGTTTACAAGTATGTTTACTCTAATTACGTAAGGGTGACTGGGACATATCTTCAATTGTCTTTCAGCAGATCAACGCTCACTGTTGTCTTTGTAGCCATTTGCTTCAGAGCCTTATGAAGGTTTCTTGTGTGTCCTGTTTTGCACAATGGAAAGGATGCTGCAAAGTAATAGATAATTAAGCCAATTGTGCAGCAGGATGCTTTGAAGAGGCAGGGGATTATAGCAGCCCTGAGTGTTATTAAACCTGTTTTAATTCAATAGAAGAAACTCGTAGAATTGACATAACTTTTCAAGAAGTTAAGGAATATATACCAGGCAGGCTGTGCACAATGCAGACATGCTCAGCAGTGCTAGAGGATGGTTTGTTTGTCTAGACCTAATCACAGTGATGGATGGATGGAAACCATTAAAGTAATTTCAGGTTGTGAAGTGCATGTTTCTGGTGTTCTGGTCCACCAAAAAAAATAAAGAGCTAATAACCATATTTTCTATTTGTTTACTTTCATATAATCTCTGCAGTAGGATGTTAATTTTATTTTCCTGCTGTTATATCTCCTGCTTTGCATCATGGGTACCAACTGAGGGTATGAATACACTACCACAGTGGTCCCTCTTCACACAACTTCTTTCAGTAGAAGCTGGGCAAAAGGAGGTCACAGGCTGACTCCTGCAGCCCATTCCTTCTGTCTTGCTATTGCTGTTGCCTGGTAATATGGCTGCTCCTAGGAGACCTCCTTAGCCACATCAGTGCAAAGCTGGTGGGTTCATCTGAAGGAGGCCAACCATCTAGTTCATTTTGTCTCCAGTAGATAAGGCAGGTCATTCCATAAAGGAATTCCAAAACAGGTCTTTGGAAAGGGAAGATCTAATGAAGGAGTGATAAAGAGTAATGGTGGGGCAGCGCGGGGTGGCTGATCTTCCTAGGTGGTACAGCTGTATCATGAAGGGGAGACAAGAACAATCTCAGAACTTGAGCAGTCATGAAACCAAAGTTTTTGTGGTTAGGAATAGCTTTTCCAAGACAGGAATGGCTGTAAAATACATCATTAATATTTTGAAGGAACAGCAGGAAAAATCCCCTCTTGATTCTGAAGATTTCTTGTTTACAGCTTTGTCAAATATTTAGGTTGTCTGGGGATCTACTGTATAAGGTAGCCAATTCAACCATTGGTTTTAGCAGTTGTCACCTAATAGTTTTATATCATCTGTATGTGGTTCCTACAGTGCAGGAGAACATGACTTGGAGATGGTAGATGTCTACACTTTCTAAGAAGTCAGGTGAGCAGGTCACATATTTTACCACCATTAAATATCTTTGCATTTAGCAGGGACCTTCCTGAACACTAGCCAGCCCAAATGACCTGCTGTGCTCAAGTGAGGCATCCCAGGTTACCAAGATTGGTTGTTTAGCCCGAAGGCGGGCCAACCCATGGAAATACATAATATTGCATAAAATATACAGACAAGCCCAATGGTGATGATTTCAAAGGCAGTTGTATAGACATCTAGCTGTCCCTTTCATTCCTTTTATTTTAAAAAAAGGAAAATTATTCAGTGCCATTTCATCCCCTACAACTGTTGGAAAAGTACCCATGAGTCTGACTATCAAGTTAAAAAGAAATTTTATGGGCACTGCCCAGAATCTGTCCTTGATTAGCCAGGGCAACAGAGCCTTTATGAAAGGTTTTCTTTTTTCCTTCTTTTTGTCTTAAACTTTAAAAGGCAAGCCCTTTAAGCACTTACGCAGCTGCTCAGACAGTAGCTTGCTCTGTCAGACAGCTTAGCCCACACTTGCTGGCTTCCCTTATCTTAATGCTGAGCTCTTCAGTAGTAATGTTGAGTTCTCAAACCATAAGCCACTTTTGATGTTTTTATTAAAAAATAGCAGGTCTGGGTGGTTGGATTTTGAAGATGCATATATCTCCTGTTACTGATTTACTTATTCTTAGCCTTAAAAAATGCACTGAAAGGTATTGTTAACTGCAGGAAATTGTTTATTTCCTTGACCTCTGAAACCCCAGTTCTTGCATGGATCAGCCTCATTTCTGCTCATTTCACAGAATGTTCCAAGCATAAAGCAATAAATGCAGCTTTCCCTGGTAAAAGAAGCATCTCTGCTATTTGCCAACACTGTCTTTAAAAAACAACAACTGAGTGGTAGTTTTCTTTACTCTGTTTCTGAATTCAGATGATCCCTATTTTGCGAGTGTACTGACTCAACCAAAAAAAGGGAATGAAAACAAAGCAGTCTATATTGAAAAGTGGAAGATGACAATGTATTCAGGGAGACTCTCCTTTTGATTTTTATTTCAGTGCAGGGGTAAGTTTCTATTCATTAGACCAAATTTTACTGTTGTTAAGCTAATCAAAGGCAGTGTGACTATAGAACTGCAACTGAATTTCACAAGAGTGACATGGCACAGTCAGAAAGATTAGCTTGTAAATCCTCTGTAAAGTCTATACGCAGGACAGTCAATAGATACTTTTAACAATGTCAAAATAGAATGCAATGTTTGAGCAATAACAGGGTCTCCATCATTTTTTCAGTTTGAAGAGAAATTCCAGATTAGAAGTGCCCTTTAAGATTCATTAAACCTTTGGGGCTCATTTCCTATGTTAGGACCCAGGATACTCCACAGTTTACATGGAAGCCTTGCTAATGAGAAGGTTCATGCAGTACGACCCAAATGTGACATGAGAATTCAGCTTGACCTCTGAATTGTACCCTGGTATCTGTCACCAGGACTGCCCTAGCTCTGGCCACTTTTGATTAGGAGATTTATCCAAGGGTTTATGATAAATATTTTTCCTGCTCATTTATTTTATTCTTTCTCATTGTAGTTAATATTACTGTAGAAATAGAAGCTGAAAAGAGTTCATTCAATGCAAATGCTTGACAAGCACCTCTAAATTGTGATCATACCAAATTTGCATGCCTGCCATCTGCACATAAAAACCTTGTCTTTGCTCCAGTGAAGCTGACTTACTGAACTTACAGTCTCTAGATTTGTACATCTCTGCACCATTGCATGGTTATTTGTGTAGACACAGACAATAGGAATAGCAGCAGCTGTGCGTGTCCATCTGAGGGCAGAATGCACTCTTAATCTTTAATAATAATAGTGGCAATATGTAACATTTAAATAAGCCTTTTCATCTTCAAAGTCCTCTGCAGGCACACAGATTCACCCAACATCTCTGGGTGAGATAGCATCATTTTACAGAAACAGTTAGGGGACAAAGAAAAACAGTGCAATTTGCCCAGGGCCAATTGTGGGATCATTAGCAGAGGGATCATTATGAATTGGCATTACCTGGAAACTTCGTTTAGAGACCATCAGAAAGAATAACATAGGAACATGTGTTCCAAGAACCACAAAGAGAGCTGACGCTGTTTGTGTGATGCTGTTCTCTCCTAAGAGTTTACAGGGATATATCCCAACAGTTTACCTCTCTAACAAGAGAAAAAGAGGGAATTTTTAGCCAGTGAAAGTCTTCCAGAATTCTCCTGTTGGTAGTTCAGGGGGTCGCATAGTGTATTGCAATGTAGATTAGATCCATTTGTTGCAGAAAGGTGCAGCATACTGCAGTGAAAGTGAAATATCACCTGGGTTTTGCTCCACTGCACATTGATTTAAACGACGTTGAATTAAACTGCAACAATCTAGAGACTTCGGATCAAGCCATCCTCCTATAAATACATGATCAATCTTTTTATTTTTAAGGGATCCTGTTTTCATAGGAGCAAATTCCTGTGCAAAGACTGAAATGCAAAAGAGTATCAAAACTGTATCACAGTAGCAGAAATACTAGTGCACTGCGTCCTGGATTGTATCTCTCTCAGAAACATGATGTGTTTTTGATATAAGCTTTGGGAAATACTGTGGACAAAAAGACTTTTCAAAAGCAAAGAATAAAAATAGTCTTATTCAAAATTTGATTATAACAGCTGAAAAAAGTCCCACCCTCATCTTTATTAGCCTGCTATTCAATCCACATGAAATGAAGACATCATAACATTGCTATTATCACCCCACTGGCTGTGGAGTGGTAATAAATGGAAAGAAATGTATTACATACTATCCAAGAGACCTGCTCCTGAAATGCACTGAGCTTCTAATTCCAAGCCAGGAGTCCTTTTAGCTCTCCTTAACCTCAGTGACAAATTTGGGCTCTCGAGAGGTAGTGATAGCACATCTGGCAACATAGGGGTATGGCACCTGAACACTATGTGAAAAATAAAAATGTCTATTTTGTCTAGGATTTGTAAATTGTATAAGGTTAAGGATATTCTGCAGGAAAGAAGCACATTATCCTTCCAGAAGTGGATGTACATTCTCCTGTAAAAAAAATCTTTAACATACTCTTCTAAGTTTCTTATGAGAATAAATACAAAGTAGACACATATTACTCCAGCAGTACAATACTGACTGGATTTTTTTTTTTTCCCCCTAAGAAGCTACATCTAGAAATCTTATCATCTAGGGTGCTGTTGCTTTTCTCCTGTTCTTTATTTATAGGAGACAGCTACAGCATACCACCCACTTTCTAATATTCCTACAGAAATGGCAACCATCTGGGTGCTGGGGTGGGTGCACTGAGCCCTAGGGTGCCTTTAGCCAGTTCACTTGAAATCTCGAGTCTGTCCTGTCCTATCACCCAGCAGCAATGGAACATTTGTTCCCCGAAGGGCCGGCACGCTGCCAGCAGCAGGTGTTAGGCTGTCCTCTGGGATGAAGGCAGCAGGCATGAGCACTGATGTGTGCCTATGACAAGATGTTGCAAATCTGCTCTCATAGAGACGCTGACAGCATCTGGGACAGTGTTGTGAGTCACCATTCTGTAACCATTAAAAACCAGTTGCCATTCCTTTCATAATAATAAATTAAAATATCATTCCAAAGCATGCTGGTCTCAGGAAGAAAATTAAAGAATGCATGTATGGATAAACACATGCGTGCGCACTTGCACACAGTCTGCTTTACAGCATGTATTATCAGTGTTCAAGTGATTGTGTCTTAAATTAATAGCTATAGTTGTGAGGATAGGTTTGTGGCTACTATTAAGACTGCATGTTTAGATTTTCTTAAAGGAAATACAATCAAGTAGAAAATCTTTAAGAGTCAGTAAAAAAGTTACAAACACCATTAGGAACATATATCCTTTTGAATTAATGATTTTATAATTAATAGATAATTCTAACAAAATTGCCCCTATTAAGTCCAGATCCCTAAACCATTTGAGTTTTCAATTTTTTTTACATAAGCTGAAGTTGTGCTGCTTCTGCCTATATTCAAAGCTAAGGAAGGTATGTGGCATTTTACAAGAACAGGATTTATATAAATATCTGCATGGAAACAATAATAGATTAGCAGTAGCTGTCTGTTTCCAAAATGTCTGTTTTGAAAATGCTTGCAGAGATCTATAGGCAGGTGCACAGATATGACCTCTTCCCATGGAGATCGTATTTTTCTACTTCAGTTTATAGTGGTTTTGAATATGAATAAAACATGTTTTAAAAATTCTAAAACAAGCCGTACAGCAAATATCCAAATAATGCTGTCCCTTGATTTCTCTGGAGTCTTGTTTCAGCCTGGCATGTGTATCTTCCTAGTGATCTAAATCCGAGACCTTCCACCTTATTGACCTTTCTTGAATATAACACATGGGATTGACAAACTCAGTGATTGAGCCTCCCTTTGACTAGTGGTCTTTTGTCAGCAAGGCTACTGCTTTAATTTGGGCTGATCCTGACCTGGTTCAGATCAATGGCAGAACTGTTAATGATGTCAGCAGAGCCAGGATTTCACCCTTGCCCTCAACACTTACAATGGTTAGCATTATCATGATGGAGTTTTATAAGCAGTGCTCATCAACATGAGGGGCTTCAGAAAGAGAGAACTCATACAAAGGTCGATGCCTCAAGTCGCTTTAAATCCAACACTGTTTATCCCAAGTAGCTTTTATCGTCATTCCGTTCATGCTCAGTCTCTACTTTGCTTAACAATCCAAGCAGTTGTTCACTGCTTTTAGTCTACCAAATAAGTCATTTGCTCACCTGCTTCCCTTTACACTTTCCTGTAAGCAGGTTTGCCTATTAATATCCTGTGCACTGCTGAAGACCTGACACATTTTCACCCCATTTTGGTGAAAAATAAGTTATTCCTTCAAAGACAGATAAGAGTTGGTTTCAAATGGTCCATCTGGTGGAAATACGTTTCACTTTTTGCCTTCTCTCTCTTTTACTTCCCTGTTTCTAAATAAAAATTTTTTTTTTTCCTCACAAATGAAACCAGGGTTTTTCTGACAGTTTTGAAGAAACCAAAATTATTTGTTAGTACAACAGATTCAGTCAATAATTTGGTAAAAAAAATTCAGAAAATATTGTAAATGGCAAAACAGTTTTTTCTGGTCCTTTTCAAAATAAAAATGTCTGATTTCAGGAATGCTGATACTTTTTGGTTAACAATATTTTAGAATTTTCCCTCAGAAACAAGTATTTTTCATTTAAAATTTGACCTAAACCTCTAAGAAGACAAGAGTCTCTAGAAATTTTAAATGATATAAAAAGGAAACAAAAGAATTCATTTAAATTTAAATTATGAATTCAAGGATGACTTAGAGCAATTTTAAAAAAAATTTGTTTTGTGATGGAATTGAAAAATCCATTGATCACTCAGCTATTTTTTGCAACGTATGGCAAACACGGAAAACCAGAGAGCCAACTATAGTGGCAAGATGCAACAGCACCCCCCACCCAAGGTATTATCACCATACACTAAGCTAATCGGTTACCTATAATACTACTACTGACTTTAAATCTAAGTCAGACATATCAACATTGCTCCATAGTTATTACAGTGCTTTCAGCATAAACACCTAGTAAGACAGAAAATTAACTTCCTTATGAAATGGAGGAGAGACAGAAAAACAGACAAAAATATTAAGTGCAGCTTTGAACCTCTAATGTTTTTGTAGGATTAGCTGCTGGGTATGTGTTTAACTACATAATGACATCAAATCCAAAAGGTGCCAATTACCAGTCACCCCTTTGACCTCTGCTAAAAATTGGTGTCAGGCACCTCTCAGGTCACAGTTCTTTTGATATTTTTAGCTGAACACTGAAGTTTTCCTTCAGTCTCCCACATTATTCACTCACCTGTTATGTGTTTGATCAGATTGTCGAAGCCAGGCATGTGAATTTGTGCAAGTACATATGCACACATCAACGTTTGAAAATCCGGCCCACAGTTCAAATGAAAAAAAACCCCCACAATCCTATTCCAATGTGAATTCTACAAATACCCCTGAGAAAGCTGAATGATTTATTGAAATGTTTGACAAAGAAACCACATGCAGCGTCGTTTTGATGCATTAGATGTGGGTCTGCTTTTTTTGAAGAAAAAGCTTTTGCTGTAAATCAGCAGTATGAAGAATTAAAACATGAAAACAAAAGCATGTTATTTAAAGAACAGCCTGTTCCCTAAACTGTTACTGTGCTTGGTGCCAAACCACATTTTGTGATATATCATGTACAACCTCCTCTTGCATGTTTTACTGTTATGCTTTATATGACTTGGAGTGAGAAAACCCTGATAGTTCTGTCTTAGACTTACCACTGCCATCAAAGACAGGTCCACTCATAGATCTGGATCACAACATGACAGCTTCCTCCAAGGATGATGACTCTAAAAGAGGTGGAAAAGTGTTTGTTTACTTGGCAATGTTTATGAAAAGAAATCTGAGTTAACTAGAAATGTGAATTTACAGTGGATCTGTTACCCTTCATAAAACACTTGGTGGACGCAGAATGACAATGACCTTGCTTGCAAAGTGCAACACATACAAAGTAGGGCCACTTCATTCTCATGCAGGCCTAGAAGTAAATGACAGTGACCTAAGCCTGAATATGAATTTACAGCATATCAACTATAGTTACCACCAGTATGCAAGCAAGTCTGTAGAGGTAAAAGTGAAATAGTTTATTTCATGCAGGGCTATGTTATATTTCATTTACAATGGAGTAAAAATAAGCACACAGGCAACTTCTTCAGAACAGCTCATGTCCACCAAATTCACACTTAAATCTATGCTGGAATGTTTTGTTTATATGCCTCTATCCTCCATCACCACATTTACACTAATCCATTTTCAAAATTCGTACTGATTAATTTTCCAAGAAATACCTGAGAGGACAAGCCTAACTTTCAGTACTGTGGTAGAGGGAAGGGTTCAGCAGCCTTTTATAGATCTTGTTTCTAGTCTCTCAGTGAACAAACCCTAACTCAGAGACACTCACAAGTAGGAAAAAACAGGTCTGACAGGTTAGCAAGTTAAAAAAGGACTGGAGCTGTTTGCACTGAGGGTGATGCAGACACTCAGAAGAAGGTATTTCCAAGAGTAAATCTTTCTATGCCTTTTATAAAAGGATTAAATGAAAGTGAAATAGAAAGTTAGGAATGCTCATTCATTCATCCCTATTGCCTAACAACTTTCCCTTTTGAGAAAGGCCTTCGTCCTGCCTGAGCTCAAAGCACAGAAAAATATGTGTGCTCTAAGTAAAGCTGGAGAAGGTAGAACAGCTATTCTTGAGATGGCTCCAAAACAGCTACTTCTGATTGCTTATAATCTTGCCAACTCAGCCCTTTGGGCTGAAGTCCTCCAAGTTGCAGAAAGCTGTCTTTGGCTGATTTGGGCAAATCATTAGCCTTTGAAAAGGACCACATCAAACAGTGTGATCTTGGTAGCTGCAGCTCTGGTCTGTTGCAAGCCATTTTGGGTCAGCATCATGTTTGTCTCCTTGCTCAGCTGGCAGTGTGAAAGGCAAAGCTGCCTTATGCAAATACAGAAGAACTTGTCTCATGTAAAGTAACTGGGGCAAAGAGCCTGAAGGAGTCATAGCCTAGCACTGCAGGCTGGTGGGTGAAAAAACAAAACTGAGATTCGAGGTGTGGGGAGACTGAATAAAGACATGAGAACTGGGGCCAAGGACCAAAAAAGACTGAATTCTGGTAGAGAGAGGAGGCAAACTGAAGGAGGATCTGGGACCAAATATAGGAGGGAGCACCACTAGGTGGAAGAAAAGAAGGAAAAGGCTGGCTATGGAAAGGATGTAAGCAGAGCAAACTGCAATTGGAGGCCAATGGGGAAAGCATGTGTGAAAGCTGCCACTCTTGTTAACTGCTTCATTATCTCAGATAGAGAGATCCATGCTATGGTACGAAAGGTCCCATATTCAGGAGTGACCCACAGGGTTGTCAGTGTGATGCAAGATCTGTTTTCCATTTTATTTATGAGCCTTTTAGAAAGATGACAGGCAGGAACTATACTAAAAATATATATTTCAATGCCAAGGACTCATGGGAAAAGAGATTACAGAATCAATATTACTCCTTCAGTTGAAATTGATCTCTCCCTGTCCATATGCATTATATCTTTAATAACACAGTAGTGATCTAGTTTTTTCTACAAGTCTCTTGCCTTACTCCTTGCATAGTTCTGACCTACTCTGGGATGAATCAGGGTTGTATAGCAAAGTAGACTCTTCTGAATCTCCACATATTGAGAAACTGGAGGTAATAAATGAGGTAGCAATTCCTGGAAGTGATAGGAAAGTTAAATCCACTTAAGATTGAGATCTGGATTCTCTAAGTGCCATTACTAAAGTCATCATGTGCTGACAGGCAAGTCACATAGTCAATGATATATGGTCACTTACGTGTACCTCATGTTCAGGGGACCCAAATTGATACTCAAGGGTTGGGTACATTGAAGTGCTGAACTAGCTGAAGCTGAGGACAAAAGAGGGCCACGCTAGGAACACGTAAAGTTTTACTTGGGTATTTCCATAAAACATTTACAATAAACTCAAGTGTCACTAAAAAAGCACTATTAACTATGAGTACACTGAAAAGATATTTTTTTTTTAGATACACTGAAAATAGAAAGTAGCCAAAATTTGAAATTCTCTTTTCTACATATTATTACTGTGAATTCAGTGGTTTTCAAGGAGCAAAATGACTGACTTCAGTAACTGATTAATGTCACTCAGGTGATCTAATTGCTCCAGATTTTTACCTTGCTGCATTTTAAGAAAATAATGATCATAAGAACCCATTTTCTGTAGTTAACCCCAAATTAGTGTATTAATATGAAGATATAATGGTAAGTATTCTAAAAAATTATAATCTTATGTCAGGATGCTTTTCTTTTTTCTTTCCATATCTCATTTCCCTTCACCTTCTGGTGGTATAACAAAAATAAATTAAATCTTGTTTGTCACATATATAAATGTTACATATATAAATGTTACTGTAAAAAGTGCTGTAAAAGAGCTGAAGAGGAAATTAATAAGGCCTGGGACCACACATTAAACTGTAAGGAAAAACAGAAGTATGTCTGTACCACCTACCTTATATGTGAATTAAAAAGCCACTCAGTCAAGTAAATGTAGCATAATGCATACACAGAAGTTGTGCAATCTTAATTTCAGCTTTCTGATGTTTCAATCTTTGAAGTCCCCTGTCCTTTTAACATTCCTTAAATGTTATTTCTCTGTAATTACTGTGTTTGCAGTGAGAGATTTGTTTTCCCAAATGGAATGATTCCCTATCAGACCAGAGTGGGAAGAGAGAGGCTCTGGGAAGGAGAGAAAAGCTGCAGGATTGTAGCTCACCTGTTCAAATCTCACGCGTGTGTGGCAGATAATTTGGACCAAACTGGAAGATTTTTCCTCAAAAATATTCATTCCAGAAGAAGGATGTCTTCACCTGGAAGAAATCACAGAAAAGAGCTGCTGTAACACTTTATTCATGAGTAGCTGCATGTGCTGCCCAGTCCATAACCTTGGGTAGGGCCATAGTGAAGGCACACCCAGCTTAAGAGGGGAGCAAGTGTGCATTGCACAAGAGTGACCACTGGTGGATGAGGAAAACCTTATAGTTTATGAGACGGCTTCAGTGAACTGTGTTTATATTACGGCTGGGCGAAGGTGCAGCATTTATGCTCTTTTTTTTCCCAAAAAAGGGAAAACCACAGAAAGAAATTGAGACGAAAAGGAAACAAGTAAACAAATGTGGTTTTACAGAAACTGAGGGACAATTTATCCTCAGCACAGCAAGCAAAAACTTGGAAAACATTTGGAAAAGTCAGAAAACAAGTTAAAGTTGGTTGGCAGACTCTGACAGAGCTGACAGCTAAAACTACCCCTGGCATGTTGACAACAGTGTGGCATCAATCTGTGTGTAACAACCTATCCTTGAAAAACTCCATCCTGGATTTAAGCTAGCACTTCCTAACCTTTTTTCTACCCAGCCTCCAAACTGCAGCGCAAAAGAAGTTTTCAGACATGACTTTTAACTAGCTTATGAGCAGAGGCCTGTCCACCCTCCCGCCCCATCATGGTGGCAGCCTCCAGCCACACTCCCTCAGGGGCCTGGCTCCCTCCTTCCCACCTCACTGACTGGCAGAGGCCTCCCCTCCCCAGTTCCCCACTCGCCTCCTCACCCTGGGTCTTGCACCTACCCCGTGTTCCCACTTTCTTTCTTCAGGACATGTTTCTGTCCCCTGAAGCAAGGCATTGGCAGGAAGATGTGGAGTGTCATGACAACATGGCTTCCCTTACTGTAACCCAACCCACTGTAGGCCGTGTGCTGCCTGAGGGGACCCTGAGCACCCTTTCCCCACAAGGTTAGTAGTTATTGTTGTCAGTTTATTATACAGCTGCATTAGTTGTTCACACAAAGGTCAGCACTTGAAACGTGTGGCTGCTTGTGCCTGCTCCATGTGGGAGGAGGAAGCAGCCACAGGAGTTTGTTTGCTATGGCTGCTGGGGGAGGGATGGGGTTGTCACACTGTGTGAGCCTGAAAGCCCCTCCTGTCCTTAAAAGCCACATGCATGTTGTTGCATGAATGTATATAAATGAATGTCATGACACTGCCTTCTGTGAAATTTCCAGCTGCATTCACTCTTTGCTGGTAATGGCCAAGGCATCCCTATCTCTGTACAGCTGTAAGGGCTTGCTCTGCCTCTTAGCAAATTATTGACCATTAGATCTCACCTGAGGTGAGGTGGTAGCAATAACCCCAACCAGCCTTTACCACCTGCATTTTCAGTCCCAAGAGTGGGTTTAAAAGGTTGTTTTCAAGCAATGATCTCACATACTGCCATATAAGATGCCACAGAATTTATTCTTTCTGCATTGTTACTACACCTTAAAAATAGTCTTCTGTTTTGAGACCCTTCAGTGTTCTCAGATTATCTGTATTTATACAGTTCTTCTGGTCCTAAAATCCCTATGTGTTTAGTTGGATGATACACAGATAGCCTGAGTTGTCAGTCACTCTCTTCATCTCTCCTATCCATCGCTTGGGAGGCTCACTTCAGTTCTATATACTTCTTTATATAATATCCCCAAGTGATTCAGCTCAAACACCTCAAATACATTAAAGACATCCATATGTAAAATGCCAGCTTCTATGAGGATGCAGCCAAAGGTTGCACTGCACAGCTTATACACATACTATAATGACCATATTATTTTGATTAAAAAAGAAAGCTGTGCTTTCTCAGTCGTGGTATGCCTAGCTATCATTTGCTGCTGCATGCCATGTTGAGGTTGATACTTAGCAACTGATGGGGGGAAAATGAATTGCTAACATCTGTTTTATCATTTTTTGATGAATGAAAAAACCAAATAAAGACCTTATTTGTGCCTGGATCATTCAAAACAATGAAATTTACACAGACTGATGTCATCATGTGTTGCATTTCTAGCGAACAGCTTACCAAATGATTTTAGAGATATTGCTAAAAGAAAAAAACCTCATATATAATGCCACATAGACAACCTGACATCCAGCCCAGCAGATTGCAGCCTTTGGACACTTGGCTGTTGTGTCACTGGTCACGTTATTACACATATTGAGGCATCTATCAGAAAAATGAAGATTACTTTTCTTTCCAATTTGTCATGTGCTAGAGCCATGTGAATAGTGGGTCTGTTTGGTTCCCAACTGCAAAAACAAATAAAAATTCCATCTTTAACACTTAGGAAACTGTCTATTTTTAGTTTGGTTTCCTATAGAAACAAGGCATCTGTGATCAGGCTGTCTCTGTGCATGTATCTGTCCTTGTGTACCCCCTAATAATTCTTGAATCTTGTGGCCTTTTCTAACCAAGTGTGACAAAATGACAGAAGTTTCAAGGTAACTGGGTTCTGATAAATTTCATGAAAATAAGTGGCCAGGTAGGTGAACAAAAGAATTTGATGTTGCTCAGCTGAGGGAAGGCTGCAACATGAACTTACATCTTATGAGCCTCCAGAGAATCCATGAAGGTGAGAGCTGCAGTAAATAGTACCACTATGAAGAAAAGCTTCTGTCCAAGGTCACACTTTTATGCACCTCAAATTCATAAGAGACCAGGTTTAATTCATTCCACTGCTCACACAACTATTTGTTTAATACTTGCAGAGGCCCCCCTTCATTCCTCAGTCAAAAGATTAGAGTAAATTCTCCCCTTTCCCTGTAACCAGCAAAGAATCTATTCCCATATGTTTTCAAATTTGACCTGTCATTTGGGTCAGAGGATCAGGATCATGTGATACTAGTCTATGAAATTAAAGCTCTGCAAATGGTGTAGACTTCTGCATCAGAAAGCTTCAGGGAATGCCTGGAAGCAAGACGACTTTGGGAATTAACCAGTGAGCCCTGCAAGGAGAAGAAAATGTAGAACTCAGCTCTCCTTTTTAAGCTGGCAATTAAAATATGTGAGCGTATTAGAGAAATAAATGTTAAAGATGTATTGGTTTTGGTTATTGAGAGAATCAAGAGGAGAAATAGAAACAGTAGCAAGGCATGATGCTGAATAGACCTTGGTATGGAAGCGTTGCCAGTTTAGATTATCTTGTTCCTTTTTTGCTGAATCCATCTCTCGCTATGTCTTCAGTCTTCCCAATATTGTCCAGAGCTGGAACACAACCAGCCATAAAAGGGGTCTTTTGGGGTAAGGGAACTGGAACAGAACATAGAGTAGTTCATAGTACATATGTAAAGTTTACTTAGATTGCAGATTAGAGATGTTCCAGTTGACTTGGTGCAGGCTAACTGTAGAACTGGAGTCACTGAGGCAGAAGGTAAAGACACTCCTATCTCTCTTTCTGAGCTGGATCTGAACCTGTACAGCTATACTTCTGCAATTTTGCATCCAAATTAATAAGCTCTATCCCCAAGGCAGAGCTCCTTCTGGATCTGTTTTGTCTAAGTACTATGTAGAGGCTTACTGGTCCAAGCTGGTGCTTGCTTGGGGCTATTTGCACTGTGCTCTACTGTACAATGCAACACATAACAAGACGTATGAGGAGCTGTGACTGTAGATGGAGTGTTACTAGGGGAGATAGCAAGGCTAGCAAACTGGGGAGAGCTGCAGCTTCCACTTTCCCTGGAGACCAAATGTTTTTCAAACCCTGCTAAGGTCTGCAGAGAAATCTCAGCTGAATTGTAGCTTTTTCCCACTTTCTAGGCTTATAAGAACTCAACATCCTGGGGGACAAATAAGCCTTTCAGTATGGAAATGGTCTTCCTAACAAGAAAATATCCCGGCTGTAGAGATGCTTCCCTGCAGCTCTGACAAATGCCTTGCCTCTCTTTGTGGTGGTCACAGGACCTCGGATGGATGGAGACAATAAGGATATTTATCTCATGATAGTGTGCTGAGGAGGAGTTCCCATGAAGTAAAGATTTTGGATTTTCCCCAGATTAATGTTACGGTTGCCATTTCTATCATGTAGCAGTCTGTTGTTACCTCATCCTGTTCTGTGTAGTGTGCTAGTAAAATCAGTTATACTGCTTATTTGCTATTGTATGGACATTATGATTAGAGGTCTCATAATTTCTGATCCTTTATATGGAATAATAATTAAAGTCTTTGAAAAATAAAAATAGACAGACATATTTTTGAGACCATTTGCCTGACACTGAAAGGTAATATCTTTTAGTTGTATAGGTTTTTTCTTTCCAATTTCCACAACAACACTTACTGTAATTAATTTAAAAAAAGAGTTTAGAAAGCAGTAGATATAATTAATGTATTGATCTAGTTTTCCATTATGTTGTTATCACAGGTGAAAAATGTGCTTTTGATGAAATTGTTGATTAAAACTACCAAAAGATCCATTATATCTGGCTTACTTTTCCTTACCTAATGAAGCAGATGGATATAAAATGAAGGAATGCCATATTGACCTTTAGTAGAAATATGTATGACATATAACTTGATACCTATAAGATAATTGATATTAATCCAACCTTTTTAGCTTCTGGGCTGGAGTTCGGTTACTAATAGCGGCTACATAATGTGTTGTATGTTTTCACTGAACAGGTCACACACTGGCTAAGAGAAAGAAAACGTGGATTAGCTGGGGCTGTTCTCAGCATCTCTCAGATTCAGGACAGGAAGAGGGAACGACCCCATCTTCCTTGCCAGCCCTCTCATACACTTGGTGTCAGCAATGTGCATAGGGCCTCTTCTGTGGGAAATATGTTTTAAAGGAGGAACACCAGATTGCTGACCAGCAGGAGAAAGTGCAGAAACAGTTAAAATAGGATATTTGGTGGTTTCAGCAAGACAGTCCCAGTCCTGTGCTAGTCAGACCCCCTGAGTGGGACCATTGGTACACTTGGTTTGCCCAGCACCTAATGTGATAATACAGCAATGTTATTTTACGTGATAAGAGAGTGGGGGCTATGTAAGTATGTGATTATGGCATGCCTAGCATGGAACTACTCAGAAATGGCTTTTGCTTTCAAAATCCACATCAACCCTAGGTCAAATTAACTTTAAGTACAGACAAGTCCTAAAACAAATGCAGGAAACTCTGTAATAGGCTTTTAAAGAATTTTCTATTCATAGGCATTTTTTCTAACTATCCAGTCAGTGATAGTTTTCTAAGATTTAAAAAAAATCCTCAATATTTGCTGCATTATTTAGCAGCAGATGTCCTTCATATTGGCATAACAATACAACTTGTGCCTCAGTTTCTCCTTGGTCATTTGTTTAATGTTACCATTTTGATCCCCAGCAGAGATTAGAAGGGTTTTTTTCAGGAAAAATAAAAAGAATTCAAAGCAAAATCCCACTCTCTGGTTTGGGTCAAGTGCAGATCTTTACAGTCAAGCTAGCATGCCCAGTGCTGCCTCTGTGTTCACATCTCTTAAAGCTCATGAATTTTAGAGGGCATTTGTATTGCTCACCTTCAGTCAAAGGTGCCCTCTGAGAGCAAGCTCACAAGGATGTATGGAAAAATGTTTCACCCACATTGGACATTTCTAGCTATTAACTGAAGCAGTTCTGTTACATCATATCTCCACAGCAAAATACTCTCCAAATGTCAAAGTAAAGGGGTGAAAATGCAGACAAACCCTTATCCTCTGCTTGTTCAAAGCATGTCCAGCTTTCCAGTCATCTGAGCACTGCCTATTTACTCTGCTTTGTTTTCCTGTAGCATCACTCACCTCCGTGCTGTGGGTGCCACAAGGCTGACCCCAGACATTTCTGTACATACAGTATACTGCATAATAACACAAGAAGGTTCCACATTTCCGAAACGAAATGTATTCTTTATTAGGAGCACTGGTTAGCACTAAGCTGTGACTGCAGCCGGCGCTCCAGCCATTCTCATTCAGCTTGGGTGGCTTCACTTGCGCAACCCCTGCTCCTCCCTTCAAATTCTAGACAGGCTGTTATCAGCAGTTGTCTGCCTGCTATATAGACCAAATGGAAAGGCTCCCCTTTCTCAGGATCACCACCTATAACAAGTTTCTTAGCTTCCAGTTTCTTCTTTGTTTCTTACTTGACTGTACTTCAGTGAATTACCCTATGCTCCTTTCCAGGGTCTATGACTTCTCCCTTAAAGTCCTATTAAATTCTCCCTTTTCTCTCACTCCCTTCACTGTTTTATGGACTCCTACACCATAGACTCTTCCCCAGTTCCAGTTTCTTGCTTATTATCATCTGCCTGTTTCATACTTTGCCTGGCTTTCATCCTACAACATTCTGATTCCCTCAGGATTAAGAACACTGCCCTTCTCTCAGTTCTTCTGGGCCTATTTATATATACATACATTTAAATATACATATATATATTCCCAAGACTAGATCGTTATGCAAATTGTGTATGTTCAATCCATAAATAAAATATTTTGAGAATATTTTTATATTTCTGTCTCTTTACAGTCAGCAGCATAACTATCTCTTCTTTTAAAGATGCTTGCAACTCTTTTTCTGGCTAATATAAATAATGTAAATAATTCATGTATTTAGTAATGATAAATATTCATATTTCATTTGAGCCAGACAGTGGTTGTCTAGATTAAATTAAACTGCTTTGGATTCAACAGCTGGCAATCTCCCCATGCCAAATAAGGGATTTTAGTCATACTTTATTTAAAGTATATACCTACCAGAAATGGGAGGTGAGGAGGAAAGGAAATGGACACTCTCACCCAAACATATAACACATCTGCCTATTGACTGTACTTTCTTCAGACTTTGCTATAAGCAAATATATTTATTTCTGGAACAGACAAAATGGATGCTGAAAGGAAGAATACAGTTTGCATACTTTATGAACATAGATAGCTATGTCAGAGACTCTTACCATTTTTGGAATTCAGTTCTCAGTGAGTTGTATTCATCTTGCCTGAGGAAGCTTAGTAATTTTGGGGGCCATTTAAAAAAAAAAACAACAAAAAAAACCCCAAAAAACCAAACCAAAACCCAAAGTAAAAAAAGAGTAATGAAATAGAAGTATCTTCCCCAAAGTAACCAAGACCTTTTCCTTATATTATTAAACTCTTAAGCTGCATTTTCATTTGTCCATAATTTTCATCATTAATGAGAAACAGGAGCTTCATAAGCATGGAGCAGGAGTGAATTTTAACTGTGGGAGAGATTTAGGGATTCTGCTTTGAACATTTGGAGAAATGGTGGTTTCCTTCCTACTTGTTCTAATCAATTGTGCAAATACGGAGCCAGGGTAGGAGGAAAAGTGTTCATGGTTTTTTCTGTGTTTCCTGTTCATCTATCTTCCTAAATCTGTAAAATAGCCTACTGGGCAGGAGGACAGGAGCAGATGTACATTTTCATGCTCAGAAAGTTGGAGTGCACATGGCTGTAACTGTTCTGAGCACTCTATATAAACCAGAAAAATTCAGAAGTCAAAAGCAAACCTTGCTTCCTGACCAGATGAAGTAGAATCACCAGCCTTTAACAAATGTCAGGCAATGAGCTCTACAGAACAGGAAAGAGAGATTTCTCCAAACAATTGCTCAAATGCTGCATATATCTTCATGAGGAAAAAGATGTGTTTTTTAAGCCAGTCTCAGCTAAACCATGCTAAAATCCTGCTGAAGGCAAAGCAGCTGTATTTTAACATGCATTATCTAGTCAAGATTAATAATGAGCTTATTCTTAGGAGTTCCTTAGCTAGATAACATGAGTTGAATCTATATGTACTGCATTATGGCACTAGTTCTTGGACTAAAGATACAGTGTGTGTCTTTCTGTCCAGATCAGGCTGTTCTGGACTGGGCCTGTAAGGTATGAATGTAATTTCAAAGGTAAGTGGTTTAGGGAGTCAAATTATTTTGTAAGTTTTCCCTGATTTCTGAAAAAGCTGGAGATGAGGATAATGGGATGCTTGGGGTCAGAATATGGGGGGAATGAAGTGGGGAGAGCTTCAGGTCAGTGGGTTCCCCGAGAGACTTCCCCAGTTTGCTGGCAGCAGCTTCGTAAATCACAGAGACATTAATAAATAATTTGTGTTGTTATTTTTGCTTGCTTCTGTGTTCTTTCCAGTGTTCAGCAGGATTTAGGGCAAGTAGGATGTGCCAGTAATGGGAGGCAAACACTGAGATGGCCAATGGAAATATTCTTCTTCTTATGCATGCTCACCATAAAATATTTGCAGGTGGGCCGTCTGGAATCACAGCCATGACTGGTATTATTTCCTCATTTGTTGTTTTCTCCATCTGCTCATTTATTTTCCTGGTTATGGTCTTCTTCTCTCTGTCTCCATTTCCCCCTGCTCATTTGTATAAGTAGAAATATCCTTCCCTCCGGCAACTGTGTAATATGCTTTCTCTTTTATGTGTATATTTGGCTTGCAAATAGGTAACTTAAAAAGCTGAGACAAGACAGAGAAGCCATCGTCAAATTCCAGCAGATTCTTCACATATTTAGACTATATTCCTGCAGATTTTCTCATCTTTTCCAGAGAAATGTTTTTGGTCATGGCATATCACAATCTGAACACACAGTAATGAAGTTTTATTCAGGACAGGGTATGTGGGAGATGAGACTGAAGCAGAGAACATAATGCACAGTAACTGCAGGCTCAGTTACCACCTCACTTGTGCACAGCAGGGATGAGGAATGACTGGGTTTGCTGAGCAAAAGAAGGTGCTTTGCAAAATGTATGGCTTCTGCCTTGCTGCTGAGAAAGAGTGGTTGCAATTGTTTGTGATTGATGCCAGTTGTGGGGTGCTTTTCCTCTATTTATGCTTTGCCAAGAATTGCAAAGACACTGAAATCTAACCTACCATTCTTTCCTGGGTTGTGAAGATATTGGGTCTGACCTCTTAGATGGTCTAAATCAGGAGCAAATTAATGGATTACAAAGGAGTGCAGGGACGGGAGCAGCCTCTTCTCTGTCAGATGGTGGTGAGGGCTACTGTACTCTCAGTTCCCTGCTAAATCTGCCCTTTCACAAAAGTATGTGAGTGTGATATTATAATATGTTATTGTTATTTTCAGCTACCCATTCTGCTGGAAGTGAATTTTGATCTGCAGCACTGGCGAGCTGCTGGAGCCCAGTGGATAAGGTGTGAGCCTGGGTTACTGGTGGTGTGGACAGACCTGTTTCCTCTGCTAAAACATATGGATTTTGACAATGATTTCAAGATTTCCCCCCAGAAAAGTATTCTCATCTTTTCCACTGACCCACTGACCTCTGGCCAACTTGGTCACCTTTCTATGCCTCTCTCTCATCCATCCCATCTGTTTGGACTTTAAGCTCTTGAGAGCAGCCATTGTCTCTTAAAGTGTATTTATTTTGTACAGTACCTAGCACTGTGGGACTTCTGCCTCAGTTGGAACCACTGGGTGTGACTGTAATGTAAATACTGAGTAATAATAATAGCATATGTGGGGGTGTAGAAACAGGGAGAGAGAGAAAAATATTTTCCCCATTCTTGTCTGCTTTTTGTTGTTGTTCTATTTCCTATTCACAGAAAGCATACAATACTGATTAATGAAAAATTTCTGGCTCCAGTTCAGTATCTGGCTTCAGTACATTTGCTATTTGATATCTGAGATATGTACAACATGTTCACAGTGAATTCTCCAACTGAAAACAGTAGAGTTCAAACCAAGTCAATTAATTCACAGAGTGAATGGATTCAAGCCCAGATTCTCGTGCCTTGTGGAGGCCTCTTTGAGTCTCCTGCCAAAAGATATCTGTTTATAAATGCAGTAAACGTAACTATTTGATACTTATAGCTCTTACAGCCTTATGTGATTTTTTCCTTGTTATGGCTGATCTCTGATAATTGAGTTACATTTTGCAGACATTTCAGGCATTCTCTGTCTCTCTGCGCTTTCTCCCCCCCCTGGCGCTACAGCTCAGCCAGTGCTTTGGACGGTTTCACATTTCCTTTCTCTTTGTTGCCTTGGATATTCTGCTGAAGTAAGGCATAAAAAAACTGTATCCAAAATCCATACATACTTCTAGCCAGGCTCTGTCTTGAACCTGTTTTGTGGCTCTTGCCTGTGAGAAACCTTACCATTTCTGCGGAAGGAAAGGAGAGATAAAACCTTACAATGAAAATGACTGTTTTGTTCTGCATTGATGATCCAAGAACACTAATAATAGATCTTTGTTGGGTGGTACTTCTCATCCCTAACGTTCATGCATTTAGGCAACTGATGTATATAGTACAGTAGGCATTTTTGAAAAACATTCATCACTTATGTGGAGTATAGCAGGTAATGTTATAAAACCAAATAGAAAAAACAATATGCAGGGAACATCTTTATCCATGTGAAAAATGAAGTTAGAATGATGGGGAGTGGAAACTTAGGCAGGACATATGGGCTAGCATTTCATCTCTTAACAGGAAACATTCTGGATTTCTTTTATTCTTCAAATCTTGCTTTGTTTATTTTTTCAGCTCCTTATTGTGCCCTCTCATTTCTTTCTCCCTCCAAGTGAGGGCATCCCAGGGGTCTTTTAATTGTGCTCTCCTCTCCTCTCTTCATACCCTTTGCCCATTTTCTAATCCAGCCATTCAGCATATTCACCTGCTGTCTTTACACCCACTGTCCTCTGACCTTCTGCTTCTGAGCTGTTTCCAATCATCCATCTCAGAGCACGGACATGTCTTCTCGGCTATTTTGCTACAGCTGAAATGCTTTATAGTCAGAAGTTATCTCCTGAAATATCCTTAATACTTTTCTCATCCTGTTTGTTCTTTATGATCCTTGGCTGCACCACTCTTCCCTTGCTGCTCAGGTCTGTGGCCTGGGATGATCAGGTTTGATTCATTCCAGTCTTTGGCCCAGAAAACAAGGAATTAATTCCTTTCTGTCTCATGGACTTCTTATCTATTTTGTCCAAAGGAATGACACCAGTAAAGATTATTTTCCTTGCCTCTGACAATTCCTTCTGATTACTCATCCTATTTTACCTCATCATCCCTACTATTTCTTTAATCTTTTGCATCCTTCCTTACCTTCATCCCTACTATGTTCTTGTGTCTTTTGCTGCAGTATCCATCTACCCCTGCTCCACAATGGCACCTGGATGAGTTGCTTGTGGACCAATATCTCATACAAGCAGCTCTGATTTTTAGATTATTTCTCATCATGCATAGTGCACTGAGTGCCAATGTCTCCTTTTGGTTCTCAGGTTTCACCTCTATGACAATAACAAAATAAAATCAGTCAGTGAAAGAGACCTGGAGAGGCAGGAAAGATTAATAATATCCATATTTAAAAAGTGCGTTAAAAATGCATACACCATTATATTATTCCCACTGCCCAGCAAGTTCTGTGTACCATTTCTATTCTGAATGGAAACTGCAAGTCAGGACTTGTTTCTTTCGATGTATTTCTGCAGCACCCAGCACAATGGAGCCCCATTCTGCTATATTATCATAAATGCTGCTGAGAAGTAGCTGTAGCAGATAAGTACTCCCTAACACCATGTCGAAGGATTAGAATATTTTATTTAGCCGCCTAAAGAGAGGTAATATGAAGCTGGTACAATAGCAAATGAATATATATTGTCCTCAATATTTTTAGACTAGGAACTAGAAGACAGTTTGTAGCTGCTAGAAGTTCTGGAATGGCCTCACCGAAAGGATTGTGTTTCAAAAACAACTCAACGAATTAATGAAAGAGATTGTAAAACAGGATAATGGCAATCTTGAAACCACTGTTTCTGATCATGAATCTAGGGCTATTTCATTTGTTGATTCATTATCTGCAAAAGGGTGGTGAAAAGAGATTTGATTGGTGAACGAGTTGTATTGTATTTGTATGGTATTTAACTAATTCCATGCTTTAGGACTTCTACTTTCCTCTATAGCACCAGAAGCTGGCTACATATGAGATGTAGTATGTAGTAGACTAGACGTAGTATCTAGAAGTCTAGTATCTAGAGATGTTTTCCTGTTTGTAATGGTGCATCTTAATTGCTCAGGTTAACTGGGGGTTTTAGCCGCATATGCTCAGCTCACAGGATCTGGATTCAGTCCTGCTCCGTCCTGCTCCCAGTCAATGGCAGATAGCTTTCCACTTTTTTGCAGCAAAGACCCAAAGCTTGCTCGTGGTCTTTGGGAGGCATTTTGTGTCACGTGAAATGGGTGGCCTGTGGTCAGTTCTGGTTTCAGCAGCTATGCTGAGGTTATCCGCAGCTGCAGGGGCTCAGAAGTATTGCTGCATACAGCCTTTCCCAGCAGCTCCCATCGCCGTTCACCAGCCATCTCCTGCCCGTGTACAAAGACAGTCGGGCTGTGCTTGGCAGATGCTGCTCAGCTAATGGGATCCCTGCAAAGGGTGCTATAACCTTCGGCAGGCAGTAGCACTGCTGTCAGCGCTAGCATGCTGAGCTGTTATTTGTGGTATATTTCGATAAGGAAAGATAGCTGAGGAAATAAGTGTCAAAACTTAAATCATTTCACATTGTAAACTGTTGAATTGCTTTAATCATACAATAGTTCTGCTTCTTTCAGTTTATTTAAGTTCAGTCACAGCTAGAAAATCAGTTCCTCAGTATTTTTGCAACCGCAAGTAAACCTTGCCAGCAGTAAAAAAGAGAGGAAAAGGTGAAGGGTTGAAACAGTAAAGCCTGGAAAATAATGAAAAGTCAGCATTACTGTACTGGTAGCAGATCTCTAGCAAACCAGCAAAGAGCAAAAATGATCATATTAAACATCCAGGAATAGCAAATCTAGGAAAGATATTTGGACACTGGGACAGTACTCTATTGCAAGCAATTCTGAGGAAGGTGCAGGAAGGCTTTTGTTAGAAATTCAGAGAAGTCAAGAGCAATTCTTCCTTCCATTTGTCTCCTTAGAGCATTTATTAAGGTTATAATTCTAAATCTGACTCTCCTTGTCTTGAAGAAGTCCCCTGAATTTTATCCTAAGATAAAATCTTATGTGTACTAATTTAAAAAAGGCATCCAACAGATTCTTCACTGCACTTACCTTGCATACATATAGGTAGAATTTCATTCCAGCACTGCTCATGTGTAGTAGAAAGTGCTTACATAGCAAGCTATGATTTCCCTCCTCCTGCTTAGGAAAGCATCAGTATCACATGGTTGGGGCATCCCCTCACATATCATGGACACTGTCTAATTGAAAACATGTGAAATCAAATATCTGGTCATCAAACTCTAACTGAAACAGATTTTCAGAAAACTTTTCGAACATTTCCAAATAAATAAATTGTGCTGATAGACAAGTTCTGAACAGGAGGAAGAAAGTCTAAAGTCATCCATTTTAAGCTGTGAATTAAACATATCTTCAGAAATGGCTTCTGTCATGCCACAGGTTTGATGTCTCCCTCCCCAAATTTTACTCATATCTTCCCTTCCTTTCATCCTGATGATTAGAGCTTCCCTTGGGATGTCTGCTTCAAGACATGCATATCCAAACAACCACATTGATTCCAGTTTCTCACAGATCCTCTCTCTGCCCCTCAGCCTAGAGCTCCAAAATGCTATTGCTTTAAAATGCCTCCATAAAATGCCTCTGTCCAGTTGTCTCCTAGACAATTCACCCTCTTCCATGTCTTGCTTATCTCTTTCCAATGCTTTACTCAATGTTTCTTTTCTCCATCATTTTATTTAAAAAATTCTGAGTCTCCTCATTATGTATTAGTGACTTCTGTCATGTTTATAGTCAGATAATTTAAATTTTGCTCATCTTTGCTCTACTCTCCAGTGTTTTTAGGTAGATGATGGTTCATAAAAGTATGCAGTAATGTAAAAAAGAAAAAGTGAAATGAAACCGTCAAATAAAGCTAAGAGTGAGGCTGAGTCCTATTTGCAGATGTTAAATAAAGTCAAAAAGAAGCTGATTTGAAGGGATAAATTATTCATAGCTAATTATTTGCTCTTCTTTAATGCTAAATATCCTACATTTCAGCCTCCTGCAGGCAACTCAAGCAGTGATTCCTGAGTTTTTTAACAGCAACAACCACACAGAGTTTTTGAAGTGTCTTTGGTCCCTCCGGGTTGACAGGTGCTACATAAAATCCAGACAGGATATGGTTATTAAGACTCTTGAGAGTTTGAAGCATAAAGTCCTGTAGAATGAGCTGAGATTGTATCTTCAAAACACATATTACAGCTTCAACATACTCATTGGCTCCAGGCTGTTCTTTTGGCACAGGCTTGAGCAAAGAGCAGTGTGTCAGTTGCTCTGCCCTGGGGACTTCTTGACTCCAGCTCAGGGCTGAATTGTAGTTCATCATCTACAGTGCTGCGAGGAGAGAAGATGAGAATGTATCATTTGCCTGCACTGCACCAAGAGTTGCTGGTTCTCCTACGCACATGCTGACTTTGTTGTTTGCCCAAAGAGTAGTGGATGGACTCAGGTTTCTGGTCTTTCTCCATGCTTTCCACCCACCCCAGAGTAGACAGCAATTGGGCACAAAGCTTCATTTTCTCATATAAAGTGCAAGATGCAGCTTGTCTGGTTAGACCTGCAAGATTTTTCTCAAACACATAGTTCAAGTCTCAAACTGACCATGCATCATCCTTTTGGCTATGGATACTCTCCACTCTGGCCTGTTTTATTCAAGGATGTTACTAACTCCTTGTTAGCCTGTAATTCAGATTATTCAAAGTCCAGAATGTAGTTAGCCATCACTGAACTAAAATGTACATATGTAATATACATTATCAATCCATTATAGTTGTAAATCCAATGTAAAGAACATAGTGGAAAAAGACTTGCTTTTCTTTCCTTTCTTTACATTTCTTTTTTCTTTTTTTTTCTTTTCCCCAAACTGGAGATGCTTGTGTTATTTAAATGAACTCAGACAGCCCAAGTCAGTCCTTTGACAACTTAAGCCCTTCGGTAGTCAGTTCTGACTGGCACACAGCCACTCACTTCTGCACTAGCCCATAATGAAATCCATTCAAACATATCAGCTCCCTGAGAATGATGTGCCTCAATCTAAGATTACCATGAAGGAACCTACAAAACAGGGAGCTACAAAGCGAGGACTATTTATATGCATTATTTTATTTGCATTGTAAAAGACTTTTCCAACACACAATGAGATCCAAGTTGTCTGCAATAAGTTTCAGGCTGGCTACTGGAGTGCACTGTATATTTTGTGTATGTATTTATATGTAGATATACATGTATATACTGTTGGAAGCATATTAGCTCAGCAACTTCAGAGTCATATCAGGCTATGAGATGAAGTCAGTGTGTTTATACAGACACTGAGTAGTATGTTAAAGGGCTTCTTTTTTGGAAATAAAAGCTTAATTTCATTATCATAATGATGATAACATACAGCTTTGAATGGTATTAGTTCCTGTTTACATTACTCATGGTGTTGGTCTAAGCTGCATTTGCCATCTAGACATAATTACTATTTTATTATTTTTTTTTTTCACAGTTAAGTAGAGCATTTTAGCACAGCTGAATTGCTGCAAGCCTTGGTGGAACAAATCTATTAGTGGTATGGCTTGAAACAATACACAAAAGAGCCCTGTGTGTGGTCTGCTCTACATGCTTTTCACTTCCTTATGTTAAACAATAAATCTCTGAGTCAGCTAGAACTCAGAGACTAACATCCAATGAGAGCTGCATTTTATCTTTTATTCATTGGCAGGAACATAGCTGTAGGAGGTATTCAAATCACACTTTTATTTAAACAAACACAGCTGGATCACAGCCTCTTAATATAGCAATTCTCTAATGAAAAATAACAACATAGTATTTATCTCTTTTCTTTTGTGCAGCTCTCAATTTGCTAAAATTAGGCAGACTTCAATCCCATACAAAATTGGCATGTTTTCATGACCAGAGCTCATAGCAACTAACTGCAAAATTATAATGGGAATGTAATTATAGTAGGGCATGTGAAATACACATCCTTTTGCTGCTGTAAGCTATATGGGGTTATACAATTATGCTGTAATAACATCATTTATCTTAAAGAAGTCAGACAGCTGATTTCATTTATTTAACTTGAGTTCTTCAGTTATATGCTGTGTCAGGTTAACATTAATGTATTGCACAAAGTAATACAGTGCTAAAAGTCAGGGCTTCCCCAAGATGCATTGTTCCCTTGTTTGTACAAGTTTATGTTCTTCTTTATCCCTGTGAGTTTTTGGAGACAACCAGCTTGAGTTTCTTTGGGAGAAGAAACTTTCTTCTTCTCTTTGGGAGCCTTATAAAACATGTTTTTCTATCTTTGCAGCTGCACTGCTTGTTTCTTTCTGTGGTTGTGATTTGGGGCCAACAACTTGTAATTAACTGGAGAAGGATGTAACTAAAAAAAATAGCTGAGTCACCTGGCCACATGCTGAGTGAGAGTTTGAAAATACTCACCTTGTTATTTTCATAGTGTAATAATTAATATTGGCCAAATTCTGCACTCATCCTAGGTGAAAAAATTGCATTGAAATCAACAGGACTTTTGTAAGTCAGTCCAATCTTTTATCTCCACAGGATTAAGCAGAGTACCCAGAATGCCATATTTCTATGAGAGATGCAGTATTTAGTGATCATTTTTAAGATTATTCCAGCCAGTTATAATACACTGGGAGCCAGTTATAATACACTGGCTTGGAGTCAGTCATGTTGCAGAAATAGGACAGGGATGTGTGACTCTAGAAAGATACTAATAAATGGTCAAGGAGGGCTGTGAGGTGCTGTATTTCCACTCATATCCTGGGAAGTTGTGTGACTCCGCACAGAAAGGATGTATGGGGCAGGGAGATTATCATCTGAGAAAAAAACCTTTTCTTTGGGAGAGAGACTTTGATTGGATATCAGGTATTGCTGTTAGCTATTTGTGTTTTATTATAATATATAACTATAGTAATTATTATTGCTGTTCAATGGGACAATGCAGGCACAAGCCATAATGAAGTTCACATCTCTAGAATTATTTTACCAAGCACTGGGACGTGTATTCCTTTCAAGTCCTGTTCTGTAGCTTGGGATCACACTACCATCCTAACACTGTGTTTCCCTTTGCTTTTTCCTAATCAAGCATTTTTAATAGACAGGCACACAATGCAAACTTGTAATTTCAGTCTGAACTCTCCATGTTCTTAGTGTATTAAATATGCCTTTTGTGGCCTGACAAAATATGCTGTTATTGATGAAGGTAGCAAGTTCGGTTTTCCTCAGCAGCCATCAGTTCACTATGCACATGCTACTCCTGATGTAGATGGGACTAAACAAACTCTCTGTTCATTTCAGAAGGCTGGTGTTTAGCACCCTTTCTATAATGGATTTTGAAAACAGTTCAGCCAGTTTAAAACAACAGCCATATGGTTTTCAGTAGTGGAGGGCTGACCAGAATGTAAATGGATATGACACACATTGTCAATAAAAAATAATTCTACCACTGAACACACATCTGTAATTTTAAGGACAGTTTTGGGTCCAAGTCCACATTTGTTCAAATGTATGGGGCATGGATATCTCATGTGGGGCTGAATTTTCACATTGTTATTTTGGATTACAACCTCCATTCCCAGTAAAAATATCAAATTTTGTTTGATCAAATTTGTATAAATAAATATATCTTGGTTTGTTGAACAAGATAATTTGCATTTGTACCTAACTTATTATGTTGCCTACCTTTATTTTTTGAGATTTTCTTCTTCTGCAACTGTAGGTATATCTATGATATAATATCTGAACTATGTTATCCTCCAGAAGTTATTGGTCAATCTTCACTAAGTTCTATCAGTGTAAATGAGGGCTGGAAGGCCAAAAAATCCTCCAGACACTGACTGATCTCTAATTGCCAAGCTGCAGCCCCAGAAAATAGAATTTTACTAACAGGGACCTTTGCTTTTTACTTTTCGTCATGCGATGCACAGGTGTTCAAATTGCAGTCAATGTTTCTACAACCTAACTTCCCTTAAATAAGTGTGGCTTTATAATATGCACTTTTCTTCTCTGTTTTGGAAATAGCTTGTGGGAGCTGAGGTTATTCGTCATGGTGTTACAGACAGCCAAAAATTTCTGTGTAAATAATTCTCTTAGAAAGGTGTGTTTCCGAAGGTACAGATGCAGCTGGCTATTATACGCCCATGAACACATCTTTGAACCTTGGAGGCTAAAGCAAAAACATAGTGAAGAGTTACTTATATAAATGTAGTGAAGTGTTCTTGAAATCTCTTCTCAGGCAAGACAGAATTTGGTTGTACAACAGTCAATAAATCAAGATTGTATCAAGTGGAAAGCTTAGAAAGACCATGAAAGGTGAGGGAACCTCAGGAAATTTCACCACCACTCTCAAAGTGCAAGCTATCATCTCACATTACAAAAGAAGCCATGGAGAAACACTGAATATTTTGCCTTTATCCCAGAGAGCAGTTCTTGAAGGGAGAGAGGACTTTCCTCTTCAAGTCAATGTGTGATTCCACTTTTCAAACAAAATGGGGCTCTATGGTTTTTAGTATTAAATTTTCTGTTTTGTTTCCTATCTCTACAGTTATCATGTCTCTCTAACATGATATCTACCATTTATTGGTATCTTTCTGGTGTCACAGGTCACTGACATTTAGCTATCCCAGTTTTCACTGTTATAAATCCTGGAAAATTCAGCCAGGAGCCACTTGAGTGGAGTGAAACCTTGAGAACAAACTGAGCTTATGAATGCAGCCTACGTTCCTGGAGACTTTGGGAAGGTGTGGAATAGAAGAGTAGTTGGTGAGCAAATACTCCCAGAAATGCATTTGGCAAACACTACTACTCTTCCAGGGACTGTCCACCCCCAACCCAAAGTGAAAAACAAATAAATTAACCTTGGCGTTGTCCTTGAGGAACGAAGCTCAGTCAAAATGATTTCTTTGTATGGATGCCTTGCAGATCATCATAATGACAAGTAACTTGTCTGGGCACCGTGACAATTTGTGGATATTGTCTATGGATGTGAAGTTTCACTGAACACAGCACTCATGAATGCAGATAAATTCCTTTTGGATCTAATTCCACTATGGTCCACTCCACTATTAGAGATGGGTGTCAAACATTAAGATGGGATAAAGCACTCAGCTGTTCCAGATGTTTATTCAAACCCATTTGAATAAACTAAGCTGAGGTAGAGCAGCCTCAGGAGAACGAGCTCTCTCACAAGATGTTTGATACTTCCTGTTTCTGATTTAAAAAAAAAAAATATTTCTAAATACTGTTTCAGCTTTTGTGTTTCTATTCCTAACTAAAACCAGGAAATATGGCATTACACTGGGGAGGTAAATGAAATCAAGGGAAGGAAATCAAGCCACTTCTTGATACTTCACAAGCATGCTGTTTAAGGTTCTTGGAGAAGTGAGTGGTTCTCCCATTCCCAATATGCAGAGCTTAAGAAAAAATGCAGCACTACCAATTCACAGGTTTGGCAGTGTAAGCCAGGCTGTCATAACTGAAAGAATATTCATTCCCCAAAATGAAGTGTGGTTATAGAGTTATGAAGTCAGCATGACTGTGTATAGTGGCAGTATGTTAGTGGTTCTTCCATAATTCTGCATAAGGCACCAAAACAAGGAGGACTTCGAACATAGATGTAAACAAATTTAACAGGGAACCAGTGCTGGTTTCTAAGCACTGGCCTTCTGTGCAGCTACTACATTTTCAGCGATCATCAGAAATGCCAGCACTGGAGCCTGCTGAAGTAATTTCACCTTTAAGGTGCAGAGCTCTAAATGTCCCTAGGAGAGCGACATTTTTGTATGTGTTTATGAGAGAGTACACAGAGTTTGCACTAAATGCAGACTGGAAAAAGCACAACCCTGGCCATTTAGAAGCCTGTCCATATGTGCGTCCCATGTATCCTTTCTTGCAGGGAGCTCTAGCCTGTCCATTCAGTTTTATGGTGTCTGTGGAACACTGTCTGTGTTCCAGTTTGTCCAAATTCCATGTGGCTGTGTCAACACAGCACCAAGCCTAAGTTAGTATTTTTAGTCACTGGCAGGGCTTTCCCATTCTGGCTTGGCATGATGTTAACCACAAGGCTTTGACCACCTTGGAAAGTGGACAGACTGAGCTCATGTCTGTTCACAGTATGTCATATAAGTCCCTGGAACCACTGGAGTACTGGGACCACTTCCACTTTGAACACATTTTCAGTATACTTACTTGCTTATTTTCTTAATGCATGGTATTCAGCTGTCTCCCCTCCTCCTCCCTTTCAGCAGCATTAGCACAAGGCTAATTTTGATATAAAGCCTGGGGCAACTTGTCAAAAAGTTTAAAATCAGATTTTTGATGTATTATATCATCATGCAGAAGACATCAAATACATATTATCAGATGTTTTTTGCTGAATTGTTAAACTATGAGCTGTGTTTTCCCTCCAAAACTGGGTGGAATGGACTTCTTGTGTTAATGACTCACATGAGTACCTACAACAACATGATACGTTTCTTTATAGCTTATGCTTCTATTGAGTCATGGTACCTAAGGCAGAGAATATTATAATGGTAGGCAAAGTTTTGAACACAGAGTGCTAAGCAAGTATTCCTTTAGAAGTAGCCACAGATCTGGTTCAAGGTGTAGATTAAGTGATCAGCTCTTTTACCTGGTTGCAGAATGCCTGAGCTGGTTGCTCCTGAGAAGAGGTAGAAGGTTTTTTCTAGACTCTATCGATAATTTCTGCTCCACCTTTCACTGTCAAAAGCAGCAGTCAGAATATCTTATCCTGTTCCCATCCCTTTTCCCACACGGCTTTGTCCCTAACTCCACATTAGGAAGCAGAATGGAGAAGAAAAGATATAAGTTCTGAGAAGTGGTGAGTATGTAGATTATGTATCCCTGGTTTGTTGCAGCCACAGAACAAATAGGAAAACTGAGTAAATACTGATTTAAAAAATACTTCTAGGTGCTTCTGCTTTAAATCACTTAAATCTCACTTTTGAAGACTTCTCCTTGTAACCTTATTCATCTTTCACAAAGAGCAAAATTTCATAAAGCCCCACATGGGGCGGAGATATTTTTATTTTAATAAACCTTCTTGAACTGATTTCTCCTGTGGGGCACTGGGCCAGGAGTGTGTGCAAAGCAAGGACAGAAAAAGACAGCAAAGCAAGCAAGACATTGGTATACCGCTTAGTTCTCTCCCACACTACCAACATGCAGAAGGCTTTGCCTGCAAACACATGTTGAGTGCTACCTCATAGATCCATACAGGCTGGAGCTCCACGGACTTCCCTTTGAGGGAAATATATAAAGAAAAAATGGGGAAAGGAGCTGTTTCTTTCATTCCTTCCTGCTTATCCTAGACCTCATTTAGCAAAATAAAAATTAAACAAAGAGAACTATGGAGACAAAAGACTTGGTTTTTTTTCCCCAGAGACTGCTAATCTTTAAATTTTACCTTGGATAAAGGAAAATGTTTGTTCAGAATACTGCCTTTTCACTCAACCACTTCACTGCCTCTTTTAATGATAATAAATAAAATTAAGACTATATATTGTTTCTACTTTCCGGTTAGATGTGCTGAACTATACTATGGAAAAGGAGCTCAGGGTTCAATTCCAGAAGGCACTTCATTAACAAAAATGACATATAACCCCCACACACACATGGCAGCAGCCTGAAAAGGGTTAATGAAGGACCTATTTGCCTCCCCCATCTGTGAAAAAGTGCCAATCAAAAAACAGCTGCTATAAAAGGCTGCAGCCCAGCAGGAATAGGAGTAGTAGGTGGAGAGGTGTTGGAGAAGCAAGCTGTAGGATGCTAGCCTGCCAAGGAGGGCTGATGGAGCTGGGAGGGATAGGAAGGCTTGGTCCTTTGCTTGTTCAGTGCTGGCTTGGAAGCTGGTGGAGAAGGTGGGTGTGGGATCCCTGGTTTCCAGTGGGAAGGGGACTGAACTCTCAGGTTTGGGAGCTCTGTATGTTTGGCCCCAATGCTGGATGTGTGATCTTCCAGTTTTTGGGGAGTGATTCTGATGTTAACTGCTAAAATGGGGGGTGGGGAAAGTTGAATGGGCTTGGAAGAGATTTCCCAAATATCTTTCTGCCCTCAGTGAAAGGAAAACAGGAAAAAAGCTGCTGAATACAACCCCCCAATATTAAAAGATAGGTTTCATTACAAAAAATCCTCTCAAATGTCATACTTGTATCACTCCATGCTTTTATAACAGAATTTGTACTTGCTTCTGAATTATCTTATTTTTACTACCGTATTTTGTGTATATTTGTGCTGTTGCTTGCTATGAATGTGCTGCAAATGACTCAGAAAAAAAAGGTGTTCAGTGGGTTAGGTCTCAAGCTCAGTAACTTTCACTTTTTGTTTACCCCCAGATGTGCCAGAGAGACAAAATATAAACAGGAAGCTAGAGCCTGCTGGATGCTACTGCAGAGGAGGAAGGAGTGTGGCATATATCTTGTTTTACGCTTCCTGTAAGACTACTTTCCTCTGTGAGATTCCTTAGTTACTTCAGCCTTTATAATCTATCTAGGGGGGGACCATACCCCTCTGGGTGTTGGTAAGAACAGGTATAATCCTGGGATCTCATTAAATTTAAAAAGCAGGTTTGGGGGAAAAAAGGTCATTTAAATTAATATTAGCACAAAAGTGTGCACTGGAGCTGGGAATGGAAAGGCTTAAGGGACTTGGAAAATGCCTTCAGCAAAATAAAATGTGATAGAAACGATGTGTCAGCTATCAAAGACATTGACTAGGAGCTGAAAATGGCAGTAGGAATACATTAATAAAACTTGAAAACAACAGCTTAAGGTGTTTGGTAGCTTGTTTCCTTCATATCTGTTGAAGAGATGGAAAGATGATATGAGAGAATAGGGAATATTCTCCAACAAATCTGGTGTGGACTTTGTCAGTTATCTGTTTCTCAAGTGTTTAATTTTGTACTCATTGGCTTTACCTGTAAAATAGAAAGTGCAAGAAAGAGCATGAGCCAAATGGCAGATCCCTAGATAAGTTCATCAGTAAACTTCACTTGCGTAATTATAATTAAGCTTCCTGCATGTGACAGCAGTGGACTGAATATTGTAGCTGTCTGCTAATCCAGTAAAAACCAGGTAGCTCCCCTGCATGTATGAAGGATGAACCTGTTGAAATTGGAATAGGAAAAGGACTCCCTAGTGCTTCTTGCCATTGTCCAAAGCCCTTTTCTACTGGGAGTTGTGCTTGTTATATTTGAGGTGGGACTACTAGAAATGTTATTGTTGGTATAGATTCTTTAATTCATCTGTCCTGCATTATTCTGGCATCTCTTCAGTATTGTGAGGTGAGTCTGCTACCTTGTGTGGCATCCTTGTCTGTGACAACCATCCCCATGCCAGGCTTGCCTGAGGTACTTAATGGTCTCCTCCAAGGTTTGTGCTCAGCATCTTGGAATGCCTGCAACCTGCTTTTGTTAGTGTGCCTCTATGGGAAGAGAAACTTGCTGGAGGTGGTGATCCTGGAGGAAACGGACCACCTTGGGCAAAGCAAGGATTTAGTCCTGAAGAAGAGTGACTCCATCCTGTGATTTGAAGTCATGATTCTTGATTCTTACTAAAGCCATGTTTCTCTCTGGTGCTCATGGAGACAGGTTTAGAGTTTGCAAATGAAGATGCAGTAGCAGCCTTTGTTGTAGGAATATCTACTTCTCATAGGCAAAGTTGTCTCTGCTGTATTGAATCCCCCTGGGCTCTGTTACATGTGAAGGCTTTCCTTGGCTCCTCTCTTCCCAGTCAGCTCAGCATGCTTTAGTACCCTTTCACGGGTCTGCAATATTTCACATTATTGAACATGGAATATTAATGATACATGTATTCTGCTAGGAATACAGCAAAACCCATAAGCTTAGCTTTTTGTCAAGACTGCATGATGTATTAACAGTGATGGCAGCTGACAAACCGCTTTGTCTGAACTCCTGCTTCCATTCTCACCCTGCCATTTTGCCAGGTCAGGGACACCTACTATCACATCTCCTCTATTTCCTCTACTCTTTTCAGTATTCCATGTAGCCTTTCTCCATATTTGTTCATAACTCAGCTTAACAACTTACTCTTATCTCCCTGCAGCCCCCACCTTGCTTCACCTTTCTGCCAAGAAAGAATGGACTGTGCAATGATGAGCAGGGATTTAAGAGTGGGAGTGGCCTTGGCATGCAGGATCTCTGCTGCATGCCTCATGGGTGCAGTCCTTGTTGTCAGCCTGGCCCTGTGCTGGCCATTAGCTGTCTGGAGAAGAGGCAGCTTCCCCAATGAAGAATTTGTTGGCAGTAAAATAAGTTAGCTTGGATTTCAAAAGCTGATCTTCATCAATTTCTGCTGTTCTGTAGTGTATGGAATGATAGTTCATTTAATCTAGCTAGTATTATTGAAGAAAGCTAATCTGTCTGCACCATGCACATCTTAAACATGACACAGAGTTCAGTTTTAACAATATTGGTGGTCCTTTATAGAGCTTGATATGCTACTTGCTTATCTGTATACTGAAACTGGGAACCTTACACATCCCATAGTACAAGCCCAGAGCTGTTGATATGTGTACTTGGATAAGTAGACTGGTCCCAGTGTGCATGTGATGTTGGCAGTTTCTCTACTGGAATGCCAGGATGCTACTTAATGCCACTTGCCTCTGTAAGGTTTTAGATATTGGTTGTTCCCCATTTATAATATCTTTACAACGCTACCTGTATGGGGTGTTATAGTCTTGCAGTGACGAGGCCTGGAAATTTAAGTGGAAGCTAAGATAAGTATGACTGTAGAAGCGGGGGGTGAATATGTGATAGAAATAGTGCCTATGACTTAATGAATGTTGAGTGATTCTTTCTGGGACCACCACGGTGTTGGCTTCCTACAAACAAGAATCCCGAGAGTTATTGCTAGCTGCTGCCCCAGCAATTCTAAGAAGCTGCTCTAGAAAGTAGCTTCATTATTTTGTCATGTCTGCACCTCCATCTCTTCAGCTGCTTGGGAAATATTCTTGGACAAGACATGCTTGACAGGTGGGGAAAAAATCAAGCAAAGCAAAATGCTGGCCTCTTCCAAAGACGGAAGTGTTACCATGTTGGCTGGGGCTCTGATGTCGCCATGTTAGCCATATAGAAAAATGGCGTGGAAAGGAAAGCTTGAGTGTAGTCGGGAGTTCTCACAGTCCTGTTGTTGTGTTATTTGTGTTTGTGACAGTATCAGCTTTTTCCACATAAATACCCGGAAGGCAAAATTTCATTTTTTTTTCTGCAAAAGCTCCAATAAACAATCGCTTGGTGCCTGCTCTGCAAACTGACCCTCTTCCTGAGATAGAAATGTGAGGGCTTTGCTTGTTGTCAATGAGCCTGTCATGGTTTTCAACATGTTACTTTGCAAGAAATTCATTTCCAGTGATCAGCTTATAAACCTGCCATAAGGAAGTGTGTTTTCACACTAGTCTAGTGTACTTCTTGTTTTCAAACTCTCAGGGACGTAGAAATACACCAGATTTTTGGCAGCACATGGTTTAAAAATCAGCACCAACGTATCTATTGAACATCTCAAATGGGTAAAGGAAAGGGCAGGTTTCATCAAGGGTCAGTAAACAACGAACATCTGCCTTGCCAATCTTCTCTTTTACTACAGTTTTGTGCAGTCCCAAAAATACTTCAGACATATGTTGAACAGAGTTTGAAAGCACCCAAGCCTCCTGCTTCTACTGATATTTTGGCCAGTGCTTAACACTATGTAGTTCAGACAGGATTTTTTTTCTGACTGCAACTGAATCAGATTGGGTGGATTTGGCTAGTGTTTCAGGCTGGGAAATTGAGGTTTCTTATTTCCAGCAAGTTAGATGTAGTATGGGCAGAAGCTCTCTAAGCCTCTTGTGCAGTTACTCAGGAAAAACAGGTGAGTGAAGTATTAACTGATGGTCTTCACCCTCTTTGTCAGATCTTGGCATGTGACACTTAGCGTTAATGCGCTTGTAATAGTATGTCCCTGCCCAGTGCAATCTGCCCCAATTGGCCATAATAAATAGTTCCACAATGGTCTTCAGTCAAGTAAGTGTATGACCTAATAATGTATCTTATGCTCTGCCTTGGAGCTCAGCAATGCTATGCTGCGTAGGACACAACAGTGCTCTCTGAAGGTCAAGCTAAACTAGTCTGCCAGCCAAGGAATAGCTGTTTGGTGACCCCTTGCTTAAAGCATTAGCCTTCGTTCCATAAGTGTGCAGCCAGTGGATTGCTAACAGATGCATTTAATTCTGAGCCTGGGCATTGCAATGGTGCACAGGGAGAGACATGATCCATAACGAAGCTTTGCTCCAGTCTGTGTCCGGCTTTATTGATAGGCTGATGCCCAGCAGCAAACAGCAGGTCAGCTCACAGATCACGAGGAGTAACTTGCTCATGCTGCTCCGTTCTGTCAAAACATTGACAAACTGAAGCTTGTGAGTGATCCTCAGGGAGAGTCACAAGCAGAATCAGTTGCTACTACCCAATGTGGATATACTTTGCTTTTAGTCTCTAAAACCCAGAAGGCTACCATCCTCTGACCCAGGTTCATAGGCAGAAAATGAAAGGGGCCAAAAGCAGTATTGGAGCAACTGAGACTTAAGCACCATCCCAAGAGCATTTTTTTGGTAGTGTGGAGGTGTATGCCATTCTGTTCAATCTTTGTTTCATTTGTCTGAAATGTTAAGTAGTGCAAATAGTGACATTGATCTTGGACAGAGGTCTCCACTAAGGACTAAGCAGAAATTCATTGTGCTGTTTAACATCATTAAATATTCTGTGTCTTAAAGTATTAGTTTGACCATGTCTGAATTGAAAGATGGCTCTCTGGCTTAAATGAAAAGAAAAAAGAAAACAAAAAAATTAAAAATCCCTTTGTCCATTTTTAATTAGGGTCTGAATCAGGTGGGAGAGAGTATGCTGATGCACTGCCTTTAATCCTCTACTAAGTAACTTGTCCAAAATACTGTAGAAATATAACTACACTGTGCTGGTGATATTTCTCACCTTCTCTGCATGTTTTTAGGGAGCTGCATGTTGTAGTAGGGCCACAGGTTTATGCTTTTTAGACCTATATGTTGCTCCAAATACTACTAGAAAAAGCATTTCTGATCCACGTCTTTGAAATGGAAAGAGAATTAGGAATGTTACAGGTGTTGTGAAGTAGGATGGCTGACCAGATACTATTGGGGGGCGGGGAGCACCAACTAGCTGAATTTTTGGGTTCTTTCTCCCTAGAAGATGAAATTCAGTCAGAACTGAAAATTTTTGAAAACAAGCTGATTTTAGTGAAATTTCACTCATTTCTGTGTTCCCTTTCATGAAGGAAGAAGGAATATTCTAGCAATGTCAAAATGTTTCATTTGGAGACTTAAGCATTTTAATTTTCAAAGGGTTTCTTGATTTGTTACTTATACAATGAGCCTTAAGTCAAAATGCAAATGGAACAATCTCTTGGAATATTTTGATCTATTTTTGAAAGTATTTTTCTTAGAGAACACAAATTTTGAGATTTAGCTTTTACTCTGAATAAATGAAACAAATAATGAAATCCTTCACAAAGCATATTTCTTTGTGTCTTTTCTAGTAATAGTGTTGTTCAGAGTTTCTCTTTAAGATAGAACAGATCTTGTAATCTTTTTCACCAGACTTAAATCATTACATTTTCTTTATTTGAAAAATATTTGCTTACATTTAACTTCTATCACACACACTCAGCTTTTGTAAAGAAGCTTTTCTGATATCTAGTGACTTATCTTCACAGCAGTCACAGGGCTAAATATTTAATAACTGACAATGTCTAGAAGACTTTTGCCCCTGCTTGCTTGCTAGCAGAATTTTCTCTCAAACTGGACAAAGAATCACGTAGCCCTTGTTCGCTGAATAAATTCAATGATTTCTTGCTCAAGTCAGTAAAAAATGCAAAGACATCGACCTACTTATAACCTGTGTTTTGCTAACCTTATTGTGATCAGAAACTAAAATAGCATTTTTTTTACTCCTGTGTTGTGGTCCAAAGTGGTGGTCCTCCAACAGTAGCTAGTTATGTCTGAGATACTGGAAAATGTTCAAAGTCATGCATGAAAGGAAGTGTTAGGTGCTCAGAATGAGCCCAAGCTCCTTGAGGCTTAAGAAGATTCAGTACTACATGAACATGGATTCAGGACCTGAGTAAGAGTAAAAAAGATGGCAAAATGTGGATTTTTCTTTTATACCAGTGCATCTCTGACTAAAGGACTCTCCTTGGCCACACACAAGTACAAGTTTCTTTCAGATGCCATCATGCAGTAGTGATACACACAGATGTTGCAGGTCCCAAGTTCCCATCATCTGGTATTGATTACTGCTTGATGTCAGAGTTAGAGACTTCATGTATTTTGATTAATCCTGGTACTCTAGGACAGTTAACAGGGCTGTAGGAGGCCATTTCTCCATGCATGTGAATCAGGTAGCTTTTCTTCCTTGGTTTTTTGCAATGCAGAGATGAGACCAGAGATAGACGGGCCAATGTTTTTAGCAGGTCTGTTTACAGCCTTCACCACAACCAAGATCCAGATGAACTTTGTGGCAGCAGAAAGCCAGACAGACTTATTCAGGAATAGCCATCTACTCCTGGAGATGTTGTGTGGTGCCACCCACAGCCCCTGAACTGTGGAATGTGAGCACAGTGTCCTTATACTGTGCTCTTGGATGATCATACAAGGATGTGATGGTGCTGAGCTGAATGACCCTTTCACAGCTGTTTTGCTCCATACCAAGGCTTTGTTATTACTGATTGCAAGGAATCAGATTGTACTTACAGGGTCCAAGGTTTAAGTATCCACTGCATAATTCTTGGAGTATTGTAGTGAAGCAGGCTTGTATTACTACCACTTCATCTTGGAAGCCTTCAAAGCCTGTCATTATGTCTGATAGTGTTTGGCATTTAAATATGACAGTGAATGGTAATTTGCAAGTGCCTCAAATGGACAGAAAATAGTTTACTCCAAATCAAGTAAAAATAATGAAGTGTCAAGCACCCTGTAAGATCTCAGATACTACTCAGGCTGTGGTGTTCCCTAACAGGTGGCTGTGAGTGGTATAGCATGACCCATCCTTGGTGCAGGTCTTGAGAGGTTGGGTTCAGTTCTGGGACCCAGCACTGATCTTCTGGGTGACTTTGGGCAGAGGAAGCAGCTGGTTTATTGCCTTTTGCAAAATGCTTTGAGAGTTACAGATGGAAATGCTATGTTGAGGGAAGGCATGACTGTTGTGTTGATGGGTGTTGGGGAAACATGGGTTACAAAAGAACAAGTGGGTGTAACAAATAAGGAAGAGGGGCAGGAAAGTGGTAGTGAAGGTAGGAAGGGGTAGTTGCTCTTCTGTGCTGCTGTGGGACCTGGATGAGGATGTCTAGGTGCCAATGTACTCACGCCCTTGGCACCAGGACTTCTGACAAATCAGGCAGTCTGCCCTCATGTTGGCTTTTGTTGCTTCTCTCTGCAGACTAAATGATGTACTTTCCCTCTGAAGAAGCTGTAATTACAGAAGAGCCCAGCAGCACTTTCCTGTGGTGGTAATGGATATATCAGCATTTCCACAAAGTCCCTTGTGAGGGATTTACAGCTCAGCCATTAATATTAGCCACACAGTGAGTGTATAAGCTGCTTGCTCAAAAGTACTAAAAAATAGTGTAAAACTGCATAGCAAATCTTAGTAGGCCTTGTCTAGAAGCAAACTTGCACTGGTTTGATAAAGAGTGATTTTAACCTAGTTTGGTTAAGTATTACTTATCTGTATGTACTTGCTCATATCTGGCTTGAGGGTGACTTATTTCAGCTTATTCTGACTTTAACAAGAGAGAGGCTATGCAGAAATTCTTTAAGGATTCCCTCTTCATGCATAATATCCCCTGTGCTGAACAGATCTGGTATCTACTGGGTTGAATAAAACAAGCTTTTCATCATACAAATGAGGGGCAGTACAGAGAACGAGCAAGTATTTAGTCAAACTGGTTTTGAACATAACTGTGGCTAAAACGCTATTTGTGCACAACCACAGCCTAAACTGAAGACAGGAGAAATGCTGAGATACCAGCTATGTTATTACTATCATGGTGTTAAAATTGAGAGGAAAAATCATAGAATCGTAGAATGGCTAGTGTTGGAAGGGACCTTAAACATCATGTAGTTCCAACCCCCCTGCCATGGGCAGGGACACCTTCCACTACACCAGGTTGCTCAAAGCCCCATCCAACCTGGCCTTGAACACTTCTAGGGATGGGGCAGCCACAGCTTCTCTGGGCAACCTGTTCCACTACCTCACCACTCTTAGTGAAGAATTTCTTCCTTATATCTAATCTAAATCTACCCTCTGTCAGTTTAAAGCCATTACCCCTTGTCCTATCACTACACTCCCTGAAAAAGAGTCCCTCTCCAGCTTTCCTGTAGGCCCCCTTCAGGTACTGGAAGGCTGCTATAAGGTCTCCCCGGAGCCTTCTCTTCTCCAGGCTGAACAAACCCAACACTCTCAGCTTATATTCATAGAGGAGGTGCTCCAGCCCTCTGATCATCTTTGTAGCCCTCTGGACTTGCTCCAACAGGTCCATGTCCTTCTTATGTTGGGGGCTTCAGAGCTCAACGCTGTACTCCAGGTGGGGTCTCAGCAGAATAGAGGGGAAGGATCACCTCCCTTGACCTGCTGGTCATGCTTTTTTTTATGCGGCCCAGGGTATGGTTGGCTTTCTGGGCTGCAAGTGTACATTGCCAGGTCATGTTGAGCTTCTCATCAACCAGCATCCCTAAGTCCTTCTCCTCAGGGCTGCTCTCAATCCATTCTCTGCCCAGCCTGTATTTGTGCTTGGAATTACCCCAACCCATGTGCAGGACCTTGTACTTGGCCTTGTTGAACTTCATGAGGTTCACACAGGCCCACCTCTCAAGCCTGTCAAGGTCCTTCTGGATGGCATCCCTTCCCTCCAGTGTGTTGATCACACAACACAGCTTGGTGTAGTCAGCAAACTTGCTGAGGGTGCACTCAATTCCACTATCCATGTTGTCAACAAAGATGTTAAACAGTGCCATTCCCAATACCAACCCCTGAGGAATGCCACTTGTCACTGGTCTCTACTTGGACAATGAGCTGTTGACCGAAACTGTTTGAGCGTGACCATCCAGCCAATTCCTTATCCACCAAGTGGTCCATCTGTCAAATCCATGTCTCTCCAATTTAGAGACAAGGATGTCGTGCAGGACAGTGTCAAATGCTTTGCACAAGTCCAGGTGCAGAACCTCTTGGCTCACTTTAACACAGAACAGGACAAATATCTTTTTATCCTCTCCCATCTACTTCATTACATTGGGTAAGCATAAGAAAACATTTCTATTTCTGTGAGTTAAAAATTACATGCACGCTTACTGAAATAAACAAAAGCTTTGAATGTCAGAGGTAAAGCTGAAGGCTTTTTCCCATGGATGATCTTCAGTATCAGGAATTCATGGTTCAAAAGGCACTTTCCTCTGGTAATAGAGTCTGAGGCGGTGTTAATATGTATGGCTTTTTCCCATTCTGAGAAAATACTTCTGGCAGGAGGAAGAGGGGGAAGGGGGAGGAGGAGGACACTTCTCTAGTGTGGAGATTTCCTTACAAGTAAGGAATATGAAGCAATACAGGAGGCCTTGTACTGTCATCAAAGCAAGACTCCTTAAAAAATCAAGTCAGATCCTGGAATGTCCACAGGATAGTGGACTGGGCACTTTAGCAGTTTTATTGTTGCTTTATATGCTTTGCAATCCTTTTGCTTAGTTGTGGCTTTAGAGTGGAAGCCCTTCTGCACAAGAACTGTCTTGTCTCCACTCCTGTAGCGCATAGTGCAATGGGTTCCACCAGTGACTTTGCTCACCAATAATATTAATATTTATTACTATAGCTACTGCTATCACTTAATAAGGTGATCATAAAATGGAGAAGAATGTTCTAAGAGGCCTACCAGAGCCTCTTGATCAACTCTTAATCAAGACCCAACTTGATTTGTGGGTTTTTTCCTTCTGTTTTCTGTTTCTGAAGATGATCTAAGTTAGGAATTTAAGAAAACGGAGAACAGACAGCTGTTTGTCTAGGAACATTTTTTGTGGGATATGCATTTATGTTGAAAACTGGAGTGCATGAATCCACATTTAACAATATTTTAGCCTATAAAGGTGTTTTTCCTCCTGAATGTAAGGATTTTTCTTAGTTTAAGAGAAAAAAAAAAAGTTAGTCTTATGTTAGGATGGTGAATGTCCTTACGAATTCTTGTCCCTCCATGAGCTATAGCTGTAGCCTTTTTCCTCCCAAGAAGCTCCTCTTGGTGTGACAAGCAATGGTGTTAATGAACAGCTGGAGGAGTGTTTTCCTGCTTTTCTCTTTAACACAGCAGAAACATCACAATGAAAACTGAAATGGCACTTAGATACAGAATTTGTGGAAGTGGCTTGATGCTACAACTTCAAAATTTCATAGCACTGCTGCTCACACTACCATTACAATAAATATTGGCAGGTTTTGAAGTGATGTAAAATATAATAATGCTAGCATCTACGTGAGTCAGTACATGGGAGCTAGTAACTTCCTGAAGGGAGATGGTGAATAATGTAACTAAATAGCAGAAATAATTGCATGTGTTAGCCCCAAAGGTGGTCTGAAGGACTAGAGAGGAGAAACTTTATCCTCCTGCTATCAGATCACAGAGAAAAGAGATGGGGGATGGGTTGAACCCTTGTGACAACATTCCAGCCATCTGACTACATCAGTCTTCAAATGAAGATGTCAATTTGCCCAGGAGGCAGGAGCCAGTGCATAGTAAGCTTCCAAAAAGAGAAGTTTCTATGAATCATATGCGGGTCTTGTGTTCTGTGTGTGGAAGCCCTTTCCACGCCCATGAAAATCACCCTGGCACTTCAGCTTCATCTTGTCAGGCAAAGTGGTGGAGGTCCCCATGGAGTTTTTCTGTAAGACTAGGACTGGGGGTGCTGCTTGGTTGAGTTCACACAACTTAGTATACAGGAAGATGTTTCTGAAAATTCAGTCAGTCTAACATTTTAGTTATAATTGAATAATACTGCAGACTTGTTAGACACTCAACCCATTCCATATTTAATACTTTCAGAATTAATAACTGATTCGGCTTGGGACGTGATGAATGTCCATGTCAAAGTCTAATCATATCTGCCTTTTGTTCCAGCATATTCCAGAGACAAAACATTCTTTTATGACTCTCCTAGTCTATGCATTTTTAAAAACACAGAATAAGAAGTCTTGGCAGCAATCCAGTCACTAGAATGATATTCATTCCAGGAATATTTTTAAGGCCACTACTTGCTGTTCATCCTCCTGGTATTCTTTAGTTGCTTGTTCTTCTCTTTACAATGGAGACGTATTTTTTTTTTTAATTTAAAAATTCGGTGTAGTTTCAGCTTGCCTCTAGTAAGACGACCTACATTCTGATGATAAAAGCTATTTATCTGTATTTATTCACAAGCCATCACAGTTCTGTAAATTTCACAGAGCAAGCTTGAAGTAGGCTGTAATGTCAGAGTGTGATTATGTATTTCAATTTTCATACCTTATGAGATACTCAGATGAGCTACTACTACTTGCATTTCTGTAGAGAAAAGCTTTATCATGTGGAGAGCTCTAGAAATGGCAAAGAACCACATATTACTGATGCCTGAGTAACTGGTCATTTGCCTACCCTGCCTATGCTTGGAGACATAACACCAATCTATTAGAGCAACTGCAACATAAGGTACCCTGAAATGTCTCAGAAATAACTTCAAGTTAGTATGTGCATTCATGCTAGACTTACCCAGTATTCACAACTTGGAGAATCTGGCTTACAGTAAAAGGGGAGTCCAAAAGAATCCATCTACTTTGAAGATATTTGGATTTACAAAAATAAACCCATGCAGTTACTTTCAGTCATAAAATTAGTGACATTTGAATAACAATGCTTGGAAAAAGAGAGTTTGGTCTTCATAAAATGTGTACTCGTTGAAGTTGCTTCAATTATTGCTGGATTAAGGCATTTGCAATAACTCGGAAATCTTGAAATATTTTAAAGTAGCCTTCTTGTTTTCATACAGAGATTGCAGAGATGCTCGTTCAGCAGGATGTGAAGATGAACTCTGTATCTAAATATATAAATAACTGACGGGGGTTTTAGTTTTTCCATCGTAACAGTTGCTTCAATCGCCATCCTTCTATGGGAAAAGGTATTTTGAATTTTGATTTTATAAAGACAAAAATACCTTGGAGATCATCAGTGTTTGGAATGCCTTTCTATAAGAAACCTTAAGGCTATCATATGCAAACTGGCAGGGATCAAATACTTGTACCTGTTCTGACACTGAATACCACTTTGTTAAAGGAACAATTCCAAGGTGACAGCTTGTAAACTGGTGGGTTATTTTAGGGCAGAAAGGATCAATATGATCACCTAGCCCTGCATTTGTGGGTCATAGAAATTTAGCCATTCCTTTTGGATGTAAGCCCAAAGACCAAGTCTGTCTGACATTTCAGTGCTTTTATTATCTTCAAGTGATTTTTCTTCTCATAAAGAATAATATCTTTTTGCTTCAGGAGTACTGCATCATTTTACAGTTATGTCCAGTCCAAAGACAATTTGATTTTGTAATTGATGCATTCGAATGGGGAAAAAATCAGAAGTATAGTGACTAATTTTGATCTCTGAACAGTTTATCTAGGATACGGGTAGATTTTCTCATCATTTGTAGGATTCAAGTCAAGATTTGATATTATTTTAGCTGAGTAAGAAGCCATGAGTGCAGATTGTGGACTAACATAGGGTAATTCTGTGGCATGGGTTATGGCGAAGGATCTGACTAGAAGCACAGATGATCCCTCCTGGCCTTCAGACTACTGAATTGCTTCATGCATGTTAACCATAGTTTACAGTAAATATGTACAGTGGAAATTACCAACCACTTTGATTTTTCTGCATGTGAATAAAATGTCAAAAGAACTATGTAACAAGATAACACATTATAAATGATATTACCTATGCTCTTCTAAGACAACTTTCCCTGAGTCTCTAATTGTGAGCGGAAAACCGGATATTCTTGTATTGGCTGCTGCACTTGTAATAATTAAGGATTAAGGTATGTGATTGGTATGACAGGGGTGTTGATAATGGTGCACTTCTGTGCAAAAATGATGAGTTTCCCCTTTCAACTCCCACCTATTGCTAGCTGGCTAGCTAAAACAAATAACACTGCATGCTAAATATAAGTGGCTAGATCCTGCTGTGGATCCATCTGCAAACATACCATGTGCCAGTTGCTCTAGGTAGAGTATCTTGGCATGGACATCTGTTCACAGGGAAAACCTTTTTCTGTTTTGCTGCCCTAATTGTTTCCATGTATCTCAGACTTTGGGTTTCTCCCATTTCATGGGCATGAGAGCAATTAGCCAAAATCTTACAAGCTCAGCATAGTTAAGGGAGTAGTTTATAAACAAATCAAGGTTGCTCACAAGGCATGTTTTCTCAGATCCGGTGAAATGGTAAATACAGTCATCTCTCAATTAGTCTGACCAGTGAATGGGAGATGGGATAACCTGGATAAAGAAAACACAGATGCTACAAAACATATGTAAATGAGTCAATAAGATTGTAAGCTAAAGGTATAAAAAGTAAAAGGTTTATGATGCTTTTGGCTTAGATTGATGTGTGCTAATGAGCTCCTGAGCTGGGAAGTCTACACAGTGCACTGCTATATACCTTAGCCCAAGTCTACCACTTATGGTATAAACACTTCCCTGGTTCCACAACCCTAAGGAATACCATTTCTCAGTGGTGTCTCTGTGCTCATGCACAGGGCTGTGAGCAAGAGCAATGCTGCTCCTAAGTCAGGTCTGGCTTGACTGGCCTCTGCACTGACATTGCCAGGGCTTCTGGTTATAGGGTCAGCGCAGGTGCAACCGCCTCTGCAGTTATAGTATAGCTGATCTGTTGCACAGGCATCCTGCCCCATGGATGGCAGAGGTCACTAGGTGCAAGGCTTTCCTGGGATCTAGTTTATGAGTAGATATTAATCAATCTGCTCTCTGTATTGTCATTGTTGTCCCATACTACTTTAAATAGTTTCTGTCTGCTGTTCCAATATTATCTACTCACCAATACTTAAACTGACTTTTTCATATGCTTCTCTAAAAACACTGTGCCAAAATTCAGGCTGACTTACACTGATGAACTTTTCTGAGCTCTGAGAAAAACACAGTGGAAAATTTCTTACAAAAAGTTAACTTGTAAAGCATAACATAAGCAGACATACTGTTCTATGTGGTATCTTAAAAACTGCTGACCAATGGTCATGTAACACACTAGTAAATTGAAGTAGATTAGTATACTAAATGTCTAAAACCATAGCCTGTGTGTATATAGCAAAAAAAAAAAGAGAATACCCTTTAAGGAGCTGCTGTTTTATAGATAAATACTGTGTAGCACTTGCTTTTGGAATTAGTATTAGCACATCAGACTTGGAACACGTAAATATTGTTAACTATGCCTGAACACTTAAATATCCACTATGAGTACCAATTCTGCATTGCTACATATTTCATTCCTTCAGTGCAACTTGTGTTCTCAGCTGTCTAAAACTACACAAGGTTGATGCGGTTAAGTATGCTTAATTTTTTAGAATGGATCCTCAAGAGTTAAAGCCCTCTACTCTGAATGGGCAAAAATATCTCAAAGTATTTTTTCAAAACCCAATGCCTTCTCTTGGACAAGATTTTCTCTTTCTGCTGATGTTCCTCCTAATGGATACCAGTTGGCCAAGTGATGTTGGGAGTGATGGTAAAGGCATATGTGTAGGTGTTGCACACAGTTGTAAAGCGATCAGGACCTTTGTGGTTTCCAGGCTGTTATGGATGGAAGCCTATCTCTAAGCCTGGTTACACCACGCAGCTCCTATCCAGCATCCTCACCCTGAGCGGCAGCAATGTTTATGCAGGTAACTCCACTGAAGCCCACTGGGCTTCCAGGATGTGTAACTTATGAAAAAGGGTTGGAGAATGAGGCCTTGAATATGCAGTAGGCAAATGTCTATGACTACCTGCTCTCTTGGTAAAGTTAAGTTTTCTGCACTGAGGCCGAAAGTTTTAGGAATCAAGCCCTTGTCTATTTTGTCACTGTCAAACCTGGAGAGGACAATGCTGATACACATCCACTTTGTAAATGTCTAAGGAGTTGGTTTTTTAAGAAGAGCCAGGTACATGTATACTAGTTGTCTCCTTAGCACAGAGCCTCTCCAGCACTCTAACCCTATACTTTAGTCACTACTGACAGGTAGAGGGCAAATTTGCATAATGAACTGTTTAAATATTCAGTTTTATCAAGGCTTCAAGGCACTATTTGTCCTCCGCATCTTCAATAGCTAGTGACCCTATCTAAATCAACATCATTTGTCAAATCAAATTAGGCTTGTTGTTAATTTCAGACAGTGATGTTCATCTTTTTGATGCTTTCAAACAACTCTGAGGTAAATCCCTGTGACATAATGCTGCTTAGATATGCTAAATGAGTCACTTGTTCAATGCTGCAATTGTCAGAAAAATATGAAACTTAGCTCTAAGGTAAATATTGTTGGGTCACTTGAAATGTATGCAAATTTGACATTTCTCCACTGATTAGCATATCTACACATCAAAGTTTTCTATATATCACATCAGATATTTTTGATTCAGGAGAGTTAAGGTCAGTGGCACTTGGCATACTCTTTACTTTGCATCAGACAAGATGAGAAATGAAAATCTTCTTAGGGAAACTTTCCAGCTCAAACCTTACTTTGCTGAAACAAGAACACTGCAGAGGAGCAGGAGAAAATAGCAGCGATTGGTGTTTTTCAGTATAAAACTAATAAAGGAACGTAAAGAGATTATTCATTTAACTAATGAATTCCAAAGTGGGGGGGGGGGGGGGGGGAAGCTATTTGTGTGCAGAGAGAGTAAAAAATCTTCTCTTAATGTCTGCAATGAATTTGCCTATACAAAGTATACCTCCACATGTAGATATGTTTGTTTGCTTTCGAAATGAGTCTTTTTTTATGAAAAAAAATAGGAGGTATGTCCTGTTCTTTTAAAAGCTGCATTTTGATTTGTAGCTCAAAAGCGTCAGTGGGAGTTTTGTACTGTCTTTCCACAAATCTATCTGACCGTGATGGAGTGCCACAGTTTGTAAGTTCATTAGCTCAGTGGTTGCTTCCATAGATGCTAATATAACTGGTCACAAGAGTTAATTGTTCACACATTTTGCACATCAGGCCTTTAGAGATCACCAATAAATTGTCAGTGGATTCAGGTCTCCAAAACTCTGTGAAAATCCATTATGTTCAGTGATAGATGGGTCTTGGTTTGAATGGTCCTAGGCTGCCATGGACGTCATCGCAGGAAGGATAATTTACGTAGCCCCTTTGAAGTCCTGATATCTGAACAGATCTGTGTCAGTGAGGGTAAGGAAGTACACAGCAAGTAGACAGTAGGCATTAAAAATCCCAAAGAGCATTTTGCTGGAGAATAAACTCAGTGCACAAGTACAGTGACTTTCTGTTCTGCTGCAGTGGAGTAACTTGGTCATGTAGGGCTTTTTTCTTTCAAAAACAGTGAAAATATCTCAACTGCAGCATCCAGTTAATGCCAGCAAAATTTTGTTTTAAAAATAAAACAAGCATTTTTCAAATTATTGGAGCAGAAAGATGTGTCAGACACCACTAACATATGTTTATTTTTCTTTTTCTCTCCTATAACTGAAACATGGCCAAACTCTGTTTCCTTCTCCTTTACATTGTGCAAGTATGTGTATACAGATATAAATTTTATGCTTTGCATGGAGACCTTACATGCTACATTCTAGAAAGGACTGAATGGACTTAATAGCCTCCAGAAAATAAGGCATACAAATGCTGTTTGATCTATTGTTACTGCGGGGCATATAGCACCACTCAACCACATTAGTAGTTGATGTTTGATGATAAATCAATAATAGCTTTTATCTTCTAAGTAAAAGATATTTTATTCTCTTCTGCCTTTCCCATGATGGGTGATATAAAACCAGCAACTGCACTCACATTCTTAAGGCAAGATTTTTAAAACTATTTTGGTGTAAGATTCTGTAAGATTCACATTTGCAAGCTGCCCATGCTTCCCATATTGGCAATGATTTTGACAAATGTAAAAAAGTCACTAATATTTTGACACTTTCACTGCCCAACTATGATACCAGCTGGCTGTGAATTCAGTTATTCATTGTTCTGCTGTATTTTAAAGACTGGTCCAGAGCCAATGTACTGGACCAGCTCCATTCATTCATTTTCAAGATTGAAGTTTCAGCTAACTGTAGTGGCCATTTTTCAAACAGATCTGGAAACCTCTTCCAATTTAACAGGATCATACAGAACAGAAAAAGTCAAGTGTGCATGTAGATTTAAAGCTTTTCTCTTCAAGGGAAGTAATATATATGTTTCAGCATAAATCAACCTAGTCTTCACAGGATTTCTGATTGCTCTCATTTTTTTTTAAGACATGACCAGTGTTTTCTTCACAGTAAAGCAAGCAAAAAACCAAAATCTTTATAATGGTTAGATGGATTTAAAATAAAACAGAATTAAGGGATAACTGTTCTGAATTCTTAAAATGAGAAATCACTACACTGGACTCATGCTGCTTGAGGTTTATAGCAACTCAGTCATTACTTTTAAAGAAACTAGAAAGAAACTTACACATTTTTGGCTCCAGATAGGCAAATACAACTTTAAAATTGACAGAGATGGAACCCTCAGAAGTCCGTAGTGCACTCGCAGTGCAGACCAGAAGTACAGGACCCTTCATAAGTCCAATCTTTTCCAATCTGAGCATCCTGGAGAGCACGTACACGTCTAAGTTAGCAGGTCCTTTTGAAGTGCTCTTCTTTAACAAATATAATAAAAATGTGCTTACTTGGTAAGTCTTCTTTATTGTGCCTGCTAACGTTTTACACTATTTTCCAAAGCTGTAACCATATTCATCCCTCTGGCTTGTAACTCACTGATTAAAAAACAGACTGCCAGCAGTCATCTGCTATTGTCTGGCTTCTTAAATTCTGTTTCTGGTTTAATTTACTTGATTGTTCCATGCACTATTCATGAGTTCTATAATATTCCAAACTTTAATTTCAACAGATTAATTCTTACTAATTATTCAACATATGAACCTGCACATGAGAATTGTACTGTATGCACCATCCTGAGGCATAGAATGCAATGTCGAATCGTTTTCTGATTTCAAGTGGAAAACAAACTAATTATGTGGAAATATGATAATATATTGTGCTGCAGGGACCAGCCCTTTGTCTGTTTAGAAATGTTTACTTATGATCGGCTCCCTGTGTTATTTCTTCCAGGAGGAGCTGCCCTTTCTTAATGCATAAACATTATTGACTGGTCCATGATTCTTTACTTCAGGAAAGCTGATTTACATAATTTTATATTACTTCTGTCTGGTGGAAACAAACAAGACATCCCAGGAAAGTAATAATTGAGCTAGCTGTAGCAATCTTCTGGAAAGATAAGACATGGAAATCCTTGGAAATGAAGGATCACTTATTTCTCTCTTATTTCTTCTACCTTTTTTTTTAAGCTGTCGTGCAGCTTCACCTCTGTGCTGTCTGATTTGATGCATATCAGCATCCAGCACTTCAGCACAGCATGGGGTGTAAGTCAACCACCAAAAAATTCAAGTTAGAACACACTTTCTCAGTTTTTCTGTCAACGTACCCCAGTCGAGGCTAATTGGATAATGTTGGTACTGTGAAATATTGGGATACTGGATCACTCGTTCTCTGGAGAAGCACGGTGAAGTCCTACTGTGGTCAGTGAAGCTGTCAGCAGCCTGGCCTGTGGTCTCAGCCTTACCAGGCTAGAAACTGTGGCAACACAGCAAAACCTCTCTGTAATGCTGCTTGGCTGAAGAAGAAATGATCTAGTCAAATACGGGAGGTGGGGGGAGGGGAAATAAGACACACACACCCCCACCCCCAAAAGTAATAAATTTTTGCTTCCCATGCCATGTGAAATGTGATATGTGCTACATATTGAAAGGTTGAAATATGTTTTCAGAAATTAATCACCAGAGAAAACTATAAAAATAAAAGAGGAATCAAGTTTCTTAAGGGACCCTGATCACTAGTGGCATTATGTAGCAAGCCAAGGCTCTACGAAAACAAACACCAGTAACGATGAAGGAAGATAAAATTTGGTCCCTACAACTACATTTTAATAGACCTTGGGTGATACAACATGGTTTAGCATATACCGTAATACTTCCATCCCCTTATAAACCCAGCTCTTAAATTAACATCCTTCCATCTTTCCCAATAATTAGTAGTTTATGAACTTTACAGTATCTAAGCATTCCACTATTTACCCCATTTACTTTTTGCTTTATGATGGCAGTTTTCAGATAGTCTGCTTTCTGGTTCATCTGTATTTTTGGTATTCTTTTTCCTGTGCCTTACCTAAAGACCCTAAGGGGTGATCAGAAGTACATGTAACTAATGCAAAAAAAAATCCCTGTCCTGAAAGTTCCCATTCTAGGATCCAATTTCTAGGATCCAATTTTCAAGATGCCTAGTGTTCATTTAGTCATTTTTCTTTAATAACTCTAATAGAAGTTTACAATTACATTATCCCTGTCTTAAAGAGGAAGAACTGAGTCAATGCTGTGACCTGAAGTTATTTCACTCCTCTCTGAAAGAATGTCTTCTCTCCTTTGTGCTGCCTTAGTATCTGAGTATTGAGTTAAAAGTCCCCTTATGCTCTGCATCCACCTGTCCCAAGCCTGCTGCTCATTACTGGTTGAGAGGAGAGATGGAAAGCAGAACTGATCTTGGGATGAATCCCTTCATTTGTTCCAGCCACTGATTTTCCAAAGATTTTTCCTGCCACAAAGAAAAATGGAGGGATCTATTTTTCACAATGAAAATGTTCTCAGAGGGACCAGGACAGCTCAGGAAGGATATGCAAATTCAAAGAGGCAGCACAGAGGGGAACTTTTAATATTAATTTTATATACTGCATTCAGGTTTGATATGAATCTAAAAAGTACTGTCTTAAAAGACTCTGGTATGAATTTTCTGATATCAGTTAAAGATGGTTTTGTTCACATTTAATGAAGTGATCTGGGAATGAGAAGAAAGATGGAGCTATATGGATGTGATGGTTATTTTTCTCATTTGGGTTCAGACTTGAAAAGTAACTTCCTCCTTTGCTCAGAAATACGGACGATGAAAAAATTCCTTGGGAAATGGCTGCAGAGCTTCTCTTAATGGTATTTAAATAACTGAAATATAAATATCATTGTAACCCAGCAGACTGTGTTTTCTCTCTGCTGCAGTGGTGCTTAGCATGTGGGAAAGGCAATGCAAGGAAACAGGAGAGAAAGGAGAAGGTTTCCCTAATCCCAGGGCATACTACAGATCCTGCTACAGCCTGCAGCTGTACCACTGGCTCTAGGCTGTGATCTCATCTGATCTCCAGTTCAGCCGTGTCAGATCAGGTCAGTCCTAGGCTGAGAGATATTGCTGGAAAAAACAATAGCAGATGTTTCCAGAAATGAGATGTGACTGAAGGTAGCTGGCTGGGGCTGGATCAGACCCTCCCCCCGCCAGGGAAGAGACCTTTCTGCCACCTGTAGCTCGGCACCTGCAACCAAATCAGCAATGCTTGCTTGGCAGTCTGTGGAGTCGATGATGCTAACCGTGCAGTACCATGCACTAGCCCTTAGAAGTGCTGTTGCTCCACCTTACAGGTTGGAAGTGATGTGATGAACTATCTTGATCAGGGCCAAGTAAGAACATTTCCAGCAGTGCAAGAACATGAAACCGTATGTGCCATGTCCTGATCTACTGCTCTGAAAAGGGTAGTCTTTTGATCTATGTGTTTTGAGCTGCTTCAATTCAGCTTTCATAGATCCTGCACATGTTTCTGCAAGAAGGCAAGATTTTTTTTTTTTTTTTTTTCCAGCACTATGACTGGATAGGAGTATAAAATGAAAAAGGGAGGATTTTCTCACGCTTGCTTGGAGAGCTGAGAGTGGGCTGGCTGACATGGTCACCTGGGCAGTGTTAATGTAGGAGATGCAGGACTTGCTAGAGATGGGAGGATTGTTGCAAAGCCTGAAGACTGTGCCTGACCGAGGGTACCACCATCCCCTTCCACCCACTTAGCACAGTTTAAGCCCTGAGCTGAGAGCAGCTGGCAGAGCAGCACCTCTTGCCCATATGGGTGCATTATAGGATCCCACCAAGGTCTCTGCAGATGATGGAGTGTTGGGTACTAATACATGTGCTGTCAGTTAATGCCTCTGCACTGGCACAGAGCAACTTGTTAATTCCTGGCATCTCTGAGCACATGGCTGAGTTGATTAAGTTTTGATGCCTCTGTGGAAGCCATTGAAGGCATCAGGAAAGTTTGCTCTCTGCTGCTCTGACCTACCTTGAGCCTCAGATGTTTCCTGTTTCAGACATGAGCATTTTGGCTGGGATTTGTGATGTTGTTAGGTGGTTTTGCTCAAAGAAACAGTGGGGCAAGAGGCATCCTTGTTTCTGGATAAAGGAAGCTTTTTCAATCCCTCTCTCTAGTTATGTTCAGACTGCCCCTTTTTTTCCTTCCTTCCTATATGCATGTCTCTTCATGGAAGGACAAGTTCACTCTCAGCCCGTGTCTCCCAGGTGGTCCCAAGCAGATTTACCTTCCATCACCTGGACTTGTGCTCCACTCCTTTCACTGTATCAGCTCATCTCTGCCAGCAGGACAGGGCTCACAGGATGTTTTCTATAAAGGACAGGATCCTGATCCACTGTGGTTTGTCATTATTAATCCATAGGAACCCCAAGGAAGCTAAAAAATGGTAAGTTCTCAGCTGGGTCATCTGAACAGGGCTGTATCTTGCACCTGTGCTCTTTCTGGTGCACACACCAGCTCCTGCAGGTTGGTGTTTTTGTGACCAGTCCACATCCTTTGACCAGAATTTATGAACATCAGATAGCCTGGCTGATCTATCAGAAATTGCCATAAATAAGGTGCTGAGCATGCTCAGATTTACCATAGACATTTTTTGCAGTGTGTCGGCATTGGGTTAGCTGGTGCCACTGGATTTCGTTGGAGAGAAGCCTGCCATGCTTAATAACTTAAATGATATATACTGAGAGATTTTTTTTTTTTTGAGGGAGTGACTGATCCAGAGCCTGTTGGAATAAATGCAAAGAATAGCCTCGTCTCCATTGGGCTTTAGATCAGGCCCAGATCCTTGATCATAATATACTGTCTTTTTTTCATAATTTTGTGAAATTTTGCTTTTTCTTTTGTGCAACAAGCCATAGCTAAGGGGAATGGGGAAGAAAGGAAGGCAAAGAGAACCACAGAAACTGTGCTAAAGGAATTTAAAATGAAAAATGCATTAAAAAATTAGTATGTGAGTAAGAACAGACTACTTTGCTCTGGAAGGATGAAAGGGAGGAAAAAATATTATTTTAATAAGTACAAGGCAAGGACAAGCACAAATCTGACCATGTCTGAAAACAGCAGAGAGCCACAGCCTTGGCTTACATTGAAAAGTTCTGGCATATATCTCTGTTTAAAAGTAGGAGTGAGAGAAGGAAAGAGCCAGATCTGCCACATAAGCCTCTACATGTTTATGTGAAGCTATACCACACTTAGCTTTTGAGACTTTTGGCCTGATTTGAATGCATACGTTTGATAATAGGAAATACCATATTTATATTTATTCCTTACGTTACTCAGGGGTCTTTTAAAGAGTTCAGGGAATTAGTACACGTGGTTCTACAAGCTTCTGTGTCATTCTTGCCAAGGCAACCTGATAATTAAGGGTCACACTTTGTAAGTAATGTAAATCTAATGGCACTGGGAGGTCATGTGACTGGCAGGTAACTATGAGATCTTTAGTGGGGAAAGACAATTTTCTACTGTGAGCAGAACAAGTTTGGGTTGGCTCCATCTGCAGGGACTCTTGGGCATGCAAAGACTTCCAGTGAGATCTGTTGTGTCCCATCTGGTCACGCAAGTCCACCTGTGAGCATCACTTTGCAAATTGAGACCTTAAAGAGTCGTTGTCAAACATCCTACCAGTGTTTCCATTTTTGAGTTTTTCTGATGGGCTACACTTGAGTTGCCCATGTTTTTGTTTTTTTTTTTCATAGGGAAAAGTTTTCTTCTAGGGGCTAACAGACAAATCAAGAGAAAAACTGGTTGTGCCTTTCAAGACTCTCTGTATTGAGTTAGTTTCTTTATGAAGCTGGATGTGTATGTCAACAGTGTCTGTATGGAGACTTCTGGAAAGAGCATTATCATGGAGTCTCTTAGAGAAAACAGTTCTGTTTTGGGTGATTTTTCCTTCTAAAAGCTGCTGTGCAATCAAGAAGGAAATACATACGTGAAAGTGGGAAGATGCAAATATGCAAGTCTAGGCCATCCACATTAAACATCCAAGAGGGGGAAACAAACCCCCTCATTTTCCTGCAGGAGTAGACATGAGTAAGAGATGTCAGTGCAGCTATGACATCTGTTTACATGGGGATTTTATGCACCTGTTCACTAGGCAATAACAAATGCTTACCATGGTGGTAGCTGTATCACACGGTACATATGCTGCTTCTGACATACATAACACCTCTTTAAGGAAACACATGGCCCCATATGTCATGAGAACTTGTTTACATTCTACAATACAGTAATGGAAAATATGTTTCATAATAAATGTTTTCATCATTTTTGTGTTTAAGGAAAGAATGGGAATTTTACGCCCTAGCTGCCAAGCTGAGTGTCCTCCCTCATTGTTCTCATTGAGAGATGCATGGCTGTGGTCTAAACTTCCTACAAGCTTTCAAAGTTCAGAGAAGTTGGGGTCTCAACCGGTCAGTTTTAAGGGCCGATGCTCATGAAAAAGGTAAAATTAAAAAAAAGGTAAGATTGGAACATATATTTGGGTGCAAATCAGAGTATTTATTTGTCTTGCTATGAAATCACCAATTTCTGGTCACTTTGACAGGAGCAAATGTCACGTATTGCCTGTGTAGAGAGTTCTTGAGATACTGAAGCCACCTCAGGAAGAGTATGTCAACAGCTTTGTAGCCCCAAATTTTAGTTCAGTCACCCTGGAACCAGGAAAAGGAATCATATTACTCCATATCCATAAAATGAAGCAGGTTCCTGCTTGAAGGTTCTCTAGTCCAACCTTCTGAGAAATTAATTTGAATAGGTTTTAGCTTTTATATTTCTTGGTTGAGATTATTTTGACTTATGCTGCCATTTTAAGGCTTTTCACTTCTAGTAGTTCTTCTGTTTTCAATTGTCAGTGTTTCCACCACAAAGGCTGTTCATATCCAGGAGTCTTTTTTCCTCTGTTCACTGCTCGGTGCTGAGGCAAGATTTTGTCCTACTAGTTAACTAACAGTACTGTAAGAACTCAAAAGAAGAAGCTGTTATTTCCTGTGGAAGACAGGTCCAAGAGTTAATAATTCTTATTATAGGGATTTTTTTTCTTCATATTTACCCTAACTGTCACTTTCTGGGGTTTACTTTTGTGGAGTTAGCTAATGAGTGAAAATCAGACTCTACCTTGTTATGGGAATCCACTCATTTACAGACAAAACTAAAGTGTGAATGTTAGAGATACGTGGACAAACAACTTTTATTATTTTGATGTAAGGAATGATACATTGATATATTGTCCAAATACATCTTTTCTCTGTTTAGTCCTTCTGCAAATCAGTATTCACCACTATTTCAGCAGTTCACTTGGTATAGAAGAATGGATGAATAGACCATTTATTCCAAAATGCAAGAGCCTAAGCTTGTCTCTCTGTGCATAGATTTAGTGTTGTTTAGCAACAAAGAATTTTCATGAGTTTCATAGCATGTCCACCCCCAGTGCTTTTAGTTACCTTTTATCATCTCTACCTCATCTATCACACATGTATATTAAAAAAGAAAAGCATTTCATTGTCTTTATTTTAAACTAGCTGCCTGATAACTTCTTTAGGTGCCTTTAACTGCAGTCTTATGAGAAATGCAGAGTGTTTGGCTATTTCTTCTTTTTTTGGCACTGGTTTAGATTTTATGCAGTGCAATATTTATTCCTCTCTCCCAGCCTCCTTCCCGGACTGGAAAGTCCTTGCTGTTCTGGCCAAGCCTGGAACAAGTGATGTAACTCTACGAGATCTGACAAACAGGGGCCACAGAGCACTTCAAAACCTTCTTGTGAAATGTGTCAACGGTAAAATGATAATAAAAATATAAAAATAGATTAAACTGCACTTCCAGTGACATTTTCTGGCCTATACTTTCTCAGTGTTAGTTTCTGAGTTTCTTGGGGCTTGTGCAATATATTAGGGCATGAAGGTATTCTTGCCCATATGTTTTTGAGGACAAAGATACATATTTTGAGTACTCTATGAGCTGAGCATGTGTTTTCATGTTTTCTGTTTCAAACATGCTACTCCAATGTACTACCACATGAAAATACTCATGTAAAGTAACCCATTTTGCAGAAAGTCTGATGTTCCCAGGATAGCACAGAGCAGCTCTGACCTTCAGCATCTGCAGGGCAAAATTTAATCCTACTCTTGACTCTGACACATACATTGTCATTGCAAAAAGTTAAAATTAAACACTTCCCAAACTGTCTGGTCCCTTCAGTTTGCATAATAGGGAGAAATATGATATATTCCTTTAATACCTCGAGAAGCCTAAGGCCCTAATTCAACAAAGCACATAAGTCTCATTGACTTTGAGGATGCTTACAGTTAACGATGTGCTTCATTGCCTTGTTGAATTGGGGCCACCAGTATAGTGATAATGCATACCCTATTAAAAACTGACATGGCTAAAAGCATGGGCTTACCAGGCTTTAATAGCACTCAGTTTAATTTATAAATAATTCCACTTTCTTAAAAGTATCCCTTTAACACACAAAAACATAAGTTTTTTGGTTCCTAGGATAAATTCTCAGCTGATGGAATCATACATAAGATTCTCTTTCTCCCCATACTGAAGCTTGGTTTTCATCCTGCAGATACATAAATATATAGATAGATAAAGAAAATAGAAATTATTTCTATTTGATTAGATTTCTATTTCTATTTCTAGATATAGAAATTAGAAATAGATATATAAATAAAAATAGATATGTATATATGTATATATAAAATGTATCTGTATTTGTAGGTTATTCTCACAATTACGCCCAACACTCCTTTTGAACTTATAATTGTATGTGGAATAGAGGGGATAGCAAATCTTGTTTGACTTAGAATTCTTGGCAGTCATTTGTTACTTTTAAATACATTTCCTCCTTTTTAAAATTTTATTCATTACAACTACATAAATAGAGCAATTTTGAAAATATTGGGGACACCTTTAAGTGCTGCATTTTAATCCATCTATTTACTTTTGATGTCCTTTAGAAAAGGAAGATGTTTTCAATTTCAACTGTGTCAGAGTACACAAGTATCTTTTAAAACAGTGATTGTAATCCTGTTTTCAGGCTTTTGTACGTTAAATATGCTACTGAAATTTGCAGTGAAATCTTACCTATTAATTTCCCCTATAAACTTTACTGAACTGGACTATTGCTCATGTAGTTAGGTGTCTCATTTACAGCAGAGTGCTGACAAGCTTTATGAATGGGAGAATGGCATCATTTAAAAAAGAAAATGACTTGAAATCCCTAAGGAAGAACAATTTCCCAGCATTTTAAGGCAGCATACAATGTTCCATCAGTCTGAAGCCAACCATTTTTGACTTATTTTCAAGTGAAGAAACAATATAACAACCTACAGAAACTTGGCAGGATAATTAAATAATCATTTTTCTTCCAATGTCTGATCAAGCCGTAAAGAGAAAAATCACACAGATGAAACAAATTTTATTTTGCTATCATATGCAGTGAGCAGTTTCTGAGAAATATCATTTCCTCACTACAGGGAACCAGCACTCATTAATAGTAGAGCCAAACAAAATTTCTGAAAATTGTTATTGTAATGTTTACATAATGAGATCATATTTTTTCCCTTATGAAGTACAGGTGCAAAATCTAAACACTCTGCTCCCAAAAGTGCAACTTTCCAGCCATTTCTTTCTCAAGCAATCCTTGCAAACTTAACCAGCCAACTATTAATGGACTATTGACAACTTTGGTAAATCTCTCTTTTTTTTTTTTTGCCTCTTGCAAACCTACCAATGCAAAAAAAAAAAAAAAAAAAAAAAAAATCCCCATCAACTCCAAATCTTTCTGCTCTTTAATTTTCTTTTGCTCTTTTTTTTTCCCCTCATATTTTATTTGTCGAGGACCAGTCAACCTACAGAAGAGCATCTGCTGGACCCTGAGTGGGGAAGCAGACATGTGGAAGCCTTGCAAATGTAAAAGCCAGGACTAGGTCGGACCCCAGATGGTGGTTGTTTGCTCTTAACAAGGAGGCTCTTTCTCCTTCAAAAGAAGGGAGGTAGCACCCTCTAGCACTGAGCCTTTGCTACCACTCCAATGACAGGCACTGCCAGACATAAATCAGAGTGATAACAGCCTCTGCTGGGGATTCAGACCCACATTTTCCTGCATGGAAGATAAAATCTTTTCTGGTTCTTAATTCAATCACATACTCAACTGGCAATCTTGCATATCAAAATGGGAATCCTGGGAGGCTGCTGGAATATGCAGATCAACAGAAGCTAATTAGCATTTACTTGCAGCCATCCTTAACTGATTGGCAGCACAGCTGTGGGGACCAAGCAGAACATGCTGAGTTGCATATTTGTATGGCCACCTGCCATTTGGTGGGATCCAAAATAGTGTAAACTACCACTTCACAATAACTCAGTGACCTTAGTTTTGAAGTAATATTGAATAGACATATTCAGCTAAGTATATAATTAGTGCTTATTTCACCTGACATGCAGTTCAACAATAGGCTGTGCAGCAGTACCTTCTTAATTTGACATGTTGATGTCTTAATTGAGATTGACAACTTGTTAGAGAGGTACTATATTTCCAACACAGGCTAAGATCTACCCATCATCACCGACTTCCCTAAGCATATGAAAAAATGCGCTTTTATGCCTTAAAACATATTCCCACTATTCAGAACTGAACAATCGAGCATGAGTAGAGCTCACTGATGAAAGCAATGGGTCCATTTCTTGCAGGGGTTTTATGTAAGTACTTTTACTGCTTTGCTTGAAATATGCAGTGGAGTGGGTTGTGACCCAGAAAATAAAAATGTCAGGAAGCATAACAAAGAAAATAAAGTGGGAAAGCATGTTTAGGCAAAAGGAATGTCAGCATTGTAGGCCAATTCACACAATGGTGGTGAAGTGAAAATGAATGAAAGCTGTACCAGTGATTTACTGTAAGCCACTGAGAAGAGAGTGGTGCCTCTCGCGGTTAAGCAGGCAAAGGTCTGTAGCCTGATTGCCTCATCATCCTAATCTGGAAATCTGGGTTACCTGGATGTTGGGAAACCTCTGCTTAGAGGCAAAAATAACTGAAACAGATCAAATTTGTGTATCCATGACAAACTATACAGAAATGCCCCCTGTGAATTGGCATGTTTCTCAGGGTGGCTGGACTGGCTTGTAGCAACAAGGAATTTAGTCCTGTTTCAGACTGCATGCTAGTGAATTGAAAAAAAATATATATGGGTCTGATAAGTGATAGGAAGGGTACATCTTGGATTGCTGATCTATGTGAAATACAGTGAAATATATAGGCAGTGCTATAATACTCAGTGGAAGATGTAGTAGCATAGTGATAGATAAGAATGGAGTTCTTGTTTGTGTGTTTCTGAAAGAGGACCATAGCCTGTGGAAAAATAAGTCCCTTCAATCAGGACTATATCCTCATTATTCCTGTCACATATAGACAGAAGCAAGACCTGGAGTTCATCTGCTATTCTTTACCTGAGGAAGTACTATAAAAAAGGCCTGCTATGCCTTAACCATTACCTGCATTTCTTGGTGTCCTAGGGATAAATATGTTCAGAGATGCTTTGGAGGGACATGACCATAGGGCATTTCATGTTTATTAAAGCATACACACATAAAACACATTCCTGATAATGCAAGGGAATAAGTGGCCAAGTTAACAAAAACCCTCCCCTGCACCCCCATGAACTGTGTGAGCTGCAGATGGAAAGAGCCTACCAGGCCATTAAATCCAGCTGACCTGCCTCTGCAGAAGTCGTTCCAATAATTCCTTGATGTTTGTTCTTTGCTACATTCTCCACCATTTTGTCAGTGGTCTTCAAGCAGAGACAGCTGTTGAATGTTACAGCAGGGGGAGAGCGACTCTGTTCTTGAGCCCTGGTGCGAAGGCTTTGCACACATGGCCCCAGAATTGCCTTGGCTCTTTCTGTAGCCACACTGAATCAAACCATCTGCCTCATTCAGCTACTGGAGGAGAAAAATCTCAACTTGACTACTAAGAAACCCTGCAGATAAATAAATATTTCTGAGCTAAGGCTTTGTAGACGATTTATCACTATTGCAATCAATTCTGCAATATGTAGTAATTACTGCAAGGTGTTGTAGATGTAGCCTGCTGGCCCAAAGGCAACTGAGGGTAACAGGAATTCCCCCCTTTGTCTTTGATGCACTTTGGATCACACCCACAATTATCACAAAATTGTGTAGTTCTGTTTCTGGACATAAACAAGGATGTCCTCAGGTTAAGGAGGTCATACGTGTCATGAGTCTTGCTCCTGCCCAGACAGATGTTGATTTCCCAGAAAGTTACTTGGACACATTGTTTTGTGAGGATCTGAGAAGGCTTGGTAGCTGGTTGAATGTAGAACGGAAGAGTCATAGGAGTCTAAGCTGATAGGCAACTTGACAGCATGTCGGGCAGGTTGCTGCAGCTCTGGGCTTTATGTAAGTATGGGAAGCCAGGAGCCTAGGGGTATTGGCTCCTGAGCCCAGAGACTCCTGTTCATCTGGGACTTCCAAGTTTCTGTCTCCGTATTATGCAGCCAAGTGGAATTTTAATTAGAAACTTATCCAAATTTTTTGATAATTTTTCAAACCTTCTAGATTTCCTTCTTTTCTTTCCAAATCAGAATGAAAACAAACTTCAGAATATTAAAATAATTCCTGTGCCAGAATTACATATCTTCATCCAACTCTACTTCTAATTTTGTGTCACAATAGGGTTTGTGACTGAGCTATGTCATGTTTCATCATGCTGTGTGAATGACAGCCTGACATTATAAGTGTTCATCACAGTGCTGTATATGTATAAAGATGTTCTAAGTTCTGCCAACAAACAAACATGGTCATTTGGGAAAATGTGTATTTGCTAAACCGCAGAAGAAGTAGTAGAAGGGGCAAGGCAGTGAATTAATTCACCATCAGCCTACTATTGTTGTGGTGCTTGTAAGAGCTAAAATCTTATCGCAATCATGGTGTATTTTTACTTCGAGGGCTGGTACGCGTGATCCACACAAGCCTTATCCTAAAGACATCTGAGCTGGCAGGTGCTATCAGCTGCACACTGGGCATCTCTGACCTAATGGCTGATGAAGTGGGCTGCTGAAGAACTTCTGTTTATCTTTGACCATGAGTTTGTAGCAAATGACGAAGAGGCAGTGTCATTTGAAATTTAGGCAGGCATTGCAAGACTCTGTGGTGAACTGCATGAACATCGCCAGGTGTTCCTGGGGAATATATTGACCAGTAGCCCAGGCAGTGCTGCATACTGTTTCATGAGACTGTCACACTTTGACCAGAGCATGGCATTTGCACCATGACTACTCTGTCGCCCTTCTGCTGAAATGGGCTCTCTCTTAGAAGGCTCAAGAGACTAGAGAGGCCTAAATATAACAAAAAGATACTGGACTCTGCAGAAGGATTGCTGGGAAGTACTTTTTGCCATCCTTGAGTTTGGAGAGGATGATCCTGCTAGCATTAAAACAAATTACATGCATCTCAGCTTTCTGCTAGTGAAGAAAGCCACTCTACCTGTTTAGGACCACATTCTGGGATTTAACCTAGTGGAAGTGTCCATCTCTCACATCCAGGTGAGATCCCATAAGCAGCAGGACAGTTCATCCATCAGGCAGGCTCTAGGACACCCCTTCATTAGGATTTGTCCTGATCTGTGGTGATGTTTTAACAGTTAATTGGAGAACTCCATTTTGCAAGCCTGTGCTGCAAGCTGAAAGTGGGATGCAGTCCTCACTAAAGACTTTTTCTTCTTTTCCACTATGCAAAATAACAAAAAAGACTAATCTTAAAACTGCTCTTAATGAGTATAACCAAAATATTAACAGTAGTAAACAAGAATACATTTGCTCATAACTTGTCATATCAGTGTAATAAATTAAGCCAGAAACACATTAACATTTGACAGCTTAAACAATGCAGGAAAAAATACAAACCTCACAGGGACTATGTGAAGCATGTTGGCAGTTTAACAGACATTTTGAGATGTAGATACATATATCAACCTTTCTGAATTTAGTCTTGATAACTCCTTTTACTCTGTGTGCCAAAACACTGCCGTGTGAAGACTAATGGGTTCCAGATTTGTTTATCTTTGGTGGCTAAGGCAGATTCATGAGCCCCTTGAACCTATTTTACAGCGGCCATGTGATACCAGTGTGCAACACCAGAGGCAGAAACGTCTCTTTTATGCTGATGGATATATGGTGTGTTAAAAGATCTTACAAGAAAGATGTGCTTGGCCATCTGATACAAGGGACCATGTCAAATCTGTTTTGGATGATCTATATGAGTGAATTGTCCTGCCTGTTAGCTTTCATATGTGTTTTATGTTTATGTTTGGAGGTGTAATAACAAATGCTCGGAATAAATCTCGCACATGAAATAGGGATTATTATGTCTAACAGCAAGACTTTATGTCATGCACTCACCAGATTTTTGTATGGGTGATTGTTTTTTCCAAACTTTTTTTCATGTTGTGTGAGCTCTCAAATAAACATCATAGCTCACAAAAACCCTGGGCCACCTAAGTGAAACTTCTTCCTTTTGCTTTTCTCCTATTAGAGCTCTACTTTCTTATTTGGCTCTGTAGTATTTTGCTTTGCCATTAATTGGGATTTTTTTTGATCTTTTAATGTTTGCCTTTGTTAGGATCTGCGGCTGCTCCTGGCGGAAGGAGGTGTTATGAATATGCATCTTTATCAAAGATAACATACAACACTTTGTGTAGACTTTTGTGAGAGCAAAGCAGTTTGCGGCTGGTGATTTCTTTGTGAACAAATCCCCTCACCCCCACGACTGTTTTTTATCTCGTCAGGACAAAGTTGGTGCAAAGGCACCTTAAATAACTTAAAGCAGAGAATACTATGTGAGAGTCCCATATGGCCTGTCACTGTAGTGGACGTGCCTCCCCTGCCATGGCACCAGAGGTCTGGCCAGGGAACAGGAGGAGCAGCCAAGGCACATGCCCAGTGATAGCTGTAGGTAACAGAGTAAGTTTAAACAACTCTGATGAACACTTGACTTTCTGCCTTTCAGATTTGTTATTCATTATTGGCAGCGTAACAGAAGCTCCAATGTACCCTTTCCTTAGTTATAGTCCAAAAATGACTTTTTTTCCTTGCATTTAAATGTGGTGTACATGTCTAAATAACTTTGTGGGCTTTTTTCCTCTTTTAGTGGGTACATTTGGACTAACTACTTCTGCATAGTAATTCCTTCTTTAGGAGAGACTGCTCTGTTTCCTCCTGTTTCTTGTAAGTAATGTTTTTTCATAATTTTTGGTGGGGCCAGGTCATATTTTTTAAATAAGCAACAAGAAAAGTAAAAAACTAATCATCCCTCCCCTCAATTCTGATTTGAGAATAATAAAATCCAAATGCAGCCAGAATCACACAAGACTTTCTGTAGAAGTACAACGGTATCTGACTGTCTCCCATGCAGAAGGAGATGCAATGAGTGCTATCTTGTAGGGTGTGATTTGGGAAGGAAGAGGAAGAGTAAAGAAAGGTTTGTTAGAAAAACTGATTTATGTATACGGTATATGTTCTGGGTTATTTGTAAGAATAGCTTACTTGCTATTTGAATATTTAATAAGTAATCTAACACCTGGACTCTGGTTTTCTAGGAACTGGCCTTTAGCTCTTTCTGATAGTGATGCTAAACCAAGGTCAGAATTTATTGCATAGTAAAAAGAGGTAACAAACATTTTTGGGTTTCACTGTTCATGGATGTCTCTCTTTTTTACTGTGAGCAGCACACTCCTGCGACAGCCCAATCGAGCCTGGAGTCCCCACGTGCTATGTATTGTATGAACACATGGTGAGAGACAGTTCCTGGCCTGAAACATTTGCAGTCCAAATAGATGTGGCAGGTGAGAAGTGCATAGTGGGGAATTTTCTTTTATCATAAATGGGCATCTGAATTGGTGAGAGGGGGAAGTGATTCAGCTGTAGGCAGGAATTTTGCCCACTCCGGGTGGTTGGTGAGCCTCCACTCACAGGTCATGCTGCTCTCTCCAGCTCCCTATTTCATGGCTGTAAAAGCAACCATTTAAGTAAGATTTTCTGAACAGAAGAAAAATGTAAAAAAACAAACAAAAAAAAGCCATCTCACATAGGAATGGTAGTCCATTTCTGTACCATGCGTGATGACTGTTCTTGTTCCAGTAAAAGCCAGACCTCCTCATAACATACCTTATAACCTGTTAATTATAATTTCCTTCTCTAACACTTGGATCACACTACTAAATATTTTTAAATATCTATATATGTGTTTTTTAAGCTGCTGGGTTTGGGTTACACCTTTTCCATATGCCCAACCCACACAATCCCATCAACGCTTTCACACACCAGTCAAACACTCTATATTTGTGTGAAACTCACTGAAGGAAAAAAATTCCTATTACTACTACTACTAATACAAATTCATTTCTCACAACTATTAGTGTTTTCCTGGATGGCACTGAATGAATTTACTGCAATTGAATGTCTAAATTTTTGTTGTGTTGATTCAGTGAAGGTTTTTTATTTTTATTCATAATTACTCCAATCCCATCACCACTCACCTTATTTTTTCCTTTTTGCTCAACAAAGCTCCCTTTACAAAACTTAATCACTTTTATGTATGAGCAATCCCCCAATACATTTTATATTTTGTTGTTACTGGGAATGATGTTCTGAAAGTTGATACACATTGCAGCAGCAGGTGTTAAGACAAGCAAGTAGGGAACAAAAGCTCTTAGTGCATGAAAAAGTCTAATAATAGACAATTTGTTCACCTGGCACTGGATGCATAAGCATTTGAGATGAGCTCATTGTTATTTGGCGATGAGCTTTCTGCTGGTCGCACAGATGAAAATATGGAAAATCCAGGTTGTGGAAACAAAGGTTTGCTAATATTAGAACAGCATTAAATGGTGCACGATAGAGCTGGGGAGGTTGCAGGGTGAACTGTGGGGTTTAAAGCAGTGAAACACTTCCATAACTAGGAAAGCTATCAATAAAGACACAGTTGTGTATACTCTTGCAATAAAATTACATGTGTAAACATTTTCAATGACTCTACAACTGGGCAAGCTGTTGAGAGCAGGTTTGCACTCAGAAGTATAGTTCAAGATTCTTCCAGGTTTGTTGCAAACGTGGCCATTAGTTAGGGAAGCTCACTATGAAAAGCAGAGTTAAGCAATCTGGTCAAAACTGAATCATCAATCTGTAAAAGCGATTCTCCGCAGCAGTCCTGCCAGGGCTGCGAGAGGTGCAGGGCAGTGCTGGGAGCACCGTTACCTCCCGCTGGAGCCCCAAGCACAAGGTACGCAGAGCTATGTGTCCAGACCCAGAGCAGTTGGTGTGAGGAAGAGGATGCTGATTCCTGGCAGCACATTGAATATCTCCCTGCTTGTTGTTGGTGTTGCAAGCATTTGGGGAGCTTTCTCTTTGAGGAGAGGAGTGTGCCTGGCCTGGGGGAGCCTGGAGGAGGGGAAAGATGGAGTCTATGCTTGGCTGTTGTTCCCTTCCATCCCCCAGAGGATACAGTGGCAGCAGTGCTTCAATTAAAAAGAGCAATGCCACAGCTGAGTGTCTCTAGACCACCTTCTCCTTAGCGTGTACCCTACCCCTGGAAACATGGCCATATGTGTTCCCCCCAGAACAGACAGCAAAATGGGCATCCTTAACCCCCAGGTGCATTTTCATGTCCTAGTCTTCTAAAAGTTGAGGAAATTGCATTAATTATAACATACCATTAATTGTCATGTTTTTGCTTTTGGAGAGCAAAAATCTCTCTGATCTTTTTTATTTTCTTTGATTTCCACAGGAAATCCCACAGGACCCAGTCCCTATTTACTCCTCTGAGCTGTGCACACAGATGTTTGCCTGGATGCCAGGGAGATTGAGAATGAGGAGACTATAAATCCCATTGGATCTCTTTCCTTAGGCAGACTGTGGAGATGAACCCTGCACCAGTGGTCACAACTGGTGAGCTCCCTCTTGGCTTTGGTTGTAATACAACTTCACATTTGCTTTGTGAAGTCAGGTTGACATTCTAGTTCAGTTGTTAATTAAAAGTCTCAGTTCCTCAAGATTATGGGTGCAGTTTCCAGGAAATAGTAAACTTACAGTCTTTAGAATTGCCATGTGTTAGTCAGTGCCCACCGCCATGCAGTGTGTTGGGTTCATTTTCCAAACCATGACTATTAGGGAATATTTTGCCCCAAAAGCCTCCTCCCCATTAAGCATAAACTATAGTGGATTGATGGTTGTATTGCTTTCCAGCAGGGCCTATTTCACACTACTGCTTTTTGTCAACATCAGATTTAGTATTGCAAACATTTATAACAAAGTTAAGCTCAGGCAGGAAGAGGTCAACATAATCCTATACCACCCCCCAAAAACCCCTAATTAGAATACTCAATACTGATGACTTTAACAAATACTTCACAAGTAGGCAATGGTTTAAAAAAATAAGTGCCTCACACTTCAAATAGAAGAAGAATAGAAGAAGAATAGAAGTTTGTAAATATTCAGCAATCAGTTCATGCATTGCTTGACCAGAGCAGTTGTGCAGTGATGGCCTTTGTGCCAGTGTGCAGGTCTGTTTGGCCCACATATGTATCATTGAAAAGTTGGGGACCAAAGAGTTAGTTTCTTCATACCAGTTGGTTCTGTTCTGCATTCCTTTTTTTTTCTTTTAAAATGTCAGCTGGAATTTAGCACGTAAGTGTTTAGGTATCTAAAGGGAGGCTACAACACTGAGCACAGATCAGATTTCTTTTCCTTGCAAAACTCCCCCTTTTGCATTCCAGCCTGACAAAGTTTTGTTGCAGTTACTCAGTACATAGATAACTAAATGTTTTAAATACTAATTAAAATAGATGATGTTTAACTGTTGGCCTATGCCATTTGTTGATGATGGAAGACAGCAGTGAAGCAGAATCATCTATTATCATTATCAGCAAAGTGTTTCTTTTCTTCTTTCCTTCTTATCCAAGCAACACATACGTCCAGGCACTGACTCGGTTCTCGTAAACAGCCTTGTTTCCAACAGAATCTCTTCCTCCACCTTTCCACTGTCTTATCTTTCAATTCACACTAAATCTACCTTCAAACAATACATTCCAAGTTCCCTGTTTTTTTTTATACTTGAAACTTTATATTGGAATTATTTCAGGCCAGAATGCTTGCAGTCCCATTCTCTGTATGCAGAAGTACATTCCCATTAATCAAAGGAAAAGCTGAGTAAAGTGGTACAATCCACATTCTCATTTTGGAAAATTAAAAGGCAGTATCATTATTAAAAGGCAGTTCTGCTAAATATTTTCTGATGGAGGGAGAATTGGGACACACCACATTGTCTGGTGACTTTGCCAAAAATATAACACCAAGAGACACGATAAATGAATGTATAAATAGTAATTGTTCTGAAAGGGGTAGTCATAAATCACAAAGTGAGTTGCAGGACGTTTCTTTCTCAGTAATACTTGAAATGTGATCTACCTTAAATTAAAAGAAAATCAGATTTTCTCTTTTGGTTACGTTGAAATGATATAGAAACTGGAACCCCAATTTTCCTGAAGCAGAATCCTATGCAAAATATGAAGCTCTGCAGTAAATATTAGACCAAGTTTTGCAAAGAGGAGGGGTTTGTTGAACAGTGCAAACCAGCAATTTGTTGGAGTAAGAGGTTATTAATCATGCAACACTTAGGGTTAGCGAAGTTCTGGCCTTGAATCAGCAATGCACTACAACAAATTGAATCGCTCCAATAAGAATAGATAAGTTGCTCTGTGAAGTTCTGCAACAGATCTCAAAAGACCTTTTCCCTCTCAAAACAGTCTGTGTTATAATGAAAAACAATCCTATTATTTGTTGTGATCATTTATCAGCAGAATTTGACCTGTCTCATGCTGTCTGTGTAGATATTCTTCCCAGGGTTCATCTACTGTGCTTTTTGGGTGGAGAAAATACCTGCAGACCACCTCTTCCCCTTTCTTTTCCCTGAACAGCATCTGCATTAGTATGTGTACAACCTGGGAAGCAGAACTGCTGAAAAACTGGGATCTGAAGAGTTTGTAGGATGGCTGTGCACTGGACCTTATCAAAAGAAGGGTCTTTCCTCCTAACAGCTGGTGTCCTGTGGACATGACCCTGCAGACCTAATCCAACTCTATTTTAGTTATTAGACCAGAAACAGGATTCATAGGGCGCTTTAAAGCCTGGATCCTCTGTGCTCCCAGAAATCCTCTAGCCACCTCCCTCTTCTCTTCCAGAGGTCTCTCCATGACCTAGTTTCTGCTATGCCTATAAGCAGTGGTGTGTAGGTTGGCATCACTAGCTATAATTTACTGTAATTACATTTTAAAGTAGACCCTTGATAAGATTTTGAAACAGGGACCAGCTCAATTATGCAGCTATGTGATCTTTTTATTTGCTTTGTTTTCACAGTCTCCCTCTTGTCCTGCTTGTTGTGTGTCACACTCCCTTGTGCCCTGGTTTAGATCAAATGACCTCTTCTACCCTTTTGGTTCATATAGCTTAGGATATAGGGAGACACCAGGAAAAAAGCCTGGGGCCTCAAAAATCACAAATTTGCTTGGAGAAAGACAGTTTTGGAAAGGCAGGGGGAGAAGAGACTTGGCAGTCACAAGGGGGCTAGAGTGAAGGGGATGTAACCGGGACTTGATGCACCTCACCAGCCCTTTCATCGGGTTGCAAGGAAAAACCTGAATGTATCTCAGCAGGAACATTTGCTATCAGCTGCAAGCCCACCTGGGGCTGTTCAAAGACTACTGTATTTTTGGTATTCCTATAAATTTGAAGTGGTCAGATGATCATTACTTTGTTTTCAAGTATTATTCTGAAATAGCAGATGTCTGCCTTTTTTTCACTGGGTACCTGAATCTCAGCTACATGGTGTAGGCAGTTCAAATGCTCAGGCAGCCTTGACATTCATATACTATTGATGCACTTTCTGATTTCATAACTCATTCTCATCCGACACAGTGATTTCCTCAGCAGCAGCAAAGAAGCTAATCCGGTTGCCAGACTGACCGTTGCAAGGCTGAGATTTCCGAAGCTCAGTAGCAGGAGTCAAAACACTTGGTAATTTAGGAGTTAGCTGAGTATGTGTCTTTAGTATAGCCTGCAGGTCAGCCATTACCTGCTTGTAAATATGTAATAAATAACTACTAACAGTGTCAGCTTCCTTCTATTTTTTCTCTCATACTATATTCTGAGTCTATTTGTGCCACAGGAAAAATTACCTGGTTGGAAAGGCACAAACCACAGCCAGCTCCCCCTGCTGACGTCTATACAGGTCTTTGTGGAATTGGTGCCTCGGGCTGTCTGCAATACCTGTGGGACTGCAGGCAAATCACCACTGCTGTAAGGGAATTTCTGGGCAACATTGCTGTGTCTCATCTCTCATGCATATCTGTGTGGCTGACCTGGTCACCAGCCAGGGATCATTCTCCAGCTGAGAATTTGGTTTTCCAGTACCAGTCTGGTCTTTTTACAAGAACAAGTAGTCAGGCACGATTGCCGCCTTTCTCATTCTTTCTCCTGTATTTCGTTTGGTTTACCCACCTTGTTAAAACTGGCTAAAAGTTAACTGTCAGAAGACTGATGCAATAAATTTCATGCTATATCTCCAGTAAGTGAAGTATTTTCTGCCCATTTTTCATCCAGCTCCTGGAGTTGGACAGATAGTTTGTATTAATAAAATATACACTAATATCAAAACATTTTTCAAGCCAAATCTACTAATTACTTTTTCCATTATCTGCCTGGCTCTACACATGAATAAATGAAAAGAAGCAGAGAAAACGGAGACATGACATGATCTGTTATGTAAATCACCCTGTACATCCCAGACCACCTTCTGGGGCAGTGCTAACTAATTTATGACAGGTCACCCAATAGCTATTAATAAATTATTAAATTGATCTAAAATTAATCCAGTAATATTTCTTGAATTAACAATGCCTGACTCATGACTTGAATCAGCTTGTTTATTTTTGGCAAAAGAGGACAAAAGTCATGGCCAGTTTCAAGCTCCATGCTCAGAAAATTGCATTTTCCCTGCATGTGGGCAGATGTTGATTTGCTCCTTAATTGTTGGGAAAGACTCTGCATTGCATTGCTTCACTGCGCAGTCTATTTCCTCACCCAAAGGGATGAGCCATTTTGTGCCATCCCCCATAGAAGGTATCACAGATCCTAGTTTGCTCTGGCACATCCTGGTGACATTAAACCCTCTTACATTTCCCAGCTTTGGGATTCGATCAACTGCTTCTAATCTGAGCTCTGGGTACACTGAGCTTTGGGAAGCATGACTGCAAGTATGGATAGAACACTAACGATATGGGTACTTGCTAAAGATGCATGTAATCATTAAAAAGCGTTTCCCTTTTGCCAGTGGAGGATGGCTCCATAGATGTATGCTCTCAATGAATCTTAGGTCCAGAATATGTTCTCTTGGGGTCCTCTGAAGCCTTCATCTTTCCTCCTCATTACATTAATGGCGGGCCATGTGCTGCGTACTCTGCTTGCCTCTGATTGAATTTTGCATTGAGCTTTCAATTAGCAGGGTTCGAACTGATTATTCTGGCAGTGTTTCCTCCTCCAGAAATCCAACTCTTATTGCACATCAGTTTTTAAAAAAGGTGTTATTGATACTTCAGGAGTTGTCAGAGATCTGCTCTGGTGTGCCTAAGGACAAGGGAAGACACTTGCCTGGCATTAGGATAAAACTGCTTCCCATAACCATCGAGTTGCATGCACGAGGGATGGCAGGCTCCTGCTGGAAGACCTGTCTTTGCAGTCCCTAACCAGAAAACTGGGAATTTGATGAGAGAGACTGGTAGCAAAAGACTCAATTCAAGCACAGGGGATATTTTTGTGACAATTATTTTTTTAAATGCATGAATATTGGTTGGGCTCTCACATTCCCAACTTTGAATCATTTGAGTTGGCCAGCCCTCATGTCTTTCATTAGTCAAGGATATTTACTTAATTTTCCATCCATTTTTCTTCCTTTTGTTGCCTCAGCTTTGCTGCCTTCAAGGAAACTATATATTGTAGAGAGGCTGCTTTGCCCTTAGAAAGCGTACGACGGGTTATTTAGCTCTGATGCTATTCTATTTCTCCTGATGATGTAGCCTGAAACTCAGCCGCCACCTATCTGGAATCCAACCTACTTTTCTTAAACAAAGTTAACCCTTTATTTGTTAAGGGAACTACATCTTATCTGCAACAGTATTGGTCACACTGAAATTTCTTTCTCTGTGTGCAGATACCAGCTGGTTGCCTTGGTGGTATGGCACACGGTCAATTCAGCACTAGTTTCTCCTGAAAGGAGTTCAGCTAAGCCTTCTGACCACAACTACCTAAAACTGTTTTGAGTCGTTTTGTTTTTAATTTTTTTGTTTGTAATTTTGATTAATGCCATCATTATTCTAGGCCGTTATTGTACATGTATGTAATGTTTTTTGCAGTGGTTAAGCTATCAGTGTTCTGTTACTGATACGGCAATATTGCAAATGCTGGTGTTATTCATAGCAATGCAGTTGTCTTGTGCTAATATTTTTTGCATACCAAGCTTAATCTGGTGAAAATATTCACAGGTAGTGAAGCGTAACTGGTTTCAGCACTCAGGGAAATATTTATATACAAAATTTTGATTTTCCATTTCAGATATACCTGAGAAATAATTAGGTAAAGTTAAACCAGCTTAAAGATGACTAAAAAGGTACTGAATTTGGAATACTGTGTGGGCTTGTGGGTGCATACTTGTGCCTCTCCAACTTTTATGAAGCCACTTTCCGACACTTTGAATGAGCTTCAAGTGCCTGCATCGCAGTGCGGTGCTGCAGGACCGGGCTTACTCCAGTTAAAAGACCCTGACTGGAGAAGAGTGAGAGCTGCCAACAGCACGTTTTGCAGATGCCCACTGGCTCTGGAGCCTGTCCCCAGCCCCGTTGGTGTGAAACAGCCCAAATATTACTGACCCTTCCGGGCATGATGTAAAAAACCATCTGTATGCAACAGCTTTGGAGGAGGCCTGATGGCATGGGATTTGGAGCTAGGTGGAAGGGACTATATTCTGCCACTTGATTTATTGGCTGGTCCGATTAATTTGCTTTGTTGTGCAGGAGGATCATTATGGTGCCAGGTGTTTATTCCAGTTGGATTGTGAATCTAGCTAATTGCCAGGGCACCTAGAGCTTGTGAATAACCTTTTATGAAAACAAAACAAAAACTTAATCTAAATGTACAAAACAACACAAAACATCTTGCAAAGCAACCCTCTTTAGCTCTTGATTGGAAGGCACAAAATGGAACAAGAATTTAGCACTGACTGGGGTTGTGGATGCAGCAGCACATGCCGAAGCAGAGCTTTTGCCCTCGAGGCACAGGTAGGACTTGTCTCAGGGCTGTATCCAGAGAGGAAGCTCATCTTCGATATTCTTGTCTCTGCATGAGTAGCTGGCAGCCTGAGACCAGGGAGACCTCTCCTCCTCCTCTACTTCCTGGAGCAGTTCAATAATTTACCTGGCAGGGAGGGTAGAGAAGCAGAGCCAGGAGCAGCTGGAGGAATGGGGTCACTCCCCAGGTCTTGCTGCCCCTCCAGCATTAGCACAAGCCCTGTGCAACCCAGCAGGTAGGGCCTAGGGCCGGGATGCTGGGGTCCCAGATTTTGTCACCAGCTCTTCCAAAACCCAGCCTGCCTGGCCTTGTTGTTCAGCATCTCCTTCCCTGTCTGCGTGCTCTCCTGGGGATGAGCCATGTGGGGTGGGGACCACTTCTGATGCCCAGCACAAGAAGGCTTTGCCTCACCTGGTGCATCATCAACCTGGGGACATACTCATTCACTCATTTGAAGCACACTGTGGCAGGACTTACACTTCTATTTATTTTTAGTGTTATTCTTACAGGTTATAGGTGGTGCCTTTTTTTCTTTCCATATTGCTAGTGCAATTGTTAAATGTTTGAAAGCTGCTGGGCATGTCTGAGGGATATGTCCTAGTCTGTCTCTTAGGAAGTGATAACTTTCCTCTAGCTTTTTAGCAATGATGCAATAAATTATTACCCCACTATAGAATTTAATTGCACAGTTAAATACATCATTTACAAGGCTTTTAGCATGCCCTGCTAAATTATCCAGTTTTTCATCTAATCTCTGTAGGCCGTCATTACATTTTCAGAGACCTGTATGGGTTTCATTCCTGTTAAACGTATCAGTAAATCACAGCAGGAAAAAAACCCTGACACATTTCCCTAGAAATTTTCACTGCAGCCTGAGTTCCTAATCTCACGGCTTTGCGTTCAATAGGTCAGCCAAGACGCTATTTGTCATTGCACTTTAATTACCATGGAACCTCTAATCCAGGCCACAAATTCCTCCCTGCCCATACTTCTTTTTACTTCAGAATGCGTATCTAATAGCAACCAAGGACTTTTCCTATTTTCTCACTTGGAATCTGTTTTGGGAGCTTGGAATTGCTATCTAACTGAATCAGTAACATCTGTGACTGCGGGGCAGCTTGAGTGGGAATAGTTAGAGGGTTAGACAGATTTCCTGCATTTTAAGGCTCTTTTCCTCTGAAGAGACTGCTTTGGGACAATCCAATTGCATTTAATGTTGCTTCTTTCCTTTCTCTTTTTTTTGTTTGTTGTTTAACCCCATCTTTTCTCCCCCTTTCTTCCTCTCCCCCTTCCCTCTAAGTTGTTCAGGTTTAAGAAGTAAAAATGATTCTAAGGCACCACATCAGCATTTTGAAAAGTTTCAGTTTCAAACACATGAAAAGCAAAAGTCTGAAGGGATTCCTAGAACTGTATTGCAGCTTGCAGGTATGGCTTTGATTTTCCTTTTGGCAGGCTTTCCCCATTCACTCTTTCATTGCTCTTCCAAGAAACACTGCTGGGTGCCTAAAGTCCAGGACGCTTCTTACACTTGGCAGGAGAAGATAACAGTAATGCTACAGTTTGTGCTTTGAAAGATTAAAAGAACATTTATTCATTACAGTTCTTTCAAACTTCCACAAGTTAATTTAAAATCCATTTTAGAGAATGTTTAACTACTAATACTGGATTTGATTTTTTTTTTTTAAATTCTGCACACACCGTGCCTGTTATTTAAACCAAATAAGAGGTGGATTAAAGTCAGCGCAATTCTTTAAAGTGCATTAACTGCTTTGAGCAGTCCTTTCCCTCCCTTGGAAGGAATACCCTGTGCCTCCATGACTGGTCTCTTTATGATATCTCTGTAAAAGTTCTGGCAATAAACGACCATACTCTGAGAGCAAATTTCCATTTTTCAGAAACTTTTTGCTCCTCCCTCCCCTTTTTGGTGGTAACCGACCTCATTGCTAGTCAAGTAGACAACAAAAGTGTCCCTTCCCCGCCTTGTGGGGCAGCTGATAAATTATTCATATGACTAATGAGGATTCTGAATTTTCAGGCAAACTGTGATGGCATTTTTAAAGGCTTGCATCACTTCGGCAACATTTCTCCCACACCTGCATGCTTCAGGCAGTCAGGTGTTTAAAATTATTGACACAGAGCTTTGCCCCTTCTCCTCCTGAAAGCGCTTAGCTCAACAAGGGTGTCCTGTGGCTATTTTGTCTGTTTGTCTGCATGAGGTTTTTTCTGTGCTAATTAGTGTGAGGGGAAAGGGGAATCTGAGAGGGCGGTGTTAATTAGCAAAAGGGATCACATACCTTATATTAATTTTGAAATGACAAGACACAGGTGCACTTTTATTGGTGTTTGAATGTGTGTTATGCATTTAAGGTCCTTTCATATTTTTTTTTCCTTCCTATGGATTGATCTTACTTTAGTGGGAGCATATCAGAAAAAAAAATCTCTAAGTGAGGAAGCTCCTGCTGAAATGAAGAGCTACATGATGTGAAAGGGCTGATTATGTTTATATTACATGTTCTTCTGTGAAAAAACCAAGCCCCCAGCTAGTAGGAGAAGAAAGGTCACTGGAACTGAAGAAACAACTGACTCAGTGTCTTAATTCTGAAGGAAATGAGCCCTTTGGAGATGAGAGGGATTTTCTGATCTAGCTCAGTGAAAGGCGTGCAACTAGGAAAATAAGCTTTTCCTGTTACGTTGGAGAATAAAGCAGCGAATCAGAAGGACTGGGGACTGAAAGGCAAAAAAAAAAAAATCACATTCACATTTAGTTTTGTTTTACCTTTAAGTGCTCCACAGATGATTGGCAATGCTGTATCATTCTCCCAGGTTATCATCCACAGCATCCTTAAGAAAAAAAACCTGCCTGGATGCAGTCCTATGCACCCTGCTCTAGGTGTACCTGCTCAAGCAGGGGGGTTGGACAAGATGATCTCCAGAGGTCCCTTCCAACCCCTACCATTCTGTGATTCTGTGATTAACAATAAATTAAAACCTTGTTGTATGTGGCAGCTAGGCTTGCATGGCTGGGCTGTAAAGAGCCTTACCGTCACCGGTCTACCTGTTGGCATCAGGTCCTCAGGTCCTCACATCTCCTTTTGTACCCCCCAACATGAACATTTGAATGTGAGGGAAATGGTAGACGGCCTACTGTCTGAAGAGCCCTGTATAGGGAATTTGGTACCATGGTAATTTTGGTACTTTGAATATGGACCTGGGCCTATATTTGAGCCCAAACTGGCCTTCAATACATACTTTGTGGAACTGTGTTTGCAGTGGCTTTTGCTATATGTAAAAATTAGAGCTCGCATCACTGCTGGTCCATACCGCAAGGAACATCCTAGATGGGCTGGCCCACTTCACCTTGCTAGGACATTTCTGTCTGTCCTGCTTGCCCCAACAAGGTATGTCTCAAGAGTGCAAAATCCTTCCCATATATCAGTCCCATATACAAGGGAAAGTATGACCTATGGGCATCATGAAGCAGGGATGCTTACACAACAGTGTGGATTTCTACAGCTAAGGTATAGATAGTGAATTGAATTTGACTATAAACAGCAAAAAATGGTCTTAAATTTAGCTTGTTCCATTACTTGGCAGTACCTTACAGGGTTACTGAGGACATAGTTTTGTGGTCATGGATAGGTACACAGGAATGCATGTGTGGTGGTAGCCAGTTTTTATCATAGGTTGTTTTGGTGAAGACCATGATAGATCTGTGGGGCTGCCAAGGGTTTTGAAATATGCTGAGGAATCTAAATCCTCATATAAACTCATATAAACATTGTGAAGTATGAGCACTGTAAATCTTTACAGATTATTGGTCACTTGAAACATATATACTTGAGAGCTTTAATGCATATGCCAGTCATTCAGTCATTCTTGGACAACAGTTTTGCTCTGAAATAAAGCCAATTGACTAACTACTGCTACTTCACACTGTAACAGTAGGCACAGAGCACGCTTAGTGCTATGCTTACAACAGAGTGACCATTTTGAAAAAGCAGATCACCACAGAAGTTGATCAGAAATGCAACAGAGGATTGTTTTTAATGGCTTTTGAGGGAATATTAAGATTTATTCCTCTAAAGACTTACTCAGCATGTTGCACAAACTGCTCTTAGCGCACTAATAAGTCAATGTGTTACTGAATGCTTAGCCATTATAATTACAGCCACATGTTGTCCTTTTTACAAATAGGTCTGGCTTAATTGCGCCATTTTTCAGCAGGATTTATGTGGTCCTGTTTAATCTAAAATTAGTACATGCACAAATGAAGTGCAAACTATTTTCCATCACTGAACTGTGAAATGTTCTCCAGAATAGAGATATACCAACATGTTCGTAAAAAGATGCCATAAGTAGTCAGGCAACTTTGTGATTTGTGTATGTGTCTGCACCTATACAATTTTGCTAAAAGTAAGAAAAAATATACTAAAATATACATTAACTGCAAAATGAACAAAAAAGTCAGTTAAGTGATCTAAATCAAGCAGTCTTTTTTGATTATCACTGGTAAAACAAAGGATGAGGGAAATCATAAATCTATCTTGATATTGCTAGCTTTCAGCATTTATTAAATACAGTAAGAGCTAATGCGTTTTATATATTACATCAATCTATCACATGTAAATATATCACATTTATAAGAAGCTCTATAGGCCAAGATTGCGTTGGCCTAAATTCTAAATTACTGTGACCAATTTTCCATATTACGTACGTAGAACTGAGGGCCTAAGGATATGCACAGGACATAGTAGGCATAAGAGTTTGGGTTACCTGAACCCAGGGCAGATATAGCATTTGCAATACCTACATATTAATCTGAAGTTTGGAACATGTGTGATTTCAAAAAGTTTTGGAACTTAGACATAAAAATATAAATGCATGACCAAATCCCAACTAGACTCAAAAGCCTAATGCTGGAAGCAGATGAAATCCTCATTCAATTTGTATCTAATGGGGGAAAGTTACTTTGACTTCAGTAGAGAGGAGATCTTGCTATCCGGAATGGAGATTTACTTACTGCTGTGAGGAAGTCTGCTGATTTTTAGTGGGTAGATCAGAAAGCCAAGAAAAGTCCCCATATTGCTTAAGAACTAATATGGAAGTGCTAAGGCTTGTTCTGCCTCTAAGTATGGGAGTTCCTCTGTCTTTTTTTCTTTTTTCCTGGTGTCATCTTGGTGAAAATACAAATAGCTGCAATGTAGATAAATGCAGTTTTTGAAAGCTACTCCGTTTTGTATGATCTATGATTTGGCTAGAAAGTCGGAGAAAGGCTGTATTAGAAAAATTATATGAATATTGACAATAGCCCTTGTTTTAAATCTGATGTTCCTGATTTTCGTGGCTTGAAAGTATTTTTCTTTGTATGTCTCAATGGGCCAAAATTTCAAAGACTTACTTAAAGCAGGGTGCCTAGTGACCTGTACAGTATGATTTTAGCCACGAGAAATGCTCATTGCTGTGGGTATGAATGGGTTAACATGCTTACAAACAGTAGCTTGCCGGTCACTGCCATTTCTCTCTGCTTCAGTATGTCACCACAGTAATTCACACTCTGAAACCTTAAGGCTATATCTGGTAACGTGCTGCAAACAGAAGCTTCAGCTGAGCTGTCTCTTAAATAGCACAGGTCCTGAATGAGCAGCGTGATCCTTGGTGGCCCTTACCATCCACAAGATACTTGTCTGATTCTTTGTTTGCCTTAAAGTGATGTTCATGGTGTGTGTTATCCTGGACTGATCATTCCTGGCAACCCTTTAATCTGGATCCTTTGAAATGGCAATGGAAGTGCACCCAAAACAGGGCCCATGGTTTCTCCAGTGGTTCATGATTGTACTAATGTTTGAACCAGGGTACTAACCTTGACCATCTCCCTGCCTTATTTTGCACATTCGCAACTTCTGCTTTTCCTACAAATGTTTATTTTGTAAATTAAAGGCAAGTGTCCAGGCTGAGGGGTTTGCTACCATTTGTAAATCAGGAGCTGAGCATTTACCCGGTACTTCTCATGTAGGCTTTTCCAAGTGTACATTTATGAAAGCATATAAACACCATTAACTTCACTTGATAAGAGCAAAGCATGATGCAGAAGTAGGATGCAGGCATGTGGAAAAGGAGGCATTGCTGAACTTCAGAGAACATCTTCCTAAGGAGGCACGACATCCTCCGTGGATGTGGCACCACTCTCATCAAATCAGGCTTGGCATAAAGTCTTTTCTGGTGCAAAGGAGATTTGGACCGCTTTGGCCTTTTGTGCTGGATTTACAAATATTGCTCAGAGCAGGAAACTGTCCTTGGAGTGTGGAGCTTGTGTCTTCCAAAATACTGGTGCTACTAAATGAAAATGATGGAAGAAGGATGCTCTGCCATCTACTATGTAAGTTAATAATTTACTAGTTAATAATTTTCGGTGCTGTATGGTTTTAAACATCTTCAGGTAAACAGTTGAGGACTGTTGCATTGTTTCTCTGTAGCATGTTCCTCTCTACACAGACCAACCTTAGCCTGTCTGCATGCCAGGGGAGCGATCTCCATCTGTTGAACACTTGTCAGATGAACTACTGACCTACACTGATCTAACTCCCTGCAAAACCTGTGAGCTGCTCAACCATGGCCACCAGGCTACTGAGCGACATGGAGCAAGAAGCACCCGCAACAGCTTGGAAGAAACTGGGTCACTTTTTTATAGATTTTAAAATAAAATATGAATCAAAATTCCTTCTGATAGCAATAAAGCTGGAAGCAATTTCAAGCCTTTCTTAAGCAGAAAGGCGGCTCTTGACTGTTAATTCCCAGAAATGAACACTGAAACATTAGCCTGTTATCTGCTGAACACTTTAACCACACTAAAGGAGGCACCTGGACTCAAAAGATCGAAACTCTGCTCAGTTTTCTCAAGTTGGATATTCTGGTATTTCTGGTGAATCTTGAATGTGTAGAAGCAGCAAAACTTGTCTCGGGGAATAGAGGCACCAGCACAGAGAGGGGACAGATGGTGTATGTTACTGAGACCAAACTATGGTTCGATGTTCCCAAAGAGAGTGGTCCCCACAAGGTAGGAGCAGTTTTAAATGAGACGGTGACACAGAAAGTTGGAAAACAAATGCCTTAGGTACAGATGCCAAGGTGGTCCTCTGCCCTGACAAGCTGCTGAGGGCAGCGCCTTGGGCGTGGGAAATTGGTCTCAGGAGAGCTGTTCTCCAGAGGGCTCTGCTCCAGTGGACTCCAGAGGAGCTGGTGGAGAGATCATCACCTGCTTTGAAGACTTAATAAGTCATTTTAAACAAAAATGCAAGTGTTGGTTGGTTTAGGTAAGTTCCATGTTTTTCATGGGTTGGGTTTTTTCCCATCCTGCCCTGCTAGCAGATAACATACCCTGAATTGTGGGAGTTCATAAACCTTTCAGAAATCTTCTGTTTGATTTTCAGGCTTTACTATGGTACATCAAGATGTTTTCATTTGCCATGTAATTGTTCCTAGTGTAATTGGTTTTGCAATTGGAACGAATATAGATTAAGTGATAGTTACAGTTTTGAGTTTACCAGGTTGCAGAAGATTTTAATTTATAATTTTCATTTAAATTTTGCAATTTAAAAGAATTTTTTTAAAACCCAGAATCTAGGGGGAGTGTTTTTTTTATCACTGATTCCTGTAGGCTGTCTGCAGCTAGTCTGGGCTGAAGATGAGCTTGAAAAGGATGCTTATATGCTCCTGGAATATAAATTAATCCCTAACTTCTCCAAGTTGAATTCATGATACCCTTTTTTCTTTTTTCAGAACAAGGGAAGACATCAGTTAAATTGTCACAAATGAACCCTAAACTGTGGTGAAACAGCATCTGATTTCCTAGATTAATCTGAAAGGTACACTTTCAGATTTCAAAACCCTCTCCTTAACCTCCTTTCCACAAATAGATTTATGCTGAGATGAAGTGTAGAAAAATACACAATAGAACCTAAATATCACCTCCTAATAGGAACTGCTGAAGGGTGTGAGCTATATCTTCTCATAGCAACCATAGGCCACATCTCAGATTTGGAGGCTGAATGGATCCTGTGCAATGGTTTCCATGGTTGCACAGGGTTTCATGTACCCAATAACATTAATATTCCAGTCCTTAGTAGAATAACTTGTACCAAGGCAATTTTTCCCTCTTTATTTCCTATCTTAAATTATTACTGTGTAAATGATTGAATAAAGTTATAACATGAAGGCTATTATGTTAAACCTTAAAATGTTGAGATTGTTTTAGCATGAGCTCAAGCCTACAGTGCTTATGTAAGCAAATTTTCAGGTGCCTCCTGAGTCAACACTGTAGGATTTGGCTGGTACAATAATGATGTTTTTTTCTTTACCAGCTTGTTAGCTTTATTTATCTTAACAAAACTTTGATTGCCACTTCTTGTCTGGCAAAGTTAAGTGTACTGACAATGGCTGACCGTTTTTGGAAGAAGGCAGTGTGAGGCTGAGAACTTACATGTGGGATCTCAGTTGTGATAATGTGACTTATATTTTAAGTCCAGTAAGTTATGTTGGATCAATGAAAAATCATTTTTAAGGAAGTGCCTCCTTTTGTGTTTTAATACTGAGTTGGAGGTGATTATTGTCCTTGCCTTTGTTGTTACCTAGGGTTTTCAAAGGCTCACCTCTGTTGGAAGTTGTCCACTACCTCATTTTTTATGTCCTTCAGAAAAAACTCAGCTCTTAATTGAGGTAGCTATTATCAGAAGAGCACTCCAGAACTACACCTTAGCCAACAGTCAAAGAAAACTCCCCAATAAACATTGATGTGCTTGGGTAGCTGCAGTTGACTGGGACTTTAATACAAGTTAAAATCACAAGTGCTTAGACTTTATGAAAGATTCCTTTCAAAGTGCCAATAACTTGCAGGTACTCTCCTGGTTCTGGGACAAGCCACAGCTGAATGAAGGGTAGGATCATGGGGAAACCTTGCTGTGGGGAAGCGGCATCATGTAGCTGTTAATTTGATTTATGGGAGAAAGAGATATTCTGGCAGTCCTATTTGATGTTTCAAGCCTCAGTGGGTATGTCCAGCCCTACTAAAGCATGAGGCCCATCCTAGTACCGCAGAATAAAATATGCAGAGGTCTTAAGAGAGCTCTTCAGAAATAAAACAGAGAGCTTAAAGAAATTGTCCAAATGTGTGTGACTGATATTTATAATGGTTAGTTGCTACTGAGACGTAATCAGCGCTGACTTCTGGCCTCTGTTCTACAACTGAAAGCCTATGCGAGTGAGTAGAGCTCTCTCAACCTTGCAGTGATTTATCTAAAGTGTTTATTATCTGGCTCACAGATGTGTATTAAAGTACTATTTACAAAGAAGAGCTTAATGTGCAAAAAGGTTAAATTCTTAGCTCGTGTAAACTGTTGTTTTCCCACTGAACTCAACAAAGTCGCCTTGTGACATACCCCAGCAGAGGATCTGGTCTCTAACGACCATTCGATGTATTGTTCTTGGCTGCGTCCATGAATATTTCAGAGTGTGCTGAAGCTGGGCTCTGAATGCATTCGTTCATAGACAACTGTATAAATGATCAAAGGAGATGCTTCTTGATCTTGTATGTAATAAATCCCCTGCTTTCAGGTTTACTGAACTGGAGGCTATCATAGAAATGCTTGTTCCTCATGTACGGACCGGGAAGCTGGAGTCAAGTATTACTCACATTGGACAAATGCCTCTGGAAGTCCAAGAATTGCTTGGCACATCTGGCAGAGCAGACACAAGTATCTCAGCCTTTGTTTACAGTGGAGCTAAGCTAGGTACAGTCTGCCCACGTGGATTATGTCTTTGGAGACATTGCTTACTGCTTTAGGCCAAATAGTGGCAGAGGAGATGGGGCATTTACCTGAATATCTGCAAAATACAAGCAGAAGGAAAGGTGACTGATTTGAAAATAACCGGTATGTGTTGGGATAAGCTTATTTTTGGATTTCAAACCATTTGTTATAGAAACATTCCCTAGATTTTTAACAAGGGTTTATGCAATTCATCTAGTTTCGTTTTGCATCTTGCAGATTTCATTACAGAACAGTGGTAAATCCTTAGAGCAAAAGTGATGTGAAAGGGTTTTCTGGGTCCATGAAAGAAGTACAGAGTTCTCCTTAGACAGAAGAGTTTTTTACCAGCCATCCAAGTAGTTATACCCATGTAAGAATTGTTTAAAAGCAACATTTTCTAAGGTTGCATACAACATGAAGATATTAGAGAAATCTGTACAAGGAAGACTAACAGTGAAAGTAAAGATCAGAACTTTTTCACTCTTTCTAGGTTTCTTAAGGGGATGTTAATTCTTTCTTCAATAATGGATGGCACTGATTCATGGGATTGGCAGTGCTCAAATCTAATCTCAGTCAAAATGAACACTTTAAAATATTGTAGCAGGGTGTCCTGGTTTCAGCTGGGATAGAGTTAATTTTTTTTTCATAGTAGCTAGTGTGGGACTATGTTTTGGATTTATGCTGAAAACAGTGCTGATAATGTGGAGATGTTTTAGTTGTTGCTAAGTAGTTCTTACGGTAGTCAAGGACTTTTTCAGCTTCCCATGCTCTGCCGGGTACTCAAGAAGCTGGGAGGGGACACAGCCGCGACAGCTGACCCAAACTGACCAAAGGGATATTCCATACCATATGATATCATGCTCAGTATATAAAGCTGGGGCAAGAAGAAGGAAGGGGTTGACGTTTGGAGTTATGGCGTTTGTCTGCCCAAGTAACCGTTACGCGTGATGGTGCCCTGCTTTCCTGGGGATGGCTGAACACCTGCCTGCCGATGGGAAGTAGTGAATTAATTACTTCTTTTGCTTTGCTTGTGCGCACGGCTTTTGCTTTGCCTATTGAACTGTCTTTATCTCAACCCAGGAGTTTCCTCACTTTTATGATTCTCTCCCCCATCCCACCAGGGGGGAGTGAGTGAGCAGCTGCGTGGTGCTTGGTTGATGACTGAGGTTAAACCACGACAGTCCTTTTTGGTGCCCAATGTGGGGCACGGTGGGTTTGAGATAATGACAGATTTGATTGGAATGCGCTAGATTGAATTTATTTATCGGCAGGCTTCTGTGCTTGCTATGGGGCTTGCCTGCCTTACTGTATATATGTATACTGTATGCCTTGAAGCCTTGTGCTCGTTAGTGGCTGCTTTTTGCTTTCGCTACTTGCTATACTGCTGTACTGCTTACCGTCTTACTTTGCTGTGCCTGGGAGCATTTTGATAACAGCAATGGCCAGGTGCCTGGGCTGGCAGATGGCCAGGGCATTGCTGCTGTTTCTGTGCTGCTCTGCTGGACAGGCTGGAACTCCAGTGTGAACTCGAGTCAGAGGGACTGTGACCTCTGGATGAGTCCATGTGGGAGCAGGACACCCCAAAGCGTCTGTGGCCGTGGCAAAGGCCATGCCAGAGCAGGTATATCTTGAAGCATCTGTGGCCTTAGTTATGTCTGTGCCACAGCAGGTATACCTCTGAGGGAATTGTGGCCCAAGGATAAGTCCATGCTGGAGGAGGTACACCTTGATGCATCAGTGGCTGTGCATAAGGTCATGCTGGAGCACCTCAAGAGTGTGTGGCTGTGGATAAACCCGCAACAGAGCAGGTTCACTTCTGGAGGGACTGCAGCCATGGGCAAGGCCATGTTGGAGCAGGTTCACTTCTGGAGGGACTGCAGCCATAGGCAAGGCCATGTTGAAGCAGTTTCGCTTCTGAAGGGACTGTGGCTGTGGGTAAGGCCACACTGGAGCAGGTATGTCTCTGAAAGCATTGTGGCCCATGGAGAAGGCCACGCTGGTACAGGCGCATCTCAAAGCAACTGTGGCTGTGGAAAAGTCCATGCCGCAGCAGGTGTACCCCTGGAGAGACTGTGGCTCCTAGGTAAGGCTCCACGTGGAGCAGGTACAACCCTAAGGGACTGCAGTCTGTGGATAAGTCCAAGCCGGAGCAGGGGCAAGGGGAGGAGTTCATTATGGTATTAAACCCAATGGTCTGATCCAAAGGGACCAGGGGTGGAGATTGTAATGGAAATACTTTTGAACTGTTGTAACCTGGGATTAGAATTACATGTTATGGGAATTACTATAGCAGAACCCCCTTGTTGCTAGCCAGGCTAGGAGCAAGGGGAGGAGTTCATTGCAAAGTTAAAACATATAACCTGGCCCAAAGGGTCCAGGGGTGGATATTGTAATGGTTCTACCTTTAAATTGTTGTAACCTGTGATTTAAGTTGCATGTTATAAGATCTACTGTAGCAGGAACCACCTGAACCAATGGAGGACAAGCCTTACAAGAAGCAGTGCAAGTGATGGTGCCCTGCTTTCCTGGGGAGAGCTGAACACCTGCCTGCCGATGGGAAGTAGTGAATTAATTACTTCTTTTGCTTTGCTTGTGCGCACGGCTTTTGCTTTGCCTGTTGAACTGTCTTTATCTCAACCCAGGAGTTTCCTCACTTTTATGATTCTCTCCCCCATCCCACCAGGGGGGAGTGAGTGAGCGGCTGCGTGGTGCTTGGTTCCTGACTGAGGCTAAATGACGACATAGGGGGATTTGCTTATCTCATGTACATCACTGTGGATGTCCCCCATGGTATACTTGCTGAAATTTTTCAGATCAAAACTATCTTCACCGAGGACTCCTGTGATGCCTATCTTCCTTGCAAAGGGCAGAGAAACAGTGATAGGTAGAAAATAAAGTCTTGTGAGGCAATATTTCCTAAGAGAAATATTTTTCTTTCAGGATGAAATATTTTAACTTCAAATATTAACTTCTTCCAATTTCTTTTTTCCTGTAGAATTGCTCACCTTTTACTGATAATTGTACAGTTTGCCATAAACCCATAGCATTTGCCTGAATGTACACACCCACACACTTCCAAAGACTGTCTGTAGGACACCAATGCATAAACTTATTTTCATACTTCAGTTTGTATTTAGACATATACTGCCTCTCCTTCTCCTTGTATTAGGGAGGGTTATCCAGAACTGCTAATTGTCTAAACAGGAGGTTCATATTAGAGTGGTCCATCACAAGATGCTTTAGCAGTAGTTGAGATGTAACTTGTTTAAATGTGAAATAAAGTCCTTTGTGAATTGTTTCCTTTAGTTAGCCAAACCAAACTACATTGCCCTAGTAACAGGGTCTGATGTCCAGGGTCAAAAGAAACATGTAATATAAAGATTAACAGTGAAGATTTCCTGGCTATGGGTCTGCGATACCAGTACCAAAGCCCTCCTTCACCTAAGATGGATGACAGCCCCATTAGAAATCACAGGTGAGCGCAGATATTTGTTTGACATCTATTTAAAGATTCTCTAGAAAAGTGGTAAGGTCTTGCCAGCTGCACCTAAGCTGTACTGATTTATTGGCTGGTGTTGCACCGCTGGGCATGAGCTGGGATATTGTGGCTTCTTGGTACCTGAACTCGTCACATCTTTTTATGATCAACACTCTGAAGTGCTTTCCCATGACTAAATGACAAAAAAAAGAAATAGTGGTCTATCACAATCACTGTCCATTATTAGCTACACAAAGTACCTGAGATTGCCTGCCTGAATTGAGTTTATGTTATTTATAAAAAGTAGAGGGGGGGTAGCTTGCTAACATTTTTTTTTGCCTGCTAGCTGGATCTTGATCAGAAGTAGCTATGGCCAATTTGCACACAAACAAGATCATTTTTGTGACTTTTGAAAACCCCGTGAGTTGTCACCCCTGTGGAGGTTGTATGAATCTTTCCCATTCAGAATTCAAGTCGTCTGGACGAACAAGTGTAAGCTGGGCTTTTGAAGTTTTCAAGGGCTTATCATTCATGCCATGCCCTCCTACACTTAACTGACATAACTAATAAAAAACAAGTGCCAAAATCTGGCAAATTAGTGACTGGACTGCTCTGTGCATCTACGCTAACCTATGTACCACCCTTCCTTGTGCCATTGTTCAAGAGGTTAACGGAGAACCCTGCCCTTTTGAATGGGAATTTTGCCAGCAACGTCAACTGGGACAAGATTATTCACTGTCTGAGGCAAAGCTTAGAAGATAATTGTTGTGTTTAACTGTTAATTCCATAGCATTATCCCAGTAACTTGTTGATGCATCTAAGAGTCGCTTGATGTCTATCTATACACACCCGCACATGTGCACACACTTGCCTTTCGGAATTCAAATGCTCCTGCTAATATGTATGCAAAAGATTCACTGGGTTTTCTTATTTGTAAACAGAAAATGTTTGGACTTATGTCCCAATAAAGGGAGCTATTACAAACACAGCATCAAGCTACATTTATGGCTACTTTCATCTTAGAAGCTGATCAGTTCATCCTTGTGCACTTACAGCCATGGTTCAAGATGCTGAATGTGTAGAAATGCCAAAGGACAAAGTCATGTTGCATGTTTCTAACCCTTCACTACAGGGATACTTCACTCATTTGGAAAACCATACACAGACCATTACATCCTTCACTCAGCAGGATTTGTATGATATGAGAATTGCTACCTGCCACCCGATGTGTCTTATGCTGGGAGACAGGTCTATGAAGTAATGGAGCCTGGCTGTCTGCAGTCAGGACTGCTGTACTACATCCGAAGCAAGTTTGCCAGTCAGCAAATGCTGCATTAATCTTTTGGGGAGTGTTTGTTTTACTTGTTTTGCTAGGCTGAGTTTCAAGCAAATGGTACTGTGTTCATGAGCTGTTCTCCTGTTGCAGTCTATTTTTCAAAAAGAAGTGTGAAGACCGATGCTCCTAAGGTTGGGTGGAACATGGGTGTGAAGTGTTATTATGATCTTGCTTCAATGTGTGAGCTTAGGGTGCTTTTGAGTGCATGTTAATATGTCTGTGCAGGTACGTCTGGGACGGTGGATTTATGGCTTTTTGAAGTCTGATGAGTGTTTTTAAAAATATACCTTAGATATGGTCCTTCTCCATTGGTCCTAATTCTGCTAGCGGAGTTACTTCACTGCAAATGAGATGTACATTTGCTTGCTTAGTAATAGTCAAACCTTCAAACTGCTGAAGGCTTCTGAGGATTAGATAAATACCGTATTGCTCACAGTTTTTTAAGTATTGAAATGCCTGGAATTTCAGGAAGTAAATTACAGTGTGTCTGGCTTGTTCTTATTTGTACCTGCAGTGTTGCTGCTCCGTCCAGCTGTATCACTGTAGTTACAGTTCTCCCAGGCACTTAAAGCCACGTCCTTCAAAGCACTTTTGCATTTAGTTTCTCCAAGCAAAAAGGAATTTAGACACTCAAGTACCTTTTATGGTATGTGGAAAATTCAAGTGTGATGCTGGAGCCTCCCAGGTGTGTAGAACCTCTAAATAGGAGGCATTTTTCTGGACTTTTGTTGTTTTGAAGACACTCAGTGCTATTTGTTGACTTGCAAAATAAAATCTAGCAACATTTCCACAAGTCAAGAGAATTTTAGCATCTGGGGTGAGAACAGAAGGATGCACTGCAATAGCAGGGTCTGCTTATGTAGTTCAAAAGGATGTGACTGGGCAGTCATTCTATTATGATCTTTTATGAAGTTGGGATAACACAAATCCAGTGGATGTTTCATGTGCACATACTTTTGCTGAGAAGAAATCTTTTACTTAAAATCTATTCTGCTAAGAGTACTCCAAAGGTAGTACTACACACAGCAGTATATTTTTTTAAAAATTGTATTTTTGATGAAAATATATGCCCTCAGCTTAAACTTAAGGTGGAAGTTTACTTGGACAAGGTTTGGCATGGGAGGGAAGGGGAATACATCACTGCTTTTTTGTTTTCTGGCTTGAAATTTTTTAGAAATTTTCCTCTCCTTTACTGTTACCCTAATCTTGTACCTTTTCCTCATCACAAAGAAGATGATCAAAAAGGCAGAAATGAAAAAAATATATATGTTTTGAAATCCACCAGTTTGGGAGTTGCTTGCACACATTTTTTGTTTCTGTCTGGTTTTGTATTATGTTTCTACTCTAAAGGTCAAATCGCCTGGTTAACATATTGGTGTGGAAGGACCCAAGGCTCCTGCAGACCTGTCATGCAGCAAGCGGGCAGGCTAAATGGGGAAAGCTGTTGCTCTTCCTCTCCTGCTGCAGGCATGAGCACCGCAAGAATTCCCTTGATACAGGGAAGCATTGTGGTATTAGACTCAACATTTATTGGTGTGGTAACATGATAGTTCCTCCACATTCAAATAAACATTATAAAACCTCCCTTTCCCAAATCAGCTGCTTAAATTGGATGTAAGAGAGGGTTTAGCATCTTGTATTTTGCTCTGTACCTCTTTGTGGAGAGTAATACAAATCCTTATGATCAGTCACCCGTTGTAATATGTATGTGTATCATAGGGTTGGGCTTTGTAGAAGGATGGTCATGTCCTCTTATATATACAGACTGCTGACAATGATAACCTGAATGCTGTCCAGCTCTTGGTGATGGAAGGTCCCCAACATGGATGGATCACAGTAAGGGGTATGTTGTTATCAGATGTGAGTTAAACTATGGGATGCAATGCAATGCCTACAAAATATAAACACAATTTCTTTTGTAAAACTTATCCTCAAAATTTTCCTAATAAACATGTGATTCTTTTGCATGTATTCTACAAACAATAACAGAAGTTCCTTAGAAAAACAAAATATTTTTATATGTTTTGCAATTTCTGCAGTGAGAGTATGCAGACTTCAGGCTGGTTACTAAGAACAGCCCAATGTATATCTGAGGGTGGAAAAAATAATGTTTTAAAAAATGTCATTTCTTTGGAACATGATCTAAAGTTCACTGAAGTGAATGAAAAGGCTCCTGTTGGTTTTAAGTGGATCCAGTCTTTACGCAGTGAACAGAAGATGTGTGTCTCATCTGCTTAAATGTGAAAATGTTATTGGTAATTTATGTTGATAGAAAGAGCACATGGTAACTTTCTTCCTGCGTTTATATAACAGGAGGCAAAAGCTTCAAGTGCACAGTACAAAAACATCAAGGATGTATCTCCCTACTACCAGCATGATGGTAGTGACACAACCAACAACGAGGCTGTTTTAAGAATATCTGATGGAAGGCAAAGCATTAGGCACAAGTTTCCCATTACCATCCCACCCAAAGATGACAGCTTACTATTCCTGGTGAGCAGTGTCGTCTTCAAGCTTGCAGAAGAGGAGATGGTTCTTACCGAAACACCTATGTTGATGTTTTCTGATTTTTATTCACACACAGAATCACACAGAATGGTAGGGGTTGGAAGGGACCTCTGGAGATCACCTCGTCCATATTCAAGTGATTATACTCTCTCCAAAATAACCGAGCCAACAAGTGCCAGAGAGGTTATCTGGGAATCCATTGCAGATGGGCCAGGCAGGGTGTTGTAGTCTGTGGAGGTGACAGTCTTCTGGTACTGCAAAACAATGGTGCGACTAACATTTGGGAGTGCAGGAGTAAATTGTCTACACCAAGTAACAATGCATAACAGCTATTGCCCCTGTGGCATGATGAATGAGGTTACCTTGGGCTGGAATTAATAGAGGACTAATGGGAGAAGGAAAAACAGCAAATGACTACCTAAAATGCTCCATGATGTCTGTTGTATTTTTAAGATATCCTTGTGCTAATATGCTTGCAAAGGGATCTCGCCTATAGCCTTGATTACCATCATCATTTTGAAGAGGAGATTTTTCAGGACTCATCTGAGTTCATTTTATCTAACAGTCAAGAACCTCCTAATCTTTGATACTCAAATAAATATTGGTTTGGGGTTTTTTTTTAAAGATAACAGAACATTCAAAAGATTTGAAGGCCATGCAGAAGGATATTGCATAGCAGGGAATTGTGCTGAAATAAGAAGGCTGAAGCCACTCATCAGTAATAAAAATAACACGATGCTTCATACGTCCAATTGCTGTTCCACATTAATGACTTGATTTAAAATCAACAGAGTTGCTCTGGATTTTCAGCAGTATTAAAAGAGGTAAGAACAAAAGAAAAAAGACCAACTGATTTTTTTTTCTTTTCTTTAGGTATGCTGATTCAATTTGTTTGTTTCTTTGGAAGACTTAAACAAATATAGAAAATGAATAGAAATGTCAAGATTGAAAGATAATTTTTATTAACTGATGAGCTGAGAGCTGAGCTGGTAGCAGCAGAGTGGGATCAGTCAGTGGTCAGATACCATATGCTGGATCCCCACGTTTTTCAGCCATCTTTGAGACTGATGCCTCATGTTACATGAGCCAGAGGAAGCCTGGAACAACACAACTTGTTGTGAAAGAAACTAGCACCATCACAAGGCATCACCTCCACTTCCCAGACACCCCATCTCCAGACAATTAACTCCCATACACTGTTACTACATTGTTTCTCCCACGCTTCTCCCGAGTACATATGAAACTGTCGAGCTGAATTACATTTTATAAGGTGACAAGGAAAAGATCTAACATCTATTTTTCCCTTTTACAGATTTTTACAGTGTGAGGAAGCTAATTTTTACAGCATGAAAACCAACCAAACAAAAGAAGTCTTTCTACTTCTGAGCCAACATCTTTCAGGTAAAGAAGGAGAGCATCTGACACAATTTGCAATCATTATTACCATTTTTTAAAAAATCTCTGCTTCCATAAGCAGATGTTGGGAGAGGCATAGGAACAAATGATGCTTATTGGAATCTAAATTTTTACATTAAAGTACATCAAACAAGAGCACAAAAGTAGAAATTTAGGCCTGGGTAGAAGTCTGGCATCACCTTCCCAATCCCACTTCAGACTGTTTTAAGGGGGAGTTGAACATTGTCCAGCCTCGCTGCAGAGAACAATGTTCCCCATCAGTGCATATACCTGAGACCTTCTCTATGATCCTTGCAAAAGGGGGCCAAAGTCACTGATTTTCTTGGTGTTTCACTGAAATTTGTCCTGTGTGGACACCAGTGCTTTCCAGCAATGTAAGCATTTTTCTTTTTGTAATGGACAAGCTATATATTTCAAAGACCTGCATAAGCTCCTGGGTGCATGTTCACCGTGGCAGGCAACAACAGTTGTGCTCAATCCTGACTCTCTGTAGAGTAAGAGATTTGCAGTTTCTGTGCCAAACCAGTCAAACCCCATGTCTCACATCATTCACTAGAAAATGAAAATGGTGAGCTGTACATGATGCTGTTGTTTCTGTTCCCTGCCAGCACTTTGACACATCTGGCAGGAAAGTTCACTGTATGAAGTGTGTTCTACCTTAGTGAGATCTTTTCATGACGTTGCTTGAAAAATCCAGGTTTGCCAATTCCTTTGCTGTGTAACACGCTATGCAGCTTGTTCCACACACTTATTGCCTGACTTCTTCCTATAGTTTTGAAATGTTCTTGCATTGTACCATTTGGTAAGCAAGTCCCTGCCAAAGTCAGAGCATAAAGCTTGTTCAAGATGCTTGCATTCCTTGAAAGTAGCCAGGCAAGCATTTTCTACACAAATGCAAATTATTCATCGAATTTATTCCATCTGGGGCTTGTATGTGTGCATATATTCTTTGCTAAGTGTTTTAGCAAATACTAAAATCCCAGGTATGTTAAGGGGATCAGCAAAATTCATGCCAGTATTAAATGAATATTTGTGGAGGGTGAATTTTAAGTATGCTGTGTAAAGCCTATAATGCTTAAGACTATATTCTTCAGCTAAATGGTTAAACTCTGCCCTAAGACCAATTTGTCCAGAACAGTAGGAAAGTAGAAAAGAAGTGAGAGTATACTTGTAGGGAAGAACATACAATGATATGAGAGGATTATTTGGGAAATTATAATCGGCAGTTGAAGTCTTGGAGGCATTCAAGAAACTTCATTGCTTCCAATAGTGAATTGTTTATGGGGAGAAATAAAGCTAAACCTATTCATTTTTTTCAAGTAGCTCTAGTAACTTGTAAGATTTGTGTCAGACTCCAAGGAGAAAACGATCACCAATTATATTCCAAAGCATTACAATAAAAGCTTGGTAAGGGGAAAGCAATACTGAAGCTTCTTTAGTGAGCTCAGTAGCTTTAATTGCTATGCTTTTTTTGGAGGATTTTTTTAAAACTCTGAGCCCATTTTCTCCTCTGCAGAAGTATTGCAATTCATTTACAGTGCTTTCTCACTTGGTCTTGTTCTTGTCTTTCTCAAACTCACATTTTAGCTGTGTCCCTCTGGCTATTAACCCTGAAAATTTATTTTAGATATGAGAAAGCTTGCTTCCAATAATCCATAAGCCTCAACAACCACCACAGTGGGGTAAGACCCCACTCACACTTTTAACATCAAAGAGAAAAGCATCTTTGTGCTCTTATATTGTTGAGAAGTCACAGCAGCTTCACTTCTGACCCAACCCTTGGACAGAAGCAGGTAGCCTTTTCCTTGTTCCTTTTTTTTTGTCCATCTTTCAAACCAGGAGGCAGGAATTTCTCCTAAGAAAGAGATAACATTCTTCATAAGCTTATGCCCTGTGTATAGTCTGTGGTTTCCTAAGGGCCCCACGCTATCCTCGTTATCTGATAGAGGATGGCAGTACAGGGATGTAGAGGCATAAAACCTTTCTGGGGCAGGCAGATTAAGAAAGCTTTTAATTCCCACTGAAGTTAGAGGCCAAGAGAGATGAACTAAACAGCACGTTATCTGCTTACAGTTTACTCAGTGGAGTGGGCTGTATTTTATCAGTAGTACAATGGGAAGAAATACATCGTTAAGCTGGTTTTTCTGCTCGCTGCTCTGATTCATGGTGGCAGGTCAAAAATGTTATGGCTCGCCTAGTAGTTTGAATGATCTTTCATCAAATTTTAGTCTTGCAAGTTGGACTACTCATCCTTTTAAGCACGAGCTTTTCATCAGAGGACTGGAAATGGTTACTTGTGCCAGTTAGACTCCAGGCAGTCCTGTTAAGCATTAAAATAGGGACTTGCAGAGCGTTTGGATCAGCTGACATGCATTTCAAGCTTTTAAATCTGCAGGGCAGAACTTGGGGGAGGAAGAGTCCTCCTATTCCAAAAGCGCAGGCACACTTGCTTAACATCAGAGGAGCTCTTCTAGCCCCAAACAGCAGACAGATTCCAGTGGAGTGGTTGGATCCTGGTACGGTCTCTCTGGATGCAGCAAAGGAAAACCCTGCTTTGTGCTCCCATGAGGATCTGAAAGTTTTTTCTAGTTAAGAAACCTCCTCTGACTGGGTTCATTGATCTGCATGGACTTGCCATTGTGGAAGCAGCTTTGTTTGCAGACTTTTAAAACCAGTTGCTGAATTCAGGTTCCCCCTTTAAAAATCTCCATCGCTGATTACTAGCCAGCATTTCAAAAATAGACACTGCTGTGGGACTTGGGGGGAAAGTGAAGCCTATATCTTATCCATAACTGTGTAATGGTGTCTGGTATTTCCTATTTTTCAAAAAAATGTTTTAAGAAGGAGCCTTCTGTTTTTGTGAGGAGGAATCCTAACAGGGCAGATGAAAGCAGGTGGAGGGGAGCAGTGATCAGGGAAGACTGTGGCATAAGCTTTCCCTTCTGTTACCTGCAGGCACATTTAAACCAGCTGTTGCTGTATTAAAGAGGGGGGGTTTTAACATCTAAGATATATGCATAAAAATATGATACATTTATTCTGTCAATTTAACCAAATGTTTAGAAACAGCACCCCTCTACTTTAAATACTTCTCAAAGGTAGAAATGGCTGGAGCTTTTCTCTTGCCATCTCAGCTGGGTGACAACCCACGTAATAAGAAAGCCAGCCATTCCTCCTCGTATAGGTGAGGACTTCCCAAGGTTTGATGTCCTGCCCCACCAGAAGCTTTGGTGTATGCTCTTTAGGTTTTTGCTGTCTCCATACCCTCATGTGGATGGTAGTCATGAAGCCACTTCTCTTGCCCACCTCTATCTGTATGAATAAAGCTGAGGGACCAGGTCCCTGTGGTAGGCATTATACCAGTGAAACCAGTGGGACTGATGGTGTTAAATCCAGAGTCCAGAGCAATATTTTAAGTGGTAGCAGCTACATGATCAGTTGAGAAAGTGGACAATGCTGGACCTCAGTTGTTCCCTTGCTCCCCTCCCCTCATATTTATAGGTTTCTAATTTCCGCTGGATAATGAATATCACTCTTCATTATAATTATGTTAAAAGGTACCAGCATGATGATTCAGAAACCCTTGAAGATATAGTCATATTTTCAGCAACAGATGGATTTAACACTGCAGATGGAGTGTTAAGAGTGCAGGTAATAACAAACTCAGCAATGTACTGTACTGAAATATAATTGGAAAGTATTAATCATATATTGGTTACTTCAGCTTCACTAAGTAGATGTTTAATTTTCATCAATCTTCTTACCAGATTCCCGGAAAGATTTCTGTGTAGACAGAGTGTGGCTTCTAGGTGAAACGATTGCCGAAGTTATTAATCACTAAGGCCTTGATCTTGCAGGCATGTGCCCATGGCTTACCCAGGCATGCAGAATAAAAATCATTTGTGTTAATAAGGCTGTCAGATGGGGCCCCATTCATATGGCCTAAGTTTCAGCTGGGGACTAGTCAGTAGTAAAACCAAGATCCCTCTGAACTTGGGGGCTGCTGGAAACATACCAGCAGGAACCAGAGGCTGCAGGATTTGGGGCAGAACACAGGCAATTTGAAAAGCCCCGTTCATAGAGGTGAACCATGAGTCTAAGTCTTTGTAGGACTGGGAGTTAGCATGTAGACAAAACTGGAAAAGGCAAATTTTTTTGCCATTCCTTATTATTTTCTGTAAGTACAGACCTTCTGACATTATCTGCATACAGAGAAATGTCTGCTGCTATTTCCATAAACCCTGTCATCTTACTGTTTTTAAAATGTGCCTCTTCCTAGAGGTTGTATTGGAAGCCTGGGTAATTCAGGGGAGTTTTGATCTGAGCAGGCCACACAGGACCAGGGCAATCAGTGATGCCTGGTTGCATACCATGACTCTGATTATTTAATTAATGCTATTTGTAACTAGAATTTCATTTGTGGGATCATAAAGTGGCCTGTGCTCCAGTGTGCCACCTGGGGTTGCAGAGATCAGGGAGTGCTGTAGGGCACAATTCCAGCTCACGTAGGGAAAATCTTCTATTTTACAGCAGAAATAAAAAACGTGATTTTTGGTGAAAACAGAAACATTTTTCTTTTGAATATGTTTCTGTGGATGGTTTGTGTTCACATTCTTCTCTGTGGGCTTGGGCATCTGGGGAAGCTGCATCTCCACCGATTTCCTTACAAGCTTTCCTTTCCCTGGTGGGAGTCCATAGCCATGGTGTGCCATGATGACTACGGACTGATCAGGCTTGTAAACAAAATCATAAGCTTTCAATACCTAAGTCTTTTCTGAACTATTTAGTTTTCTAGCTATCTGTGGACCCTGAAAATATAATGAAAAACTGGAATTCTCTCTGGAAAGTTGACTATCACTTGATGGTACAATATCTTTATCTTGGGTGATGGGAAAAAAAGAGATCAGGTAATAAAATTCAACGTGACTTGAAATAAAATTGAGCATGACTGGAAACCATAGGTGAACATGCTTAATAATGCAAAATCTGTGTGCTGTCTTCTTTCTAACTGGCATTTGTACCCCAGAGAGATGCAAACAGGTACTAATCAATTGACCACGGTAATCAAATAAGGGTCTGTGAGTATAAATGACTCTAAATATGGTGTCTCTTTAAGCGTACAAGTCAAGATGACTTGTCTGTAACACAGGTTCCCACATTGCTATCATGGGGAGGGGGCAGTGTGTTGCTGGAAGACAAAAAGTATTTTACTTAATTTTCACTTACACTTGGAAATAATCTCTCCCTTGTCTTTCCTTCCTATTCTGTCCAGATTATGTGGGTGAGGAGCAATCCCAGAGCTGCAGCAGGGATTGCAGGCAGGGATGGGTGTCTGGAGGGAGGATCAGCCAGGATCATCTCTGAGCATCCCCGCGCAATGGATGCTGAAGGTGTTGGCACAGAGCTGGCGTACACGGCTCCAGCAGATGGGGTGATACAAAGGACAAGAGTCATGGTGGATCAGTTTTCCCAGCTGGATGCAATCTGGAGATCCATCTCCTACATGCATACTGGTAGGATAAACTTTTCATTTTTCTGGCAATGTCTGAAACTTCCTTCTCTTTTTTCCCCTTATTTATGAGAATTAATTAAATCAAAAGGGATTTAAATTGTCAGGCTTCTTAGTTTTTATTTAAATAATATGTTTTAAAGCTTGTTCTGCATTTGTAGCAGGGAGTTACGTTCCTTAGGAGAGGTTCAGTCTCACTGTTCAGCAGGACAGCACATTTGGTACTTGTTCATGAGGAACAGGCAGGTAATACATTGCATATACATGTAAATAGTATGACTTAATACACATTAAGAAGCTGTCTAGGTCTGTAGAGAAGATACTAGGAGGCAACAGATTCCCTTTAATAAATCATCTCATACTTTGCTCTAAAAGGCTTAAACTCCAGCTCAACCAAAAGGGATTGAGCAAGTGGGTGTAATTTAAATCATTGGGGCCCATGAAAGCTGCAAAGCCTCTGTTGTCTCCCCATTGACGTCAGGACTTCTACCTGTCCCTGTTTACCCTGCAACATCTTAGGATATGCTGCTTGATCTTTCCAACTACTGTGATGATTTTTTTCATTTGTGATTTGTGACGAAGTGCTCTTGGATGGAAATTGTAATTCAAGCAACATCACAAACCACTAGCTTTATGAAGGCATTTATTTGCTAACTGAAGCTGTGTGAAATTTGCTAGATGAATCACAAAATAAAGGTAAATATCTTGTATTTTAAAAATTGATAAATTATTGACAAAGGAAAAATGCCCCGAGTTAATCAATCTGATGGTTTTGTCACCATTTGTCCCTTGAGGATTTAGAAGTAGTGGATCATGCTTTAATGCTGGTCTGCTCTCATCATTTGGGAGAGAGAAAACAAACATTCCTGCGTCTCAGCGCCTCATTAGTGTCTGAACTTGAATGAATCAGCTATTGAGCTGAAGGAAATGAAATATAAATTGACATGAAGAAAATGTTCTCCCTGCAGCTGCAGAAGCAGCTATAGTTGTCAAAAGCTGATTTTTATCCCTTCAAAGACCAGTATTTTGGGTCACATCGTCCTGTTCAATAGCTGGGATTTCTATAAAAGTTTGGCCTAAAGGTACTACTTTAATATTGTTTTTTAAAATTTATTAAAGTAACTTTAGTGAAAGAGTGTCTTAATTTCAGCTGTGACTTTTGGCACACATTTAGAAAGGAAAATCAAAATACAAGCTACTCTTTTAAAATATTGCTCCTATTTGTTCCTTGTTCATTATCACAAACACAACATTTAGTGGTCTCACAGAGAAATTTACACATATAATGAGTATTTTTTTTTATTTTGAGATGTGTAACTCAGTAGTTTGTGTGCAGAAGTGTTCTTGTCTGGGGGTCAGATGGTTGCATTCACTCACATTGGTTTTGCTGGGCTTGCATGCACAACTGTGCAATGATGTAACACTGTAACTTATTGCACAGGCATCCTAAACAAATACTAAGTAGTTTATTTTGGGGAGTGATTTCAGACCATTTAAATTTCCAGGACTGCACTCTAGACCCCTCTGGCTGCGGCACTGCATTACCTGGAATAAATTCCTTCAACTCAAGTTGCCCTATTATCCTTGTTGTCTTAAGTGGAGCCACTATTTAAATGTTATATTTTTCTGGGCAATTTCTTTGCCATGCACCTTTCCTGACTTTACTTTGAAACTGTGCTTAAATATGCAAATGACATGACACAGTTTCTCCCTGCTCCTCTTCTCATGTATGCTTGGAGAAATGAACGAGCGTTAAAAGGCAATCATCTTGTAAAATGCATTCATTATACAGGGAAGAAAAAAGAAACAACTTGTTTGTTGGTATTTTGGAGATGTCTTGTCCAGACCTGTTATCGCTGAGTTCTCTACCACAGCAACTACTCTACTGTAGTACAGATATCAAACTTATTATCAAACTTAGGTTAGTGTTCAAGCCATTGACACGGAGAAGAGCTCTACTTCAACATGTTAATCTTTCCTTCAAGCTCAAAACCTGCTTCTCTCTTTCTCCACCTGCTTTTAGGACTTTTTTCCTCACCTGCGATGGCAGCATCTACTGAGAAAGGAACGAGCTTTCCCTGCTGTTCCGCTCTTTCTCCCAGCAGCACAGTTACTCATCCCATAGGTAGAGTGGACTTTCTAATCACTACTAGTGTTGTACTGCCCGTCTGAATACTGCTCCTGGTGGTTATAGCTTCTGTAAGTAGATGCCTACTAGTTGCTGTTAAATAATATATATCTGCCTTGAGATCAGCTGCATTGAGCATTTGTGGAAGTTTGGTCTTTGCCTCTTGGATCCTCTAAAGCATATTCTGTGAGATCCCTTCGGTTCTCTTAGGGCTTTTTTTTTTTTTTTTTTTTTTTTAATTTTCTTAAAGATGCAGTTGATTTTGGGCATGACAATAAGTCCCTTTGGTACAGCATTGAGACTGCTCAATTTATAGGATTGAATGCTACATGCAAACATCTTTCCTTACATAACTGATATTTCTTATTTTAATACGGTACATTTTTAAAGCTGAACTTTGAAGCTGATTCCTCGATAATGCTTGGTGGCACTCCCTAACTAAACAGAAGCTTTTTATTATTTTTAAAGGATTTGTACACTGTCAGATGAACAGATGCTAACATGCACCTGTAGTCTGTCTCCACTGGGAACCATATTTACCACTACCGTTTAGAACTGTTCAGAAAATTTTTGAACCAACTTCACAATGAAAGAATAGGTTTTTATGTAAAAAAGCTTTAGCAAAAAGCATCTGCTTTGTATATCTTTTTTTTTTTTTCTAGAACTAAAAATTGATGTATATCTTTTGACTTGAGATCTTTTGTTCAAAATATCAACTTTCTGTGGAAAAGGAGACAGAGAAGATTTATCTGAGGACTTGTCAAAATTCTGTCCAGACATGGTGATGACAACTTCTGTGTTTTAGCTACTTATCATAATTTGTTGATGTTTTAGATACTCTTGTTTGATATTTGTATTCATGTTGCTGAAGTAAATGGCTTATTTGGGGTTTATTCCTGATTTTGCCATTGACTTTAATTTTCCAAGACATTGGCCAAATTTTTGTGCTTTGTTTTAGGAGCTGGTGTATGAGGGTAAAGGGGTGGGGTGAGCAAGACAACTTGGAGACCTTTTAGCCTTAAGTCTGAGGTGCTTAGTGTTCACATCCCCAATTAGTTCTGAATTTCCAGCATGAATTAAGTATTAGCTGTTGCAGAGCACTGGGAAGGCATCACCTGGACGTGCAAGATCCAGAAAGAAAAGTCAAACCAAAACAAGCATAGAGACAACTAACAGCATGATCAGAAGAATGGAGGGTCTAACATTAGAGAGGACTGGGAGTTTGGCTTATTGAACTCAGCCAAACAAAGCCTGAGAGGGAGATAGAGTTACCTCCAAGTATCTTGAGGGGATAAACAGAGGGGGTAAATAAAGCCTAAACTATTTAGGCTAATAGGCAATATTGGCACAAAACCAAACAGACTTAAACTGGCATGAGAAAATTCAGGCTAGCAATTAAAGGATGGTTTCTATCCAGTAGAGGAAAAAGATTCTGAGCAGCTCTCACATGGAGGCAAGAAACATCAAAATTGAAGCGTAGTCTCCCTGTGAAAGGGGCTTTATGTCCTGACTGTTGATGACTGGAGGGGACAGAAGGTGACAGTCAGATCTCTGGGTGCTCCCTTCAAAGCTTTAGCTGTGATTATCCCTCCCACTGCCAATGAACCCCCTACAACCCACAGGTTTCTATCTCTGTTTCCAGCTCTTGAATTGGTTTGTGTGTTCCTTCTAACTGTGATTTCTGGACCAGTGCTCTCTGCTTCTCCCTAGGGCATCGTCCTCATGCAGAGACCTTCACTCTGTCTCTGACAGAGGGACAAGTGCAGTGACATGTTGCTGTTTTGATGAAGCTTTTTATTGACATCTACCACCTCAGACTGCTCTCCCAGTTTATAACCTAAATGCTGCATCCCTGCCTATTGATAACCACTGGCCCAAGACTCACATGGGTACCTTGTGTAACATGATTTCACTTTCATATTTAACTTAAATTACCACCTGCATTTTTTAAGTCTGTATTTAAGCCTGCATTGTTTTGGGCCAGGCTGCAGTGGCAGGACTTACACTGGGTTGAATCAAAATCCCGCTGTTTTCCCCAGTTGTAAACCCCATCATTTAGCAGGTGGAGACTGTTGCGCTCTCACAAACTGGGTTACATGGGAGCCAGCAGCAACACTCTGCTTCCCTAGAGATGAGTCATGCTATTTCAAACTATTTGGCTAATCAGTAAACTGAGATCTGCTGCTTTACAGACAATATATAATATTTGCTTTGCCTTTGTGTACTGCTTTATATTTTGGATCCTTTGCCATTAGTATTTGTAGCATATAGATTGCATCTAATCCAATTTATCCTGTTCATCTTGGCAATGCTTGCAATGCTGACAGCTTAAAGAAAACATTTAATTTGACTAAGTGTTTTCAGTTTACTTCTCAAAATATTTGAAATCATTAAAGCCAGAGTACCCCTGCACTGCAATACACACAGTTCTGACCTAGTTTAGCAAGTTAATTACAATTTGTGTGATCCCGCAGTCTTCGCTTATGCTGCAGGCTGAAGGAGCTTACCTGGTTAAGACTGGGCTCAATGTTTGAGAATAATTCTCCTGGTTTGATGCTTTTTAGTCCGACTTTTAAAGACACTCTTAGAGCAAAAATGGGGAATACTGGTGTGCAGGTTTTGGCTGGGGTAGAGTTACTTTTCTTCACAGTAGCTAGTACGGGGCTGTGTTTTGGATTTGTGCTGGAAACAGTGTTGATAATACAGGGATATTTTCATTACTGCTGAGCAGTGCTTACAGAGAGTCAAGGCCTTTTCTGCCTCTCACCCCACCCCACCAGCGAGTGGGCTGGGGGGGCACAAGAAGCTGAGAGGGGACACAGCCGGGACAGCTGACCCCAACTGACCCAAGGGATATCCCACACCATATGACATCACGCTTAGCATATAAAGCTGGGGGAAGAAGAAGGAAGGGGGGACATTCGGAGTGATGATGTTTTGTCTTCCCAAGTAACCATTACACGTGATGGAGCCCTGCTTTCCTGGAGATGGCTGAACACCTGCCTGCCCATGGGAAGGAGTGAATGAACTCCTCGTTTTGCTTTGCTTGCGTGTGCAGCTTTTGCTTTACCTATTAAAATGTCTTTACCTCAACCCACGAGTTTTCTCACTTTTACTCTTCCGATTCTCTCCCCCATCCCACCGGGGCAGGGGAGTGAGCAAGTGGCTGTGTGGGGTTAAACCATGACAACTGGGGACCTGGTGTGGTGTGTTGCATTGGGAACGGCACAAGGTGGGCTGAGTGCTGAGCTCCCTGTGCAGATGCTCTCCTGCTGTAAGGCTATTCATCCATGTATTCATAGCTATTTGTATTCATTGCTACCTGCCAGAGGTGAGGCACAGGAGGGATGTAGGGCAGCCCTGGAAGTGCCCTGATGAGCACAGGTGATTATGCATGGTGGTTCAGTAGCACTGGAGCATGCCTGTGCTGATGGGGTCATGGGCTGCATACCCATTCTCTGCACAATACACTCATAGCTGAGGACTCGTCACAAACCCCTCTGTGATGGCATCTCACCCTTCCCCTGCTGCAACCCAACAGGAAGAAATGTAATCTAGGCTTACTGTAATTACCAAACACAGATCCCAGACACTAAACAGGACGGGAAGAGAAGACAGAAAGCATAAATGAGAATAGAAATGGACCAAATTGATTTATCAGTGCAAGCAGTAATAAGTGTTATACTAGTGTGAGGCAAGTGTAGTTGCAAATGCCATCATAGATAACACTGAGGCAGCATAAGCATCAGTACATGTTAATAAGCAGAAAATATATCAAGAGCTCCTCAGTGGTCCTACACCTTTGCTAGCTCATGCCACTGTGTCTCTTCTGCCAGTGCAAGTCACAACAGCTTGTTTAGCTGCTGTGCCTGAAGTTTTGGGAGTTGTCAAGAAACTCCCAATGTTCTGGGTGTCTTATGATCTGGTTTGCCATTTGGATTCATGTTTACTATAGTTAATGATTCAAAAATTATGAAATAGTTATCCCAATTTCTTACAAAAATTGCATTTAAAAAAAATCCCATTATGAATGGATGATTTTGAACTGCTGGATAGGACCAGGTGATTCAATATTGTGGTTTGGTAGCACTGGAGCATCTGTCTGTGATGATGAGGCAGCCTGAAATTGCCAGTCATTGAAGGGCAGGTGATAGAATCATGCTACAACAACACAGAGAAAGCTTGATTTGGCATACCAATGTGATACAATTTTCCTCTGTGATTTTTTTTTCCTTTCAAATGATTTGCTCAAGACTTCCCTTTCAGAGATGTGTGCTGGCAAGTTGCAATACCGCAGAGAAGGGAAGGTCCAGAGCTGCAGTAGGAGTAAGGAACTTGGAAAATGCAGCTGGTGCGGAAGAGCGAACAAGGTCACTGGTGACAAGGCTTTGCTCCATCTGTGCAGGCACGCTTGTGAGCAGAAGCATTCCAGCAACGTGGCATTTTTGTCACATTATTCCTTTCCTTTTAAATTTCAATAGCTAGTTATTTGCCTGCCTTTGATTAGGAAACAAAGCCCCTCTTTGTGCAGCCACACAACGTGGCTATCTCACATAACGGAGAAATGAAATGCAAATTTTTCTGATAAGGCAGGAATGGTGCTTGTCTGGGGAAGAAGGAAGCATTGTCTGGCCAAAGGAGCAGAAGAAGGTGGTGTTGCCCAGTGTCTCTGACTGTCAGTCCCAAAAGGTGGAAGAAACCACAATTTGTAGAGTCTTCTGGTAACGTTGACGTTAAAACCTCCCAAGTCCCCATTTCATCTTTCATAGAATAGGGGAAAAAATTACTCTGCTGTTTTGTGCAGTTCAGAAAAGCACTTTAACCTGCATTTTTTTTTTATAACATTGAGTCTGAGTAATTTGTAAAGGGCCTGGAGAAGTTTGAGTGAGGATCATTAAAACTACTGAGTAAGAAACTCTTTTAACTATCCTTTTTTTTCTTTTTTTTAATCCATTTTTCAAGGAATTGGGAATTTTTACATTACATGAAAATAATTTTCTTAATCTTTTTTGTTCAGGTGTGGTACAGAGTAAATGACTAGTTAAAAAAGCATAAAATAAAAGCCAACTAATGCTTGAGCGAAGGCAAATCTTTGAGGTATTACTCAGAAATTTGTTCATTCAGTATCAGCACCCTGATTGTGCATATGAAGAGCTATGCAGAGTTTAAATTAGTGACACAGTCAGGGGACAGTTTAACCTCTGGCGTTAGCTAGAACTGGGCAGCCACATGAGCCAGTGCAGTAGTGCTAATTAATGCACCCTGAGGGGACACAACGAGGGATTGGCCCTGTACACCTGAGACATACTTCTGTTGGTGCCAAGGTGCCAATTAGAGCGTTCTCTTATAAAAATAACCCATGTTAAAAAAATAAAAAAGGCAACATTCCAAGTAATATAGATAAAATAAGATTTAGACATAAAATAATAAAGTGGACTCAGTAATGCATCTCTCTAGTTCATTAATACAAGGCAGGACAAGCTCTGCTGTAGCTGCCGTTATGGAAATGCAGAAGCTTCCTTCCCGGGCTGAGCAGCAGCATCTTTGCTCACCTCACTCACCCTGCCTGGGCTGAGAGCTGACAGAACTCACACCCATCATCTCAGGGCAATCACCAGTGGAGGGCAAGGATGACCATCTCAGGGCCACCACCTCTGCAGCTAGCATGGGGATATCTGGGAAAGGATCTCTGCCTACACTGATGGTGGACACAAAATAAACCTATTTCGGACTGGACAAGAAAACAGGAAAGGATTTGATTCCTGTTCTGCTCCTGGTTTAATATTAGTAGTGCATTGTCCTTTGCAGGCTTTCAGTCTCGATGAATTCAGTAATAAAAATCACCACTCAGCATTCCTCAAGCTGAAAACCACTGCATAGAAAATCAAGCTGTTATGGGAGCACGACAAGCTCTTGGCTTCATCAGATGACCCGTTCTTGATAACCGAGGCAAGGAAGCAGTTTGTCCAGACAAGCTAGAGTCATGTTAATCTGGGTTTGTCTCAGTCGATGCTTTTGGGGTGAATGGGGGATCTTAAGCATGTATTCATTTGAAATATCTCAATGTTTCTGATGAAGAAGACCCCAAGGACCTTAACTTCACATCAAAGACAAACCCTCAGTACGGCTTGCTAGAAAATGCTCTTCCCTCAGCTGGCTATGAGAAGATCAATGCTGGGATTGATATAAGTGAGTATATACCCTACAATATGCTACTATTTCTCTAAAAAAATTTTTTATCGGAGTTTAATACGGTAATAGTGCATGGATGTATGGGGCACTACTTTACAACTGCCTGGATGGTAGGAGAGACGAACCATTTAGCAAATCAGGCCAGACCAAATGGCATTCATTTGGTTAATCACCAGCTATTAAAATAGCATCAAATCATAGCAACCTATTTGTTTATCATTCAGTGCACAATTTTCTGCACAGTATATTCATAACTGCTGTACCCAAGCTAATTTTAAATGAGCCAACAAAGCCGTTTTCCAGCACTCTCCTGGGAAATGGATCTGTGGACTGATCGATCTCTCTGCTTCTGGGGCTAAGCCCCCCACAAAATCAGAGCTGATGACATTGGTGTTTATCTTTGAAATAAGCTGATTTTGGACTTACACCTATTTTTAAAGCTTTCTGTGGTTTTAGTCTCTTGCATTACTCCAAGATTCATTCAACTTCCAGTGCCTCCAAGAAGGTTATATCCACTGTGTTCTCTCCAGGCATGTGAACGTTAAGGCATCATTGCAGATTGCTTTGTGATTTCTACTAGAGACAACCTTCAACAGGTCCCTGGTGGTTCCTCTCTTTGCAACCATGAATTCAGCAAATGATGAAATCCCTTTTCTTCAACTTAGGAATATATCAGTAACTTTGATTTTGGTCTTCAAAGTGCTGATTTTCCATTTCTGAGGGCTGATAGCTTGCTGCTGGAGTACAAGCCCTTTACAGTTATGGGGAGCAGAACAGTAGAGCTGTGGTCTGTGCAATGATTAAACAACTTTAGTAGTGAGGGAAAAAAATGGATGAAGATGTGGTAGTAATGAGTACACAATGATGTTCTTCTGTTGTTTGTATTGTAGTAGAGCTTAGGAGGCTTAGTGACGAACCTCTGGTCTCAGCAAAAGCTGAGGAATGAGTGGTACCTGCCCCCAAATACCTTTTTCATATAAATACATAAATGGAGAGTTCAAAATTTCTTCTCTGGCACTGTTGGTGTCCTCCTAATCTAGCTTCCTCACCTTTAACATAGCTGCAGAGAAATGAGGATAAATTCTGGCTCTGAAGTCAGATCTAGTCTTGCACAGATTCCCACTGTGTTCACACTCTTGTGACAGTGGAATAGGTATGTGCTTATTTTTAGGGATGCAATGGGATATGATAAAACTTCAGAGCCATCTTAAGGCTAGCGGAATCGTTGGCTTGGCATTTCATTCTGCACGTCAGTCGATTGGTCATTTTATCACCAGTTATGAAGTGAAATTAGATAATCTTGATGCCATATGGTATATAGTATTTATAGTTTAGTATGTTTTCCATATATGTGTGCTAAAGCCTGCTTCAGGGATTTGTTACGGTCCTTGTGTTTACAGGATTTGGGTCTTGGGTGAAAGAAGAAATTGACAGTTACTAATGTTTGATTTAAACTGATACATTGGAGGCCACGCGGGTGATCCCTAATTAAAGTCAATTTACACTTTCTGTCCTTCATCAGGGAGGCTGTCAGGGTTCCCCAGGACCACACCCCATGTCCACCCACCTCTGCCACCTCTGGTAGCAATCTGGAGGAGGTGACCCCAGGGGACAGGGGGAGAAGCCTGTGGGAGGCTGGGGATGCTTAACGTCCACCCCAGCTCCCCTCCCAAATGACCAGGAGCACGCAATGTCTCCTCCAGGTCTCTGACATGGGTAGGCATGAAGCATCCCTCCAAGGATTATTGTCAGCATTAGATTTAACTTCAGATTTCTTACTTTCCATCAAAATGCTCCGCTCCCCTTGAAATCTTGATAAATAAGGAGCTACCGGATTAATTATGTGGGACATTAGTCACTCAATATGTGTCATTATTTTCTCAAAACAAGCCTAAATGAGCACCACAGAAGGGTCTTAGAGATCTGCATTTGGAGCTGACTCAAATGTAATAAATAAAACAGGAGTGTATTCTCAACCCCAAATATTAGTTGTCTGGTACAGATCCCTGAGCTGGGGACCTTAGCGAGCTGTATGGTGTGAATACCTTTCAGACAATTTCTTGACTGCTTCTCAGCAAAAAAGATCCCATGTGTATTTTCAGCTCCAGAAAAAGTAGTAGCAAAGCTGTGCTAAGCTTTAGAGCACGTGTGCTGGTCTACTTGAGACCCACATCTCACATCCCACTCCTCTGTGTCTCTGCTGCCAGGCCTTGGTCACTCAGAGTTGTAGTACTGGTAGACACAAGAGAAACTGACTGAAGGTGGACCAACAATTTTTAAAAAGCAGTAAATAAAAACAATGAAAAACAAACCCTGAGAGAGAAGCAATGTTCAATTGCCCTGTAAGAACCCAGTGAGCACTTGAACAAAGAGGAGTTAATAAATGTTACTGTCAGTTTTTTTGGATAGGATTCTTGCAGAATATGATTTCATAATCCACTGTCTCTAGTGAACAACAAGACCTCTGTAAACACTCAATATTCAAATAGAAAATTGTTTCTTGTAGGCTTCCATGGCACAAAATAAAAGCTCTGTAAATCTGGGCCTCCATATGTGGTTCTCAGCTGGTGTAAGTCCCTGAATGAATTACATGTGAACAGAGAAATTAATGCTACACACATGGTGGCCAAACTTGAAAGCAAAAATTGCAACTGAGAATATACTGCAGTGGATTGTGAAATATTTGAAGATAAATGGAACTTGAGTCCTTGTTGATACAATGCATCATTGATGTATTTCAAGGGATACACAACTATCACAGTGAGATAGTACAATACTGAGATCACATTTGGGAGAGTGTGAAGACTTGCTCTTTAAAATCAAAGAATGAATTTAAGCAGAATGCAAGCTAAAAAGGCAAATATGCAATACAGACTCTCTAGCATAATTTTGAACAAAAAGTAATTGGATAAAATACTTCCCCTTTTTTTAAAATCCGGCAACTTACTGTTGCAGTAAACGTGTATCCTATCCAGGTTTTGAAATGATGGTGCTCTAAAGCTGCTTTTGTTAATCGGTCAACATTGATGATGAATTATCCAAGAGTTTTGGTACTTCTGAAACTCTTGTGATCTTTTTGTCGTCGTTTTTTCCCCCTTCTCCTCTCGGCAGAGGAGGAGGGAAGAATGTGCTTGTTACAGTGAATTCTAAATGAGGGCTGTGCCTCCCGTGTTTGCAAAAAGCCAAGCAAAGCAGTAAAAATAATAAATAAAACAAATGAAACCCTCTTTAATCCATTCATGAGCTCGAGTGTTTCAAGTAGGCCATAATATTAAGACAAAGAGTTCTGAAAGAGATGGATCAGAGGAAAGGGCTATTGCTTAAACAATGTCAGCCTATTTAATTGAATTACGTATTTGTCAGCACTGTATTTTCCCATGTCCAGGATTCTTACTGTTGATTCAAGGCTTAAGGCCTAAATAGAAAGGGCAACAACTGCCATGTATTTTGATCCTGAATAAGCTGTGTCCTTTGAAACGCCAGCACTCGGCGTTGGGAAGAATGCTGGAGTGTTTTGCCACAACAGAGGGCAACACCAAAAGAGGTAATGAAAATATGTTACCCCCGTGGATTCGACCTTGCCACAGCATACTGAGGGAACTTGACTGAGAATTTTTAATCCTGATGTTATTTCTGTAACAGTTTATTTGTATTTATCACACAGACAACTGGTACTGTAGTAGTGGACCAAGAACGGGGCCAGGAGCCAGGAACTCTCAACTCTTTTTTTTTTAATTGATTTGGCAGGGCTTTTTTAATATATAAAATCTATAGTTTAGTCATGGGCAATTGTAAATGTTCATTGCCTTATGGTCAAAATTTAAACTGTTTTCCTTGTTGATTTGTGGCACAAAAGAAGCGGTTGTGTTTCCCTTCCCTTGGTGGATATCTTATGTCTCATACTTCACAACATGGCTGGAGGGAGCCACTGGGGCTTGGACAGCAACAGCTCAGGCTGGAGCAGGACAGAAATAAAACTTGCAAGGTTTAGGTCAGAGTATCTGCTCTGTTTCTGTAGAGAGTTTCCCACTCTGGCATGCCCCTCTGTCCCAGTCACCTAGCTACTACTGCCATATACATAAGAAAAAATAGAAATTTGACTGGTTTTTCCCTTCTGTATCCATACTGGTTTTGTTTATAGGATGATTTTAAGGACAAGTGGTCTATGGTTATGAAGAGCATGATCTGTCCATTGTCCAACTCTTTGAGCAATCTTTGCCAAAACTTTGGGAGCACATTCCCACTGGCATGTCGAACAGGAGCCTTAACGTAACTGGAGTATGTTGGCAGGGCACCCTGACTTCAACAGGGATGACACTAGAAAAAGGACACTTGAAATTGGTCCCTCCATGCAACTGTCGATATAATAAAACTCTGCTGAGTCACTTTCTAAAATTCAGCCAAATACTCTGTGATTCTTACTGAGTGATATTTGCCCAACTTACTGGGTCCAGATCCTCAATCAACTTTCATGTACAGTGAGTGTATATAGCCTCGGTACCTCTTTTTCCATTGCGTTGTACTCCAAATGCCCACAAAATTTTGGGTTTTTTTAGAGGCTGGAACAGCTCTTCCCATATTAATACAAGTGACACAGACTAATGCCTGCTTCTGCTTACACTGATGCCAGTGCCATAAAATAAGTTGACTTTGGTGCTGTGGGATCATGCTCTCAATATACTGAATGCTGAGAGCAGAATCTGGCTATTTTAAACTAAATTGCACTTTGGTTGTGCTTGAAGGATCATGAAAAATGTGAGCAAGGGCATCATGTTCCTTGAAACACATCATACATGAATTGGGCCAAATAAGGCACATTTTTGTCTGCCAAAATCGGTAAGTATGGGATGCAATAGAAGCACTGTGCATTGGATTTATTTTTTTTAAGCTTTCATTCTGGGATTGGATGTTTTACTTGAAGAAATGCCTTAGTGAAATACAGGCTAACAGGCTCAACAGAGCAATGATTGGCAGAAATTCTGTACTTTACATCCATGCAGGGGTCTGACTATCTTAGCTGAGAAATCTTAAAAACCTACAATGCTTCAAAGTACACTTGTCCCTGCTAACAAGCCCACCCATCTCTCTGCAACTTGTATCAGCTTTTTCCAATTAACTTTTCTGTCACTAGAAGAAGTGTCTTCTTTTTGCTTAAAGGTCAAGGTGAGATGAGATTTCTTTCAGCTGGCTCTAGTTCTCCCAAGCTGTGGCAAGGCACGGCTTTCCCTCCTGCTGAACACACAATTTTAGCAGCATTAATTGTAGGCAATTTTTTAAGAAGAAGTGCTAAAATAGGTTCCATAAATAGGAACACTATGACCCAAGGAAACAACTTACCCAGGTGGAAGGGTCTGCCTCTAGTGCATTTATCAACCCTGCTCCACAAAAACAGTGCAGCAAAACTCCTCTGGAGTTTCAACCTGCCTATATACAGAGCGGTTTAATTTTGTAGTTCCAGTTCCATGGAGAGCGAGACCCCAAAACCAGCTCATGGGGCTGCTTTGGTCTATCTAAAAAGCCCATGTGATCCTGTTACCTCTGCACTAGAGTCTTCATTTGTCCTCCCAACAGGTGGTAGGAAGAGAAGTGCCACCACCTCCATTTACAAAGAAAGAAGTGGGATGCAAAGAGGTTAAAGACTTGTGTGAGCTGGCTCAGGGATGGTACATTGAAATCAAAATTTCAAAGCACTGGGCTCATCACTAGCTTATCCTTCTGCAATCAAACAATTGGGCTGCACGGCAACAGTGGAAGTTTGAAGGAGTTTTTGTAAAATCAGACTGAAAATCTTTTGCCACTCTCTGGCTAACTGAAATCAAAGGCAAAAACGTTTCTATGGAATCTAAAGATTTCATTTGCCATCTTGCCTGATTATTTTATGAAGCTTTTAGTTTAAATATGATTAAAATAAGACCTGAAATACTTCATTTTAAACACTCTTTTTTTAAAATACTACTATTTCACACACTATTTCTTTCAAGTTTTGGGGGATTTGTATTTATTTTGATTGAAGCACTTCTTTTTTTTTCTTTTTTTCACACATCATGCAGTTCAGAGGCATTTTAAGCAGTTTCTGCTCATGTCCGAGCTCTGATTCTGATGTGTGCAAAGAGCACAGCTGCTCTGAACCCACCACATGTTAAAAGGATGAATATTAACTTTTGTTTTTTCAAAGTGATTCTTTAATTGAAAAATTAAATATTTAATGAGCTATTTCTATCCAGAAGGGAAAGGAAAAAAAATCCTGCGGTTCATTCTGGAGCAAAACTCATGCCGGTGTCTGGTACATCGTCAGCGGTGAGCTGGCAGCTGTAAGGTAACAGCAATTAGTGCTAACACAGCCTGCACATAGGATAGCCTTGGGGGGTGCTGGTCTGCACCCCCAGCTCTGCTCCCAGCCCCCGGTACCTTACCTACACCCCTTAACACATAGCCTGTGTCCAGTATTTCAGTTGGAAACCATCTCTGGCTGTGGTTCTTTATACGAGTCCTTACTCCATCAATGTATTTGGGTAAAATTTGGTTCTACTCACATAAAACTTTGTAATCAAAACAAATGGCATTTCTAATTGAGCAAGGCCCTCCCGGTAATGAAGGGCAGCAGCACTGCTGAGATCACTGGTTCGTGTTTCTCTCCCTATTGAGGAGACTAAACTAATTTATTTATGAAATCAAAGCAACCCACCAGATTAGCCATATAACTAGCTAGCTGCGTTGTTTAGATTCACTTGTTTGCTATCTCATGACATCCAAGTGAACAAGCTATATGTCAATGAAAGCGTTGGCGCTCTATCGTATATTATAGACTAGTTTGAAGTGCAAAAAAAAGATCCTGCAGTGGGGCTACAAACAGTAATTTTTTTTTCCAGTGAGCATATGCTGCGAGTGGGAAAGGACCGTATAATGTAAACGGAGGTTTCATTAGCGATGATATGTGGTGGTCCCCGGGTGAAGGAAAAGAAAGCAAATCTGGGAGCACCTGTAGACTTTGCAGGCTTGTACCCATGCAGAAAAGGTATGTGCGAGGATGTACTGAGGGCAACGATAGGATCCGCTCTTCCCTCTTAGCCTCCCCTTCGGCCTCCCTGTAAATGTGTGTTTGCCAGGCTCAGGCAGTTTGAATGCAGAATGAGTCCTTCTCTGTGCATCTGGCCTCCAGAAACCAGTTTTTGCAAGTAATAGGCAAGCACTTGCTTCCACTGGAAGTTTTAATATTTCTATCAGAAAGGCAGAGGGTCTGCTGGGAAATATTTTTGGCCAAATGTCTCCTGTGTGCCATCATTCTGGTTTTAAAAGTTCTTGTTTAACCTTTTGAGAAATCTTGACAATTGGCCTGGCCGTGTTTTCTCTCCCCTGACTTTCTCCTTGCAGCAGGTAGGGGAAGGCGCCCCGCGTGTTATGGGACTGACCACGCTGAATGCTGAAGACCTTGCTGTCGCCGCGGCGCGCTGAGCACCTCCATCATCACCCTCCCGCCAGCTCGTGGGCTGATATTAAACGGTCTCTGTGGTGGAGACGCTGGTGGCGTGAGCTGCTGAGCTCAGCAGTGCTTCATCAGGACGCGCAGATTCACAGCTTTTTCCCCGGCGGAACTCAAGCAAGGTCTGAGTGATGGCACTTTGGCTTTCCTCCGCTGCCTTTTATTGTTTCGCTGCTTTTCGCTGCATCAGGGCTCTGGGATGATAGACGGCGGCGCAGGAGGGAAGCGGGCTGGCCGGCGCGGGGTGCCAGCACCCCGTAACGAGGCGCGGGCTCATTACAGCCGCCTGCGCCGAGCAGGGGCGGCCGCGCCGGCGCGGGGAGGCGGGCGCGGGCGCGGGCGGGATGCGCGGGCTGCGGATGGCCTCTGCTGGAGCCGCCGCTCACTGCAGCCCCCCGCGCCCCCCGCCCCGCGCCCCCCGCTGCCGAGCCAGCCGGCGTTCGCCTCCGCGACGGAGGGGTCGGGCCGGGGCAGCGCCTCGCGCGGCGGCTTGTGCGCGGACCTCCGCGCAAAACCTCCCTCCCGCCGGAGCCCCCTTTGCTTTTGCTTTATTCCCCTCACGCAGAGCGGGCAGGAGCCGCCGCTCCGTGAAGCCGCCCGCTTCCCTTGCCCTCACGCCCCGGCCCAGCCGAAGGAGGGCAGGCAGCCACCCAAAGGCATCTGCCGGGCTGCCGGCACAACTGCCTGCGGACCCCGCTGAGGAGCCAGATGCGGGGGGGGGGGGGGGGGGGGAGGAAAAAAAAAAAAAATAAAAAAAATGCCTTCTGCGGCTTGGCATCTGCGCAGCGCACGTGCCAAGCGGCGCGGGAGGGGGGGGAGAAGGGAGCGGCTGCGGGTTGGGGGCTATTTGGCACCCCCGCAGCCCACAAACGGTTTGGGTTGGAGCTGAGAAACAAGCGACGCGTGCTAATGTAAAGTGTGTTTTTTGAAATTGAAAAGCCCGTGTTGAAATTAAAAAAATAAAGAAAACAACACAAAAAAGACCCCGCCAACCGGTCGATTCTGCAGGCTGAGTTCAGCGGAGTCGAAATCCTCCTAATAAATGGGTCCTTTTGGGGTGTGTGGGGGGGGCTGCATACAGGCTACATGGGGTGCGGTTGCAAGGAGGAGCCCCGTGGGGGGCTTATCTATTTCAGGAGGTGTTGAAGGTGTCCTGGGACTGTTCAGCACCAACGGTTGGCTCGTACAGCTAACAACCCACTTGACTGTTTAATGTTCAAGCCTGTACAAGCTGCTTGAAGCAAGATACAAAGCAGGTGTTAGAAGCCTCTGGAAAGTTTGCTGTCAATTACTGTGATTTCCTCTTCCCAACAAAGACTTAAAAGCTGAATGGATCTTTTCAGTTATGTAAATGCACTTTTCCATAAATACTTATTTTGCAGCAGAACCCCCCAAAAAATGCCTGTGGGGGCTGGTGTGTCTAGTTAGGGACTGATCTAATCCCACTCACGCCGGTGAAGTCGCAGAGGTATTCAGGCTGGCACCGGCCTGGGTCAGCTCTAGGCGTGGGTGTCTGGGGCTGCCATCCCACTGTGGGCGTGGGTGCTCCCAGGGCAGTTCGCAGGGCACTTCTGCATTCCCCGTGCACACTCTGCTCTCCAGTGGGCAGCAGGACTGGGACAGGATGTGTTTTTAAATTTTGCAAAATCTTGATCGAATAGGAATTGTCTCTCTGCTACTGATTTATTAGGAGAAAACCTTCTCCGTGCCCTCAAATCTGAAAGTAATTTATTTGCAGCAGGGCCATGAAGACTAATCCATCGCTCCTTGTTTCTGAGGAGCCAGAGGTTTATTCAGCCTCTGGACTGTGAGCTGAAACTCCTTTGAAGACATGGCTGGATGTGAGGTTTGTTTTTTTTTGTCTTCACTGCAAAGGCTGTGTTCTGGGGAATAGCAATGCAATGGGTGAGATTACATGGCATCTTAAAAATCTTTGGAGAACAAGAAAGTGGTAAAGATTTTGTTTCTATATCTCATTAGTTGCCTGGTGACTTTTAGTGAATTAAGCTAATTATTTCGAGGAATGTTTTTTCTTTAATGCAGTCTTTGCAATTCAAAAACCGTTCAAAAATTCTTTTTTTCCCCCAGTGCATTCAAGTACCTAAAGTTTAGCAAATTCTGGATGTATTTACCTGCATGCACTCAAGCTGATGACTACCCCAGTGCCAGCTAAGCCCTTTCCACGAACAGCTTGATCCTGTGTTTCCACATTACCTCGCCCCAAAATGGGTTGAAGAGCTGTGTATGGGTAGGAAGCTGTACCAGGTTTCCAGGAGCATTTTTTCAAATCTTCCTGCGGTCACTGACTTTCTAGGTTACTTGTTAAATTTGGCTTGTGCCCGCCTGTGTTTTCCTACTGCATCGAGGGTTTGGCAAGCCGGGGCCACCGACAGAGTGTGAAGCGCTTGGATGCCATGGTGAAAAGGGGTATGTCTGTGCACAGGGAGCATGACATTCAGGGAGAGCTCTAGCCCTGCAAAGCAGATGTGTTGAAGAACACATCATGTATGAATCTCTTTTAAGTGCCCCCAAAATTTACTGAAGAAATTGCCAGTCTCTCACTAGTAATTGAGGCCTCCCGTAGGGACTGCTCCAAAGCGTGCTGAGCTTGGCTCACTCTCTGCTCTGCAAGTTAGCCGGAGAATGACTTCCAGAGCCTCGCTGTGCTGCTTCTGCTCTTGCATTTGCAGGAATAGCAGCAAGAATAAAGGATCCACTGAGGGCTGCTAAACACGGACTTAACCCCTATGGGAGGGCTCTGAGCTACAAGTCACTGCAAGGTGGGAGACCACAGAAGAGAAATATCAAAGCCCTCTCCCCGGGAAAATGTGGCTGTGGGAGAGAGCAGCAGTGGGGGGATGCTGTCAGAGGGGCAGCATCTTGTTTGGGTGCTGGTGTTGGGCTGTGAGTTTTATGGGTTTGCATGTGTCCTCACCAGGCAGGCATTGGCATCACAGTGGCAACAAGGATTTTTTTCAGTGGGAGCAGGATGGGCTTTCTGGGACACTGAATCTGCAGTATTTAAAGATCACAACTGATGTTTTAAATTCCAGTGAGTTGGAGTGCTTTTTTTGAAAATAATGTGATCACTACGTTCTAAGTTCTTAGAGAATGGGGGGGTTCATTTTAATTTCCCCCTCTTTCCTGTAGGACTGATGCTGCTGTACATGCATGATGACACAGAAAGCCTAGAGGATAGTTTTACCATGCAGCTGACAGATGGCAAGCGCACAGTCCAAGGGACACTTTACATCTACATCATGCCAGTCAACGATGAAATCCCTCATCTTTCCAGGTTAGCTATCTAAGTGACATTCAGCAGACTTAGAAAGAAAAAAAAAGAAAGAAATGGAAGCAACCCATCTCCCCACCAGCGTCTCCAAGCCCACCCACAGTACGGAGGAGATCTTGCTTTCATTGCATGTGTTATCCCTGAAAGCTGGTTCGTAACAAGGCTGTGCATGCTGCTGCCTGGTGCAGGACCGTGACAAGCCACACAATACCATCCAGCAAAAACCATTCATGCAGGAATAGCTGGTTTGTGGTCTCCGGGCAGAGGCTTGTTTGTATTTAAGTTAGTGGCAAAATTCTGGTTGTCTTCAATTAGGCCAGAGTTGCTCCTTTTTCACACTCTATGACTCTCTCCTGCTTCCTTTATTCCCTTCTGTATGTTTTCTCCATTCCCTTTCATCTATTTTCTACAGTGAATCTTGTTGGGAAGAACATGGTGTGGGGTTTTTTTAATATTGAAGGTCCAAAGCCAGTTGAAGGCAGTGTTAATACTCATGTTCCTTTCAGGAGAGCCAGAGTGCCACCTCTGGGAATAAGGCTTCAAACAAAGAGGGGGGAGTGACATGGAGAGTAGTATTAATTAATTGTCTCTGTTTGTGAGTGGTAAAGCCCTTCTGACATCCTTTCACCATAAAAATAGTCTATCATAAAGTTTTTGAATGGCATGGCAAGTCTAAACCCTGTCATGAGCATGCAGGTATAAGCTTTTGTTTATTGGTGTGAGGAACATGTGAAGAAACCTGGCCTGGTGGCATGTTGTGAGACTGGGATGTGGGAGATGTGATTTCACTCACTTCATGACCGTAACATGTGTTTTGACCTAATTAGGGTTTCTACTCTTAAGAATTCACAAGTTGAAAAAAAATAAAAGTCCTGTGGACACGCTGAATCCCTCCAGAAATGCCAGATCCAGTCTAAAAAGAGAAGATTAAAATACTGATTTTTCTTCTTGCCTTACGTAGTCCCTTTAAAAGATCTCCATGGGCTATAGGGGAAAAAGCATCAGTAAGGCTAATACTTCAGTGCCCTCTCTGCATGGTGATGGTAACAACATTTTCTTGACCCACAAAAATAGTTTGTAGAGCTCAAAATAATTTCTGTTCTCATCCCACAACAACTTTTGGGACTTGAAAAATAAAACTTATGTCTCAGAGAAGAAAATCAAGCACAAACTTGTTTCTAGGTCTGACTCTTCCCACTAGCAGGGTTCGAATCCCCCTTTTGCAGGGCATGAGAAACCTGTTTGATCACAAAATACCTGGTGAACTCTTAGTTGCAAAGATAAGTACAAGCTTTCTTTTTGAGGCATAAATCAGTGCACATATGAAATCCCACGTTCTTCTGCCTGGGTGTCTGGGGCCACTTTGCTAGAGTCCTTTTTGCAGGGGAAAGCAGAAAAATCCAGTGCGGTTGCCCCTCTCTGGAGCAGAGCAGCAGCCTGTGGTATGTGCAGTGGGTGCATCAACACTTGAAATGGCTTTGGCTCCATTCCCAGAGCATCACATGTGTATTTTGAAAATTTTCATGGAAGTAGTAAACAACGAGAAGTTACAAAATGGACACGTGCCCCTGCTTCCTACCAGCCTTCCCTCAGGGGCTGGCAGGTGCAGAGCTGTCAAGCCCCTTTGCTCGGGGGGGAATGCTGCTAGCCTCCCATCTCCAGCCAGGTCCTGTCCTTGCAAGGCCTGGGTCTGCTACTGTGTCCTCTCCTTCATCCTACTCTTCTCTGCCTGTTCCCTTGGTCTGGTTTTCTTCTACTGCACGTCTTTCCTTACTTTCCCCCATTTCTTGCAATTTCCCTCTCGTTGTCTATCTATCCTTGCTGCTAATTCTGTTTTCATGCACATGAAATGGCATTGCTGGATCCGTATGTTCACTCCTTCCTAGTGTGAACAACCCCATGGAGACGCCCCTTATTTAATCTTATAATTTCCATGTTATTTTCTAGTCTGTCAGAGACAAGCTTCATATCTCAAATCTTGTTCATGCGTTCCCAGCCCATGGCGCAAATTGAGCCCTTTTGTAAGGGAAGGAAATGTGCCAGTATTACCATTTTCCACCAAGCCATGGAGCTGGGAGCGTGCTCTTCTCCTCAGAGCCATGAATCTGACTCATTGTTTCATCAAAGCCCATGAGGCTGAAGGACAACATAAGAAAAAAATCACGTGCATGTATGTGGCAAAGTTTTCTGTCCCAGTCCCGTGGGAGCAGATTTGTTGAAATGTTTTTAAAAAATTCTGTCTGCTCGATGCTAAGAGGAGCCTGTTCATGCTTAATAAATTGGAGAAATTGCTCAAAAATACTTCATCCATATGAAAGCGTGAGCCCTGTACTGCTGCCAAGAGAAGTGAGACCTGTGGTGTCATGCCGAGTAAGCGATAGTCACATGAATTAGAAAAGCTTAGGTACAGATCCCTCGCTACCGGAGTTTTCCCTGAGATGTGAAAATATAACAAGGAAAATACTAAGCAGCATTCAGTCTTTCCAGCCAGAGCTGCCTCTTCTGGACACAATCATGGGCAGTGTACCAAGTGGTGTAACAGAGACCGAAATAACAACTTTAAACAATCAGAGCTCCCTCTTCCACCACTTTGAAATTAGAAGTAACTAAGAAATGAAGAGCCTCAGGAGGAGCTGCTGCCCAGCACCCTGTGCTAGGTGCCCTACCAACACATCAGTGCCGTTCCTGCTGCAGGTCATGCAGAAGAGCCAGTGGCCTTTCTTGCTGTACATGCATGTATTTTAATTATCCTTACCCAGGTTCATTATCTTAGCTAATTTTTGCCCAGCCTCTCTCCTTAGTACAGCTGCTTTTCCAACACCAGCCTGGAGAAGTCCCTTGGTTCCCAGGCACTTCAGCTTCCATCCTGAGGAGCAAGGGTGACACTGGAGGTGTTGGGACATAAATTATGATTTAAGTTTGGACAAGAGAGTGTGTGAAGTGAGTAACCTCTGTGCAATGTGGAGACATGCTGAGCTTGAGGAGGTCTGGCTTGAATCGTTAACCCCCCTCACTAAATGGGCAGCGACTGCCGCTGGTTTGTTTTTTCACCAGTGTCTCCCTTTCTGTTTCTTTTTTATAATTTTTTTCTCCCCAGAAGTACGGATTTGGAAGTTGAAGCAGCTGAGAAACGCCATTTTCAGTGCTGGGTCAGAAGCAGACACCAAAGATGCTCCAGGGGATGAGCTTGGCCAGACTGTCCTTGTGTGCCCAGGTCTGCAGATGAAGGCAGCAGTGGCTTTCAGGCTTATATTTCTTCCTTTTCTTGGGGATGAGTGGAATCCCCAGCCAGCTCCTGCAGCAGCAGACTTATTCTGGAAATGGTTTAGTTCATGACTGGACTTGGTTGATAGGGTAAGCAGCAAGACCAAACATAGGGTTTTATTTGAAACTTTCTCCTGTGTTTAGGTGCCTCTGGTAGGTCCCCTGCAGGATTTCTTTCTCAGTTTCTCCTTGCCTCTGCTTCAGAGATGCGCATAGCCTCTGCCCCTATCCCACCTGGAGCTGACACAACACACCTACGTAACACTGGGGCAAGCTAGAAGCCATCCTCTGGCATTGCCCTGCAGCATCCCCACCCTGCTGGGGAATAACTCAGAGGAAAAGCATTGCCTCTTGAGTTCAGATGCTAGAAACTACTTCTTGCTACACGTCTCCCTCCACCATCCCTCTCCATAATGACACATTTTAGCTGACTTTTATATTGGTTTGCTAAGCCACTGTGCTGTCTTCTTCCTTTTATAATTAAGCAACTCGAGAAATCCTTTGAGGTCAATAAATTCTGAGGAGGCTTATATAAAACAGAATGTGAAGTGGAGAGCCCTGCCATCAGAAGCCAGTAAAAGTCAGCCTCTTTGCGCGACACCTCAGCAAATGGCATTATGTCATTGCCTAATATTAGTAAGAAACAGTAAGATTATGTTTTTTGTTCAGAGCTATAAAAAGTAATGAGTCTCACGTAATTTACTGAAGTAAAGGGGAGGGGGGGAGAGCACAAGAGGGGAGGAAGGCGACTGTAAAAGTGAACTTCCATATTTTTAGGCATCCTGAGTGCATTAGGAAATCTAGCTCATAACACCCAAATAGACTTTTATGTGCTCTGTCCCATGGATTTAATTCATTTTGTTTTGCTTTGCTTGCTGGGAACACACACACAAAACCTTTCAGGAGTCAGGTGGTCTTGTTTCGGTAAATACAACGTAATAATAAGAAGCTGGAAAATATTATGGGGTGGGTGAGGATGGTGTTATTCATCCTGGGTCACGATATAGTGCTGCAAGCATCTCGGATGCTGCTGATCCCAGCTCGGCGAAGCCCATGGTATTATTCTCAATCTTCACAAACAGGGTGACATATTTCCGGCGCTAAATATTTACTTTCTCGCCATAGGAATGTAAGTACCCAACCAACAGATCTGTGGAGTCATTCATTTCAGAAGAGGAAGGAAGCGATCCTCTAAGGGAGGCTTTGTGCTACCGACCTGAATACACAGGTTGTGTGGGAGTTAAATACGAGCTGTGAGGGCTGGGGACGCAGGAGACTGCTTTCCTGCTGTAAGCCAACATGTTTGTGAGCAATAATCTGTAATAAGGACCAGCCTTTACACAGAGAGCCAAGCACTGTAGGTGACGGCTGGTTGGTTTTTCGTCCTGCTTGGTCCTACTGAAGGTGGAAGCACATCAAAACAGGATGGGAAGAGATCCCTGCAGACTGCGCTCAGTATACTACCAGTACTAAATCTCAGATTGGGGCGAGGGGAGGAAATATTTTAGCAGTGATATTCTGCAACCAAAGGAAAGGAAGGCTTTTTTTTCACACACCGTAACTGTTCACTAATGCATGCATGAATTAACTGTCCGTTCTGTCAAGCGCCTTCATTAGTATTCTTTTTCTTTCTGTACTGGAGTTAGACTGAAAGAGAGATTATATCAAAAGTTGGCTGGCTATCAGTTGGTCCAATTTTATGTGGTTTAAAATGTGTGCTTTTTATAGGGCTAAAAATTGGTCCAGATCCACTGTGTAAGCAGCAGCTACTAGGGCTGGTGGCTGGTAACTCTCTCTTTGGATCCCCAAGTGATTCTCATGTGCTGTGGGATATTCATCCCAAATGATGCAAGTCCCTCAAACACCACCAAGCTTTTCCAGAGCTTGTCAGCACTGAATAGCGTGAGAGCCATCAGCGACAGCTAGCGTTGAGATGCGAAATGATCAATATTAATGCACGGAACTATGTATCCAAAAAACCAGCAGATGCAGTGGCAGCCCTAGAAGGTGCTTCAGCCCAGTGGGTTATAAGTGGTTCTGGGTTGGAAAAGATGCAGATTTTAATGCACTAAGCAATGTCCTGCCCGCTTTAGCTCCTCCATGCTCTAGTGACAATGCTAAGCTCCTGTTCTCCTTGGAGTTCTGTAGTCCTACTCTCCTTGCATATGTCTCAAGTGATTCCTCTCTATGTATTTCCAAGAGATCGCTGCTATTTTCTAACTTGCCTTCCTGATACCTCCTAATTTTTCTTTCCTTGCTGTGGGTGGCAAGTAAAAATGCTCAATAAAGGGTGACTTGCTTAGGGCCATTAGAGCTGCTCTTGCCCTTTTCTCTTATTCCTTTCCAAAATTTCATCTAAGTGAGAAATTCTGGATTTATCCAGAGCAGCAAGGTATGGGGCCACATAGCAGGTGTGTGTGGGACCAGCACCTCTGATAATGTCAGCAAGGGCTGCCAGCCCTCCAGAAATCCTGCATGGGTCACAGCATACGTATGATGCATGGCTTTATAGCCCACGCGCCACTGATCCAAGGCTTTCTGGAGTGAGCCGGTGCTGCACAGTTGCTCTCCACGTGTGCTGCAGCTTTGGCATGTCTCCGAAGCATTGGACCCTGCTTGTACGTGCTGCTCTGAACGCACCCGCTGCAGACAGCTGGGAAGCCCCCGCCAGCCAGATGGTCGAAAAGCTCCCTGCACCTGAATCCTTAAAAGCATTTGTTGTCAAAAAAATTTTTCTCCAAAAAGGGTTTAGCTGAGAGGTGGGCAGCTCTAGCTCTGCGTTGGGGGCTGGTGCGTGAAACCGTACCGCATCCCTTTGCCTGTCCGCTATGAACTTACTGTGTCACCTGGGGTGTGAAGCTGCTGCTTGTGTTGTCTAGACTTGTGATTACTGAAAATTAATTAAACTGAAGGAAATTAGGCTGGAAGGGGAATAAGCTCCTGGGAGGGGAAAATGGAAGAGAAAGTAGGATACTGGTGTTAACCCTTTCCAGCTACTGAAATAGGAAAGGCTCTTAAATGCTCTCAAGGCCACTTGAATACATGTAGATAGTGAGTTGGTGTGATTTCAGGCGCTGTGCTCCTTACGTGCTCAGGCCCAGTGCAGGCAGTGTCTGTAGCCCAGGCATGATGAGCACATCAGAAATGGGCAGCCCATTTGCCCTCTGCCCATGTCTTTTAAATAAGTCGCTTTATTGCTAGCCAGACCTGAAATAACTTGCAGATCAGCAGTAGGTTTGAAACGAGTTGGTCTGATTGTGGATAAGGTCAGGGGAACAGAGCTGCTTGAATGTAATCTGATAATAAATCAGAGCTTTATGGAGACAGGATGGGAGGCTGGAAGGGAGGCAGAGCGAGGCAATTGCTGGTGGATCGGTCTCCTCTTGCTTTTGCATAGCCTCTTACCTGCTCTTCTGTCTCTTAAAGTCTCTCTTATATAGCTGTTCAGCGTGGTATCTGAGTGCTTTGTGCCTTCCCCTTGGCATACAGCCACCGTCTGGCTAGCGAGCAAGTACAAACTGTAACACCTGGGTGTCAGCTATGAACATTAGGGTGTGCTACAATGGACCCATCTGTAGTACTTGGCACATGCCGAAGATTTTTATATGTGGCTGGCTGAAAAGCAGGATCAGAGAGAGAGAGGAGGGAGAGCAGGGGAAGAGGGCTCCGCTGGGCACGCGGAGAACATCATTTTGGCAAAGGTGCCAGTAGGTTTCCATGGGCTTGTCTGCTTCTTCGCTCAGCTCATGCATCCAATAAAAATATCCAGGTTGTTTCTAAGAAAAGCAGAAGTAGATTTCCCCAAAGAGCAAGCTTAGGAGCCTCATTCTTTGTCTCTGGAGAACAAATCTAATGCTATAACTAGATTTAATAAGAATACATTTAATAGTAATAGATATAATAAAAACCTGATTTAATAATAACTAGTTTTATTGTTCTTCCACGTTAACCAGGTCCTGCTGACTGACCCCCTGAGCACCACAGGGTTTCTAGCTGGATTTCGAAGGGAGATTGCTCTGGTTTTCAGGCTGTGGCAGCTTTGACAGCATTGTGTCCTGGAATAAATTTCAGTCAGGAAGGTATGGACAAAGGCTGCCTTTGCTATTTCCACACTGATACCCTGAGCCCAAAGAGTCATGATAGTTTCCAGTTTTACTCAATGGATGGAAAAAACCATGTCCCCATCTGAAAAGGTCTATATATCTGTGAGAAATTCCAGCAAAGGTAGGGAATGACTTTACAGCAGTAAAAGGATCCATAGCTTATTGCATCAGGGTCACTCACCTAAGTGAAAACTGCAGTGCACTGAAAGGAGAGGCAACGTTTTTTTTTCCCCCTTTATGTGGCACTGATGTGTTTTAAAATGCATGGGCAAAGTTTTTAGTTTATTTCCTCCAAAGGGGCCAAGTCCTCCTGGCATTCTTATGAACACACTCATTAGAATAAAATCCATTATGCGCATAACTAATGACACAAATTTACAAATCTGTTGACAATTATGACCACATCCCTCATTGCATTTGCTTGTAGCTCACTGAAGTGACCAGGCGAAGGAGTTCAATCCGGAAGTTTTACAGCTCACAAGCTCCGAGTGCAGCCATGTGAGATTATTTCCCAACTGGATTACAAAACTGTCATTAGGCAGGGCAAATCGGGAGGACCAGGGCATGAGACCGTAAACTGTCCTCAGGAGACTTGAAGTCATTTTGAAGGCAGGGCAAGATATTCCTGGCTGCAGAGACCATTATTTTTTTAGGTTTTTTTTTTAGCTGGGGGTGTGGGGGGGAAACACATGCACATGCACACAAACGAGGGCTGTTCCAAGTAGTGCCTGGCATCCTCTGGAAATGAATAGAAATCAAATTGAGACGCTGGTGTCCTCCGAGTGTTAAATATTTCCAAGTTCTTGCCAGGCGGGTGTAATTTATTGAATGTAGGTTTTGTGAAATAGTGCTCCTGTCAGGGGGAGATTGGCACCAGAGAAATGAAGGCGGCTAATTCTCAGGGGGTCCTCCCTGGCAAAAACCCTCTATTGAGTCCTCATGCTACTTGTGCTCATAACTGCCGAAAAACCAGGAGTGCCATCTGCAAACTGTGATTCATAAACACTCTGTCAGTCTGCCATCTACCCTGACATCATAAAATAACAAGAAGCAGCATTGTAATAAAGAGAGGAGGTTTGCAGTCGACCAATTAAATGCATCTAATTTATTTCTGTTACAGCTGAGGCTTTATTTATTAGTAAACAGCTGCATTTGTTACACTTTTTTTCTGGGTTTTTTTTTCCCTCTTTACTAGGAGTGTGCCAACTGGCACTTTTGATAATCCATTAATCCTAAATAATCATCTGGGTACTTCATGGTTGGTAGGGAAAATAAAAGCAAAAAAGGTTATTAAAAGTTAAAATGTAACCTTGCAAGGAGGCTGGAGAGCGCTTCTCTGCAGCATGTTTGCATGAGTTATGGCGAGCTTAAGTTTGCAGGCCAAGTCCTATGCTCAATTTACACCTGCGAGTAACCAGCGTGGCAGCCAGCTGAAAGGGCTATAAATCCTGGAGCAGGATCCAGCCCTGTGGATATTTTTTTTAAGGACAGCCTGTTTGTGGTACAAGAGGAGCATTTCGTGTGTTTGGTTTACTTGGGTCCTCCTTTCTCAGCGCTAACTTGATTCTCAGCAAAGCTAAAAATCTGCTAATTGGTTGTCAAAGTCTAATTAGCTGATATTACAAAAAAAAAAAAAGAAGATAAGTTTGCCTTTTATAATTGGAGCTGAACCACCCCCCCCCTTCCCCTCCCCTTGAACCCCCTGGTGTGTGTTAATTGAGCTCCAGGACTTTTCAGTGTATTTTAATGCTCTCTCCTTTTCAGTGCCCTGGAAAGCTTTGCAGTTAATGAGACAATAATATGTACAATCAAGTAAAAATGTAGTAAAAAAACTAGCCAAAGCCAGTATGGAATCTGGATGGTGTGAAGGTGTGTGGAAGTGTGGAGGGAGGGAGCAGGTCACCAGCCTCCCTAAAGCAGCCTCATACAGTCAATAATGTCCTGTAATTTTTAATTTACCTTCCTGGGCATTTCCTTCCCCTTACAAGTGGGAATGCTTTTTAGCTTGAGGATGTATTTTACCAGTTAAGTGAAGAAGGCTGTGCTCTGTGCAGGAGTCAAATGAACATCATGAGGATTCTCAAGGGTGAAAAAAAAAACATCAAAGGTGAAACATTGGTGTCCACTATAATTTATTCTCTCTGCATGTGTGTGTACAGATATAAATACAAAATCTCCCCTGTAGCCAGAAACCAAGCCCACCTTGAAGCATATATGGGCTCTCACACCTCCATCCTCTCCTGTACCATCCTTCCCATAGGACACTGGTAAATCCCAGTGGTGAGTTAAACACCGTGGAGAACATCTGTCCCATACTCCTCCTCCCATGGCCACTTCTGGGGGAGCAGCATCTGCCATGCTGTGCTTTGTTTTGGTAGCTCAATTTTAAAGCCTATCTCTTGCTATATATTAAAAAAAAAAAAGTTAAAAAGAAGTGAGCACAGGTGGGTGCTCTATATATGGGTGCTCTTTTTCAATATGTATAATAACATTGAATTTACTTACTCAGTCATGTTTTCCTCTTTCTCCTCCTCCCATCTTCCTCCTCCACACCTGCTTTCAATCAGTACCCTCTGCCCCGCCTGTCATCCTATCCTCTCTGCTGCTTTTACCACAAACCCACTAATGTTATATTTCAAGTCAAACTTTCAAGCCCACGACATTTAAGCAAGTGAAGCAAAAAATACGAGTGGCTTTGCCAGCCTCGCCAGGCAGGGAGCCGGCATGGCCCTGAGGAACGTGTGGGGGATGCTGGCGACCGCTCGAGCTGCCGAGGTGCACCTGGTCATGGGGTTTCATCCATCCTAGCAGTTGGAGTCTGTTTTTTCCTTTAAATCTGAAAGTGCTTTTTTTTTTTTCCTAGAATCTAAAAAAAATGAAATATTAAGGCCAAATGTTGCTGCTAGATGAACAACTTAATCTCCTTCATGTCTTCTTGTCGTATGTCACATGCGCTTAGCGACCACGGTGGGTATCAGGCTGGAAAAAAGAAACAAATAAGAAAAGTAGTGAATCAGGCTACCTAGAAGACCAGATGTGTATTTATTTTTTCTTTTGATTACTGGTAGAAACCTTGAGAGTTTTTAGGTAAGTTATTTTAAATAATACCTGCTTCATGGTAACCAAACTGTACCAGTTGATAGCTTACATCCCAGTTCAGCAGTGTACTCAGATCAGTGTGGCTTAAGCGTGGGCTTGAAAGCTTCATCCTTGGGCTCATAATTAGGGACATCAGGAGCCTGATTTTTCCCCCAGTGTTAAGCAATGGGAGTGGGTAACCTGCTGCTCAAAAGAATAATCAGGATGGTATTCTCCCTGTCATGGGTTTTGGGGTAATTTCCCATCATTGCATCTCTCTGGAGCAGATCTGATGGGGTTAACAAAGGTCAGGCTCTAATTCTTGAAAGGCTCTTGGTGTTTTCATGTTTCCAGACTCCTGTTTACAGATGTCATTAATGGGGCAATGCAGTAGGATGGCAGACAGTAACAGAACGCTTTTCTAAAAGGGTCAGCCTAGGTGACCATTGCTGTCTCCTGCTGAGCATCTAAAAAATGGGAGTATCAAAAGACTTCCAAGCCGCTATGGGAAACCTGGCCCTTTTTTCCACATGGGCAAAAATGAATTTGGGTTAACTGCCCTTGCCTCTTTTGCTGTTGCCCCCTTATTTTATCTTATTTGTTTGGATTTCCTGTAAAGAAAATAAGTCAACATGAATACTGCATCTACTTAATCAGCTTGGGCTTGACTGTGGACTTCTGTAACCCTTAAGCAAAGTGTACAGCAGATTGATGTCCTGTGTCCCTGGCTGCTTCCTACAGCGTTGTCCCATCCTTTGCCTTTCTAGCTCCTCTGTCCTCTGCACTCCTCCTTGATCTCAGATCACTTTTGGAAACAGTCTGAAAAGGAGTCCCTGGTCAGTGAGATCTCATACAAATTTAATCTCCTTCAGAGATGCAACCAAAAAGTAAGAAGTACCAAACTTCTCCAGCACAGCACAAATGATTCGTGTGATGCCAAATGCTCCAAGACTGGTGAGTTTTGACAATGTTCATTGCACTGGGGAAGGGGCTGGTTATTTTTCTTTTTGATGATTTTTCTCAAACACAGTTAAAATTTTTGCTATATGAAGGCAAACTAACTAACTCTATTTATATTTTGAATGACTACAATGTCCTTAGACCAATTTCCTCAGATAACAGTCACTTGAATGCATCAAGTCTCATTCATTGTTTTCATTTGCCATGCTAGCTGCAATGGAGAATTGGTGTTAAAAGGGTTAATAGCAAATGTGAGCCATCAAATGGGATGGAAAGCATGGAAATTGGTGCAGATTTTGTTGTGGAAATAAATTTTTAAAGCCTCCAAGTCCTGACAACCACTATTCTCAGATTTTGCTGGCAGCCTTCTCCATTTAATAGGGACCTGTTGTTTCTGAAAGTCAGTTGGCAACATAATAAGAAGGCAAGAAACAGAATAAAAGGTCCTGAGGAGTCCAGGCTGGAAATGCCACTATTGTACAGTGTCATCAGCAGGTTGACTGACAGCAATGGAAGCTGACTGACATTATTCTCTTGCTTTTACAACATCCTCAGATAAAAACTGGTTTCTGCTTCTGCCTTTGGCAGGTCAACCATTGTGCTGCCACCCTAATTCAGATACTTTTTTAAAAACAAGGAGGGTTTTGATAGAAAAGGATGAAGTGGATATGACTAGGTAAATCATCACTACTCCTCTTCTGAGAGACCAGTTGTTCAGTTTTCCAGCAGCCTCAGTTTTCTGGGGCTACTCCTTTGTAAATGTGACAATTGCCCTGGCCCTTAGGTGATATGGTGGAGCTCTTCATAAATAAATCTAATGGAGCCAGAACCTCTGTTGCTGAGGTTACAGCATCACTATCAGCTTAAAACACAGCGTTTGCGCTTAGTGCTTAGTTCATTAATGCGTTCTGTCCATTGGCCTGTTTGGATCTATTAACATAATTGTTCTTTCTAAACAACTGGGTCATTCTCTCTCCCCAAACAGAAAATCAAAGCTGACTTCAATATTTTGGACAAATCATGCAGCCAGATAAATACATGTGCTCCTCTATAAACTCACACAGGCTCAGATAGCTCTGCAGCTTTTTCTGTTGTAAATGTCCTGTCTGCCTCTAAAACCTCTAAAACCTAAAGCAAAAATATTTTCCCAAGCTAGTTTGATAAAATTCTTCTCCTTCCCCTGAACTGAAGGGCTGACTTTTATACCCTATTCTCTCCTTCTGGTCTGGGATGTAGTAAGGAATATTCCCCTTTTTAATTTCTCTCCTGGTGGTTTCCCCTTTTACTCATTTCATTTTTTTAGGTGACATTGTTCTACTCACCAAACCTGTAACTTTAACAGAGGGTGACAGGGTGACCTTGACGACAGATGTTCCTGTGGCAACAGATGGCACTAGCAAACCCGAGAAGCTGCTGTATGCTGTCTCCCTGCCACCTGTGCATGGTCAGATTGAGCACATCAATTATCCCGGCGTGCCCATTTCCAGTTACAGCCAGTTGGATGTGGTGGCCCAGAAGGTCTCCGACGTCCACAGCAATAGCCACGGGGCTGGTAAGGAGTCACTCAGGTGAGAAGACCTCCCCTTTGCACACCAACGTGCTGAAAAGCCCTCAGCCAGCAAAGGGTTAAGCTTGCCTCTCTTTCTCCCCATACCAGTCAGTGCAATATTTAACGACCGATATGGTTGTGGGAAAGAGACTGCTGCAAACAGTAACACAATGTAATTTTATCATTACAGCAATTACATACTTTATTAACTGCAATAGTGGTGTTGCACGGCCAAAGGCAATAGGAGTCTCACAGGCTTAATATTGGGTTGTACCCAGGTAGGATTTTGTGATCAATTAGCAAGTGAAATCAAATGATTTAGGTATATATAAAGAGTTTACTATGTTTCTCAAGGTTGCCACTGGTGGAAAAGGAAAAGCAAAAATTCCCCATCTGCGACTGTTGTTGCTTTCTGGGCAGTTCGTTCTCCTGAAGGGGAAAAAAAAAATAATCGTAACATTGTCTGAAATGATCAGGAGAACTTAATCCAGATGGTGGTGTCATTTCTAAGAAAAAGCATATGTTGGCCATTATGATACTTAAATATAATGGTTTTACATTCCTCTAGTGGGCACAAAAGGCACACAACAGAGTTGGCGGGGTTTTTTAATCTTCTGAATGGTGGCAGTGGTGGTGGAGTGGTGGGAGATTTTATCTTCCAAATGGTGCGTTTCCCAGAAGATATGGCAAATTCAATTGAGGAGAGCCTGCTGTAAAAGCCGTGCTCCCGTGGAATGTAAATTTGTGCCTTCCTCTAACCAGTAACAGTGGAGAAGCTTAATTTACTGCCCCCTTCGGATTATCATCATTTTATATATATTCTTCTGGCTTTTTCTTTCTTTTTTTTTTTTTTCCTTTACCATGTTTTTCTTTCCGATTTGCTTTAAAAGTTATTTACGCTCCCTTTGCAGCAAAGTGGGCACTATAACTAATTTTATTCTTTCCATGATTAACTATGAATAATTTCCTAAGAAATGAGTCAAATTAACAAGGGGAAGAAGGAATCAATAAATCATGAAAGCAGCCTATTTCTAAGTGGGGTTAAAACCACCATTAAATAAATCACGGACTCTAAATGATGGCGTGCTTGGATATGGGGGGGTGGGGGGGTGGGAAATGTCCATTTAAATTGCGGTGAAAGGAAGAAGTATGGGCCAGCATCTGTGCCCCACCCCCCCCATGCTGTGCAAGGAGGGGGGCACAGGAGAGAGAAGGAGCTTTGGGGAGGGACCCTGGGACAAGGCAGAGAGGAGAGATGTGGTTTCCCTGCATTGGTTGCTCGAGCCCAGCTGTGGGGAGGCAGCCAAGCAGGGATCAGAAAAGCTCTGCATTTTGGACGTCGAGACATAAATGTTGTTTAATAGCACCTTCTGCCTCCACCCCTGCTCTGCACGGGAGCTCAGGAATGCAGCGGCTGACCGAACCTCACTTGAAATACCTGAAATATTTTCACTCTGCTTTGATTTTTATTTTTTCCTGTTGGCTTTCATAGGGTTAGTCACAATTTAAACTACTTGGAGACAGTTTCAGAGTCAGGCCCACCATGCTTCTTAGCTGGTTTACATTATGTACTCTCAATCTTGCATTAAGGATCATACTTTGCTTGATGGCACGCTGAGTGCAGTAATGTTACCTGGGGCTAGATTTTCATCTTTCTTGTTCATTGAGACTTATAAATCTAAATTTTACACAAGGAATGCCATCACTTTTGCAAAAGAGTGGCTCATCCATCTTTACACCAGTATGTAAAGACACAGACTGTAGAAAATCAGGCGGACTTTCCCCCTCAAATTTTCTATGGGAAAGAAGGGGTCAAAATGCTTATTTCTTTGTCAAAAGAAAAAAAAATGGAAGGGAGAAGCAATTCTGCATGTAACCTCCTATTTGTAATTCTTTTAATGATCTTTTCTTCTCCCTGAACACATGTATGAAATGGCACCAGGTCCCTGCTTGCTGGGAAGGGGTACCTATTACCTTGTGTTATGGGCCAAAGATTGTCAGGTGGTTTAAATCAGTATATCTCCTTTTGCTGAAATGATTCCGTAGCCATTTAAACTGTGACTTACAAAGTTAGTTCATAAAGTTGCTGAGAGGGTCTCTTCCCTAATGTACTTTGTGGTCGTGGGAGCTCATCTCTTTTTTTGTGGGACCTGGGAGTATCCCATCAATTCAAGGTGATGTGGTGTCTCAGGACCTGTTTGTCTTCCCTCTCTTTTGCCACCTGGCTGCTGTGGGCAGGATTTGGTGCAGGTCTTTTGGCAAAGCCATGCATGAGATCAGAGGGCCACAAGGCACAGCAGTCACTCTCTGCCCACAACACCCCTAACTGTTGGTGAGAGCAGGCACTACAGGGCTTCCTCCATAAATGAACGTGAATCAGTGAAGCCTTGTGCCTTCATCTCTTCCTCCGAGCTGGCACTGAACCAGGGGAAGCAGACGAGCATCTTCACCCTGGTGTCCTCTGTGGTGGCCTCAGTGGGTGAATCATGCTTATCTAGTTCTTCTGCACTAGTTTTTAATGTTGGTCTTGCTCTTTAATAATAAATGCTGCTGAACAGAGTACTGCTTACGGAGCAACCAAGAAGGAAGCCTGTTTTTTCCTGAGCGCTGTATAAACACAGCCGAGTACGTGTCCTCAGGGCAGATGGATGAGTGCAGGGAGGACTCGACCCATGCAATGGCCACAGAGCTCGTCTCTGTTTCCTGCTGCTTGTGGGAGGCAGAGAGATGGGGGACATGGAGGATGGGCAAGGAGCAGAGGAGCAGCAGTGGGGCCAATGGGGAGTGAGCTGGAGCTCCAAGGAAGGGATTGCAAAGGGCAGAACTGGAGCGGATGGGCCAGTTGTCCCTGCAGGGTGCCACCTCTGCCTCCCTCCTCTTTGCATTTCCTTCCAAAAGAAGTATTTATGGGCAGGTATGGGACTGCCTAGCCCAAGGACGTCAGTGGCCAAGTTGTCTCTGAGGAACCTGCAACCTTGGCCTGTCTCAAATATGAGGGAGATGCCTGTGAAAGGGAGGATGTAGGAGGAAGTCGAAGGAGAGGGCACCCACTGCCTGTCTCTGCCATAGAGATGTAAAGTGGGTCCAGTAGCTCTGTGGGGAAGGGCTGGGGTTGAGGGAGAGAGATGGGGGACTTGTCTTTCAGACATGAAGGAGTTAAAACATGGGGATTAAAATAAAAAAATCCTTAAAAAAACCCTCCACACTCATACACACACACACACTTGCACACTCTCACAAAACCCTGCACCCTAAATTAATTTCTGCTGGTAATCTATATCGGGTTAAATAACGCCTCATTATTCTGCAACACAGCTGAGGCTTCTCAAAATGTTTATCTTGTTTTGTAACTGGTACCTTCTGGCATATTCCAGTGCCAACTCTCCTAGCTCTTGCTATATTTCATTCTCACTATTTTTGGAATGGAGCTGCTGGTTCCAGGTGATTTAATAAATTGCTTTTTTTTGTGTTCCTTTTAACTTACCCATCTGCTCAACACATGCGTAACTTGCAATCTGTCGGCAGTTTGCAGAAAGACAAACTGTCAGAGCTGCATGCATTTGACAACTTTGTTCCCAATTAGATTAGTGGTAATTTTAACAGATTTCAGGGCAATCGAAAAAAGGGATGACATGTTATTAAAGCATCAATTTTGACAGACCCAAGCACATACAATTTCAGTGTAAATTATTTTAAATGCTTTAATTAAAGCTATGAAAGATTTACCCTTTTAAGCGGTAAGTGATTGCAAGACAAATATAAAGGGAAAGTGGATAACAGAGTTTCCTAAATGGTTTATGCCGCGCATGGCAGTCCACAAGTCACCACCACCATAATCTATGACTGTAATGTTGGAGGCATAGTTAATTATTCATAGACTCATCTCTGGAGCAGACGTGATTAAGAACATGAGGAGCATTCAGAGATCTAAGCAGTACCTATGAAAATTGGAGTTCAAGCCCCTCTTAGATCAGATGCTGTTAGGAAACAGTTTAGGGGTATCTCACATAGAATCACAGAATCATAAATACGCTTTCATTTTTGCCCCTGTTTGGCTCTGGTTTAGATGACCAAAGCCCAGTGGTCAGGTTGATTGTAGATTTAGAGCAATTGGGGATTTTCTATACTTGAAGACACTTATGGGCTGTAGAAGCCCTGTAAAAAAAACCAAACCAAAACAAAACAAAAAACCAAAACTCCATTTATTATTTAAACAGAATACAGCACTCTAAATTCATCACTCCAGGAGCACTATGCCACATGTGTAGCCCATTTAACTATTTAAATTATTTTGTGAATTATGGCCCCCTTCCAGCAACCCTCGTTCAAGCAAGGCTGACCTTGGCTTGGTGGTGAGAGGGCTGGGCTTGGCCCCTCTTACCCAGCCCTTGGGTCCCAGCTGGAGGACCATTGGCCTCCCTGCAGTCACACCTTCATTGTATACTCAAATGTTGGTCTGAATTGGAGCCGAAACCTTCCAGGAGGATTGCTGCAAGGGTTTTGTTATTTTCTGAGTGGCTGGCTGTGCAGGGCAGAGCTGTCTTATTTTCAAATTGTTAAATGTGCATATTGCTTTAGTGTATAAACTATTGGCCCCACAACCTGCACTGAAATTTATTTCCTTTTTAATTCAGGGACTGTAGGACTTCCTGATGCTATTTACAGTAAAAAGCGACAAGCACACTGTTCCCACCCTTCCCTGTTTCTTAAAACCAAGCTTGCATGCATCTGATTTGGGTTTTTCTTGTTTCCTTTGGAGACAGGTATGACTTGGTATGACTTTCTGAAAAGCTTAAAAGTTTTCCTTTGGAGGTCGCTGACCCAAAGTGTTGCAGTACCAAAATGCAATGGAAGTGAGGGAAGCTGCTCCAGTGAGCACTGCAGGTAGAAACTGCAGGAAGCTGGTCAGAGCCCATGGTCTCGTGCCCTTTCCAGCCATTTGACTGCTGGAATATGCAGTGATTTGTAACTGGCACAACGAGTCCAGCAAATAATATGAAGTCCTGATGGAATTGTCTCAACCACCTTTGGGACTGTTTTCAATCTGTGTGCACATACTGCCAGTCTGTTCTCTGCTATGCAGGTCTGTGAACCAAACTTTAAAGGGTTTTTGCAGTTGGGACAGCTCCTAAATCCTCTGAAATCCCTTCCTCTAGTGCTCTTCTCAGCTGGTGTGAATCAGCGAGGCTCCATTTAATTCAATCAACCTACTCAAATGTGCACCCATTTAAGGTCTACATTACTGTGTGTCGGTCGATGAGTGCTGGCCTCTTGGGATGTCTGTTTGCCATGAAAAATCACCTTCCTTCTTAAAAAGTGAAAGACACGGTGCATTAGAGATCAGAGTGTAAGAACAAGATTCTCCTGGTCAGACCCCAAATCGATGAAGTTAGAAGGCCAACAAGAGAACAGGACCAATGTGATGGGTAGTGGGAAAGCAGATAAACATGGGCAACTGGAGCAGGTTATTTCAATGCTGATAATGGGCCGCCCATGTTCACACATATCAGAATGCCTGCATGGTAGCCAATGGCATGGGAGTCCTGCCCAGAGGTCCTTCACCAGGTAGCCCTGCACAACCTCTCAAAAAATCTTTTGTGTATATTTTCTCCTCACCCTGGTATAGCCATTTGTATGTGAAAGAGACTGTCATACATTGGGGCCAATTTAATAGGATGAAAATACTCCACTGGCACAAGGGAGGTGCTGGGAAAATAGGAAACTTTTATTTCATTGGTACAGAGTCAATTATGGTTTTTTTGTCAACAGACCGAGAGAGGAACCGGTAGGACTATAATGCAGGTGAGTCACTAACTGTCTACAGTGGTCTTCTGATGCACCACCAAATAGTACTGAATGACAAGAATATCACGTAAAGGCTAAGATTGAGCAGGCAGAAGGTTGGAGAGAGCAGTCTCTTGAATCTTGTGGACTTCTCCTTGCTCATTAGCCCTTCCCCTTCCTAAGGAGCTCTAGTCATCTTGTTCATCATGTTCAAAACATGATACACTGGAGATACTAGAGAGCTCATCTTCACGACAGATTAGAGTCATGATAGGGGCTCGAAAAGCTTGAAGTCTGAAAAGCTTCCAATTTTTAGTACTTATCTAAAGATTGTGGGCCCATTACAGTTTCTGAGATCAAATCACTGGTGAAGGTAGTCCCTGTAAACTAAGTAAAGACCTAAAATTGTTTATTTAGTCAAGTCACATGCAAAACAGAGCAAATAACCTGCTTGCATACATATTGAGCTTTGCTGCCTAATCTATTTTATAATGTTTTGCAATTAACAGGCCAATGTTCATCAGCTGATAAATAATTAACAGCTGTTGTTGTTTCTAGGGCATGACGTAAAAGGCTTACATAGGACAAAAACTATCTGGAGTTGTTTGCCAGAACTCTGACCAAACACACATTTATAGCTCACAAAAACAAATTTCTTTGAAAAATTGCACTTTATAGTATCTCCAAGGGAGTCCTCTTCATGAGTCTGCCAAACTTATTAGAAAAAGGTACTCACCTGCTCTTTTTGTCAGCCAGGTATTGGAAATCTAAGATGAAGGCTCCTCTTTTTTACTGGCATTATTCAGACAAAACAAGAATTCAAGTGTAAACACAAAGGGTTTTTATGATTCACCTACAGCTCACTCATATCTGTAGCTTTCCTGACATTACACACAGGATTGTCTGATCTTTGCTCAAAATCCTCAGATCTGAGAGGAGAGAGATCTAAATTTGGTGAGATGTAGCCACCCCTAGCGGGTTTAAACAAATGTAGTGATCTAGTTGTTATTCATCTGAAATAACTAAAAATTGACTTGCTGTAAACTCTGGTTACAAACAGGAGGTGCAGAAAACAGATCGTTTGGGAACACTCTTTGAATGCATCTTGCTGACTGTCTCATCAGCTTGAAACTCTTTTATTTGCTTACTTGCATCTGTTTTGAGTGAGGGGAGGGTCTGTATGAGCCATGAATGCCAACAAGAGGAATGAATACCTGCAAGCAAATTCATGCTGGAGGAGAGCTCAGTGGCTTCCTCAAAAGCTTTTCTGATTTATTTATTTTTATACTACATATTAATCAAGCAATTACAAGCGTTCTGAGCTGAGAGAGGGGGATGACTCCTGTTTACAGCACACACAATCATCTATGATTAAGCAAGTTCATACCATGCTCATGCAAAAGTTCAGTCTCCACATAGCCAAGGTTTACTCCTGTTGCAAAGAATTTTGCTGTGCCAGAGAAGCATGTTTCTTGACCATGGGTGTTATCCAATAGTTTCACACTGTTTTTCTGATATCCTAGCTTCAGGCCAAGGAGCATCAGAAAGAAAAGGGTCAAAAAGTTGAACATGTCTCCAAATTAAAATTGTGAAGCAATTGTAGACAGTTGAGGATAGATGTGATGTATTTGTGGAAGTGAGTGTCACTGAAGACTCTTTCTGTAACATTTTGTACTATTTGGAGTTTCCTAAGTGTTGCAGGCTTCATGCCCAGGTATATCGGCTTGCTGTAATACAGCCAAGTGACCAAGGTGTGAAAAACTAAGGCCAGGTCAGTATTTGCCAGGATGGGATGCAGTCTCCCAGCCAGCTGGGGATGGTTGGAAGTGATAATTGCTTCTATGAGAGAGCTGAATGTACTTGTGTATTCTTCTCCTATTTTTCTAACTAGGTGCTCAGTCGTGAATTTGTACTTTAACCACAAACTCTTCCAAATTCTCTCTTCTGCATAGTGACATCTCCTGTCTCACTTGAGTTCAACTTCACCTACCTGTTATGTATCTCTCAGCTTATCTTGACTCAGCATTGGGACCTCATCTTGGTATTGGCATGATTGCGTATGGCAAAAAATAGAGATGTTTGTTTTCTGTGCCTTGCCAGCACTGAGACCACTTACCCTCAGTTGTACATAAATATTGAAAGAGCTGGAGATATGTCTTGGCCAATATGATACCCCAGAGTAAAGATACAGGCTCAGACTTTGCTCTGGACTCATTCTGCTTCTTGCAGGTGAAATGGCAGTGGTATTGTAAGTGGTGTTGTATAAATGCTGAGAGACCTGGAAGGATGAGAGTGGATCATATTCCTCTCCACTGATGGGAGGGGACCTCAGGTTGGTGGCAGGAGCCATTTTGGTTCTGGGTCTGGTGTGAGTCCAGTTTGTGCTAGGCTAGACCATAGGTCACAGCAAAACAAGCATTCAGCTTCCCAGTTAGGGCAGTCTGACAATCCTGATCAGACATCAGAGGTTGATGATGGACATTAGTTTACTAATGTATGTAGAGGGGACTTCTTCAGAGGTGGTTGTACTGTTGTCTGTTTGAAGGAGCAAATGAACACTCCTTTTCTATACTACACTGTAACTGTTTTGTTTGAGAGGAGCACTAGTTGTTTGTGACTCTTCCTCCAAACTGTGGTGTTAAAATCAGGATCGTTGGTGGCTCCTGTTGTCTGCTCATCTCTTATAAAACTCTGGAGTAGCCACTACAGTAATGTGATCACAGCCTGTATTACCAGTGGTTGCAGCATCCTCAAAATTAGCAGGAGGGCTGAGCATGCAGTCAAGAGTGGCTTAGATCAGAAATTACCTGAGATCCTTAGCCAGGGGTGGCCTGTGTATGAACACAAAATCTGTAAGATTTTGTCTCTCATATCCCTTTGGTAGCAACTTAGTTTTTATTCTTTCTCCCCCTTTATCTTTCAGACTTCCCTAAAACTGGATTGTACATCATCCTGCAAGAGAAGACCTCTGTCTTTTAGAAAAGACAGACTTTAAACTGGGATAGCGCTCTCCACCCCAGTGGAATGTGTACCAGCCTGCTAGCAATGGGGTCTCACTGCTCTCCCCAGATGTTTGTAAGCCTTCTGATATGTAGGCAAGCCCTCCATCTTACCCACTGAAAGAAACCCTGTGCCTTTAAATGCCCTCCCCATGGTGGGTGCACACTTTTCTGCTTATTCTGAACTGACAGGTTTAACATGTCGCCTGCCTGGTCACCAGAGAGAGGCACCTCTGGCAGAAGTTCAGAAGTCAGTGTTTTGGAAAGATTGGTTTGACCAGCTCTCAAGTGAGAGCAAATCCCAGACCAAAGGCAGTCAAATCTTCAACAACATTTAACCGCTGTGGTGCTGTAGCTTGCTGACATCATTTTAACCTGGAGAGGAGTGTTCATCGCGTTTAAACCTTCAAGTTTTATTTATTGTTTCTTTTCTGCTCTGTTGGCAGGGGGAACCTGGGGTGAAGACAGGTTGTTTTGACTTAATTCTAATTAATTAATTAGCTTGCGTATGGTTCTGGCCCAAGACTACAGGACAGACTAGCAATTTTGGATGTTGCCTTAGTATCTAGACTTCTGTAATATATAGCGTTGCAGTAAGGACATATATTCCCTTATTACCTCTTCAGGGCTTGTTATTGAAAGGATCTTAAGATTTACTGTGTCTTGCTTTGTAAAATTGCCAGTCTCAACCTTTGGCATTTACATTGAAGGGTAATAATTTCTTTAAAATGAACAACCAAACAAAAAGGGCATGCAAACAGTTAATAAAGTGTTGCCCAAATTACATATTTCTTAAACTCGTGGCCTACTTTACTAATCAGTTGTCATAAGATGTCAGATGGGGACCCATCACTGAAGAACTGCAGAATGCAGCCAGTGAAGCAACTAATTAGTTGGACAGTGGCATGGAGGTGTGTGTCCCCAAGGAGCTGAAATGATCAGAGCAGGTGAGGAAAGTTTGGACAGATCAGTATCTCCATAGTATAAAACCCAACGCTTGGCTGAATCACAGGGATGCCAAGGGTGAGGGCACCATGGGTCCTCCGTCAGGGACTGTGCATGGCAAGGGACTGCAGTACCGCTGTTTCCAGAAAGAAATGCGAGTCAGCTGAATGCTTGAAGGAAGATGACCTGAGATGTGCAGGAATTAGAACAGTTGAGCAGTTTCTGGGTTTCATTCGGGAGAGCTGTAGCTGGCTGGCTTGCTCACTGATGGCTTGTTACTCACTCCCAAAACCTTTGCTCCCCAGCCACTGCAAGGGTTGGTGTTGGTTATTCCCTGTAAGCACCAGACATGCCTACCATCACAGGTAGGTGATGGTCACTGAGCCAGCAGAGCAGAAGGTCCATCAGCTCCTGCTACACCTGCCGACAAAAGGCAGCAATAAGGGACCCTCGGGCCTTTGGAACAAACATAAGAGCCTCTGTCACGAGCTGAAAGATGTAAAAGAACAAAGTTTATAAACTTTTCTACGTGGCCCATATACTCCTTTAATACAATTTCGGTTGTTTTAAGAGTGGTGTGTGACTTTCTTCTCTCTTCCCTTCATCCCGCTCCTATACATGTGCACCCCCACCACACTCATGGAGTTTTGTCTCCCTATACAAACTCCATACGTGCAGAAGCATACCAAATCCTCTCCATAACTCTTCCTAAGGGAGAGCCCCACCACCCTGCAGGACCTGAGAGAGGGTCAGCCTGGGACACTAGAAACCCCTTCACATTGGCAAGTCACTCACTTTCCCAGCAAAGATGATGATCTCATCCTGAGCCTCCTCTCTTTGGGTAGATGGAAAACTCAAATCCAGGTATTTGATTTGGGATCTTTAGTGCAACAAGTCATCAGTAGGAAATCCTCTCTTCAGTGCTTTGATTTTCCAAATGTTATTGCACACTGTAGGAGCAGTTGCACAAGATGATAAGAACTGTTGTATTAAGTATTAATAAGTAATATTAATCTGTATTGTTGTACAGATTAAGGATAGCTATGGCACAGGAATTATCAGAAGATGCATTCCAGACCTTCAGGTCACTTTTGGAGCCTTGCTCTTGTAACTGCTTAATTCAGTGCAGTCGACAACTTCCACCAAATGGGACGATTCAACATTCAGCCTGGATCAGCAGTTTCAGGACTGGCCCTAACGAGGAGCCTAACCAGGAAGGGGATGCTGACAGAGGATGATGGTCCTCCTGTGATTGTGTGGCCAAGGCTGGCGGAGAGTCTTGGAGGACGCCTTAGACAGGTAGCGCGCACCATGTGCCCCGGCAGAAACGCAAAACCATGCAATGCTGTCCAGAGGTGTAAAAGTAAAGGGACACCAGTTCTTTTGATTCTGTTGAATTCAGGCAAGGTACTTGCTCAAGGGACAGATTCTTGGTTCCAAAAAAGTTGCTTCGACCTTTGAGCTGCCAAATACCTTCCCCCCATTACCTCCCATCTTTCTTTCCAGTATAGCACAGCTACTCTGAGTCATTGTTTATCCAATTTAATTAACATTTGCCAGTGCCTGCAACCTAAAACACTGTCTTAAAACATTTGCTTGAAAAGCCTCATTGTCCCAGAGCTGTCATTTTTCAGCATGATGGATAATGGATAGAAATAATTATCCTGAACAAGGTTAGACAGCTTAAATGATTTGCGTTTCAAGGAATTAGTAAGCTTAGCTAAACATCTTATTTTTCAAGACACGTTAATAATAAAAACACAGTGATGACCATAACAGACTGTAAAATTTGTACTCTGCTGAAATGTATGTGGTCTCTCACAGGTAGCTGTGTCTGCAACGCCTTCACACAGGGAGATTTAAATCAGCGCATCACCTGAATCATCATCAATCCCATTGAAAGGACTTCAGGTAACTTTGAATCCCAGAGAAGATGCTTTCCAGGGCTGTGAGTGCTGGTGTCCAGTTCAGTCGGTCTAAGTGGGAGGGCAATGCATGCATGGGTCCTTAGGAGTACCTGAGTCCATAGGAAGTCCATGCAGCCGCAGCCCCTGTAACAGCCCTGGCAAAGGCCAGAAGAAATCAGAAAGCAGAGATCTGGTGCAAATGGAGTGAGCTATTTCAGGTTTACAAAGGTATAACAGAGGGCAGAATTGGGCTCACTGCCTCTGCATTATTTTCCCAGCCCATAATTTTGGGGAAAATATAAGTTTTGAATGAATCATTGACCTTTAGCTTTGAAGAAAAACAGAACTTTGGTATGAAATTGCCAAAAAATGAGAGTAACAATTTGTAATTGCTTAATTTCACTCCTAGAAACCCAGGTGCAGCCAGGCCTCTGCAGTGCTTTGTACTGCGCAGAAGTGGGCTCTCCTCCAGGGAGTCTCAATCCAAGGCAGACAAAGAAAACACAGAGAAAAACAGGCACCTGGCAGAGAAATGCCAAGCTACATGCAACGGGACATGGGAGATGCCCCCTCCGTGCCCTGCACATTACACTGTGACACCTTTCAAATAATAAACCTCCTCCGCCCAGCAAGATGCACAGACCTGATGCTGGTCCCCTTGGTGCGGAGCGGAGGGTTGCATCCTGCTGCCCATCAGTCACAGTGAGTGCTCTCGAAAGCTGCCCAGCCATCCCGCATGGACCTGGCCCTGGGAACAGAGTTTGGCTTATAGGCTCCTGTAGTCTAAACTGTTCAATGCATCAATATGATGGAGATTTCCACGTAAGGTAGATTTTTTCCTTTAAATTCTTGTTTACCAAATTTTATATTTCTGGGGCCTTTAGGCAAATTAAATAAAAATCTTCATCCAGAAAAATTCCCTTTTCACTTCTGAAAGCAAATGAAATTCTTTTTTAAAAAGATGGAGAATTTGCAGACCCACTTGGTAAAATCCAAAAGTTTCACTTTGACCCTCACTTTTTAAGTTTTTAAATTTGTTTATTAAATCATTTCATTGGTGTAGAATGATTTGAAATTCCTCTGGCAAAGTGCAGTTTTATTGCTCCAGAGCTAACATAAAGCTGAATGGGTGGCTGTATTTCAAGCAAGGAGCTGTGGGAGAGCGCAGCTTGCAAATGGCAATAGAGCCCAGAAACTGAACTCTAGCCTTTCTATTCAGTGCTCTTTTTATTATTAAGTCACAGAATAAGTAAAATGTTATGGGGACACTTTAAATCTACACTTGTTTGTACAGCATCCGATGAATATGTGATGGAGAAAGGAAATGAAAAATGTGGCGATGCTGAAAATAAAGATTGGATGTTGAAGAATCAGTTATGGGATACAGTTAAATCAGTAATTCTAACCTGAAAGAGGGGAACACAGCGTTGGTGCGCTCTCATGGTTCTGGGGTGTCTTTGAGGTAGGTGCCCTCTGCTTGGTGGCTCAGAGGATGGGACATCTCTGTGGCAGGGCAGAAGGCAGCGATGGCCGGAAGCTGCCTCAGCTGTAGCAAAAAAATGTTATTTTAATATCTGAAGATCCCTTTTGCTTTGACACTTTTTTTTTTTTCAGACTTGAAATAAAACGGTCCAGAACTGAATTGCACAAAACTTTTTATCATGCTCATGAAAATGCTGGCACAGGTGGAAAAGACAGGCAAGAGTGTGAAGCCATCATTCACACCAGCATCAAAGTAGGATATGAAGGAGGTTTGGGTGGAGGATGCCTGAAGGCTGCCATTAGCACCTCTTAATGATATGAAGCCTAAATATCTGGCTGATGCATCTAATTTAGACTAATGAGTCTTGATGTGGTTTTAAGGGCCAAGAAGTTTCAGCTAGAGCTGGCTAAGGTTCACCTGCAGGACTACAGTTTAGTGCAGGTGGATCCTGGTACTACAATGATTTTATTCTGTTTCATTATGGCTCTTGCAGCCATCATTTTTAACAGGCACATACTGAATACAGTTTGGAGGAGAGATCTGTACGTCCTCTGCCCCTGCACACGAGCTGGGCTGGGGGAAGGCTCTTCTCCACAGACATTCCTGAGGCTGCAGATCCCTGGGGAACTTCATCCATGATGCTTCTCATTACCAACACCAGCTGCAGCCAGGGGGCAATGAGAGGGCAGAAACATGTCCATGCTGCTCCCATGCTGGGATGAGAACCCCTTACCTGTTCCTTCCACTGTAAGACAGTGCAGGCGTCCCACCACCAGCATTTAACCATTGTTTCTCATTAGGATCCAGCCTTACTGAGTGTTTTGGGTAAGTAACCCTATCTGGATGGGCGTTAACATCTCCCAGCATGCAGAAAGCAGGAAGAGGCAGGGGAGCACAGCCACTTTTCCAGGCAAGAATGATGGACAACCACCCCAAACACTGGCACCATGGAAGCTGTAATTTTAAGAAGCAGCCTGCAATTTTGGAGTCCTTAGTTGTGCTTTTATAACCCAGGATAGGAGATACAATGTAAATATTGCTCCTATTCCTATGTCCCTGAGTGGGGTGGAAGAGAAACCTCCCAAAAAAAAAAAGTTTCCTGTGCTCTGGGGTCGGGCCACGGACTGATTTCTGTTTCTAACCAGTGCCAAACCAGTTCTCTGGGGACCACCACTGGCCACGGTGCTCATGTACTCAACTGCCTTTTTGTTCTGGCCCATTGACCGTGCTTCTTGCTGTGATGATTGCCTCAGTGCGAGGAGGTGGAATCCCCACACCAAACATGCTGGGAAGGAGTAGAAAGGGCTGATCCTCCAGCTGTAGTTTCTAGCCCTGTTTTAAATGTGTTTAAGAGTTCACAAATCCATTGTAACTATTTTTCACCTTTCTCCTAGCATGAGAAAATAACACAGTGTTAAATATGATTTCCTGATGGTGATTTTAACGTGCAATAGCAGAACCAATGTGAATGCTAAGGAGATTTTGCCTGTGTTTTCTGTGCCACAAATGAGGGGCAAGTGACCCATGAGCTACCCCATCATTTCTAGTGTTCTAAATAACCACAAATTGTGTTTTCTGTAGATCAGAGGTGGGTGGGTCAGATGGAAGAGATCACCAAGGCAGACAGTTCCATGACAAAGAGATGCTCCCACAAAGGCAGCTGTTTATCTACCACAGAAGTGAATTAGATGAAGAGGGATTTGGATGGGGCACCAAACCTGCCAGTAGCCAGTTGGGCAGTGGCTTGAGACACAATGATGAAAAAATTACATGGAGAGTTATTAAGGCTGGGGTCTATGGTGTAAAGGTAAATGTGCCATGGATGAAATCCTACTGCTTAAAGGTAATACCAAAGGTATTATTATTGTCAGTGGACTCTTGCTCCAGCTCTTGTGGCACCCAGGATCATTGCAGCTCTGCGGTCAGGCGGTGGCTGGCGAGGAGCAGCAATAAGGAAAACCACATCCAGGGGATGGGGAAAGCTAGGTGTACATGAGACCCATGGGTGGCAGAGGTACTCATCCACAAACCTGCCCTGCAGAGCAAGAGGGGAGCCAGCTTGCCCCCTTTGCCAAAAACAGAAATCAAGGGAAAGGAACCGTAAAACACAATGGGTATCTGCTCCTTGTGTTTTCCTTTCAGTAGCACAGTTGGGGTTTTGATGCAATTTGTTTCTCATGCTTGTGGACGTGTAATGTGAGGCAGAGCACTCATTATTGGGGAGCCACAACTGATAGATGAATAACACAGTTGGGTGCCAATGTTAGCACTGGCCCTACATAACCATCATGTTGGTAACCTGCATTAATTGCTCGTGGCAAAACCAATCGGTTGGTTTTCCTTAGCAACTACTTTGTAATTACAGAGCGAGTCCAAAAAAAGTAGTAGTAAAGTATAATTATGTAGTTACTTTTTTTACAGTTACCAGGTCATTCTTGGAGATATATATATATATAATTAATGTGTTGCTGCTGTGTGCTGGGTGGCTGGGAGAAGCTGGGCTTTGGAGCATAAGGTAGCTGCTGTTTCCGCCATTTCTGGTGTTTTAGGAGGTGTAAGAGCCTCTGCTCATCCTTTTCGGTTGGGAGGAAGCATTGCTTTGTCCCCTGCCTTTTGGCCATGGTGCTTTGGCCCGTTCTCAGCATGTGTCTGTCACCTCCTCCCATCTGATGGCATCTTTGCTTCTTGCCTGCCCCGAGTCTGTGTGGCTGAAGCATTTCTGATTGTCCTGCAGGGATTTTAGCCAAACACTGTGGCAGAAAGTGCTCTTAACATATTAGGCAGGCAGCATTGGGGAAGACGGGTATGAGCACAGAAAACTGCTGCTAATACAGCAGTATTTTTTAAAGACTAAATGCAGAATGGATGCACTGGGTCGTCTTTGGTCATGTGCTGACTCTTCTGCACTGTGCATGATGAGTTGAGCAGGTTGGTTTGGGGTTTTCTTATTGAAGGAAAAGGAAATTTCTGAGCAAACTTAAATTTTGCACATGAAAATATCAGGTTTGCTACCAGAAAATCTGATGGGGGCAGTGAAAATTCAGTGCTGTGTTCTAGGTTTGTTTGGGATCACACTGATGTGCCAAAGTCCAGCAGCCTCAGTGGGATGCCCTGATCTGAGAACATCATGATGCCCTATTGTATGTCCCATCAAATATAAACAGTTGTGACTTGATTTTCCTTCTGTAAAAAAAAAAAAAAGCAGTATTTCAGCATTTGGCTGAAAACAAATCCCAGTTAATGTTCTCTATGTCTATTAAACAGGAAAACGGTGAATAAGAATGGGAGTGTGAAAAATGCTCTTTAATAATTTGGGATTTTGTTGATAATAACATAGATCTTTGCCCCAAAATTTGAAATTCAAGCAACTAGCCAACTTATGAAACATTTAGAAAACGTGTGATCTTCTGATTATTCCCGTGGAAAATATTTAGGAATTCATAGAGCAGTCTCTGTGGTGGGGTTAGTTTTAAGGATTCACTTGAGCATCTGCTTAGGTCCTATTGATGTTGTAAGACCTAAATCCCATTCCTAAATAGCAGTGCTTTCCCAGGTGAAGATTCAGGTTGGAAAAGTGCCTCCCTGTTAGGTCCATTTCAAGCCTTCCTCTCCACTCGTCCTGCAGTGGGATGGATGTCCAGGGGGAGAGAGTTGTTTCCCCACACATCTCCTGTTCCCTGCAGCTGATCCAATCTTGGCTGTGAGTTGGGCACAGCCCTCACATTTAGGGGGTGGTTCCTGTAAACCCAGAACAAGGCTAATTTCAGGCTATTAGAGTTTTGGCTTTCAAAGCCTTGGTTGCCTCCTTCTGCCCTCTGCTCAAACCCTGGCAGGTGGGGTTGTGGCTGCCTAATGTGACTTTACTCCTTGTGCAAATTCGGAGTATCGCTGAATCCCACAGAACTGTGCTGCCATTTGACAAGGGTACATGGGGTAGGACACTTGCCAATGTCTCTCTGCGGTGTTTTCAGTGATTTGCAAAGGACAGTTGACTCTTCCTAAATTTAAAATATCTATGGAAACTGTGAGGCTAGAAGAATTATTTGAAAAAATTTAATATAATACCTAATGGCAGCTGTGTTAATGGCAATAGACAGACATACAATGGAGCATGGGATATCCCCAGCATCCTAAACAGCTGAGATGCAGGTGTAGGCAGGTAGAATGGAGGATATATCCAGTATTCACCACTCAGTCTGCATGCCCTGTGCACCCCTTGCATGGTGCTTAGCAACCTGTCATGCTCCCTAGGACTGTGGGTAGCAGTCATGGCTGCTGGTGCTTGGAAGCAACTTGGGCAAACTGGAACCAGGGAATTGTAATGGGATGTGATAAAAGCACAGAGAGGAGTAAATCCTGTGCAGCTCACTTGGTGCCAACCACAGCGTGCCCTTGTCTGGGTGCGGAGGTGGGTGGTGGTGCAGTGCTCCCACAGCAGTACCTGCTTGGAGGCTATTTCCGACTCCCATAAAAATTTTTGTGTCTCTGTGATCAGGATTCAGTGATGTAAATTTGCTGTGTCAAAGGAAGATGCCACTGTAAATGAATTAGTATAAGAAGAACTTCTTATTTAAGAAGTGCTGACTCTGCACTCTCCCCTATGCCCTCGCTTTTAAAATTGAAGTCTGGGTTTGCTCCTTGCTGTGATCTATATTTAGATACTTGTAAATGAAGTTTTGCAGTCACATGGCTGCATTCTTGTACGGCTTCATGAAGCTGGTTTTTCACATTACAGAGATTTATACGTTTGCATTTACATATTGCAGGTGTTTCCATAAAAGCTTGAGATAGCCACATTAAGGAGGATGGCGTGAAAGAAAACCAAGAAGTGTTTTAAATTATACTGAGCACACCTAAAAACACTGTCCTGGGGCAAAAGAGTAAAGTCACTGCAGAAATGAGGGTGTCGCAGACAGGTAAAACTGATGGATGTAGGCTTTTCGGGAGCACCTCCTCCAAGCAGAGGGTCGAGTCGTGCAAGGGGACAGCATCCTTTTTGGGATGTATCTTGTGCGATGCTCCCAGTAAGCTGCCGAGCCCCTAGCAGAATATTTCAAAATGTCAGAGAGTGCTGCAGTGCTGAACTCATGCTATGTAAATGATAGCCTGATGAATTATGTGTTGTACACACTACACACAAATCCTATCCCAACCAGCCAGAAGAGGAGATAGCATTCTTGCTGGTGTGTCCTCTGCTCCAGGAACCTTGCCAGGAGGACACGCCATAATTCATGCTCTGCTGATGCTTTATAAAAGTTGCAGCCTGTACCTTGGCTGTAGTGTTGCTGATCCCAGCATCCATGTCACCCACTGGCCCCTCTGAGCCTGGTGGCTTACTGCATCCCCCTATGCCTATCGTGGGAAGCCTAAAGTGTCATCTAGCCCTTCAGCTGACACAGGCAGTGCAGGCAGGCAGTCCTGCCTTGCCTGGGTTCAGCACAGCTTCAGACAGAAGGTCAGGGCTCTCCCTGTTTTCAGGTTACACCCAGAGCTGGCTTGACCCCAGCTTTGCCCTCTTGACAGCAGAAGCCTGCAGCCTGACACAGAAAAAAAGGTGGTAATTCATAGGGCTTCTCCTTAGCTGAAGAACCCCTCCGATCTGTGCTGAGTTACAGCTACCGAAAGCAAAGGATTAGCAACAGTTAATTTAACCTGTTTCAGGACTCACCATAAAGCTGTAATGTAGCACCTTCCATGAGGCAGTGCCTGGGAAACAGGAGGTTCCCCGGAGGGAAGGGGCAGGCTTACAGTATGGGATGATAGGGGAATTTCACAGTAAACTAAAATACTTCTGAAACATTGAGGGGGGGATGGAAGAAGTTTGGTGCAGAAGGGTGAGAAAGAGTTTGGCTGCGGGGGGAGAGCGTTTTCTTCCACTCTCCATCCCTTTTCCCATGGTGTACTCTAAGCTTGGCCCAAGGAGGACCCCGGTGCAAGCCCCATCCTCCGGATGGGGCAAGGCAGGGGGCAATGTGGGGCGAGGAGGGTGGCCGGGTGGGTAATCAGGGCCGGGAGCAGCCGGGCGTGTGGGTGCCCAGACCAGCACATCCAGAGGAACCAGCCTGCCTTTTTTGGAGGCTTCTGCCTTTTTGGAGGCTTGTTGGGGAACTAAAAAAATCTCCGATTTCCTGCTGCCACAGAGAAGGCTGGGTGCTGGTCCAAATGTGGGTCAAGAGTGACACCCTGTGGACAAGTTTTACTCTCTTTCGTAACTCGTCCAGGATTTCTCTCCGGCTGCTTTTTTTTTTTTTTTTTTTTTTTCTTGTTTGCCTCTGGTTTTATCCCCCCGCCCCCGCTTTGCTTCACAACCCTCCTCAGGCCCCCGCCTTGCGCACGGGTTGCCCTGCGAGCCCCGCAGCGGACCAGCGTTTCTCACCCGTTAAAAGTGAACGGCTGAAGAGAGGGGCTCCCAATCCACACCACCCCCCCCCCCCCCTTTTTTTTGTTCCTCTTTGCTTTGCCCCCGTTTGGCGCGTGGTTTCAGCCGCGCAGCTCAGCGAGGGGCCCCGGCCCCGGCCCCGCCGCCGCTCCCCGGGGCGGCTCGGCTCGGCCCGGCTCGGCTCGGCTCGGCTCGGCTCGGCCCTGCTCGGCGCGGCTCGGCCCGGCTCGGCTCGGCTCGGCCCGGCTCGGCTCGGCTCGGCCCGGCTCGGCTCGGCTCGGCCCTGCTCGGCGCGGCTCGGCCCGGCTCGGCTCGGCTCGGCCCGGCTCGGCTCGGCTCGGCTCGGCTCGGCCCGGCTCGGCCCGGCGCGGCGCGGCTCGGCGCGGCTCCTCCGCCGCGCAGCTCAGCAGCTGGAGCCGGGTGCGCTCCCGGGGCTCGTAAATCTACCGGCTGCTCGCAAAATTTGGCAAGTATGAACCCAGGCTGTCTGTTAAACCGGGAGAGAGACTGCGTGGGCTTCCCCGCAGCCACCCCCACGCCCTCCCTGTCCTCCGCAGCTCCCCGAGCCACCCCCCGGGGTGAGGATTCCTGCACGAACATGAAAACTCCTCAAAAAAAAAAAAAAAAAAAAAAAGACTATTACAGGGACTGCTTCTCTTCTGGTCACTATGATGGTCTCTTCCCAATCTCGTCCGTTGGGGTTGCACCACGCTGTCCTGATGGTCTTGGTGTTATCCCCAAGGAGCAAAATCTGGTGTCCCAGAACAGGCTGATTGACACCAGCTGATGACCTGGAGAGGGTACAGCTCTATTTTAAGCAACAAATAATTCAGTTTTATATTGGTGAGAAATTCCTCATCAGTCATTTAATTATGCAGGTCTAAAAGAAACCATAATGTTTTGGCATGCCTGAGTGCTGGGAGTGGGAAAGAGCAGGGTGTCAAAATCCTTCCAAGAGTTTATGTCCTTTCTTACCCCTGGCAGTTTAACCCTGCCAAGTCTGCACAGACCTATATAGATACATATATCCAAAAGCAGACACTGGATGAAGATTCCTTAATACCCACAAAAGAAGCAAATATAAAAGCAGTAATTTTTTCCAATGACATTTATATGCCATCATTTACTCTACTTTAGCTGGTATAATTTAGGGCTTTCAGAAAACATAACTTCAGCTGCACCAACTACCATAGGTTTTTGCTGAGAGAAGCTGCAGGTTTTGCCTGGACAGCCTATGCAGATTCTCTGCCTTTTCCACTGTATGCAAAATCTTGAAGAGGAAGACGTGTCCTAGAACAAAAAGTCATTTTTTTTATGCCCTTATGCCATTTCCAGCAATCTAGGCTTGAGCATGCATTGTTGTCAGATGGAAAGAAAGAGATCAAGTCTCTTAGTCCAGCTCTGGGACACTGTAGAACAAGATTAGGTCAACTAAATTGAAGGAGTGTGTATTTTTCCAACAATACTCATGACCTACCGTGTGTTGTATTCTAGCCCTTAAAATTAGGAGGCTGCACCTGAGCAGGCATCAGAAGTGCTCAGAAGGTGTCAGAATAAAAAAGTAGAAAAACCAAAAAATCTGCATCATCCTGGGAACTTCCTAGTGAACATCAGAAGTGGGAAGATCCACCAGGTAAAGAGTGTGAGGCAAGAAGCTGCTGGTGGCTGAAGAGTAGGTTGGATGGTTGGGTTGATTTCACCAAGCAAACAATGAAGGTCATGGCAATGATACTGGGCTGTGGAAAATGGAGGTTAGGGACCCTGGAGTGAGCACAGGAAGCCACGTACTATCTCCAAGATGTGGCAAAGCCAAAAAATTCCCTCTTGACTTTCAAGAGCCAAGGCCGTGTCTTGGGGGGAAACATTTCATCCCAAGTCCTGCTTCCGCAGTTCAGATTAGGCCACTCTGCCTACAGAAAGGTGCCTTTGGGTGTCCCTTTTGGTCTTACTGCATGGTGGGATAGTATGGCTGTGTGCCATGGAGCAGGTGATACAGTTCACCCCGGAGATGGCTGCAAATCACAGGCAATTTATTGCTCGTAATCTTCATCATTGTATTGGATGGTCTTGCTAAAGATGTGCAGCCCCAAGTCAGTCTGGCACCAGGGGCTCAGGGGGAGCTTCACCGCTTGCTATGCAGAAGCTTAGCTACAACAACTGTTGGCAGAGTTAGAAACAGGGTCAGGCCATAACGGTCCATTTTGGAATTTAAATTTGGTCGATTTGAGGTAAATAAAATAACTGCACTGCTTAGTTTTCAAAGGATCATTTACTTTTTTGGAAAGTAGAGTATAGTTTTGGAAAGTGTACAGACATCTTTCAGGATGAAGGGCTCCATGTGCAACAATCAAGTTTTTACCTTTTAATTAACAAATCTTTATAAAGAATTTCAATTCAGAATTACTAAACAAAGAAACTATACAAGCCCCAGATGAGATCTAAACAGTTTCCAAAAAACATTAAAAATGAGAAAAATACTGGGCCACATGTTTTTTCTCACATCTCTTGAGTCCATTTATTCCAGACATCTGACATGCAATTCAAATTTCCAATAGTTTTAGGTAACTATGCCCAATTTAGAAACCGCAGCCTTCAGCTAAGCCTACCTACCTCCCAAATCAATCCGGAAAACCAGAGCACTTGTTGATACTCTGCATTTTCAGATTTGCAGAACTTTGTTATGTGTGTGCCATATATACTTGGGTTGAGTTTTCTGGCTCCATGCAATCCATTTAGGTATACTTCATAGACCTGTAGTCAGTGGTCACAGTCAGATAAATTATAGTTCCTAATGGAGAGCCTGTTTGTGCTTTCAAAGAGTAAAACCGCTATAAAATTGATCTCCTCTTTTGAGATGCCTTTGGCGGCGGTTGTCGTATGGCAGTTCAGATGAGATGGAAGCAAAGGGCTCCTTGTGGATGAAGGACTAATGAGCTTTATTTCTGGCTGTGAGACTCAGGCTGATTTCTTAGCCTTTCTGTGCCTGAGTGTTTGTATCTCAAAAGTGGAGATTAAACAGAGTCTTCATGACAGGCAAAGCCAGACTGTGGTGGAAATCCTATGTTCAGATATGGGTAAAAAATGTTCTGCTATGTGCTCTTTCCTAATTCCCTGCAGGAACCTCCTGGGTGAGGATTTAATGATGTCTGGGAGGAGGCAGGTAAGGCAGGGGATGCATTAGGTGCTGGTTTCCATGCCACCCTTCTCACCTTACTCCCTAAAACCTGGGTCATCCAACCCCACAGACCCCAGCGCCCTGGTCGAGCTTGTACAGTGCCATTCCTGCAGAGGTTGGCATCGAACATCCTCTCTTCCAGGGTCCCAAGGAAATGCTAGATGGTCAGGTGTTACTTCCAAGAGAGCTTGGCTGAACACAAACTATGGAGCAAATTCTCTGCTGCTAAACCCCAAAGTCAGCAGAGACTTCATCAGCCTTCAGCAGCGAATCCTGTTTGGCTGGTAAGTGGCCATCACTTTATCCTGTAATCTCATTCATCTCATCTATTTTTATCTTTCCAGTTCGCTTTCCAGTGGGTGCGCTCATATGCACTCACAAACTCTGCTATTGGGGAAAAAACAGGATTTGAATCAAACTTATTGCTGTTAATTTCTTTCAAATTAATCATGAATCAGAGGGGGCAGCTAGCGGTGGTGAAACATCTGTGCATCCGCAGCATAAAAGCAGCCTCTGACATCAGTGATCAGGGAAGGGGCCAAGAATGGAGCTGGTTCCTGGTAGGTTTAGGGACTGGGAACATGGGAGGGCAAAGGGGAGAGCTGGAAAAGTTACCTGAACCATACTGCTATTCCTTATGGTTTACCTGAGCATCTTCTCCATTCTCCTTCATGCAGAAGTGACCTGAGCAGAATCAATATCCTTCCTTAAAAATAAAAAAGGAACAAAAGAGAGAATTGAGTGTATCACGACATTCTCAGCCAATGCCTGGTTTGGGGTGATATTTATGTCCTTCAAAACCAGTGGTGCCAATTGCCACAGCCCCATTCACTTGGGGGGACTTGTGCTGATTTTAAGGACAGTATCTGTTTGTTCTGAGCAGAAAACAAGTGGCCAGATTATGGTCCCCCAGTGGGAACACAGCAACAGACTTTCTTCAGCCTCTTTTTCTAGATATACGAGTACTGAGAAGTAAAGAGGGAAATGCTGAGTCTGCTAAAAACTGTTCAGATTCTTGTGGGTGCTTTGGAGGAGCTGGTACACAATTATGAGGCCATTCTCTCTGCTGGCAAATTAACAGCTTAGAAAAAATACAACGGGGGGAAAAAAGAAAAAAGACATGGAAATTCTGTTAATGAAACAGAACAATGAAAATCAAAGCTAAAGATGGAAGGAACTGAGCGGGCCCCATCCAGTTCGTTGCCTGCTAGGCTGGATTTCTGCCTATAGTAATTTATGCCATAGCCTTGGAAGTGAAAACAGATTTCATTTACTACTGAACAGTACTACTCTGTGTAGCCAGAGTTCATGGCCTTGCAGCATTTCTGAGAAGGTATTGTGGGATTATTGCTCCCACTTTGCAGATGGGCATGGTAATGCTGCTTGAATTCTTAAATTTAGACACTGGTGATGGGGAATCTGAATTAGGACTTGGGTGTCTGAGGGCTGTCCCTTGTCTCCTGCTGTCACACTGCCTGGCCACCATAGGAAGTGTCAGGACTGTAGAGGTCCCAGTGAAGACTGGTGTTTGTGTGTGCAAGGCTCTGCACAAAGATCATCCATTGCTCCAGGGGTTTGTCCCTCAAGGGTTTGATGGCAGAGTTGGACAAAAGATGCTCCTCCAATAGGCAAAAATCAGCTTTCAACTTTAACTACACCTTAAGGGAGAAAAGGAATCTGAGGCTTCTGACTTGCTTTTCTTTTTCACTAGCCTGACTAGTGGCAAGAAGAGCCCAAAGCCACAGCCTCCCCTACCAACTAACATCGAGATGGCAAATGGTGGGTCCCTGTTTGCTCAAATCGCCACCACTGCCACAGGCACAACCTTCCTCAGAGAGCTTTGGCAATGAGAAATGCATACATTCTGTTGCGAAATAGCAGAAAGCAGGTAAAATTAGTATTTGGAGAAAAGTTCCTACGGAAAAAACTATATGTTCCCCAAGAGCCAAATGAAAAAAAACAACCACCCCTCAAACCCAGGCTTGCAGAGTCTGCTGTAATTTATGATATACCATATGAATCTAACTATAGAACTTCATTTAAAAATTTTATAAAGACTGTAAATCTACAGTGAAATGTTCTAGGGACAATCTGCTGGCAGAAACCCACACTCTGCAGACTGACCTATGGGAGAACCAGTTTGTCAAGGGCTTGATCTGAAGCCTGCTGAAGACAATGGAAATACTCTCATTGACGTCAGTGGCTTTTAGATCAAAAAGCCCCCAAAGCCCAGCATGGAAAAACGAGTAGTAAGGAGAAGCAAACTGCTCTAATCAATAGATGCTGCTGTAGGAAGGTCTTTAACAATAGCTTAATGGGCCATGATGAGCTGCTTTGGACACTTTTATTTCGTATTGTATGTATCTTATAATCTTTCTTCTGAAACTTTTAATGGAATTTATCTCACTGGAGAATTTGGGAGAACATCTGCTGCAAATGATGGGTAAAGACATAAGCTGTTGTGGGTGGGGTGAGCCTCAGGAGGTTCACAGTTTGGGTTTGGCTTCTGCATCAGATTCTTATCTGAACTATACAGATCTCCTGTGGCTGCAAAAATTGGACTGGAAATCACAAGAGTACGAGACTTCTTGTGAGATTTCCAGCACTTTTCTTATGGTTTTGACTGAACACCAGATGTGGAAAAAATATTTAACAAAACTGGATACAGTTTTTTCATGTCTGGTTCTAAAAAGGGATGAAGGTTCAGGAATCTAATTTTATCCTTTCCAGTTTCACTCCTTGGTAAGATTCAGTTGTAGTTTAAAAATAAATGCAATTTAAACCCAAAATGTAGCTATTGCAGCCAGTCCCCAAAGAATCATTCAAGTAGATGAAACTCTAAACATTACATTGACCATGAACAGAATTAAAACCTTATGCCTTTGGCAAGTGGAGTGCAAAGAATGAACAGGGTGAATGGTGACCATTAGGAAACATTCACTAATATTCTTTCCCTTCAAAGATTATTTTTATCTGCTTTTCATGCAAATGTATTTGCATTTTTTACCCTTTCCTGCCTGCTTCCACCAAACAACCAAGTTCTTAGACTTCACCTAGCACAAATATTTTTAAGAATACTAGAGTAATTGTGCTTCCCACATGGAAATCTTAAATTTTACACCTGACTGCAAAATTTCCTATTCATCAGATAGACTTTGCAGGCTGCTTACTCAAAGTCTACATTACCTTTTGGGTATAATGCCAGTATCAGGATGCTGAGTCATAAACCAGTGACAAGTTCTTCTAATCCATATGTTGTGTTCTTTGTAGACAACTCACAGCTAGAAAGGAGGGTCACTTCATTAGGTGGTTTACTCTAATTGTATCACCTATTCATGCTTGCTTTTAAACTGGTGGTCTTCCATCAGAGAGGGAAGGAAAAGGTTTTTTTGAAGCCAAATAGTGAAGATAGGTTAGGGGAGCTCTTAAGTCACCGGAAGGTTTCACGACATGTGTAGGCATCTTTGGGTGATGGACAGTGGCCTGAAGTGAAGTGAATGATGTATCTCAAAGGATTCGGATCACAAATGTTGGGAGCAAAGCTGACAGAAAATAAAACAAAACAAGTGAGGAAAAAAATGTAAAAGTGCTTAGGTTGGCAATGACCTCACTTACTCGAATACTTTATCGGTCATGATTACCTCTGAAGAAATTTTTTGTTTCAGTTTGGGACAGCAAGTTTATCCCTGTCGGGTACATAAAGGCCAGGCTGAACGGAAACTGAGCTGGCATATCTTTTAAACTCATTTGGTGCATAGTCTCACATACGAACCAAACGTGACTGATGAAAAGGCAGGACACTATCCCATCCAGAAGCTGTGGAGCAGTGAACCATAGGTCTAGCACCTGAAGAGACTGTCTAGAACTCACCATGTCTTGTAATTTTGCTGAATTTTTGGCAATATCGGGGTGTTTTCTTCAAAGATCTAGAGCCAAGCCTCCTGTGAACCTCCACTGTCATTTAACAAACAGCAAATAAACCAATTAATTATGGCAAGAAACAGCTCTGAAGTGTGGACGCTGCCACTGGAAAAGGACAGGGAAGAAAAACCCCAGAGTTTGTTTTTAATCCTATTAATTTGGTAGGAAGGAGGGGCTCTGGTGAGCTTTGAAAGATTTTATAGATGTCTCTTTGGGCCTGGGGAAGGAGCAGTTTGCTGAGTGAGACGTGCCAAGACCCTGTCAGTGCCTCTGCTCTTGCCAGAGATGGGGCTCCTAGCCCTGGCGGGCATAGGGTGGCTTTTGTGCTGGGGGGAGGCAGCTTCCTTGGGAGCTGGTTTCTGCATGTGCACAGAGAGGTGAAATCATGCTGCTTCTTCCTAGAGGTCTAGGAAATGTCCACCGGGATGGACCCTCCAAGAAAAATACTGTTTTTCTGAAATGCAACTTGGGAGAGCGCTAAAAAGGGCTGCAGAAGAGGGTAAGGAGAGGAGGGAAGAGCCCTCCCACCTCTCTCACCAAGCTCTGCTCGCAAAGCCATACCTCCAGCCCATGTGGAAATAGTTACCTCCAAATAACACATCCTGCGGGACTATTTCTAGTCATTTCACAGAAGCCTTATTAAAAAATAGAGACTTTATTAACCTGAGATTCAGGGACTTGAATTCATGATAGAAGCTGTAAACTCTCAGCCTATGGTTCGGTTTTACAAGGACGATTTGAGGTTTGGAAAAGGAAATCTTGTGGAGAGAGGCTTAAGGAGCTCAATTTGGTGAACTTAGCAAAAAAGCAGATCACGCAGCGACCTGACTCTTTGCAGTAAATGCCTTTGGAGGAAAAAATACCATGTACAAAAGGGCTTTATAGTCTAATGGGGGAAAACATAACTAGACGCAATGGCTGGAAATTTAAGACAGGCAAAATCGAAACATTGGGAAGGGAGAGGGGGCTGACTGCTGGGACAGACTGTTGAAGGGGGCTGGGGATTTGTCATCCTTTTGCATCTTGAAATCAGAACTGGAGGCCAGCCCAGATGACTTTGGTGAAACATATAGTAGTAGGCTCAATTAGCGAGTGAATGTGTGAAATTATTTTCTTGGGGATTTATACTGAGCATTAAACTAGATGTTCTGAATTGTCCCTTGCAGCCTTAAAAATGGAGGAAAGATGCCAGAAAAGGAGCTAGATACCCAAATTCTACAAAATTGCAATTGCTGGTGCCTCTGGGCCTCTTTGAAAATGCTGTAAGTGAAAGGAGAAGTGGGCGCTGGGCTTATGGAGGGACAGACAGAATGATGCATGCCATCACATGCCACTAGCACAAACGCATTTGTAGCTGGTTTTCCTTCTTGGCCCCCCCAGCACACTTTTCTTTTTTAATTTTTTTTTTTTTAAACTAAAAATATATCCTCAGAGGCATTAGTCACTCTGCCCACATATTAATAAATTGCATAATGATGCCACCAAGCATCCAAAAACCTTTCAAACTGTTATATATTATTTCTTTCAATAATATTCTAAAAGGCCAGTGAGGCTTAATGGAGCCACATGGTATTGTATTTAATCCAGAAATCTGGAACTGTCTAAAATCTCATAGATAAATTAAGATAATATACAATATGTTTTTTTCATTTAATTTGGTTCTCCCCATTTGGGTAGGCTATAACTCCATAGGGCTGTGTCTTTTGCAAGAGATTTTTGTCTACGGAATCTTAGATTTGTAATGTTGCTCTCGCTTTTAATTGCTCAGGGCTGTTCTCCGTAAAAGCTCAGCCAAAACTTTGCCAGCCAAAGGAAAGTTTAATGGAACCACAGTTTAATTGGGCAAAGTTTAAAAATTCTACAAGTTACAGAAGGTTTCCTGGGGCTTTTCCTTACAGCCTCTCACACACGGCTCCTTTTGCATGCTGCTGAGAATCTCGCTGCTGTGCGATGGAGATGGTGAGCTCTGTTGAGCGTTTAACACTGGTTTGCAGGTGTCTCCTTCTTGACTCTACATGGACTCAGCTGGGTATCTGGCATTTACACATAGGAATTTTTAGCAGATCAGGAGCTATTGAGTGAAGAAACCCAAGTCCAAATACAAATGTTTCCTAGGCTGGAAAAATTTAAGAGCTTTAGGTTTGGGTTTTGGGCATGAGGCTTGTTTTCATAAGTGTCATCTCTGAACAGGTCCATCTCTGTTCTGCAGAAGGTGGCAGGGAGTTTTTCACATAGTTTGGGAAGTCATGGCAGATGTCACAGGGTATAAGCCACAAAGGGGTCAATAAATGCTACCTCTTCCTCCTCCTTTCTTTTCATCCCAAGTTCTCTTCATACTTTCAGAAGCTCTGGTGATCACTGTGCCAGGGTGGAACAAGGCTGTGGAACATGAACCGTGTAGGCCAGGACCACAGTTCATGTATCTTCTATTTCAACTCTTATAATCTGTAAACCCAGTGACCCAAAAAATGCACACCCATTTGCTGGGTTTAGAGCTAAAGTGCTTCAAAAGATGGAGGGAGAAAAATATATGTTCTTGGGTGTATTCTGCTCTGCAGTTTGACATCCTGCAGGAGAAGAAAGCCAGGTGTGGAAACAAACTGAGTGAGATGATTTCTTGTGGGGTCAGTGAAGTAGACAAAATGGAGGTGCTGAAATCTGGGGCATACCTTTCGTTTGAGAGAATGTGTAGGAGAATTAAACACATTGTGGAAAGTAAGAGGCCTGTGCATTACGAGTGAACAGCTTTGAATCATATGAGCCCAGATTTTGGCTGATCACGTGAATAAAACCTCTTTCAGGCTTAAATACTTCTGGTCATCATTTCTGGGTTTTTTTTTTCAGTTGGCTTTGAATTTTCCTTGGCTTCGTCAGGACTAGACCTGACCTTGGACAGATATATTCTCAAGGCTATAATCTGGTTTTGACAAACTTTTGGTATGAGCAGGGTGTACGGAGGCCCCATGCTCTCCCCATGTCCACAGAACTAGTCCAATTTGGGAAAGCTGTGTGATAGATGCTTATTATATTTACAACTCTCCTTATTTTCTTTCATTCCTGTCGCGATGCCCTGCTCACCAGAAATGCAGTCTACAGCTTTCTCATCCCTCGATGGAGTATGGGCAAAGCTGCTTGGCTTGTGTGTCCTAAAGCCACTCCAAACTGGTCTCTGCATCGCTGCTGCTGCGCAGATATCAAACTGCAGTGGTGGTGAGTGTCTCTAGGTGCTTTATTTAATACCAGATTTGTTAGACTGAGACTTTCTCCCTAGATATCTGGGTGATATAACCAGACCTGTGTTCGTCTTCTTACAAACTCCAGCATGGTGGGCAGCTTGGTTCACAAAAGGATGCATTGCATGAGAAGATTATCCACAACACCATGAAACTTCATAAGCAGCAACTGTGAAGAGAAAAACAGGAGCAAGCATGGGCCCTCGAGGCCATTGCAGCCCCATAGCCTCTGCCCAGAAGGCACCAAGCTGTATTACACACCTTCCTCACCACCTCTGTCCTCTCCTGGGTCCTTCAGGACCCACAGTGAAAGACAAAGTTTGCTCTTGGGGCACTGGGCCAGCACTCATAAAATGTAATTGTAAGGGGCAAGTGAAAATTTACTCATTTTTGAGCAGGAGGGCAAGGTAATTTTCTTGCAGTCCAGTAATTCCCTCATTTTTTATTGGTGTTGTTATAGACCAGCTTCTCCGAAGTGCTGGGACTTTGCCTATATTGCATCCTTGTTCCCATCCGGTTCCAACAATAAAACCCTCCTGTTTTTTGATCTCTGGCTTTCATGCTTGCTGACACACTCTGGAAAATTTAAGAAGGGCGCAAGGAATGGGTTAGTCACACTTGTTAATATTTATCCCGTTGCAGAAGGAGCAGGGCTGACCTCGGGCTTTGGAGAATAGTTATGAGAACGATTCCACCCAGCTGAAACGAAATCTGCATGCAAAGCTCGTTTGGTGCCTGGAAAGAGCTAGAAGGAAATAAAGGTCTTAAATGATATATTTCCGTAGTTAACATTTTGTCCTGTTTACAGAATCTCACCAGAATACTGGGGGTTTTGTTTTGTTCATATGTTTTTCATAAGGATAAATATCCATGCAGTTTAAACATTTTCATTAGATTCAGACAAGGAGGAGGATATGGGGCTATTTTTTCTTTAATTGTTGATCTCTCTTTTTTTTAATAGTTATTTCTTCAAACACTTTTCAGAAATAGAAAGTCAGGTAAATCAAAGAGATGGGGAAAGTGATTCTCTTTAATTATTCTTAGAGCAATTTTGAGTAATGTAGGCTAAATTAAAAAAAAAATATACAAGCAAGATATTTTGGCTGGGAAGTATGTGTAATGTATGAACAGCAGGAAAAAACCCCCTTCCTTTCTAAATAGAAAATCTTTGAAAGTAACAGGGGGAAACTGATGGGAAGGGCTGAAGTCCATATATTCCCACCTCCTCCGCCTTGTGCTCTCTTAAAGGTGAGCTGCAAAATGCAAAAGAGAAATGTGTTAAATTCAGATGACTCGCTCGGGTGTCAGGAAGTGGCTCGAACAACCACACTCTCTTCCCCTGAAATCTGTTTTTTTGCTGCGGTGGTTTCTGCCTCCAGGCGTGAGCACAGCCACTTGTCCACCCGAGCAGCACCCTGAGACCCCCCCCCAGGGCTTGCAGGGAGCCAAGACTTTCTGGGAGGATTTTCCAAAAAGTAAGAAAGGAGGAGAATTTTAGAAAATGTATGGCTGTGCTGAACACCCTGGCTACAGGAGAAACGAGACAAGCTGTGAGGAATTGTGTGGTGAGCTTGTGTTACTTTGTCGTTCAGCTTTTGTCTGGTCAATCCATCTTATCATTCACCTGCTTTGCTCTAGGTCTTCTTCAAGAACCTGGTTCCTGGCATCCACGGTGTTGAGTACCGTGGCCACAGTACCCCAAAATGTGAGTAATGCTGTGTTTGCCAATGACTCCTTTCAGTTGTAGGCACAGAGAGAAGCAGTTGGATGTGGGGAAATGCTTTTCAAGCTGCAAGTGGCAGAATTTGGTTTGCAATTGGATGTGTGACATGAGAATAAGTCTCATTTAAAACACTTTGAAAGTGGATTAGGTCACCAAAAGAAAGTCTGAAAGGCAAGACACCCATATCCATCAGAAATTATGTCCCTGCACATTGCAATATTTCCTTATCCCATGGAGCAAGTGCCCTGCAAAGCCCTGCACCACGGCAGCCGGGCCAAGGAAAAGGCACGGATATGTGGCTGTTTCTCATTAGCTTCCACTTTTCCCTCTGAAAATGCTCCCCAGGCCTTTCTCCACCCTGCTTGGCAGCAGGTGTGCTAGGGAGAAACTTTAAATCTAAATGGAACGGAGTTATCTGATTTACAGTAAGTAGATTTTTCATTTGAAATGGCAACACAGAGTCCTGTGCATTACCTTGCATCAATATAATATACACAGACACATATGCCATGCATTTATGCCTAGGTTATAAAAATACTGTATTATTGCATTGCTGTTTATGTGTCTGCATAGAGCTAATTCATGTACTACAGCATGCTTATCAGAGGACACTCCTTAATTGCATACTAGTATTTTTTAATTAGTGATTAAGTTGTAAGACTCTGTTATAAGTCTCTCTGCTGATTTATGTTCTCGTTAGCTACAGTGTGAGTGACTTCTGCAGCAATTCCTGATTTTAGTTTTCTGTCCTTTAAATACACAAGACCTCCAAATTTTGAGGTTTTTTTTTTTTTAAAAGAATAAACCCAACTACACATCTGAGACTCTTTAACCAAGGAAAGCCAAAATGGTGTATGAAAACAATAGCTGCTTTCCCTTTGTTAGGGCCACTTTGGTTCTGTTTTCCCCTCTAACAAATTTATGAGAACTGTTCACTCTCTATTGTGGCCAGAGAAATAAATGGTGGATTTAGAAATATCTCTGTAGCTTAGTCTCTGGAAGAGAAAGTAAGTAAATTGAAATAAAAAGAGAAAGTGAATATTAATTCATGTTCCTCCTTTGGGAGAAGGATTTAATGAATTTAAGAAGGAGGTTCTGCTCCTACTTAGTGTTGAATTTGATGAAGTTGCCCAACTTATCACGGCTCAGTGGAGGAGGCGCGACATTTGATAAAACCATAACAAGAGAAATTCAAGAAGCAATCCCCTCGCAAGGAGGGGGGGTCATTCATGCAGAGGATTGCTACTCCTTCTGTTCTTTAGCTCTTTTTTTTTGTCTTTCTGGTGTAAGCAGTTGTCAGTGATGGAGGAGGAGAGAAGTTAGTGCAGCAGTGTGGGGCCTTCAGGCCAAATGCATGATATATCTCGGTCTTGAGGCATTTCCGGAGGCGTTTAGGATGCCAGCCACATGTCTCCATGTCCTCCTCCAGCAGGAGCAGCAGCAGGACCCCAGGGCTGACCAGTGACTGCTCCCAGCTTCACCCTCAGAGCCACCGGTTTGTCACACCAAAACACCTCGGCACGGTGACCGCACGGCTGGCTCCAGGCAGGTTTGACAAAGCACAGCCCTGAGACACGGGCTGACGTGCCCGAGGGTCTGCACACTGTGATGTTCACAGTACCTTCAGCATCATAAACCTGCTACCCGGCATTCCCTGTTTCATAAAGTCAGAAAAAAACCCAGAAGCCTTATTTTCCCCTGCTCCTTTCTTTTTCAAGGTGTAGTAAAAATTTCCCCCACATGTCTTGCTCTGGCAACCCAGTGGAAAAATAACTTTGCACTGCACTATCTTACCCAAACCTGTTTAGGCGATAACTGGGTGCTGCAGAAGATGAGAAGGATGGGATCTGATTTAGCTAAGGGAGAAGGGTTTTTCTAATGAAGTGTTGATGCCAAAATGTATTCCTGCACACAGTAGCGGAAGCAGAGCTGGTGCAGGAAGGGTCAAGGCAGCTGTTTGAGATACTGCATTATCCTGCATCCCTCCTGAAAACCTGCCTTCCCCTTGAAAATCCTTATCATGTGACATGGCCACACTGATGGCAAGATGTTATGACCACGATTGCTGCAAGTAGTCTTATTTTTCATCACCACTTACCATTCCTGTTCCGCCCACCTTGCAGGACAGCGGCTTGTGGGTGGTACAGGGCTGGTTTCTGTTTTTATTTATTCCTCTGTTAATACAGCACAGTCATACCATAGTTTCCCTTTGGCAGGAGGCATTGCATGGCAGGACTCATGTTTACAACGCATCATGGTACAACAACCACCTCCAAAATTTCCATTCCTATTAGAGCCAGTCACCTTCTCTTTGCAGCCTTCCTGTGCCATCATATTTACCCCCCCAAAATTAGCAGTTATTGGAAGTTTTAAAACTTTGTAAGATGCAGTGGCTTCATTTAGGCAGCAAAGCTGTGTATTGAAATATGAATTAGTAGCGCGTGTATCGGCAGGATAGACCATCTGCTGTGCTCAGCACCCGGCTTTGAAGCTGGTTGGCTGGCAGGACAGCATGTGTTTACAGAAAACCCTAACAGTTGTAAAGGAGCCATTTAGGTTTATCGTGTCAATTCCTGTACAACCGCATGAGGAGAGATTCCTTTCACAAACTCGCATAAAAAAGACAGATAGACTAGTTTTGACCTCTCTCAAAACATTTGACAGTTGAGCTTGTTGCAAGGATAAAATATCTAGAACAGAAAAAAAAAAATCTTGTCATTTCCCCCTCTTAAGCATTAGACTCCTTGAACACAGCATCCATTCATAGCTTAGTTCTTGCATTATAATTTAACTGCCTTTTATTTTCCTTCTGAGATACAAACGCAGGAGCTCAACATGATTTTCATACCATATTATGCAAGCCATTGTGAAAAAGCTGTCCAGAGTAATGGCTCCATTTCAACATGATGCATATGCCAAGAAACAGAGATCATTTATTTTTCTTAAAAATGAACTGAAGATGGGATTAAAAATGTTGTGTTTTGCCTGTATGAGCAATATTCCCCAAATCAACTGTTCCGAATATATTGCCTCCTCATAGCTTCTCTGTAATACAAATTGTCCAAGGGAAGCATGTGGTAGCACGCCAAAGGGGAGCAATTATTAATAAACAACCTCTTTAGTGAACATGCTGAAGCCCTTGCTACTGTTTAACAGGCATCTATATTATAGGTATAATTCATGTGCATATGGATGTAGAGTAAAAAGGGAACGTTATTCTACGTAAAGCTGAGGCTGAGGCCAAGCCCTCCGGTCATGGTGGCGTGGCCCATGCATGACTCTGACTGGCTGTTGGACTGAGAAGATAAATTAAGAAACAGCCAGATTTGATGCATCTCTGATATAACTCATTCCAATGTGCAAAAGGAAAAAAAAAAAAGTATCTTAATATATTGGTCTTATGACTTCAATCAATTCTTTTAAAAAAAATGCATGTTCCTTTTGATGGAAAAACCCATGAAAATGAAAGCTGGCAAGATGAGAGATGGCAGGCTGGGGGAGAAAGCTTGCTCTTGCAAACATACACTGGCCAACCACCTGTGTTATTAAGGCCCCACGTATGGATACTTTAGGACTAGTGACACACCGGGGATCATAAGCTGCATAAAAGAGTGTAATTGGTATCCTATATAGGAACATAGTATGTTGGTAGTTCATGAAGGGCCTTATGGCTTATATGAGGTAGTTAAGCCTGGGTAAGGACAGGAGACTGGTGGGTTGAAGAGAAAATTACCCTTATATAGCCCAGGTGTTGTGCTCATTAAAATCCTCTATCTAGGTCATGCCTTGAGTGCTTAGATATGAAAAACAGATGAGGAATTGCTTTTTAGTATCATAGAGGTTTAGGTAACTTTTGCTTACAATCTTGTGTATCTACATGTACATATATATATATGTATGTGTGTGTGTATGCATATGTGTGTACAGATATATAAAAGTTCAAATTTCCTTTAACCTGACCAACAGCTGCCCATGCTGATGAGAGTCAGGGATTTGGTGCTCAATAGTGGAGGAGCAGAACAGGGCGAATCAGGACTGTCAGACTCCATCTCCAGGAAGGCAGCAGATTAATACAAAAACATGAGGGCAGGCTCTCCCCTGGGGTTTGCATTTCATATTTAGGGACATCAGAGAGTGGAGGGTGTCTCCAGCCAACTTGCACAGGATCGTTGCAGAAGAGTTAAGTGCCCAGGACCTGACTTGGGGAGCAGTGCATCACCTGCCACTCCCCTCGATGACCGCAGGATGCTGTGAGCAGTCCTGGCCCCCTCTAAAAGCAGCTTGCTAATGCAGCTGGGAGAGCAGAGCCCTGGAAAGTCATCTGGAAGAGAGGTTGGTGACCCAGCTGTTGGGTCCACCTCTCTCCCTTTGGATCCCCACCTTGGCTGTTTGCATTAAGGCACTTTCAGGGCAGACCACAGCAACCTCGTTTCAGAAGAAATGGCCTGGCCTTGGAAGCCTACTAGAAAAGAGCTGTTTTGGGGAGGTAATTAACTGATTCAGTTTGCACAAGATGCCATGGATGCATCATCTGTAACCGAGCCTAAGGCTGACCATCCTATTTTACATTTGCAAATGTTACAATCCGAAATATCCTTTTTCATATTTAATGTGTGTGCCTCCAGTTTCTTGTTCTGATTTTGTTCTTGATTTGATTTGTAATCCAAGGTAACACATGGCTGCTTTACCCATGGACTAGAAACGCAGTGACTTTGGGTGTTGCATTTTTATGTGCCTTTGGTGGTATTATTATTATTATTATTATTACTACTACTACTACTACTACTACTACTACTACTTCTTTTGGGAGTATTCTTCTAATCTGCTTATTTCTGTTACGTGGTGGAATATGGTTTAAAAAAAAGCATGACAATGCCTATGATAGCAGCATTTTTCAGACTTTTTCTGAGCATCCTTCATGAATGCCTGCAGAAGGGATTGGTGCACTTCTCTGCAAGGAGCAGAGCGGTGCAGCCATGCCACATCATCTTTCTGCCTATTTTCAGGCTGTGTGCTGTTCCCCCCTGGGTCAAAGTGAAAATGGGAGAGGATCACAAGCCAAAGCGTGTCGAAATGACTCACCAGATTATTTTCTACATTTCAAATATAACCCTTGCATTGTCAATATATCGATACAGTCAGACTCTCCCTCCTGCAGCAAGCATCATGTATTTATATTTATATATACTATGTAATGCCTCGGTCAATACATTTACCCAGTTTTTTTAATATTTTGTTTATTTTTATTTTTTCACATTTTTTCTCCCAAACAGGCACTGAAAGATCAAAACTGCAACCCACCCAATGCAATTCCTATAAACACAATGTACCAAGGATTCGACTAGCGACATCTTTGGTAACCATGATCCTTCCCATTTCAGGACTACTGAAACTAGTCAGAATGGCCCTGGAGTACTGGGCAGCCCATGACCTGTCTGACTTCGAGGAAGGAAAAGCAGGTCAGCTGAGGTATGTTCTTACACAGAGAGAGGGCAAACAGGTGACAAAAGTGATGCAAACAGGGTTGGGAAGGAAAGTATCTTTGCTCCTCTCCCTTGTATACTGATTATGCTCTGCAAAACCCAGCCCAGCTTCGAAGAGCATGTCCTGCTGTCTGTTTCAGGAAGGGAGAAGGGAATGGTCTCAGGTCTGGGAGAGCTGAGTTGAGGCCATTGTTATTGAGGAAAATGTGAACACGGAGCTCACAGTAAGGAAATGAGGTTGATACCCCAACGGAAAACTTCATCATCAAAGCAGCTCGTCTCAGGGATCATTTTATCTCAGAAAGTGGGACATAAACACAGAGTTAACTGTAACCAGAACCCATAGCAATAACCTGTTTATGGGAAAACTCTAGTCCTAGTCTAGAAGAGCTGTAATCTTACCCTGCCATCTAAAATTTGTTGCTTTATTAAGATTACAGTCTCAGCCGAAAAAAAAGAAGTGAGTTAGTTTGATATGTTTATTGCCCTTTGTCAGGATGGCAATATTTTTTTCTGCTTTGAAAATAGGTGTTCCTGCTTATATGGCTGTATATTTATTCTTTCATTTAGCCTTTTCATTACTGTTCCCTTTAATCATTTAATGAGGAGCATTCAGGTTTCTGATGATTTAAAATTACGACTCGCAGAGACACTGACAATATCTTTGCTGGAGTAACATTGATCCTCTAACTTTAAGACTTTAAATTCAAACCACATGTTTTTGCCACTAACTCTGAAAACAACCCCTGGAGTTGTGTGACTGTCACTAGAATATAAACCATAGCTATTCTGCAAACAAAAGCCACAGTATTTAAATTGCGGTTACGGTCAGAGAAGTGACTATTTTAATCATTGCTCTCGTTTACTCGGGAGATCTGCTCCCTCTGCACATTCCAAATATCTCTGCAGATTTTTATAGACTGAAAGGAGATTTTACTGCTTTCCACTCCTCTTAGCCCTACAGAGGCCAGCCAATGCAGGGCGAGTGAGCCAGATTTGTTCCAGACTCACACATCAGCAGGAGTGTGAGCTGAATTCCCGCGGCAGGACCTGTCGAACGGATGATGTGCCCGCCAGGACGAGCAGCCACGCTTTCATACCCCCTGAGAGCTTGTGGGTTGCAGGGCAGTTGGGGGCAGGGGGGATGGGAATAGAAAATCAAAACCACAGTGTTTTTCCTATAAACTGGATTGTTTTGAAAAGAAAAAAAAAATCCCTGAAAGACCTCTCGTGCTGCAAGGGGCTTTTTGACTGCAGCTACCTGGGTGCCACCCTGCTCCAGTAATGGGGGCTCCAAGCCAAGGAAAATCATATTAAAAAAAAAATGGCATTAGTTGCAGAACTGGGAAATTGCAAATAAGAGGACGCAAAAGTCTCAAAGGGATTTTCTTTTCCTGCTGGGTTTGAGGAGATAATTCAGTTCCTTTAACACTTCCCTTACGTGGACACTTTCTTACAGCCTTCTGGGTGCCAAGCTTCAGCCTCCTTGGACTCCAATAAACCCAATCACTGCCTCCCCCCTGCCTCTGAAGTCCCTTTTTTGTGTGTTTGCTACATCAAGAACCAAATCCCATTTAGAGGGTGGCTGCTTTAACTCACTATCTGCATTTATGAAATGTAATATATGTATTTTGTTTCTGCGAAAATCTCCTATTACAGTATTGGGCATGTTCCCCTGATATATGTGTATTAAAAATAAATGTTGGTAGGAGAAGACCTAATTCATTTTAGATGGTTTTATTAGGCGTCTCTTAACAAATCCCAGAGTATGTAAATGAAATATAACTATACGTACATATTCATCAGTCTGTTCTTGGAATTAAATATGAGCGCTGTGACATTTGGTTTTAAGAAATGACTAATTAACATGTGTGCAGGATGTTCTCATCTTCCTGCTTTGGAGTCCTGGAGTCAGGGAAAAGCAGACAAAACATATTTCCACTCTTTCTATCATAGTTTGCAAAGCAGAAAGCCGTTCACGACAGCCAAGAACTTCTCAGGCTTTTTTATACCTGTTGGGTGCTGACACGGGGCCCCTTCCTGAGCATTTGGTGTTGTTAAATGTCATCTCATCTGCACCGGGGCCAGGATCACGTTAAAAAAAAAAGCTTTGCATCTGACCTGGCTTTTAATAATTGCACCAACAAGTTGCAGAGCGTGGTAAAGAGCAGGACAACTTCTGGTGTACAGCCACTGTTGCTGGTGATTTACCTCCACAACAAGATGCTGTAAAACTGGGCTGAGCCCTAAGATGCTCCCCATCTGCACCATCCTGGAGATGCTCTCTAGAAAAACCTGGGCTGGGTCCTGCAGGGGTGTTTGGGGTTTGGCTGCCTCGACATCATGCTTGGGAGCACTGGGCTTAACTGCACTGCTGGTGAAAACACAGAGAAAAACTCACTTTTGTTTTCAGTGGGGCTGGTTTGAGTCACTTTTGTGCAAGAGCAATGTATGTGCATTGAGTGCACTTTTTGCAGCAGAAAAAAATAATTAAAAAAAAAAAACCCACCATAATTTCTTTCCAAGGGTGCTGGGGGAGGGTGGGCACACCACACTGCCCTGTCTGAGTGCCCCAGAGAAGTTGACCAGAACAAATCTCAGCAGGAACACACAAACCTCTATTATACCTTTTAAAAAGCTCCCCATTGAATGCAACCGGGCAGATGGGAAGGGCCCTTTTATTTCCTTTTTCTTTCTCCGCCTGAGTTCATTCTCTCCCTTTGGGGGAGCCAGGTTCAAAGACATGCCAAATGCATCAAAACCTTCCCAATAAAGTCCCTTTCACCTCCCGGCAGAGCGGGGCCGGGCCAGGAGCGTGCTGGGAGCACTGGGTCCACCGGTGACTTTCAGGACTGTGTGTGGCAAATCATGTGCACAGCTCCCAAAACAATACCCTGAATCGGACATCTAATTCCCTGGAAATTAAACCCCTCAGCTGGTCAGGGAAAACAGGAGCCAAAGAGATTAGACAGTGCAGCAGTGAGGATCTTTGGGGGCTGATGGGTGGGTTCTTGTGTGTTTGGTTTTTTTTTTTTTTAGCAGAGGGGTAACAAAGTAGTGGTTTAGTATTGGTTTTGTCCCCATTTTAATTTGCACCATGCATCCCCCCTTCCCCTCCCAATAATCCCACATCCTCACTGCCATGGGGGAAAAACTACTTGTCCTGGCTCTGTGCTAATTACCCAACAGGTGAGCTTGGTCCTGGCAAGCACAGCCTCATCTTGAGCTGCTGAATTAATTTCTGTGGCCATGGGGTGAATGAAGGGGAATGCCAGGGGTGCAAACCCCCTCCCCACGGCCCCAGGCATCCCACTCAGGTCCTGGCTAGTGCCCGCAGCTCCCAGCATCTCCCAGGCACTGCACCAGCCACCGCAGCTTTTGCTCCATCCTGGGTTATTTATCCTGCTGCGAACTGGGCTGGGGCTGGAGCTGTTTGGGTGTCAGGGAGGCCAGAAACGGGGATGAGACATTCCCATTGATTTTTTGCTGCTGGTTTATTAAATTTGAGAAGGTCCAGCCATGGATGCTCTGGTGCAGTGCAGCGAGTGGCTGGATGCTGGATAAAAGCAGCGTTTCTGCTCTTTAGGAAGTGATCTTTCCCTGCAGGGCTGCTTTTAAACTGCTACAAGTCAAAACTTAGCGGGTCTAGCAGTGGCAATTTTTTTTTCCCTTAAAAAAAATAAAGCAGTTTCCTGCGTATTTTTACTGACAAAACCTGAAGCTTCCTTTATATGCTTTATTTTCCTTCTCCTCTGAAATGATCGTTAGACAAAAGCAGTTTTGCTGCTGGTTAATCAAGAGAGTGATGTGGCCCTGCATTTTAATCCTAAACCAATTAGCAGGATTTGACATCATGCCATTAGACTGCTTGAAACAAAAATCAAGGACAGCGTAATGCAGCTAGAAAAGAACAATAACCATCAGCGCTGCCCTGTCAAAGGGGAAGGAAGAAATTTGGCTGCGTGTGTAATTTCCAAGCAATCCCCCTTCCCTCAAACCTGAGCATTCAAATGAGGGAGCTAAATAATAATGAGAGGGGAAAATGTTGAATCTCTAATCACATTACCCTAAACTGCACCGGTTTTAAAAGCAAAAATCGCTATTCTTGCTCCTGAAATGACACAAATTAGTTGCATTTTTAAATCCTGAGTTCTGTTTTATGATTTCTTTAGCGGGTGTTTCGTGCTTTGCTTAGCACGCAGGTTGCATGCACGCTGGGAGCAGCGGCATCACTGATGCAAATGTACAGCGAGGGACCCTGGTGTGAACATGCCAGTATCCCTAAGAAACAACTTCCTGGGCATGTAAATGTTTGCTTTGTCCAAACCATCCAAAGGTAATTAACGAATGAAGCACCTTTTAGCAACTGTACTTTTTGCTGGCAGAAATGCATTTTATGGCTGATCCCGCAGCGGTGGTGCAGCCTGAGCCGGTGGCAGGGGCTAGAGCCAGGCTGGCACGCATTAGCCTGGCCACGGCTGCTGCCTGCAGGCAGAAATAAGCCTGGCAAAGATGTGTGGTGAGAACAAAAATGCAGGCAGGCCCTGGGGTGCGGTATTTGAAGGATGAATGCCTAAAGCACACTGGGGACTCCGCGCCTTGCTGCGCTCTCGACGCTGGCAGCGGAGAGCCGGAGCAGGAGTGAAACCCAGTGTCTCATAAAGCAGCATATGGATAGAGTGCAAATGGATGGGGTTTTATGTCCTGTGCAATATTTTCATTGATATTTATTTTGATTTAATTTGGCTAATGTGCAGGAAAAATTAAAACGCTCCGTGCTCCTCAACATCTGATGAGGAGCCGAATGCTTTTTAAAATTAGTATTCCCACATAGGCGGCGATCTTTAAGGTCTGCCCGGCAACTGTGCTGGAAAATCATGAGTCACTCCATGTAAATCACAGGATGACCCTCAGAGCAGCAGATTTTTTAAAAAAATGTTTAATTGTTTCTGTTAGCATTGCAGTTTCTAGTCTTTCTGCTTCAGCCTTTGTCCATGACTTAATTTTCCTTTCATTAAAAGTGGCGTTTCCCACACGCTCAAACAACTTCAAAGACAGGGAGTTTAAAAAAAAAATAATAAAAATAATGAAATTCATGATAAAATGGTGAAAGATGGCAATGGTCCTTAGCCCTGCTTTGAGAGAAGAGATGCTGAAGCGGAGCCAGGGAGGACAAGAGCGATGGTCACTAACTAGCATGAGGTTGGAGACCAGGGTGCAAATCTCTGCCAAAGACTTCCAGGGCAAGTGACATATATCTTCCTCTCTCGTAGCTGCCATCTGCAATACGGGATAAAAAGAGTCCATTTCCTCCATGGGCATGTGTATAAATAAATGCCTTACAACTGGTGAGGGGTGGCAGCGATGGCAGGGCCATGCACAGGCTGGAGAGGAACAAAAAGTGATTCCCCAAAGGTATTAAGGCAGATAAATCCTCTGCGTTCCTGCTGAAGCAGCACTCCCAGAGCTTAATAACTCTCCATTTTGGGGGGAATAAATTTGTGAGAGGAGGTTAGGGTAGGTAAGTTGAGCAGGGGCTAAGGGGTACCTGTGGCATCCCACCCAAACCCTCCTTCACCCCATGGGGCATCTCTCCAGGGCTGCCTCCCACTGCAAAACTGGGATTTTAATGTCCCAGTTCCCTTGCCTGTTAATAAAGGAACAAAAAGCGCATTTGCCTCCTCGAGGGTGTTGTGAGACTAAGTTGGTAAGTGTTGAAAATAAACCAAAACCGGAGGAGAAAGCTGGCATTGTTGCCTTCAGACACAGACCATGCAGACCTTGCTCAAATTTTGCTGTAACATCTCTTGAATGAAAACGTGTTCTCCCCCCCAAAAAAAAAACAAAACCATCAAACACTTTCTGACTTGAAACAGCTGCCAGGGTAGTGAAAGAAGCCACAGATTATAGATCGTCGGGGCTCTGGGGGCAGCAAAATGTTTGTCCCATGGATTTGGGCCAGATCCAATGAATCCAAAAAGTGCTCAGAGCCACTGTTTAACTCATGCTGTAGGAAAAAAAAAAAAAAAAAAAAAAAAGAGCTAAACAAACTAAAAAAGCAAAACAAGAAACAACAGCAAGAAAAACCTTTTTTTGTTAAAATAGTAATAATATTGAGACACTGGCCAGGAAAAAGGAAATTCAGAAGGTCAAAGGCTGAACTGAACCCTGATTCTTAAACTGAATTGGAAAGAAAAGGAAATAAAGTTAAATTCAATTGGTCAGACCTTGTAAACTGGGCTTGGGGCTTAAAAAAGGAAAGTGCCCTCCAAGGACAACAGCAGCACCAAACTTCTGAATCTACAGAGTTGGCAAGGGCACCTTAAGGTATCGTGCAAGAAGATAAGGTGTCATATAGAAGATTACTGCTTCCATATTTATTCTACTCTGTATCTCACCAAGATCTACAAAAGGAAAAGCCATATTTGCATTTTTAAAACTTTTAGTGATATCACAATGCACATTTTGTGATCACAACATCTGGAGGAAAATAATGATTTCTTTAATGGGAATAATTTTTTTAAAGCTGTTCTAATCTAGAGAAAATCTGAGAACACTAAAACAAAAATTTCCCTAAACCAAGACTAGGGCAAAATTATCACAAAAAGAAGCAGTGTAAGGAGTGTACCCACAGTCTGATAAAACTGAAGAATTAATTCCTGAAAATAATGAAAGAAATGGCAGCTTTAACAAAATGGTGGTTTTCTGCTGTGTTTCAGGCAAGCAAATATATCAGTTAATGTCTGCGATGGTAATAGGATGCAGAGAAAACACTGCAACTGCTTGGTGGTTTCCAGGTGCATATTATATACATAAAGACAGTTTTTTATCCTTAGTAAAAAGCAAGACTTGCCTCTCTGAGATCTTTGGTTTCACTTGTTTAATTCCTAGCCTCAGAAAACAAAACTATTTTTTCTTTTTAAATGATTTGTCCATTTTTGGTTTTCAGCTACAAAGTCAGTCTCCTTAGGCTTGCATTAATTTGATGTGCATCCATCTTAATTCAAGTTGATCCATTTCAATCTTGGCAGCATATCGATAGCAAACAGGAGTGAAATGTCATTCGGTGAACTCCACTGTACCAGCAAAACCAGGGACAAAACAGAAACCCTGGGGCTGTCTCCTGGAATTGAGGGCTGCAGCTCAGTCCTTGTATGTATATGATTTGATTTTATTTTTTATAGCCAAGCAGTTATCATCATAATTGTATTTGTGATTTCAAGGGTGCATTATCATACTAATGGATGATGACCACTCAACAGTTACAAGAAACATTAATTAAAAAAGAAGTTCTCCTGTCCTAGCAGGGAGAGTGTTCCCTAATCCCCATTATGGAAATTGGTTAAGCCAAGAGAATATTTCCTTTATAGTTTCAGCTCTTTAGGAAGCCTTTGATGTCCTAAGCCAAAGCAACTACCCATCAGGAACTGAGAGACGCACTTTGGTCCCCAATGCCAGCTTTTTACTTAAGTCTGTCATTTAATTTCCCCCCTAATATGGGGAAAAGTCTTAGCCAACATCTTCATTTTAGTTCATTAGTGAAATCATGGTAATAACACCACTTTGCACTTAGCTCTCTCCTAGGCACTCCTGTCACTGTGGTGTGCGTATATATATAGAGCCCTCCATCCAAAAATGACTGGTCAATAAAGTTTCCAAATATTAAAAAGTCGAAGCACTACAGGACTCTATTATTATTACTTAAAACTCTGTGAGGCATTAAAATTATGAGTGTGGGAAAGGTGTAAAACGTAGCTGGCTCCCTTGGTATTGCTGGGGCTGTCAGTGAGCTCTGCTGTCCATCTCTGCCCTGGACTTAGCAGTCGCTCTTCTCACTCAGTCTTGCTTTTTTTTCCTCAAATAAGAGGTCATTTTGTGCCATGCCAGAAGGTGCTCTGCACATCCACTATTATGCTGTCCTTCGCAGCTTTAATCTGCGTAGGTAAGCTGCATCCCTAAATAGTTTGAAAGGCAATAAAATAAGCACACAAAAAAATTGCCACAGCTTCTATGTTCTAGAAGGGGAAAAAATGTCCTGAAGAGCTCTCTTTATTAATATGAGATGGCAAATATTTTTTCCTGTTTATTAAATCATATGAAAGGTTAATTATGGTTAGCGACTGTGGGTAGAAAACAATTCTTGGAAGATGCTTTTGTAACAACAGGTTGGCAGTATGCAGAAGCCATCTGCTTCCTGCAAATGTTAAGGTACAATCTCAAACTTGTGAGGTTAAAAATTACAGATTGCAGAGTAGTTTGGTGGAAGGAAAATCCATGTTGTGTTGATGTAAAGTTGCTCAGTCTCCTTGACACACAGCCTGGAAGGAATGCCAAGTTCCCTAAAGGACGGTATTTGGCTGGAGAGGACCCTCGCTTGGGGTATTCTGTACTCACACTGGCTAACTACAAAGCTAATTAAGCTGTTTTTGTGCTGCGATTCATTTTTTTTAATACAGAAATTGGTTTCAAATCCTGACCTATGAAGAGGCATGGATTTTGGATATAATATTCTGCTTTCAAGTGTGGAATTCAGCTCCTTCCACAAAGGAGAATAAAACATTGCCATCATTGTCAAGGTGACGTGCTCCTGAAACTTGTTGCTTCAATCTGCAATGTGTAGACTTAGCTGTGACTGCAAATTCTTCATGGTAAGGACTATCTGTTTGAAAAGGAAGAGCGATCGTCCTCATTTTATATAGTGAGCCAGGCAGAAAGATATGAAGTGATTTGTCCAAAAGCACGCAGGGAGGTTGTGGCTGATGGAATTAAACCCAGATTTTTCAGATCACAGTGAAGTGCCTTAACCACAAAACCATTCTTTCTCTCAGTGGATCAGCTACTGTAATTCCAGCATTTGGGCTGTGTTTTCAAACATGTTTATCTTCTTCCAAGGATCAAGTTTAATTATACTGAATTTTCCACTTCCGTGGAAAACATCATCCAGTTTATCCTTCCCCTCTACAGATAACATTGCCCAACTTTACCTGCTCTCCACCAAGGAAACATAGGTTCAGCCAGCTGCAAGAGGAGGGATGGGGAACTATCACCACTGGGTCTGTCCCCTTCACTTTTCAGCCAAATAGGGGAAAACTCTTGGGTTTTTTCAGAGACACGATCTGGAGTGATGCCATGCAACCTTCAGCCCCTTTCCTCCTCTCCTAATTTACACACAACCCCTCCCTGAGCTTGTCCCCAGGAGCAGGAGCTGGCTGGCTGCTGAAAGGCTGCTGTGTAAAAGGGCTCATTTCCAAATGTTGCAGGCGACAGAGATACTGAATTGTTTACTGTGCAATAAAATGATCCAGTGCCTTGTTTCTAGTGCAATTTTGTCAAGGCTATGCATGTGTACAGGGGTCTCTCCTCCAACACTGCCTTATTTTTTAACAGATACTTTCCAGCTAAGATGACTTTTTTTTAAAGCACCCTGTAAAATGGTTTTATCGTCTCCCTTTGTGCTGGAGCTGGTGATCCACTCCATTATCGACACCTCCTGCCAAGAGTGGCGGCCTGCCATTAAAAGCCCTACGGATGGAGGAGAAAGGGGCTGACCCCTTGGGCAATGCTGCAGAACACCTTGCCATTAACTCCCAGTCATTTATCGCAGCCTTGCTCCCTGGTCCTCGCAGCATCACTGCCCTTACCAGGATCATTAGCAGCAGGACCTGCACTAACCTGCATCGTCCCCTTATGCAGCCATCACTGCTGTGGTCTCATTGCATGCACAGTCCTGAACACGGGGCTTCTGGTGGGCTGTAGTTGATGGGATGTTCTATTTCTGGGATGAAACCACTCATGGGAAAGAAGGAGCCAGCTCTATTCATCTGCCTGTCATTTTGTCAACAGGCCTTGGACCTTTCTTTCTTTTCTTCCTACTCTGATCTCTTTAAGGAAATTGAAGATCGTTATGGGTAATACCAGTAATGCTTTTATCAGGCTTCCCGGAGCACCGTGCAAGAGTTGGCTGCATGTGAGGGACTGAGGCACATAGAAATTAGGGATGAGATTTTTCAATCCTACCAAAGGGATTTGGATGCCCAGCATCCATTAAAATGAGTAACAATTCCTGTCCCGCCCTAAATGGCTGGAGCCCAAATTGCTCCATGAGATGGAAACCATCTTGGTTAATGCATGGACACTTAAGCCCTCAGCATTTGACTTCACTTATATTTTATTTCCAGCAAACTTAGTTGATCATGTCCAATGAAACCCTTGGACATCCGCCCCCGCACCCGTTACCCGCTCCCCAACAGCTCATCGGGCCGTTGCTTGCCAGCTCCGCTATCAGGGGAAGGTGATGAAGGTAGCTAATTTGTTTGCAAGTTAGTGAATGATGTAAAAGGTTCCTCGTCCATCATAATAAAGGCTCTCAAAAAAACTGAGACAAATGGTCCTTCCACTCGTTTCGCCTGTGCTATATGGGGACATTTGAAACTGAGGGAAAGTTCAGCATAGCCATATGTACAGAGGGATGCACACAAATCACAGCTGCTGCTAATTGGATCCAGAAATATAATTGGTCCCTCATGGTTGGCCGGTGTTACATATAGGGTCATTGCAGCAGTAATGTGGGGTCCACAGGGGCTTGGTCCACTCCACTTGGCAGCCCAGTGGCAGGGGGCCATGCTGGCACCATGGCCCAGGCCATGCTAGGGTGCTGCTCTGTGGAGCCAGGGGTGCAGAGCTGCCCCAAGCAGCTTGGGCTGCTTGTGCTTTCCCTGACCTGCCAAGGGGGCTAAGCTGCTCTGAGCATTGGCTGTGGCATGGCATGGGTTGCTCGCTGAGCAGAGCGGGCATCCAGGGCCCTGCTCAACTCGAGGGGGAGATGAGGACATAAAATAACGTAAAATAATATAAAATAACTCCAAGTGGTTGCTCCTATTAATGCCTCATCCAGAAAGCATCCCTACACCAAAGCATTGGGAAACACCTCTTGAATTGCCAGAAATATAGGATGTTTCCCACATCTCCTTCCTGCCCAAAGTATATTGCAACATGCTGTCTGTGCTGACTATCGGTCTTTTTAACCCTTTTTAGGACCACTATCATACCATCCATTTCCATGTGTGAGCTGAATCAGCCACTCTGGACTTGGATGCTCTCAAGCTATGTGGAGCTAGGGGGCCTGGGAAAGTGGGGAGGAAAGCCCCGAAGTTTGGTCTCAGGTCCGTTTTAGTCCTGGAGAAGGCTCTGAGTCTTCTTATGTTATGCAAATCTCCTCAGCCAATCCTAATTTTAATAAAGTTGATTAATCATTGTGCTGCAGACAAGGACAGTTATTCCCTGACTTATGCCATGGCGTTTATTGAAGCTGTATTCTTAAATGAATTACTGCAGGGATCATTAAATTTTGACTTAAATTGGACATAGTAAGCTCATTTAAAAAAATAAAAAGCTTAGCAAGTTATATATAAACTAGAGGAAAAATGAATCTCTGCAAACTGTCTCCCATCCCCTTTTCAAGCAGGAACCTAAAGGGCAGATTTGCAAAGGGGAGTTTTAGTTTGCAGGGCAAATTTTCACGAGGGCACTTGGAGGGTGCATTTGTGCAAATCCTAATAGACCTGCGGGCTCAAAATTTGATGCTTTATTCTCATTCAGCTCAACGGGTGCTGTAAAACAGAGAGAAACTGCCCTGCATAGCCACCAGTCCCCAAATTTGGGGTTGGCAGTAGAAATATTGCTCCCCTGGAGAGAGAAGGTGAAAGCTGCCACCCTGTCCCCGTGTAGTGCCAAAGGGCTTGGTGGGAAGTAGCTGTTGCTCCTTGAGCAGGTAAAGGTTGTTTCTGAGGCCAAACAGGGTGAATTGGAAAGGCTGGCTGGTATTGTGTGCCCACCGCCTTCATAGTAGCATTGGCCAGAGCCGTGCCCCGCACTGTGGGAGCTGGAGGGAGCAGAGAGCCAGAGAAGAGTCAGACAATTTTTCAATGGGATTGTGCTAAGAAGTCACAGAAAAAAAAAGCCAACAAACCACTGTTGGTTAATTGCTTTAGGGTTTGTGTATTTGTTCGCTGGGGGCTTTTAGAGGGAGGATGGAGATGTTCAAGGTGTGTCTTCTGTCTTGTAAACATTTGAAAACAGCTCAATATTTGTTGTTTTAATTTCCCTTGTATAAAACTGTTGATGTTACTCCTCAGTGCTGAGCATAATCACAGGAATGACCCCAGAGGCTCGTTGCACCGTGGGACAGGTGGAAAGGAGGTTTCCAAGCCCCTGTGCTGCTATTTGAGACCCCATCCCTGACAGCAGAGCTAGGCAGACCATAAGCCGCTCAATTTGGGGTTGCAGGGGAGCAGGTACAACACTATAGAGTCCCTTGGGGCAGGGTAACACCATGTAAAACTCTGAAGCAACATTAAATATTAATTTATTAAATAAAAGAAGACTGCACCTCTGCCTATGGATATATATTTCCAGTAAGGGGAAAAGACTATAAGCAAAAACAAGGTGATAAAATAGGGTTTTTTAAAGTAGCAATATTCAGATCTGTCTTGACATCCAACTTGTACATTCAAGTCACACTTATTCATCCCACCTTATACATCCTAGTCACACCATCCTGGGGGAAGGGGTATGCTCAGAGGGTAAAGGGATTGCAACTACATCCTAGTCACACCATCCTGGGGGAAGGGGTATGCTCAGAGGGTAAAGGGATTGCAACTACATGCACTGCATCAGCCAGCTCTCCATTTCCCATGCCTCCATGTATTTTAATTAAAAATCTTAATTATTTTTTCACTTTGTGTCAAAATTTCTTTCAGCACGACTATCAATGATGGACATATCTCTTGGGAAATGGGGCAGTTTGCTAGAGAAAGGAAAGACACTTTTTTTTAAATGACCGTTACACAGCAATCTCTAAAGGGCTGCAGTTTACTGCCCCTTTGTGCAGATTTGCTTGGTCACGGCAGGGTCAAGGTGCTGCTTGAACAGATTTCAAGGCAGCTACTAATATTAAAAAAAAAATGCAAACTGTGCTATGCTTCAGATCTTTAAAAATACATGATAAATGCAGAACAAGCCTATGCACACCCCAAAAAGAGAAGGAAAATAATATAAAATTTCCAGCCCTCTGTAAATTCTTTGTGCTTTCTGGTGGTGGGTTTAGCCGGGGGTGGGGTGGGGTGCGGGGTGCGGTTTGGGCCTTCCTCTGTAGTCCCAAAGTGCTTTTTCTCTAGATGGAACTTTCTATTGCATCGCCATCTTGTGGTTTTCTGCAAAAATTGCTGGCTCTGCAGAATGCCTGCCTCACACTGCTGGTGCTTAATTGCACGATGGCACCTATTAAAAGGTAATATCCACTGGATATGAGATACACGGGCACTTGCAATTAATATTGCATAGCTGGGCCCTAACAGTGAAGTTGTGGAGGGGGCGATGGGGAGAGTTCAATTACAATTTGTGCACTCACAGGGCTCAGGACTGCCTTTCACATTGCTGTCCACCTGTGGGCCCTCATCCATGGCCACGTTGCTCACTCTCCTGCATTACACGGACTTGGGAGTGCTGGAGATCGTTGCCTGATGGATTTTGCTTTTGCAAATGCAAAGGAGGGGGTGGGCTGGATCCTGATCCATGGGAAGGACCAGGAGCAAACTCTCCTCCAAACGATGAAAGACACCAGGGCTGTTATTTAGAGTTGCATATATGGCATGCTTAAGTCTATGCAATTCTTTTTTATAAATTTGATTGGTTTTCACATCATTTTACTTCTTTGATTAGTTTGAGTTGCACTGAAACTGTGAAGGGCAAAAACCACATAAATTATGTTTATTACATTGTTATCATGGCACTGGTACTGGTTTGGGACTGGTCGTTTACTTCAACCTACAATACTGTTTCTTTTTACACAAAGATGCAGTTTTTCTGAAGACTACAATGATGTTTAGTTCTATGGACATGCCTCACACCTACAGTTTATAAAAGTCTGTCAAAAACTGTGCTCTCTATTTCGTTTTAACGTGTCACAGCAGTGTTCATCCCAAAGTAAAAAAACCTCCAGGCCTTAAATCAGCTTGGTGAGGCCAGGCTGTCCAAGATCCCCACTGTGCAAGGAGGCAAGCAGGGCGCTGTGGTTGCAAGGAGGGATGGTTGTGAGGTTGCAAGCACAGGGCTGTGACTGCAAGGAGGAATTGTTGCAGGATTACGAGCACAGGGCTGTGATTGCAAGGGAGGATCATTGTGAGGTAGTGAGCATGGGGTTGTGACTGAAAGGAGGGATGGTTGCAAGATTGCGAACACAGGGCTGTGATTGCAAGGAGGGATGGTTGCAAGGCTTCGAGCCCAGACCTCCTCATCTGCCCTGAGTGCTATCTGTATCCCAGCAACTGGCCCTTCTGCCCCGAGGCCAGGCTCCCTGCGGGCTGTGTGAGCTGCCGGAGACCAGAGGGACCCACAACAGCCCCACTCTTGCAGTTGCAGTGCCTTTTCTGGCTGGGGAAGCAGTGTGCACAGGGTAAAGCACTCCATCCCACTACAGAGGATGAGCTGCAGAAATGATCATCGGGCGGAATATCTCAACTCCAACCGCGCCAGCAACAGCTTTCCAGTCCAGCCCACTCTGTTGCTCTGGTCAAAATTTCCCCACCATGGTTTCATCCTGCTGGAAACAGAGCAAGTCTTTGCAGGAGGCTGCATGTGTGCCCCTGGTTTTCCTCAGCAAGGCAAGGAGAGTGGGAATGTTGAAACTCAGCCGGCAGTTGGGAAATTGCCCCCCTCTAATACAAGCCAGACCCATGGAAACCCTCCAGGTCTCAAAAGCCCTCATCGGCCCAATCAGGACTTTGATGACGAAAAGCAGAATAAAGGCGAACAGGAAGAAGGCAAGTTTAAACAAGCCCAAACAAGAAACAGCAGATTTTGAGAAAACAAACTGAGCAGCTACAGGCAGCCCCAGCTGTTTGAGCTGCCCCCGGAAAAGCCAAGAAACCACAGAAAATGCCATGTCGTGGTGAATGGCATGGTGGTCCCCAGGTCTCTCTGTAGCCATATGCATACGACCAAGAACCCTATGGACGAGGCAGGGCAAGACATAAATCAGTGAGCAATTTTGCTGGTGAAGAGTCCTAGTGAAGCCAATGTTTTGCTCAGCTTTGGGGCTTTCTGATGACAGCTGTCCAATTTTCCTGGGAAAAATCCCCCTGAAGACATTGGTTGGTGGCCTCCCATTTCACATATCCAGAGCACATAGGCTCTCCTGCCCTATCCCCATCCCTGCTGGGTGTCCTCCACACTCCCTGTTTACAGCCACTTGGAGCAAAACACAAGGTCCTGTCCCCCCTTGTCTCTTCTCACCCTGCTAAGCCTCAAACAGGGCTTTCCTTTGCTCCCAGCGTGGTGCCATGGGCTTCACACTGCTTTCCCCCAGCCCAAGGAACGTCAGGAACACAGGACTGCAGAGATCATTTGGGAAGGCTAATGAGTGGGACATTGCTGTCACATTTGGACCTATTCTTACGGCAGAGCAAAGGCTATTTCGGTAATGGCAGGGATCTGTGGGTGCAGGAAGGACAACCTACAGCGGAACCTGGAGAGGAAGGAGTAGTGTTTGGCACATTGCACCTTTGGAGGTAGCTGATCTATATTATTATTAGGCATTTTAAAGCATTTGCAAGAGGCAATTCCCAGCTTATGTTTCACTCCACCATGGAGCAAATTTAGAAACAAATTAGAAATTTGTTAATTTGAATCTTGCTGAAATGAATGGCTTCCTTTATACCAGTTGCCTCTCAGAAATGTTGAGATTTAATTAATCCCTTGCTGGAAATAATGTACAGTATTACCCTAATCTCTAATGCAGGATATCATTGCTAATACTCAGCATAAAGAACAAGGCTTGTTCAACATACAGCTGGAAACATGACCATGTCCCCATGAGTCTGGTGCGAGCAACTCTGCTGTCTGCTGACCAGCCTCAGCATGCTCGCTACTTGGGTAGATGAAATATTTACTGCTGGTTGTATTGGGACTGGGATTTTTTGTGCTGGAGCTTTGTTACAAGCAAAGAGAGTTGTACAGCAGTGTGAGTCCCAGCTTTCCCGTTCTCCGTTTTGGTCCTGGCTGTGGAGCCAGTCCAACTTGGTACCACAGTACCCATTGAAGGGGAGCAAAGCCATCCAAGGAGGACAAGTCTCTCCAGGCATTGATTCAAAATGGGTTCATGTGGTCTTCCTTTAATTTAGTCTTGCCAGAAAACCTGCAAAGAAGACTTCAGGTGCCGGCTCCCACCTCCCAGCACCTCCCTGAGAGGTGGGTGCCCATGTCAAGCTGACAGAGCTGCTTGGAGGGGAATGAGGCAGCTCTCGCTCAGGAATGTTTGAGCAGGATGGCCAGCACGTGTATTCTCAGCCAGCTTTGCACTGTAAGAGGATCGTCTCTTTTTTTAGAGCAATCAACGGAGGTTCAGGAGCCTGTGTCTCTTGGGTTGTTTTGGTAGCATTGAGTATTCCTGACATAGCCCATCCCCAGCATCCCCTGAGCTCCGGCTGCCAGCTCTTCCCTCGGCTCTTGCACACACACGGGTGCCTGCTTGCCAAGCTCTGCCCTGGCCCCATCTGCTCTGCTCTTCATCTGCATCTCCTGGAAGCCACTCTTCTTCCTCACCCTTTGCCCTAGGCTTTATATAAAGAGCTAATCCCAAAGCTAGTGGAGTCAAAGAAAGGACTGCCATTAACTTCAGGAGACTGTAAGGACCTTAGCTGTTCACTTCAGGGTGGATTTTTAATAGACGATTATATAACCAGAGGAGAACAGCACAGGCTCGTCATTGGGACATTTCAAATTTTGTAAGTGAGCCTGCATGTGATTTCTTTCCCCCAGGAGGATGCAAAATATGAGGGGTTGGGGCAGGTTGATGCTCACCGGTGTCCTTTGATGGGGCTTATCTTCATTTGCATTTTTGTAGGTGAGATGTGAAACGCTGGTTGGGTTTTGAATGAAAACTGCAGCAGTTTCAGTGCAGAATATTGAGACATGTGCTCTGGGTCGTCATGCACAGAATCCAACTGGAGAGGATCAAAGGAAAAGGGTCTATTTTTGGTTTTACATATACTAATTACTCTGAACAAATGAGCAATGCATCTGAGAAATAATCTTTTTTCAGGTTTCCATCTGGTAAAAGTCTTGTAGGTGCCGTAACTTCAGAATAATTTCAAGCCTGTACTTTCCACTGAAGACTCTGAAGCTGGAGTCGACCAGAGAGTGGAAGAATGCAGATTTGCTTTTGTATTACCTATGTCCATTCAGAAAACTACTAAAGCAGCACGTCTCAGGGCTGTGAACACCTACACCTGGTAATGCTGGATGCAGTGAGTTTTATAGTTGATGCAGAGAGTTTTATAGTTGATGCAGAATCCCCTTTGCATAGCTTTCATAAGGAAAAATGTTTCAGAGTATCAGTCCTCTGTTCCTCATTTATCTTCTAGCTCTATTGGTAGGTGACCTTCCTCTGAAACCTCAGCTCATGTCGGAAGAAGGTTTGTCCTGGCATGTTGAGGACAGACATGTATTTCCATGCAGTAACACCAAAGCTGGGTCCTACACCAGGGCTTTCTGCTATGCCTTCCCCAGGAGTATATGGACGATACACCAGGGAGGTGTAGAGACATCACATCTCTGTCAGAGTTTTCCTGGGGTAGTCCCGATGACTGACTGCAGCTCAGAGAGGCTGTTTTCCAAGCACTGTCTCTGTAGGTGGTGGAGGGAGGCGGGTGTCCTCAGTGCATGCTTGGATCTCAACCTTTCCTGTCCTGATGGATGTTTTGCCATTGCAGTGCATCACAACATCATCGTCCTTGTAGGTGAGTCACGACCGACTGAACATCAGACTAGGGGGATCTTTCCTCCTGTTAGCCATGTCCTGCTGCCCAGGCAGCACTGCATTATGCATGGGAGCAACTCCAGTACAGGCAAGCCAGGGCTCAGGCCAGAGACCTCCACAGAGCCTCTGAAACATTGAGATTGTGCATCCTGGGACTCAGTGGCTTCCTCTCTGCAGCTCTTCCCAATGTAAGGTGAACTGGTGTTACCTACACTGCACTTTTCTAGGTCTTTGTCTTCTAAAGACCTGGTAAAGACCTTGAAGGCAATTTGAAGGGCTGTAGGGAGGGAACTGAAAACAGAAGGGCTGACCTTGGCTTCTCAGAAAGAAGTCAAATATTCCTCAGGGCTTTGCTTAGTTTTGAGAGGTACAAAGTCACACACCCAGGGCACGGGCTGACCACATCACCACACATACCATCTTTGCAACCCTCTGTGCCACTGCAGACAATATGTCAAGTAAAGTGGATAAGGCAGATACCCTTTCTTTTGCAGAATATATATGAAATCTATATTTGTATGCAAAAGAAATAAAGAATGAAAGACAACTGAAAGAACAAAAGAAGGAATGAAAGAATGAATGAACAAATGAAAAAAAGAAGGAAAGAAAAAAAGATTAAAGAGGCCCAGCTCAAAGAGATGTTTCCTTTTTATAGCCTGTGAAGTTATACCAAGGTGAGAGTTCCCTTTGCCTCTAAATCCTGTTCTGCAGTGGTGATAAAATGGCACAGTGGGGAATGGAGGCCGTTGTGGAGATGTGGGGAAGCATGAAGGAGTCAGAATTACACGTTGGATTTACTATTATCTGAGCCGTACATGAAGGGTAGATACTTGCTATATTATATCCAAGGAGTGCAACAGTACTTAAAGACTAAAAACCTCCACCACTTCTCAATGATAGATGAATTAGCACAGAGTTGCAGGCCAGTTCATTGGGAGGCCTGTGTGATTCTGGGGTGAATTTCTCAGCTTTCTGTGAAACTGAGGTTTCACATTGTGAGCGAGTTCCACCCACTGAATCGTAGTGTCATGGACCTGTGGAAAGGAGTGGGAGCAGAATGGGAGACTTCAGAGCTATTGTTTTTTAGACTCTGGTTATTGCAGAGTATTCTGTGCATCATTCTGAATTTGGGCTCATTTTTGTATGAAAGCAATTGGCTGGCAAGATTGCAGTAAGTATTCCTAGTAAAGCTGTGATGGGAAAAAAAAAAAAAAGATTCCTTTTTTTCTTGGAAAAGTTTGACTTTATAACCCAAAATTTGAAAATTTTAACTGAAAACTGTGGGAGCCTTCCCTGATATGGCTTCTTGTTTTCCAGCAAAAATAAAATAGCATAGGTGGAAATGGAAAGTTTCTGTTCTCATTTAGAAGGAAAGTCTCCCACCAGTTCAGATAGCTGGTAGTCTCCAGCCTGGCCTGTCTGCTGGCCTCTGGCTTCCCTGTTGCTCATGGATCAGTGTTTGCTGGGAGGCAGTGGGAGCTTTGCAGACCTGAGAAATGGTCTGTGCTTGGCCACAGCTGCTTCTGAGCACAAAGTCACTGGAGTATTTGAAGTCACTTTGCCACAGGTTTCCAGCCTAGGCACTGCTGGAGATGAGACACCCATGGCTACTGAAAAACATGAGCCATGTACAGAGTGGGGATGGTAAAGGGGTCCCATGAGGTGGCCTCCCACCTCCTGTCGGTGCCATGACCACCCATGTGTGGTGTCACCATGGGCAAGGCACCTCCAGTGACCTTCAGAGAAAGAATTACATTTGCAGGGGATAAACTGTTCCCCACATATCCCATCTCTGGCTAAAGCCTAGCCTGTTGAATTAAACCCATTTTGTTAAGGGTTTTAAATGCTGATTGCCCATATGCAGAATTATGTCTTTAAAGATTAAAAAATCCAATATAAACAAAATAAATCCAGGGAGCTGAATGCATGAATCATTATTTTAGTACATATTGTCCATTCTAATCTGCAGTCCAATTGTGAAGTCATTCAAATGCTGCTTCTCAGTAATTAGCAGGAATCTAACTTGGAGCCAATTTCTGATTAAATGTGCTTAAAATCAATAAAACATCATGAGTGATTAGAGTCACGTGTGATTAGCCCTGTCGAACAAAGCAGAATAAGTTATGGCCTCACTTTAACTTGTCAAAAAACAGAACTGGGGGTGGAAATGAGGAGGAACATCTGATATTTCAAGGGTTTTTCCAGTTCTCTGTCTTTATCTTCGCTCCTTTGGAAAACTGAAAGAATCGGTTTGTTGTTTGAAAATTACAGGCTGAAGGGGAAAGTTTGGGGCGGCTTTGGCTTCTCTCTTGGGTTTGTTTAAGGATATGCTGCGAATGTGGGAATGGCATTTTTTTAATCCTGCCTCTCACCTACGGGAGGGTTACCTGCTTCTCCTGGTGTCACCTTTTCTCCAGCTCAGTCCTGATTATTTGCAGCAGGAATGGCACAGACCTGTAAGATTTTTTTTTCTGGAAAAGACACAAAGATCTCCCTCCCTGTGAAAAAGAGTGATGCAGTGTCATATCCCCTATCAGTAATAGAAATAAAAAGCAGCAGCAACTCAAAACCAGGTGTTGACTGAAAAGCATTAGAGGATAAAGCCGGTAGTTAGACAGTTTCTCTCCATCACTCTGCCGTGCCTCAGGGCCACTCACAACACTCCTGCCCCAGGGTCCCCTGGACACACATCACCAACCCCTCCATCTGTTTGGGGCCCAGCACAAGGTGATGCTGATGGAAAGTTGCTCCTTGAGCAAGTGGCTTTTGGTAGCGTCACCCTGCCACTGCAGCTCAGGACCGGGGGGTGGAGGTGTGCCAGTACCCGGCTGGGTGTATGCTGGCACAGGGGAGGGAGACGGCTGCGATCTCACATTGGGCGCGTGGGGGCTGCGTGGGGTGGGAGAGATTCTCCAGAGCTCAGCGCTTGGCAGGGCTCACCGGCAAAGCTTCCCTTGACGTCAGGAGATGGAATAACAACACTCATTTATAGCTACAGCTTCTTCACTTACAGCTGTGTGACCACATCCCTGCCGGTTGGACACTCAGAGGAAAATCCAGCTGTATTGCTTGGTGCTGCCTCCAGAGCCGGCCCTAACAGTGAGGCTGTTGTGCCTGCTTTCTTCCTCTCTCAGTAACCAGAGCAAAAACCCCACATCCACAATGTGCACATGGTGGTGGGTGAAGAGGGGAGGTTTGGGAAGCATTGTTCCAAGTGTATTTCTGCTGGCAGACTGTGTTTAATTGTATTGTTTTGTGGCCTATTCAAGAGGACATTGTTTATTTCAAGAGTACATCCGCATGCTCATTTCCTGCTCTCGGCAAGGCTCTGGCCTTCCACCCAGTGAAGCTCAGGAATTTTTGGCAAAATCCGATTTTTTTTTTTCCTTGTGTGTGTAATTCTGAAATGTTCCCTCCTGCAGACAGAAGTTGTACGTGGAGTTGCTTGGGACTGCTCATTCCCATGAGACTTCTCATTTGCCTGTCCCCTGGGATAAGAGCTTGTTACTCCATGTCACGCCTGGGAGATGCAATGAGCTACTTGGGCAAAGGACACAGAGGCACAGGGAGCCTTCTGTTAAGAGGAGCCCTGCTATAGGCAACCCCACCATCTCCAAGCACCACACTGAGCTTTGGGTTGGTGTTTCATCCAGATGAAAAAGTCTTGCAAGCCTCCAGCTGAAATGAAAAGACAAAGAAAGTTTATTAAATAGTGTTCCTGAGTCAGAATTAGCAGTCCAGAGTCAGTGAGGGCAGGTTGTACATGCATGCCATTGGTGGGTCAGCGCTGCCAACATGGGAACGTTACTTATCAAAAGGTAGTGCACACCAATGAGGACAACACACCTGATGCACCCTATATAAATGTTCTCTCTTTATAGGTTTTCTTACTGCTGTTCTTGCAAGCTGCTAGTCTTTAATGGCAAAAATAGTGCAGAAACAGAGGAGCACATCATCAGCAGATGTCCATGGTGGTAGCTGGGTTGCCCCCAGATTACACCAGCTGAGCCCCAGGGTCTGCTGTGCTCCGAGAGATAAATCACCCTGCACTGACCTCCTGGATTCAACGGCAACATGGGACCATCTGTGCTCATCCTCAGTGCCACAGCACATGTGGGGAGATCTGCTGCTTGAGGTGGTCGGAGTCAGGACCATCCAACTCAGGGTGCTGTTCGGTGCTCTGCACCTCTGGAAATAAAACTCAAAGCTGAATGTGGATATTACATAAATCAGCTAATTATTCCTCTCCCTGCACGCCCCGTGCATAGTTTGGTGTCTGAGTTGGGGTTTTTTGCTTTTCTCCAAAGCAGCTGGAGATGGGATGTTGAACATGGTGTGTTATTGCTCCTAATGGTATTAAAGAAAAACATCTCAAGTGCTGCTTGGCATGTTTTGATTATATGTGAGGGTAAAATGAGTGCCAGATTTGGACTGAGGAAGGCTTTTTCCTGCAGATCAGATTAGCAGGAGCTGTTGGGGGAGCAAAGCGGGAAAGCAAGGCATTGGGGGGTGAGGGGGAGGGTGGCACTGGATATAATCTCTCTCTTAGAATTAATTCGGCATTTTCACTGAACAAATCCCTGCTACAGAAGACCAGAGCCCTTGGTGGTTCCTTTTCTCTCTTCCTTTGCTGTTACTATTTGTGGCTTTATTTATTTGTACTAAAAGCCTTAAGCTCATTATGGCATTTTTGCAAAGTGTTTTTGTGGCTTGTGTTGAGTGAGTGTGTGCAGAAAGTTTTTCTCTGGACCCTTTTGGATTAATGTTTGTCATATGATTGCCTGTGCTTTCATGACCTCTGTGGCTGAAGTGAGCCCTGTGGGTTTTTTTATGTATGTGCGATTTAGCTTTTAATTAAGGCCTTGTTAGCCAGGGAGTTGCAGCTCGGTTGGCTTGCATGCCCCAAGGTTCTCCTGGCTTGATACTGGAGTAAGGTAGCCCATATTTGGAAATATTCAGCTCGTTTCTCTTGTTTCAGTTAGCCAAGCTGTTTGAATTAATCTTCAGTCTTCTTTTCCAATGTTTACTGAAGAACAGCAGTTTTTTTTTAACACTCCCTTTTATCACACAGTGTGATCAGCCGAGCTCAGACAATGCGTATTCATGCTGGGGTCTGTTGCTCATTTAGCAGTCTACAAACTACTAACGAAGTGCAGATGCATTGAGGAAGATCCTCCCTCAATGTATGAATCCTGGACAGGGATGCATTGAGGAACTGTGTCATGCAATTTGTGGCAGCCAGTGGCAGGCGTTGTGGGCCAGAGTAGTTGCACTGGCTGTTAGAGGGACTACTCATTTCTGAGAGGTTTTATATACTTGGGTCACCCTCGTAGCTTACCATGTCAGTAAAATTAATTCAGCTGGGTTTTACTTTTAATTATCTTCCTATTTTCTCCTTTTCTGTGCTAGCATGGTTCATCAGGTCCCTGTGTTTGGCCCTTAGAATACATATTATACATGGGCATAAGGTCTGCCTTTTTGCAGGAAAGCGAGTGGTTTCTGTTGTCGTGGTTTTTGGGTGCTCAGGGTGTATCATGTGCACAGGATTGATTTTCAGAGCTGACTTCCTTTTCACACACAATCTCTCTCAGCTGCCTTTAGGATACTCAAAGATTTTGGGAGCTTTGACAGACACCTGGCTGCAGATTAATAACAGACAAGCAGAGCAGATAGGTACCAGACCTTCATCCTGCCCCTCCGGATAGACCTGGCTCCCCACTTCCTCCTGCCCCTTCCCAAAGCAGGCAGCAAGTTCCCAAGATGACACCATGCTCAGCTGTCTTACTAAAGTAACTTAAAGATTACTATTGCAAACAGGTTTTCACGCATCTGTTTTGGAGATGTTTAGCATAAGGGGAACTCAAGTTGAAGTTTATGGCAGTGGTTTTGGATGTAATTCTGGATAATCATATGCCATCTCTATGAGTAATTAATAGAGGTGGCTCAAACATCAGAATTTCAGTTCCCAGCCAAATTTGGAGAACCAGAAGGTCTTGAGATGTTTTTGATAAAATACTTTCATTGATAAAATGCACATTTCTAAAATCAGGATCCAGATCTGAGCTCAGATTTGGTACATTTTAAAAGTTCCTTGTACATTTAGTGTGCTCCAGCATCTCCATCCTGGTCCAGTTTGAACGGCTTAGTGTTTCATTCTTAGAGAGCACTTCTTACCACCGCCTTTGTTTTAAAGCTATTGATTTCTGCTTCCCATTTTTCCAAGCTCAGTGGTGAGGTGTCGAGCCAAGTGTTACGCTAATCTAATAACCTTTAGAAATCGTTCTGGGGTGTTTAACATTCATACGGTGGCCAAACTCCGAGTTCAGTCAGTCGTAATCATCACACTGGAGCATGGTCAAGATGCGAAGTTTGGCCTGGACCCTGTGGCCATCTGGCCGCAGGGAAACCAGCTGCCTCCCGAGCTAAAAAAGCCCTTCATTCATCATGATAAATCCCCTTTTCTACCAACAAACTTTCATTCTGCAGCTTACCTCCCTGTGTGTAAATGACCATACTCTTCAAATAGGATCTTTGATGGTTGTTTAGGTTTCATGTGGCCTCTTGGAGAAAACTCACACCAGACACCCTGGCAATAATGGTGGGTAGATTTGCCAGACCTTGCAGAAATCTACCACTAGGCACATGCACCTTGGTGGCTTCACCTGGGAAGGCAGGTGTCTGTAGATCATTTGAGCTAAGGGGTATAGAAAGGCACCTGTGAAGGGGGCAGGATCCTCCCAAAGGAAAGGCCCATTCAGAATATTTTTAAAACTCATTTCAGTGATACAGGATAGGAGTCATCTTTCCTGGCACTGAGTTCTCTGTTGGTTGCTAATTGAGTGAAAGAGATGCTTGCTGTACAGGATTTACCTCTCACTAAGTTCAGATGCCTCAAGTAGGTCAGATAAATCATGCTTTAGTCATTCATTTCTCTCCATTGCTGCTAAAGGAAATCTAGACCACTAGCTCCAATGTAGACCTCAACCCTGGAGACATCTAACGTCCATGGAGACGTGAATCTCAGCTGGGTTGTCTCTGCCTCTAAGCTTGAATATGAGAAAAGGGAAGCCAGGCTGAAGGCAAAGGCAGCAGTTAGAGACATAAAACAGATGCAAAATGTCAAGAAAGATAAAAGCTATGAGATGGCCCATAGTCCTGGGAAGCTAAGGCCACCTATCTAAAAATTAAGTACCAAAACAAGAGAGCAGCAGAGAAAAAGGCAAGGTTGGACCACTGCAGGAAGATGAAAATTTCCTTTCAACACTGAAAGTAACAGTTTCTAAAATCCACCTTCTCTGTCCCTCCCGAAATGTAAATGCTAGTAGTTACCCCTGTGAAAATCTGGAGCAGTTCTGTGGTAGTAAGTAGCAGATTCTTGGCTACTGGAGCCTCAATGTGGCAGATGGGTTTTTTGGAAAATGACACTTGCGGAACCCAGCTGGTAACCACAGCTGAGATCTCCCTATCAGAGATCTTAGAAGTCAATGGCTGTATCTGCTTTGATTTCACTGGAAACAGCGGCAGGGCTGCTGGAAATTACACACAGGTGTTACGTGGAGAGGTCAGACCTGGCCAGCAGTTCCCAGGACAGTAACTGACCCACTTCAGGTAATTCCCTGTTTGCCACAAGAAATGTCTGCATTAACTGTGATATTGCTGGAAGTCTTGGCAAATAATTTTGCCTTTTTAGGTGATCTATTAAAAAATTTCTTCCCCTGGGTTTGGATGATATTTAGGTCTTTTTTGGCTGAGGGTTGGGCACCTCTTTCTGTCGCTGCCCAAGGCACCTTGCTTTGGAAAGGCCGATCAGCCGCCAGCCTGCCACTACACCAAGCCAGAAACAGGCATTTTTCCACCCCCCAGCAGGAATGGTTGGCATTTAGAAACAGTTTCCTTCTGAATCACATGAGAAACTTGGAATATTAAAAGATTTTATTGAATAAAAGGATAGTAGAGTGTTTTATCTCACATGTGACAAAATGAAAATCAGTCAATTTCCCTCAAAAAGTAAACAACACAGCATATGGGGAACTCTGTTAGTGCTGTTGTTGTTGTTGAAATCTTCATGCTCCCAGGAAATTTTGAAGAAGTGTTATTTTTAGATGGAGGGGGGGAAGTGTGTGGCATGTTTGACCAGTTGCACTTGCTTCCAACTCAGAAACATCAGCTGGGTTTTGACTTTATCTCTGCTGAGGGCTGGATGTTGTTTCCCTAGCACAAATGACTTAGGGTTTTTTTGTTGGTTGGTTGTTTTTTTTTTTTTGCACTAGATCTCCCTATACCCAATAATGAATGAAGGGACCTCCAAGTGTTTTCAGTGTCACCTGCAAACTGTTCTTTTTATTTTAACCTTCCCTGAGATCAAGTAAATACAGCTTGTTTTTTACCATCTGATCTGAGTGCTATTTAACCCTCCTTTTCCAATAGTTTCTGTGTCCTCAAACTTTGTCTCTAAAACTTACTTTTTGTGCCCATGCCATATGCACACCCACCTGGATGTGTTATGTGCTATGTTATGTTTTATGCTGTGTTAAGTGCTATGCACACACACCTAACCATGATGTGTTATAAGTAGAGATAGCTGTGGATTTTCCATCCTGTCATTTTCCAACAGAAAAAGTAGATTCAAAAACATCAAATTTTGCTGTTGAAAAATAGAAGTCCTTTCCCCCCTGTATGTACAGCCCCCAAATAAAGCCATTATTGGGAAGATTGAAATGAAGTATTTCATTTTGGGACAGACTGATTGTAATTACAGTATATATAATGTTTCAGATAAATGTTTTATTTTTCATCATTTCAAACAACTGTTGAACTGCTTTTGCCAATTGGTGAAGCCAGGGAACGTGAGAGCCATAATTCAGTCCTGTACCTTCTCATGGGAGATGACCTCTCCCTTCACATGATGTATGGTGGTTGTCCACCATTACGAGTGACAGGAGATGGTATTTGGCTGAGGCCATGGACATACAGAAAAGGGGAAAGTCCTGACTTTGAGACTGGGATTTAATGTCTTACACCATTGCTCCCAGAGAAAGGGGCAGTGCTGGGCTGCTCGTGGAGGTATGTTTGGGTCCACGAGATGCTTCCTGTCGTCTGCAGGGAGCACTGGAGAAGCTCTTCAGTTTGCCAAACTTGCTTTTGTGAGTGTTTTTATGGAGGGGAGTGGTTGCAAGGGCCTTCCTATTGCTGTTTCTGCTTTAGGAAAGACCGAAGAACGACTCTGTAGTGACTTTGGTGCCGATCAGGCAGGGTCAGTGGATGGGATGGAGTCAAGCAGGCGATGAAGAAGTTCGTTGGTATGTGGCTGGTCTCATTTTACGTTGATCTCTACAAACAAGAGAGGCATTTATTTGTCCTTTTAAAAAAATAACCCATCTTAGTCTTTTATCTGACTTCATAGTCCTCCAGACCAGCTAGTGGGCAGCTAACCTGTGCCAGCCAAGATGTGGACGTTGAAGCTCATGCCCTGCATAAAGGTTTTGTTTGGATCTGGTTAGACCAGTTTTATGTAGCTGGGTGTACACATGGCGCCTAAAACCATGGGATCTGAGCTCTCTTCTGGGATTGTGTGTCTCTCCTTGTTTGCTACATCTTGTTTTTTTTGGCAAATCAGAGTGCATGCTAAGTATGTGCTAATACACAGGCTGAATGACAATACGCTATCAGAGATTATTTCACCTCTTATGGGATTTAGACACTGTATGCTAACCAAGGCAAGAGTTATTTAGGTTATTTAATTTTCACAAAGGAAATTAGTTGACTGGTTTGGGGGAGGAGGGTGTTTGTTTTGTTGGGCTTTTCCTAGAAATAATTTTCTTTTTGCATCTAGGCATGCTGGAAAAGGAAAACTATCTATTCCATAACTATAGCCTTAGCTATGATCTAGTTATGTCCTCTGAAAATTGCCTCAGCTTTCAGAAATGTCTGTTGTAGAGAAAACATACCATTACAGCTGCTCTGCAATATTTAAAGGGCAGAAGCACCTAAGCTATTGCTCCCGACTTCTGTTTCCAATGAATGAGAAACATGTTACAGACAGAATATTGCTGATCACCAAACACAGTGCAGAATTGTTGCTTGTTTCCTATTCTCTAACAGGGATGCACCAAAAATAGAAACAGCTGCATCTTTCAGTTGGGTGAAATTTGAATAATGTTGCTGTGCTTGAAATAAAATGGGAAAGCTGTGTGGAGTGAGGGGTTTGATCTGGTAGGTGCAAATGAGACCAAATTTCAGAATTCTGTGGCAGATATAATTCTAGATTTTCCGTGACCCATAACTCAAGAACATTTGAATCTGTGGTTCTAGTTTCTTCTTATAAAGACAGCAACATTGACACAAAGGTCTACAGTAGACTGCTCAGGGAGTGGTCTCACTAGAAGGTGTTGGTGATGGACAGATGTAGCAGACCAGTGATTGCCAAATGATCTCAATAAGATTTTAGACCAAGAAAGTAAGAGATCTGCTTTTCTTCCTTAACTCTGTTCGTTTGAATGATTTTACAGGTTCTAACAGAATTTACTGAGATTGGTAGAATTTTTCCAAGAGTTAAAGTTTTAAAGTGCCAGCCATTCAAGAACACCTGCAGGCTGTAATTCAGAGGGATTATACATCTTTCTTATATAGGAATATTCAGGAAAGTAGCCCCAAAATCCAGGACCCTCCATCGTGCTGTCTCCCGTTGTCCTTGCCTATAAGACTGAACCTGCAGGTGTTACTTAGCATGGGTGTCGGAGTAGCTGCAGGTCTTGGGCATGCAGCAAAGCTGTTATTTAGTAGACAAATACTTCTGAAACAGTCAAACTGAAATAAATTTCTGTACATGAAATGGATAAGCTAAGTGGTTTAGGTCTTGCAGTACCTAAGTATCTTCAAAGACCCAGGTCCTGATGTAGGACAGGTTGCCGTGATCACCCAACGTGGGGCCATTACACCAGTGCTCGTTGCTGTGCTCCATAGGAGACAACAGTGTGAACGGAAAACAGAGTAGCAGTCCTATTGCAGTGCTGTGTCAGGGTGACTTTGTTCCTCCAGGTCTATCTAGGACTGTCTGAAAGGCTTTGGAAGATCCTTCTTACTTGGTTTGTTGTCAATTCATGGGATCACACCTCTGTTTCTCCCATCTTCCTGTTCCTCTCGGTCTCTGTGGTTCCCCAAGGCCTCCCAAAGGCTGGCCCTCTGCGACATTTACATCTTTCACATACTTGGGCTCATTTGTCACGTCCCCTGGTTTACTCATTGCATGGTGATGCATATTTACTAATTCTAACATTTCCTCGTTAGTCATTCCCTCCAGGCCCATTAATCACTATAAATTCCCAAACGAGAGGCTGCAGTACATCGTTCCTTCCAACAGACAGCTGACACGTAGTAATTAGGCAGCTGAACATAAAAATAATGAGGCTGAGGCTCCCGCAGATCTCCTTCCCCCTCTCGGCACCTCGGGGGCAGCCTCTCTGCAGCATGTGCAGCCCCGCATGCTGCCGCTCGCACCGTGGCTGCACAAGCTGCTCCCCGAATGTACCTGTTTCCTTCTCTTTACCCAAAAAACCTGCTGTCAGATCCATTGAAGAGGTACCCAAGCATTTAACTTCATGACTTCTGGTGGTATTTTTCCGTGCATCACATCAACCTAGACACTGAATTATTTAATCGCTCTGCCTCCCCTGTTTCCCTGTCATGCGGAGACTGGTCCAGCTCCCATTGTTCATCTCTACCTGCTGCTCCAGAAAATCCTTGTGCCAAGCTGCCCTGCCAGTTTGCCTCAGACTCTCTTAACTCAGAGCACACTCTTGGAAATAATGCATCTTTTCACAATGGCTTTACACCCTGAAAAGATAGCATTATTCATCCATTGGTTTGACTGCCATGTGCAATGCAGAAATGGTCTGAGAGGCCAAAAGGCTCTTTGTGTCCAGCCTGAATTTCCTATTTTCTTGTATTCTCCCTCCTCTGCACAGTTAGTGAGCAGTTCTGCAGTCTTTTTCTTTTTTTTTTTTTTTTTGGCCAGAACGCTTTGTGGTGATCACTTTTGTTTGCTACAGAAATATGCTGGAAATGGAGTGCCCATGGAGAGGAACACAGCACCACCCACTCCAAATTACACTGTCGTGTCCAGCATCACTGGCCAAACTGGAGTTAATGGGAGGTAAGAAGAAAATTCCCCTGTAGCTCTTTTTTCTCCTGCTCCCTTCTGAAGCAATGTGTCTTGGCTGCATTTGGCTTAAATAGACCCTTGATCTGTTTTGTTTATGGTAATTTCTTTATTCCTGTGAGAGAGAGAGGGAAGGCAGCACCGAACTGATATTGTTCTGGGACTGCAGATGGGCAGATGGTTTGAAAAAATGATTGCAAGATTTCACTTGCACTCTGGGCCTGTCTTTCACATTTGGGTGCAAAGACCAAGTTTTGTCTTCTGTCACAGGGAGCCTAATTTAGATTGCCTAAAACTTGAAATCAGTCTGAAGACAAATCCCCAAGGTCAACGACTCCACAGATTTGGAGGTTAAGGAATTGAGGTTAAGAACTGACAAACAAGGATGTCAAGGCAAGATTATGGAAATGAGGATCTGTAGCAAATTCTCTCTTGTTTCGCCCTTGTAACCTCCTAATGACATTAACACCCGTCTTTGACAGTCCCTCCTCAAAGGGGAACTTACTTGAGCACTAAAGACGCTTTTATGAATCCCAGAAACACGCACAGGAAAACATGTGGGCAAATCTGCTAAGACCCAGATATGGGACACAGTCCTTAAAAGCCCTGCACTGACTTAAAAAAATGACCTGAAATAAGGAAGAGAGCAAAACACAATTGGCAGGTGTGTCCCTGCCACCGTACCCCCATCCTGGTCCCTGTGCTGAAAGCAAACATTCTTTTTTACCCCCGTGCTACTGAATGTGCTCAGTTAAAAATTCAATCTTTGCGTCTCCCCAGTGAGCTGGAGCACTTCTACTGTCCCTTCTCGCAGCTGCAAAGCTGAGATTCAGAGGGATTAAAGCCAAGATCATAAACCTATTAACACTGCCTGCCCAGCTCAAACCACCCATCTCCTGAGTCCTCAGAGTAAGTTAGCACTTTGTGTAATGCATTTTTGTTGTTGCTAATGCAAGTCACTGCTTGGAGGTTGCTGAACTTATTTACTCCAGGGAGAGTTTCTGGACACCTGGTCCATGGCTGGAAATTTTTGCTGTAAGAATCTCACCCATCTTCACTGAGGAACACTGTGCGAAGCATGGGCTGGATTTATTTCTGCAGGGTGGTGGTTCTTGGACTAAAACACAAGACTCACATTTTTCTGCAGGGTTGTATCTCATTTCATGCACTGCAGCTTGGTTGCTGCAAGTGAGTTTTCCTCCTCAAGTCAGTGTAGCACCAGACCTTTCCTCCCTCTTTTTCTCTTGATCTTCCCTACTGTAACTACTCAGAGAGCTGACCAAGAACAGCTGGATGGATAGGAGGCGTTTAATGGAGATGCCTATACTTCCCCATCAAGTTGGTGGGCTGAGCCATGGTGCTCACTCCTTCTCCCCTTCTTGCCTGTAGGACTTTTCTACTGGTGTTGGTGAGATCAAGCCCATTTCTTTCCTGTGATTAGACGACAGAAAGCAAGGTGAGCATGCTCCTTTTAATATATTGGCCAATGATGGCTAATGAAAAGCTGAAAGGTATTTTTTAACTGTGAGGTGTGTAAGATATAGCCTATATGGGCAGCAAAGTATCCATGTGGATGGAGGCATTAAACATGGATAAATAATGGACATGGCTGTTTAAGAAGCACCTTATTCAGCTACCTAAAAGACCTGCTGATATCCTATTGATGTCAGATGTATGAATTTATGGCCTTGTTATGAATTTTCTGATGCCTCAGCTCCCCAACATTGAAGTATTCATTCAAAGTAGCTATAGCTTTACAGATAGATTTTTTTTTTCAGAAATAGAGTTTTTCCATCTGTTTGTTCCATTTTCCCATCTGTTCCTCCAGCCTCATAGTCTTGTTCAACCTGTTTACAAAGATTGCCTTTAAGTGAATATATATATATATATATATATATATATATATATTTTTTTTTTTCCATTCCAGGACAATTGTTTCTTTCACAGTGGTTTGATTTGTTCTTAAACTGCCTCTCTGAACTACTCTGGGCACTTTTTTTGCTGACCCATTTACCTTTCCAATACATGCTTTAATCCATTTATGTGACCATACGCTTTAAGGCCACAACGAGTTCTTGTCCAATGCATAGGGATCACTTGTGGCAGGGCTAGACCATGACCTGCGGCTAGATCCTGGTGAGAAATCAGGCATGCCCCGTAGATGGCATTATGGTGTCCACCTGGGTACCACAAAGGTGAGTGAAACCAGGGCATTTCCAGTAGTGCTGCTCTTGGTCAATGGGCTGTGAGTTAGTTTAGGCATGTTGCTTTTTTGTTACACCAAAATAGGACTTGCTGCTACCATAAGAAGCAGGTTAATAGACAGCCCAGCTATTGCTCCCTGCCACAATATGTGCTTTCCACCACAATGCTGTTCAGTCACCTGCGCAGGGGCATTTTCTGCACTCATCTAGTATGGCCCAGGTGTTGTTCAATGGCCAGACATCTTTTAAAAAAGAGTTGTCAGGCAATCCAGAAACACAAGCAGCTTGTGATAAGAAACAGATAATTTTAAAATGAAGAATAAATTCTCACCAAATAAACTGCCTGTTCTCAGTAGAGGCCTCTACTGAAGATGGTCTCACAGCACCTCCCAAGGGTTCCCTTCACTGAAGAACCTCTAGTAGCTTCTGAGTAGTTATTAGAGAGAGATTAAAGTACCCAAGGCAGTCCCCAGCCCATGTTTGACCAATCTGGAAAAAATTCTCAGGAATCACCAGCCAGTATTATATTACAGTTAGATCCAGAATCCAGAAGCTGGACTGGATTCGTCTTTGCAATTGTCTGAGACACAAGTAAGTGCCCCTCAGGAAGCTATCATTTCTGCTACAAAGAGAGCACAAATTTGCATCTCTCTGGGCCACCCAAAAAGTGATCTTTGATTTGACAAAATAATCCTTTTTGCAGAGGAATCGAGAGATTGGAAGATATCCAAAAATGTGTTAATCTACAGTTTTTAAATTTCTCTTTTTATGTAAGGAGGGGGGAAACTAATAATAAGCTTGTAGATCATGTGGTTAAGTTTAAAGAAAAATGCTTTGGGAAAGTTTTCTAGCCTTCTGCAAGACATTTTGTTTTTATTCCTTCTGTCTCCACAAGACTTTTGCTTTCTACCATTTGCCAGCAGGAGGAAGATTGGAAAAATTCTACTGGTCCTGCCATCACAAGGGACAATTGTGGAGTGGTTTTATTGTTATCCTTCTCCTTCTGGTAGAATGAGATCAGACCCTCCATTTAGCTGAAGACAAGGCATCTTTTTGTTCCAGATGTGCTAAGCTATTTGTAAACAATGTAAGCTTTTTACATATTCAACATGAAGTTCAACACTTCATTACATGTTCATGAGCCTTTGATGACTGCTGTGCTCCACCTTTCAGGTAAAAGGGATCACAGAAAGTCTTTGGGGCAAAGGAGACCCCAGTTCCCAGTTTCTATGCAGGAGGACTTCCCCAGAAGGACTCAGACCAAGGACTGACCTTCCAGTCTAAATGCAACTTCTACTTCTTTTCAAGGCTTACACTTAATAAGAGCATCTTGCTAAGACACACACATGATGTGGGTGGAGCAGCCTTTTGCAGCAGCCTCTCCCCTTGGTCTTGGCAGAGGCTTTATTTCAGGATGGCCCTCTGGCCACTTGGAGCTAAGCAGAAATGAGCATAAATTTACTTCCAAGGGCAACTGTTTGGGCTGTGGGGTTTTAGCAACAAGAGGCCAATCCTGCCTGTTTGATAGCGAGCTCAAGGCTTTACCTTCCAGCTCAGCATAGCTTGATAGAAAGTTTATCCATTGCCAACCTGTGTTGGTTTGTTTCCCTTTGCTCCCAGAACACAAAGGCTCTGTGTTCACAGCTAAATCCCCCCATACAAGTGTTTCTTTTAACTTCACAAAAGCCTGCTAATAAGAACGTTTCTCCCGTTGGGTAATGATGCATTCCCCTGTGCTCATGGTATGTGATATTCCCTTAGTTCACTTATTTTGTTACTTTTTACAGTTCAGTTTCCATATGCCGCTGCTCATGTGTGGTGCCAGTGCTGTTGGTGATGAATTTCTTGCAGAGCTGACTTGAGCAATGTCTCTCTGAAGTAATCATTTTCCATCTCCCCAGCATTTAGCTGAGTACATAGTCTCCAAGACCTTTCACCAAGCATCCGTCAGCAATGAGTTCAAGCTAAGCAAGACACTACCCTGTTCCAGAGGCTGAGCAAATCACATGCCGATGTTGTAACTAATTATTTCTACTGGCTGATTGTTTTTTAATGTGTCCATTTTACAGGTAAACAGATTTATCTTAGGAAGGCAAAGGTAATAATGATGCCGGGTTTTATTCATTGCCTTCCTTCAGAGACTTACAAGATGAATGCTGAAATAGGTGTAGTTTAGCTGTACAGAGAAGTCACTTGATTTTCATACCCAGGCAGGATTGCTGGAAAAGATTGGGAAAGGCTGAAAAAATTGTGGAGCCTCCTACCAGGACTCCATAAATGGATGACATTAGCCATGTGATCTCCAGCCTCCAACTCTTCATTAACCTCCCCATTTGAAATGGAACATTTTCTAATTGGCAATCTTCCTGGGGAAGCTGATTTCTGGTGCAAGGAGCCCACCACATAGACCCCACATTCAGACAGCTCAAGAACATCAGCCATTTGTGATGTTCAACTCAACCTTATGACCATGGGCATCTCACAAACATCTCAGCAACTACTTTGGCAACTGTGATGCTGTTTGTACATTGGTTGTATTGCAGAAGCACTCAGAGCTGTCTCAGAACACACAACCCGTGGATCAAGGAGATGTGAAAAAACAGTGCCTGACCCAAAATGCTTATGACTGACATACCAGAAGAGTGGATGAAAGCACAGGAGAGAGAAAAGAATTGCTCACTGGTACAATTTAGCTGCAATGAGGAAAGGTATAGGAATGGGAATGCAGGAATGGGAACCCTGAAAAGCTCTTTCAGGCTTACAAAATAAGGAAAGGGAAGAAATTCACCAAGTTAAAATTCTTGGAGAGAGATGTCATATATGTATGCTGTAAGGTAAAGCCACGGGCAGATAGCACTGTCTGGGTGATGCCCTCACCCACGGCACTCCTGCACATATTTTAAACGTGTTTTTAAAGAAATCTGTGTCTTGAAAACAAAAAGCTATGGCTAGAGATATTCAGGAGTGATAGTGGCTGCCTGCAATTTAGCATGGCCAGCCTTAGAGATCTGATTCAGTGTGAGAGCCATCAAGCACTCAGCAGTGTCCATACTTAATAGTCCTGCACAGGGTGAAAGTTTGGGTCCTCCATTCCTGGAGTTATCTGCTTTGGAATGACCCTTCTCCTTTTTCTTTCCACTTCTGCAAAAAAAGCTGCTTTCAGTGGAAATTTTACCATGGCCAGGTTTTGCTGCCTGCCCTCCCTGGGCTGGGAGAGGAAGACTTTTACCTACTGCTCGCTGCGGGGCAGGGGGCGCCACAAAGGAAACAGGACCCAGGCGTCTGGCGGTGGCTTTTTCGGCTGGATTTCGGTTTGCCTGCTGGGCTGGGGTTGCAGCTGGCTGGCCTGATCTCCTTCCCTCCCACCGGCTCTCACTGAGAGCAGAACATGCCTTCTCCTGCTGATTTCTGCTTGCCATATTGATTGCAGCAGGGTATAATGGAGACAAGTCAGGCAGAAAGCCAGCCACCCTTGGGAATGATTAAAGAGCGCGCAGAAAAGGATAGAAATGAAGAAAAACAGGCTGACACTTAGGACAGGGTAGATTTGGAGCAAATTATGCCCCTTTTTCCACCTCACCCCAGCCTGGTGTCCAGGACAGTGCAGCAGCGCCTCTTTTTCAGCTCTGCCCAAAAGAAGCATCGTATTGACCCCCATGTACATGGTGAACAAAATCCCCAGAACATGTACAATATCTCTATTGTGCATGGATTTGCAGACTGATTATTCAGAGTGTAGCCAAGGAAAGGTAAGGCTATGACCCATTGTTTTCGTGCGATCAATTGAATACTGTCATTTGCATTTAAAACGCTCTGAATTCGCACTGTCAATATGCCAAACAGCTGCTCGGGCTTTTCAGCATTCCATGGTGACAATCACACTATCGTACATCATTGGCACCAGGATTTGCAATACTCTCAGTGTCAAAATTTTGTGGCTTTTTTTTTTTTTTTAAGAAAAAAAAAAATGCCCCCCCGCCAAAATACCCAAACCTGTGAAAAATCCAGTTTTAAAATGATGGCGTTTGATGCTGCTAAACAGGCCTTCACAGATGCCAACATATCAAAATTCATCTCTTTTCTTCCTCTCCTACAATTAAAAGGTAGTTAAGAAAGAGGCTGTTCCTGATAGATCCACCTTCTGTTTTCTCCTTTGTATGCGTATTATTCATTAGCAGTCTAATAAGAGTTTCAAAATGCTCTGTGCCTCTGCCAGCAGGGCATATGTATGTAGACATGTGCTTGTGACAGATAAGTACATAAACAGCATATTGGCACCAGAAAGACATCTGTGCCTAGAAAAACGCTTGTGATATGTACATAAATGACATTTTATCTCTAGTCAAGTCCTTGTGGCTTTGAGAGGAATATGTGACTGTACTCTTCTCTGTGAATACTGAAAAGGTGCATCTTAGAAAGGAGAGTATTTTAGAGGTTTATGGAGAGTCGGAGGAAGAGCTTGGATGCGGGAAGCCGCCCTGTGCGAACAGCCGGGGTTGCAGCCCCATCTCTGCCAGGTTGCGGCAGACAGCAGCAGAGTCTTGCCGGGGGGATCGTGGGCGGCTGCCACCGGCAGCGCCGCGAGCACAGCCCCCTCAGGGGGAAGCACCCGGCACCCCCAAAATCTGATTCAATACGTCCGTATGGGGTCTGCTGTGCAGGGTGGCACGGGGCTGGCAAAGGAAATGCAGCTCCTGGCTGTGAAGGGAATAAAATCTTGGCCAAAAGACCAAAAAGTCAGTGTGTGATCCAGGGTCTGGAGGCACAAGGAGCACTCTCTGTGGTACTTTCTGCTACCTACATTTAATTATCTGGCTGACAAATCTGAATGCAATCCCTTTGATACAACTATCTTCTACAGCAGAAAAGGGACATTTTGGTCTGTTACAGAAGGGGACCAAGTGTCCTGCCTCCTGGGATCCCTCCTGGATTGCACAACAGGGCATTCTGTAGGTCTACTCATACCACTTGGCTTAGGCTCATAATGCCTCAGTTTACCCATTAATGGTGAGAGTTGCCTGCCTTGTCCTGCCTTATAGCTTTAATTAGTGCTGGAAATGTTGTGTCCAGGAGGCTATAGTAGAGAGATATGTGGGAGTCCCAGGAAAACCTGGAGAATATTTGCATCCAATCTTAGGTAGGAGAGAGAGAAGATGCAAAATTGGAGGCACTTTAGTATTTGTCATGCATGCACAGCAATAAATATGGACTTGGCTCCCTGATTTTGGGGCTCGGAGTCAGACTCCCAGAGATATTTTAGCCCCGAGTTCCCATGATAGCACTTATGTCCCAGTGAAATCACCCCAAGCGGGGGACTTAAGCTTAAGGACTTGGTTCAAGCATGTCTTTCCTGAGCTTGCTCCAGGAGGTATGGGTGCCCCAGCACTCTCCTTTCCTTGCCTTCTGCAATTACAAACCTCCTGTAGATTTCATTTGATCCAATAAAGCAAATCCTAAAAGGAAATAAGTGCCCAGAGCTGCCATTGCCACCGGGTCCATTAAGACTCACCTGGGCTGGATTGTGAAATGGTGGCTATACCTGTGTGAAAGCCCTCTGGGACGTGGCCTTTAACACGCACATCAGTGTGGTCGCTGCTGTTCACCAGCTTGCCCGTGGTGAAAATGGCATCACTCATTTGGGTCTGGCATAAGGAGGAAAGAAGCAGCAAAATATTCCTTGATGTAAATCAGGATGGGTCCCCTGGACTTCGCTGGAGCCTGTCAGTTGACATGACCTGAGCACGTGGCTCCCCGGGTGGGTGTGGGTCTCACACCTCTAACGTGGTGGATGGAACCACAGTGGTGGATGAGCTGTTACTTGCCTGAAAAAAGTGTTTGGGGGAAAAATTGTCTCCAGTCATTCTCATTTTGCATGTGATTTTTCCTACATATGTTTCTAATCATTAAGAAATTCTGTAGCTTAAATAATGCTCTGAAAGTACGGTAACTGTTGGACTACATTCTGTTGTAACCTTATTGAATTTCACTTCTCTGGAAAAAAATAATGGGATACTATATCTTGAAAAACAAATGGTAATTGCATTTTTAACAGAATGTTTCTCTTTGTGTTTCAAAACCTTCTGCACACAGTTAGACATCTAGCCAGGGAAGAAGGTACAAAGCATATGGGCCAATTTCTGTCTGTTGGCTGTTCAAGATGCCTTAATATTCAGGCAGTGATGTGTGTGTGTGTCCATGCAATATGGCACAATTTATCTACCCAGTATCCATGAGCTCAGGTGAGGTGATTAAAAAGTTGTGTACTGCGGTCAGAAGAGGTATTCAAGGAGGAATTGGAGAAGGTGTGTTTACATCCTGCTCCCTATTAGATGTCTAGGTGTACATCCTTATCTCATATTAATTCATATTTTGGCTATTTGGACCACAGAAGACTGATGCCTCTGTGTTTGTGGTGCTGGCCAGAGATACAGGTTCATCTTCCAGGTGACCAGGATCTTACAGCTACGGGTCTTGTCAAAACGGCAAAAACAGGAATTGTCCAAGACTCTTGTACTGCCCATGTGCCACAGCAATATGACTTCCGAAGTGCTTTGGGGATTTGCACATCACCACGTGCTGGGAACTGATTTGATTAAAGCCTGGGACCCAAAATAGCATCGTTGCAATGTAGTTTGGTAACATGCTGGTGTTATTGTCTACTGAGGTTAGGAGAGCCCTGGTAAAACTGAAATGTTCTTCCCTAATTTTTAGTAAATCTGGTGTGTTAAGGACTTTGTGAAGAGATGCATTTGGACATGTGAAGCTTCAAGCCAAAGTAATAGGCTTGAGGTTTCTGACTGACAAGACACATGTGAGTACATGCAAAATGTGCTCCTCCTGCTAAAAATAACATTTCTCCTGTCAACCACGATGCATCCACCCCCACAACACCACCCAGAAGAACACATTAACACCTTGGCTTTGCACGTAGCCCGATTCACAGCAGCCACAAGTGGTAGAGGGATCTGCTCTCTGTGTGCATGCTGACAAATCATATGGCATAGCGAAGAACAGAGGAGTGAAACTGGGCTAGCAGAAGTTGACGCCTTATCATCACAGTCCCTTTGAGCATGCTGTAGGCTGACACCTCCACCAACCGAGTCATCTCCCCGATGCCAGGATGAAGAGCACGAGCCCACTATCCTGATTTAGCCTCTGGTAAGCAAGGCTTGGCTTGCCACGCTCGGAAGGGTGGAATAGGTGCATTGATGCAAATGGGTACAGGAGCATCATGGGTGCACTGGCATTGCTACAAGCAAAGCATGTCCAACCACTGCTGCTCACAGCTGTACTATGGTAACAGGTAAAATATACTTTAGAGACCAATGATGTGAGATGTTTCTCCCATTATTGCTCCCCATTTGGTGCCTAATACCATCCAGAAACCTGAAAATAATGTTTCAAACCAAGAAGTGGTGGGTTGCAGGTAGGTATTACCCTTAAAAAGGACTCCTGCAATAACTAAGGTGCAGGTCTATCATACAGCCTGTGTGTGCTTCTGCTGGCACTGCAGTCACCAAGGTGATGAAAGACATGGGCAGCAAAGCTTTTAAAAGTGGTGAAAGACTAATGAATACCAAGATTTTTTCCCAATTATTATTTCCTATAAAAATTTGCTTTCTGTCTGAAAAATTAAAGCTTTCTAAAAAATACTGAAGACAATAAAAATTTACCATTCTTCTGAACTTCTCACCATAACTTCTAGGCAAATAATTTGAAAAATCGTTATTGACAGTTGTGCTTCGGTATAAATTTAGATGATTTGCAAAATAAATCTCTTAAAATAATTTAAAAAAAAAAAAGACCTGGAAACAAGTTGTAGCTAAAATACTGGCAGGTGATGCAAGGTTCATTCACCATCACAGAGGTCATTGTTGGTCCACTGCAGCCTTCCCTCGGGACAGCGTGAAGCTTTATTGAAAGGAGATTTTCAGAAAACCCAGGAGATTTAAAAGCATAAGGTCCAATCTCTCCTTTAGCTGGCAAGAGCATGAGCCTACGTTCTCACTCTCGAAATTAAGCTCCTTTAACTCTTGTTTAAGTGGCTGGGCAGAGCCCTGGGCTCTCGCAGTGCTTCCCTTGTCCGAACTTCACCTGATGACTCCAGCAAAGCCGGGCAGGCTTTGGTAGGCACTGGAGGCATCCAGCCCTTTGCAGATGGTGCTTAACACTTAACAGGATCAGCCCCTTAGCGACTTGTATGGTGTCCATCACCTCAGATGCCTTACTGTTTTTTAAATTATGCAATGCCCACCATATGTAATTAGTCAAGTAAGCTGCTTTCACCTAACCTCAAATGTTTGTAATGCTTATAATCCAGCTAGGTGCCTGTATAAAGGAGCTCCTTGTTAAGGGCAGAAGAGAGGAATATTCTTCCATTAGAAGATTAGGTAGTTGACAGAGATGTAAAGCTAAAGGATTGCGAAATTGCTTTTGTTTCGCCAAACATTTGAGGATTTGGGGTTGGTTTTGGAGATCCCACTGTTTAAACTTAGTTATTCAGCATGTGGTCTGGCAGTAGCTGTACATGAGAAAGCAGCTCACCCATGGCAAGTCCTGTCCCCAGTAAGCTATCAGCATCTTAGTTTGTTTTGTTTTCTTCCAGTCCTTTCGTACTCCTGTTTTACCAAATGTAACACCATCATCAAGTCCCTTCCTGGGATGAAAATCTGTGAGTTCATCAGCCAAGATGGAGCTTCAGTTTTGGCCTGATTTTATTTCTTTCTTGGAAAAGCTGAATGTTTGGACACTCCTGGTGGTTCTGGTCATGTTTCTTTTGATTATTGACCTCATGAAGAAGAGGCGTCCCAGAAATTTCCCTCCAGGGCCACAGCTCTTTCCTCTCGTGGGAACCTTTGTGGACTTAAAGCAGCCCCTCCATCTTGCGCTGCAGAAGGTAAGAGCTCCATGGACATTTCTGTTACTAACAATATTTTACCTCTTCAGTGACTTTTGTCACCAAACCTGCAAAGCAAGGGCAGCCTCTGAAGAACTAGCTATATAATAACCATGTATGAGAGATGATCCTTCTTGGTTTCATCTCTTACTATCACCTCCTCTTCCATGGGAGTAGGAAGGTCCAATGGGAAAGAAACCTGTAATGGAGGAAGACCTACATGTTCCTACTCTTTCTTCCCATCTGACCATGACCATTTTCTGCTGGAGCTGGGGAAGGATTCAGAGGGGTTGGGCCGGGCAGGGCCAGGCTGGGAGAGGGATAGCAAGTTTTGTGTGAGAAATGAACTGTTTGGACTGTGAACTTCACCTCTGGAAACTGTATTGTCATTGTCTTTGCTCAGAGGCCAATGATGTGCCCCATTGCATCTGAAAGAAACATTTAAGACCTTGAGTTAACCATCCCTGTGGCTTCCTGTGTCACAGAAAGAGGCAGCGATTGCTCTGGAAAGGTTTCCAGAGCTTTGACTCCCAGCAAAACCAACGAAAGAGAGATATTTTATACATCCTGAATATGCTTCTCTGAAAAAGTGGAAGGAAAAGTTCTGACTTGCTGGCTGCAAATATTCTTTCTGGTGACTATTTATCTCTTGCTTTTACTTAGCAGGCTGACACTAGCCTATGTACCCTGGGTTTTCATAGGCTGCTAGCACCGGTGTCCCCTCGGGGAACCCTTGGGGAAGGCTGAGGCAGCATGCTCAGGATATTTTGTCAATACACATGATTATTATTAATAAAATTAGTCTCATTCATTTACATGCACACAATGACTGAGACACCCATTTGGCCCCAGACTGGTTTCACAAGTCACCACAGCAGTTCAGGGTGACCATGTGTGTCCTCTCATGTAGACTCATATACTAAGATGATGGTCCGAGCTCCTTGGCAGAGCAGGGCCCAAGAGACAATATGATCACCCTTTGCGCTTATACATCAGGAGGTTAAATGCTGCAGAGGAGACACTAATGCTAGCAAAGTCCATGCAAGGAAGATGGCTATAATTTAGCCATAAATGCATTCAGGCTTAAAATTAGAATTTGTTTTCTAGCCATCAGCAGTTGAAGCCACTTTCTAAATGGGATAGCTGGAGCAAGAAACCACTACTTTAGACACAAAGTTGATGAAACGGATTATTTGTTGTGCTTTGCCCTCAGCAGCAAGAGCCTGGACGTGGTGATCCAGGTGGTGTCTTCACCTCTTGTACCCTTCGTGTAATAAAAAGGGACAGAGCAGGTCCCCATCAGTTACAAAACAACTAATGTCCTTGTTATAAGTTAAATTGGTGGAACCACCGTGAAACCCAGGTCATACCTGCTAACAAATGTAAGCAAACCATCTCTCCCACACCACAGATCTCTAGCATTTTTATGCCATCTCTCTCTCAGATTGGATGGGACCTGCAGTCTTGGGTTTGGGTTTAAGTCCCCTTTCTCCAACCAGGACTAAATTCAAAGTTTTATGCCATTTCTTGAGGTCTTGTCCAGATGAGTTTTGAAAGTCTCCACCTTCTTGCTCTCAGAGGGTGATGAACTGTCTTTCAGCTTACTGGTCGGTATGGGAACATCTTCAGCGTGCAGTTTGGAAGTCTGACTTTTGTGGTAGTCAACGGGTACCAAATGGTGAGAGAAGCTCTTGTCCACCAGGCTGAAATATTTTCAGATCGGCCAAATATTCCACTTCTCCAAGAAATATTTAGAGGCTTTGGTAAGCACAGCTACCAGGATTTTGGTACAATTTTTTCATCTATTTGCAATGATAACAATTAAAGTGAAAGAAACAGGCTGAATTCAACCCTTGGTAGCTGCACCCATAAAAAGCTTGCACAGAGGAAGGCAAGAACTGAATTTGGTTTCATAATCTCACAGGTGTACAATTTAATCTCTCTGGGATTTAGGGATGATGGCAGGGTCAAAGTCAAATCTTGATGAAAGAGGAGAAATAAATGCCAGCTGCCCAGTGATTGATACACTTGAAGACATTTCCCCTTGGTTTTAATTTCTCCTTTACTTTTTCTCCCCCAGTTGCATATGGCTCCAGAGACGGGGTATGGTGCTCCTGCCTGCAGCTCTGCCAACAGCGTGATAGTACTTATAGTATTTTGGCTTACACCTTTTTTTCTCACGCAAAGTGACAAAGTAGCAGATTAAAGCAAATCCATAAAGCTAGCTCTTTAGCGTAAGCCAATTACTCTTGAATTTTAATTCCCAGGCAAAGCTATAGTTTTTCAATGTCTACGGGTTCTGTTTGCTTTGGTTTGGGGTTTTTGCTCAAGAGGAATGGCCATTTATGAATCCTGTCGCTCATATGTGACACAGAGTGAGGTTTGTTCCCTTGTTTTTTCCATCTACAGGGCTCATATCATCAAATGGGCATATATGGAGGCAACAGAGGAAGTTTGCTTCAGCAACACTGAAAAGCCTTGCTGTAAGTTTTGAGGAAAAAGTGCAAGAGGAGAGCCGGTACCTTGTGGAGACAATTGAGGAGGAGAAAGGTAGGCAGTTAAAGTACAGCACTGTGCCCAAAGCTTTCAGCCAAATGAACAACAAGAAGTAAAACTCTTACTCTGATGCAGCTCCTAACATGCAAAACATTTCTTCAGTCCCTCAAATCTCTATCTTATACTTCCAGACTGTGCCTTTTAGTACTTATTTTAGACCTCAGGCCTACGATTTTAGTTCTTCCTTATTAATATTAAGCAAATATATACTAGGTGTTTATTAAAACTTGCATGTTTAGATGGCTAAGAAAGTCTCTCCCGTATTCTGCAAAGGAATAAATGCAGCTCTCTTGCTATCAGGCACGTATGCTCAGAAGCTTAGTTAACCTCTGCTTGTCCTTGGTTTTGCAAAGCATTTTAAAACTTGTTTAGTCAGGCTTTCCTTTTGTATCGTGCACAGATGAAGCATGTGCCTTGCTCTTTTATGGTCCAGCTTTTAAGAACTGCCAGAGGGATATTAGTAAGAATAATTTGTATGTTGGTACATGGGTGATGTTGCACTTCAGCTTTAAATAGAAGCAGATGGGGTTTAGCTAATTCTATGGAGCTATATATAGTAAACAAGAAAGATCTAAATAGGAATTGTGAAATTATATACCGAACTTGCTCCATTCTAATTGCTGTTGCACTGAACAGGCCAAATACTCCATGTTGCCAATTGATTATAGTCCTTTATAGTCCTAATCAATAAACTAATTAAGCTGCTGTTTTGAGCCTTTCTTCCCATTAGTAATGACAAATAGTGATCATGTCCATCACTCTAATATCTGAGCACCAGCCTAGTTTAATTACTTTCTTGAAGAGTGGAGAGATCAGCGGTCCTGTGCATAGTGCCTTGCATTTCAAAGTGATGCTCCCCAGTGCATGGACAACAGCTCAGGGCTGGACTGGGTTTGTTACTGATATTAGTCTCTCATAACTCTCATAGCATAGCAGCTCTCCAGGCTGCCTAAATGTGCCCTAGGTAATGGTGGTCTTAGCTCCTAAAAGAGCAAAGTGTGGTGTGACTTTCATCACATCTGCATTCCTTGGGAGAGCTATTGAGCAATGTGCATCATGTCTATGGGCCATTTGAGCTATTGCTGGATTTTATAGGTGGCTGTGAAGACTTGCAATTTTCATCCTTTCCCCTCTCTCCCATCCCACTTTATTTCTTTATGGTGGACAGTTAAAGGACAGTGCAATGGCATTTTTGCAGTGTGGTTAGTCTTGGGCTCCCTGCCCCAGGCTAAGCTTTGAGGCACCCTCTCTTGGCATTTAAAATTGGCACCCAAACCAGGTTGGAGCATGCAAACCCGACAGACATAGCATGGCATCCTACTGGTTGTTTTCCCTGGAAAACAGTTCAAATCCTGCTTCGACAGCTCTGTGCTAACATTGGTGTGTGCCAGTAGCCTGGGCTGGAGATGGGAGGGAATGTCCTTGGAGAAAGGATGTCGTAGCACACGACATCCAACCTCCAGCAGGAGGTGATAGGGGAGGTGGGGACCCAAGGACAGCCTTAGCATCACCATGGGTGAAAAGTAGGTGAGGTCTCACCCCAATGTCACAACTGTTGCTCTTATAGAGAATGTGGTTTTACTGAGACTTTAAAGAAAAAGTCTTTCATTTCGTTTCCTCCAGGACAACCGTTTGACCCTCATTACAAAATTAATAGTGCTGTTTCAAACATCATCTGTTCCATAACTTTTGGGAACCGCTTTGACTACCATGACAACCGTTTCCAGGAATTACTGCACTCGCTGGCTGAAACGCTGCTGCTCATTGGAAGTTTCTGGGGTCAGGTAAAGCCAGTTGGATGCTCTTCTAGCTTCAGCTGCATGCAAGAGCTTGGAAACTGGAGTTTCTAAGGCACTGATGTAATCTGCTTTTCCCTGTAGAAAAAGAGTCATGTTATAAGGGAAATGGCCACAAGTATTGTTTTACATTAGACTGGGTTTATACAAAAAATCCATCAGGGAAGCAAGTTAAAATTATTGAGGCACATGGAGAAAAAAACACTGCAGGATTGTAAAACCAATCTTATGCCTGACATAACTGAAGAGCAATGGAAAAACCTTAAAAATATCTATGTTTCTACGAAAATAAGAGTCAATTAGTAGCACTCTCAGTGAAAATTCCCTTCTTTTCCCCCACCCTTTCCAAACCAGTTTCTCAAATAACTTTTATTTCTGACAAAACTGTCCAAGATTCCAGGTTTATAACAAAAGTAGGTGGATTTGGGGACAGACTGCACATAGCTTCTGCATGGCCCCACACCATGGGCCAGATGGATCTCTGTCTCTTCTGTGGACCCCAGCACTAAGGGGCTCTTCTGCATCCACACTGATTTATGACTCTGGTGGCCACCTCACATTAGGTGACAGCTTTGGCCACCCAATATTAGAGAACTTTATCAGCAGAAAACATCTGGCCAATTCTTATCTTGTTTGTACTTGTTTACATCTGTGTAACTAAATCGACCTTTGCAGCAAAACTGATATTTTTCCTGGTAGCAAGCAGAACTAATAAATTGTACTATCATCTCAACTATAATACTTCCTTTTTTTTAACTCAAGAAATGCTCTTTTGCTCTGTTTGATTTCTCACCAGCTGTATAATGCTTTTCCTTTGATCATGAGATGGCTACCAGGACCCTTCAGGAAAATCTTCAGGCACTGGGAGAAACTTCAATATTTTGTGAAGGGAGTGATCACAAAGCACAAGGAGGATTTGGACCACTCCGAGGCAGGAGATTATATTGACTGTTACCTGAAGGAAATGGAAAAGGTAAGAGGGAAATAGCTAAAGTCACCTAAAGCTTAACCCAAGAAATGAGCAGATGAGACTCAAGGCTGTTCTGGCAGAGGAGCCCATGCCTCCTGCATTGCTTTCTCCTCCCTACCTCTTCCACGTCAAACTTTTAGCAACAGCAGGAGCCTGATCACTTTGAAAACACACAGATTTTTTTTCATTTGAAAGTATTTACACTTTGTCTTCTTCCATTTTTCATTCTGTCATGTGGCGTAGGAGGACTCAGGGAATGTGTTCATGTTCCTATGAGAGCTCGCAGGCCTGTGTTTGCTATTGTGAAACTTCACATTTAAAAACACTACCTGCTTTCAAAAGTTGCTCTACAGCAAACAGGGTGTCTTTCAAAGCATTCCACAGGGCTTGTAATTCAATGAAAGTAAGGGGTAGAAATTTCCAAGCCCCCCGGGGTGGTGGATAATAATATGGCAGCAGGACTTGACATACGTATGGATGGTTTTGGATTGGGTTCTTGAAAGCATCTCCTCCCTAATAAGAGTTTTCATTGCCATGCTTTTCCCAAAGTTTAAGGGTGACACCAGCTCATATTTCCATGAGGAAAACCTGCTGTGCTCTACCCTGGACCTCTTCTTAACTGGGACTGAGACGACGGCAACCGCCATCCGCTGGGCTCTGCTCTACATGGCTGCATACCCCCACATTCAGGGTAGGGCCACGGATGGGCCCTTCATTTAGCCCAAAACCAGATAAGTGAAGCTCAGAAAATAGAGTTATTTCCAGCTTTACCACATGTTGGACCTACCTACACCACAGTTTTCTTATTGAGAACCTTTTGAGCACAGGTCTTTTTTTTCTCTCTTGCCATAGAGAAAGTGCAGCTGGAAATCGACACGGTGATCGGCCAGTCCCGCCAGCCCGCCATGGCCGACAAGGAGAACATGCCATATACCAGTGCGGTGCTGAGCGAGGTCCTGCGGATGGGCAATGTTGTGCCACTGGGGGTGCCCAGGATGTCCACCAGCGACACCACACTGGCCGGCTTCCACCTGCCCAAAGTATGTGGATACCACCAGCCCTCCCATTGCCCCACCAGAGCAAGGTCTTCATGGCCCAAGTCCCAAACCTCATCTGGAGGGGAACCAATCAGCAGGGTCTTATGGAGATATCACAGTTATATAGAAAATACAAGCCCACCTGATGGACACTGTAGGGCTTTTATGGGTCTCATGTCCTTATGGAGGAGAATTGTGAGATCCTACAGTGTTCAACATAATTTTCAGTTTTACAAGGTTTATCCCTTAAATTTTACACAAGATGCCCTCCAGGCATTATGGCAATAGAGGACCATGAAATATAGGAAAACAAACAGTTTGGATTTGTTAATTCCACAGAGTATTAAAAATCATCTATTAAAGTAGCACTTGATAAAAGCCAGGTAGTAGGTATTGATGCGTACACACTGTTCTGGCATTATGAAAGCAAATATAAGATTTGGATATATCTAGTCTCTTCCATGTGTATGATTGGTAGCATCAAGTAAAATTAAAAATAAAAAAATCTGGGCATTCTGCTCCACACTGATTAAAATATTTTTCTTTTTCTGATGGAGGATGTGGCAATAAACCAGATCAGGTTTTTTAAAAAAAGCACAAGAAAGCAGATCGATTGAAAATTATTTGGTTAAATTGCTTCAAATTCCTATGGGAACACAATGTTATCAATTTAAAGATGGTTTATATTAACATCACCAGTGACAGCAGCACAAGGAACGGATCAACACTATGGTGATATATAGAGGAGCACAGAAGTGAACAATCCTGTAGGCTTTCACCCTCATTTAATTACATAGCTTAGGAAAAAACATTTTGCCCCTAAAAAAAATGCAGTTTATGTTGTGTGTGGAACAGAGCTAATAATAAACTAGTCTGACAACACGTCGTCTCTTCTCTGTCACGTAATCGTCCGTTTTCTCCACCTCTCGCAGGGCACCACTCTGATGACCAACCTGACTTCGATAATGTTCGACAAAAATGTGTGGGAGACTCCAGACACCTTTAATCCTGAACATTTCCTGGAAAACGGCCAGTACAGGAGGCGGGATGCTTTCCTGCCCTTCTCTGCAGGTAGGATGATGGATGGGGAAATGGTTTTCCTTTTTGCAACGCTTTTTTTTCCCCCAAGACCCCCCCTCCAGAGTGGGGGTACTGCTCCTTGTCCAGCTTTCAGCCCATGCCCAGCATTTCTCACAGTGAAAATCCCTGTAACAGTTAATACTGACTGCTCAGAGCAGGAGGGAAATCAATTTGTTACCGCAGGATGAAAAAATAAGGCCTTTTCCTCTTGTGCGAGCTGCATAAATGGTTTTTTTCGGCAAGTTTCCCCTCTTTGTCTATCCGAACAGCCATCACAGTTTGCTCAGCAGTAAACTTCTGGGGAAGATCTCTGCAAAATGTGTGGGTGAACATTGCCACCTAACCTTTCGAGGAAGAAAAGCTCCCGCAGCCTGTGCAAGGCAGTGCATGAGAGAGGAGCCTGAGGGGTGGTTGACGCTCGCTCGGGACTTGGTGGGATTATTTTTGCTCGTTTTCCAGGCAAGCGGGCTTGTCCCGGGGAGCAGCTCGCCAGGACCGAGCTCTTCATCTTCTTCGCAGTCCTTCTTCAGAAGTTCACCTTCCAGGCGCCAGCAGCTGCCACACTGACCTTCGCCTTCACACTGAGCCTCACACGCTGCCCCAAGCCCTTCCAGATCTGTGCACTGCCTCGTGACTGAGGCCGGCGTGGGGCTGCCCCACACCCCCCTCCTCAGCTTCAGCCCCCCACAAGCCCGGAAGTGCCCCTTCTCCTATCCGCCCCATAGATTCTGGGCCAAAATGATGGGCCATGGATGTCTAGCACCCACCAATGGGTGGCAGTGGGAAGAGCAGGAGGGCCACATCCTGCTTGCTGCAATAAAGACAGCCCTTGGGCCTTTTCCCCTTGCCTCCTGCCTCCTTCCCTATATCAGTTTGACAAAATACATTAATTTAAAAACCTTATTACTTAATTTCTGCCATTAGCACCTCCCAGGAAGGTGTCTTCCAGCTGCAAATCCATGGGCACAATTGGGTCCAGAGTGGCTTTTCCATAGGAACTATGTCCACCATCCAGAGACCATTTAGCAACCCCTAAATCCCAGTATTGTAGCACTCTCAATGGCCATGGGCTATGTTTTCTGAGGTCTCCTTGGTCAGTGGGGGCTGCTGGCCTTGGACGTACAAGTTCTGGGTCCATGCCTCAGCACCAGTTTGGACTTCCAGGTGGCCATGGACGATCCTCAGGCTCAGGTGGCCTTGGCCTCAGGTTGGTGTGCATTCCCCACACCACCATGTTGCTGTGTTGCAAGGGAAATATCCTTGCAGCAGGAGCATGCAGGTTTTTTAATCTCATACATATATGCAAGTTTTAATTAGGAGGCTTCAGGGGGATAGAAGCAGCTTCTACAGTAGGCCAACCAAAGTGGGATGGCATGAGGAGCCATGCCTCCAGGTTGCAAATGGCTATAAAAATGCAGTATTGCAACTGTATGAGCAGGAAAAGTTTATCCCAAAAGGTTTGTGGTAACAAAATACACAATGGGAAAGAAAAGTTGCAAAAATATAATTGCATGGCATTGCTTAGGAGTAGTTTAGCTGAAGACCAACGGAACAAGAAGCAGCAGAGAGTGTTGGAAGGGTCATGCCTGCAGTGGCTTGATGCTGGCTGTCAGGAAGGAAAAGGCAGCATGGAGGCTTTGTGGTGGGAAGTCACAAGCTCACCCACTTCCCTTCCACTTCTGGCAAAGATTTGTGGCCATGCACGATGGCTATGTCCACAGCCTAGGGGCTGAGGAGGTGGGTCGGGGCATGGCACTGCCTGTGATGGAGACACTGCTTCTGCCCATACCAGGGTCACTTTGGAAAAGAGTTAATAACATATGCAACTTGTAGAGAATTTTTCAATTTATGTGACCAACTATTAATGCTTAGAAATGCTGTCTCCTGTGTGCTTTTGTCGGGAATATAGTCACAGCAAAGACTGGGTTTTTTCCTCTTTTTTTTTTCTTCTCACCTTTCATAAGTGACTTTTCTATGGGCAGCCACGTAGAATACTGAATAGTTAACAGGAAAAGAGGATTAAATCAAGTTTCATTTCCACTGGCTTTAGCCTCCATCTCCAGCAATAACTGCCTTTGCTGCATTACAAAGCAATCACCGTGCAGTGGCAGATTTATGCCACATGGGAGAGTCCTTTGCATGTCACATCCCTGCCACTCCAGGCACACAGGGATTTTGTCGATGAGCTGTCCTTCTAACTGATCACTTTAATCCTATTGCATTTTTAATTAATGTTTCGCAGTTACAGGCTCCCGTGGTTTTTTTTTCTTCTTTCTAAAAGAGAAAACATAAAAGATCTGTGAACTTTTTTTCACCTATGAAGTTTTCAAAGCCATTCAGGACTTGGCACTAGTTTCTTGCCATTTTTTTATTCACCCTGGTTTAGGTCTGACCTCTGGTATGTGGCTACAGCTTGTATTATTTGCACTGGCTTAGCAAACAAATGTTGATCTCTTCCCTCTTCCATTTCAAACCTGCCTTTCCCTGTTACTTTAGGGTTTCCTTCCCTACTCATGGAGATGACAAATGATTGAAGTCGTCTTCTTTTTCTTCTTTTTTTTTTAAAACAGTTGGGGAAAAAAACAAAAAAAAACCAACCCCATTTTCAAATGTAATGATTCCATACCATAAAGGCAGGAGGCATGAATTTGTTTATTTTTTTGAGTGGAACACCTCATGTCAATGAAGGGGAACATGTGTCTCCACAGGCTCATGCCTAAGTGTGCTTAAAAGCCAGAGGTAAAAAGAGAGAATCTCCTCGAAAACAGGTTCCCCCCCGCCCCCCCCTTAAGTTCCACAGTAAAACAATGATTTAACTTTTCAAGTTTCTCAAGTGCAAAAGTTATGCAGTGGCTTTGCTCTCGCATGTATGGCATTGCTCCAGAGGTGCTGTTGCATCTATGTGCCTTGTCTTCGGCACTGGACAACCCCAACAGCCACAACTGATGTTCCCAAAACAGAGAAAATGAACCCAAATCATCCCCTGGAGCACAAGGAGGCAGCTGATGACTGCAAGCAGCCACAGCAGAGCTGCATGGTGCAATTGCAAACTGCTGCTGCAAATGCCCTGCTTCTTTCACAATAAAACACAACACATACATCAAAATTCAATGTGGTATACTTGCATGATCAACTACCTGTCTCAGAGCCACTTTTAGATGGGAAAATTTGACACAGCCTGTTACCAGCTACCACTGAAGGGTCACAGCCTGCAAAGCTGGGCATCTGCTTTGGCTTTTCAGCACCTGCCTTAGCTTTGTGAGTCTCTGGGCAAGGCTTCAGCAAGGGCTATGGACTCAAAGGCCAAAGCAGGTGGGAAGGGATGGCTGGAGGGCTTGGGGCAGTGCCAACCTCATGGCTGGAGCAGGTTGCTCTGCTTGCACTTGTCTGGTGGAGATCAGAAAATTATGGTGCTTAGAAACTGCTGCAGATCCTGGACAGTTGTTTGCTTCTAGCCCACATCACCCTGACGCACCAAAACCTCAACCCATGAGTCAGATGGTCTGTGAAAGATTTATGCAACCTTATCTCAGATGTCCCTGCTGACCTGGGGCTTGGTCTGGACTCTTCGTACCAGTGAACAAGCTTCTGCAAACGAGGAACGTGCGAGGCGCTTGGAGCGGCTGGAGCCTCCCCTGCACCGTGAAGCCGACGCCGGGACGTGGCACGGTGAGGGCACCACAGGGAGGAGAGAGCGGGGCTTGCACTGAGCCATGGGCTTGTGGGAATGGCATGGTGAGGCTGCTGGAAGGTTTTAATTCTGGCTCTGCAAAGCTCATTTCTGTCCTTTAGACAAGGACATGTATCACTGGGGTTTCGTAAAGCGGTGGTGGGAGGCGGGAAGTGAAAGGGGGAGCTGGGGGTGTTTTGGTTTGTGTTTTGTTTTTTTTTTTTAATGAGATCAGAGGAAATGCATGAGTTTAATCAAGAAGTGGTTTAATCAAAGAGTCCTTGCTGAAACCTGGGAAAGCAGGAGTCCCAGTGCAGCCTCCAGGCTAGGTCAGCAAAAGCTGCTCCATGCTGTCTTGTGTTGGTGCCCACAGCTGCACCAGCACGTTGTCCATCTCTCCCTGTCCCTGGGGGCTTCAGTGGTGCCCCGTGAGCTCGACCTGCCCTGACCTGCTGTGGGACACATCCCTGTGGAGCCCCACCATCCACCCATGCTGCGCTTTCTCTGGGACAGCATCTCCTTCCAGATGCTCCTCATCTTCCTCGTCGTCTTCCTGCTCGTCGCTGACTACATGAAGCACAGAAAGCCGAAGCACTTCCCTCCCAGCCCCTTCTCCCTCCCCTTTGTGGGGCACATCCACCTGTTTAACTTCAGCAATCCGCAAATTATGGTGCAGAAGGTATGGGGGTGGTGGGCACCATGGGGAAGGGAACAGAGGGGGTTGTGGCTATGCAACCTTTGCAGTGTGGGGAGAGGGTTAACCCAGACTCCATGGCTCATGAGGACTTGGAGGAGCTTACCCTAGGGTAGGCAGGAGGTTTGCCCTTGGGTGGCAGCAACGCAGATGAAGTTTGCGCAGGTACGAGGAGGGGCAATTAACACCAACTCCTGATCAGTGATTAGGGAAAAGAGGAAAGAAAAAAGACCATACGCAGACAAGCAGACACTTTTGCAATCACCCTGTCTCCCCTCCCACTCTCAGCTTCCCTTATTTTCACCCGTGTCCCCTGCCAGGGCTGTCCCTGTCCCGACAGACACATTCATTGTAAATAAACCCCCTTTTATTTCTTTCCCCTGCCTCCCAGCTTATTGAAAAATATGGGGACATCTTCAGCATGCAGCTGGGCAGCACATCGTTTGTGTTCATAAATGGGCTGCGGATGGTTAAGGAAGTTCTTGTAAACCAAGGGGAAAACTTCATGGATCGCCCCGAAATTCCTATCGACAGGGAGGTTTTCAGCAAGATGGGTGAGTTATCCCTCAGGACACATACCTCAGCTGTAAGGTCAAAGCATTGACCCTGCAGAGGTCCAAGACAGCTGGCGATAAGGAAGAGCCCTAGAGCTTTTTTCCCTCAGTGGAGGGATCAGCCTTAGCTCACGGTGGGGTGTTTCTGACAGGACTGGTCTCCTCCAATGGGCACTTGTGGAAGCAGCAGAGGAGGTTCACCTTGACCACCCTCCGAAACTTCGGCTTGGGGAAGAGGAGCCTGGAGGAGCGCATCCAGGAGGAGTGCCGATGCCTTGCGGATGTGTTTGGGGATGAGCAGGGTGAGTGCCATTGCCCTCATAAGCTGTGCTGAAGGCAGGAACTAGTATGGCCCGTTATACTTCCACTCATGATTCACCACATGCTGAAAAATACCTTGCCTTGCAAGTGATGCTAGCACCCTGCCAGCATCCCAGCTCCCTTTTCCAGGTGTTTTGCCTTCAAACTGACTGGTGAATGCAGCTAGGTAACACCCAAAGTGTTATTCATAGCCCACCTTCAGCCTACTGCTCTCTTGGAGATCTCTGGAAAATCCCATGTGTGTGTAAACACCAATGTTTCCAATGAATTCAGATGACGTCTGCTCTTCTGCAGACCTTGCTTTCCAAAGTAAACAAACATCTCTGTAATCTGATTGAACTGGGACCACTGGGGCTGCCCAGCCAAGCTTGGCCAGCTTGTGAGGGTGGCAAGGCATCCCGGGAGAGCAGTGACACAGGAGGGTGCCCATCAGGGGCCACTCATTTCACTCATATTTGTTGAATATTTCACCTCTGACAACTGTATTTTCTTCTCCTTGTCTGTGAAGACTGGAAGAGAATTGATCATTCCCTTTTCCTTCTCCAGGGAAACCTTTCAACCCTCACTTTAAAATCAATAACGCTGTTTCAAACATCATCTGCTCCGTCACCTTTGGCAATCGGTTTGACTACCACGATGAGGACTTCCAAAAATTGCTGCAGCTGATGGATGAGACAGTTAGCCTCCATGGGACCATCATGAGCCAGGTACAGCCCTCGTGACACCAGCATGGACGGTGTGCAGCTTTGCAGGGATATAGTTTCTCCTCTGGAGTCAACCACAAAATTCGTAGCATTTTCATCATCAAACTTCGTTGTCATTCCCTATTCCTTTGCACAGGGTAGATTTGCCCGTAATTTCTTTCTGCCTTATTTTCAAGCTGTGCAATGCTCATGTTGTTCTCTCTCACCCAACATCACCTTTCCTGCCCATGGAGTGCCAACCTGCCTGCTGTAACACCAGGTAATGCACGAGTCAGTCCATAACAGGAATACTAATCGCTTGTAATGCTCCTCTGGAGCTGAGCTATTTCCACCAACTCCAGCAATTTAGTAAGCGTGGCATTGCAGGCTCCTCAAGTTTTGATAACAGAAGGGTTTTTTCAGTCCTTTATTCAATTTGAGTTTCTCTTTTTGTGTCCAAAGCTGTACAACTCTTTCCCATCTATAATAAAGTTCTTCCCTGGACCCCACCAAACCATTTCAAAAAACTGGAGGTTGTTGAAAAATTTTGTGAAAGAGAAGATCAACAAACACAAGGAGGACTGGAACCCCTCAGAAAGCCGGGACTTCATTGACAGCTACCTACAGGAGATAGCCAAGGTCAGCAACACAGAGCAAACCCTTCTGCAGCGGGGCTTAGAAATCAGGAGGGACAAGAAATGAGCCCAAATTCCCCATCTGAACTGCCTGTGTGGCCATTTATGAACTTAGGATGGACATCAGGTTCAGGGCACCCATCAGCGGGATGGAGGTGCAGGGGGCCAGCAGCTTCTGCAAAATCCTTGGGGTTGGCTTGGACTAAGCCTGGTGCCAGGGCAGCCCTCACTGTTTGTGCAGCACTAATGCACGTTTTTGTGAAGGACAACGGTGACGGCAGCTTCCAGGAGGAAAACCTCGTGGCATGTACGCTCGACCTGCTGTTTGCCGGGACCGAGACCACTTCCACAACCATCCGCTGGGCTCTGCTGTATATGGCCATATATCCAGAAATTCAAGGTACAATCAGCAAAAGGTCAGTGTGTTTCCTTGCTTTTAGCCCTCACAGCTTCGTGAGAGACTCTCTGACAGAAACCCCTGCACTCACACAAAAGAGGTGCAAACAGTGGCAGGTGTCCCAGGTTGGTCCTTGGAGGACCCTCACAGCAACCACCTTGCCTTGTTCCAAGGGTTTTTTTTCCTGGACCTTGGCTGATCCCTGCTCTTTCCCATCAGCCCGTGTGCAAACCGAGATTGACAGAGTCATTGGGCAGGCGCGGCAGCCAGCCTTAGAGGACAGGAGCAATATGCCCTATACCAATGCTGTCATCCATGAAGTGCAGAGGAAAGCCAACATCATCCCTTTCAACGTGCCAAGGCTGACGTTGAAGGACACAGTCTTGGATGGCTTCCTCATACCAAAGGTAACCCCACTCCCGAGCACTGAGACTTTAGCAAGAGACTCCCAGTTCCCCAGGCATGTTTCACCGGGCCAGGTCCCTCATGTGCAGACAGGAGGGGCAGAGCCACAGCGTCTCTGCCCTGTCCAGAGTTCACTCCTACTGAACACGTGTTTTTGTCATCCAATGTCTGGCACGTTGAATGGTTTGAGACACCCCGCTGCACACCCCATCGAGGCACAGATCCCATCTCACACAGCTTTTACAGAAACTTTGGCCCAAGATTACAGCAGATAAAAATGATGTTGATGAGGGAAAAATGTGGGTATATAGTCATTGCACCTCTGAACAGACAAGAAATAAGAAAAATCAGCTGTGCAGGAGGCGTTGTACAAATAATTGCAGCAGAATTTGACTATGGATGTTCTTCATGGAAAGGAGACTGAAAGATAAAAATGCCCCTCCTGCTGTCAATGACAGAGAAAGTGCAATTTATTTTTCTTTTTCTCCTTTTAGGGCACTGTTTTGGTCACAAATTTAACCTCTGTGTTGTTTGACAAGAACGAGTGGGAAACCCCTGACACTTTTAACCCTGGACATTTCTTGAAGGATGGTCAGTTCTGGAAAAGGGAGTCTTTTGTGCCATTTTCTATAGGTAAGATTTGCTGGATTTTGGTGCTTCCATGCAGAGGCACTAGGATGGGGCTTCCAACTGCAAAGGGCAGACGTTGGCTGCACCCTGGGAGGTGCCACTCAAGCAGTGCTCATGTAGCCACCCCAAAGCACCACAACCACACTCTAAGCCCTTTCTTGTCTCTTTTCACATGCACAGAAGAGAGATGAGGATGAATAAAAGGCTATAAAAATGCCAGAGACCCTAGAAACACCTTCACCAAGGCAAGAGCATTGCTCTGTGCTCCTGCTCCCACATGGCTGAGGTCACTAGGGCATTCACTGTTGCCACCACAGGGTACACCAGCCAACAGCTTCCTTGGGGAGATTGCTTTTAGAACCCATTTCCTGTACCAGCATCCCACACCTTCTCTGGTAGCTCTCTTTGGTGTAGCTCAAACAATCCACCTCTCCCAGCATGGGCACATCCAGACTACATGTGTCAGCACAGCTTATTGAAGCAGGGGAGGATACAATGCCAGTGCCTACAGTTACGTGTCCTCACAAAGTCATGCAATTTGGGGGGCAGCCCATGCTGTAACGCCAATGCCATTATTGGGGAGCTCAATCTGGGCTGCAAAACTGCACCCCCTCATTGGGGGTAACAGCTGGACCATAGTCCTAAGGGAAGGCAGAGGCTTTTTTAGCAGCAAAAGCAGCTGGGCAGCCAGTGTAAGGCTGAGGATGCCATGGGTGGCTGTCTCTGCAGGGAAGCGTGCCTGCCTGGGCGAGGTGCTGGCCCGCTCCGAGCTCTTCCTCTTCTTCACGGCTCTGCTCCAGAAATTCACCTTCCAGGCGCCCCCTGACACCACGCTCACCCTCCAGTTCAAGCTGGGCATCACAATGGCTCCGCAGCCTTACAAGATCTGCGCCATGCCTCGGTAGGGAAGCCTTGGCCACCATCCTCGCATGGAAAAATCCTTCGGCAGGGATGCTGAGAACGAGCCCTCGGCAGCTCCCCTGGGACCACATGGCTCCAGTGAGGGGCTGGGCTGTTTGTTTGTTTCTTTTAAAGCAATCACAAAATAATTTCTTTTACAAGCGGACCTTACACTCTGTATCATATGAGAAAGGTGATCAGCCTAGGATCCGCCAGGGCACCTTTAGGCTTGGAATATGGCACTGTAAATGAATGAGGGGCTTGGGGCTTTCCTAATTTTATGATGTATGGTCATGCTTCACAGCCACAAAGGAATGAGCAGCACTTTAAGACAGTGCAGTGTTCAGGCTGTGGCTGCGTACTGTGGAAGAGCAGTACCAGCCCTTGTTTTATAACCTTAATACAGATAGTAATTGCCAACATTTTTTGATTTTGTTATCCTTGACAAATAATCTGTTAAAAAAGAGTTACTCTGTAACATCTCTTTCTCGTTCAGCAATAAATCCATACTGAAACATTTTTGCCATGAAGCATTTTGCAAAGTGAAGACCAACACAGGCAATTTCCAGCTGTGCCCTGTGTTTCAGGGCAGGGGGCGGCAAGGGGCTGAGAGCCTCCGTAGGCAGAGGCAGCCGCACAGCGCCCGACCCCCACTGCTGCGGCATTGCTCTCCGTTAGCAGAGAGGTTGGCCCTGTAACAGCAAAGGCAATTCCTACAGAACTGTTGAAAATAAATAAGCCTGACAGCATGAGTAAAGCAGCAATGAAACCACCAAATCCTGCGGCCGGGTCCTGGCATGCCACAGCAATTAAGTGTTGCACCCACATGAAGAACAGGGAGTGCTCTCCGTGCTGGCAGATCTCTCTATAAAACATCTGTACTTGTAGCTCTAGAAGCTGTGGGTCCTGCCTCCTAGACTATGCTAAATCCTCCCCATTTACCTGCCCAGCATCTCCAAGCAGTCTGGGGGGCAGAGTGGTGAGCTCCAGCCATGCAGGACGCACGGCTAAGCCTGCTGAGCACAATAGTCTAATTAATAAAAGGGTCTCCTGAAGAATACCAGCAACAAATTACTATTATTTTAAACCATCACATGCAAGGTAAAACAGTTCCAAGTAACAGTCACGCTGTGGGACCACAGCAAGGCACCCAGGCGTGAGAAGCTAAGGCTCCAGGCAGGAAGCCATAGCACAACACAGTGCAGATTACACACACCTCCAGCTCCTGCTCACCTGCTGAGGAGGCGAGGAGAAAGCAATCTTTTCCTGTTCATTTTCAATTTTTCCTGGAGTACTTTTTGCATGTTCCTGGAAGGAGCAATTTTTTCCCAGCATCTCTTCCGAGAATTAAGTCATCTCCTGAAGGAATGAAAAGCATCTTTTTTTGCGCAAGCATTAATGCCCAGGTGGGTTTTAAATCCTTTTATTTTAATCTGCATTTCCTTCTCCTTCGAGCGCAGAGGGGAGGCAGCATGGAAGGCTGGGCTGGCCCTGCAGACCTGCCCAGAAAAGGGCAGAAACACCCTGTGGCCCCACAGCTGCACACTGGGGCCAAGCACAGCCATACATCATAAAACAAAATCTATAGCAGGTGAACACGGCTTCTGGCAAGGCTCCTTCAAGCATAGGGCTTGGTGGGGAGGCTCTGCCCCCTCCTCTGATTTTCTGTGCCAGGCACAGCCGGGTGCACACAAGAGATTGGACTAAGATGCTATTTCTGGCACTTGACGCTCCTGTTTTGCAGAATCATAAGGTGGGGACGTGAGAACACATGGTGGGAACCAAACCAACCTATTTATAAAATACAGGAGACTTGACCAGGTTCTCACGAGAAGTGGGATGAGGCATCCCCAACCCCAGCTCTCCACCCCTCCTCTCCCCATAGCAGCTGCCCTCCAGACCTGCTCCTGGCAAGGGTCTCCCATATCTTCCCTTTGCAGCAGAAACAAGGAAGTTTATTTGACTTTCTAGACCTTATGTTCTTTCTTTTCCTTCCTTGGGAGAAGCAGAAGGGGAAGGCTGGAAGCAGGCTGCATGCCTGGAATCAACTGGGAACAGCGGAGGGGAGCAGTGATGAGTTTGTTGTGTGCAGCATTACTCCCAAAGCACTTCCAGTTTGCAGGTGTCATCTGACTTGTTTTTTTTTTTCCACTCCTTGGCTCAGAACCGTTTCCTTTCCCAGGCTGCTGCTGTATCCAAAAGCTTCCTCCCCCTCTTTCCTGGGGCTCCGCTGGGTCAGTTGTACTCTGAGCAAAGAGCACATTTCACAGGACTGTTTTGCACAAGGGCTCCTTGGATGTTTTGCCCCCTCCACTGAAACCATCTCCCATGCACAGCTGACCTCGCCTCCTCCCTTTGTGCTGTAATCCTGCACCTCTCTTCCAGGGACACGCCTTGCCTAAACATACAAACCTTCTGCTGCAGTGCTTGGCTCTTAAGGAGCTACCAGAAAAGCCATAAGCAAACAGGGTCACAGACCCAGGCTCTGCACGGGCAGCCTGCATTTGAACATAGCTTCTCCTGACCAAGCACTTGGAAACGGAGCTTCCCCTGCACACATTACCCCTCGCTCGCTCCTTCTGCGCTCAGGAAGGCAGTGGTGGCTAGCAGTGTGTGCCCTGTGACAGATCACATACAGGCTGAAAACGTCCTGCAGCTCAGCTAAGGCTTCCTGCACAGCTGAGAGCCTCTTCCCTTCCCTCCTCCCTCAAACACACACCTGCAGTTTTTGGCCTTCAGTGTCTGAAAATGCTTTTAAGTCCAACTTGAAGAAGAAGGAAAAATGGTTCTTTATCTGTCCATTCACTTCATGCTCACTGGGACACTTCTGCCAATGCCAAGGCCCTTCTATGTTGAGGTATCACACAACTCCCCATCCTCATAGGGGTAACAGCCCAAGGCAATAAATAATGGTTACTTATCAATGTCAGGCTAGTCAGGCCGAGGATTATGGTTCAGAGAAAGGGAAAACCAAGGTCTGAGGTAAAAACAGGTCTGAAACAGGGCCCCTGAAGGAAACTTGTGACACCTTCTCCTTGCTGATCTTCACTTTGGAGGGCTGAAAGGCTGCCTGCTCTCATTCCCAACCTCACTTCTGGGTTGAGGTTAGTGCTAAGAGAAGGAAAGCTGTCAGCAAGACTAAGAACTGGACACATAAATAACCTGCAAAGCAGACTGAAAAGGGCAGTCAGTTTTCTTTTCCAAATAATAACAAGCATGGTGATTTAGTAGTGTGTACCTGTCCTCTGTGTCCTCTTAGGTGGGGCTGAGGAGAGTAGGCAGAGATCCTAACTTACTTCAGTAGCAATAAGCAATTACTGAAGTCACCTGACAGCTAATTTGTGGTGAGTTTCAGTCTTTCCACTTCACAAGGTCTCTTGCCCAGCTCTCAGATGACTGTCAGCATACTGAGCAGAGGTAACCAGCTTCGGGTGGCAGCAGAACTCTTAAGTGGGAATGAACTGAAGAGGAGGGGAAGGTAGCACAACTCTGAGTTGTTGTTACAGCAAAACACACACACTTACACATTACATATCCTGTAACAAGACATTTTAGATGGCGTAATTATATCAACATGCAGACTCAGTTCAGATGTTGCCCAGAAGTATGGATGCTCACATCAGCCAAGGACCATTATGTGTGTTGCTTGCAATAAAGACACCGAAAAATTAATTTTAAAAGTCTTTATGTGAATATAAAAGAATTCTTTCCAAAGAAAAATAAACCCAAAAGTTTAAAAATTAGTGCAATTTTTCAAGTTCTATGCCACACAGTGTTTACATTTGTTTTAAACAGAAGATGTAGACACCGATACGCTGAAGACCTTAACTCTAGCTTGACTGGTGGGGGGGGAAGGGAAAAAAGGAAAAAAGTTAAGAAAGTTACTTTACTAGACATTACCAACTCTTAAACAATTGGTTTCATTTTCTAATTCCTAAACTATTTATGGCTACCTAAATAAAACATCAGTATTGCTTATATTACTTATTTCCAAATAAGTGTATATTGTAGAAAATAGAGTACCCATATATGTATTTTTAACGAACAAAAAAAATCAGGTGAAAATTTATTTTCAGTGAACGTTTCTTAATCCACTATAATACAGTTTTTGCAAAAGAATCTTCTCAAAACTGCTGCCTGATCCACCGTGAGTAAAAGAACCTACTAGTCCAAAATTTGTATTATTGCTATAAAACGATTCTCTTTATAGTGGTTATTCTTAATCTTATATAAAAAAATATTAACAAATGACATGTCAATCAGAACATTTTTTTTTCCTTTGGATCTATATTACCCATTTTACTGGAAACTGGCTAAAGTTACTAATAATGCTGATTAAATTCAGCAATATTCAATGATTTCATCTCTCAGTTCGAATCTGTTCCTAACTGTGCTGTCTGGGCATGATATGAATTCCTCTTGCAGCAGAGACAAGTAGCCTCTTTCTTCGTACAGAGAGACAAGTAGCCTCAGCAGTGGTGCACATTACATCAAAGAACATTGTATTGACATTGTTCTGCTGCTACGTGTTGCATACAACTCAGCTGTAACACAGCAAAGCTATTAGTAGCTTTTTTGTTTGACATGAATGAAGTTAACATTAAAATCATACTTATTCTAGTGATCCTTTCTGCACACCCAGATAAGCTGAAGTGAATACGACACCATGGCTTATAATCAAACATTTTTTTCTACAGATCGGTTCCTCATTCATAGTATGTAACCCAAGTTTAACCAGTTATAAACCAGCCACTCTTAAACAGGTTCTTAATCCCAAAGAAATGCTTAAGTTATATTCACAGGCTTAACTTTTAAGAGTTTGGAAAAGTCCCAAATAAGTAAAATTTTATCTAATACCTGGAAACCCGATTCATTTTTGGCAACCCCAAAAAGGCTACTGGGGACAGCCTTGCCCTGAAAAAGGCTGACCCCTGTCTGTAGTTCCGTACTGGAATTCTTCCATTGCTAGTCAGAAGACAAGCTTCCAATTAAATGATAGGGAGGTTCTTGGTCATTTTTGGTGCCAGGGTCTGCAGCTTTGAGAAGTGTACAAAGACATTTGCTCCAAGTTTTTCACTATCCAGCACCTGATATGACTACTGACACAGCTCTACGACGGTGAGAAGTATGACAAATGCACCAAGCCTATTAACTAGATGAGGATTTGAAAGACGTCCATAAAAGTTTCCATGCTGTAAAGAACAAGGGTTAAGAGATCCATTCAACACCATCAGTGACAGTTTCACATTTCACTAGAACACACTGAAGTACCAGGCTTTAGAAATGTAAGCATCTTGCTAAGACTTAGTCTCCTGTTCCACTGCTCACCACCATCTCCCACACCACTAGCAGATTAAACAAGCAATTGCATCTTAAAAATACAAACCCCAATAATATCACTGCAGCAGTAAAAGACCTCAAAACCCAAGAGGTAGTCCAAAGAAGCACAAAGTCCTGAAGAACACAACCTGACAGACAAAACTGTCCAACAACAGTTTGGTTGGCGTAGTGTCTGCTCATACCACATTTAGCATGAGACTGGCTTTTAAACAATGCCTTGTGTAGACAGAAGTTTTGAAAGAGGAAATCTCTGTTGAATGCCTAAATATATAGCACTGCAAAACTACCACCACAACTAAGAAGCAACGCTAACTAAGTATTAAAAATGAATATTTCCCTTTTCTCTAGCATTGCATGCAATGCCAAATGAAGAATTTAAGATGCTGGGGAAGGAAGAAATCAAAGAACAAGCCATGCTGAGGGGCATGCAAAATGGAAGACTACTCAAAGTTTCACAATACAAAACTTAAATTCTGCAAAGCTGAACCCTGCTCTCAAATCAAAGATGGCCTGAATGGTGAAAACAGACATACGCTTTCATTCACGCATAGGGTTGAGCTTTATATTAAGTCACGGAGTAGTACAGCACCCTCAGATACTTAGTTTAATTGTATTAATTTTATTTGAAGGGCTGCTGAAATTTTATTTAACTATGGGTATAACGAATTTGTTCTAGACAGTTGGCAAAGAAGAATGGACAGTAATAAGTTTCCTAAAAAATATAGTTCACAACAAAAATAAGACATTTGGTAAACAGAGTGACACAAATTTTGTGAAAGATAGCAACTTCCCACACACAAATTTCAGATATTAATCCCCATTTCATCATCTTCGATCTAGAAACTGCAAAAACTATTACAGTTTATGCACTTTTTTCCCTGCCAACAATCTTCGCTGCCAACAGCTAGCAAAGCTATCTTTCATTCATCTGCCTAGCAGTTAGTTCAGAATAACTGAAGTGAAACTACAAAAGAGGAAAATTAATTTCTATGCACAGGGTTGTAAAAATAGCTGGAAATAAATGGGGTTCCTTCCCACCTAACCCACTTTCTGCAAATAAATGCAGTGTACCAATACGCCAGACTTTTAAAACATAGCCCAGACTTTTGAATTATTATAATAGCTTTTTTTCTTAGACAGGAAAAGACAGCTTATTTGGCTTTAGTGAATTCAACATCTTGAAGACAGGTTTTCCTTAATGTATATACGCACAAACTTAATCTTTTGTTTTTAAATAAACTGAGTAATTCTGCTTCTCACTTGAGATGACAAAACAAATCCTGTCTTCTGTTATATAACAAGTCAAGTGGTACTACACCTTTTTTTTCTATAAATGCAATTATTTTCTTGTTTTTAAAATTGTACTTTGTATTCTAAAAAAAGTATTTTTTAAAACATGGTACCAATCTTATTAAATTTATTTTTAAAAGAGCCCAGCAAAAATGCCCCAACATTGCCAGTTTCCTGAAGTACATTTTTGCATAACATCTTACCATTACAAAAGTCAACTTTCTAGCCCAAACCCATTAAATAAAGTTTTAAATATATAGTGCCAATTTTTATATTTACAATATATTCTGAAGGCAAATATAAATCTTTCAAGTTGTGCTTGTAAATACATACTGCAGTTATTAAATCTACTTCTACTTGGAAAACTATGTGCTACCTTCTAGACACACCACTGATCAACTTAATCACTTCTTGATAGGTTCTGATGTTGAATTCGCAGTTGCCCAGCATTCTAACCTCCTCTTTCATCAAGTAGTTAAAGTGGAAGCTATAAAACATTTAAGGACACTTTAGCATGTAAGTTTTCCTCATGGTCCTTGTGGTTTAGTCAGATGTTGCACCTGGTACTTTAACAGTGAGATTCCTTCTGGTATTGGTGACATGACGTTGTTGAGCTAGGAACGAGCGTCCGGGACCGTCTCTGCAGGCACCACTACTGCCAACAAGTCTTGCTTCCATACCTAGCTTCTGAAGAGTTAGGCTCTGCAAATAAGTTAAACAACATTTACACTATAGCAAAAACAGAAAAAAAAAATTGGCCATCTTTCATACACAAAGCTCATGCTTACTTAGTATGCACACAGAATTTCTTTTACTGTATTTCTTATATACCCTCTTGTTGCCATAAAAGGTGGTATGAACCAAGGCTGAAGAAAATAAGATTCATTCACATTCATATAGAATGTGTTAATTTTAGCTTATTGTAAAGTTGGTTCCTTTATTAAGCCATTTAATTTTACTTTCCTTTTTTGATTTCCCATTCTAGTCTTTCTTCGTAAAACTCTATTTAAATATTGCTTCATATGAAGATGAACAACTTTCTCCTTTCCTTTTTGCTGCAATCTAACATTGCTAACAACCTTTCCAACACTGTTGCAGGATAAGAAGATGACTCTAGCTTTATTTCACAAATACTGTGCTAAAGACACTGAAAATCTAAAGCAGGTGGTCTGGAAACCTTTTGAACCATGGCCTCCCTTTGTCTCAAGCCCAAAAACTTCAACAAATGCTATTGAACATTCAGTAATTTAGCCTGCTAAATCCAGATGGAAGCTTGTGGCAGCAGATAGTACATTACTAACATGGAAGTCACAGCCTATGCCAAATTTTAAGTCTCCTGTTCCAAAGCACAGAAGACAAGCAGAAAACATATAACAAAATAATTTTACAAAATAGTTGATTATTAAAATATTTTCCCTTTACGCTGCTATCAAAAAAGTTGATGCTGGTATTTCCCAAGTTATCCCAATAGGATTGGAAATTCCAGCTAGAACTCACTCAAGTCTGCATTCTGACTTGAGGTCAGAATAAGCAAGTGGAAGAGCGATCTCATTTTAAACTGGAATTCTCACGCTTTGTTCCCCTGTTTCTAGACATAAGGCCATGCTAATCTGCAAGTTTGATTTTTCTGCCACAAGTAGCTAAGCTACTAGCTTTCTCTCCTAAGCACCAGTTTATAGTGAATCTAAAAATGAAAAAAAAAAAAATAAAAAGGGGGCAATGTAAGATTTAACTGTCACAATTTGCAAAATGTGCTTTTCCGATTTCTGAGATACCAACAAAGAAACTTTTGACCCACCTTGTTATACCATGCAGTTACAATTAGTTTTTCCTCGTAATCACGTAACTTAGCAAGTTTGTTTTCAGCCTGCAAGCAGATAATAGAGAAGACAATCTCAAGTAAAACACAAAAATAATCTGCATAAACTTATTGCACTCCACTGAGTGAAATAAACACATGCAGGAGAAATGCTTAAACATGCAAAATAACTAGAAGGCTTAGAAGTGTAAATAAAGATACTTCCATAAATAACTATGAGAGAAGTTATAGACTACTTCAAGAAGAGGCTAAACTTTACACAAGTTGCAATTCAACTTCGAAATATACTTTGAGGCTGCGTGGGGGGGAAAATGCATGAAAAGTGTAGGGTGTATCAGAAAGTCTATAAATAATTTAGTAATCTACCTGAAAGTCAAAGACAAGAATGTACCTCTAGTGGCTGAATATTCTTATCATGTTACTGAATTGCTATTACATAGTATACTTACCTAGTACATACACACAGAAGAAATCTGAGGCCACAGCATTTATAAAGTCAGACCTTTCAGCCTACTAACTCGTGTTGAGGAATTTTGTATTTGCTCAGGTAACTATTCTAACCAGTCCCATCAATACTGCTATAAAACTGAATGCAGCGTCTCCCACATTTTTTTTTTTTGTCCTTGGACTACTGTCAACAATCCCTTCAGGATTTCAGCCAAGCAGATTTTACTGAATGAACAGGTTTTACTCTTCTATAAAGTTTCAAGAACTCCAGTACATGAAGCCACTGATATCAGAGGTCTAGTAAATTAAACAAGTCACCATTCAAATACCTAGTCTCTCATACAAACTAAGTTACATTACTACTGGAAAAGGTCAGACTCTGCAGCTCAGTACAAGTTACCATAGCAAGGCAAAACTATTAGTCTTATGAAGTATTTCACTTACAGTTTTTCGGAGGATTTAGAAGGAATCCAAATTAGAGTTTCAGTTGTACATTGAAAAACACTGATGAAAAGTAAACTGCTCTGACAGACTTATACTAGGATACAAGGTTAATTGAGGCAAGCTAAAAATCTCTAGGTTTGATGATCTGTGCAGTTTCTAACTGAATGCAGCACTGAAGGGTACTGGATCATCAGGAAACAGTAAGTTGAGTGTCTAATATCAGAGACAGCAGAACATATTAGAAGTTATTATTAAATATATGTAAATTTTTACCTCTAGTGCTTCAATTTTTTTGTCTTTCTCCGTCATCTGTTTTCTGAGCAACATAATTTCTGCTGAAGCTGGATTTAGCTTAGGGTCTAAGGTTTTTATCACCTGTACAAGGCAAAACAAAAGCACTGCAAGTCAGGTTTGATTCTGGCCAGCTCTGCATCTCATTTGCTCACAGTAGAATATGAAAACAGACTGAACACTAGGCAGGCAATTATGTTGAAAACTAGGCTGTTACACTTTACAACAGAAGATATCAAAGGGTACAAAGGAATCATTAATGCAACTCATGCTTTAGCCTAAACCCCATTCTCTCATACACTTAACTGACTGCAGCTGAGCAATTTGACTAAAAATGCAACATGTAGCTGCTAATTTGAATTGGAGGGGGACAAGGACACACACACTCAAATCCATCTGTTTAACAATTTATGAAGGAGCAATGTATATATTCAGAAATATGCCACTCACATTTCTTGCTTTCTCAAGGTACATTTTATATCTTTCTTCCATTGCTTTCATATCCTCATCTTTTTTTCGCAAAGCTGCTTCCAGCTCTCCAATCTTCTGGGCTATTTACAGAAATCATCAACAAAGACACACAAAATAAAAATAGATATGGTACTTTCAAGGTTTCTGTGTTCTCTTGATTTAACCACCCTCAAATAAACTTTCTAGCTACTACACAATTTCCTAAGTTCTTGTTTTTGTTTCAGTTGTACCATAGGGTCCCACCTGACCATGACTTCCCATTTTGCAGAGTATTGTTCAACAAAACTAAGCCCCCATGAACCAATCCTTCCCCACCAACATGTGTAAAAAAAAAAAAAAAACACCAACAAAAAAACCCCAAACAACCCCCATCCCGTTTCATGTTTAAGGCAGAAAGCCTTATCCAGACAAGTATCCCATAGCCCAGTGGCTATGGGAATAATTTCAGAAGAAACTTAACATAGTCTCATAAAAAAAAACCCACAAAACAACTTACGGTTCTGACTAACATCAGGCTGGAGTTCTGCAAGATCAGCCTCTTTCTTCTGTAACTCATCATGCACTTCATTCAACTTTTCCCTAAAAATGAAAGGTTGGGCTAAGGATTAAGCTCACAAATAATTCCATGCACAGTTTTAAAAGCTGAAAGCTGTAACTTGATGGTGGAAGTGTTTAAACAACTTTTTAAATTCTGGCAATTCTTTCGAGTTTATATAGAAATATTAGTATGTATTTCTGAAGAACCATGAAAGTTGTGACTGCTCAATTGAGTCTTGTTTACCTAAAACTAGAAACAAAAAAGAAAATGAACAAAAAAACCCTCCAGCTTCTCCTTAGCAGGAACTACATCTGCTGAAAGCATGGAATTATTTCTAAAGAATGAAGTACGTTTTGAGTCCAGCAACAGTGATGGTTTTAGCAGCCTGTTGTAGAATCAGAACAGTTAAAATGCTATTGGTGATGAAGAGACAGTGAAGTGGATACTAGCAATACAAGATTATCATGATCAGATGCTAATAGTTAACTCACTACATACAAGATTCTCAAATCAGCTTAGAAAAACAAGACATCCCTACAAACACTTAGGCAGTTTCTGTGCTACAATAGTCAAATTATTTAGTGTAAATAAGCTATTGTGGATGCATGTCTCTTACTTACATATGTGCCGCCAATTTCTGCTTCAGGTTGCTAGACTATGAAAGGAAATAATTAAATTCAGTTATATTTCAGTATTTCAAACCATGCAATGTTAAAGTGCTCTTGCAAATCAGCCAAGAATACTTAGCACACCTAAATAAGTCAAAGCAAATAAATCCTAAGAAAACTACATTTTTTTCATGCATTTCTGTAACTGCATTCATATTTTGTGCATCGTACAGATAGCAATTTCAGCATCTTTTTTCTTTAAAGCTATCCTTCTCACTATAACACCATTTAACGATAAAACTAGAGGTTTTTAAAAGTAAAGTAGAAGAGTTCCAGTTCCATAAAGAAGGCAGGGGGGAGGAATTACATAAAACATGAGCTTTTCAACTGAAATGCAGTTGGTGTGGGAGTCTCATGGATTCTCACAGTACAGAGACAAAACTCATCTGCTCTGAATACAGTGGAGCCAAGCCTGTGTTACTTAGACTCAGGAGGCTGTTTTCAGGCAGGAGAGAGTTTTTAGAAAACACTGAACAGCCTCAGTTGTTGAAGACCTTTGCTTGTAAGGTCTCTTGAAAGGTGTGTGTTTGTTCAGGTTGGGGGCAGGGGGGTTGGGCGACTCAAAGGGGCTTCAGAGCTTGCTTACTCTTTCTACTGCTTAAAAAAGTATGTTTCAAACTAACTTTAAAAAAAAAAAAAGAAGAAGAAAGCACCAAACCACAATCCTGCCTTCTTAGTAGTTATCAGCACTAGACACACTGAAAAAGAAGAGGCACATCTAAACAAAGGACTTGATGTTACACTGAAGGATTTTAAACAAAACTGCCAAGATGTCTTCAAGGTCAAGAAGCCTGAACTTTCACTTACTCCTTCAGTCTTGGACCCCTGCTCCTGTAAAGCCTTTTGCAGATCTTCAATCTGCTGCTGTAGCTCTCCAATACGCTCTTCATTTAGCCTTTTAGGAAGAAAAGGCAGTTATTACCCATCTAAATAGATCACAACAGACAGATTTTTCTGTTTCAAGTCTGGATGATAATTTTTCAGAGGGTCTACCCAGCAGGACTTAAGCCACAAAGAAACTGATTTCAAATGCTTTTAGCTTGACTTGAACTTCTGCTGAAACACACACATGGCAGCTTTATTAAACATTTCATAATGACAGACCTAGAATAATTTTTGGTTTTGAGAAAAATTAACTACCAAAAATTCTCATGTCCTCATAAACTGCTTTCAGCATTCATTAACAGAGAAATTCAGACCATATTCTAGTGTTACAAGACGATTAGTTTGAAGTTCTAGAAATAGTTTACATCCATTCTTGGTCTACCAAGAATCATTCAGAGTTAAGAAGAGTGTCCTATAAGCAACACTTTCTTCCAAGTACGCTACACACAGATCTACCACGTTTTACACCACCGAATTTAAGCTACTTTCCTTCTTGCTTGCTTCATAACCCTTTGTTTATAATTACAATGGTGAAAGAAAAAGGACAATTGGCTTCCTGCACAGTACTACACTAGAGATGCAAGCCAGAAGGCTGCTCTGAAGGTCCAGAAATCACTTTTTGCTATATTTTAAGATGCTGTTTCACCCATCACCTCTTCTCAGTTTCCAGTTCGTTCACTGTCCGATGCTTTTGCTCCAGCTGTTCCTGGAGCTCTGTAATACGTTCATTTTCTGATCCTTCCTGTTGTAATAGAAGCATCTTATTTTCATGCTGCAGCCGAATAAACATTTCTCTGAATCAAAAACAACAAAAAAGTCACTGTTAATTAAGAAAAAGGTGACTAAGAGTAGGAGTTAATATTCCTGTTCACTCCCCAACCTTAAAGTGAGTGAAACAAGTTCTGCTTAAGGATGTATTTGGGATAACAATGCAATTTTTTATTAAAAGGTAACTCACAATTTTCAAACATCACAATAGTTTTTTTAAGAGATGTGAACAAAGTTTTAAATTAAGTCACTCCAAACCCAGATTTTATTGTGCCTTTATGTTTCTCTCTGCCAGATTTTAAAAGTAATAGATAGCCTTTAGCTGTTCTGTCTGTGTATTATTTATTTATTTATTCCGTCTGCCAGTGGCAAGGTAAGAATTGTTTCGCCCCTTGAAGAGCATGTTTCAAGCCAAACTTTATATACAGCAATCTGATATGCTTTTAAGAACGAATGCCAACTAATAATAGTATGGGGAAATAATTATTAACAGCTACATGGGGGTGCAGACAAGCATCACGGAGGGAAAGCAAGAAATGGGATACAGAGTCATGTTGCCGAAAAGACTGAACTTTCACAGAAACAATATTATGCTCCACCCATGAAAATCCCAAAACAACCTCAACCTTTTTGGCTTACCTATATTCCACTGGCAGAATTTCAGCAGCAAGATTCTCATGGCTTTTAACACGAGATGCACCTGAAATTGCATAGGAAGTTTAATTTAACAAATTTAAAGAAATCTCTAATATACATAAAAAAGCCTCTGAAGATAAAGCAATACCTGTTTGACTCAGGTGATCCTGCTGCATCTGTGAATACCGGAGCTCTTCATTTGTCTCTTTTAATGCATCACACTGTACTATCAGTCTCTAAGAAGATATATTTGAGGTGGGATTAAGTCATACTGCACCACTTTAAGACCAAATAACATTAATCAGGAATAGTACTGACACACACACCTTTTAAGACATATTTTATGTTTTATATGTGTCTACACACACGAGGCACTAAACTTCATTTTTATCATAGCACTACTTCTGGGAAGGTTTTCCTCAAGCAGAGCATTTGAGGGAGATTTATTAGGTGTTCAGATAAACTCTTGTTCAAGAGACTTACCTCTTTTTCTTTGATTAAAGCTTCATGCTTTTCTTCAAGTCGCTTCATTTCAAATGCTAGCTTATCAGCTCTTTTTGATTCTTCAGACAGTTTGTTATGAAGCTCCTGGACCTTTTCATAAAAAGACTAGATTCAGCACATGAATGTTGCAAGATGCTACCTTTAAAAGCTATGTTAAAACCTTCACTCCTGCCCAGTTCAGCAAAATAAACAGCTGGTCCTCTAAACTTGGGGAAGGTGAGATGGAATGGGGGCCCATGTGTTTGGGGTTTTTTGTTGTTGTTGTTTTGTTTGGTTTTTGTTTTGTCTTTTGGTTGTTTGTTTTTTTTTTTTGTTTTTTTTTTTTTTTTAAATATTTAACTCCTGCATCTCTTAATTACTACTAAAATAAGTGCAATTGAAATAAAACTTCTACAGTTTAAAATAAATTTTCATGAAAGTTAAGAATATTACATACAAGTGATCTCAGCAACAACTGAACAACCTCTCCCAGGCACACAAGTTATCTCAGTTAAAGTAAAGAAGAAAAGCCTGCAAACCATGGACTACCAATCAGTTGAGAGGGCAACTACTGTTAAGTTTGGTAGTTTAATAAACAGGGAAAACCAGAAAGTGAATGGCAGAGTATGAAGGAGTTTTCACAAATAAGAAATTAAGGGGACAATACAGGTTAAGCCCATGGGCTGCTAAATTAAGTTGTTCAATTTTTTTCATTAAAACATAATTAAAATAGTTTTATTTAGGTAAGATGACTATCTGAGGAAAAAGGAACATCTTCAGTATAGATGCAGCCGTACCTGTCTTTTGTAGCTTTCTAGTTGGGTCCGTGCTGCATTGGCTTTCTTCAGTTCATCCTCCAGACTGACTGTATTGTGCATATACATCATGTTGGTTTCCTGCAGAGATTTGACTTGTCTGCGGAAGTCATTCAGATCCTGTAGCTTTTTACGATACACTTCAACAGTTGATTCCAGCTTACTTGCCTTATCTGCAGTAGTCCTTGAAGTATAAACAGCAATTAGAAGAAAGAGTATGTTTCTTCAAAAGATTAAAAAAGTCAAATTCTGCTTTCATGCTCATTCAAGCTATTTTCAAAGTGAGATGCAACATGCTTAACAGCAGAGTTAAATCTTGCTGCTTTATTTTAAAATGCATAATCAATGCAAACTTGCATTATGCAAAGGTTGCTTATAAAAATTGAAATCACCACAGGGTTTAAGTGGGAGTAAGACTGACAGTCGTATGCCAGCAGTACAAGCAAGGGTTAGTGTGTCAAATATCTCTAGGGAATTCTGTGGGGTGCAATGTAAAGGCACCACAACATCCTGTGCTAGACAGTCATCTCGAAGTACTGGTACCTGGTAAGGAAAACCACACAGATGTCCTCATTGCGGCATTATACATAATTAGAACATAACTGCACTATGAAAATGAACATTGGCAGATATGACCAAGAATTACCAGCTGATCACTAACAAAAACCTACGTGGTAAGAAAATATTTGGATCATAAATACACAAATTAATTTTAATATCTGTGTTTAGTATCTGCCATCTCATATCACTAGAAGCTAGTACAAGAAAATTATGGAAGAAAATGTACAGTTAAGATTTGTTTCAGGTGGTATTCAAGAACAGCTATAAGTTAAACACCTGAAACCACTTTTCTTTCCATGTTATATTCATACTGTTTTATGAATAGCAGACCTGCTTTTGCAAAATGATTTACTTTGGGTATTTCTTTGGTGGTCTGGTTTCCAATTTAGTTTACACAACCTGGAATGTTACGTTAAATTCTCATCAAGGTTACTGTGTATTTCATCTTCATTTTGTTAATCATGTTACTAACCTAAATCTAGCCTAGAATGCTGACACCAAAAGTTATGTCAAAGTTCTAGCTGCATATATGCTTTTCTACATCAGAAAACGCAGCCTATTGCCAACACAAATGCCCGCTTCATAACAATGCACCCCCCAAAAAAAATTTCTTAATTCTTGCAGAACTTCAACCTTCCATCCGACATGAAGAATAATTATTTCTGTATTCATTAATCCTGCTTCACAGAAAAATTCCATGTTGCTATGCTTATGCAGACAATAGAGGCTATGCCTGAAAGCTTGCACTCCATCTCTGCTTTGACAAAGGGCCCTTTTCCAACATTTATTTTACATCTCATTCAGATAAGATCTATCTGCAGAAGTAATGCCTCAGAAAAAAAATCTTGTCAAATACAAAGCCTTGGATTTAGTCATTAAATCCTCCTAATGTGTGTGTGTGGAGCTCTCTCTATTACATACCTAAGAATATCATTTTCATCTTTCAAGGCTCTCGATTCTTCTGCCAAAGAGGTTAGTTCATTGTTTCTGTGCTGCAGTTCAATCAATTGTTTTTCTAGATCTTCACAATGAACACGATAATCATCTTTTGCAGCTTCAAGCCTACCAGATCAAAACCAGAAACTCTGTTAAGAACTCATTGTTGTTATACATTTTTCATTTAGTACTAGATCTACTAAAAATAAGTAAGACGAAGGAAACCTATTGATTTAAGTAGCCAGAAAAATGGTACTGTAACCATGGAACATTTTATTGTCTATCTGTTAAATCATAATGGATTGTATGTGCAAATTCACCCTATCAGTATCAAGGGATCACACAAAAAATGATTTTTCTTCCCCATACGGATCACAGGGAGAAAGACTAATATGTAAAAGAAATCAGTACAGTAAAGAGATATGCTGGTTTTGGGGGTGGGAGGTGGGTTAGGGGCTTTTGTTTCATTTTGTTTACACACAAATCACTTCGGCACTCATTTTCTGCCTTCCATCACCTTTTTTGCAGTGTCAGATGTCTACAATATGGCAATTACAGAGCAATATTTTCTACAAGAAGTAACAGTTTCTTTTTTCTTTTTAAAGGTAAGGACTGTCTTTAAAATACATTTATACAGAACTAGAAAGTTTATAGCAAAAGCAATCAAGATGGAAAATCCTGAAAGAGTACCAGAAATTCTCAGGATGTATTTGACATGACAAGCAAGGGATTTTTAAGAGAAATCATTTCATACCTGAAGTTTTCTTCTTGCAGTTGTTCCAGCTGCAACTGTGCATGAAAATACTTTTTTGCAACCACAGTATTTGGATCATCAAGAGAGTCGTCTAATTGCTCTAGCCTGTCATTCATAATCTCATTTTCTGACATCAAGCTGTTTTTTTCATCCTGGAGGGCAGCCACCTAGTGCAGACAAAACAGCATCAACATTGTAAGACCTGTCCAACTGGAAAGAACTAAAGCAAGACAGCAGTACGTCACCAAATTAGTTCATGAAAAAGGTTGAGCGTTTAGAAGTTTTAGAATGTAATTTACATAGCATACTTGAGCATACAGATGCTTTAGTGTATGACAGATATGAAGCACTAAAGGAAAAGTCCCTCTAAAAAACGACAAATTTTTGTAACTGAAACCATGGTAGAGGCAGACAGTGTAATATGGAGAGAAACTGGTACTTTTATTAAAAAGGATACCATGGACGCTGTACAAAAAACTTTGAGTATTGGTGTAAAAGTACTCTCCATCTTGCTTGTACTTAACAATAAAAAGCAGGATGGCACTGGCTAGCACACTAACACAGTACTGCCGCGTGCTCAGCAGTGAATGGTTGCGCAAGAAGCTGTTTCAGGCGCCATAAGCTAGTAAGCACACACGCAAAAGAAAAAACCTAGACAGCTTCATATAGAGCATGCATTTATTGCAACAATCAAACAAGTTTGATATTGAAAGTGTTCACAGCTAAGCAAATGAGAATACAACACTTCATTGAAACAGTAAGTATATTAACAGCCATAAAATGGGGAAGGATTAAGAGGATAGAACCTTTAAAGTTTTTCTAGTGAAAGCTGTTGTGTTAATTTTAACATCCTGTCAAACATAAGAGCATGTAGCATGTGTTAGTTAATTGGCATTTAAACAGGGACAATATGCTTTTTGGGTTATGTTTTCCTGAATCATAAAGAAAACCTACCTTTCTTATACTCTTGGAAAATATCAAGGAAGACTGAGACCTTACAAGTGAATTTATTAAGAATTAGTTTAAATAAGAAGCATCAGTCAATATTATGGCTTCAAATAAATAAAATAAAAAAAATCATGGTGACATTATTAGATTAAACATCAAATATAACCTAAAGTATGCAATATTAGGAAACAGTTTGTTTGTGATCATAATTTAAAAGTCTACCAAACAGATGTAAGAAACAAAGCAGTAATTAATCTACCACTTCATTAGGTGCTGGCTTTCTAGGTCCACTGCTTTTCACATACAAGATGTCACTTTACTATATACATGCACACATCAACACCTGTGAGTAGAGTGCATATCTAAGCCTTGCTCAGCATAATACTTCCCGTTCAAGGTTCAGCCACTCCCTAAACATGCACAACATCCACACTTTTAGAATAATGTGTCAGACTTAAAAAAAAAACCAAGCCCAAAAAACCAACAAACTTTCACACAACTCAGAGCAAGTTTTTCATCTTTTCTCAGTTCCTTTCTGATAGCTTTCTCTTCTTTTTTTTCTATTATTTCAATATACAGAAGTGGTGTCAAAGTCAACACAAATTATGGAGAGATATTTTAAAAACACATCCCAGTGTTAGAGAGCTATGGTGTCATTAACTCATATGTTTATACTCAGCAGTTCCTTTCCCTCAAACACCTTTCACGACTTCACCTGGCCCATGCTATATTATTAGCAACAGGCTCTGTGTAACCTATCATTAATTAATAGAGAAATCTCAAAAGAGAAGTTTGTGGGAGACAGGACTAAACCTGGGACTTCTCTAGTAAGACATACTAAGTCTCCTAATAGAAGCAGAAAGTGCAAGTAAATTGTTATCCCAGCACCTCTGGAACCTTTTGAACAGTGAACACACTTTTTGAAGTTTAACAACTGTAGTCTGTGAGTTCAGCTGTCAAATCAATCCTCTTGCCCCTTTAAAAGAAATCATTTTCTCTTGCAGGTTCTGCTCACATGCATTTTTAGACCTCTGCTTTCACTAGGAAGCCTTACTACTGGTCTCAAGAAAAAAGGAAATGAAATATCATTTCAATTCTAACAACAGCTTCCTGGGCATGGTAATTAGCTATGAGCTACTTTATGTATAAGTATTCCACTTTTTCAGTCATCATTACCTGTCAAAAATGTAAAACTGGCCTCTGGCTTTGTGAGGGTTTTTTTCAGAGGCTAATACAGCCAGTATAGCACTCTGGCTCCTGTAAGAAGATGCCACCCAAATGTTCTCTTTGTACAGAATCAAATCTGAGATGAACTGCCTTACCAGATAAACCTCTTTCTATTCTGAGATTATAGTGCTATAAAAAAGGAATCGGACTTAGGGCTAACAAATGGATTTTTTTTTCTTTTTTCTTTAAGAAGTTGATTGAAATGCAAGTTCCTGTTTATGGTTATGAAGTCTTCTCTCCTTTTTCTAAAGAGTGACTTGATTAACTTCTATATCCACTAAAAACAAAAAGTAGGCCTATTATCAATGTGTTTTGAATGGATCTATTAGTTTCCATGATTTTTATTTCCTGAAATATCCCCCATGTTGCAACTGTGTAGAAGAAAAAGCTGGTACATTTTAGATAAATTTCAAATTCTAGTTTTTCATCAACTCCTACTGAAAACAGCATCATCTTCCTATGATTAAATCTAGTGATTATTACTTGAACTGGATTTTTTGGACACAGTTCAAAAGACTAGAGGTAGCAACGACTAAAAATGAAATGGGCATGATAACATTGTTCTGATGGCTACCTGCTACCAAGGGTAAACATAAAGCTAGCAGACCAAACAACCTTTGAGTTAACAGTTGGCACAGGACCTCAGCTGACATTTCCATCAGAAGCTATTTCCACTGATTGCATTTTGGAGTACAGAATGATTGCTTTTCCCCCACAAACAGCTAAGAATTCTCATAGAAACTTAAATAAATCCAAAATTCACTTTGCCCTTCAGAATTTCTGCATCTTAATAGCAGCACCGTTACATATTAAAGAAATAAGCAACATGCTGTTTCTTACCTGTAAATCTAGCTCTTGACATCTTTGTGCCAACTCTTCTTTTTCTGCTAGTGCTTCCTGAAGATCTTCCAAAGCTTTTTTAAGCTTTTAAAAAATAAGACAGTTAATCATTCCGGCCCATATCCAAAGTACTCACAGTTCTAGCTTCCAAAATGTCTCAGTTGCTTATACCAATTGTTTAAGAAGGATGTTAGGTACACATTGACACAGAAATGTATACATACACTGTTAGATCAAGATTGTTACTTTCACCTGCATTTTAAATGACTACCACATGTAGTAAGTAAGTTATTGAAACTCAGAGTAACATCCAGATTCAACACAACAACTTCACCTAAAAGCATAATAAAACCAAACACAGGAGCATTTGTGTTGTCACAGTTTCAAAATCCCTGCCTGTTCAGTCAAATGCCCTTCATCTCAGCATGAAAATAATGATGCTCCTTTATGGGCAGGTACTTTTAAAGACAACTTCATTTTATGTGCAACACCTTGTAGTGTTCAGGTTGTCAATAATTTTCATGACTCCTTAAAAATAACCTGAAGTGTTTAGCCTAATATGGCTGAGCCTTGATATACCCCTAGCTCTTCTTGCAATGGAGGTTTGCACTGGCCAGTTTTACCCCATTCAGGAAGATGACATAGCAGTCACTGCATTTTTTTAAAGAACCTATAAAATAGCATGTAACTTTTCACTTAATTAGAACTGAAAAAATAGCATTACTTTGTTGTATATTCTCTGCCTACATCAGTATATTGCTCTGCCCTTTGTGAACCAGTATGGTTTAGTCAGAGCAGCTCCAAGTGGAAAACAGACCAAGCAGTTTCTGCAGATAGAAGACAAGAGAGTGCAATTTATTGTTGAGGTTGGCTGTGTTTTTTTTTTTAACTTTTAGAATTGGAGAGGAAGAGCAGCCGTCCTCTTCATTTAAGGGGTGGCAAGATACCAACTTATTGTTGAGGCTGGAACTACAAGAGCAACAAATATTAGGCAGTTACCTGCTGTTCCATTTCACTTGATGCATCACTTGTGGAAGGACCCGATATCTCCTTGCTCATGAGCTACAGGAAGAGGCCACAGGAAAAGAACATTAAATTAGAGGTTAAAAATCTCTAAGTTCACTGTCTACTGAGTACCAATTGTATTTTCCACCATGCCCTTGCATCCCTTCAATATATCAAAACAGATTAATAATAATAAAAACGCCACTTCATGGTTGGTAAAGGATTTAAACAAATCTAGAAATAAGATGACTTTTTTTTTTACCTCCTCCCAACCCAAATTAACCAACTTAGCAGTTACATCTCATTGGATGAATATGTGATCTGTTGACGTTATTGCTACCCCTTAGTCAAGTTAAAATGGAGTGAACCACAGGACAGGATTTCACTCAATTAATTTAATAGTTATGACACTACTTTGTGTCACGTTAATTGCCACTAAGCAAACAATGGGAACATTAACATAGCTCTCACTGATCTCCAGTACAAAGATGTACATAGTATGTTTGTCAACAGTTAAAGGGCTTTACTTCTTACTAAGGAATTACAGTATTATTTCCAGACCTTCTCCAGGAAGAAAGTTTGATTAGTCAGAATAGAACAAACAATAGATTTATGGATTTATTTCTTCCAGTAGGACAATTACAGCTTTAAAGACTATATAGTCAATTTAAATCTAAGTTTTAAAGCCTTCTACCAACTCCACTATTACCTTGATGAGGGTGCAATTACCCATTACATTTTCTTCAAAATCAGCATTCAGTTTTTGCCTCCCTCCACACTCTGCTTCACGGCCTGAAGCTCACAGATGTGAGTGTCTTGGTTTTGGCTGGCTAAAGTTAATTTTTTTCCTAGTAGTTAGTATAGTGCTGTGTTTTGCATTTAGCATGAGAATAATGTGATAACACACTGATGCATTAGTTGTTGTCAAACAGTGTTTATACTACATCAAGGACTTTTCAGCTTCCCATATTCTGCCAGTGAAGAGGTGCACAAGAAGCTGGGAGGGAGCATAGCCAGGACAGCTGACCCAAACTGGCCAAAGGGATATTCCAAAGGGATATACTATATGATGTCATGCTCAGTATATAAACTGGAGAAGTTGGCTGGGGGGCAGTGATCGCTGCTCAAGAACTGGCTGGGCATCGGTCAGTGGGTGGTAAGCAGTCACATCACTTGTTTTTCCTGTGTTTTGTTCCTCTCTCACTCTCATTGTTTTCCTCTGCATTACAATTTATTAATTATTCTATTTAAATTATTAAACTGTTCTTATCTCAACCCATGAGATTTCTTACTTTTGCTCTTCAGATTCTCTACCCTGTCCCACTGGCAGCAGGGGAGTGTGAGCCAGCAGCTGTGTGGTGCCTGGTTGCTGACTGGGGTTAAACTATGACAGTGACTGACTGTAGAGCTATACTGTGAGCTGAATCACTAAGATGATTCAACTAAGAACAAATTAAGATAGCAGGGGGAGTACACCATGACAAGAATAGAGGAGATAGAGCTGGAAGTTTATAAATCAGATGCTGGAATGGTCTGTCGGAACAATGTAGCCTCACAGTTACAATCAGTTTAACTTTGGGTCCAAGACTACAGCACTGGGACAGAAATTTCAGAACCTGACTCCAGTATAATCAGCGGTTGGCAACAAGATACATTTCTTATGTGAAACAGGAAATCTTAAGCATTTATTGTCTCCGTAAGTTGTATGTTTGGGCATATGAGACTAAAACCAAAAGCCCTTGGTTGAGGTCTGGGGCCTCTTGGTCCTGATCCTCCCAAATAATTTAGAGAAGTACTTGCACTCTTCCCTGACCTTTGCTTGGATGAAAGAACTCAAAGATGAACAAACAGATATTTGGACTTCTCAACTGACAGCCTTAGGCTATGAATTATTACTTACCTCTTGAATGGCAGTCATGACAACGTGCTGAACAGACTCTTCAAGGGTCATGATATTCTGTATGTGTTCTGTGAAAAAGAATTTGTTGTGACTCATGACTGTTCATCTTAATGGCTTGAATAACATGACATACCGTTTGCAGGAAGATCCAGAATAAACTATTCTCTATAAAGCTTCTTCAAAACAGGCAGCACTCTTTTTATACAGAGCACTACTGTTAACCAACAACATTATTATCCAGTAATATGGTAGATAAGCATAAGAGATTATAATCTCTTAAGTGAACAAATCTATACTCTGCATAATAGAGCAAGGAGATTAAGACATCTGTATTTCCATGGTTCTTTTTTCATACATATTTCTATGTTTGTGTAAACATAAGCTTTTGCGAAGAGTCAACAAGCTTGCAATTGAGTTAATAAATAAAACAATGAAAAAAATTGCTAACATCTTCATTCCCAATGCAGCCTGATGGCTTACTTCCCAAACACTACGAGTGTGCTGGCTGCTCACAGCTTGGACAGGCATACTCTTTGCTGTGTAAAAAACTGGCTGGATGACCAGACCCAAAGAGTTGCGGTGAACAGAGTTAAATCCAGTCGGCAGCCAGGCACAAGTGGTGTTCCCCAGGGCTCACTATTGGGGCCAGTTCTGTTTAATATCTTTATCAATGATCTGGACAAGGGGATCGAGCGCACCCTCAGTAAGTCTGCAGACAACACCAAGTTGGGTGGGAATGTTGATCTGCTCGAGGGTAGGAAGGCTCTACAGAGGGATCTCGACAGGCTGGACTGATGGGCCAAGGCCAGTTGTATCAAATTCAGCAAAGCTAAGTGCCATGTCCTGTACTTGGGTCACAACCACCCCATGCAATGCTACAGGCTGGGGGAAGAGTGGCTGGAAAGCTGACCAGTGGAAAAGGACCTGGGGGTTTTGGGTGACAGCAGATGAATATGAGCCAGCAGTGTGCCCAGGTGGCCAAGAAGGCCAACAGCATCCTGGCCTGTATCAGAAAGTGTGGCCAGCAGGAGTAGGGAAGTGATCGTCCCCCTGTACTTGGCCCTGGTGAGGCCGCACCTTGAATACAGTGTTCAGTTTTGGGCCCCTCACTGCAAGAAGGACATTGAGGTGCTGGAGCGTGTCCAGAGAAGGGCAACGAAGCTGGTGAAGGGTCTGGAGAACAAGTCTTATGAGGAGTGGCTGAGGGAACTGGGGGTGTTCAGTCTGGAGAAAAGGAGCCTGAAGAGAGAGACCTTATCACTTTCTACAACTACCTGAAAGGAGGTTGTAGCGAGGTGGGTGTTAGTCTCTTCTCCCAAATAGCCAGTGATAGGACAAGAGGAAATGGCCTCAAGTTGCACCAGGGGAGGTTTAAATTGGACATTAGGAAAAATTTCTTCACCAAAAGCATTGGAACAGGCTGCCCAGGGAAGTGGCTGAGTCACCATCCCTGGAGGTATTTAAGAGACATGTAGATGTGGTGGTTAGGGACACGGTTTAGTGGTGGGCTTGGCAGCATTAGGTTTACAGTTGGACTTGATGATCATAAAGATCTTTTTCAATCTAAATGATTCTATCCTATTCTGTTCTTTGATGCAGTCATTTCAGACTACCTAGGAATCACACCTACTCTACTAACAGAATCATGCTGGGGATTCCTTATCCATCAGAGAATTGAGCATTACCTCTGGTAAGGGGAGAGAAAACTAATTCAGTCTTGAGCTTCTGCAGATAAACAAAAGGCAATTTCTAATATAAGTTTTAAATTTAATTTGCTTGATTTGCATTTGAATAGCAAGTTTTAGGTCTTGGTACATATTTTAACAAGTATGAATAATCCACACACACTTCAGACTATTTTTTTAAACCTACCCTAAGCAAAGTTTGAGTTTTATTCACAGGAGTTTCCCATAGATTTTCTGCTTTTAAGCAAACACCAGTTTCAGAATAGGCATGCAACACATTAACAACAGAGACTTTTTGATGCATAAGAAAGATAAGTTTCTACATCTCTTCCACCTTACAACCACCTGAGGCAGTCTGCTGTTTGTTGAACAGATTAAGGTAGAGCGTACCTTGTTTCCTTTCACAGTTGACTGCACAACCCAAAATAAGCTGCAGAAGCCTGCCCAGTTCAGTGGGATCTGAGTTCTCAGATATCTGGTTTAAGTCCGGAATAAGCTCTTCTGAAATCTGCTGACCCAAGAACTAAAAAAAAATAAAAATTAAGAAACTGGACTCCCACTTTCGTACAACATGAAAATCTGCTATCATGTAAGAAATCTGGACTCAGTAAGTCATCCAGAGAAAATGGTCTATTAATAAGTTTGTTACCATAACATTTATGGAAGGGAAAGACTTTAAACATTAAATGTGGAGATACACACTAAAAATATTGGCTTATGAGAGAGTACATAGATAGCAGTATCATATTAGGAAACCTGAAGAGGTCTAGATAAAGGAGATGTTCTTAACTCATTTGTTAGAGGGCTTCATACATGAAACCCAGATGTCACACAATGTGCCTCTCCTGGGCCAGCAAAGACCGTTTCAAATGTCTGTCTCCATCCCTCAGTGTGGATGTGTGTTTGGGGGAAGGGGTACTCAATCCACAGCTAGCCAATGACCTTTACCATACTTGGCACCTCAGATTTTTCTCTGAATAGGCCTAAATTTAATCTGAAGTAGACAGCATTAAAAAATATATGCAAAACACCTAGCAGTTATTTAGTGCAATGAAGTTATGCACTTTAGTAAGAGCTCTATCAAATTGTTCTGGCAAAACCACAAGTTTTGAAAGTATATTAACTGGGGGCTTAGTTAACTGACCAGTTACACAAGAAAAAGCGACAGTAGTAAGTTAGAAGTTCTTGGGATAGACCTCAAATATGATAAAATTAATTTATTCTACCAACATAATAAAAAAGGAATTAAAAATGCTTCCAAATTCAGTTGCTCCCTAATCCTTCAAACAGCTCCTCATAAGCCCAAAGATGGGCCTTCTACAAGCAGCCTACTGCTGGGCTACGGAAGGGCTTGGCACTCAATATCACAATTAAGCCCAGGCAAGACCAGGAAACCATAAGATGATCTTGCAAGTTTTTCTATACCATACCCGTTACGTAACTGTAACCAACCTCCATACAAAATTCAGCATTTTTTTTTTTTAAACTCAAAATACAGCACCCTTTTATGGCTACTGTACTCATTCTGCATGAGAGAGAACAAACTATAATCCTTACTATGTCCAGGAGGATTCGTAACTTAACTCCCAGCTTCCAAGTAAGTATCATAAAACCTAGACTAGGGTTGCCGAATCTGCTCTATTGTGTAGAGAAGGATTAAAACATCACTAGACAAGAGCAAATATGTATGCACACACAAATGTCAACAGGATTCTGCAGCTCAGTCCTTATGACATTCACCTGGGCAATGAGAGAGACATGGTTTCCAGATTATACTCCAAGAGTCTTATCTAAAATACACCTGCTCAAATTAACTTTATATGCACTCAGACCTCCCACTTAACCAGATAATTATCATGCACTATCTGCAAAGAAGTCCTTAAAATAAATTACCTTGCCAAGGAAAAAAAAAAGAAACCTAGGTGAAGGAGGACAATAATCATAACGTTTAATGATTAGAACAGCAAAAAAATTGCTCCTTTTTCCATACCTCATGATAGTAGTCCATAATTCCTTGCAGTATCTTCTTCAGATTACTGATCTAATTGTTGTACATGAAAGACAAGGTTACAGGCTTTTATTAAAATTCTTAATTTTGCTGAAATTAAATAATAATTTATAATAAAATGTTTACATAGCAGCTTTACAAGAGGATCCTGTAACAACAGGGGAAGAGAAATATCGCAACAGAAAATCCCCATGCAACAATGCTGGAAGGCACTTAAACTATCAACAGACAGTTCAAGTTCATTTAAAATAACCTAAAACAGTCTGAGCTTAATTCTGTAGTTTTCGGACTGCTAGATACTCTCAGGACAGACACGATAACCAAGCCCACAAACTTTCACTAACTTCTGTTTGGAATACCTTTATTCTCCAGTTGTCACCAACATCATCTTTAATGCGATTTAGCCAAGATGCATCAAACCAAGCAACATCTCTGAAACAAAATTAAATTATTAAACATCAATAAGCACACAAATAAATAAGATACCAGATTCCCAGCATTAAATCAACAGATGCTTGACTACAGTGTCTAATAAGGCACAAATTCCTGGAGATTGCAAGTTATAAATTTCCATCCTGATGGCTGAATTAAGACACCACCTTCAAGGCCAGAAGAACTTCTGTACATGCTTGAGCTAGCTACAGCTAGGAACACAAGGATGTCAAGGCCTTTGTCATGCTGACTTTTTATACGTGACAAAGTGATCATAATGATGTAAAGAAACATCCTCTTTTGACTAGTGCTGACGTTAAGTTTGGTACCTACTCTTGTACATCTGGATTTTCCAACATTCACTACAATTCATCAAAGGCACTTATCAAGAAAAAACCCCCAACATTTTAAACTACTGGCATTTCATATTTTTTTAATGTCTTTGGTTCCCCTGGACAGCATAATTCCCACTTTGCCAGCATAAAAAAATGATGAGTTGCTGAGGGACTTGTTTACACACACTGAGCTGCCAAGCTCACAATCACAGCATATCTAACAATATCCTAACTTTTACACCATACTGTTTACTCCCTGGTCTCAAAGCACCTAATAAAAGACAATTATTATCCCCACTTGCATATCAACCAACTTGGTTGTAAAGAAGTTTGCCCAAAGCCTGTGGCAGCCTAGTACCACAAACACATGGAAGTGACCCTCAGTGAACCTTCACTAAGCAATCCTAAATCAATTTTTGCCATGACCCAGGAAAAGGGAGAGCTCTATCATTACACAGCACATTTAAAACTTTTTGAAGCAGACAGGGAGGTTTCTCGGTTTGGGTTTTTTTTGGGGGGGAGGGGGTGTTTTGGTTTTATTGGGTGTGGTGGTGTTCATTTTAAGTAATTAATTAATAATCAAAAATATAGTTTGAGCAGGAGATGGTAATTCAGACTTCCTTATTATCTGAGCCAACACCAATAAAATTGCAATGATGACTTGTAGCATGATACTTTTTCAAATAAGACTCATGTTACAACCCTCTGAAGTAACTTTAAATTTCAAGACTAGTGTGTCACTCAACCCAGTACCATTTGTCATCATACCAATAAAATAGGAATGATTTTGCTTTTGATTAGATCACTATTATTTTTTAATAATAAAATTATCATTGAAGTTTCATGATTCTTTTTTCCACACAAATAGTAAGCTATCATTTAAATCCTAGAACTTAAATCCAAAATCAATTGAGCAATCCCATGAGGAAGAGAGCACAAAGACATGCCTTTTGAACTTTTAGTTCCTTATTAAAAAGAGGAACATATTGCCTGAAGCATGAATATGCATGGAAATAGTGTTGATGGGAAAAGTGAAAAAGATCGTATCATTCTTGTCCAATTATCCTTAAGTATGAATTTAATACTGCAGTATTAGAATGTCTCATCACCTTCTCCATTCTATCACATTATTATTCAACTATTATATCATCCCCAAAACAACAATAGAAAGGTGTATTTTATCTTCTGCTATAAACTGTCTAAGTTTCTGTCTACATCAACTATACAAAAAACCTTTGGGTGGGAGAAAGCAACTATGCATGCCAAACACAAAAACCTCAAGAAATTAAATACCTCTTCTTCGAACTTAAGTATCAACTTACATTTGGTGAAGTACCTGTGCCATGGCAACCCCATTAGTCAAGTCCTGAACATCTCTGCAAGGTGCAGTAGTATGGAATGTCTGCAACTAAAAGAGGGAAAAAACACTCCGTTTCTCACTCAGTAGACAGGTACAGGAACTTAGTTCGCATTTTCCTTTTCCTCTTTAAGGCACAAGCATTTAGCAAGATGTCTTCCTACTGGAGGCAGCTGAAATCCTTTTTGAACTATGTAGATTTTAAGACAAGCCAATTATCTCAATACTTGTGACTGTTGATTATGACTAGTAGCTTCATAAGTTAGTATTACCATGCTTTGCTTTTTCATGCTAGTCCTTCTATTGTAAATCAGATTATGCAATACTAACTTGGGAAACTGAATTCATATTTATCCATCTCTCAAATTATGTTGGAGTATTTAGTTCTGGACACATAACTATCTAAACAAAAAATGGCATCAGAAGAACAGACAAAAATTGAAGGAAGAAAAAAAAATCCAGTCTTCTATTACAAGCATTTAGTAATAGAAGTCATGACACCAATACACACTTTAAAGATATGAAGATAGCTGAAAGACTGAACCATTTAAAGTCCTGTGAGCTGGCAACATATTTCCTTGCAATTCAGGAATTCCAAAATTACTCTAAAGATGTTCCTATTTAAATTTGCAACTTCAAAATACTGCTATAAACCCAAGAAACTTTACTATATCCTGAAGTTATATTATACATCTTTTCCTGGTAATCATATTTTATTCATATATTATTCCTGGTATTTATATTTAATATACATATATATTTTCCTGTTATTTTCCAAGCATCACATTATGTAGTGTTTAAACACAGGGCTGGATGCAATTTTACCCTGTCTACATATTTCTGTCTAAAGATTAAGCAGCAAAGCCCCAGTTTTCACTCTTGTCCTCTATTACAAAACCAGATTATAGATGGAAGCATTTTATAATAAGTTGCCTGATCTATTCTATATGAATTGTTATATGCAGTCTTTGCATTCTAACTGGTGCTTCCCGTTCCTCTGTACTAGGCCTATTGAAGTCCCTTTGTGAAAGGGCTATACAAGATGCAACATCCTAAAGAATAAAATTTAATAGCTCAAGTGTTTTGCAGCTACCTTCTCCGAAAGCAACTCAAATGACATGAATACCTTCAGCATGTCTACATCCTTACAGAGCACTGCAATAAACACCCAGCAGACAGCTCTATACATAAGAACCCCATCATCAACCTGATGCATAATACTAGCTTATTACACATCTATAGGCAGCTCTTCTGCTGCCTGCAATTCTGACTGCTTCATGTATAAAGTCTTAGAACACAGAGGAACCCAGGTCCTCAGATCACTCCGCAGACTGTAAAAAGTGACTGCAAACTCCGCAAAATACTCCATCAGGCTCCAGGAGTTTGTGTCTTGGAGAACCCCTGGAGCACAGACAGTACATTTCTATTTAACAGTCCTCAGTGAAGTTTTCTTCCATGAACTTGCGCAGACTCTTCCCCAGTTGCCTTCTCCAGGAGCTCGTCTGTATTGACCTTTACCATACCCATCTCCTCCCAGTCTGTCTTTTGCATCACCAACAGTCCTCATTATTCAACTAATTCTCATATGGAAGCTCTTCCATACTTCTCATAAGGATGGTCATTTTTTCTTAGTTTTTTGTTTTTCCTGCATTTAAGATCTGTAGGATGGGATTACCTCAAAGTTCAAAATGTCTCTCCATTTTGGATATTGTGTATTTTCTTAAACTATGCCCAAGCTTCTATCTAACATTTTGACAGAATTATCTATTATAATTGCAGTATTTTATTTTCCAAAAAACCCAATCAGCCTGGAGCTAACTACTCCAGGTGAGAGCGCCATTTCCACATGTGTGTCAGTTCATCACATGGTTACTCAGGAAAATAAGAGCTCATCAGCAATTAAGTTCAGCCTTCTTCATGATGATGAATAAAATAGAAAGGGGAAAGTTTGCTGTTAGAACTATTAAAAGATGTATATGCAGAATAGAATGCAAGCAAGAACAGATTCTTATAATCTGTCCACTGCGAAAATTGACTCCTTAAACCTATTAAGTACGCTTACAATGTAATAAATTACCTGTCCATCTGTGAGAGGGCTTTCCCAAACATCCTGTGAAGCATAAGCTTCTTCAGAGGTCACTGGTGAATGACCTTGTCAAGTTCATTTGGGAAATGGAGCTACTTGGAAAAGAGTGGTGGACAAGTACAGTTTCCAGCTGTGAGAATTTGAGGCAGTTGTTGTCCATTTTATGTTTATAAAGAGTGACCATATACTCTGAATATTTGTTTGCTTGCTTCAAAGAGAGTCTAATCAAGCCAAGAAGATAAAAATATGCAGAGCAAGCTTTTTTCATTTGCTTTTCAATTAAAAAAATATTTTTTAAATCCTGTATTACAGCAAGTGAGAAGTCAGTAATCCCTGCTAGGTTACATAAAGGTTAAATAGAAGAGCACAAACTGAAGCAGCTGTGATTGACAACACTGGTTTCTAATAGTATAACAGCCTTAATGCCAACGCAAGAACAGGCACGTAAGCTTACAAGTCAAGACTCAGCATGCCAGAAAGCAGAGTTTTATGGCACAGTGTTGTGATGCTGGCATTTGGATATACCCCCTTGTAAACCAAAGAAAGTGCGGAGTACAGGTACTACCATTTCACCCAAGCCTGTTAGAGCAGGTGAACAAAGCCTTAGAAAACCTTGTGACATACAACACTGCTTGGTTTCCGTACCTCCCAGAATAGAAACAGCTAATTAAAATTAAGCAAAAATCAGGACTGAGAGTCTTAGTTTCTCCATGTATTTAAAAGTTACATAAGTGCCTAGAAATAATATGAAAGTAGTATTAATTATGGATTCTTTAAACCGCGTGCCAGCCCAATCGTTCCCTCAAAACAGATTTTTACTGTACTTATAAAACCAGTAAAGGTAATGGCCATGGGGAGGAGCTTGGTAGAAGCAGCCATAGACTTCAGGACCATGTAGTATTCCTAATCTTTTTTCAAATTTGATTAGTTTTACTACATGCAGCTTCAAGTACATGCTGCTACTCGTGATGAAGACCATTTCACAAATAGCTTAAATGCACCCTACCACTTGCTGCTACGAGAGGAGCAAATATTCTTCTCTCGGATATACCGCTACGATGCTCACAATATACACATAGAAATTTAATTCTGTATCACGTAACACTTAACGCCTTTTCTCTGGATCTGCTGAAGGCTCTACCACCAAACAGCTGTATATTAAACAAGACTGTTCACATTACCCAGCAGAAATCAACCTATCCAACTCTTGGGAAGGTAAGCCCTCAATTTCATCCAGACGATGTAGGGCTGAGGTTCTCCATTTTATACCCAGATTACACATACTAGGGACAGAAGTTTTATAGAGTTAGTCAAAGAGATTTTAACATAACAATAAACATTCCCATTCTTAATCCCAGAATATTCAATAGAATAACTCAGCCACTGCCAAAGTTAACATTACCTATGCTGCCAGCGTTAAACAGGGGTACATCTGTTGCGGAAAAAGCTTTCTGTTTAAGATGTTACCACACATCTAGTCTCTAGTTTGGAGACAAAGACAGAAGCAGCCTCAGAGCAGTGCAGCACCAAAAGACATCCAAGAAACTTTTGCTCTACTTCAGTAAAGAAAACACCTATTGTAAAGGCACCTAAACATAGAAGATACTACTACATCGCTAGGTCCACTGCTGCTACTCTTATTGGTCCGCTCCTATCCAGAGGTGGAAACTATTAAGGTTCACTTCACATATACTAACCAGAGTTTGCCTTTCTGACTTAGAAAATTGTTTCTGCAACAGACTTGTGAGTTCAATCTTAACAGATATTGCTTAAGTCAATTTTCCTTGGAAACTCATATACATTTCCCCTATAATTTAATCTAACACCATTATGGTTTTCCTGTAACATCCTTAAAACTTTAAATTCAATGGCACCTGGGTTACAGAACCAATAGGTAACATTTTTGTTTGTGTTTTCTCTTTTTTTTTCTCAACAATGCATGTTTTCTAATATAGAATTCGCAATAATAAAAAAAATACAAGATCTGGCAGCAGAACACAAGAAAATCATGAGCATCTCTTTGCTATATTAATGAGTAAATAAATTGACAAACCTTTAGAACCATGGAGTTACAGAACCCTTTCCTCTTTAGATATACAGCACTTCAACCCAAATAGGCTCAGCTTCAGAAGATTTTTTTTTCTATTTTTTTTTTTTTTCTATTATTCAGTCTGAAGTTCAAGCTGAAAGGATGTTTGAAACATATTTTAGGGTTAACAGTCAGTTTCTACTAAGTTGTAAACAAGGTCCGAGAAATAGGGTGTTAAATCTAAAAACATGCAGCTGGCAATGCATCTGCTGAGTGTTGTATACAAAACCTGAACACACAGAGTTGGATGTTCATTTACATCAATACTACTACACAAAGCTCTTTCAGTTCACGGCTAGTTAAAGTTCTACTAGCATTCCCTTTAAGATTCAGGATGTAACTACAGCTATGCACTGCGATGATACTAAAAATGAGAATTAGCTTTAAAATATTTTAAGCAGGAATTGTAAAAATTATAAAAGAGTTCAGCACTGCTGACAGGATCTTGAAACAGAGTTCAGGAATGCACTGATTTATTTCGCAAATGAATTATGATGGAGTTATTCTATCCTGACTGCCGAGAGGGAAGTACAAAGTTAAAGAGCCCAAAAAAAGAGAAAGAAAAGGGTGCGCAGATTAAATGACAAAAGATACCAACTCCAGAGAGGTAAGCATAAAACAACGGAAGTTCTAAAGACCAGCAAAACACTGGAAGCATACAAGGTCCCTAAAAGGAAAATGGAGGGAGGACAAGAAAGGAGGAAATTGGTTTTCAGTGATTTATTGCAGGCTTCAACTCATTAAAATTACTGTAGTGTCATGTAGAAGTAAAAGGAACACCCACTCTGGTAGCTGCTGTTATCACTTTTGCCAGTTTCATTCCTGCATCTTCACAACGCTTCTAAAACACTCCCTTCTTTCCCTGATTTACCCTTCACATAGCCAAAACACCTGCTGCTTCAGAGAAACCCTTCACGCCACGTAATTGCAGCCTTCCCTGCCAAGATGTCATGCAAAACTTCTATTTAGTAGAGCTCACTCTCATCAAAAATATTACACCTGCAAGACCAGAATTACAGACAAGGATGCAGAAGAAACCTGGAAAGGACAAGGGATAAAAAGAAAGCAAGCTTGACTGGTGAACTGAACAAATATGCGCTTCTTGCGCAGGCAACACCACACATTTAGGCGTGCTCTGGCTGACTGTAATTAATGCTTTAACCTACTGAGAGCTGGTATGAAGTACTCTGAGGTTTCTGCTCCTGTCAACTCAAATTAATTGCATGTATTTGTTATTATTGTTAATTACTGGGCATTTTCCACATTGAAGCCACTGCTGGAGAACCACTACCTGGGCCTACAGGATACCCAAACGACCACATCTGCACTTCGAGGGTGCTTGCAAGAACGTTTTACTGGTTGTGAAAGCCCTGGTTTCTCACGCAGGCCCCGCTACCGCCGCCGTGCCTCCCCGCCAGCCGCCTCCCGCCGTGCCGCTGACAGGGGCGCCGAGGAGCGGGCTGCCACCCCCGGGCGGGGCGGCAAGGGGCCCGCCCGCCGCCGCGCAGCTGACGGGCCCAGCGCCCCGCGCCCGCCGCCGCCCGCACGGCCCCGGCAGGTGCCTCGCGCCGGGGGGCGGGCGGGAACAGCCCCTCTCCGCCGGACCCCCCCCCCCCCCCCGCCCGCCGCTGGAGGAGCCCCGAGGGCAGCGGGGCGGCGCCTCCGGCGGGCCGGGGGAGGCGGCGGGGCGGGGCGGGGCGCGCGGGCGGGGGGGGCCGCCCCACTCACCCAGAGGATGAGGCTGTCGCAGAGCAGGGGGTCCGCCGGCTTCGCCTCCATGGCGGCCGCCTCCGCCCCGCGCCGGCCGCCCCCGCTCCGCGCGGCTGCGTAAGCACCCGCTGCCCCGAGCGCGCTGACGCCGGGAACGACGCGCAGCTGACGTGAGGCGACGGAACATCACATCCCGCCCGCGCCGCTCCCATCGGCGCCCACCTCCGCGCGGGGCGGGGCTGCTGTCGGGACGTACACGTCAGCGCCCGCCCATGCCTTCAAACGCCGGGAGTGGCAGCGGGCGTGACCAATCGCAAGGGAGGAGGTGTGGCTGCTCGCGCCAATCGCTGGCGAGGGGCGGGGCGGCACCGCGTCGGCGCGCGCGTGGGCCGGCGGGCGGCGGGCGCGGCTCCCGCCCTCCCGCCGCGGCGGCCCCCCCCCCCCCCAGCCGCCGCCGCCCGTCACCGCCGGGGGCGGGCGCGGGGCCGCGGCCCGGGGGTCGGCGGGTCAGCGTGCCCGCGCCAGCCACGGATGGCGCTTTCAGAGCACGGCACGGAACTGCCTAAAAAATACCGTTGTTAAAGGAGGCAAAAGTAGCGGTTCCTCCTTCCGGGGAGGCGGGGACGGAGCGCGCTTGAGCACGAGGCTGGCGGGCAGCACGCCCCCTTCCCGCGGCGCGGGCGGGCCCGGGAAGGGCTACGGCGGTTTGACCCCCGCCTGGTTTCTGTTACCTGTACCGTCGTTTTCGTTTTCCCTCCGGAGCCGCCGGACGTCGGGCGGCGCCCGGCTGGCACCGCGCCCGCGCCCGGCCTTTTCAGCGTACGCTGTTTCACTACCTGGTATCTAAAACGTAGGAGTGCTTTTTTGTTCCATCTTTTTTTTGTTCCAGAAAAAAATAAACAAAAACCACACGAAAACTCTTTCACTTGCTTTCCTGTACTATATTCGTTTCAACAGGAAGAACTTATTTGATCAGATCTTGGGTATGCCTGGCTCAGGATTTTGTCTTCTCTAATACCCTGCCTCAGACACTCCAGAAAAAAGTCTTAAGCACCTTACACTAAGAAGATGCAATTACTCTGTCCCTGTGCTGTTTCAGCATGAGATCTTCAGCAACTTTTCTGTCCAACAGCTTCTTTTACTAATTGATTTGAACCATTAATTTTTGCTAGCGGATTCTGGTTTATGAAGATTGTTACCTCGCCTGTTGTTACTGGAATGTGCAGGATGGCATTAAACACATGAGTGTTTAGATCAGCCTGAGAGTGGACTAAATAACTTGAGTAATAGCTGTTACAGGCATCGTATGGTCTTCTTTTTTGGCTCTTCTACCTTAAGATGCATGCTTTAATTTCCTGTTACGGATTCTACTTCGACTCACAGAGATTAAAGTTGTGGTGGATGACGTGGACAGTATTTAAGTGACTATTTCCCCCCATGGTGCTGTCCAGAATTGATAAAGGCTTGAGAGTGGGCTTGGATTTCTGGAAACCCTTTGACTGTTTCCTTCACCAAAGGTTCTTAAAGAGATTTGGTTGCCATGGAAGATTATCAGAAATCCTTATTAAAAATACAATAAGGAATAAAAGCTTTTTACGGTGAAATCGCACAGTTATGTGCTAGAACTTGTACTGTTGAGCATGTTCATTTTAGTTTTCTAACATTTTTACTCTTTTATAATTTCTACTAGCCTTTGTTAATTTTTCTTTTACCCCTCTTCATTCGCTTACTCTTTCTCCTTTCTATTATTTTATGTTCTTTCCCTTCTCAGGAAGTATCACATCCTACCGTCTGTCACTTCCTACCAACCTTTACCCAGTTTCCTACGACCGATTTCATGGAAACATATAATTCTGCATTTCAATTTCTTCATTTCATATGCTCTTTCTCTGCAGATTCAACCTCTCACACACTTGCTTTCTTTATACAATTTCTAGAGGCAGCTCCTTTCATCCTGGGTTTATGCTACGTAAGCCAGGGAGCAGTAACAGCTAGCTGCTTTGCAGGGAACATGGAGCCAAGAGCGAGAACACAGCCAGCGGGGCAGGGGCTTCACCAGCCAGGGCCCCATCCCACAGTATCCGAGCAGGGGAGGTCCAGGGGTGTTCAACCCGGAGTTCAGACGGTCAGACAAGTTCACGGTGATGAGGCAAGTACAAGGTAAAGCCCGGAAGGCAAACCGCCGGTCAGGGTCAGGCCCAGCAAGGTTAACCAGAGTCAGGCACAGTCCCATGATCACTGGGCAGTTCTGAGGTCAAGCTGGGAATTCAGTCCACAGGGCACAGTCCAGATCAGTGGAGCCCATGGCCAGGCACAGGCATGACTGTGGCTCTGCTGAAGGCCTAGGGCTGAGCTTAAACAGAGTGGCCCATGAGCAGAGGGTGTGGATGGAGGCTACAGGTGAGGCCATTAAGGTCTGTTCATGCACTCAGGGCCCAGGCAACATACTCTGTTTCAGTGGGGTCATCTTCCATAAATGCAAAAACTACTGCAGAGAACAGTTTTCCACTAGAGGGCTATACAGTGCAGACAGGAGGGAAGGGTGGAGTGTCACCAGATCCAACCAAGGCCTAGTATCCCAGTTTCAGGGTTGCTCCTCATTCAAAAGCATCCAGACATTATTATTCATAAGGGATGCTTATGCTGGAAAAGTGTTACAGACTGTCGATAGTGCAGGGAGCTTGGCTGAGATCTGTGGGAGAGGCATTCATTTGAAATAAAAGGCAGGCTATACAGGTTTGGTCATCTGAGATTGTGTCAGAAGAGATTGCCTCACCCATGCACTCCTGGCTGTTGCATACATGTCAAACAGCTGACTCCAAATGACTGAGTGCTCACCCAGATAAACCAGTATTAGCACACAGCAAGGATCTTTCTAAGGCGCATTACACTTACGGCATACCTAATTCTACAGAGAGCTACAATACAAATATGTGTGGAAATCTGTGCGGCTATTTTACATCTTTTCAATTGCAGCTACACAGGGCACATCAGGAGCACCACAGCACTGGCAAGCTGTGCTTAGAGGTCAGCTGGGGGGCAGAAGAAGTAACAAAGGGAAGCTATGTAAGTTATGTAGAGTAAGGTAGTTTGGTTTTATTTTTTATTTTTTAAGCCTAGTTGGAAATTTCTTCATGAGCTGCAGCTGACATGAATGTCTGTCAGCAAATTCTGGTTTTGTGCCAATCAAGATTATGACCTATATTAACATTGTAGAAAGAGGGAAGGCTAGCTTGGCACCTCATGCCAGGACTGCGGTTCAATCTCCTGATGCCTAACGTCCGCTGTTACTACATTTTAAAGTCAGGTTAAATTACTTCTCACAATGGGAACTTATTTAAAATGTGTTCACTCTTTTTGATGGTGCATCCTTTGCCTTCTTGACAAAGCACCTGACAATCTGGCAGTAAGGGTTGTCTACCTTTCTTAACAAAAAAGAAGAATGGCATTTGCTACAATAATTTAAATTGCTACACTTAAAATCCGATTCCTAAGTTTTTTTTATTTTCAGTGGGACTTACGTTATTATATCCAGTAATACGGGCAATACTTAGTTCAGACATTACTTGGCTTGCTCAAGAAAGCTGCATATCCAGATGAGTTTTCCCGTACCTTGTGTGGCAGATATGCATGTCTCTTGTAATTTAAAAATGCTTTTACTGGAAAATCCTCTTTTACAGGACTGCAGCTAAAAGGGATTTTCTAAGCACTTGGGAACAAAGACGTCAGAATGGAAAAATACCGAACAGTGACACTTGGTGGTTAGTTATGTAACTTGCACATTTCTCGCCGTTAGAATACATGAGGTGAAAAATGATCCTCAGCTTTTCGGTCATATTTAGGAGCTTGACTGATATGGTTTATGGAAATCTGCACTTCCCAAGCATCTTTCAAAAGCTTTTGAAGCATCAAATAAGCCTCATGATGTTCTGAGGCATATTTGAATTTTTCAGATGCAGAAACTCGAAACTAACCAATTGCCAAAATGTGTGCAGTTAATTACTACACAATACAAACTGATTTGATACCTGCTGTCTTCCCTGGGCCACACATCCCTTCCTGCCTGTCATAATCTCTTACTGGCATATGCACTCCCACTTCCTTTTGAATCGAGCTCCTTGTGTATTGGAAGTTACTATATTTTCATGAAAAAGGCTTTGGCTATCTGTCTGTTCCCCAAATGTGGCCAATTTCAAGGTCCTTATAATCAAATAAAGATTATTCAGCATAACTGAACACTTGAAAATCACAAAATACAAAGGAAAAAAACACATCATGATTCTAATGTGAACTCACATTATTTGACTGGCTGAAGATTATCAGTACCTTGCTGGTCTCACCCAGGTTTGTTTCCCGATTGCACAAGAGACAGAACAGGCTTTCAAAAACTGCAGGTCGCTGGCAGCCAGCACTCGCAGTCTTGTGATTGCTGCTGTACCCCCAGGGCCTGAGGGCTCCTCAGAAGGTTACCCAAGAGAGCCGTGTCAGCTATAAGAGCCACACCAATTCATTGCTTACTCCATTCCCGTGTAAGAACGGTTGGGGGGATGGGGACGGATGCCTTATTTCATTATTGTTTTCCAATCTTGCCATGAATTGCCCTTTACAAGAGTCATAACTCCAGAGCAGGGAGTAGTTGAGGTACAGAGAAAAATCTTATAAAAGGAGCTGTTTGGGCACACGATACTGGCTTACCTCCTTATTTCTAGCTGAGAAAAACAGCTTGAGGAGATGGAAAGGGAGGATAAAACCAGAAACAGTAAAAAGAGACAGTCCTGGTGGCTGACATACTACTGGGATAGCTGGCCATTTTGCAGTGTTTCTGGTCTATGCACATGTATGATTTTTGGTGAGGGCAGGAGGTACTGTTATTGTTATTTTAGGTAAGGGAGGGGAGGATGATACAGGGTATATAGGGTATGTCTATATTGCACAGTTAGCCAGCATGACTGACTACTGTGCTGTGATGTGTTTGAAGGAGATCCCATTGCTTTTTCTCTGAAGATGCTCTGTGATAATTTCCAGGTCAATTATGCCCTAATGGAAATGGGAGCAATGTCATGATGATGAATGTAAAATTTTTCACTATCTAACTGGAGTATCTGTTTTGTAAAATACTCTGAAATATTTTGTCTGGCTGTTACAGGAGATGAAAGTCATTTTAATCTATTCGTTATCAAAAATAGTAGGAATTCTGGATATTTTGTATATTAAAGCTGAAAATTAATACCTTTTATGAGAGTATATTGATCGAAGGAATCTTGTGTTCAGGCTTTTCTGAAAGGTGGAAATATTTTCACATGGACTAAGCACCTTTCAAGTATTTTCACATTTGATGGAAATACTTTCATCACTTGAAGCCCTTCTTGGAAGTCATTCAACTATGAGAACACTTGCTTTTAATAAAAGACTGTTTAAGCCAGTGGGATTCCTGGAATTCCTGAGCCACTTATGCTCTTCTTTACACTTTTCATAGCACATCTTAACTCAATGAACATTTTCTTTGATCCCCACAGACTTAATGGTGGTAAGAAATAGTCATCTCATTAAAACCGTGAAGGCTTGGACTGGCATTTCTAGTCTGTCTTACAATTAATTTTGTTTTGACTGGTATAATTCTGGGGTCCTTGGTTACAAAATTTCAGGTATAGTTATCTTAGCCCATGTGATACAGTGAGTGTGCATATAGAGTACAAATGCATCTGGACCTGTTACACAGAAAAATAACACAATTATTGTGTTATTATTTTAGTATATTTAGTTTATTATAGTAGTTTCAGAAAAAATAGCAAGTACTTATAAAAATATTAATTAAGGTTTATCATATGTCAGTGAAGTAGGCATTGATAAACTGAAACAGATGTTACCTTAGCAATATTGTTAACATGAGCTGTGCAGATCACATTTTATTACAGAGAATATTAAATTGCAAAGTAGGAATCTATCGTTAATCATCTCATGCGTAAGACAAATAAACAAAACCTAGACAGGTTTTTTTATCTTTTATTGGAGAAAGAAGAGAAGGGGAATGGAGCTGTACGGACAGAGAGGCTGCTTGGAGTTGATTTGAAGCATTTGTTAAAGTTACTTGCCTCAGTACCCTTCAGAGCCACAGGCTCTGCAGAAATGTGGCTTCTTTTTAAATTATATATGTGAGTGTCTCTGACCAGTCCACTGTCTCTAAATTCTCCTGGGGAAAGGAAATTTAATTTGCAGGGTCAAAAAGAAAAAAGACGAGATAGACTATCTGAGGACTACCTTACCTGGTCACTCCTTAAAGAACTAGAAAAGATGAGTGCAGCGAATGACGGATTATCTCTGCTTTAGTATAATGCAATTCCCATGTTGGGGGAGGGTGATTAGAGAAAAGATGGCAATAATGCCGCAGAGCTAGAAGTCGTGATACCTCATTAAATTCCATAAAAAGCCATACTGGAAACAAAGCAGGTCAGAGGTGGAAAACTAACTACCTACATTTATAAAAAAGATTGTGACCAGATCTTTGTAATTGTACCTCTTGGCTTCATACAGCAGGAGAATAAATGGTTAACGTCTTAAAGGAATGATCCACCTCAGCTATCTCAGGGAAACATCTCAGAATGGTGAACTTTTATGAACAGTGACTTGAGCAGGATAAAATATTTACACCTCTACGACATCATTTTTCCTAAATAAGACCTCACTTTGTCACTGTAACTTTCCCTCCTAGCATGCTCTCTTGGTGCCTTGGTTGTTTCTCTAACATTTGTCAATCTCATATCTATGATTTCTATTTCTGGCTCTTTGTTTACTTTCTCCAAGATATCTGCACTTCTATTTTAGTACTCGTTATCTTTTTTTCAGTGAACAAGGTCACAAGTGAAAGTGGGCTTTGGCAATTCCAGTATTAGCTAGCTGACATTAATTGACATCATGGAACTGTTTGCGCTGTCATGGTAGCAGCTCCTGGCTTTACAAGTTCACATGTATTAAATTTCTCAGATACAATTTCAGTTGGTGCCAGTAACAAAAAATTCAGTACTGGGATATGTACTGGGACAGAGATGTGTTTGTCACAAACAAATCCACGTGCACGCTTTCAAATCCTGTTTCCACAGGTGTGTCGAAAAGGCAGCGCAATGTTGTGACTTCTAAGGCACCAGTTTGTCAGGTGGTTTTGTGTCCCAACACAACCATTTGGTTTGTAGATTCTGATCCTCAGAATATCCTTGCACTTATTTAATATTGTCCACCGAATACCTCCAGTTTTCACCACAGTCTGGGATTACTCCATGAGTAAGCTCATGAGCATGTTTTTTTCAGGATGAGGGAAATCACAACCTTAATTTCCAAAAAGAAGTAATCCCTTTAGATTGATTCTGTGCCAGGGCACTGGTATGTAGTCTTGCACAGAGAAACTAATTCTGGTAATACATCTAATCTCTCTAAACAGAAAATAATTTTCGAAACTCTGTGTTCCATTGTACCTATTATATACCATTATATACCGTCTTATTATTCAGAAACATTATCATCAGTACAGAAGATTCACTAAATAAAATGTTAATAACTTGGACATTATTTTAAAGTGGAAAATTAAAGAGTATTCCTTTCTCAATATCTATAAGTCGGTATGAAAATTTACTAAAAGACATGTTTTTAAATGGAGTATTTAAGTAGTATTCTCTCATTGAAGAAGTCTTGTGTTCAAAAATAGAAACACTAGGTGAAAATGTCATAGCTGTCACTTGCTATTAAATAACACAGAAATGTCTAAAAGCCAACCATAGCTAAACAGAGCAGGGTAGCTATAGGTATGTAAAGCATAAGATGAATTGTTCTGCTACTCACCACATTTATATATTAAATAAGCAAGTTAGCATGCACCTGTCAAAACTGAGTTCAGATTTCCCATCATTTTTATATCAATGTCATTTTTCTTTTTTTTCTGTGAAAATAAGCTTCAATTTGCCTAAAAATTTTGAACACATTTTCTTTCATATTTTAAGGTTCTCTGGATACAGTATATTCCAAAGAGTGAAAGCCAACTCCTACAGCAGGGGGGGTCAAACCTCTTTTTAGCAGATTGCTCTCTAAGCAGTGCCAGGGAGGTTACAATTATTTTTATTGGCATTTCTAACAAAATTACATTTTGCACTTGGATCGCTTTTTAATATAAAAGTTATGATTGATTGTCTGATTTTACTAGCCATTCACTTATGTTTCCATGTCAAGAGATATCTCTTGCTTTCCTGATGCTCTTCACTGACAGCTGGTCTGACAGGTTTTGCTCTTGCATCGGAACTGGGTTCACAGCGGTTCTGGTAGCTTAGCTCCTCATTTTAGAATAACACTGTGAAGCCTTCCTACGTATCCAGCTGCCAGCAGCCGCTACTCTTACATCCCAGGATGGAACTAGGTCACAGCTGGGACACACTGAGAGTGCATAATGCAAAACTCCATCTCAGCTGAAAGCTCCCTGCTTTGTGTCAAATGCCCCTGCTCCAGAACACTGAAGTGTTCTTTCACATCTTCATACTTCTCAATCCCATCTTTATACTTCTCAGGCCCAATTTTTGGGTAGGTAGGCTTTTGTGGAGTAGAATAAGAAACTTGATTTGTAAAATTGGGAATTAATAATGCAATAATATGAGTGGTTGGCATGAACAGACCTGTTGGCTTTGATGGAACTATTCGACTATGCAAAATAACTCAGGCACATGTTTGCCAGCTCAAACTCCAAAGCCCAGATGACAAGCTTATTATCAGTAAACAGTATTACTTGCACTGTAGTTGTGCTTTAAGGCCTCAACCAAAGATCCAGCACCAAAAAAGCCAAACCTACAATGAGACAAAACGGATCCAGGATTGCAACTTTCAGGCATGTAGCGGGACCAAAAAAGTTAGCAAGGCAACAGGAATGGCTGGCCATGGGCAATCATGTTTTTACTGATTTAACTTACAGATTCATAGAAGAAGAATAAGAATTAAGAGATTTTTCTTGGGTCCGTTATCTTTTGCAAAATATTCTGGAGCTATGTGAAGGGAACTTTGTTACTATTTAACAGTTTCTGTGGCAAACAGGTATGGTCAAATTCAATGAGTTAAGCCTAATAAAATCTCAGATTCCCCGTTGAAGACTGGGCGCTGAGTGAAAGTGTGAGAAGACTGCAGATTCCCTGCTATCCTGCATCTAGCCATGCCTGAGGGCGGGGAGAAGTGCTTTGAACTGTAATGATAACTGAGCAATAATAGGTTTAGAGTGACATAAAAAATGGAACCAAAGTCCGGCTTATTGAAACAGTGCAGAATTTAGCGTCCAATTTCCAAGACTAGCCTGTCTGTTAGGTAAGGGCATAAGTGACTGCAAAAGAGCCATAGCACTATGCATACAGCCCCTGGCAAGTAAAAGGAAATCTTCTGGGCTCATTTCACCTTTACAAAATGTCTGTAATCTTTTTGCTGTTATTTAGTTAGAGGAGGTTTCACCTCTGTATTAAAACCATTCAAACTCTTTTTTTAAGTTAGTACTAACCAAATACTTGAGTGGCCTAGCTAGAACAGATTTAATATGTTCAAACCAATTTTCCAGTATATAAACATTCCTGTCTAAAAGTCACAGGAATAACTGACATCTTTGTTAGCAGCCTTCGTGAATTTAATGTGTTGAGTGGAGTAGTTGGGAAAAGGTTGGAGAGAAAGAGCTACACTCAGATATTTGGGGAGTCTGTCGGGGTGAGGAATTTTACTAGAACAGCCTGGAGAGGATGCCACAGCTTACATTGTGTCAGTTCTCTGGATAAAGAAACGGCTCCAGCTTCTGCATCTGTCAGTCTGGCACCTTTAATAAGTAATTAAATCACACTGTAGATTTGTATACATACTTGGATAAATACTAAGTGACAGCTATCACACTGGCATGTGAGCACGCCTGCATACCCAGGGCAGGAAATCGCATACAGTATTTCATTTGTTGCCAATTTATCTGTAACAAAGTGAGGAAGATGCCCTGGGGACTGGTGACTAACAAGGAGCATTGTTTATGCTACAAATCCCATCCGGTTATTAGTCTTTGAAAAGTGCTTTGTTTAGCTTATCAGTGCTTCAGCAGGAATGCCAGGGGCATTATTTTTGTTCTAAGTGTATTTCTATTCCAATATAACTGACTCCCACTCCACCTCTCCGTACGAGGTTATGTGTTACCTGAGAGCTGAAAATTAGGCATGTGCTTCAATGCCTTGTTGAATCAGGATCGGGATGGTTAACACTGCACAAAACCAAGCCCTTAAAAGGTTTCTTTATTAATTCTGCTGCATTAAATTGGAGAACGTCTTTACAGAAATCAAGCCTTTCTTAAGGACCATAGAGCACGCTGAAAATAAATACCTTATGCCCATCTATCAAAATTATTTTAGCATGTTAGACCTTCTGCTTGAAATCTACACTTTACTTGATTAATTGGACAATATTGTGTTACACAATCTAAGTCTGCAGTTACACAATTCCAAAGTATCACAAGTGTCTGGTAAGTTTTAAGCCTGTTTCACAAGAGTACTGGAAAGCTACTACTCTATCATATTATCAAAATACCTGTAGCGTGCCCTTGATCAAGTTAATATTTAAAAATAGTAATGCATTTTTTTTTAATGAGGTTCAGGTATCTTTTCAATTATGTTAAACATCTTTTGGGGGGAGAAGATTTATTTAGATGTTTTAGAAAGGGAGGGCTGTGGGGCTTTTTTCCCCAAGAGGCCTCTGCTTTTTTAGCAGATTTGCTTTATGTGAGGAGAAAAAAAGAACGCCACAATGTTTCTTTCATAACCATAATTTAGAAAACCTGGCAGACCCTTGCCATTGGGCAACTAAGTTAATAACTGACAAAGAGGCATAGCTGGCCTCAGTGAATGATTCCACACCAACGCTGTCAGCTGGTGTAACCTACTCAGCTCCTCTCAAACATTACTGGAAAGAGGAATGGTAAGCCAAACTTTGTGTAGGTCTTCTGAACCATGGTAGGAAGCGTTCATTAGAATTATTATGAATAAATAATTGAAGTATTTATTTATACTTTTAGTCATTAGATTACTTTTGGAAAATTTGCATGAATCAATTCTTCCCTTTAAAATATGTCATCTTTTTAATTTGCTTGTAATTAGGTTAAATATATATTGTCAAATAATAAGCTGTCCTGTGTATCCTCCCTGATCATCTTAATTGACTTTGTATTTCAGACACAGAGCAGCTGCTCGCCTATCACTGGAATCTGACTGAGAGGTCACACAGTATCATGCCTTGCTAACAAGTTTAAACCTCAAAGCAAGGTCTATTTTACTTCTAAATAATAGCACATATTCATGGAAAAATTAATAAATGTTTGTTAGCACTCAAATCTGCTGAGTGCTTTCAAACTTTAAGTCTTTCTCTTCAAACATGCTGATGAGGAGGGACTCATCCCTGATGCTTTAAAACTAAATTTCCTTGTTGTTATGAGCTGAGCTGTGTCAGAGATAAAGGCTGCTGGCTTCATAATCAAGGACCTGATCACTACTTCATGCTTTTTGCACTGAAGTATTGAAAATGCATCAAATCTAGTGGCAGCATTTTAAAACGATAGGCTTACTTTTGCAGAGTTCTACTACAATTATTTTCTTAAATGCTCAGTTTTCATTTTAAGCTGAAAGATTTTTCTGGATTTGAAAAGATCTCCTTTTTCTCAAATATGTGACTGTCACACAGGAAACTTCTGGGCTTGAACAGCTTTGAAGCCTGGCCCCTGCTGAGGTACCTACATGGAGAATTCTTTTGCAAATTTGACCCCAAAAGCAAGTAACACCTGTGATGCTCACTGAGAAAGGAATAAAAACATAAGGACCTGACTTTAGAAAAACTTCAAACTGTATTTAAAAATAAACATGCAAACTTCCCATGGCCTTCGCCAACCAACAAATTTAAAATTTGACATGAAGCACTGTACATCGTCATCCATCGCAACTCCTGTAATCTTCATGTAAGTCTTCAAAAGCCATGTGTGTCATTTGTAAGCATGTACGTCACGGTACAGTCAAGTTGCATTCAAGTCTTGCTAGTTTGTTGAAGTGGGTGGATTCAGTTTCCCTCAGTATTTTTACACAGGGAGTCACTTTATGTCCGTTAGCTAGTTCAGGCACGTGCTTTGGTGAACACTGCTGATGGTCTCCACTGGTGTGGTGATGAGGGTTTTCTCACTGGACCTGGGGGTTGAATCTCTTTGGTCAGTGAAAGCACTATGCCAGCATTTCCTACGTAGGTGAAAGATTTCACTACCAAGAATTATTTAAAAGGTGACCAGTGCCACTCCTTGAAAATGCTGAGCTCTGCCCGGTTCTTTCAAAGAATACTCCTGTGCACTTCAGAGGATGCTGGGTCCCCCAGCTTCACAACATGACAGGGTTTTCCTGCCAAATGGAGAGAGTTTAGACATAACCTATGTGTTTAGTATTACTGTTGCGTAATGGTAGGCATCTCCAGTACTTGGCCTGGGTGATTTGGGTATTATCCTTATATGTCTCAGTCCTTCTCTGTACTATATAAGGTGCTTGGGATTCGTAACTCCAGACTAGGGAATTCATGGTGGGAGGGATATCCAAAAGACAGGTATTGTGGCACTTAAAATTTGAGGTGGCAGAGTTTAGGGCTCTCTCTGGATCTTCGGATTCTAAGTCCGTTTTTCAGAATAATCTGCCTCTGAACTTTGGGTGTTTTTTGCCCCACTTCTTCAAAATGGAGTAAATTGACTTCTGCTGGACTATACTTTCTACCATCCCATTCTGGCCATAGCATGATTCCCAAGAACATATAGGTTAGAAACACCAATATTTTAGGATTTTTAAAGATGAATCTTAGATAAAAGCTCCTATTTGGTGTTCGAAGTAGTATTAAGAAAGTTGTATGGAAAATCTTGACTTGGTATCTTCCTTCGTATAACACAATGGGAATACTGTGGTTTCAAGTATGAGGAGTTCTTGAGCTTCCCTCTGTCCCTTAGACTTGGGAACAAACTCATTTCAAATCTCACCAGTGTGAGCAGTATGAATCCTGAAGGAACTTCCACACTTGGTTTTCTGTACTATAATTTGTGGAGCTTCCTGATTTGACGGCAGGTAATCAACAGTTACTGCAACATGATGTTTCTGGTGACAAATGGTGCAAGGTTGCTCCACGTCTCCCAGAGCAGAGATTTTCCTGGCACAGGAGCATAATTTCCAGATGCTACGTAGAAAACTACTTCCATAGTCCACTTTTTAGTCATCAGAGCTGCTTTATAGTATCTGTATGGTGTTATCCGGGCCAGGGATTTTCAAAGGTGAGATAGACACCAAGATCCAAATACACGGCTATGAAACAGTATGGGCACTCAAAGTTTCCAGCCTAAGATGTTAACAGGAATGACAATTTTAATTACTGTTTGTAATTACATGTAGAACTACTGTACGAGAGGAAGCTCCCTAAAAATCTGTCATTTTAGGCAAAGTCACACTAAATATTTTATTGTGTTAAGACTACTTAATGCCATCAAAACCTCACAGCCTCATGACACAAAATACTAACTGCCATAATCACTACTTCAATCTCTAATTCAATCTGCTAGTTCAAACATTCAAAGGCTGGGTCAAGATTTTTGAAGGGGTAAATTAATTCTGGCAGACTTAGAGCTGTGTCAGATATCATCTGTCTTCTCTGTCAGATCCAGCTGGGCGGTCCCCTTATAACTAGGATAAAGCCAATCTGAACACCGTTTTGAGTGCTTGGACTAAATAAATGAGAAATTTGATTATGTGCACATATTCTATTAAAAATAAATGAAAGATTTGTCATGTTTTTCCTAGCCTATCTACTCAGGACAAGACTAAGCCACTGATCTCTTTGCTGAAGGTGATTCTGAGTCTCTTTTCCCCCAAAATGCTCTATTAATGTAAGAATGGCTATACCAGATCAAACCAGGGCCATCTTGCCCTCTCTGCAGCAATGGACGCCTACAAAAGAATAAAGAACCATTAATGATACTTCCCCAGAATACTTTTTCATTCTCTAGCAATTTATGGTTCAGGAACTTTCTCAGTCAGAGGTACCACCTCTACATTTAATAGTACTTGATGCCCAGTACCTGTTGAACTTGGAGATTTCTAGCATCTATAACAAGAATGTCCCCTTTCTAATTGTAAATGTAAAGAACTGCCTATTTTTTTTCCTTGGAATTTGCCACCTGTTAGTCATACTGCCAGAGCTGGTCATTTCCCACCTTGCTTCATTCAGTAAGAGAGAGATTACAAGAAGATAAAAAATGCTGCTTCATGGTACCGAGTTGGAATGATTTTTCTTCACTGTACACATGCATGTATTCACCTAGCGACATCAGTACAGGATCATTGCTTGGTTCTTTGCTTTAATTCATAGAGTCCTAGCTCTAACACAAATGCTCTGAGAGCATTTTCAAGGTCTCAACAGCAACTTGCCCGTAGCTGACGAGTTTCCAGCCCCTTCGCATGGTAGCTTACCTCAGCAGCCAGAACTGGTATCATACGGCAATACAGCAACATTCAATTTTCCTATTTTCTGAACAGCACAAACTCTGTTTCTGCAGACTTGCTCATTAAGTCAGCAGAAGATGAGTCATCTGGAAAAAAACTATAATCATTTGTCCCCCAGGAGTCATAGAGTAAGTTAATTATTGTACAACACGTTCTAATACAAAATACACGAGCACTTTCAACTTGTTGAGGTTGCAGAGGGCAAGAGAGCTTTTCAAACTTTCCATTGGTTATGGTCTGGGAATGCTGGGTTTCCCTTGACTCAGTATCTATTGCATAATCAGAAACACATTTGCTTCCCTTTGTTGTATGAGACAAAGCTAAAGAAATGTGTGCGTTATTACTTTGCAAAAATAAAAAGTAGATACCTAATCAGCTTATGTCATGTATGCAGTGTTTATAAACACAACTGCTCTGGGGCAGTTCCTCAGCTGATGAAAACTATTACAGCTTATATCAGTTGAAATAATGCTCTTCCGAAGCTGCAAATACCCCATCACTATTGCATGGGAAGTCAAAACATAGGAATGTGATGTGCCATATGAATTTTAGGTAGCATTTTGTTAAAACCTGCTTGCCTGGGGTTCACCTGTTGGTGTACTGGACTTGAATCTGATCATTGTTACGTTTTAGTTATTCATATCCAGACAGCCCAGCTTTGTTGGGCTATTGTGTGGTTGTTATCTCAGCAGGAGATCATCTTATCAGTGCATAGAGAGGAAAATCTGAAAACAATGTAAACGCCTTCAGCATCTGAAATTTTGCACTGGAGAATCAGAAATAAATACATCTATAACTTCACAAACAGTAAAGGATAAAGACTTTTTCCAGTAGTTATGGTACATTGTTTTAAAACCTCCAGTTCTTATTTACAGATCCTCATTACAGGACGGAAAGACTGGTATTAATGATGCCGATTTAAAATCACTGATTTGGTGAACTTGTCATTTTAGACATGGCTGTGGCAAGAGAGCCGGTTTCCTGCTCATTCATTTGGCAGACCTACATGACGACCTCTCTCTTCTTTCTTGGAATTACTACATTAGAAAAATTAATTACTTAACTCTTTGTCTGTTGTCAAATGAGCTTAAATCTTCACAGCCACTCTGGATCTTCCAGTATTTGATATGCAAAATATAGAATCTATTCAATTTTCTCTTTATCAAAACTTCTATAAATAGGTCAAATACTTGGAATTGTATTCATTGATCGGTCGCATAGACTGATGCCAGTCAGGTATCTGAAAATAAAATAAGCAATCCAAATTGGGCAACAAGGGCCAGCAAGCATACAGTGATACTGTAATCCCAAAGTATGCCATCATCTCATCTGAATGGCTTTCCTCAGTGAGGGAGAAATAATACCCATTCCATCTAATGCTAGACCTCTGTGGTTATTAAGAAACATGTCCAGTTCATAACTTTTTGATCAAAATACAAAATAAACGTAATTCACGCCATCTCCTGTTGAACCTCGGTAAGCATGTGTAGGCAGTGGAGGACATTCAATAACCTTCAAGACTCTGCCTTGAAGTGGAGGAACTTCCTCGGAAGCTCCCTTGCAATTTCAGAAGTGCTCCTTTGCTTCTGGGACTGATAGAAACATTGAAATAAGTTTATCTTGAGAAAGAAAGGACTCTAACCACATTATTATTATATTTTCTCAAAGACTGATCTCATTGTGGTTATGGCAATCGAACATATGGTCAAATGCAAGTTCCTCCATGGTGTGCTAAGACGAAGTAGGCAGGTCTGTCATCCATTACAGATTATCTAATGCATCATAATAAAGGTAGCAAAAACTTTCAATGTGGTAAGGAATGAATATCAAGTAAGAATGGATTTTTCATCTCACACTGTATCAAGCAATCCTGGCATAGATGAATATACTGCCAAATAGATTTTTACTGCTTTCAGGCAATGATTCAGGAGCAAAGACTGGAAGACCAACGTACATCCTTCAGCCTTTCCCCTACAGAAATATTTTAATACAAATGTGCTTCAAAATGCCTCTTCAGCATTTCAGAGGCGTACAAAATTCTTATCTTCCTGCTTTAAAAACAAAGCTCAATATTATTCTTAATAATTGACTTTGCTAAGCAAAGGGAAGGATTGTTTGGAAGCAATTTATTTACTCAAATAAAGGAGGCTTTTTGTTACATAGCTTATGATATACACTAAGAATACCGTTCTGCCAACCAAGGAAGGCAGAGAATGCACTGGTCTTTATTTCAGTACATTTAAGTGATGGAAATAACTACAAAGGAGGAGGAAAAAGATCCAAAAGCTTCTGAGGCAGACTTCGGGTGCTGTCTGACTAATAATGACAGCTAGACAAGCCAGTGCTTCAAACTCGACTGGCTTTCAAAACATAAATAGTATCCAGTGGTGTGTGGATGTATCACTAAAAGCAGAAATGTGGCATCATGATCTTACCTCTGACACTGGTCCTTTCTGCAGGATCACACAAAGAACTTAATTTCTTTGTGCCTAATTTTCATTACCTGCTGAGGTAACAATTAGTTATGCGTGACATCTGTACTTAGTTTCTGTGACTCTCCGCTAATCATGGCAAATTATTATTAATGAACTGAATATGTCAATCAAAATACTAATTTATTGAAGACACTGTACTACTACTCTTCCAGGGATCACTCCAGATTTGGCAACCTAGCGATCACAGTGACTTCAGCTGCCCCATTTGTCTCCAGACAGCTACTCTCCCAGTAGAAACCAACTGTGGACATTTATTCTGTGGTAAATTTTCTGGATTGACAGTGCAGTGCTTATACAGGCTACTAAATAAAGCACTCTTCTTACAGAAATCTCAAGTCCTGTGTAAGAACCAGGACCAAGCTCTTCTCCCTGGAATTAATGTAAGTGCTCGCACTAGAAGCAGAAGTCCCATCTTTATATCCCCTCAAAAATCAGTAACAGTATTTTTATTTGCTCATTGCTTTCACATCTACAAGAGGAGAACTGGAGTTCATGGTCTGATGAGGCTGAAACTGCCCATGAAGGTACTTCAGGGCTACTGTGCAGCATGAGGTCAGTTATCTCTGGCAGAGGGGCTGGCAGGTGGCTGGAGGCAGTACTATCTGATACTGCAACAGCAAGACGCATCAGAAGACACTGGTCAGAACCGTAAAGCTCCTTTCTACTGCTCTGGCATTTTACAGAGACCTTAAAGCAAGTGCAAGTTATATTTACAAGCCATTTACGCTTTTTTCACCATGTAAGAGTGTTATAAGAAGACCCAAGCATAAATGAGAGCAAGGGACTGTGTTCTTAATGCTGGTGCAGTAAAAGCACATTTTTATCTTTAGGAAGTGTCATTTTTCTCTAGATTGAAATGATGCTCACACAGCACAACTCCTCATCACCACTGCCACTATCTCCATCCTGTGAAACCACAAATGAGGGGATCACCAACAGCTAGGGACACTGTCTAGGGCTCATCTACCTCATGAGTGACACCATTCAATACTTGAGGTTGTTTCATGTTTTTTGTAACACTGTTTTATAACATAGAGGAAAAGGATGCTTTGAATATAACTCACTCCAGGACAAACAGTAAGCATATGGCCTCAAAACGTGTTTCAAATAATGTCACAGTAGTTATAGTTTCAAGTACAAAGACAGCCATAGTAACAAAGATCATCGACTGTCCTCTCTCTCTGGCCTGGTTGATTTCCCCTCTTCCTTCTGTGAATATGACATAATGATATGGACTTTATTTTATTTAGAGATCTGGAGAGAAGTCCCATATACAAGCTTGGTATATATTGGTTATCATTATCTGTATATATTTAGCTAGGCTTTACTTTCCTCAGGTTCATCATCATTTACATTCTGAAGCACTGATTCCAGTGCAAGGCATTATATATGACTTTGTTTATATAGTAGAAGCAGCCTCTGTAACATGTCTGTTTTTCATGTCTTAAACCAATAAAACTTTACATTGGGCTTATCAAAACCATTCTGCATAGATCTAAGTCTGTTGTGACTGAAATCAGTAATAAAACTTCTCTTGATGCCCTGTGGAACAGAGCTAAGGCAATGCTGAGTTCTCTTAATAAATTCCACTCTGGTAAAAGTTTTATTTAAAAAATGTGGTCAACCCAGAGCTTTTAAAGAAGATTAATGTGGACTTATAAAAAATGTCTGATTTTATTATTAGTAGTAATTCATACAGTTTGTCCTGAAGTTTTCCTTTTCAGCTTCAGTTTGAACCATATGTTCAGGAAGTTCAGCTGAAAAGCGATCCTTGAGCAATATTATTTTTTTCTAATTAACAATAACCACAGAGGTATTTTGGAGAAACCTATGGATTCCCTCAGAAGGTTGTGTAGCAGGCTAGATTAAAACAGGATTTTTGTCTATTTTATGAAAAATGCACCTAAGCACAAATAGGTCAACTTCAGAGGAGTCCTTCCTTTCCTGTTCTACTGAACAAAGGATTCTGCACGCAGCAAATTTTAATTTCCACAGGCTTCTTTTTTGAAAGCCCTTGAGGACTATGGGATCCGTCAGTGCCCCACTGTCATCACTGGGACTGAGCACAGGCACAGCAATACAGCCATGTGGATCACAATACAGGATCTGGACCCAGAGGGTCAAAGCAGTTCCTGAAGTCAGGCATGATGTTTGTCAAATGAAGAAGTTCAAACGAAAGCTGGAAGCTGGCTGCCAGACTGAGTTTATACATACCGCATGGGGATTTAGATATAAACACAGCCATGTACCCAGCCAACTGGTCTGTATATGCAAACAAAATAGAAGAGTCATAAAGAAAAACCCTGCGCTCAAATGAAAACAAAAGTAAAAAGCACAAGCTGGAGCGAAGTTCCTAAAAATATCTTTGGGCCAAATGTAACATCCCTAGTCCTGGTACATAAGATGTAACTGATAGCATCATGAACACTTTTATCCTTGATTTCAAACACAGTTTCTCCAGTATTCCCCTTTTCAGTGACAACAGACAAAGTAAGCCTGGGTGCAGAAAAACCATGCACTGAGGGTTCCTGAAGACCTCTTGTTACTGAAGACTTCTGCTTACAAGAAACTACTTGCCGGTTATTTTTAGGAACAAAGAGCATTGTTCAATTCAATAAAATGATTCCATCAAACTGGCAGCACAGCGTTCTGCTTCTGTTTTCACTGGGGTTCTTGTCAAATCTGATCAGTTTAAATGTTGAGAGATTTTTTTTTCCTGACCTGTCACACTGCACACTGTGCCCAGGAGCTGAAAGTCAAGCTGTGCTGCTTCTGATTAGATGCTGTTTATGCTTTGCTGTTTTTGCTGTTAGTGCCAGCATTGACATTCATGTATGTCAAGCACTGCTGTCAGTTATATGCATGGTCTAATCTTACTGTCCTCAGACTCTGTCCTCTTTCACACCTGAGAGCTTAGTATGTTGTATTTGGAAATTAGTTAGCAGTTGTCTGGGTAAGAAGAATCAAAAGGAATGCTGCAACTGGCTCTTCCAGGGCTACACAGTTCCAGAAAGGTAAGAGAGTTGAAATATAGTAAAGGCGGGGGGCAGGGGGGGGAGCAAACATACAAAATAGCCCAAGGTATGATACTTCATCCCCAAGATACATGTTGTGCCACCAGGAGTCTGCATCCCCAGGCTGTCCCTTGGCTGTGCATGTTGGTTTATTTGGAATAACTGGCCCTCATAACCCACAAAAGTCAGGCTAGCTCTGGAAGAACTCCACCTTTATGCAGCTGCACTGCTTTTGTCCATAGCAGCGAACATTGCGCTCTGAAGGGTGCTTGTATTCCTGAGTGCTTCAACCACAGTCGGGAGCTTCAAGAATAAGATGCTATCCACAGGAAAAGGAGCTGAATCAAAGTCTCCCTTAAGAGGTCCACGAAATCTCTCTGTATACCAGTATAGAAGAGCTAAGGCTCCATTTTTGCACAGCCACTTTGCAGAGTAAAACCAGGTATTAAAATGCAAGCAAAGAATTACGTTCATTTTTACAGTCAGTTGTAGAAAGAGGGTTTATTAATTCTGATAATTTCCTTGTAAACATTAAATATCCTCAAATACATTTCATGTATCTTAATACAATTTCTTTTTTTTTTTTTTTTTGGTAGGTTCCTGTCTGATCACATGCTGGAAACACAGTCCCTGGTTAGCAGCCATAACCTGCCCTCTCTGCAGGCAAAAGGTAAGACTTACCTCCCTTGTACACGTCTGCATTATGATACATACAAAATGACAAGCTTAAGCTCTTAGGATCAACTTTATTTATCCTCTAATTTTCCATAGCATTTCAAAACGCACTTAGACTTGAATGACCCTGCAGCCATTTGCATTTATCATTTGACACATGTCATATCAGGCAACTCTGTGAAATATTAAACAGGCCTCCAGCATTTTACTTTTGTATAGTTTATTGGATCTCTGGGATAACATCCCATATAAAGCAATATGGAAGTTCCTGATCTCATCTGACCCTGCTCAGAGGCTGCCTGTGGTACTGGAAGGTTGGATGCAGGTTATAAAAGGAAAAAGTTCTCGCTATTGTGGAACTGCCAGAGCTGGACAAAGGTCCAGCTGTGAGAGAGAGACTATGGAGAACATGTACTACAGAACGCTATCCTTTATGTGGGAGATTAAAATAAACCGTGCTAATGCCGATCTTTTCTTATGAAGGTCGTTCTTCTGGATAACATCTCTTGTGAAAAGCAACAAGATAAGCCATGTAAACAAATTGGACATGACATTAGAGATTACAACAAGCGTTTCTCAGGGCAACCTTGACTCGTAAGTATTTATAAATCTACATTTACCTAGTACCGCATAACACATAGAGACCCAGCAATGAGAACTAGTTCATATCATTACGTGAATTACCTTTTTATGCACTTATTGGCAATACCATAGTGGAAGTGTTACCATCCACCGCTGGGTCCGGCACCTTCTAGTAAAGGTGCTTCTCAGAGTTCCTAGCTCAGAGGAGCCCTTCTGCAGTCATCTTGCCAGGGATGAGAAAGAAGTGTGGGATGAATTACAGGAAGCAAAGCAGAACTGGAGATGGTCAGGCTGGAACTTTCAAATACGAACTCAGATTTGAACTCCAGGGTTTTAACTTGCCTTGAAAATTTCAAATCAGATTCCAGCTTAGAAAGCAGCTGTTTTTTTCCCCAGGTATTGCCAAATTCGAACAGCCCACACTGGCTCTGCACTTTCTTGAAGCTGGAATCCCAGCTGGTACAGAGATGTGACAGGCAGTGGAAATGATGTGAAAGATGAGGGCTGAAGGCAGCAGTGAGGCCCTTTCTTGACAGGGTGTAGAATATCACCGAAGCAAATCTTCTTCTCCTGTCACATCCTGGTAGGGGGCCTGAAAGGACTGTGGAGTCTGTTTCAATCTATGGACTAAACTAAGCACTGTGGACGAGAATATTATTTTTCAACCCAACAAACTAGCATTAATGAAGAGGAATAATCACTCAGTCCTATGGCTCCTGTCCACACCAAAGCGAGACTTGAGGCCTCATTTTCAAGCATTCCTAACCTACACTTGATGCCAGATTTTAAAGACGGGCACATACTCAGTGCAGCCATTAAGGCCCCGTTTCTGAAAGCATTCAATGTCAAGCACTGTCAAGCACTTTCTTTTCAAAGTGGTGGGGCAGCAGGGATTCCTTTCACAAGTGTGCCTCTAGATACTGCAAAATAATTGAACAATGTAGGTGGATTTGGACAGCACAGGAAGTTCCTGCATTCAAGAGATTTGAATCTAAAAGTGCTCAAGAGACACATTGAACTGAAAAACCTGCATGCATCAGAATGCAAAATAACCTAAATATTCATCTGAATATTTAGTTTGCAGATTACCTTTATGACATGCCATTATTCCTGACTCTTGCCTTGTGAGGCATCTTCACCTGGGGTGGTCTCGTGTGGATTTTTTTCCTAAGAGTTGCTCTTTGCTCCTTTGGAACTATCATATGCTTGTCTTCTCCATTTGACATGAAGCCTGGGCCTCTCTGTAGGACACCTGGAACAGCTGATGACATGGTGGTTGTTTCCCTTCTTTTAATTTGCATTATAAACATTTGTCAGCAAATTGCATCTAATGGGGTAAATATGGCAAGGTCTGCAGCTCAGAGCATGCTGTCAGAGTCCTGACTGACTCAGACTTAGATTCTTTGGTCAAACTTCATCAAGCGATGACAGGCTTCTCTTTGATTTGGGGCAGTGTATGATGGATTTGTCATTCTGCTGCTGACAAAGGCTGAAGCAGGACTCAGCAACACTTGGCATGGCCAAATGATTCGATGTGCAAGTGCTTAGAAGGCTAGTTTTACACTGTACACTTACTAGACTCTTTCATGCTGCATTTTTCTGTAACTTATCTTCATACAAAGTGCCTGAATTGAAAAATGCCTAAAGCTATGAACAGAGCTTAAAATTACAATGCAGCTCAACTTGCAGTTGAAGAGTTTTAGAACTCTTGAGCTTTAACATTTCGCATCTTGGCTCAATTTGAATAAATTTTTAATTTGAGAACTTAGCAAACTGTACAATTTGCTAAGTCTTGTATAACACAGGGAATGTTAGATAGTATCACTACAAAATCTTGTATCAGTGCTTTGTGTTATCACAGCTGATTACACATCCACTGGAATACAGATTTTTTACAGCTCTGCAATAAGTACAGTCCTGATTTAAAAATGGATAATATGAAACTGGTAGTAACACTGGCTTGGAACAAAAATGCAACTACAAAGTAGAAGTATTACAAGGGGAGGAAAGCATTAAAAAATCATGCAAGAAATGCGAACAAATCTCTGTGTAACTTTCATATAAGCCTATGCAAGGTACATAGCTTCCTTGAACTCTGGGCATTTAAGCTTTAACAAAGTCAGCATGACTGTTTTGTTTCCGTTCTAGACTTCATACACTCCTTGTGATTTCCTCCTAAGTCTTGGTACCAGTTCAGCCAGAGAGATCAAGGCCAATTTTATGATGATGATATAAATAGCAGGAAGTTTATGGGAAGTTTGCCGAAGCTGGGGTGTGTGTGCATGTCTGTTTGTGTTGAGCTGCAAAGAGTTAAAAATGCTGGTACAGTGCCAGACAACCCTACACATCTGTCCCTGTATAATCTGTACATTTGCTATGTATTTGGAGTCAGTGGGCTTCATTTTTGCATATGAATTGTACATTGAAATAGATATATTAAAATTTATGAGTATTTATTGTTCACAATACACAGGTCTCCAACTGCTTTTTCCTTCTACGTATTTTCAGCTGACATTTTATGTGCCCTTGAATTGTAAGCTATGACATACCATTATGTTGCAGTTGTTTTCTTGCTTGTTGTACTTTTTGTTATGATGTTTCTTTATTTTATTCCCATCAACTTTCATTGTCTTTAATTATGTCCCTGAACTTGTAAAGCTGTTTCTCTTAACAATGGGTACTTTGGAAATGGCAACAATTGCTTTTCCATGAGCTACAAGGCAGGAAGTGCATTGTTTCTTTAAAAAAATTACCAGATGTTTTTGAGTGCTGACTACTAACATGAAAAAACCCCAGAAACTATTTTCCAAGTTCTCTAAGTGCAATTTTGTTATTGTGTAACTTCTGTTTGCATTTAACTGGGAATTACAGCCTACGCCAATACTAAGGAATGGAATTTCTATCAAGCTAAGTGTATAAAGATGGAGTCCATCTACATTCATGTACTGACTCCGTGGAAAGGGACTGTACGTTGTTTCCCTTGCATAATACAGGCTCACCAAGAGGGTGGCCGCTTCCAGTGTGAAGAAAAGAAGGGTTCTCATGAGTGACCTATAACAGAGTTGTAGCTGATCTGAATATGCTCTTCTGTTCTGCCAACCCTCGCTTCTAAATCCTCTCCTTCAGCTGGGGACCCTGGTTTTGCTTTTTAAACAGAATAGGATCTTTTATTAAGAAGTAACAGACAAATGGCAGAGAAAGAAAGAATTTCTGAGAGAATGTCACTGAAGGCACTGGCAGTACTTGGATCCTGCAAGATCAAAACAATTTGTACTGTCAGGGGTGAAGCATTTTTGCTGTATACAACCAGAGTGTCCAAACTCTCTCCTTCCACGGCCCAGTTAGGCCACGACCCGTCATTGTGAGCCTGGCAGTACTTTGTAGGACTAACTATCTAGGGCAACCTTCAAAATCCCTGGGGAACAAATAAAAGCCTTTTGTTGACTGGATTTGGCCAGCAGGCAGCCAGGAAGGTTTCTGAGCCTTGACAAATGCAAGTCGAAGGAAGGAAACCCCTTTCTCTCTCCCTCTGCATTCCCCATACCTGCTGTCGCTGAGTTCAGCTCTGCAGCTGGCAGGCTGTGTAGATGCACATGCTCCGAGCTGGGTCTGGCTGAAGCAACGTGATGAGAATGGACAGGGAGAGGTGGGCTGTTTCAGGGCTGACTCCCCGCGAGGCAGCTGGCAGGATGGAAGGAACACACCTGCATTATGAACGTATTTTCAGCAACTGTGTCTGCTCAACCTAGTCTTTAAATGTCAACAGTGGGCTGTTTCACATCTGCACACTGATTAAAGCACACTGAGGGTGAGTTACTTGCAAAGACAAAATGGCACAAATTATTGACAGCAAAACGACTGTGCTGCAAGAATGGAGACAGAAAAGAGAGAGCAGGAAATGGAAGAAAACAAAGAAAAAGACTGCACAGCTGCAAAAGTGATTCTCAGATATCAGCCACCAAAGAAGTACTATAGTCAGAGTAAAAAAAAACCCAAACAGAACTTTTCAATGGAAATCATGTTTGGGTCTTAGCTGTAGCAGATAGTAAAATTAAAAGGACCATTTACGATGCCAGGTGTAGTTACCTGTGATTAAACACGGCAAAGGGCAGCGACTCAAGTCCATCGAGTCAGTTATGTTGCTCCTTGTGCTGTTGTTCCTGCTTGTGGCCAGTCTAAATACCGGCACTGAGGTACCCCTGGCTGGTTGTCTTGTCTTCTCTGACTGGAGCAAATGATTAGTCTTTGTCCCTGGGAGGCGGCAATTATTGACAGGAAACACCCAGTGCTTCACAGCGAAGCGAGTGCATTTTATTTCTCGTTAAAAATTAAAATGTACACTTTAAATGACAAAAGTCTATTTTTAACAGGGACAGTACAGTAAGAAGAAATTACCCTCATCACAAGTATCCGGAAATTCGTTAACGCTGCTGCTCGCAGATTGCATGACTCTGGATCAGGAGCTGTTCATGATGGAGCGATACTCCCTCTGATGTTCCACAAGTTTCAAAAACACTTTGTATTTCTTGTCATAAAATCTGTGTAAGGAAGTTAATTTCAACAAAGCCTGAGATTTTAAGATTTAAATCCCCTGTAATATACAGGTTTACTTCCTTCACTTAGCATCAAAGAGGCTTTGACTCCTTCCTAATTACAAGTTTCACTAGGATCAGAGTCCTGCGTGCCGCCGGCGTCCAGTTTCCACCCAAACCAGCGATTTCCAGCTGTAATTGCACCTTTTGTTTACCCCGTGGCCAGCCCCGGCTGTCAGGCGGTTTCTCCCGCGCAGCCCCGGGCGGCGGGAGCGGGGGGCGCCGGGCCGTGCCCGCTGCCCTGCCCCTCACTCGCGCCGCGGGAGCCCGGCGGAGCCCCGCTCCCGCCGCCGCCAGGGGGCGCGCGCGCCCCGCCCCGCCCCGCCCCGCCCCGCCCCGCCCCGCCCCGCCGGGCCCGGGCCGCCGCGGGGGCGCCGGGCAGCGCCGTGCCGCCCCGCGCGAGCCAGCGCGGCTGCCTTCGGCCTCGCGGCGGCTCCGCGGCCGCGTCCCCCGCGCTGCCGGTGGCGCCCGGCACGCCGCGGTGGCGCACCCCGCCGACGGCAGGCGCCTGCCCGCAGGCAGCCTACTGAGCCGGACGCCCGTGCAACCCGTAAGGAAGCCGGGTGATAAATGCTGCTGCCTTCAAGCAGAGCTACAAAGCGACAGACCTCAACTTCGCCTGCAGTAAACTCCCACGGACGAGCACGCGAAAGTCAGGATTACCTTTTGTGCTCATGGTTAGGCTGCACGACTCTCCCAATTCTCCCCATTTTCGCCATGGCCTCCTAGTAGAAGGCAAACACAAACTGGAAAAGCCTGTTTTGATTTAAAATACTTTTTGACGAGAACAAGATGTTTCAAAACCAATCGGAACATTACTGATGTATTTTGTTTCGGCTAAACAGGCCAGATGGCTTAAAATATGTTCAATCCCATTATATAGTAGTCATGAGAACAAAGTACTGCAGACCCCTTAGTAAACCAAAATCTGTTCCTCTTTCTTACTGGGAGTCGGAGGCAGAACAGACTTATCTTTTATTATTTACACTAACCAAAGGAAATGTTAAACACTGCATCCCCAGAGGGGAGATTTCTCAAATAAAATGATACTGTACATGAGAACCCTTAAATGTCGTATTCTTAAAGTACCAATTCCCTGCAGCAAGGGAGGACTCAAGTGCGCTCCAGAAGCTAAAGGTAACTTGCAAAGTTCTGTTATGGAGCGCACAGCTGCCCTCACATTCCAGTATAAAGGTGTAAGAGACAGACTTTGAACCTTCTCTGCTTTCAGCCAAAACAGTCAGATGAAGAGATCTCGCAGAATCCCCTGCAGAAGGAGTCTCTGGGACGGAGTCCCCTGTGGAAGGGAGAGGATTGAATAATTTGGTTCCTTTCCTGATCTCTGTGAGATTCTGATTTTCTCTGGATTCTCCTGAGCATTCCCACTGGAATGAGACACTAATCACTGATGTTAATAGAGGGTCAAGCTCTCAGGCAACGGCGGAGGCAGCAGGCACAGGCTATTTTCAGTGGAAATCATTTCACAAGGAGCATTAAAGCAATAGCTTTCAGATGCAACAGTGTTAAACATAAAAGATCAGGACTCAAGAATCGGTGCCTGACTAAATCTCTGTCAGTGTTCATAGTTTGTAAGCAGGGCCCTAAATCTGTTTTAATGTTAGTGCCTAAAGCACAGCACTGTGAGAGTATCAGAATGACCCCTGGAGAACAGTCAGCCTGTGCTGCTGCTGCTGGAAGCCATCTAGTCAAATACTATGGCTAGGTTTTTAAAAGGGTTGGGTGATTTTAGAGGCTGTAATATCTGCTGTAGTAAAATCTTTGCTTCCCACTAATCCAGCATTTTACACCTGAGGATATCCTAGAACTTTACAGCGCAGATGCGGAATGTAAGCACGGTTTCACTGGCCCAGGACAGGCAGGGAGGCTCTGAGGATAAGCAAGTTGACTGGCAGACCTTACATCTTCTGGTTTCCCATTTCCCCTGTGTTAAAGAAATACGATCACGACCTAAATGCCAGGATGTAAGTGGGCTGCCCATTAAGCCAGCAGGTACTCTTTCTCCCAAGCATAGCAGTGTTTGCTCAGCTAGGCACAAAGTGCCTGGGATGCCACCCGTGTGCCAGAGCAGCAGGCGGTCCCCAGCCCTGCCTGGCTGGCTGAACCTGCAGTAGTACCTGACATGTTCTGCGTGCGTTTGCTTCATCTTTCAACATGAACGTGCCCTTTTATACTGCCAGACCAAATGTGTTACTCGAATGTGGAACACCTACTTTCTACATCCACATCATGCTGGATGAAATTGTGGCTCTACCAAAGTAAAAACCACTGCCAGTGATGGTGCAGTCAGGATTTACTCTGTTAGTGCGTCTGATAAAACAGCAGGGAGTATTTCTGTGCACTCGTACGCCTATACTCTTTCATACGTGCAGAAGTTGATTGGACTTTGATTCCCCAAGAAACACCCTTGAAATAACACTTCCAGTGAGATAGCGTGTTCTTTTCTCTGGGACATGTGAGCCTGCTGGCGAAGAGACTCTGCACACCAGCCAGATTAAAATACTGTCATTGAAAGGTTGATGTCTTTCCCAGTGAGAGAAACGGGCATTTATTCCCTGTTCTTTAACAGGTGATCCTTGCTCAAGCATTGTTCCTGTTTACAATAGTCTATCTTCTACAACTCCCTTACATAGCCAGCTGGGTTTAGAGGCTACCCAAAAGAATGAATGAATACACAGAAAAAAACCCTCAAAGTAAAGACAATTCCCTCTGTTACAGTCAATACTGCTTTTCCAGATAGTTTTGTGTCTTACAGAGAACGTAAGGCAAAGGCAAAGCCCCTCGAAGCACTCTAACAAATGGAAAGAGTCACCTTGCTCCCTGCTTTAAATCTCTTTTTGAATTGCCTTGGAGATACTGCACAAAAATAAAACCAAGGCATCTAAAGGGTCTAAATGTGTCAGACAAATCCACTTTTTTCTCAGGAGTAACAATAATGAAAGGGAGGGACAAACTTCACCATCCACCCCCTCCGTGCGCACGCAGGGTCTGCCTGCTGCTGCCCTGTTCTGGGCAGCATGAAGAGAACAGGACACAGACAGCACCGTTCCCAGGACATGTTCTGCTTCTGCCAAAAGTATCCTACACACTCATGTTCTGCTTTACTCTGGGGCCTCTTATGACTTCCAGTGCTGAAAAGTGCATTACTGCTTCTTTGGGAAATAAGCCAGCCTTCTGAGATAAACATATCTTCAGACAGGTTTTATTTTTACGCTGTTACTCATCTAACTACAGGTTTCCTCAGGCTGGTTCATAAGAGAACAGACACCAGTGCCGACTCCCCCAGGCGTGGAAGGTGTGAGGGCAGCCTCGGTCAGCACGGCTGTCCCGCGGCCGCTGCGGCCCCAGCCCTGGCTCGGGCTCCCTCCCGCACGTCCCCCGCTCCCCGCCTGCGCCTCCGCCACCCTGCTGGGGCCCAACACCACACGGGGCACCTGCGACACTCCAGCTTTCAGACCAAGTGCTTTGCAGCAGTGGTCTTCAAAGGGTGAAACCAAGCCTCCGCAGGGCTGATGAAAGCCTCCTAACGCTCCCTGTGAGGTCTCCCCAAGCCTGAAACCCCTGGTACAGAGGCCCTGTCCTCTGACAGACAGCCGGGGAGGGAGCCACTGCTCCGAGTTTATGGTTGGACTCTATGATCTTAAGGGTCTTTTCCAACCTAAATGATTCTATGTTTCTGTGATTCTATGATGGGGCCAGCAGCAGGACAGGCTATAAGTCTCTCTAAAGGAAAACTAGTCCTTCAAGCCCTGATCTAAACTAGGGAACAGGGCCTGGCTGCTGCTTATCTTCTGCTGGTTCACCCATCTACCAACATTTAGCTAAGGAGGAAGATGCCATGTCTTTCCAGTTTATCAGGTAAAACACTTCTGTATTTTTAAATCTACTAAAACTACATAGGTCTTTGAGAATCCACACCATTAAGGTCTCACAGCACCTACCACTGTGGAATGTGTGCGTAATGTAGAATAACATGTTAAAAAAATACACAACCAGCAATTTTCAACAACTCACTCATTCTAGGTTGCTGAAAATATCCTAAATGAATTCCCTCTCCTAATTTGCATTTCGGTTGTGTGTTTTTTTGGTTTTTAAAGTCAGTTTGGTCATTGTTAGTTTGAACAAAAACTTTCCTCCCAGAGGAGAGTCTTTTCAACAATTTTCTGGGGACAAAGAGGAACAGAACATTGACAATATGAATTTCTAATGAAATCGGAAACAAAGGAACATTAGAATCGCGTTGCTGAATCAGATCAACCTTGTGCACTGTTCTGTCTCCAACAAAGCCTTAAATATAGCAAAGTGATAATACTGCTGTTCAGAAATAGTTTGTTTGAGGGTTGACATACAAGTCCATAATTCCAGTCACCAAGAATTTCACAGTCTTAATTTGAATGACGCTCTATCTTCTTTGTGTGCCAGTCTAGACAGTACAATGAATACAGTGATTTAAACACAATGAATTCTCTCTTAAAACAAAATATTTTGTAAAATTGCTTTTTAATAATTTCTTTTCTCTCTTTCCATAAAGGCTATGCTATAAATAAACCCTGAAAGTTCGCATTTGATCATCATTTCTAAAGGCTGGGCAAGAGGCAAGTGAAGGGTTTACACAGAAAAAAAAGAGAGGCACTGTGGAGCACAAATAAAGGGATGCATTCATGATTTCTAACCTTTTGTTAGAGTGTCAAAGCTGAGACAGATACAAGCCAGTAAACACTCTGCTTACCATGGAGAGAGTTAGTCAAACGGGGTTACCCTGTCCGGGACAGAAGGAGCACAGGCCCAGGGAACCAAATTCTCCAAGGCCCATCAAGATTTCAGAACAGGGTGCCATTTTGCTGCTGGAAGGACAACCCAGCTGGGAAGGTCAGGAGTCATTCAAATTCATTTGGTACTGGTGGCTGAATTCTGCTCTTCAGCATGATCTGGGGCAGTGGATGTTTAAGACACAAGGGTAGCCTGAAAAGGCAGTAGATGTCCCAGGGAAACCCTATTTGGAACCCAGGGAAAACCCTATTTCCTAGGGAAACCCTATTTCGACACAGCATGTAAAAGCTGGAAATTTCAACTGTTGTCCTTTAATAATGGAAAGGAAAAGGTTTTTAACACTGTGTGGCAGCTGCAGGGCAACAAGCTACTCTCACGCCAGAAGGCACCAAGAAAAGCACGTCAGCCCGGCATCAGGAGCCCACAGGAGGTGCTTACAGGGGCTATCTTTAGCTTGTGAGACCAGTTGGCTTGGGAGCCAAGGAAGATTAGCCCACTTGTGAATAGTCCCTAAGTCTGATTTTCAGTAGCGACTCAAGGACTTATGTGGTTGAATATTACTGAAAATTAATGGGCTGTAGGCTCTTAAAAGCATACATCAAATGAGATAGAGGGATGTCAGCCTTAGGTAAGAAAGTCAAGCAACTAAATCCCATTGAAATTAGTGAGCTAGGAACATCAGTCCCCTTAAGAATTTGGGCTTTTGCTTTATTTAGGTACTTTAAAAATTGTATCCAAAACAAAATGGATGAGGCATTCGGGCACAAATGCAATTTCTCACCTCTGTTCTCCCCACTTACTCGTTTTGATAGTCCCAAGAAATCTTTGGGTTTTTACTTAGCGTAGTTATTAACAGAGAAAACAACCACATATCATTTAAAGTTTTACTGTACAATTTCAGTGCCTGAAAGCATTTGGCCTGCACATACAAAAGCATACAGCAAATCTCAACAAATTGTGTAGTATGCCATGCTCCAGTTACAGCAACAGTGTGCCAGCTACTTGGGGGGAGGATCCTTAGACAATGTGAAAACCAAGAGGTGTACTTGAATGCAAATTAAGCAAGTTTTCTCTGTGAACACCGCTGAGTTATGGCTTGTCCAGTGACAGCCATGATTCTGTTGCACCGAGAGTGACTGGCCCACAAATGATGGGAAGGGTGAAAAATAACTCTGCTGTAAACCAGTTTTGGATCATAAATTATAACATAACTAATTCAGGAGTCTCAGAACAAGCTGGAATGAGATGCATGGCTTACTCTTCTTCCCAAGCTGAAGTTGTTAATTCACCTCATCTTAGTACATATGCAAAAGTAGGAAACAATATTCATTTTTATTGTAGCAATACAAGCCAAGTGACCATATGCTGCCATTCTTACAACCAAATGCAGTGAGAAATCTGTACCAGCAAACGTGCTTCTTCACATATTCCTGAGAATGACACGAGTGTACACGTGGAAGGTCCATCTCAAGTTCTGAACCACACAGAGCTTGGAAACATAAATTTCGCCCTCATTACCCTGAAAACATTACCCAGACTCCCACTCAGGTCAGTCTTGACCCTCTGGTGTTTTTGTACAGCTCTAGTGTCACAGATCCAGCATCAGAGATAAATAATTTAAAAGTTGCCCCATTCACAATAGACTGAAATATAGGAACATTCTCTCCCACCAGGTTTGTTCTGATTTCCAGAGTTCAGCAGGTGTAAGTGCCTTCAAATTAACAGACTGACTTTCTTTACACTTCTAAGTCCTCATAACAAATACAGTAAATAATGTTATATGTAATAATTTTTACTGTTCTTCAACAGTGGAGAACCTTTCTCTCACTCATCACTATTCCACACACATAAGCTGAGACTAACAGATGCTAAGTAACACCATTTTAAGAAGTCCGGTCACAGATATGTTTGGATTTGAGGGGAATAAATAGATTTCTTGAAATGCTGATGTTCAAGAAATACTTTTAAACTTTTCTAAGAATTGTAAGCAAGGCTGCTATTTTCCTATAGGCTTTTATTTCGGGATTGCTCAATGGCCTGGAGATGCAAAATTCATCTTATCTGTGCTTACAGGAGTTACATGAATGCATTTATGTAACAGAGCCCGAGCAGAACATTACTTTTTAGTGGTATATGACTGCATGAAGAAAGCATGTGATGGACCATATACAATATTTTTCTAGTGGTTTTTTTTCCCCCCTTAAATTTGTTTGAGTTATAAGGGCAGATTTTGGCAGCATGCACAAAGCCCAAAATCTGTAACTGAATTCTCTGTGGTATTCTGAACAGAGCGAGCCAAGTTTTAAAACACATTATGGATACATATTAGAGCTGAGCAAAAATTTCACACCTAAGACCAAAGTGTGAAAATTTGGCTTTCATACATTTAGTGAAAAGGTGGAAAATTTAACACAAGCTTGTATTTGCCTTTTGCTCTGTTCCAACATAGATTTCTGTGTTCATATCAAACCTCAGAGAGAGAGAGAGAGAGTGTTTCTGTCTGTCTATGTCTGTAAGTGAGACTACAGAGAAGGAGGGAAAAGAAGGTAGAAGGATGGAGGTCCAGCAAGCAGGACACCAGCTTGGGACTTGAGTTCAAGTCTGTCTTCCAGGAAAAGTCACTGGCCTTTTGAATCTCACTATCCATACTTTTGATAACAGCACTGGCCCATCTTAGAGGAATATTTTATGCATTTGTTTATTAAAGACTGTTACTGTGGCAGAGGGAAATCAGACAGGTAGCTTAGTAAGAAGCCCAACATTACCCCTAAACCATCCGACTTCAGTTGACAAAGGCCAACTGGACAGATTTTCAGTACTGAGACAAGGTAGTTTTCTGGTTCAGGCACTGAATCAGGATCCAGAAAGGTTGCAACAGATTCCCCAAGTTATTTCGGACATGTAATTTACTCTTCTAAGTTTCAGTTACCTCTCTCTGAAATAGGCTGCACCCATTGTTTTCCCCCAGGTTTGGTCTGGCTTGCACACACAGTTTGTAAACTCTAGGTCTCTCCCTAATTTTGTATTGTAGGTGGTACACAGAGCTCTCAGTCCTACGGCAGCCTTCCATGCCTCATTAAAGTACGTATCACTCAACCTGTCCTGTACAGTAGGAGCATGGTTTTCACTCCTTAGTATCAGAGACAAGAACAGATGGAAAAGAGATCATGTAGCAGTAGAGACAAGTGCAGATAAGGCCACAGTACCACTTCTACCTTCAGAGCACCTACTTTTATTTTGCTTCAGTGACTACACTGCGTGTCAGACAGACTGCAGCCACCGTAGCTCAGTGTCGCACAGAGCTTGTGCTTCACCCAGGCTGGCCAGCTGACAGACAAAGCCATAAGACGAGCAGCAGTGGCAATGCAGCTGCTGTAAAGGGTGGCTTGTGCTAGTGATGATATTAACTACTTATTCCGCAGACCAAATTTAGAATGGGATGAGGGTCAGCTATGATTGCCACATCATCTATCAGTTGGAAACTATGTTTGCCTCTAAGCTCCAGGCACACTGCTACTAAATATAGGTTGGTCTGTTGTTGATTTGACTCTGCACTCCCCCTAAGTTGCCTTTGACTATCAAATTATTAAGCAGTTTGCTTTGTGAGGGCTCCATTGCTGGCACCTCTTAGTGCCCAAAGCTGCTTGGATGCAAACTTGACAGCTTAGCAGGGGTTTCAGCTTACCCAGGCAATGGAAAGAGCCCAAGTGTTTAGCTTCTGTTTCAGTTTCACAGATTGCTGGCACTGGGTGCCATGAATCAACAGTCTGTGGGCAACATCTAAGCAGTCTGCACCAGAGCTGGGGCACGGTTTAGCCACACTTACCCTGACATGAGCTTGTATAGATTATTCATGAAGTGTGTGTCCACTTTAGAATGTCTGTGTATGAAGAGCCAAGGTAGCTTTAATAAGGCTAGCACAGATACTGATACGATGCAATCACAGCCGCATGAAGGTCTGCCCAGTCTGCACACCATGCTGGTTTCCACAACCTGGTGCCCGCTCTGCCTCCTCGTCGGTCCTACACTGTGGGTGGCAATGCCACAGCTGGCAGCTTCCTTACCAAAGGGGAGGCTCTCTGATTACACCACCAGCTGGGACAGACAATACATTTCCCTCACCCTCTTCTGAGGTGGAATAAATTTGTTAACCATGCACAGCATTGCTGTTACAATAGACTAAGAAGGTTTGTCCATATAAACCACATGAAAATATATTGATTTAAACCTCTTTTTAGGCTTGGAAACGTTATGCTGACAGGCAGCTCTGTTCAACAGAAAGCAAGCTCACCTGGGGGTCAAGAGAGCAGATTCCTACAACAGATCCCAACGCAGGGGACTGCACTATAGCTATAAGCTGAATCAGCCCTCTCCATACTCATCGCTGCTGGTGATGGAGTAAACTAAGCCTGGGAGCGCTGCTCTTCTGCACAATCTGGAACAAGTTATCTTGCTTCTCTGCCTCCCTTCTCACCCTCTGCTTGCAGTATCTGTCCTAATGCTTTTACCCTCAATTTTAGGTGGTAAAAACTCTGGGGCAGGCAGGGCAGGTGTGATTCCACACTAACTTGCACAACAAAAGAAATCAGCTGGACAGAAAGCAGAAGAAGTCATTTGGACAGGGGAGGGTAAAACAGAGAAGTTGCATCCACACAGGATATCCTGACACTTGGCTGTGTACTTGACACAATATTTAGCTGAGCTGCACCACTTCCTTTAAGGTGCAAAATTCAGATTTATTCAGCTGACTTCTTTTCACATTCATGCTGAACATACAGCTTTCCTTGCATTTAGTCATTGAGTTCAAACTTTTATTTGCCATCTGGCAATGGATTGGGGTTTACTGGGGGGAGGGGATAGGAAAGGGGGCTTTTTTTTCTTTTCTCTTTTTTTTTGCATCTGTATTTGCTTTATGAGCTATGGCTAAGGCATCATTTACACATGGGGAACTGGATCGGGTTCTCTCAATTCTTTCCATATGTTCACTTACACTGTCAAAACATTTTTTCGATCTAATTAATCTGCACACGTCTCTCTGTTCATTTCCCCACTCGGTGGATTTTACCATTTTGGGGGTATCTAGCTGGGATTTTGTCATAAAAACAACTTCTGCCTACACTTTGCTTTAGGGTTATTCCATCAAGAAAATGAAACTACTAGTGACATTTCACTCTTCTCCATCTAATTATTCCTTCCATCTTTCCAACACTGGCCAAGGAGACTTTCCTTTTCTCCTCATCTTTCAAATATATGCTTTGCTATGCTCCAGTGTCTACCTGAGGTTAATGAGGGAAATCCCTGCTGTGAGTTTTGATTTGGGATTATTTTTTATCTAGTTAACCTGATGTGTGGTTTACTATAAAAAAAAAAAAATACACCTCAGAACTATGCTTACATTTTACCCAATCTGGACTGCATTTGGGAAATTATCCCAGACAGAGGCTCATAAAAAACACAAGACCTTAAAAAAAAAAAAAGTATTTCACTACTGTAAACCAGTAGAAGGTTAAGATGTTAAAGCAGAGAGTAGAACTGCATTAAAATATGAAGAGAGCCTTTCTGGTAACCTTACAGACATCCTATCTCCAACAAAAAAATTAAAATATCACTTAAGAGAAAAGTCGCATTTTATAGCTATCCAACATGCGGCAGGCAGAGAGTAAAACCTAGAAGAAATGAGAAATCTGTTAAGAGTTTAGAACTGGACTGCATAGCCATTTCTCCTTGTGAAGCACAGTACAGAGAAGATAGCTGTCTATGGCAGAGGGCATTTCGCTTCCTTGCCATGATTACTACACACAAGGAGTTAGCAACCTTTTCTAGCGCACTGTTCGAGAAAGTATTTTTCTTTCCCAAATTAGAGGCTACAAGTGACTAAACTGAGTGAGAGCTGAAGCAAGGCACACTGATCAGCTGATGACATTGTCCTGTTTTGCTAAAAACAGGGGCACCCTCTCTTCTCTAGGTCTGAAAATTAGAGGCAGCCAGGGATGAGAAGCTGCTCTCATTTGCTCTTCTGCCATTAAAACTGTCCTTTAAGAAGAGTGCTTTTCCTAAAAAGCACTTTAAATGCTGGATAAGTATTGCTACAAAATTTTAGAAAGCTCTGGGTTCCTTAAAAACCTGGGAAATCTGGTCTGACAGATGGGATGGCCAGTTTGTTGCCAAATGTGCTCTAACAGCAGCAAGGGAAAATCCTAACCTGAACTGTGGGATTCCTGCAGCACAGAATTCAGAGAGATTTATATGAGGAAACTGTAATAGTCACATCAAAATAGGTGTTCTACTCCCCTTGCTCCTAAAAAGTTTGGCTTGTATCTCTCGGAGACCATTGGGAAATGGTAAATACAATTCGCTTCAGCACTAAAACTTCTCTGTAAATAGGAACTTCTTTATGTGCACAACCTCACTGTGTATTGCAATAAAATTTATTGCACAGAAAAACCTGTAGGCACCAACTTACACAAGGTCTTTGGGAAGAAACTATTCTTGTTGGTAAATGTCAAAAGTTACCCTCAACACTACTCTAGCTATCTGTCAGGCCTGACATTTTTCTATACAAAACTAAAACCAAGGGCTATTAATCCCCACCTGCCTCAAAGCCACAAAAGAGCCTTTGATTACAGTAATATTACATAACCTCTTTTAATGAGCAAATCTAAACCTGCCACCCAGCATTGCCAGCAGGAATTTTTAGAGGTATCTGAGGCATCTTTTTACTTAGGAGACCTTCTAAGAAAGAATTTGTATTCATTTGGCAAATAGAAAAAGAGCACATTTTATAATTGACTGTGCCCCAAAACAATAGCTGGTTCTGTCTGAAAACACACCAGTTAGAATTAGAAGTGCAGTTAGCATGTGAGTGAGTCATCAAGCGGTAGCAGAGTTTGGCTGGCTCACAGCCTGGGACCATCCTGCCCCAGGGGTTATCTTTAAAGTAGAGAACTTGCAGAGAAGAGCACACTAGACAGACTCCACCTTCCCACCTCCAAATTTTGGCTAGGTGGGAGGGTCGGTGAGCTTGTTTATAAGCTGTCCTTTTTATCTCCAGGAAAAGTGAACAGCACTGAAACCCTCCAGAGGGACGTTCTCACCTTACAACACGCAGCCAGTCACCATTCCTACTTTTACTTTGCTGTCCCATCCCATTTCCCATTTTTTAGGAGAAGCCCCCAGTGAGCCGCACCTTGTGGCTCTTATTTCCAAGCAAACCTTGCCCCTTCACTCACTTCAATGAGAAATTTCTAACCCACTGCTCCTGAAGTGCTTATGGGGGAAAGCTCTTCCCAGCACAACTTCTGTGAGTGTAGGGAGGGCAGTCGGATACACCAGCTCCTGAATTTTAATCTTGGACAAGTCATGCAAGCTTTCTGCACCTCAGTTTCTCATATATTCCATGGGAATCAATAACACCACTAGATTAATATCAAACACTTGGGAGGGAAATCTAGCCAATGTGGGACACAACTGAAGAAAAAACACTTTGTGCTTCATGATTCAGCTGATCCTAAGAATTGAGCCAATTCCTGCTGCTGAGGATCTGGCCTTTCATTTGAAGACAGCAAGCTGAGAGAAGAGATGAATAGCAGAGACTCAAATGGCTCATGGAGCTTTTCACTTGTAGGTCACCAATCAGAACCTCAGCGAGGTCAGTGAGTGTTTGCAAGTTATCGTGGTATGCAAGCTTTTTATAGCGTCCTTTGCAAAGCGGATTTATTGGTTTCAAATTAATTTCTATTGTATGCAGTTTTCACAACATGAAACCCTCCATTGTTACAGCTCAGTCATTGTTAACCCTTCACAAAGCTACACAAGAGAAACTGCTACCACCACCACCTGAACACCCTGCCTTTTAAAATCATACTTGAAGAAGCATCCTAACTGTGAACTGAGCCTGGATGACCTCAAAGAGCCTTTCCTAGCCTTGGGTAGAGGCAGAGCCATGAGAGGAAAGTTGTACTGCAGCTGCACATACTGTTCCTCACTCGTGCATAAATTGGGAAAGGCACAGCCCAGCTCTGCAGGCTTGTTCTTTACTCCCCACAGTGACTCTGCAGCCCTCACTGGGTCTACTCATGGAGAAAGATAAGTGTGTGTGCTGGCACCACCATAGGCCTATTCTTTGCAGAAAGTACTTTCTGAAAGAAAAAAACAACTTAGAAGAAGCAAAAATGAACAACTATATCATTATCTAATGTGCTGAGATCTCGGCAGAGATCATTTCAAAGATCCATACTGTTTACAGCAGCTGATGAGTCTAACAAGTGCTGAAGCTGTGCTCTCGCTTAAAGTGCTAACATATTTACGGTTTTCAATCCTGTCCTTAGCGCTTATCTGTCATTTCAAGATGAATGCTCCTTTTGTACAGGCTAATTACTTGCACGAATCTGAGCTAGCTCAAAATCCCAGATTTGTTTCACTTTTCCATTAGCAGCAATTTTGTACTTTGGCAATTGCTTAATACAGCAAATTTAAAAAAAAACTAGTTTTTGTTCAAAGGTATTTCTTTGGCTGTGACAAGTATAGAATGAGGAGGGAAATTAAATTACTTTTATCTGATTAAAGTCTTAATTTTACTACACAACTTTCCTAAATGCACTTACCCATTGTTCTGCTCTGGCTTGGTTTTTGGTCTTACATTGATTTGTGCAGATCTATATAAAATCAGATTAGATCAGAAACAGACTGCTTGATAAGATACAGTTATCTCATGCTCAATCATCTTTTCTTTATATATAACACGTGAAAAATTTGGTAGGATCCCATCCTGCCCCTTCCTCTTCTAATAAACAGTAGGATCATGTGCAACTGAAAAGCTGTCAGTCATTTCATTTTTACAGGAATAGAAGGAATGCAGGCCATTCTACAAACCAGTAACTTAATTTAAAAAAATACAACCCAGACATGCAAGAAAAAGGATACAGTTCTAACAAGGAGGTCTTATCCTGTTGAATGTTTTACATTACATTCATTGGGTTACTGACCTGTCACAAACCAGTTTCAGATGCAAATCAAAAAATGCTCAGCAATGCAAGATGCATCTGTTGTTTCTGCTAATCCTGATCGCACTGCAGTCCGAAAAGGATAACATCTGATTTTCAGAAGTCTCCAGCAAATGTCTTCAACAGCAGTTTAGAAGGCTCCATACTTGAGCAAAAGAACACTCAGTCTCTCGGTTACATGTTAGCTACAGGATTAGATGTCTACAGCTACAAGCCTGTGAATGAAAATGCTGATCTTGAATTAGCCTTTGTTGTTCATAAGGAATTGCCAATACAAACCATCACTGAATTTGTGCTTTAAAGGATGTGGTCTCCCTTTGCTGCCCAAATATTTTCTGAAAACAAGAATTCTGCATATGAAGTGCATTTCACTGTAAATGTATAACACAACCTTTAAAAGTCATGAATGCTATGAATATTAAAAAATTATATAAACTTCTGAGTTGTGAATATTAAAAATTGAATTGATATAAACTTCTGAGTTGTATTCATATCATACTATATCAGCCATCTTTCATATTATGTACATAGCAATGAAAATTCCCACACATAAGAAACTGGTTGCAGTTGTAAAGCTTTTGTTTTCTTGTGCAGAAGCCAAAAGATTTTCCAATTATGTGCAACTGGGTTGTCAGTCTACCGGCCTTTCCCTTCTTACTTATTTTAATCCACCAGAGCAATATCGTTAGCATCATCATTCATTTTCTTTGCACCTTTCATTCTATCACCTTTAATATAACTATAAAATCAGCCTATGAAGTACTTAAACATCACCAGATCTGCTTCACAAATCAGCTGGATGAAGAACAAAGTTAAACAACTCGCCCAAAGTCACAGACAGAGTCAGTGGCAAAGCTGGGAATAAAACCCATGTACTCTGACTCTCGAGTTAGGTAACATATACTGTTTTCTTGTAGCAAAATTCTGCTTTTATTTATACCAAGGTAAACTCAGAAGAACTTGATACTGCAGTGGCTTATGTTAGATTTGAACTAGTACAGCTGATGAGTTTCACCCAATATATGCATTATCTCCCATTACCAGGCTGCTAATAAGAACTACAAGGGAAAATACAGCATTTTTTTTCTTCTGTCACTAAGAAATATTACACTACATTTTAAGTGGTATTTGTTTGATCTGTAAAGCCAGGCAATTCAGTTCTTATCTCAAGGACATTAAACAAGCCTGCTGATTTGAGGTGTCTAACATTTCTGGACATTTGTATCTGTTCATACTTGAGCAGTTACAATACGAACAGGGATGCTGATAAACAAAGAAAAGCCCTTCTTCCTTAACCCTTACTGCTAACACCGCAGAAAAAAATCCAACATGCATGAGTGGAATATGTGCAAAAACCTCTCCAAGCCTAAATCCTATTGCTGTGTTGCAGATGTAAGGTATTATCTATCCACAGCACATTTTCCTGCTTCCTGAAGTCACAATCAAATGAATGGCAAATGCCATCATTCAGAGAAGTTGGGAAAGTTACAAAACATAGCAAAAAATGTGGATGGGAGTACAATTAGGCAGGGAAGTTCAAAGACAGCTAAATGAAATGCTCATGTGAAACACATCCTGTGTAATTAGCCACTAGGGGGAACAAGAGTCATGCTGCTTAATTAAGGTGCAGTCACTTCTAGCAGTGGGCCCTGAGGATTATCCTCGCCCAGGGAAGCAGGCTGGGGTGTTTGAACAGTTTCCCCTGTAAGCTTTTCTACCCCATAAGCTTTTCTGACCTTCATCTGTGTTTCACTTTCCCCTTTCAGGGCTGTATAGGCCTTGCCACAAGCAGTTAATGGGACCTGAAGAATTCATACACCTTTCATATTTTCTAGCTGCAACTATTTTCACACCTGAAGCACTTGGTAAAAATATTTAAACAAAAACCTGGGAGCAGAAGGGAGGGGACGAAGGAAAGGAAGAGGACCAAAAAAAGAAGAAGGGCAAAAAAGGCAAAGCTGTATTTTTCAGACAGTGTACGCTTTGGTGTTATCTCTTTTAAAGTAGAAGGGAAGAAAAATCACATGCAGCTCATATGCAAACTGCGTGAGAAATGTGGAGCAATGCTCTGCTGATATTGTTAGACTAAGGTAGTGGTTGGGAGGGATGGCAAGGGACCTGCATCCCCACTCGTGCCTGATGACCTGCCTGACCTGCACGACTGAAGCCTCACGAGAAAAATGAATGAGGCAAAAAGTCAAAGCCCCTCTCAGGTCACTTTTTCTCTGCTGCTGCTGCTGAGGACATAGAGCTATTCAACAGCATGGCTGGGACTGAATCACAGACGAACAATCTTTTCTATTACCATAAAAATGACAAATAAGTAATAGTTACAGCCTGTAAACACAAGACTCAAATTAAATAGAGTTCTAAGTGGTACACTGTAACTGGAAGCAGGAACCTACTCATATTAGAGCCGGCTCAGCCTAAAGAGTATCAGATGTTACTCGGGCCTTAGAAGGCCCGAGACATAAACTATGTGTGTAAGAGAGAAAGAAGTCAAATGACTCATGACAGAGTTTGTTTTAATATAAATGACTTTTTCTGTCTCTTTGCTTTTAGAGATCTGCCATTTTCAGATCTTGAACAACTAACCTAGGCAGCTGGCTTCCTTAGCTGGTGTCCTTCATTTTGTGTATAAAATGCTGGCATTTAGAAACTATATTCCTCTGGCTAAGGGAGGGCAGTTTATTTTAGCACTGTGATCAATGCCATCATAAATCTTTCCTCTTCCAGTCCACGAAGGCTGGCACAGTGCAATCAGTGCTGTGTGGCTATGCTGTACCCATAAAACAGAGGATACACCACAATGCTTTTCTGAAGTCCTACAAGCCTTGAGAGTAGACCTGAGGGAGCAGCACTGAATGAGCCACAAGCCATCCCTTCCTCTTCGGTTTTTATTATGTGAGGACACAGACAAGTGACTGTGATATGGAAAGAGTGGGGAAAGAGAGAGACAAAACAAAAGAAGAGGAATAAGATTGAATAGGAGAAGAGAAGAAGAATCAAAGATGAGAAAAGAAGAAAAAGTGGAAAAATTTAAACAAAAAGAGAGGCACAAACAAGAAGGCAGCAAGAATACAAGAGGAAAGAATAAACGGTATCAGAGTGGGAGTAGGGAGAGGGAGATGGTGGGGATATTGGGGATTTAGTGCCAAAAAAGAAAAGCCCCATTCTCCACCACACCTATCTTCTTTGTCATGTTTCTTTTATTCTCTTTCCATGCCAGTCCTCTGGTTCTTCTCTGGGATGAGTGGAACTTCCATGTCCAGAAAGCCACAAGTCTGGCATTTTGTGTCTTACAGCAAATGTGCTGGCTATCCAGTGTTTCCACAAGGGCAAAGTTATACAAAGCAAATGAAAGCAAAGCTTGCTTAGTCTCCCTTTCATGCAATGCAAGAATCATCCCTTAGATGGGACTATTGCAAAATTAAACAACCTTACAACCAGGACCAGTAAATAATGAGTAATGTACTTGTATATACAAAGCTTTTATACCAAGCAAAGTAAGTGAGGATAGCTCATCACAAAAAGACCCCATTTACCAGAATGGCTTCAAACAGCTTAGCATCTTTAGGGCCATTACTCACCTCTTTCACCTGAGCTAAGTGCCAGCTTCCAACCTAGAGGCTAACACATATCCAGTTTATCTGCTGTAAGACACTCGAGCACTGCCTCCCCCAGTCTAGTCTAAAGATACAGGATTCAATATCTAAACTACCTAAAGTTAGCAGAAATTATTGATTACATGACAACAGATAGGAAGACACGTCTGGAAAAATTAGGCAAAAATCAAGCCTTACCAGACATTTTGAAAGCAAAAGGAGTCTGACACAAGGCTTGTAGACTCAGCAATATTTTGCTGAATATATTCAAGGCGTTTAACTCAGTTCTGACTTACAGGGCTGGGCAATGAAGGGATCTTCCAAATGCAACACATTATCATCCTCCACCCCACAGTTTTGGGAGGAAGAGGCTGGGCTTGGTGATGGTACAGCCCTCCACACATACTCTTGCTGTGGAGAGATTCTTCAGAGGAGAAAATATTGATTAGAAATTACTTTATTTTCCAGAGTGTTTTCCCTTGGAAGGTCCCCTGTGCTTCCAGAGCTCCAAAAGTGACATGGTGAGATCTAACCACTCCTCACTCTGCTTAGTGAGGAGTGCATTGCCACATCACTTTATTCTTTGACAAAACTATTTGCTCCCATCAGAGCTTCCACACCCACACTACTCCCTAAAATTTCTACCTGGTAAAGGACTGTCTGGAAGCTGTGCAGAAAAGAGTAACTCATAGGAGGTGCTCACACAAACAGGCCCTATGTGGGTCAAAATGTATTTATGTACTGAAGGTTAGTAACGCTCTGGTGAATGCAAGCCCTAGGCATACTACACATTGAGCACATCCCCTATAAATTGTTCTTAGCTGAAAAGTGCACTTGTGAAAGTTGACAATCCAACTCACTTTTGCTGCTTATACACGCTTAAAAGGCGCAGCTGTTATGGCATGTTGGTTATAAGATATGCACACAGCGGTTCTCCTTACTTGTGTTCTTCTAGTGTTTTTCAACCCTCATCTGGAGGAGTATCTTTGTGCAAAAATCTGCAGCTTATGCTTTTCCACGCCCACTTGGTGGTTAGACTTTCTGCCTATATTTCCCTCAAGAGTGACAATTATGGTCTTGCTAATCATTACGTGAACACCTGTCCCAGTAAAAACAAAACAGAGCCATGAAGCAATTTCATATGGATTCTCTGTACATGTCACTGTCCAATTTCTAGTATCAAACTGTGCCTCAGAAATGTTTAAGCACAGTGAGTGTGATAAGTTGCTTCAAAACAAGAGAGAAAGCAAGGGCTGGGAATGGTTGTTATACGTCTGTATCTAAAAAACCAAGGAAACAAGAACCTATGACTTAGCTGAACAAAGAAAGGAGAATGAGAATTGGATTCCAATTCTGAGGATGAGGAAAGCCAGTATGCTAATAAAGCAACTGCCTTCTATTGCTAATAAAACTAATAAAGGTTATGCGGTCTCTCTGCTACCATTTCAGATCCATGAAAGAGAAAGAGAATACAGAAAAATGTCTTTACTGTTAACCACAATAAAATGAAATGTATTGGAATTGCCTAGATAGTAGAGCAAACAGAGTCTTTTTAAACTATACAGAAAGGCCAAATTATGAGAAAAAAACCCCTCTAGACATCTTTAGGAGAAAGGCAACATAGTACATATAAGTTATAAAACTTCTTCAAATATAGGGTGGCAAAAGTATGTCCTGGTGGTACAAACTACTGGCATCAAATCCCACAACTAAGTGATCATAATGTCCTTCAAAAAATTTATTGGGAAAAAACCTCAAGCATTCCAGACAGCTAGTGCTGTGACTCTACATGCGTGTGCTTTACCACTGAACAGTCTGATCCCCTGCGCTGACATAGCAAGAGTGCAAATCCCAGATGGAAAATTAATCTCACAATGTAGCCAGATTGAGTTTCCAATTCTCCAGTGCATAACTTGAAGGTTGTTCTGCTCAGCTATTGAAGAGGTGAGGGCAGAGAGACTTTAACTTGTTTGACATCCCAAACATCATTTAAGCAAGACACGCTCTGAAAAGGACCTTACTGGCTACTGACAGTTACAAAGGATCCATGTTATCCTCCTTTGTACTCTTCCTTCCTATAAAATATTGCTATCACACTCTTTTCTGCTTAAATGGCCTGGACAGAAGGGGAGTCTAAGGTTCAAATGACTTCAGCTATGTCTCTCAGTATGTGGATAAAATCTGTCCTTAAAATAGAAAGGAGATGGATCATAGTACATTTTAAAGAAAGTATCTAGCTACTATCAAGACACATTTACGGTTTCCTCATATTTATGGTTTTCCTCAAGAAAAGACAGAGCCAAGAAGGCAGAAAAACTGGAAGGTTGCGATATGAATAAACTTCTTCTACAAGCTGATCTTAGTCTTAGCCTGCTTGAAAAAACATCAACTAATTGTACTTGTACATCTCCTTAGACAAACTCCACCATGGTCATTTCATGGTTTGTTACAAAAATATGCAGCAGCAGAACCTGAACTATTCTAGGCAGCATATTTTCTCCTGCTTGCCAGGTCTTGGGCTTACTGACAGATGAGAAGAATACCATTGGTTTAGTAAGAGTCTCAACTTCTGCAGATTAACAAAACACTAAATATTATTCTTTGCCAACATCAGCTGATGTGAGTTTATTAAAAGCTAAAAGGCATGACAATCCACACACTGAGCCTATGGACAGAAGAGACTATATTTGCATACATATGGTTGTTTCTAATACGGTAATCGGGTGTGTGCATTCAAGATACAGAACTCAGGTGAAGTCAATGGAGCTATGCCAATGCGCAAAGCTGGCTGCACCTTCAGCATAAAGACAGAGAATTAAATAGATTTCTTTGGTCATTTGAGCATCTGAGAGGTCTTTATTACCTTTTCAATCCATCCTCATGAATGTAAAAAATAAGTAATAAAATCTTTATCACCACTCTCAGACAGAATTAATAAACAGCTAAGTCACATTGATATACCAACACACAGTGCCCCATCTCCCTCCACCGATGCCCAAATAAAAGGCCATGTTTCATTTTATTTCATTAGTGCGGTACTTCATTAAACCACCTACTTTTAGAAAAATAATACCGCCACATCTTTAAGTACTGGATTTCTGAGATTGCTGCCTCCAACTTTAGTACTTCTATGCCAAATACTCAGCTAATGCAAATGGGTAGTTCTGTTATAGTCAATATATTACACTGACTTACTGCAGCTGCCTTTCCTTGTCATTAAAGAGTTGCTGAGAAATTCCAAATCTGAACATTTGTGTACTGGATGCCATTTAAAATGGAGCATGCTAAGTTTCCACAAAAGGACAGCACTTAACAAAAGACACTGCCTTTGTATCCTGTTACCTGTAGCATCCACAGCTTGTTACTGAATGGTTAATAACATGAACGAATTGCAAGAGCTGTTAATAGCCTTTATCATTTCAAGATGTGTCATCTACCAGTGAACTGTGTGTCAGATTCCTGTTTGGGCTCTGATCCAGTAAAGTACTTCAGCACACGGGCAGTCCTGCTTACCTTCAACTGAGCTTCTTGCCTACTTGAAAGTTAGATGATGTACCTAAGTGCTTGATCAGATCAGGGCACTGGAGTAAACCGGTGTCACTCCTCTGAAATCCTGGAATGATACTGATTTACATTAACTGAGAATTTTGCCTTATGATTATGGACTAAGATCATCCATCATTTCAGTAGCTATATGACCTGCCACAACAAACTTTGACATTTTCTTAGACAAGTTTTTACCTGTAATAATTTCAAGTGATATGAAATGACTACAAATCATCTAATGTGACAATGAACCAAACACTACCGTACAGCATGTACTGATCTGATAATACATCAAATGTATGACAATGTATAGCATTAGACATTGCACTCCACCAAGAATATTTAACAGCAACAGCATTATATCTCTCAACTCCAATACAAAACGCAGCCAGTGGGATGATATCAAACGATGGCAGCTCTGCTTCTCATAAAAGGACCTTGGGGACTCCAAGGAGATTTGTGTATCTGCACTTCAGCAGCATAGCAATGTGGAAATGTTAAAGTTAGTAAAGCAAACAGTCCTCAAATGAGAAGGGCAACAGATGTCAACCAGTATCACATGTCAGTAAACAGCAACAAGACAGAGGGTACTTTTCTTAGCACTTTTGTGAAAGCATCGTGCTACCAGCCACAGCCACATCTCAGCTGTTTGACTCTCTAAGCGGTGGTGGTGCTTGTATGTGTGATCTAACTCCCACCAAGAGAGGATTTCCAACCATATGGAAATACTGTCCACTGAAGTCAGCTGAAAGAAAGTAGAAATGCTGCTGTATATTTATTGTGGCTTGAAAAGTGAAAAAATAAAATTAAAAAAAAAATCACACTCAAACTGATTGAAAGCTCATTCTGTGCTTGGCAGAGACAGACAAGCATTTATATTTCTCAGCTTTAATACAGAAGGATCATCCTTAGGGCAAAAGAGTAGTTGTGATTCATCTGCTTTTTACCCTTACTGCAAAGACTTCTGACAGTAAGGCCAAAATATGCTAACTAAAAAGGCACTCTTTGTACCATAAACACTAGGCCACAAGGAACTGGACAGTGGCCATCAAATCACTGCCTTTTAATTTTTCTCTCTCATCTATATTTCTCTAAAGATTTCTGGTAAGAAGGCAGCTGACTCTATACAAAAGCCAGAGGCATTGCCAGTATCTTGGTGGTTTTATGCATGCCATATTGAATATAACTTCATTATGCAAGAAAAAAAGATCCCTTTCAGTTAGGCAAAGATGTATTTCAGTGTCTAAACACCAAGGAAAGAGGTAAAGGGATAGAGTTCTATTGCCAAGTCACTGCTTTTGAGTCCGGGCCTGGTTAGTTGCAAGTATACTCCACAGTCATTGAATATCTTAGCTGCTTCCGTGGAAAACAGTTTGGTGCTCAGCAAGCAGTATAGTCCGCATCAGGAAATGTCCGTGACATCCCTTGATAACTTTGCTGCCAGTCGGAAGTGAGAGAACAACAAATGAATGGACTGCGAAGATTCAGCTCTCTTCATCACTAGAATACTGTCTCTAACAGTAGGTATATAAGCTATGCATTGACATTTAAAGACATTTTTTTATGGAGCACATGTTCTGTCAATTGAGACTGATGATATACACATCCAGGAAGGAATTTTTAAAAAAATCACTTAGATGAAGAGGCCATACTCAGCCAAAACACTACTCAGAAAAGCAAAAGCTGTCACCCAGTCTTGCCCAAGGATGGTCTCTGCTAAACCCTGGGCTCAAACTGTACAAGTACAAATTTGGAGCTTTTGAAGAAAAGGAAGGCAAGATCACGGCACCCTAACACATTCCTTGTGTACAGCACGGTGCCTAAGAACAATTATCTCTTTCCTCTGCCTTTCCAAAATCCTCTGATTAAAGGAACAGGAGAAAAAAAAACCCATCCCAACATGGCAGGAAGGCCTTTACTAAAAGGTGCATTAATTGGGTAAGGCAAGCCAACAAAATGATTAATTTGCTGCTCTCCTTCAATATTATGTTTACACAAGTTGATTATAGCACTTAATTACTAATTCACCCTGCTCAAAACCAAGAGTGCTTTAAATTTTTAATGAGATGAGGGAAGACAACATTCCCTAACTCAACAGGGAGAAGTCACTTTATTTCCTCTTTTGATTTCCCAAGTTATTACCATTTCTAAGGAAAAAAATATCCCCTCCCTCATCTTTCACTCAGTTCTTGCTTTTGAAAATATGGAAATCAACAAGACACTTGTATTAATTTCAATCCATGACCTGACAGGTAATGCTTTGGAAGAGGAATAGAGGATCAGATCGTCAACTGAAGCACGTTCATTGAAATAAGCAGAACAAAATTACACCAGGGACTGCCTGATCCAGAAATGGAAATAGCCTAATCCCCTCCAGTTCTGTCAGCAGAAATGTTGAGCATGTCCCAGTACTATTTATGGGTGTTCCTATGAAATGTTGTCTATTCACAATTGCCAGTTGGTCCATTACCAAGGTTGTGGACTAACTGTTGCAGTAAAAAACTTCTTTGCATTCATTATAGTCTCTAACATTTTCATTGTTAGGAGGTGAATACACTGAATATCGCAAGTTCTTCCTGGCTGATCTTTATAAAACCTTGTATTATCTGTGGGTTCTGTTATTTGATTTCATCCTCTATGCTATACTACCCAACAACTTCCTTAGACAACTGAGAGGACATGTCCATTAAATTAAGCATAATCAAGCAGTGCACAAACAAAACACTTTCAAGTTCCTTTAGTACAGTTATAAGTGAATCTTTTCACCTGCACCATCGTAACATCAAACCTCTGTCTGCAATATATCTCCCTCATAGTTATGGCTTCTATGTCCATTATCTTGAAGGTGAGCCAGGTGACCTTGATCCACATAGCGTCTAGGGCTGCTTCCAGGGATGCAAATTGTACCTAAGGGGCACTTCACTTGCTCAGCTGCTACTGCTGCTAAATAGTTCAGCTAATCCACATTAGGTAGTTACCTAATACCTCTTTCTGTAGAATCTGGCTAATTTTTATATACCTCCAATCTGCTTTATAAAAACAATGAAAAAGCTTTTCCCTATCTTTTTGCAGGACATACCACCAACTTGCATAACAACCAAAACTAACAAAGAAAAGACTACACCTCCCTTCAAAGTCAGTTTTGTACCTGAAAAATCTTGTAGTCACGTAGACTCTAATTTCTAGCTCAATGTTTTACACCAAAAATGATTACAGAAAACTGATTACAGAAAGTTACCAGTAAAATGTATTATAGTAAATCATATGAAGTTTCTTGTCTTCCATATCGGCCAGTAACAATGACCCATGTTAAGACAGCAAATTCAAAATAAATCTGGTAATCTGGTTTCATACAGGTAATTTTATTAATTGCTTTAATATGCAATTAAGGAATAGTCAGTGGGCTGCAGGATTTTATAAGGCAATAATCCTGCTCCCTGGTGTACAGCTTTGTCCCAAAGAGTAGGTTATCCAAAAAAAAGAGCTGGATGACTGCCAAATCAAACAGCACCTTCTTCCCATTTTCAATTACATAGAAGTGAGGCAGAGTAACGAGGATATACTGGAAACTTTGACATTTATTTATTGAACATTTTTACTGAGAAGGAATTGCTGGCTTGCTAAACCGGAAACTATATTATTACTGCAGAAACAATCCCATAGAAAACCAGGATCCTGCTGCTCAGCATGAAAGGAATGGCTAGAACCAATAAATTGACCCATCTAAGCCAGCAATGTTAAGGTTACCTCATTCAATGCAGCACATATTTCAAAAATCAAACCCCCAAAAATAAGTGTATATTTCAAGAATCCTTATGTCATAGTATTTTACACAGTACTGTCTTCTTTGACTCAGCCAGGATATGTTATGGTTCATAGGCACAACAATCAAAATATAACAAAACCACTAAAAGAAAAAAGGTGTAGCATTTGTAGGGGCGAATGAAAAGATAACCCAAACTGCAAGAAGGAATTCACAAGATTTTCTTGCCTTTCCAGAGACTCTAGAGACTAAAGAACCAAAAGATGAAATGGGGAATAACTCACCACATTGCATGTTCTTTTTTCTTTTTGGATAGACCAATTGTTTTAATTCAGTTTTACCACAGAGGAGAAAAATGCAGAGAGAGTAAATGAAGAAGAAAATAGGGAAGTCAACATTCTTTGAAGCAACAACATATGGTGACCAGGCATGAGAGATGGAGGTTATAAATCTTTCCTTGATAGAATTACCTAAAGATGAAATTGCAGCTTCAAGGGGCTTGAGCTTTTAAAACCACACCAGAATCTAGCAAATTAACCTGCATGGTTACAAATTTTGCAATAACCTTCATTTCCAATGCTTCTTTGCAAAAGCTCGGCGTACTGAGAATTTTGGTACTAATACAGATGTGGTCAATAGAAAGCATGAAAAACTTTACTCCACAAATCACTCTAAATAAGAATAAAAAGATATGAGAATTAAGAATTAGAACAAAATGCTGCATCCTGCAAATAGTCTCTGCTGTATTATAGAAAGGGAAAGGAGACAGGAGGTACGTTGGTGCTTGTTTCTTTGTGAGAAGAAACTTACTGAGGGATACCAAAGGACAGAGGAAAAACTCTTTATTGTTCCAGCCACTATGGCCAATTGCCCAAGAAAGTGACAGGTGAGAATCCTGTTGTCTCATGTACACTTCTGACTGGGTTCATAATACAGCGATATGTAGGTAAGTAAGCTCCCTGTCCTTGGAAAAATGATCCTCCAAAATGTCTCTGAAGCAGACACTTCCCCATTTCCAAATCCCAATGATGGAATGCCACAGGACTAAGCATCAGGATAGTACAGGAGTATGAGAGTAAAAGCAACCACCACATCCACATACTCTACCCCTAAGGAAATACCATCCAATTCCAATGCATTTCTTAATCGTAAACTAAATAAAGCCTAACTCTAATTACTAGATGAGGTTACCATAGAGTTGGGTCTTCCCTCGATGACCCATCTTTTCTTTCCTCTATTGAAAGTGATGCCCTGGGAGATTTTGAGGATCTTCTCTGTATGTCCAGATTTCCTGAGTGAAGAGCAGACTGCTGGAGCAGTGGTTCTGACTTGGCTGCTCCATGCCCCAAAACCCCCACACTGAGACAGAATGCACAAGCAGGTCAACTCCAGCATCTAATGCACATTACATCCCCAAAGCATCAGATTTAGCATTCAAACACAAGAACAGCCCTGCTCCGTAGGCTCACCACCTCCCTGAAGCATCACTCACTGTGCACATACTACGCAGCACACATGCATGTACTTCCATACGAGACTCCCTGGCAGAGACCTGACAGCACTACTGCTGTTGCTTATCACTAGTGGCTTTCACATGTCTGTTCAGCATCCGGTCCATTTGTCAGCAGAGCATGCTAAAGCCAGACTAAGATTATCAGAAGTGATTTTGAGCCACCCCATGAAAACCAGATCGCTTTTAAACATTTTGATTTTGACATTGAGTGGAAATGTCCAAAAATGATTGAGAAATGTGACCAAAATCACTAGGACAAATACAGTAAAAATTCCCCTTCAAACAAACATTGACATAAGGAAAGAGGGTAAAAAACATACGATTTTCTCCATTACTATTAGGCTGAGCAAACAACAAGCTTTGGAAAGCACAATATTTAAGCACAAACCATGTATGTAGAGGACAGGTAATAACTTCTATTCTTTGCAGAGTCTACAACAATACTGAGTACTTGCAGTAACACCTCTGAGTAAGGTCTGTTTTGGAAGATGTGGTAGAAAAATAAACGTAAAAGAAGGCTATGGAACTGCAATGCTAGATATGCATTTACGTTCCCCCCTCCCCCAAAAGACATTTATTTACTTTCTTGTTTCTTGATTTCATGTAGCCGAATTCTTTAAAAAAAACATTTTTACATAATCTAAAGTATTTGCTGCATGATACATCTGATACTGCCATAGGTGGCACCTCTTTAACAACAATCTTCTAAGATTAAGGAAGTAAGCCAAAACACTTAGCGGGTGGTTTCTTCACTCTGCAGAGATGTTGTGGCATCCTGGATAGGATTCAGGGCCTCACCTGGCTCCCAGTGATCACCACAGGCAGTATGATGGAAAGAAACATGCTACAAATGCCCACTGGGATAACAGCAGTAGTTTCCAAACTACTTTCCCCTTTCTGTTTCAGAGATATCCCAGGGAAGACCATGGGCTTGACCTGTAAAACTCAGTGAAACAAAAGGAAACTCTCCTGCTGACTAGCAAAACCCTTGGAACCAGACGTTACAAGAATAGCTGCTGGAGCACTGAAAAGGGCAGAGGCTGCATTTGGGAAATAAGACTCCTTATGCTGTGCTGAGGCACTGGATTGAAATTTGTATTTATTCTTTTTCTTAATGTACTAGTATTAACTTATTTGATTCAGGCAAAGATGGGAAGGGAGCATAAGGAGTCATCCAATCCAGTTCCCAACAGTCACAGGTAAGTATTTAGGAAAAGTTTAACTCCCGGGAGACCCACAGAACCTGCACTATACTTACAACAAGCCAAAACACATTCCCATAGCCAAAGAGGCAAGAACCTTCTGACATATCATAACAGTAAAAGAGTAACCACTTTTTAAATTAAAAAGTCTGTGACATGACTGGTTCAAAGGATCTAGTTTCACTGAAAAAGATTTCTGAAGGAGTGTGCTATGCAGACTGACATATTTGTACGTATGTATAAAATATACATATCTGTTCTGAAATTATTGGATATGCTGCTGAAATATTTTTATACATAAGGGCAGGGTTAAAAACTAAAGGTAAATGAATATACCAAATTTATACAAAAACACATCACAGAGAATTTCACAGCATTAGATCTTTCTAATGGTTATGAAGACAGACAATAAAATCAGTTTTGAGATGTTCAGTTATTGCATAGTAGTGCAAAACATCTTAAACTTGGAATGATATATCTGTATATTTGACGGCAGAAGATTAACAGAAGAATAAGAATTAAATATGAAGTCCCATCACCAAAAGCTGCTACTGAAATTACATTTATCAAAACAAGTCCTCCTTACAAGCACTGGAATTATTAAATACAGATACATATTGTACTATGTATTTGTTGCAATGGGATTAACTTTAATGGAAAAATTCTTATGAAAGGAAACTGCTCTTCCTGCTAACCTATACCGCTCTGTAGTATATTCACATTTGGAAGTTTCGCATTTGGAAAAATGCCAAACACGGTCCAGTTCCTCAGCTTATGTTGAGCTGTTCATTGACTCCAGTTCCATTGGACTGTGTCAACTTAACTAGGTTGAGAAGCTGACCCCCTATTCAGAAAATACATTCTGGTAAGTTTTTGTGCAAAATTTCATCTACAAATATCTGTGCCTGATAGGCACCATAGCGACCGTCTTGATAAATGATTTTGTTGAAGTGGATGCAATGTACTGCTTAGTGCCTTTGTGTAGCATGAGGAGAGGACATGTCTTATACCAGCGGAACTGCCAGGTGGAAAAACAGATACGATTTGGGGCATTCAGACCCTTCTTCAGGTTTTTGTATACTACTGTTGTTTATATAAATGAAGCTAAGCCATGCTTTCGCTGATCCACTGAACATAAAAGCACTACTGCTACTTTTACAACTGTTAATGGATTGAAATAACATGAATAAACATGAAGTGCCATCCTCATTATTAACACTGCATTCACTGTGGGCAAGACAAGGGGTGTAGGTGTGTCATTTTTTTACTGCATAAATAGTGCTATGTTGATTCTTATGTTTAACATTCCTCAATATGAAGGAAGAAAAGTAGGACAAATATAACTGAGATGAAAGTGTGACCTTCTTGCAGGATCACAGCCTTGCCAAATTCCCTTTTTTGTCTGTAAAATTACATGGCTTAACTTCATAGACAGCAGCTTCTACCTGCATGTCTCTACAGTCAAAAGACAAATGAATCTTCAATATACCTAAATAACATAAGGACTTAAAAAAAGGGTGGAGAGAAAGCGATGCTGGCTCTTGTCTGGCTGTGCAGAAGATACAAACTTTTCCACTTGAATTAAAGTCTGTGCATGGTGCCAAATGTCAAAGTGTAAAATGCATTAAAACTGAAAAAAAAAAAAAAAATTGGTACTGCATACCTGTATAGATGCAAAATCCCTAGAAGCACAAGCTCCAAGAATAGCAGCACCCACCAAAACAGACTCCACTTCTTTGGACAGGACAACAGGCTTGCCTATAGAAGAAAACACCACGCTTCTGTTAGGAAGAATATAGCAGTACTGCACTAGCAGCACAGTAAATAATTAAAGCAAAAAAAATACAAAGAAAAAAGGAATCAAAAAGGACTTGAAAACCATGTTCACAACTCCATTCAGAGCTACAACCTACTGTAGACTCATGTAAATCTCTCTGCTCTGTGGTTCCAGGCTCCAAGAAAAATGCAGAATTTAAATAAAACAATGTCAGCAAAATATTAATGCAGAACACAAAGCATACAAAGAACAAACCCCCAGATCTTTGACACTGGCTATTTATCTTAAAGGGCGTGGTATAAACCTGTTACCCACACCCTCCAAACCCACGTGCCTATTAAAAGTTGACCTCGAGGGGGAAACAGGGTAGTATTCTTTTTGTTTCTTTTGCAATGAACAAAAAGATTGTTTGTGATTGTTTTTAAATATATAGCCAACAAAGTCAGTCTGGTTTTGCTGGAAGACGCAAAAATATGAGGAGTAAACTTTCACAAGCTATGTATGAAATCGTAAGAGAAATCTTGTCTTCCAAATTGTGCAAGACATTCATAAACAAGATTAAAACACTAGAAAAAGAAACAAACAAACAATATATATTCTGAAGTAGAATTAAAAATTATTGTTTCATCACCCATGGGTACTGTCATGAACATACTTTCCCTTGGTTCACACAAAGTTTTCTAAGACCTGTATTATTAATGTAAAAACTGCAGGAAAAAGAGTAATAAACAAATAAAAATGGCCTGCTTTCTTAATTCTCCTTAAAAAACCTAAAACAATAGCATAAGTCTAAATACTTTTCTAGCTACACTTTAGATGTTCATCCTCACTAAGCCAACAAATTTAATATTTCTACAGTATTCGGCATGTGTCTAAATTTCCATTACTGAGATAATTTCACTCAATGAATGATGATGCAAACACAGTGGTGGGAGGAGGGCTTCCTTCTGTGAATAGCCTCAATGATATTATGCCTTAAAAAATGCTGCTCATGAGAGCCAATGTGACATTAGAAGGAGCTGAAATTTGGAGGAAGATCTAAAGTGAGCCATGAACAACTCCTACAGAGGAAAAGGCAAATACACACTTTTCAAAATCAGAAATATAATTATTAGTATCAGAAGCAATTATTGATACAAAGCAAATTCCCCTTGCACCCCAAGCATCCACTTACATTATGCTAATTTTGCACTGTTCCGCCAGCGTAAGGCTCCTTACAATCAACTTTCAATGACATAAAGGTGCCACAGCAGTCTTTATGCCATTTCTTCCTAGAGTTAGCACAGGCAGGGTAATGGTGAAAGAAAGTGGATACAGTGAGACCTTGTTGTTTGATTGCTGGAATGACTACTAACAGCAAACTAGTGTAATTACAGCATCCCTTAAATTTCTGTGACCAAACAAATCCACCTTAAAAACATTAGAGTAGGATCAGTCACCTGAGCATTCCTCTGGTTCAGAGGGACCACAGCTCAGGACTTGGGTCAACTTGGAACAGAAAATACCAAACTCAAGCTTACAGCTACATGGCTGTTTGCCGGGCGTTGAAGCAGTAAGCAATTTTCGGTGTGCTCTAAAATTTACTGCACATTTCCCGCATCATCAGAATGAATACAGAATTCTTACCAGGCAAACAAAAAGATCAAGATACTTTTTAAGTGGCCTGCAAAATTATCTATTGGATGTCTGCATGGCTGAGTCATGGGCATTTGCAGCTAACAATAATATATTCAGATTTTTTTCTTTTCGGGAAAGAATGGGGGATTGATCCTGGAATGTTAGTTATTTTATCTGATAGGCTCTAATGAGTTCAACACAACCGAGAGCATTTCAGTTAGATGAACTCTGACATCCCTTGTCAGTCACTGATTTTACAAATGGGGGAGAACTCCAGACTGCAAAAAGGCCTTTTTGTGCTGAATTGTACTTGGCCATTAGTTACAGTCAAAGAACTTCTGATTACATTTTAATCAGAATACCTTTTCACGGATCTTTTATTTTACACATCATGAACCAGCATCCCAACTCTACACGTAGCTGAAATTCACCTAAAACATTTGAGTTATATAAGGAAAGGCATGCACTTGACAACATCGTTTTTCGCAAACAGAAAGTGTCACTGACTACAATGTATTTAGTGAATTTTAAGGTCAATAGGCATTATGCTTTTTCCTTCTCCATTTCTGTTTTCATCTCAGGTAAGTACACGGAGCATATTTTCATCTTCCCTCCTGCATCGAGGTTATGAAGTGTGGTTTGATGTTAGGGCAAGTCAGGTCTCCAGACCAAATGCCCCAAATGTGAGCCTTAAACTTTATTCCTGACAGCTCAACTGGTCTTAATTTGAAAGATACCCCAAACACACATCATTCAAAGTTTCTCTGTAGTCCTTTAAACTACATTTTGGTTTTTTTTTTCCACATTTTTAAAAATATATTCAACTGACTCACAGGTGTACTAAGATGTCAAACACACACAGGCTAAAGGGAGACCAAAAATACTGTGCAAGCCTGAGATTTCCTCTTGTAACGAACCATATACCCAGGACCTTCCACCCATCAGGAAGTCTACAAAACCAAATGCAATACCATGCAGGAGCAAGAATCCAGAAATTGCCTCCTAAACCATATTGATGATACAGACATGGAATTAATTGAGAAAAGAATTGTTCTATAAAATGGATACAATGTCCAGCATGAGCAGAAAGTGTCAGAAGTCCCACAGAATTCAAACAGGATGAAGCTAATAGAGGTTTTAGTAAAACAGATCTTATGCAAAACATGCTCACAAAATGTACTGGGCATTATCCTCATCTAACTACCTTCTTGTAATCTAACTGAATGAAATAATTTCTACAGAACATTTCAAATAATTTTTAAAAATAAAAATCTGACAGTGAGAAAAATCTGACATGTAATTTATACATACTGGTTTTAAAAATTCCATGCAAAGTTTTTATATTTATTCAATTGCACTTTCTTAAAAAACCTGTAAGTCTAAGATCCACAGAATGAAAATCATGCTGGAGATTTCTCCAGAAGTCTGGAGAAATTGTCCCTAACAATACGAAGTATGGAGCTTTGCTTGCACCACATCTCTGTGTTATCCAAATGTCTTTAAATTTCAGGAAATCCAGTCTTGCAGGAAGTAACATTTCATTACACACTTTTTGGCCAACCAGCAAAATACAGTTCTATATAAAGAAAGTATTTATTTTTCCAAAGACAAAGTATTTAACCACCTAAAATAAAGTAGTTTACACTCCTTTCCCCGCACTTCCTCTAACTTACCAGTAATGTCAGCATGCATCTGCACAAAGAGAGGGTTCTTGCTCAGCCCACCGCACAGAAACAGCGTGTTGATATCATGCCCTGCAGCCTTCATAGCTTCCAAAATATGTCTTGTTCCTAACTTCAAAAAGGAAAGGAGGGGGGAAACAGATGAGCACAGGAGAGCAGCCACAGAAACAGATCTTAAAGCATAATTTGCTAAAAAGAACGATACTACTAATTGCCTCCACCAGTAACCTCAGGGCTGGGAACAGACCTGCAGGGGTACGGCTTCTGTTTAGCTTCCAGCCAGTAACAGGCATTGTAATTAAGAACTAGAAAAATCAAACAGATAGCACAAAGAATTGGGAAGTACATGGGCACAGCATATTGCAATAAACATCCTGGGGCTGGCTGAAGAAGTGAAGACATACCAGTACACAATAAATGCAGGGAAATGAGGCTTACAGGGAAGTACCAACAAGGGTGAAGACAGGGATTATGAGAAGACACAGAAATGGGCACCAGGAAAAATTGACGGCAGTGATAAGCAGCTGTTTGTGACCAAGCGCAGCAGAGTACGGAAAACATTTCCAGATCCAGATCTAAAACCTATATGGCAAAGACATCCCCACCAAAAACTCCTACTTACTTTCTATAACAGCATCTGAAAATCACTCTCAGTAAAGAGATTTCAATTCTGAAGCCAAATAGCAAAACAGAACAAAAAAAGGAGCACACAAAAAAAAAAATCTGGATTTTCTGTCTTTTCAGCAAAAAGGAAAACCTGAAGAATTCTGTATTGGTTTAACTATTTCTCTTGGCCTTTGCCCTATGCAAAATAAAATGTTCCATTTCATGCCTGGACTAATTGAACCATCTAAAATGCAGGCATATTTTTAAACTTTTAATTTACAGTCTTCATTCTGAGAAACTCAAATTAGAACAGCTCAGTGTTCAGCTCTGTGAATGATGAAAACAAACGCTTTGCCATTTTAGAAAAAATCTTTTCTATTTTGTGTGCTTTACTTGCCTCCAACTACTCACTGAAGTCAACTTTCTCCCTCCTTCCTCTTGCAAGAACATTTTCCATTTCTTTGACAAACTATTTGTCCAAAAATAATTCCCAGCTCTTTATAATACCTTGGAAGTCAACTTTGAAGACCAGACTTGACAAAATGCCAAATTCAAGCCAAAATTTTGCCCAAGCTGACTCTGTGTAGGTAGATTCCCCGCAAAACACAATCTGGTCAAAGTTTTCACGAACTGTCGTTTCAGGTTTTTTTATGCTATGCTGCAAGTTCATTAAGAGGTCTGCAGCCTGCAATAAACCTCTCTTCAAATAAAAGCTACTGAAAATTGAAGCTAGCAGAGTTTCATCAGACTGGAGACATTTACTATGAGTGACTGGCACTACTCTGGATAGGCCTTCAAATGTATTTTGGTTTTTCAGGCAAGCGGTTATGAGGAACTTTAGCAGCCACAACACCAGCTGACTAAATCCATCGCTTCCCTATTGACACAGAGGGCCAATTTCCAAATCACACAGCCACAATTTTAATTATGGAAAAATAAACTGCTCTAAAAAGAGCCTGTCTCCCCAGAACGGGTTGATGGCCACAATTACATCTCTGATCATGTTCTCATCAGTCTAACTGTTGCATCGCATTTTGCAATGAATAGTTAAAAGGATATTCTCTTTCACTACTTCTGAAATTCAAATTTATTAACAACTTCTCTCACAACATACACACGTAAAAGACCCTGAGAAAGAACATGCTGTGAAAATTATTTTGTGTTTACCTACCTGGAAAATTGTATTCACATAGCAATTTAAATTAAAACCAGACTTATTTCACTGGGCGGTGGGGGGGGGGGGGGAACTAATTTAATCCTGGATTGGAGAAAATGCAAATTGAGGGGCTTCAAATGCAAATTTTATATAAAAAGAAAAAAGCGTCTCCTGCTGAAAAGAAAACTAGAGATTAACATTCTGTGGGCAGGCCTACACTTTTTACAAGATTTTTACTTAGCTTTAAAGTCTATCTTGTATCCATTGAAGACAGCAAATGGTACAGGATTGGGGCTGTCCTGAACAAGAACTGTTTCCTTCAACAAAAGTGAAGCTAAAATGGGGAGTGACAGAGCATGAGAGGAAAATTAAACTTCCTAGGGATCACATTAGCAGTTAGTAAATATATCAAGTCAAAACGAAGTCTGCTCTGTCTACTTTTTAGTTACTGTTTCAATAGTGTTTTAAGAAAAATGAATTTCCGTTAACTTACAATGAAAACTATGGTATGGCCTTTTTACATTAAATCTCAGGATCAGTGCAATTAGCTTTCAAAAAGATATGCAGATGCTGAATTTAGTGTTCAACACAGTACTTGAGTCTTACAATAAAATTTGAGTGGTATCATATAATGAGATAATAGGTGACTTTCCCAGGATTTCCAGCAGAGATCGTTTCCACTTCGTTAGCACAATATAATAATGGAGCACCTGTTCCATACTGGAAAGTTTCTTTCAGAGGGCAGTATCAGTTGCTGGCATTGTTTAAACTCTCCTAGACATTCTTATTTAAATGGTGGGATTATACTGAAGCATCAGGTATAACCAAGCTACATTCATCTTAAAAAGGATCAAAACTCACAACAATTAATTCCAGGCTGGGGTTAAGTTCTCCTTATTTGCTGAAGAGGGAGGGTTAACACATAAGATGTACAACTCAGAGCAAATTTACAGCAGCCGCCCACCCTCCATATCCCAGATGGCTGACCCAGCCTAGCAAAGTTGTTGTTTAACCAGTAGAGGAGTTTGGAATTTTTCCAGCTGAACAGAGTTTTGTCAGGAAAACTCCCCAATTCATCAAACTGTTAATGTTTTGCAAAAATACCTCAAGTTCAACAAACTTAAGAAAAAAAAAAATCACAAAAAGGATGTCAAAAGAATGCCGATTTCAGTCACCAAATGCCTGGGGATAGCACGCCCCATTGAAAATACCCTGTACCAGGATTTCAAAACAACTTATTTGACCCAGGTTTTCACTTCAAAATAGAACTTCTTGTGAACTGGAAATCCTGGGTTCCAGAGAAAATTAGGGCAGAAACAAAAGTATTCCAATAAAATTACCCATCTCTGCATGTTAGCACACAGCAAGGACATTTTCATAAAGATGGTCCCTCTCTCTGCTTTCACAGAAACACAGCCACAGGTTGGAAATGCTACACACGAGGCAACTGCTTGCCTTGCAGCAGGGAAACTGAAGGAGGAATGAGATCTGGTATGTTCAGTCTGTAGCATTATGAACTGAATCACAGACCCACTCCGACTCGCTGTGGTACAGAGTTCTGACTCATCTAACAGGCAAGCAGGGGAAATCCATGGATTTAGGAACAATCTGAAGGTGAGGCATGTTAGGGGAGTGCAAGTTCCTTCATACAATTGCCAAAGCTTTTTCTTTCCACTCTCTCAGCTTCCCTCTAGACAGCCCATGATGTTAACACTGTCCCATACAGTATCAGCCTCTTGCCTCACATCTGCACTAGAGGCAAAAGCTCCATTTACAAAATTGCCGTAAGGAGAAAACTTTTTAGGGGAACATTTTCTCCACAGTTTGTTGATTATCCTACAGTAAGGAGTAGTCACCAATGTGGGTAAACAACATCTTACTCCTTTAAGAAGTCCATTAAGTGAATTCGTCTATTATTAGAAATCTGTTTAGCAGAAGGGGATGATGAGTCTGCCACAGAACATGAGACAATTCATTTATTCTTCTATGCACTTAAAATGGCTTACAGCAATGGCTTGAATCGTGGCCAAGTAGATAAGGGCAAGTTCATCCAGACCCCGAGACAATGTTAGTCCAACAACCTGTGCAAAGATCAAAAAGAAAATCTACAAATCCAGCCAAAGTAAAACTCTGTTATTTTCTATGGTTTCTTGTTGTAACAAGTTTTAAGTGCTAATTCTAAGCCCTACTTTTGTGAGCTGTACACATAATGCTATGTTAAACATGTTATTCCTGATCTGGGGAAGAACCACATAAACTGTTCTTGCCCTTGCAAAGAAATAAAGAACAAACAGCATATTGTATGGGATTAGAGATAGATTAACTCTGACAGTTTTATGTTATGACTCAGATATTGCTCGTGAATGTATTTAATGTAATAATACGAAAATGCTATTACATAAAAATAACTTTTTAAAAGCATTTCTCCCCCTCCCTTCCAAGCACCCCAACACTGAAACACAATTAATAATTAAAGACTATATCTTAACCTCCTTTACTCTGACATAAATCAATACTGCAATGTAGTTACTCTGGATTAATATCAGCATAGGCAAGACCTGAATGCAGCCATAACTGTGGCAGGGAAAATGTGTTGCTATTACCAGTATTTGCATACAGCCATCATACCAAGGAAATTCTGATTCTGCTGCAGCATATAATTCTTTCATAAAATAATACAGGTATTACTAGGACCCAAAAATATATATGCCACCTTTTTTTTTTAATGTTTCCCTCATTTGTGGTTTAAAATGTGTTGCAGTGCTTATGCCTACCCTCTCCTATCTCAGCCTCAAATACAGCAGATTTTGGTGCTGGTGAGTAGCTTGAGGTGCTCGCTTCAAGGACAATATGCCATTTTGAAGTACATTTTTGCATTAATCACCAGGTATTTTGATATCATCAAATTATACCCTTACGATATTCTTTTGTTATAGTTCTGCACAGTAACATCCTGCCTTGTGACCTAGCCGATCTACCACCATGAAGTTCAGTGAAGAGAAACATCCAAACATTTAAAGATGGGCTGAAAATCTCCCCAGCAGAGGTTCTCTGGGTGAGCTTCCAAACACTGCTCTTTCTGGTCCCAGACTGCAATGCTCTGAAAATTTCTTCGTACAGAACACAGTATCTTGATTCCTTTAAGCTCCAAAAGTAGCAATTTTAAAACCACATGACAGAATCAGATCAGGTTTACCTTTGAACAAAGATGTATGGAGCACCATGGTTGCATATTTCCAATCATGAGAGTGTCTATGCCCATTTTTAAAAATAAGCAGAGAAGCTTTCCAGCTTCTGTTGAAATTTACCACCCAGCAACTCTAATACAGCACATTTGCCGTAGATTTATCTGTTTAAATCAAGCAGTCTCTCCTCAGAATATTTCATTCCTTTCCAAGATAAGCATACCCAAATCTGTGTTGAAATTCATTGCAAAGGATATGCAAAATTTGGTAGACAGGTGAGTTAACAACAGCAAGTGCTGCTAGTCAGTGTTCTGAAATGCGATTCCTAGGAAAGATGCTGGGACACATGCAACACTTCCCATATTTTTAGAAAATAAATGTGGCTGTAGTGATAGATACCTCAACGACAATGATCTCTGGTTTTCTACTGAAATATTAGCACACTTCGAAATGCAGCAAGAAACCCAAATCCTATGGGATAGTTTAAATAGCTAAGGAGGAGTACACTCAAAACTGAAAAAAAGCTCCTTCCAAGCTTTTTTTTTTTACCCTGTATTGACCTTTTTGCAAAGACAGGCTGTTTCTTACCATGCCCTTTAGTGTCAGATCTGTTAAGGGAGATCTGTTACCATGGAAATCTGGCCAAACATGTAAATCAACAGTGAGGAAACCCACAGGCAAAGATTTCTTAATCAGATCCAGGTGACTGTTCAAGTATGTATATATACTGCAAGCACTAGAAGAAAAACAAGTTGGAAAAAGAGTGGGGAAGGTTATTCATCAAACATAAAATATTCGTACCACCATCAAATGCAGAAAACCCATCAAAGAATGCCAAACCCCAAATTTAAAACAAGGGGGGAGGAAGGCAAAAACGACTGCTTGCCAAGCCCATGGCATTGCAGGGTGTGGGCAGTGGGGATGTCTATCTGCACATCCACTCAACAGGCCATCTGAATTCCTCAGTCCCACAGGATGAGGGGAGATAATGGCAGTTTCTGATCTTGAGTTTGTACCTTTACTCCTACGGGTCCCTAGATGAGCCAGAGCTGTTTGATATTTTGGGGTCTGATAATGCTTGTCTCTAACAGAAAGGTGCTGACACTGTGAAAGAGAAATCTACAGAAAAGAAAGCTGAGAAAGAGGAACAAGGAGGATTCCAGACAGAAATGAACATCAAATTCCTTTACAAATGTTTAAAAATTTCTCCGATTAATCAATACCGCTGGACTTCCAGCTTTTCTTTTCAAAACCATAATTATTTCAGTGTGTGTTATGATTAAAATGCAGCACTAAGGGTGGAGGAGAGAAAGCAAGTGGCTGCTATTTTAGGGAGGAGCCGAACATAGGCCTAAATATGATTGTATCTAAGTTCAGATACTACACCCAACTCCACAATATCCAACAGACTTTTTCCTGGACCAAGAGTAATCTTAGGACTAACAGTGAATTCTTCAGTGCTTTGGCTTGCAATGACTCTAGTGACATTCCATTTAAAAAATGTTGCAATTATGCTCAGAATATTTTTTCAAACACTCATACTATCATAAACAGATTCATATATATTTTTCAACTCCTTGGAAATCTCCAAGTGGGGCATTTAGTTCTAGACATGTGGGTCAATAATAGCATCTAACCCTAATTACAATTGATTAGTCATTGTCTCATCCACTGTAGACCCAAACAGTGATATTCATTTAGCCTCTACATGTATATTCAATCACGCACTAATGAGATCCCTAAGGGAACTTGGCATATGCTTTACTAGTTTGACTTCTGACCTGCTAGCAGCTGTATATTTATACTTTGCATTCAACCATTCAGCTGCATGTTTTTCCAATTATACCTTACCATGTGTATGCTATCAGAGGATATCATTCAAAATGAAGTACACTTGGAAGACATTAAAATAACTAATTCACATCATTATTCACCTACTTTAAAATGTACTTTATGTGTCTTCCTGGACCTGAATTATGATAATTTTGAGGTCACAATCTTTTTTCCCCCTTGTTGTAAAAGTGGCCCTATTTTCTACATCCCTAAAGACTGCACTATAAGCAGTACATGCTAAGGACAAAATCTTTTTATTTCCAGTCTAAGTCATGGCTTGACTGTTGGGAAGGAAAAGAAAGGAAAGCTTCGCTCAACCACAGACCTACCAGACATCCCAGCTTCTATCTGTTCTCCATGTTGCTTGATTACTCTCGCAAGGATTAGCCATTTGTGCAGCTCTGACAGAACACAAGGACTGAACAAAAGAGGCTGAAGTTCAGCCAAATATGCTTAAGACCCACATAACCTTGGAATGACACTTTTTTTTTCCACACCTTTATTTTTTTTTTCCTACATATAGATATGGGTTCAAGGCACTACATTTGGGCTGAGTGACTGGCAAAATCCTTCAAACATTTGCCAGTTCCAGTTTCTACCAAGTTTGTGTTATATGTAGTATTACACCGTCAGCTCTTTGGAGCTTCTTCTATTCAATTCTATGAGGAGGTATCAGTAGCAGCTGGATCTGACTTGCAGAGTTGAGCACAAGCTATTGCTATTAAAAAGGAACTATGTTGAAAGTGGAGAATAAGAAATCAATCCAGGTTTGCCCAGGGTTATGTTCATATTAGGGACATAACTTCAGAAAGCAACAAGAGGTTGGTATTTAATCTGTTCAGGAATCCTGGAAGATGCCATCAGGTATCTTTCAGGAAAAAAAAAAAATCTAAATATTTTAGATTTCTAAATCTAAAAAAAAAGGGCTCTAAAACATCTAGAGGTACACAGAACTGCCAAATATGATTTTGTGTTCTGCTTGAAAGATCCCAGAACTGCTGATAGATAACGTGTGTGTCACTTCACCACTTTTTTTTCAGGAGCTGTCTCTTTAGATGGGGAAATGGCATTGAGAAGTGAAGAAAAGGATATTCTGTCCTAATACACAGCACTTCACAAAGCACCAAAGAGCACTTAATCTTTGCTGTCAAACAGTTAGAAACCATGATTCTGGGAAGCAGAAGTATTTAAACATTAAAGCATAAATGATCATATTCTTTCTTTTTTTTTTTTTATTTCCTACTATAGCCTACCTATACTGGATTTTACCATATCAGTAATGGCTAGGTGTCAGACCTACACAATGTACAGATTGAAGACCAAATGTTCTATCCGTAAAGCAATTTCTGCATGAAAGAAACCAAGTTTTGTTGTTGCTCACAGAGTATGCCTATCAGTTAGACCAAATGCCAAATTTACAGCTGTCCAGAAAATCCTCATGTAATTCAACCCTCTCCATTTCCAGTAAAAGAAGGGAAAAGAAAACATAGGAATAGTACTGGGAGGGTTGCACAAGACCGGTCTTCAGCACCAGTGGTCAGTAGGAGCTGGTTTCTGGCAGGTCTGTCTAAGCCACTCACACCCTAACAAGTTACCACAAATTACTGAAACACTGATAAATGCAGCTTGCAAACTCTTGCTCCTGGTATAGGCAAAGGAACAGAAACTTGCACAGTGAAGCTTCTGAAATCAGCTGCTCAGCAGGCAGTCTGCCATTGCCGAACCTACTTATTAGCAGCCTTGGGAGCCTGGGAGAAAGGAAAGACAGGCTTAAGAAGGTAGAAATAGGTGATAGGCAGCAGCAAGTAAGCAGCATGGTTTTGTAACCTCAGATGCTGTTTTTTTAATGATCCAGACATGCATGTGCTTTTTGTCACTACAAAACCAGCCTGACTCTCCACAGTATTGCACCTAGCATGGGAAGTAAAGGTAATATGCAATTGCACACCTAAGAATAGAATTCTCATTTTGTTTTCTTTTGATGACCATTTGCAATGGCTGAACAGATATAAATTCCTACACCCACACAGAGAACATACTAAACACAGGTAACCAGATTCTCTTAAATGTTCTGTTGAGATTTCCAGGCAAATAATTTACGATTACCACCAACAATCCCCCAAAACAAGACACTTAAGTACGTGACTTAATGTAAAGTGAACACATAATCCAAAGTTTGGGCCAACACTGTTCACTAAAAAAATGCCTCACACTTGTATAGCTACTGCTACTAGTCCCTATGATAAGGCTGTAACTCATGATCCATATGTAGAAAGAAATGAAGAAATAAGGAGAAAAATTCAGTTCAAATTGCAAAGTTCCTGATTTTTCTTTGTTCAAATTAAATTCTTCAAATTTAACAAATGTTTGAGAAGGACAGGGAGAAAGGGGATAGACGAAATTAGTAAGAGACTTGTTTACTAAATTTATAGCTATCCAAACATTTCATTAGGAGAGTAATATCTGGAAAGCATTATAAAAATACAATTGAGCAAAATAACTTTATAAAATATTATCAACCTTTTTATAAAATATTATGAACCTTTTTATCAATGCTATCCTCCACAGTTTTACTAACTGCAGGAGACTCAAATCCAAAGTTATGACACCATACACTCAAATAACATGGATTTATATTCCAAGTATCTGTATTTAGTGTCCTATTCACATCACAATCCAAGCTTTTTGCACTATAAAATTAGTTGTGGTTAGTTCAGTATCAGACCTAGTATAGACAAGCAGGCTACTCTATACTTATTTTTCCAACACAAAAAAAAAAAATGGTTTATCCTGGCATTACAGACTAAACTAATTGTTTGTCTTACGCTTTTGCTTCTTATGGGGGCACTGAAAAAATCGCCTGGAAGCCAAAATTTTGGAAAAAAACCCAGATCAATCCTTATTCCAAACATATATAGATACATTTATTTCCTGATTTCCTTTTTTAAAGGACAACAAAGAGAATTCTAGGAAGCATGAATCTATTTTATACTGAAGGAAGTCCAATACATTTCTGGGAATCCTGGTCAAGTTCTTAACAAACAAGTAAGGCATCGGGCACTACAAAGCACAGAAGGGTCATCCAGAGAAACCAGGTAGCTTTATCCCCCCAGGGAGGACTGAAAATAACTGTATAACTGCATGCGCTTAATACATCTATCAGGGCTGACCCTTGCCTTTTAGAACAGAATGATAAACTGAAGATAAAATGCCAAGTCTTCTGTTCTTTTCTTTAATCTAAGGATGAAAAAGAAATTAAAGCAGAATCAAATTTTCATCCAATGTGCCTAACTGTTCAGCTGAGATCTCTCTGGGAGTGAGGTGAGCCATCTTAAAAGGAATCCAAGCCAAAATAGCTTGAGAACGTCCAGATCTGACAGAAGTGTCTGGACTGTCTTCATTCACTTCTAAAACAGACCAAACTAAAATTCCACATTGTGCACAGCCTCCCGCTCAAGGAATCCTGGAGTTACCTCCAATTCACTCCTACATCTTAAGTTTTGTCTGAAAATTCATCCTGGTTTCTCTGTTCTATTTGTGCTGCCATGCAGAAGTTTTTCATACAGTGGCTATACCTTCCTTTAGTTGACTGTTCCAAAAATATTGACTAATATATTCCTAATAAAGCTATATCCCATCCTTGGAGTTTAACAGTGTCATCTACAAATTAAGACACATCATTAGCCCAAGGCATAAAGGTCTGCTGAACAGAGCTGATGCTATTCTATCAAAGATACAATATATAAAAGATAGAAGTTGAAAAGCAGAAAGTTAGTATCACCACTTAGATACGCCGAAGGTATGTGAAGGGAGTTTAAAGCTTTCATCTTTGAGCAATCACCTGGCAAGCCTTTGTAAATACTTCCAACCCACTATCGGACTGTTAATTCCCCTGTTTCAGAGTACGAATACAGCAGTGCAATTCTGCACTGCTGGGAATACAGTGTATCATCAATTTGTAAGGCAGGTATGTGATAAAGGAATAAGAATGGTGACCTGGCTGCAGCTTTTGACTGTAATTCCGGGAAGGCGACATGGCCTCGGACCACATGATCTATCTGAAAAAGAGGAAAGCAATATTTCTGGGATGATTACATCTTAAAAATTTGGTCCTGGAAAAGGGTAATGCAGTGTCATAACTTTAAAAAGACAAGAGAGCTTCTAAATTACTCAAGAGGTATTAAGTCCTAGTCCCAGTGAAGCCAATGGCAAAACTCCCAATGACATTACTGAATTCAGGATTTGGCTTAAAAAACAGTAAGAAAAAACAACCAATGCTGCACCAAAAATAGGCAAAATGCTAAGCGTGCAGTTCCTCAATCAGAAGAGCAAGCTGAAAGGATGACTTTTTTCCTGCCCAGCACTACTTGAGAACATGTCCTCTAGTCTCTCCCATTCTCTTGCATGCATACCCTCATTGGAATTCTACCAGGAGCATCTTCTTGGCCCAAATCCCTACATCTTTCTATATCACACTGCTATAATAAAACACAAGGTGTGTTGTCATCCTGTTAGATGCTCCATATGTTCATTGCAGGAAACAAAATGTATATCCTGATAAGCAATTATTGCTATAAAAAAAGATCAGTATAGGCTCTGTCTTGTACCAAATTTAGAAATCAGCTTGTCCTTTCACTCCAGAGTGGCTACCATTATTCACAAAACAAAGTATCAGGCAAATAACATGGGCTTTTAAGTCAATAATTCAGCAGGTTTTGTGACCTCTTCATAATATCCTATCAGAGGTGACCATAAAAGCTAAGGAGGCAAAACTAGAGCTACGCAAAAGCACTGAGTATATTTGGTAATATCATATACAGCAAACCAAATACCACTAGGTATTTAATTTTTAACAGTATGAGTCTAGTCCTTAACCAGTGTAGGAGAACATATAAATGAAGCATACACTTCTGAACATAGCAATAAAAATAATGCATGCCTGTTCTTTCTGAGATTTGCATCAAAGACAAAACTCAAACACGTGCATGCATTAGAAACAGAGCTCAGGCCTGAATGTTGCAATCCTGCATAATCTCTTTAGAACATAGGAGCAGCTCATAAATTCAGAATTAATTCTATAAATATCACATATACGTGTGTGATGTGAAAGCACTTTACACAAAAATGTTACAGGAGTTGTGAATTTAGATATTTAAATGTCCTTAATTGAAGACATGACCACATGAGGGTTGCTTCTAGAAACCCTTTTCTGCTATTCTTTATTTTACAGTTTGTAATGATGTCATGCCATCCTTTGTCTCTGTTGTGCAATATCTTTCGTCCTATAAATTTTGAAAATCCAGTGCCAAAGCCCATCTAACAGACAAACAAACAAGCTTTTTCAAAACAAGCTGAGTTTTTAATTCTTCATTTGGACTCTATCTGAACCAGTTTTCAAAATCCAAGACTTTTTCACCGCTTTATCAATAAAAAATTAATTAGAGATTTTTAAAGGGAAGTGTATCAGTTTTACTTTTAAGAAGTTCAACAGACTGTTCAAATTTCATGAAAAGACATCACCTCTGGGCATAGATCGAGCAAAAAAAAGAATCCCAAAACATGTCATTTTTTTTTGTTTTCAGACACCTTGAAGTATGAGAAAGCAGGGTCTTAAAAAGACTACAGCTTTAAAATTACAAAGGTAATGAATGCAACCTATCCTCCACGCTAGTGTGTACATACACTGTTTCCTCCTATGGCTCCCTATGTGTTTTCAGTACATACAACCTCAGGAAAACCATGAGGTATACTGAGAATGTTTTAATAAGACAGCTTCCCCAATATACCTAACAGTATTTACAGCTGAGTTTTGCTATGGGTCCTAACAAGGTCATACATTTTTTCCAGCAATTTCTTTAATGACTCGGGAACATCTTGCTCTCTGGTACTAGAATGGAAAGGACTTTAAAAATAATCTTTCTGAAATGCCCTAACTCCCATGGTACATTTTCAGTGTGGAAACACCTTGAGCCAGCCAACAGAAAACACTGACTTGCTGTATCCTCTCTAGAGCTTAGTTAAGTGTCTTTATCTGCTTTGGATTAAGCACATAGAGACTTCTCCTCTCAAAAGTGTTTTTATAAAGAAACGCACAAGATTTGCCATTTTCCTTTTAAAGTGGTGGTGTTATGAGCAGTAATTTCATTTTACTTCTGGTTGTAGCAGTTACTTATAAAATGGGACACTTTGGTTCTAGCCCCATCTTGACCTGAAAAATTTAAAGCACATGCATCCCACCTGCTGCAAGAGTGCTTTAGCCATGAGGCTAAGGATGGGTTGGAGATGGGATGGGAAGCAGACGCTGCAGGAGGGGAAGAGGGATGACTCTCCTGCTGAAGCTGTGACACTGTACAGAGAGGAATGTCAGATTCACGTGGCCGAGGAAAGAGCACAGGAGGGAACACCAATTCATAGCTCAGCACTTAGGGTGTGTCTAGGCTTCCTGATCCAGGATTATTTCTGTTTCTCATTCAGTGACTGTTCCATATAGAATGTATAAATGCAGTGATGCCCCTAACTACTACTTCCTGCACATATACTCCGATCACTGGGCTTTTAAAAAGGTGGGTGGTGCTAGGTCTGAGTAAGAGAGCAATTATTCCTGCAGTTTGTGAAAGGCCAAACCCACCTGTATGTTTGCTGAGCTTAAAGAGGATACTCACAGGACTAGGCCCACCTCCTGTAGTTTCTCAAGAGGAGCTTGGCACCTCACTCCTAAGGCCGGTCAGTATTTCTACAGACTGAGCGGGGAGACACACAGGGAGGTTTAAAAGCTTCCAGGGTTATGCAGCCACTAAGGTCTTGCTGACACTTTTGGACTCAAGCCTAAATACTGTTTTATATATCTAGCCTTTCTTTAAATTTGACATCAGTGTTTTAGTTCTGATTGCCTCCCTGTAAATAAGAAATTAATTTTTAGAGAATCCAGTCTGGTTTTAAGTTTTATTGATAAATTAAATTAACCTAATATAGTTAGACTCTTTGCACTCAAGGAGAGAATTGAGGTGACAATATATGCAGTATCTATCCAGATAGGATAACAGGTTAATCTTTCATTTATGCCCATCAATGAGCACAATTGTTCTATATAACACAATATGTATAATTTTCTTTATCTCAGAGTCTCTCAGTCTCCTGCTAAAGTAAAGAATGAATGCCTATTTGTCTGTAAAATGATAACAATCATCATAAAAGGAAGACACATGCCCTTAGTGCTCTGCCCCATATGTAATTCCCTATCAGTATGCAAATTAAGTTTGTAAGGCATAACAATCAACTAACTGTTTATTGCTTTCTGCAACGTGGTATCTTTTATGATCTTATGGAGGTGTTTCAGGCAGAGCTCTGGCTGAATTGACAGCGAAGCTATCCCAAATGACAGTTTTTATGGCAGACCTCCCATCCTGGACTCTGTTTGTGTCTCCAAACACTTACCAGTTTTCCTGTAGCACTCTGTCCTCCTTCATTCAACCACAATCCAGGTACCATTGCAGAGAAGTAAGGTCCCCAAACACCAGGCACAAAAATGGGTGTTTCGCTAACCTGCAAAAGCAGGAGAAGCTCCAGTGAATCAAACTACCTGTCAAAGTAGGTACTTCACAATTAATGTTTGGCAGCTATCAGAGTCCAATACTGAAATGATTCCTGCTCCTCCACTAGAGTTACCAACATGAGTGGAGATGTATAGGTTGAGATTTACTTTAAGGAGAATGTGGAGAAATATGTCCTCCATTTGCATAATTTTTAGATGAGATGACACAGCTGCAGCTACTGATTGCACAACTGCCCCCACTCACTCCCATTTACAGAACAGCTGGGTCTGGCCATGCAGAAAGTAAGAAATTTCAGGAACAGGAGCTGTACTTTATAGGGAGAGAGAAACTGCCCTGTTTCTCCAGAAAATCACCTTACTTAGAATGAACAGTTGGATACAACACTCTGCTTGACTGTCATCAGAAAATATAGCTAATGTAATTGACAACTGGTGTTAACAGAGCACTCATCCCGTATGTCTTCAGAGTTAAGAACTGAGCGCGAATCCTGCTGACAGAGGACAGCAAGGTCGCCCGAGATCTGCCATCAAGTCCCAAGGCTTGCAGTGGAACCCCAAGCTCCAGTGCTCTCACAGCACTGTCAGGCAAGTTAGGTGCCTTGGGTAAAAGCTGCAAACCTGGGCTTGCGTTAGCCAACAGGAAACATTTGCCTGGGTAAACATTAGATTCTGCCCCTTACTTAGGCTTAGCTTTACACAAACCACTCCTTCTTTCACACCTGTGAACCCTTTCATCAAGGCAGATATCTAAGCCCTACCATCCAAAAACTGAACAGGACTGTATTCTACTGCTTGCATACAAATATAACACCCACATATACAGTGATATCCTGCTCCTATACAGTATTTTAGTGGTTAGACCACTCAGGATGTGGGAGACACTGGTTCATTTCCTTTCTCTGCTTCAGAAGATGCAAATTACCAGTTTTTAAGGGTGGAGGGCATTTTTCTTCCTCTTATAAAGCTGTTCTACTTTCAATACACTAGATATACTTTCTAGACTTCCTTTGTGGTCCAGAAAGAAAGCATAGGAGGTATGCTATCTAGTCTAGCAAGTAAGGCACAGCACACAACACAGAATGGAGCACTGGAACTTGGGTCTGAGTACTTGCTACAAAGACTAGTTACGTATTCTGCACTGGTTGAACACATTAATAATTCTTGCAGTGGGGGCTGGAGAAGACAGGTCATCCACTCCCCTGGCAGGCTACTTGTGTTCTCTTTGAAGCATGATTCATGTTTTCTTTTCCAGGACCAAGAGAGGTACGTACATTCAACATATATGCAGCCATGATTTCACCAGGAAAAGAGGATGGCAGTGCAGTCCTATACCATCACATGAACGCACTTCCCACTAGCCCATGTTAATGAGAAGGCGAAATCTGCAACTGTTCTCTAGAAGGTGGGAGGTGCTCCAAGAGGAGGAAACATGAGAATTCCCAAACAAAATAAGTCTCTATGTTTGCAATGCTGGAACAGCAAAAAAGAAAGGTCTTAGTCAATGGGACAACTTTTTTTGTATTTAGACCTTGCTCTTCATTAGCAAAATTCTAGACCCATTAAGGATGCTTGAGGTTTGCTATTGACTTCAATAAGGCCTGGACTTCATGTCAAAATAGTTTTGACAAGTAGTAATTAAAAATTCAGGCCTGTTCATGTTAAACTTGATGCACATTCTGCCTATATTTAAACAGGCCAAACTTTAAAGACAGTTTTTGCTAGCAACTAGGGAATGCGCTCCAAGATGCAGTTTACTGGCATTTGTGCATCACACATGTTTAGTAAATACACCAGCAGGGAGGTTGCTGCACAAACAATAGTCTGCTCAAGCCATAAACTTACAGCTGATTCTTGTCCTGAAGTTAAGTAGGAAAACAAAGCAAAAAAACCTGGTTTCTCAAAATACATCACTACAGTGTCAAGCAATCTTGATTTCTCTTAGGTATGCATCTAACAAATACAAGAATCTTGCTCAGTTCTCTGCTCTCAGCTCTAATGCGCTGACTTACTTTCGCTAAAGATGTATGCGTGCACATGTGTCTGCATGTCTGCGTAACTTTTTGGCTGGCTAAACCCATTAAAGAGCAAGAATAGCTGCACTGAATTTAAAAAGGCATTTATGACTCCAACTGGACGAAGCTACGTCAAAAACATTGCAAAGACATTTGGTTTTGTTTTGTTTTCTCTTAAAACTACAAATTAATACAGCTTTGAGTTTTCAACACCTCTATGGGGCAAGCCTTCTTCTACAATTTCAATAACGAAATGCAACAGAAAGCAAATCCTAAAATAACCTGATTTTCAGACCAATTCACTGACCTTACTGAAAACACAGCATAAGGTCAAAATTCCCAGTTAGTATCTGCTCCGAACGAGTGATGGAAGTGTGCTGAGAAGACAAGCGTCCCATCTCATTCCCATCCTATAGCTGTGGACACAAGGCATGTTTCTACAGGTGGGAAAGAACATTTAGGGCAGAAGGGGCCTGGGCTTTTGAAGTCTCATCTCAAAATATTTTTGAGGCAACAATCTTTGCAGTATTCTGCACTCTACTGTGATTTCTGAAGGAACAATCTAGCTACACTAGATGTATCAAGCTTAAAATCCAACTGCTGTGTGGTCTGAAGAAACAAATTAGTCTAAGGATCTTAAAGGCACAAAGATGCTTTGTGAACACACAGGAAGTTCTAAACATTGAGAAGGATAATGTAGTTTAAAAAAAAAAAACAACCAACAAAACTTTCTTCTGTCATTAGTCCACAATTTAGCAAATTGTCCGATATGTCTGATAACACTAAAAGATTTAGATTGATTAAAAGACCAAACTCTCCCTGGAGCCAGTACTTCTGGCCTAGTATTTTGGACAACGACAGGAATTTGCCAGGACAGGATATTTCCGTGCTGGCTCTTCTCAAATTACACTGAGACTTTCCGATCATCTTACTACTGAAGTACCATTTGTACGCATTCCAGCAAACTTTCAACACATAAACAGAGCGCACGAGGGAGTTGCGTATCGCCACACTGATGAATATAGCCAGTGGGGTATTAGGTTATCATTTTTTTTCTGCTGTGGGAACTTTTAACTGGAATAAAGAACGTTGGCTAGCATGCTGGGTTTTGTTGGTATCGCATCATCAGATTTCCTTTTTCCTTCTTCCACTTAAAAAGTTTAATTCACATTTTGCAGACTCTGGGTTTTGATGCACATGGAAAGTGAGAAAATTGGGAAATAATATACTCCCCAAAACAGACACCCAATCTTTGAGAAGCAACAGGGTGAACATTCTTTTGTAGATATATGCACAAGAAACAGCAAATGGTTTCCATTTCCCCTCCTTGAAATAATTTGGACGATGCTTAAGTTTTTCAAGCCATGCAGCAGCTGGCATTAGTATTTTTATAATAAAAAGTCCAAATTCTGTTTGAGTATACATACCACCCAATCCCACTAAAACACATGACTAGACATAAGCATAAGTTTGGAGAAATAGTGCAAAGTTTGCCACAGAAACCAGAAGATAAGCACAATTTGCCAGACTCAGAGCTATTTTTGTTACAGTAATACCACGTCCTCTTCATAGCTTTCTAGCGCCTTCAGATATTCTTATGATGATATAGGAGGATCAATGCGGTGTCATTTTTTTTTTTTCCTTTAATGAGCTTAAGAAAATCCTTAAATCTTTTTAGTAGAAAAATGACATCTGTTTTAGATTTATGGGCAATTGATTTTTATTTTTAAAGCAAATAAGAGATGTCATTCTTCTTTGAAAGTTAAAATACGTATTCAAAGGGAGCCACAGATTTTCAGCCTTCTATTTAACTTAAATTCATCCTGTGACACACTCCTATTGTGAGGCATATTAACATTCATTATTTTTTTACATATAGTGAAACTGAAACGCAGAGAGGATATCCTCTGCTAGACGTTAGAATGATCTCTGCACAAAAATTATTGCAGCAGGAATTTGAAGATGGGAGATGAGAAGAATCTGAACCTATTCACACTTTGAGTCATAAGCAGCATCTATAAATATGTCAGTTGAACATATTCATATGGAGACTATTGCCCTCATCTGTGATGATGCTTGCTTACAGAAGTATTACACTCAGACAAGCAATTCCACCTCACAGTTATTCTAACTGTGGACAGGGAAGAATCCTTTTGTGTGCAAAAATGTCACCTTTCCATGTCTCCCAAACACAAACATTCCTATTTGCTCAGCCCATCATTTCAGATGAGATGAACATTAAGCAGTTCCAAGATTCCTGCTCATTTGAAGGGAAAAAGAGTTCACCACCTTCTGAAAGCGAGAAAAAGGAGAAAAAAGTTCTATCTGGGAGGATTTAACCTCAGTGTGTGCTTTATAAAAGATCATACTAATATGTAAGATATGTAAACATTATAGAGCAATCAGAAACAAATGAAATGATGAATTCAGTTTAACAATATTCAGCTGTGGTGCAACTGCCAGAAGGCACTTTTTGTTATGAATAGATCATTTAGATGAGTTACAGACCAGATTTCAACCCTGGCGTGTGCTAGGAAAATCAATGTCAAACTATCTAAGATCAGAAGGTATCAGCAGCACATCTGGCAGCCCACAGAAATGAAAAATGTCTTTAAAATACATAATGTTATATAGAACTCAGCTAAAGTATGAAAGGACCTGCTTAAATGGCACTAATATGAGCTCTGTAATGTATTTAATTTTGTTTAGCACTTCCCACTTGCCTCTCCCTCAAAACCAGGCAAAAAATCCACCTGTCTTGTAGAAGTCTATGTGGAAAAAAGCACTACTTACCACTTACAGGCTAAGTTACAGATCATGTAAGTGAACCAAAGGAGTCAGTGCCTTTAATTCAGCTTTCAGGACTGTCATTTAGTACAAAGAGTGGAACAGAACACAGACCTTCACAGACGAGAATCACCTAGGCATACAGCCATCCCATAAAATGAGCAAGTCGCAATGTGAGATTCATTTTACTTAGCTTTGTTTTGCTAGACTAGCCATAATGATCAGGCACATGCTTGTGTTTCCTCCTCAGTTTTATGTAAATGTTACAGTAATCAGAGACAAGATAAAATAAAACAGGCCACACTGGTGAGAGCAGTTTTATGGAAGGATGAGTTTCACCACAATTTTCTTCTTTAGTTGATGCCATCTGTTGCTGGTGGAGGCTTACACAAATTCCTTACAATAACACTATTGGAGAACTTGGCTATTACCTTAAAAGAAAATCTTAATATTAACAGGGTATACTACTATGTATCCATCTTCTTCCATTTTTATTTCTGTTTCGTAATATTTGGCCTCTGATATCTGGCAGCATTCTAGTATCCCTATCAGATTCTCTATTTACTTGCAGTATGCAATAGAGAGAGAAAATAAAATTTCAGCAGAACTATTCTTGACTTACCATCACTTACATGAAAGCCAAATTAAGCCTTCATTCTACTGTCACAACTTTTTTAGAGTAACCATTCGCTAAGGAGAAGCTAGGCCAGAAAATTTGTTTGAAAATCACCTCACTTATCAGCTTCTATAGCCAAATATTCAGAATAACAGCTGCTTTTGTTAGGCTACGGCAGGTATGAAAAAAGATCTGAGATATTAATGCAGAGTAGGGAAAGAAACAAGGAAAAGCACTGTATCAGTCACCAACTAATAAATGCTCTTTACAGTTCTGGACTTTGATCATTGACAAGTCAAATACTTTCATTAACTTCTCTGCTGACTTTTAACTTTCAAACTTTCTGACTGACTGTGGATTGAGAATACTGACATTCATTCAATTCAGGGGTTTTACATTGATGCATAAAATCCTGTATTAAGAAAACTGTATAATTTTGCTTCTGCTGACAGATGGGTCTTATATAGCTATTTGACCACAACTCTCTGACAAAGAATGAAAGAGATTAATAAAAAAAGGAGTAAATTCAAAGGGAAACCCAAGAATGTTTCATTTCTAGGTTTCTGGTTCAAACTTAGGTCATAGTAATAGCTACTGAATGTGTGATTTAATAACAGCACTTTCTGGTGGCATATATATATTAACTGGGTGGAGTTGGAGCATGCAATTGTATTTTCAGCAAACTGATGCCCACACTAAAATTGCCATTCTGGCATTATTTCTCAAGCAATAAATGGGTTTAAAACTAAGCTTCCCCATAACTCTGGAGGCAATTCTTTAGGTTAAGACTATGATGAGTACAATCAACTTGTTAAAATATATTTATTATTAGCATTAATTACATATTAAACATGTAACAGCATTCAAGCTTTAACCCGATATAAATATATTTAAGAAAATAAGGTCTTGGGACACAAGAAGTGTACTTCAGAACACAAAGGAAATTAAAATTTTTTAATATTCCAATTCCTACAGGTCATATAACACCAGTAATATATTTGATTGTATTTTAAGCATATGTCCCCTGGCCATCATCGGTTTGCTATGCAGCTGCATAGCTTGTGGTGGCAAGTCACATAGCTCTCTTCCATGTGACAGGTTGGCATCCCATGGGCCATCCACAGTGACAGAGTTGCTCTGCGATGATATTAAGACTAGGCCACAAAAATTTTTGCACAGAGCTAACTTTATCCCACTGGAAGCATGGAAGTTACTTGAGTGACAACAACATAGATACAGAACATGGACTTCGGGATTCTGCCTGAACACATCCATCCACAGATGATTTTCGTTATCTGTTTACACGCAGTTGAAGAATTCTAGCTTATGTGATGAAATTACTTTCATAAATGCCTTGCTGAACATATGCTCTATCATTTGTTGCCAAGGCTATGTCACGGGTTTACCAAACCCAGAGACCTGGAAAGTTACTGAACCTTAGAGACTCCCATTTAGATATGAGAATGGCAACAGAATGAATCAAAGCAAACCAAAATTGTCCAACTATGTCTATCAAAGTTATACAACAAAAAAAAATATTCAAAGACATCAGGCAACATTTTTCTAGTATAAGGTACTGCAATATGAGATTTCTGTGGAGCCAAGGCAAGGTTGAAAGAGACAGACAGAAAGGCAGATATCATCCAAACCAGAAAAAATCACTCAAGAAAATCAAAGGGTTCTGGGTACTGCCCAGAGTGTAAACTTATGGCCAGGGAGTGGCCTGTAGTGGGAAAGTTGAAAAAGAAACACATATTCAGTATTATTCTGTTGCCCAAGTTGGTTTCTTTTGTGTTGGCTGTAGTAAAGACATGTTTTTCTGTCACTCGGGTCCCCTCACTGCCTTTAGTACCACGTGAGGTAAGTGTAAAGGGCAACTGCCCGCAGGACTGGAGCTCTGGCAGTCATATGTGCCTATTTAGCTTGCAGGGCCTGAAGCAATTGGCTTGAAGGGCCTCAGAGGAAGGTTTACACCCAGAAAATGTAACTGAGACGTCGAGGGAGAAGACAATGCTACTGCTTATTTATACACCGTGATAACATTAAGAGCACAGGTCCAGCACATTTCAGTCCAGCAGCACAGCAAGGTTCCAAGTGCAGTAGACCCACATAAGACATGTATGACAATATTACAACAAACACCTTTTTGATTTTGCTGCTTGTTCTGCACTTGGTAATACCACAAACACCTTTAAGTAAAAATCACCAGAATTAGGAACATACAGAGAGAATGCATCAAAATGCAGACTGGGATCTGAAATTTCTGACGATGATTTAGAGCTAGTATTCCAGTTCAATCCCTGCTTTAGTTATTTTCCAGACAAAACTTTCAGTACAACCTAAAAGTTGGAGACACAGATTAATTCTTAGGGACTACTGTTAGCTATTATTCCAAACAGTAACCCTTATGAGAAGGGCAGCAAAATGTGAATGACAGGCATGTAGAACTATTTCTAATTTTCTAAGTTTTCCATAAAACATTAACTGGTCTACAAACTACAGACAAAACAAGGTATGTGATTAATGCCCAGTAAAGAAACCACACTCCCAGGGCAACTTGATTGCCTCATCTCTGAAAATATTTCAGCTGAGCTATGTGATGGGACTACATACTGCACAACCTGGCTTTATATCTAACAAGAATTAATTAGAGAAAAACTGGACCGAGATTATTAAACATTTCCACTGTGAGATTTCTTATTCAAGGCTAAATAAGGAAAGGTATTTGAAAATGTTTTACATCTTATGATTTTTAATGAAAGAATATGATGAATCACAATAATTTTAGTTATTCAACTTGTACTTAATTGATATTTAAGGGTATAAAGAGAAATTCATCTGGACCAGCGCTCTGAGCCTTGGGAGCCAAAGCCTCAACTTGTACAAACTAGCAAATTAACCATCAACCTCCGCGGAGATATGTTGATTTATACTGTCTGAAGATCTGGGCTAACACTTGTATTTAAGACACTTAAATAAGTACTCCGATTTTCAAAAAAGCCAAAGCCCCCCATCTCCCATTGATTTCTGGCTCAGGAACTTAGAATATGAAGCCAGCTGTTTAGGTATCCAAATGTGGACTTGGGCACCTACCCTTAGGAGGTATGTTGGCCCTAGTTTTTTAGTGTCTATAATTAAGAATGCTAGCAAATGTTCGTACAGGTGACAGACACCTCTTCAAACAGAGGACAGTAGATACCCAGATACAGAAGAAGGAAATCTGCTTGCTTCTGCATGTTCATGTTCTTCATTTCCTAAAAGTAGGGAACAAGAGAGTTCTTGAAGACAGCTCCTGCAGTCAGCACTTTATCTCTAAGATCATCACACTAGCTCCTTAGGCACGCTTCAAAAACTGAGAACTGGACATGACTTTACTAGGCATGCTCCTCACTCAAAGGGATGACCACGTACTCAAACATTTACTGCTTTAAAACTAATCCACCAGCAGAAACTATGAGGCAGTGTTTGGGGTTTTCCCCCCTCACCCAGAGGATCCTGGTCCTTGAAACAGTTAAACACATCAATTAAAACGTTGCTTAAAACGGACAACAACAAAAAAATCAAATTTAGCAAAAAAGCCACCCTCTTTTCCTCAGCTGGATTTTATTTTACTTTTTAAAATGCAATAGATGAGGCCCTTGCCAAGAGCAGGGAATGCAAGAGGTCACAGGCTGCACTTTTATAAGCAGCTTTTCTGGAGGTCTGCCACCAGAAGCCAGTTTGAAGTTGCATTTCTGAGAAAACCTTCTGACAATGGGTGCTATGCAGCTTAACTAACTCACTGTACTCCTTAACAGAGCAACAGACCCCTCTACACAGCGGCCCATTTTTAGACAGCAGCCAGGTCCAGCCTCTTCATCTGAGCTGACTATGAGTATTTTATGCTTTTTTTTTTTTTTCAATACACTGCATCAGTTTTCAGCCAATGGTATGTATGGTATTAGTATGTCTTAGGGTACAGCCGCATGAAGAAATTATTATGGGCAAAACTAGGAGGTCAGTTGGCCAGCAAAACCACCTCTACTCATCATCTTTCTGTGGTGTATCGTGTGACAGATCCCAGGGACCTCGCACATTCCACAGGAAACCAGGGCCAGGAGCGCTACTGCAGAGTTGCTGATATCGTGCAAATGCACACTATAGATTACTCAGTTAATTTCTTCATCTGCCTGTACTCTTGTTACTTGATCATACAACAGGATTTTAAAATTATTTTTTTTTTAATACTAATGTTATGAAAGAAGCTTGCAATAATATCAGCCTCCAAACATTAACCAGCAAAGCTGGACAACTGAGATTTATTTTAAAAAGAATAATATTTTTCACCTTATGAAATTCTGCCATTTTCCTGAGGGGAAAATACAGTACCTACCTCTCCTACTGTAAATTTTTTACTTCCTCTCTTTGCACTCAAAACTCCAAATTCAAAAGCAGAATGTAAAAACAGGAAAAAATGAAAATTATATTGAAAGCAAAATGCTCTTTGTTTTCTTTGTCTTAATATTGTGTATTTAAAAATGGTGAAATGTTAATAAAATATCACTTCTCTGCCAAAAAACATGTATTTTTGTAAGTCTCCTTTTCAGCTAGGAAAAGATGTTAGTACAATGAGAGACAGGCAGAGAGAGAGAAGAAAATTTCAAGCATGATTAAATCAAATAGGGTGAGTATGTATTTTATTTTCACTATATATTGCCCACCTCATCAGAGCAAGGAAACTCAACTGTAAGAAAGTCGAGTTTGGCTTACTGCATTTAGGGCTGCATTAAACCTTCCCAGTTAATTTTTCCTTCATGCAAGGACAAAAACAGAGTCAGTGTTCCAGTTCAGAAATAATACTGAAATCCAAAAAATGTATGATACTTAGCCACCAAACTCTCACAAGGCCACCAGCAATGTCCTTGTACCTCCTTCCCGTTCAAACAAATCTTACGTTAGCTGTACATACAGAGCCTGTCCCTCCATGTACTTTTTGATAAAAGCACAAGAGACAGCCTACAACCTATATTCTCATTATCTCTATGCCATAATAAAGGAGTTGTGAGAAGGATTAGAGATATCACAAATACATGATCCATGACCCACTGTTTAAAAGCAGATGATGCACCACGGAAAAAAAGTGCAAGGAAGTGTAAGGAGATGCAATGCATCTCTCAGCCACCTCATCTTATCTTCCCCCAGGAGTGCTCTGGCCACAGAAGCTGAGAGGGCCACATCTGAACAACAGGTTCTTCATGTCCCGTTTCCATTGTTTTCTGAAATTTGCCTGCTGTTTGCAAAGGATGGGAACTGTAATAGGACAAGAATGTTTGGAAGTTGGCCACTTAACAGCACAAGCCAGAAGAGGAGCATGGCTTAATGGTATCTGTATCAGATGCACTGAGTAATCATACTACCATGTTACCTGTAGCCACTTTGTGAGACAAGCAATTAGACAGGAGAAAAAATAAAATCAATGTTCTGGAATAGACAGAAACTTCTCAACCCTCTATGAGATGAACAGAGAGCTGGCAGATTTCTGCCAGCCATCTCCTGACAGTTGAGTGATCACTTTACTCACCCACTGTGAGCAGCAGACTCTCATATTTGCATTCATGAGGGTAATCCACCCATGAAGCACTAAAAAACTCTGAGTCATATATATGAATCAGGGTCACTAACCTCACGTGTGATGGAAGAGAGTGGCAGCTTGGGGTTAGGTAGCTCTACCATCTTTGAAGTTGGATCCTGAGACTCCTGTTATAAAGAGGCAAGTCCTGAATACTGTTCAGATAAAACTGAAACCAATTAACAGAAAATCTGAGCAATAAAATCTATCCTTTGAATTGAGTAACAGGCAAAAAGACCAAAATGGTAGAAAAGTACTCCTGAGACCAATGGGCTAGGGAGGCTGCTTGTGATCCAACGGGTGATCTTCTAAAAAGAGACCATAAACTAAAAGGTGTTAGACAGGTACTTGTTTTCTTTGTAGAAGAGCAATGCTGTTTTCTTTGTAGAAAGACAAGTTTTATGAGGAACTGTCAGATGGTTGAGACACTGGACCCAAGAACGGAGAACCATCCCCAGAGAGGGGCTGGCACAAGTGGATCAATCAGCTTCTGTACCAGTACAAGGAGAGGACGGGAGGGTCTAGGGTAGTTTCAGCTTAACAGGTCATTCAGAGTCTTATATGAGATAGGTCTCCAGGAGATCACAATGGGAGCAGAGAGAAGTCTAAGCACAGCATCTGTCTCTAGAACTAACCTTGGGTTTGCTCTCCCCAGACAGAAAAAAACAATACTGGTGTCCTCAACAGAAAACTTGCACCCCTGTAAGTTTTTATTCCTTGGGTGTGAGGTTAACCTCCTGTGTTTATTCCAGAAAACAGACTTGGAACTAAGCATGGGACAACTTGAGAGTTTCAGCGCTGGAAGAATGAATTCATGGGTAATCACTCCAGACTCATTCAATGTTCACCATTTCCATCTGCCTAAATCAGAGATGCAGGAACTTCAAATGTCTTATCAGGGACCCTGACCGAATGCCCACCTTCAGAACAAAACCTTTAATCTAGATGAATTTTGACTGTTCCAAGCTTGAATGTCCACATACATTTACTTTTGCCTCTTATCAGTATCCATTAACACTAAGCATATTTTTTGTTTCAGCTTGGCAAAGTATACAACGGGCACACAGTACCATATCATCCTTTTCTTTGTATTCCCAAAGGTCAAGGTTTCCTACATAAACTGGCAAAAAAAGACCTTTAATCTGTTAAATTGTTTTCAAGATCCAAAACAGAAAAAAAAAAAAAAAAAAGCCCATATTCGTGATGGATTCAGAAGCTTTTTGCTAAGCACTTAAGCACTACAAGTTCTGCATTGATTTATTTTACTGTTTTATTTAGCGAAATGTCTGGATACAGAGATACAGATTAACCTTTTCTTTTTTTTTTTCTCATATTTACTGTGTCGCCTTCTTTGAAATGATAACTACAAGTGTTTTGATAAATGGACTGAAAGGTTGTCTGGTTACACCATAGCTTCTACTTCTGTCCTCTGCTGAAATGCTATTATGGACCCTTCTAAAGCAATGTTGCTCCATGACTCACAGCAGTTACTTCTGTGCATCTCATAACAATAGCTCACTGGGGATATAGGGCCTCAAATGAGCTAGAACAATTTATACCACCCATTTATTTTTATTTCTCTTCCAATGATAGATACTCACTGTCACAAAATGCCAATTTATGTGAAGATTATAAATCTTCCAGCACAGACAACTGCAGGCCATTTTAAATATGCACTTTATAACACTACAATTCCTGAAAGCTCATCACAATATTAACTAACTCTTCTCAATGTTTTTAAAAAAAAAAAATATCAAGAAGTCAAACCAAAAACCCATATAGCCCGCTAATCTGTTAACAGTGGCCAGTAACAGATGGTTTAGGGAAGGGCATAGGAACAGGGTAAACATACAACAATTCTTCCCCAGAATGTCCTCCCAGCCTCCAGTGAGTTGAGGTTCAAGCAAATTTCTGAACTTCCAACCAGCACAAGAGACCAAGTCTTCAAAAGTGACTGTCTGAGATTGCAAACAAAACACATTTTTCATAAATGCTAGCAATCTCTCAGTAAAAAGCTCCATTTGTGCATTAGAAAATAAATTTACTATAATGCCGACTGGTAGATCACTATAAGTCTTTTACAAGAATACTGGAGTTTTTTAGCTGTCTCAGAATTATTCTTTTAGCTTACAGTCCATCAGCTTCAGCTCTGGTTCCTAAACAAACATGCCTCAGATACCACTTGTAGCACTATCTTATTTTAGTTGACTAGTGAGACCTCATCCCAACCTGAAAGGTTAGGAAATGTGCACATGCAACAGCTGTGTCACAAATACTGGTGGATGCTGCGCCTCACTCACCAGATACAAAAACAACTCCACCTCCAAATGATACTTAAAACACCACTAAGCCCCCCCAGCCAAACTCTGTGTAGTCCAAGGCAGGCCCAGTCCTTGTCACTGTGGCTAGACGACAGCAGTGTGACACACTGGGCCAGCACAGGAACAGAGGGTCTCCATAAGAGGTTCCTAGCACTGACCTTTTCCCAAAGACCTGATGGGAGAATTGTGAATTGCAGGAAGATATGTGCTATCCTGTCCCATACCCCTTACTGGAGATTGCATTGTAAGATACTTGTCTTCTCTTGAAGACTATTTTTGTAGTTATCCCTAATATGCATGCTAGGTAGTCCAACTCCTGATAACCCCAATCCAGTCAGCTCATTGTATCAAATGCTGACAATCCTGAAGAACTTGGAGCATAGTAGCTGATGTGACAGAAATTCAAGGCAAGGGTGGGAAAGAAATCTCAGATGTGGCATTTAAACAGGAAACTCAAGCAGTTTTTGCATGTAGATATTATTCCTAACCGTATTATTTATGGGGGAGAATTATTCTTCAAAACCTGCAGTTCTTAGTGCAATCAATGGGAAATATCAAGGAAAACCAAAATCTTTTCAAATGAGTTCTGGTGTATTTATCTACTCTGGATGCCCTTCCCACATACCTTAAGGCCTTTCTTATTTATTTATTGCATAATACAGTTCATTTTAGAGATTTATTTTCCTTTTTCACCATTAGGTAAGTACTCCTTCTATATTAGTGAAGGCCACTACCAACAACAGTGTCATACTTACAGGTAAAATAAATCTTCTGCAATAGCCCTGAGTTACTGGAAGCAGATTTACATTATATGGGATATGTTATCACACACTATTTTAAACATATTTTTAAACATTTGAATAACTAAATGGGTAAACCCTGAGAACGTTATTTGGTGTTTATTCAGCCCTTACTTACTGAGACAAACTCCCAAGGACAGAGTAAACACTGAGAGAGGACCTCAGACCTTCACCCACAGTTATAAACAATGAACTCAGCAGAAACTGTGATTCCCAGCTGACAGTGGGAGAAAAGCAGCAGCTCCTGCTGCTTCTCCTCCTGAGCTTCTCCTCATTTTGCTTCCAGAATGGTTATATGAGAAGAGATTTACTTTCTCCCCTAATAAGACTTGCCCCATTGAACATCTTCCCCTGCCTGCAGCTGAAGCAGCAACAGGAAACTTACATGAAGAACTACTGATTCTTGAGAGGCTCAATAAAATTGGAAATGGAGAAAAAAAGCCTTAGTAAGAGGCCTACTGCCCAAATACTGATGAAGTTTGCCTGACTGGGGGGATTTGTTGCTGTTAAGAAAAGTAAAAAGATACTTAGAAATACCATTGCATCTGTAGCTCCTTGGACGATAGAGTCCTTAATACCCAGCACTCTCATATCACACCTCTCATTAGAAAGATCTCTATCTGCACAGCTTCAGTTTCATGCTCATATTGCATGTGAGTAAACTATAGAAAGCCAACAATCTGACAGAATCACACAGCAAACCAGCAACACTTAACAAAATCTGGGATTTTGACCCCAAATTCCACACTACTCATTGCAAATATGGCTAATTCAAAGATTTTAAAACCATTAAGCTGTTTAAAACCATTAAGCTGTTTTTCATAGAATTATTGTATTCCCCTGAAAATTCTATTTAGTTGTTTCAGGGCCCAGAGACAAGCTAACCAATGATCAAAGGGACATCCCTTAACATACCCCATTTCATTTGTATTTGTTATTCTTCTACAGTTCAGTTACATTCTTGTAAGAAAAGGAACACAAAAATGAGTCCTTTTTGTTCACCATGAGATCTAGGCACACAGAATAAGCATAAGAATAGGCTGTTCAATAAATTCATGCCTACACACAAAAACAAGATAAACAAAGGATCTGGAAAGGCCACTCATTACACATAAATATGACTGTGATCTGAGGGAAATCCCCTATCCAGCTCTCCTCAGAACAGAACACTCCAGGGAGACACTTGGGTTTGCTCAAGACTGTGGGCTTCAGGCTAATATATTCTTCTGGGTCTAGAGAGGAGCAATCAGAACTGGTTAGTCTGCAGCGCTGATGAGAGTCTTGTGCCTGTCAAATCTGATATCATCACTTTGAAGAATATAGAAAAGGAAAGATAAAAATATTCTGTCACAAGGAAGGGCCACTGCTGCTGATGGACTTTCATAAACAAAAAAGAGAATAATGATACCTAAAGAACGAATCAAAACTAAGTTGCTTTATACTGTCCCCTACAATGGAGTGATGCTATGCTATCTGAACATCAATGAAGGAAGACAGTTTTATAACTTTCCTAGCTACAGAATCCAGAATACAATCTCCTTCCCACAACAGAAGAAATAAAAACCCAAAAGCCTATTAAAATATACAACTGTTATAGTTAGGAAATAAAGGTACAAGGTGCTAGCTCCTAGAGCTAGGTCTACTAACCTTCAATCCCACACTGGTTAAGTAGAGAGGCCCAAATTAGGCAGCCCAATATTTGCGGCAGTCAGACCAGATAAATCTTCCTAGTGTCAGCATAAGTATGTAAGAAGCTCAGTCTCTCTTGCTCACTCTTTCTAAGGCAAAACGTGGGAAAAGGAGTGAGGAATGGGAGAGGAGCCCTATTAGCAGTCAGACCTGGAGGAAGCCCAACATAAGCCCTCATATCCATTGTGCTCATATCAAAAAGAATAGAAAATCCAAGGCAGAAGAAAACAGATCTCTAGTTTCCACACTGTTTATCATACAGTGCAATACACTATTGTCTGTAGTGTATAAATGCTGTCATTTTAGAACACAGAAGACCCTTGCAACATACAAGGCAAAATTTCCAACTCAGATGTCATACGCTCCCAAAGCACTGCATAGGTGCAGTTTGTAGAAGTAAAGACATAACAATTAAAAACCTGCTAAACTAAGAAGTGCCTCAGTCTCCCACCTAATAAAACTGGAATAACAGTTCCTACTCTTTTACCCCATTCATTCACTGTTGCAAAGAACCCCAAGACCACCAAAGAGAAGACAATGCAGAAAGGCTTAGTATTATAAATCTGACACCCTAATACATGGCTCTGTGTTACACAGGGTAGTTTGCAGTTAACCGCAGTATCGAAACCACTGCATCTGCTGGAATTTTCAAAGCAAGCGTTTTCACTGATGTCAGTGAGACGTCTCTAGAATATCATCACCCTTCATATAGTCTCCAAGCAGAATATTTTTCAAAGCATTTGCTCTGTCCACATTTATTCTTTGAGTCTTTGAACTCAAATAATCTGTTCACAAAAGGGAAGGAGAGTTGACTGCACAGTTTTCTGGACATGTTACTAAGCATTATCTAGTTTATGTACAACAGAGATTGTATTGCTTTCAGCTGCATTCCCCTGAACAGGTTGATTACCAGCAAAGCGATGGGGTGCGAAACTTGGATATCTCTGACAGGCATACACTAAATAGGAACGTCCTGTTCTCCCAGTCACCAAGGCATACCTGAGCTTTGAATTATGTCAGGCCAGAAACAAAGGATCTTGCTCGTAAGAAAAACTTTTAATAACTCATTTACTGAGAAAGCCTCCCTTTCATCTCTGCCAAGCTTTAGGAAAGGCTGGGAGGCAAGCAGAAATAAACATTATACAGACTCACCACTGCTGGCTCTAAAGTAAACTCTCCAACTTCCTATTTACATTTCAAGATCTTAAGCTTTGTGGTTTACTAGTTCTGCAAGTAAGTGCTTTGGGTTTTGGAGGCTGCCTGCACATGATCTCCCACCACTACTGAAGTCTTCCTAGCTTTTATTAATATAATAAGGAGGTCAGAAAAGCAACAATCTTTTATATACCCTGCTAACAGAAATATTTTACTTATTGCCTTTTAAAAACAAAACAAAGCAAACAAAGCATACAATGTCAAATTAATGCCAGCAAAGGGCATATTACACTTTTGTTTGTTTCTTTTTCAAACCAAGGATGGTAGAACATGGAACAAGACAGTCTTATTAAAAAAGGGTGTGGAGGACTTCTTTGAGGGACAAGTAGAAGAAGAAGGCGGCAATTTTATGGATATATAACCCTTCTAAGGCCACAGGCTGAAAAGGCACCTAAACAGACTCTGTGACCTTTTCCTCTGAAGGCTAAATCTGTGTACACTAAGGACAGGCAACCTGTAACAACAGTCGTGAAGTAAATGTGGTTTTCATTTCATGCAACCCTCCCTGAATGTAAAATGTCTTCATTAGCTGGGAAGTCAGCACTGTGACTGCTGCCAAATGCAATATATAAGCCAGCAGAACTGAACTGAATGAGGACAGAGCAAGGGAGATACTAATTTATTTCTCCCATTTGAAAGACACTAGCTCTGTGACTCATGTGCAGAACAGGCCTTACAGAAGAGAAGAATATTAAAAAACCAAGAGGGCAGGCGCTTATCAATTTCATAAAGCTCGCACAGATCATTTGAAAAACTTGTCTAGGCTGCCCTAGCTTCAGTAGGCTTGCTTTTGTTTTCATTTTTTTTCTCCTACTGCATTCCTCCCCCTTCCCCCATGCTCGTTTGACCCTCGCAAACCCAGCCCCTTTCCCCTGGTCAGAAGGACAAATTGCTGCCTTTGCTAAACCCTGGGTCACGGCCAGTTGGCACTCAGACACGCTGCCCCGGGCTTCTGGCCCTGTCCCCTCGGAGACTGCACGTTTCACGTCAGTGATGCATGTGCAGCAGTGACTGAAGAGTGCGAGGCTGAAGTGCTGCACGCACTTCTCCGACTCACTCTCCAGAAACACATTGCTTAGTGCCATCCCACTAGATTAAATATAACTGGCAAAGCAAGTACCAGCCTATTTAGTCCCTGCAAGTTTTCCCCTCATCACAGATGATTTCAAGCAGCTGAGGAGTCCCTGTGTAGTAATTACTCAAAAGTCTGCTGCTTTAACAACGTGGCATGTTCTGAAGAGGAGACTCTCATATCAGAGCCAAAATATACTGAATCCACTTGCTGGTCTGGCTCCCACCGAGATTACAGAGATCAGGCTATGAGAACACTTTGAGCCAGCATGTCTCTGCAGTCTCCACTCCAGGATGTACTGCAAAGGACACGTACTGTGCATGCTTTGGGGGTGGAAACGTGCTTTGCACTCTATTTGTGTGAACAAAGCTGGCAGCTTGGCCGGATATTGTGGAGCAAAGAAGCTCTATTGTATTTGCCAGTCATCACGAGAATCAAATGAACAAATTTAGAATAAGCAAATTGGGCTGAAGTTCCTTTAGCAGAAAACAGGCAAAGACTAGTCAGGCTTGGTAAAAGAGAATATGGGATAGTCCTCCTGAAATAATCCATAATAAACACTCGTACAGCAAAATGATCTGCCCATTTTGCTGTTCCTGTAGTTGCTCAAGCACTGTCTTTTCGACCATGTAGTAAATCTGAAAACATAGAAGATAAATTACTTGTGCCTCTCCAATTTAAAAAAAATACTGAATTATAAGCTTCAAATCACACAGACATTGTCACCTGGGGAAAAAAGAATTGCGTACCAAGCCAGGTGAGTCAGTTCCCAATGACAAAAGTCAGAGTAGCAACAAAAACAGATGCAAAGGAAGAGACTCCATCTAAACGTGTCTCCCTGACAATCCCAATAAAGAAGTTTTGAGTACAGAGAGCTGATAAGGAAGGAATGACTGAAGAAGAACACAGACCACATCACCAAATAAAGACAGAAAAAATACCAGACACTCTGGACAGGAAGGAACACAAACCTTGTATATTTGGGACTCAAAATGCCAGCAAATTTGGACTCCCCCTGCCTCGGTAAGCTGAAATCAAGACAGACAATGTTCCCATTAGAAGCTGCCCTGGCTACTTCCTCCAGCTGTGAACCCAAAAGGTGTTAGAGCAAGAATGACAAATATTTTCATAATGGAAAAACTCTTCTGTGACAAGTGCAAAGCAGAACACTGATCTCTAAGTGAGCCTAATTCACCACAAAATAGGCAGAAATGAGAGTTTATACACGTTTTATGAACAGGGCTATTTTATATGGATCTCTCCTACTTTATTCAATATGCATAAATAGCACATATCATGTACACATATAAGATTAGCAAGGGCCCCATACTGCAGACAACAAAAGAGAAGATGGGGTGTTGCAGAAGATAATCCCTCCTCTCTCTCACAATGGGCTTCAATATTTCTGGATCTTGCAGCTCTGCATGCACGTCCTCCTTGTCCTCCATAAAAGTCCTGGTCTGGGGGAAGAGGCCCTATGCCCTAGTGACTTCAAAACCCCCAGTACTCTCAATATTCCCACTCCAGAACTATCTTTTTTTCTACTTACCATTTTAAATTACTTCAAATTCCTTTCACAACCTTTGGCTACCAAAAACCAGTCCCAGTCTGGTCCCAGTCTGTTAGGTGTCAAGTAAGTTTACTCAAACCTGTACTTCCTTTGACAAAAACCTTACAGTCTAATGAAACATTTTACTTTGAGGACAAAAGTTTTACGATGTGAATTTACTGCTCACAAGATGAGTGCTAAGCTGATATCAGGAATGGGAAATTGCAAGATTTTTCTACAGGAAAGAAGCAGCAGTACTGCTAGATCACTTGCTCCAAGGAATACTAGGAAATTTCTGTGTACAAGTACCCTGTCACACCGCTTGTTCATATTACTGTTTTGCTGTTTGCTAACTGGCACCTGAGAGTTAACTCAGTTCTTGGTGGTTTTACGCATCTGCAGAAGGGTGAGCATGCTTGTGTTCAGAACTGGGAGGACAAGATAATACAGATATCTGTACCTGAAATTCCTCCAATCACATAAAGGTTTTGGAAGAAAACAAAGGATTTTTGAAACCTTTAAAATATCCCATAAAACCCATGGCAGGACGACAGGCTTTTAGGGAAACCAATTACCTTATTCCCAGAAGTTAGGGCATGTCTTTTAGACCCATGCAAACTACTAGTTAGGAATAACATGCAAGCTCCTATTTCAAGGCCTCAAACCTGCTGCTAATTTACTGTGAAAAACTACTCACACTTTTTGTGTAGTCACCATGGCTACACAAGGAGAGCCTCCTAAAAGTTCCAAAACTAAAAGTGGGTGCTGGAGCTTACAAACCCTGTCTACAAAGCATGATCACATGCAGCAGCCCACTCAGAAAAGTCAGCCACTGACTCTCCATCGCTTGAAAGGAATACCTACACTGCACAGACAGATCAAAGCTGCAGCAAATGAATCTCAGCCCTAAACTAAGGGACAATCCTTCACAAGTAAAAGGACAGCTTATTTGCCATTCCAAACGCAAATTCTGCCAATGACTTTTGCTAGGGCAAAGGAGGCAGCAGAGAACCATGTAAAATGAATAACTGTCCAAAAATATTCAGAAAACCATCTTTTCCTTTCTTTTTCCTCATGGATAATGGTGAGCCCTGAGGTGGCAGTGACTTTCAGCAACTACCAACTCAGACCTGGACTTGGATCAGTAACCTAATTACAACACACTTTTTGCTTCCTTCATGAGCTATTCAAGTATCTCAACAGAAACACAAAATGCTTTGTGTGTGTCTGATTACCCCAAACTGTCAGTGGTTAGTTCCAAAAGCGTATCCTCACTTAAAAATGGTAGTTCTACCACAAATTAAACTATTATAGCCATGAGTAAAATTAGGTTCCACATTTGTACTTTCTAAAATATCAAAGGCATGATTAGCAAAGTCTTTTGTTCAAGATCTCTAGAGTCCTTGAGGTAATTAAAACTGGGTCATGGAGTAGTTTCTCTTAAAGTTTAACTTAAGTGCTGTGTTCAAGCAGTACCTGCTTTGGTGACTCATGGGGTATTGGATCTAGAGAATGGAAATACTGTACCAACACACATACACCAACAGTAGTACCCCTGCCCTCACCAGAAAAGGAGGAAGGGGGGGGGAAAGAAAGGCATAGCAGATGATTTTGAACAGTTTCCTGTTATGATCTGTTGAAAGAAATCCAACCGTACTTTCACCCTGCTTTCTGTTTTCTGAATTTCTCCTGACAGTTGGCTCTTTCGTTTGCCAGAACCACAACAAAGGACGGCCTTGAGTTTCCACACAGGCCATTTTCTCCCTTTCTCGTCTCTGATCATCTCACAAAGGTATTATTGTTGCTGGCTCACTGGGGCTCAGTGCACCTGAGGCAGATCAAAGGCACTTTTTAATGCCCGCCTGACCACACAGGTCTCTCTCCCACTGCATTAAATTAAACTCGATGATTAATCTCTGTAGCCCTGAGGGACCCTTGGTGCATACGGAGAAAGAAAATATATATTTCTATCAAAACACAAGTATAATATACTTTCATTTTATAGCCCTAATTAAAAAAAGGAACAGCTAATTTCAGCCAAATGCAGCTGCATACAGGTCTCATTAAAACACAAACACAACTGCTCTGTGTGCTCTACATTCACTTCATGCAGACTATGCAGGTAATAGATAAAAGAACAGTAAACCAAAGTCCTTTCACAGATTAAATGCAGAGAAGTTTAGAATTTGCTTATTGTCTGCTGGCTAGAGATTGTTATATCTCTGAGCAGATGAGTGAAGGAAGGCAGTTAAGGAAATGATTATAAAATGCTGAGTAGTTACATTTAAATAAAAATCTACTTAAATCTAGCCAAAAACTGCACAAGCATCTGTTCCCAAGTTTGCATTCAAGTGATTAAGAGCCTTAAAAAGTTCTACCTTGTCTATGGTGTACAGTCTGTGTACGACTTTGGGGTTGCTTTAACGACAGAGCAGAACATTGATTAATATCAACATGGACTTTATTGGGTCACTTTTGTTACATTAGCATATTTAACGGAGCCACAGCTTTCACAGTCGTGGAGTATGCCCACAAAAAGTGCCATGAAACTGTTTATACTGATATGCCATGCTTTCGCTTGGGAAGCAAAACAAACTACAGTGAACTGGGTCTACGTTAGAATTTACTAATATACATATATTAAAAATTAATAAATAACCACATACATGTCCTCCTCCAGGGATAGTTATACTAAAGAAATAAGTTAGAGCCAGCTGGCCCATTTCCAGCTGCTCAACATTGCCCTTAGACCTTTTGGGGAAACTGTCTGCGAGCTCCTCAGCTCATTTCGGTCCAGTAATGTCTCTATTAACCCAACTCATTTTAACGATTTAAACTAACTCAGCTAATGAAACAGGTTAGGAAGAGTTCACACAAACAGCTTCTTCTGAAAGGACAGAAACCTCCATCAAAAAAAACTGGGAATAATAAAAGTAGTGGCAGGCTCGAAGGGTGACTTCTTCCCCCAGAGCTGGAATTGGCAGGGTACCCTGCCTGCCCTGTGATAGACAAAGAGATAGGAATGTAATTTTTCATAGACAGAGTAAGCTAAGAGTGGTGGAGTTTGAGGTTTGAAACTCTTGCTTAGGAAGGAATCCAAATATATTCCAATTGGTCTACAGGATTTAAGCTTTTGTTAAATGCTCTGCTTCACAATACTGGGATTATTCACATCTTTAAATTCAATCATGTGCTTAAATGCTTTGCTGAACTACAATCCATGTGACAAGATCCCCATTTATTCATGCTCAAGATCACCATGTATTCATGCTGTTACTACAAAGACAACTTAATTTACTGTTAAGCCTGATGTTTTATTATCAGCTTCCTTTCTTTCTCTCTACTGGAGCTCTCTTCCATGAAGCATGTTAGTCCTCTTTAACACCTCTAGCACTCCCCATTGCCATTTGCTCGTTTTGGAAAAATCCAAGTTATGATCAGTCTAAATTTAAGATCAAAATGAGTTTTAAATAAAAAATGTGGCAGAAAGGAGTACTTTTCTAAATGGAATGCTTTCAGACTCATACATTTTAAAAAGGTGTAATTTCAAAAGCAGACACTAAATTTTAATTGCAATCTCAGAAAAAGCTTTTGTATTAATTCACTGAGAAAAATTAGCAAAGTGAAAATTGCTTATTGGGGTTTTTCTTTTTAGTCATGATACGTATCATAATTCTATACATCATGGCAACTTTCAGAGGTAGAAGGATTTATATTAAGTGAAGAGGTGGAGGAGAAGGGCTGTGACTGAAGACATGCACTCCTTCTCCAAAGACACTATTCTATAACACATTAGTGACAGGCTTGTCACGGATAACTCAAGCTCAGCGTCTTTGGCTCAGATTTCAGGCTGCTCTTTAAGCCACTCTAGCATTGTGGGTTTTACTTTCCATGTAATTTTTCAGTATTGATTTCTACTACTACTAAAGTTCTTGCTTAAAAGCAAATACATGGTAATATATAATTAATATCCAAACGTAAAGATAGAATTACCAGAAAAAATTAGAGGAAAAGGGTGAGAAGGACAAAGGTCATTTTTCCCTTCAAAAACATTAGTTAGTATATTCCATACAAATTAGGATTATGCATATAACCTACCCCCATGTGGCATGAAGATGTTCCACAGATCATAGCAACTCGGGATGTAATTGGCTGGTTCTCACATGGCAGGTTATGTCCTTTCACATCTGCTCCAATTACTCCTATTAAAATAAAATTAAAATCCTATTTTGAAGAAGAGCAAGCCAACCCTCAAAAAAAAGAGCTTTTCTGCACAGAAATAATTGCTGAGTGTCTCACACCACTGCCACAAATCAAAGAAAGTCTACTTAGTCAATAAACAAAGTTATTTTATCAAATCAGATTAAAGTGTATTTTTATTCCTGATACATGAGGACACAAGATGATTTCTTCTATGTTCATGTTTATCATCATAATTTTTAAATGTTAACTATAACCTGATCTTTATTCTCTTAGGTAGTATACTAACATGCAGAATAAAAGACTGCCCTGTTGTGACAGGCAGTTCAGTAGACTGCAGATATGTTTATTTGTTTATCATGTTTATCATGAGTTTATCATGCACATACTGTATGATGTGTTTTGTCAGGGGATGAGTTGGAGAAAGGAGTAACCTGGTAGGAGACTGGAAGGCTGCCAGTTTTGTTGTCCTGACTGCTGCTGCTGTTCTGTCCATATTGGACACAACCATCTAAAGGAAGATTACTCCTTCCCTAAGAGGAACTGTGCTTGGCTATGAGGAGCTTCTGTGTGCCGGACAGGACAGGAAGGAAGACAAATTCAGCAAGCACTCAGCCCACAGCAGAAACATACACCAGGAGATGCCAGAGAGGAGCCAGGAGCTTGCTTACAGAATGGGGCAGACCTACAGCCAAGCTTCAGCATGCATCACATGCTTAACTCACTTAAGAGGAAGCTAAAGTGGAAATCCTGCCCTCTTCTCCTCCTCTCCTAGGCTGCATTCTTGCATCATGTTGTGCTGCACCCATCAAAATGCAGCAGCCCAACAAGTAATATTCTTCTGTTTGTCTTTTTTTTTTCTTGAGCATTACTTTTCAATTGGCAAACTGGTCACCAGACTGTGCATTGCATCTGCATCTGCAATGCCCAGTCTGGTGACCAGTTTGCCAATCGTGCTAAAAAAAAAAAAAGTCCTTCTCCTCACTGTAGAAGGAACATGAAAGCATTTGTTGGACATTGTGAAAGATGCCATACTAACTGCTGGTTAGTATGCTACATTTCATTAACACCTTCTTATTTAGGTCACTACTGCAAGATTCTGTTATTAACTCAGTCTGTTGGGGTTTGCCTTATCGTGGTTGCCATGGTTATCAAGGTATTATCATCATTGGAAGTTACCTAAGTAAGAAATTTAAGAAAATTAAGATCTAAAACTGTACACTCTTTAAAAATCTGTCCTTATGTCCCTTTATCCTAGCTGGTTTGTAACTATCTAGTAGCATAGGTGTCATACACAGAGTTTATTTGTCAGGAACAAAAGAAAGCTAAAAGTATGGCTTCTACCTCTTATGCTTTATTTTTCACAGCTCAAACACAGACATGCATGAGTTCATATTAAGAATTTTGGACAGGGTTGTCTAAAAGGCAATTTCCTGTACAAGGCAACACTATTAGAATTTCTGAAAGGAGTTAAAATATTGTTCACACTTCAGAGGGAACAAATCTATTAAACTGACTTGTCAGCATATGTTGCAAATGTATTTTCATAAACAATAGAAAATTGAAGAGCCTCATGTTTAGATATTTTTAATCACTAAGAAAACATGCATTCTGCAAAATGTGCATTCTGGGCCTTTCTGAAATCAGTGGGATTTTGTCAGTGGCTTTACTAGTGTTTACAGTTGCTAGAGTCTTCCTATTTGTGATTAACTGAAGTCAGACAGCAAATAAGTCTAGAACATTATTATAACAATGAAAGCTTAGATACTTTATTCACTAAAAATAATTTAATTGCTGTTATAAGTCACTTTCACCTTTAACTTAGTTGGAATTTTTCATACTCTGAGATAGACTCAGAATCTTTTGAAGATTCTCAAGAGAGGCTGAGAACAAGTCTGTATACCTCACAAACTGTAGAAGAGATTTCAGAAAAGCAGGCAATGCTTAGCACACGTAGTTTTGGATCTCTTCCACAGTGACAAAGTATTTTAGATACTGTACCATAAATTACCTACTTTTGCTGAAACAATGCTGATGTCTTTTCAAAAGGTGCAATGTAAACATTATTTTTATGAGGCCAGTCCCAAAAGACTGGCCTCCCATACTCACATTTTTATCTGTCAGCTCTTTTAAATGGATACAGTAGGTCAAAATGTAAGACAAAACTACTCGGCTTTTAGATTTTTACTTTTCCATAATAGGTATCAGGTGGACTGATTCAGGAGCCATAGATGACCTCCACAGACATACGTATTGCATATTTCTTTATCTTTACCTTATTTTACTCAAAACTTTGAAGCCTTCATAAACTTCAGGAACCTGTCCAGCAAAAACAGACTTTATATCCAGCCAAAAGCAGATCTGAACAGTGAGCCAAAAGTTATTAACACTGAAAACAAGATGTCCATCATGTCATTTTGGTTTAGCCTGCAGGATATGAAAGAGCCCTTTTCGTTATTCTGCTGTTACAGATTATTTCAAAACAGCCAGCAAAATGTGTTCAAGAATAAGAATAATGACACCCACTGGATGTTGTTGTCTCACAAACTAATCTAGTGCTTACTAATATACAAGTCATATCCTTCAAAAAAATTGTAAATCTCAATATTTCAATACAGATCACAGCAGAGTAAGCACTAAAACAACGCATCAGTACCTCTTCAAAACAGAAGTTTTACATAAACTACAAGTTATTTATTTCCAATATTTTCACATTTTAATTCACTTTCAAATATCTCTTCTCCATTTTCTTTTCTTCTATGCCCCTTTTATCATTATTAAAAGATTAATATGCTTTAGTGCATTGCCATCCTTAATATCTTTTAATCAGAACACAGTTCCACTTTCTAGTACTATTATCTGTGTTCTCCTTTTGCTTTTCTTTTTTTTTCCTTCAGGATTTTCAGCTCTGTATTCTACACACTGTAGGTTAAACCAGACTTGAAAAAGAATAAGGTTCTTGTTATTAACAGCTATGGATGAAGCAGAGCTATTCAGTATTTGAGATGTAGCAACACTATTCATTCCCTTTACACGCATATGCACTCTCCAGCTCTCCTTTTGCTCCTGCTGTCTCTTTCACTATCTCAATCTTTTCCTTTTTACTGTCTCTTCTACTCGTTTCCCTACCTATTTATTACCCTTCCCAGATTCAAGAAGGGTAAGTTCCATCTTAAATCTTCCTCTTTTCCCAGACTCTACTCAGTTATCATACGATTAGCATGCAGGTTCTCCCATTATGTTACTGACTCTTCCCTCTGTAATGCATCTCTCCCTCCCTAACAACAACCTATACATTTCTTTTCTCCTGGCAATGACTTCAGTAGTCTGCTGTGTTTGTGGTGCCATCTGGGAAAACATATTTTGATAAACAGGACCAGCAGAAGCAGACTGTCTCTATCCACTGAAATCTTACTCTGTTGTAGGCCAGTACCTAATGTTAAGAGTTTCTTTACAGAAGACTATAGCAAATGAACAGCTCTCTATTCTTCTTTAAATTCAATTCATTGATTTCAGCATATGAAATTTACTGGGCAAACTTTTTGTGCTCTGAATCCAGTACTCACATAATGATGCCAATTAAACTAGGACCCTTCACTGTCGTTTTCACATGCTCTGTGACAATCCAGTTTTTCAGCAAGTTCATTATTTCAGGCCAGCTTATTGTTACATCCTTTTCAAGAACACAAAACTGCTAGGGCACATAGTTTTAAACACATTTTTATGCAATTAGGACACTAATAGACACAAACATATTTTTAAGTAAGTCACAACAGTAGGAACACAACACATCTACAACTACGATGCTAAAACTCAGTCTTCCTTTTTGCAGCTGGATCTCTATCTAATCCTTCTGAGGTAATAAGAAAAGCAATCTACATGATTACCTAACCTCACCAGAAACAGTTATCAGAAGCATAGTAAATGGATTTAAACATTTGAAAAGTTCCAGGCCACAACTTCTAGAAGAACAAATGCGATTTTAAACACCACAAAATATTTGAAACAAAACTGGTAATTTAGCAGCTAATCATATTTCATTTAGATCTAGAGAAAAATATTCTGATGAGCAATAGATTTCCATTGAACAGTACTGTTTCAATAACACTGAAACTTTTTGAGGTAGGACTTTTTCTGAACTATCAAACTAAAAAAACCTCAATTTCCTGCTGAAAAAGTTACACTGAATCACTTTGTTATTGACTGTATTTAGATAAGGCCAAACAGCATAGTAAGAAAATGAAGCCTCTGAGCCTCACCAACACAGCTGAAACTGGGCATATCAGAATATTGTGCTGGAAAAGAAAAAAATCGAAGCATCAGGCCTCCCACTCCAGTTACAGATGAAAAGTTCAAAGTCACAGAAGGGGAATGCTGTGAAGTGGCCAGTTCCCCCTCTACTTTTGTTTGCTACTTTAGGTACATAGTATTTACATATTCTAACCCCCTAGACCAAAAGCAGCATTTTGGTATATATCCCACATTGTGCTAGCATAAATGTAAAAGTCTCTATTGCATTATTTAAACAAAGCATGAATCACTTCTAAAACAAAGAAGGAAGACTAACTATGAACAAGCTTCAGACATGAGACTTCTCCCTTAGAATGTTGTTTTGGTTTTTTTTTTTATTTTTCTTGCCTATCCCCGAAATTTTGAGCAATAGAAGATGCAAACTCTCAGCATGTTGGCATGCCAACACGATGGTGTTTCAGTTCAGGAATTCAAAGCAGAACGAGCAGAAGTTAACAAACAATTTGGAAATCCAGCTGAAAAGAAATAGTGATAGCCCCTTTCTATAAACAGATATTCAATATTAGCAGTTGTTGTGAGGGGTTTTTTTATTTTAGTTATGCTATTTCATAAGAATAACATCAGAGCCAATTGCTGGATACAAAACAGGCTGTGAGAAAAATCACTTTCTAAAATTAATTCAATACATTCCTGTTTCAAAGAACAGTAAATATACAACTGAGTACCTAGTCCTCCAGCATGTGCATCAATGAGAGATGCTGCTACTGCAATCCCTTCAGGGAGACCGAGATCTTTTGCAGCTTCTGGCATTAGACCGTTTCCAACAGACTCTCCAGGAGACAAGACGTGGTTTCCTGGGCAGACACAAGAAAAACCAAACACCTGTCAATTTACTAAACAGAAAAACAAATGTGTATGTTATTACAAGAACTCCCTTCCTCTCCCTCAAGTTAGTGTGGCATATTTAAACAAAAAAGTACACCAAAGAACTCTATCTGATTAAGAAGTATCTTTCATTATCTGTCTGTATATTAAATACAACCATTCTAGATCAGGCCGTCCCATAGCAATTTGAAAGTTCAAAGGTATTCAACGTCCTATCTAGCCACAGAGAAAGATTTCACCACAAGCAATTAATTTCTGCTTGGCATCTTTCCAAGAGATATGAAACACGTACACAGAAATCCCAAGTTCTTGTGGGAGTTACTGACTAGGCTGCCTGCAGCCGTTCTCTGTGCATGTGAATGAGATTCAGCTCAACCCATGCTCACAACTGAAAACTTCACCTGCTGCACAAGGCATGGGTCATTTTTTTTTCCCATTTCCATCCCTTCCAGCAGTTTCTACCAGGAATGAGGTGGCTATAGTAACAGAAACTCTGAAAAAGAAACTGGCTTAAGCAGCAAATTCCTCCTATTGCAGCTGTATTTCCTCACAGACTTAAATAATCCCTTTTTGAGTCTTCACTGGCCTTATGAAGTATGAAGGACATTATGGTCACCCTGAACACAAGCAATGCAACCCGTACCTCTCAGTCCTGTCACCAGGGAGCCTGGTGGCAGGTCCCATCTGCATTTGTCTCCACTACCATAATGCACGTTAAGTTGGTCTTGCAAAAAGAGATTGTTTCAATAATTAAATCATGGTGATGGAGATTGCTCAGAGCTTAGAAGAACAAATCTAGATTCATTAAACTTTCAGAATTTAAGCCTCCTCTCTGTCTGCTGAGTATAACCACAGCCAAAGCAATGAGACTGACAGCTCCTGGAACCACACACACTTCCCTATTTATCTAAAGATTTGGTGGTTGGGAGGCAGTGAAAGGCACAGTGGGAGCTCCCATATACCTCCCTGCCAATAACATGGCTTTTAGTACGTATCTGTAGCATTCACTAAATTCAACAAACCTTCTGGGCAGAGTTGACAAAACTCCTTTTTAAAATAAAACAAGCCACAGTCAATTCTATTGAGAATGTCACACCTAAAGCACGCTCTGATGTGTAGAAAGGAAGTAAAACATCCTCCACAGTAGAGATTAAGAGGAATAGCATACCATAAAATATCAGGAATACACTAATGACCATGAGCATAATCTTCTAGAAATACCACCTTACTGTTAGATGAAAAGAAGGTTATGATATTAAATTCACAGGTAGAAAATGGGTCTTCAATTTTACATATCACTTAGATCTCTGTCTTTGCTGTAAATGATGCTGGTTCTTCACTTTAAGGAAGGTGCCCACTTCCTGACAGAGGCAGTGTATGGAGCACTTTGTGACTAGACAGCACACGCAACTTCTTGGTGTTTGTTTCTCCAAGTTTCGATTCTGTTGACAGCCACACCACCACCTCTGAAATGCCAAGCTGAATCTCATTCTGGAAATTTAAAACAAGTATGTATAGCCAAAACATTTGCACTTGACTTTGGGTTTATATTCAAATATCAGGGCAGTAACCAAACCTCACCATTTAGCTTATACAGAAGGAAGTGACAACGTTAAACTATCTCCTCACAGGAAAAAAAGTCTATATTTTATTAATTCTTAGTGTGAAGTCAAAACATCATGCTAGCTTTTTCAAGAGGTGTATCTTTTGCATATTTTTCCCCAATAAGTTGGAGAGCAGGATGTTTATCTTTAAGAGAACATTTGTATTACCTTTCTGGGTTTTTAAGACATTGGAAAATAGTACCAGAAAAACAAAGTTGTCTGGTTCTCCTGACATTCAAAGACCCTGAAGGTGGAAGGAAGTTCAAAAGAGTTCATGCAGCTAAAACCACATCTTTTTCTTCAGAATCAGTTCCCTGACCTGAAAGCATAAAAATATCTTGTATATACAGCCTGAGATGAAATTAATCTAAAATAAAACCTCCTTCCAGGCACTCAATTCCATGGTTGGCTTGTTTGTATCAGTCACACTGGTCAAACATTTTAGTGTGTAATTACTATGTGGTTAAACTCCATTTTTGAGATCAGGGCTACTATTAGACAAAATCTTTTCCTATCAGCTTCTCAGTTACTGTATTGTTACTGTATTTCTAGTTAATGAGCACTAAGGGAGCTATTTCAGAGATAAAAGTAATCCTCTCTTCTACAGAAGCAGTAGAAAATGACCCTATAGTTTCCTTTGGTACTAGTTAAATATCAGACCAACCAGCAGCATTGCTACCTGCCACGGACATAAAGTGTGTGAGAACGTGCAGGGATGGGTTTCTTGTGATTTGAAAATGCAGCATAAAAATCTTGTATTTAAAAAAAAAAAAAAAAATTTAACAGGAGAGTATGCCCCATCTGTTTTAGGAGTCAACGGAAAGTTACTCCTTGACTGAAAGCGCTCCCCAACTTCCTCAACTGAAAGTACTGCAACAGCAGTCAGAAGTCACCTGTGACTGGGATTGTGAAGGGGAGTCTTCTAGGTCACCCAACAGTCAGGGACAAAAGAAAAGAGGTGCCAGCAAGTGAGTGCAGTAGGGACAGGATACCGACTCTGTCCCTCTACTTCATCCTCCCACCTTTAGAAATCAATGAAAGCTCTGCTATACCCATATGATATGTTCACGAGGAGCTTTGTAAAAGGGAAGAAGCAGGCTCTGCATGGGCACTCTTTCTCTCATCATGGAAGTTGCCTCCCCACCCACACAAGTGTGAGTAAGTAGGTATGGAATGGGCAGAGCCTTGACTTAACCACATGGGTAGAGACCTGGAAAGGGAATTATAATTCTCATTGTTCACTCTTCACTGAAAAACTAGAAAACTCAGCTAAGCATCACTATGCCTAGAATCTGTAGGTATAAAGCTATTAAATGAAAAAATAAAAAACACAAAAAGCAACCAAAGAGGAGCCCCAATTAAAAAGTAAAGCATTTGAAACAGACTGTACTCCAGTACTAGAGCAGGAGAGAATGAATAGATTCTTACTTGAGCAAAACACAGTGGCTTCAGAAGTCAAGGGAGAGCTACTGTAAAAATAAAGGTATTCTACAGCTACACACCAGCATTTCAATGGCAGGTGCTGCCCCACTTAAACCTACCTGTCAGGGGAGATAAGCTGTCAGGGAGGGAGGAAGGGAAATAAGAACCGCCTGCATATAGAGGCAGGCAGTGAGAGTATTACAGAAGGCTGCATAAAAGTGGCAGTGAAAGGACCGAGTCTTCTCAAGGCTCCTGCCAAAGTAAATGTATCGAGTCTTTTGTTTACAGTAGTCTCCTGTGCAAGTCATTTACCTTTGCTATAATGACTTCCAAAATTAGACCTAACCAAACAAACCCATAATGGCTGAAGCTGGAGATCTTTCTGTTTCACATTCATACAGCTGTTTCACTAATGCAATGCCTTAATCCACAACCTTTTCATTTCGTACAAGACAGACTATTTCTAGCTATTTTTTCCCCTATAAAGCAGTGAGTTTACAAAAGGAAAAACCTGTCTGAATCTCTTCCTCCTCTTTTATCCTTCTTCGAAGACTAATGTTAGAATTTGCTATGATCAGGTTTTGTTTAAAGAATTTATGTGGTACCAACGACCCTCTACCTTTTTAGGCGGTTACCACAGCAACCAACTATTTACCAGACGCAACACACAAGGCAGACAATAAATCTTCAGTCAACTTTAGTAATCAAAATTCACTGTACAGGCTTACTAATATTTAACAGAACTAGGTACTTTAGAACATAGACCTTTTTAAAACAACAAAAGCAGAGCGCAGCAGGGGGCCCAGCTGACTCAACTATGACATACTCATGAGATCAGCTTTTCATCTATCATGCAGAACGTGGCCGCATTTCATAAGCACTTATATCTGGCTGTAAATACAAAAGGAAGAAAATCAAAAGGAGATGTCCCTTTTCTTCACTAACTTGACACAAGCAAACTTGAACTTTGATATATCAATCCTTTGTTGAAATCCCAGCAACCTCAGAAAGAAACCCAACCAAAGGCTACATCCTGTCTATTTTATAGCCTCCCCAAAACTGGACAATCTAAATACTTTCTAATTTAAAAGACAATACACAAAGCAGATATCCTGTTAAATACGTGAAATATAACATACACTGAAGAAGTTATCTAGTTAAACGAAATGGTACTAAAAAAGCATCAAAGAAAACAGGACCTTAGTGAAAAGAAGCATCATCCATCCAAATGGAGCTTGTAATAATCAATGTAAAGCATTTTCCCCCTCAATGCTTTTGTTCATTACAAAGCTTGTAAACAGACTCCAATTTTTGTGTTTTATAATAATCCGCACAATGCCAAAAGTCTGGGATATGCAAGGAATCTGAATAAATAATACTATAACTCTTTTGATACATCATCCCAACCCTATCTCACGTACAGTACATTACCAAATATCCCTCTCAATTACATACAATACTCACTGATGCATGATATGTACTGCTACAGACTGAGATATGTATGGCTGATTGTTCACAATATTTAACCCCACTGTTTAGCAAACACAGTGCTAAGGTCAGAAGGAAGTAGGATAATGATGTGGACTATAAAATTATAATATTAATTTTTTCTTAGGACTGAATGCATGGTGGTAAAAGGGTGTTAGAAACAGTCAGATTTGGGGCTTTTTTAACATGGAAATACCCTCTATAAAATTTCCTAGTTGGCAGTTAAAAACTTCAGAATTTTCATTTAGGAAAACCAGAACAAATTGTGATATTATAGGCCAGCTTACTTAAAAGTGAGAAAAACAGTTGGTTAAACAAAATCACTTTGGTTTTCTTCAGTTCAAAATTCATCTCTGTCTATGCGAGCTGCCACAGTAGCTTGAGGCAAATCTAATTTGGGTCCTTTCCATCCCACTCTCCCATACAGCTTATGCCTCTGGCTGAACTACATCTCAACTACCTAACATGTAATTACTTAAGGCAGACATATTTGGTTGCTAAACACTGGCAAAAGTAAGCAACCTATGTGCAGGCAGATCCTGATTCATTAAGCTGAAAAGTAAATTGGTCTGTGGACCACAGGTGCCTACTTCAACAAAGCCTACTGCCTTCTTGTCCAAATGAAAGAGAGCTACTTCATGTATAAATTATAAGCTTTCCTGGTTAAAGGTCAAAAGAAAAAGAAAAAAAGCATTCTGCATCGTTGGATCATTAGGCGTGCACATTGACGGACGTGACTGAGTTTCCATTACTAGATTTCAGTGAAACAGTGCAGAATGAACATCTCTTGTAAGGCATGGTTCACTACTCACTGTGCTGACATGCAAGTGGGTATACAATACATATATATTTGGATGCCTTACTAAGTAACTAGATGCAATGTATTTGCAGCCAAACTCAGCTACCTGATCTCATGTATTTGCCTGCAAACAACACTTTCAATAGGCTGATAATTTAGATTTCTGGCATTTTACAGTACAGTATTCCTAACAGTCTCTCTAAATACAATGATCATCAATGTATGTAACATGACTACTACTACACTTTTAGAGTTGCAAGTAATCAGACTCTGGTTTGGTACAGTACATCACTAAGATTGCACAGGCAATTTAGCTTGTATTAATTACAGATTATTACTTAGCAGAATGTTTATTACTGGATTTTTTTAATAATTCACATGATAGCAACTCCTCTTTGAAGAAATAATTACCCCTTCTTCAAAACTGAAAAAAATGACAGACCAAAAATAACCTGATCAGTTACTGAAAGAATGCTTTTGAATCTTTCAGCTAAGCTTCTGATACCTGCACAATTTTATCCCCACCACATTCACACAATATCCAGTTCTAATACCCGTACTGAGAAGATACTGATGCATTATAAAAGCTTCAGAAATGAGTCTGGAAAGCAATTACAAGGATCGAGAAGTATGACAGTTCACATAAGAGTTTTGGTGAAAAACCTCAAGCAGCTCAGTGTTTTCCTTTAACATAGAAAATTTCAGTCTGTGCAGGTCAGGCATGTCACTACAGTCTGCCAGACAGAAGTTGGAAGTTAAAATTCAGATGAAAAATAAAGTGTATTCTTTAATTAATTCATTAATTTTGAGAAATGACAGCAACTAACAATCAACAACCTCTAAGTCTGAAGTGGGCTCTCCATCACAGGAAATTATAAAATCAAAATTGGTTCTAAGATACACTTTAAACGACTTAAACATTAATTTTAGGGAGTCCAACAGCCTCTAACTTGGAGGAAGTCAGCAAATTGTTTGAAATAATCCTTCTGGTTTTGTGAATCCTGACTCATAAAGCAGACATCTCTGTTTTAAAAGCAATCTCAGCATGAGGCTTAAGCAAAAAGTGAAGAACAAATCAGGACCAGGGAGAGGAAGAGTCAGGTAGAAAGAAGATATGACCCAGAGCTATCCTGAGAAATGCTTTTTTTTCTTTTTTTTTTTTTTTTTTAGAACTGTAGGGAAAATAAGAAAGGAAGATAATATTTGAGAAATTTAAATATTAAAGAATTATAACAGGCTCAAAGTCTGCTCAAAGCTTCTCCTGTGACTATTAAAAACAGAAATTCAAAGAAAAAGCTCCTAGTTTTCACTCTAGACAGAAAGTTCACATGTTGCTAGGGAAGAAGAAAATGTGGTTCCCCAGGTAGACAGAGCCTGAGATCAGAACTCTACAAGTGGACAGTGGGAAATATTTTTATTATTATTTTTTGTAAGTGCTAAGCTTTACTATTAGTTGATCTAGCCTATGACAGAGCCTGGGGATGAAAGAACACCACACAGTACTCGTCAATTCTTGCAGGAGAGAGGACGGAGAAGTGGAAAGGTACCATCTGCCAACAGGACTCAACCTAATGATAAGCAGGGTGAATGATGGTTCCCTTCCTTACAGTGGAAGAGGGATGGAAAATGTAACCCAGGAAACACTGTGAAGAAACCTGAGCTACTCAAGTTTAGCCCAGCCTATTGAAGAACAGTTATTGGAAAGAGGAAGAGTACCTCAGACTGGAGAAACTGGTTGACAGGACACTCATGAAATTCAAGAAAGGGAAAACAAGTTCTGCACATGAGGTGGAAGGACCCCATGCACCAGGACAGGCTGGGGGGTGACTGTTTGGAAAGCAGCTTGGCAGAAAAGGACCGTGAGGTCCCGTGGACAGCACGCCGAACATGAGCCAGTGATGTGCCCTTGCAGCACAGGTGGCCAACAGCTTCCTGGGCTGCGTTAGGAAGAGTGCCACCAGCATGCCAAGGAAGGTGATCCTTGCTCCCTGCTCAGGAGACTACATCTGGAGTATTGTGGTTTATACTGAACTTCCCAGTACAGGAGAAACATGGACATACTGGAGCAAGTCCAGAGAAGGAGCCCAAAGCTGACAGAGGCACATCGTACAGGGAGAGACTGAGAGAGTTGAGACTTTAAGCCCAGCAAAGAGAAGGCTTGGAGGTGTGTGTGAGGCAGATCTTATCAACATGTACATAAATATCTGATGGGAGGGAGTAAAGAAGATGGAGCAAAACTTCTCAGTGGCACCCAGTAACAGTACAAGTGGCAACATGCACAAACTGAAAGACAGGAAACTACATTTAAACAAAAAAAATGTTTTTAGTGGGGAAAGGCGGTCAAGACACTGGAACAGGTTGCCCAGGGACATTTTGGGGTCTCCCTCCATGGAAATACTCAAAACCCAACTGGACGCAGCCCTGCACAACCTGCTGTACATGACCCTGCTCTGAGCAGAGGGAGCTGAACTAGATGATCTCCAGAGTACCCTTCTAACCTGAACCATTCATGTGATTCAGTGATCTCAAGAAGGAAAAAAAACATAAAATAGAAATCACAGGAACATGTAGCTTTTCTGAGAAAAATTCTTTCTAACTTCTTACTGCTTAATCATGTATTATGAAATAATGCCTCAAGTTTTGAGGAAGGAGACACCCTAAAACCTCTTCGCGCTGTGCCAGTTACAGCTCCTTTACAGTTGCTACAGCTCTTGGACAGACTGAAATGACAGGAAGCCAGAAAAATGTTAGTATATTTGGAACACTCTTCTTTTGTAAATCCATGGATTTTGACAGCATGTAAGTGTAAATATCCTCTGATTCGTCCTTTCAATTTTGCTTGAAATTGTAACATGTTGTAATTTACTGGGGACAGGAAAAGACCAAAGACAGACAGATAAAGGGACCCCATACTTAAGAGAATCCTTTTACTTATTATTCTCTACCATTTGCAAAGCATGGTGTTTAAAGCTTGTTGCTACAATCCAGTTTTATGAAGAACTGGCACCTACAAGCTGACCTGAAAAAAAATCATCATCCCTTTCTCTCAGCCTTCAAGGAAATCCCTCATGTACTCCAGAGCATCTGGCATCAAAGGCCTTGGAAGAGACAGAAAACTGGCAGAACCCATAATTGACCATTCCCTTCACAGCTGCTCTGGTGTAAGTTAATATTGACTGTATTCTCCCATCCTGGACTGAATCGTCCATTTTCAGCCTAAATGTAAATAAATGAGTAGAACTTCCAGTATTAAAACTGGCTACTTCTGACAAAACACAAAACCTAAGCAGAGTCTATTTAAGTGTAAAAAATGAGGTATACAATACCATTATCTTCATTAGTTTTGTATGTGGAAGTAGACACTGGCAGATGCAAGAATGTAACCATTCATATAACATATCCATGAATAAACTGCCTGCTGTTTTGTCACTTGTTTGAATGCCTAAAGGAACACAGAGCTGCACCTACAGTTGAAAACCCAGCATATTGTAAAGCTTGTGCACAGTAAGACTGACAGCAGGCACCAATCAAGAGAGTCACAGCTATCTTGTCAAAGTCCCAAATCATACATGGTTTTCTTTATTACCAATTTATAAATAAGGACTACAAATGAAGGAGCATTAGAAAAAAAGTCCACGCAGTCTTAAAATTCTACAGATCCTTCTTTTCGAGGCATTCAAAAATGGCATACACAAGTGCCCAGGTACATGAAAACATCAAGCTTCTAGTCCCAAAGTCCTGGAATTAAGGGAAGAGTTACGGACAAGAGATTGATAAGTGCTAGGACTGTACACTAAAGCACCGTCAGAGTGCTGGAACTGGGAGGGTGACACTATTATACTGATGTATGGGAGTAAAGGCCACTAACCATAAATGCATCTTAGAGTCAAGTCGAACCTTTCATAATTGAAAACAGAGTGCCAAAATTAAATTAAAAAATTCAGAAGAAATCCTACTGGAGATGGGTTGAGGCAATCTGTGGAAAATGGGAAGCATTATTCTTGAAAGAGGTAAAGAAGGATGAGTAGGTAAAAAACCTGGAGTGGGATTTAAGTAGAGAGATGTGTAAGGACCAGAGGGACCTCATACCACCACCACCACCTTCAAAGTCAAAATCAAACATGAAAGAATTCTACCAGTCTTATGCTAAGGCAAATTAAGCAAAGCTACAGTTTTAGAGTTCTGAAACAGAGAGGGAAGTGCTGCTTGAAGACAGGCATAGAACTCTGGTCTCTGTATTATCCAGTCATATGGACGTTTAAGTAATTTTAAGAGAGAATTTATAATTTTGTGAACAGGATTGTTGATGAAGGTTGTCTACAAAACCCTATCTGCTGATATCACAGTCTGTCCATGCAAGAGTTATTTTCATTAGCATATTGATTTTAAGCACTGAAAATTCAAGCAAGCACTGAATTTCCATAAGACTTGTGAGATTTAAACAATCCAAATACTTTTCTCAGTTTTGCCTCAGATGTTCATAAAGATCCCATACGTATGAGCTGTGTATTTATTCACTTTTGAGGATGTGGCTGGAAATTCCAAGTCAGGAAAAGCTGGGAAATGGGTTTATCCTTATCATGTTGAAGGGCTATTTCCAAGTATGAAGCTTGCTTTTCAAAAAAGCACTTCATTAAAATCACTATGCTGCTCCATCACAGATGAAAGAAGGTGACAAATGCCCCTTTACAAAAGATAGCATTTTAACCTTCAACACATGATCTACAAGAACAAGTAAAACCTATTCTGCAGTACCTGCAATGCTCTCTCAGACAAAGGTGCCCTCTTCAACCAAAAAAAGATCTGGCATAAAATATTACTATTCAATAAAGAATCATTATTTGGTCCCTTAAGTAGCCCCTGAAGTAGAGGGCTGTGGTGAAAATTTATCAGGCATTTTCCTCCAAATGGAATATATGCTTCAGTACCCTAAGAGGTCTATGGTACGTGAAATTTTAACGGAATTGTTAATGTCTTTCTAGGTTTTATAATACCACAAAGAGATACTCATCATGCACTTTCACCACAGCAGATGCCTGTAGTACACAACACTTTCATAGTGGTTTTGAATACAAGCCATCTTCTACTCTCTTGCTGGGCAAATTAATGGGATCAATAAATTTTGTAGTATCTCCAGATAACACTTTTTACCTTCACAAATGTGATCAGTAAATTCATGATGTGCAGAAGGGACCACAAAAAACTTACTATGTGGACTCCCTGAAAAGTTAGTCTGCACTGAGAAATGTAAAATGTCAAACGCCTGGGAATTTTCACATGTAAACCCACGCCCTGATGTGGGAAAGGTTTGTGGAAGATCCTAAAGGTCAGACGTGAGGGTCTCCCTTATCAACAAGGTCATACGTTAAGTTAAACTGAAACTAAGAGAAGCGTACTACCTGGAACCACAAGCACTACTCTGATTACAGTAAATGTATTTTTAAAGGGCAAGACATTTTAAAAGTGATGTTTAAAAGTATATTTATCAGAATAAAGAAATATGTACATTAAAGTAGTTCTCAGGTAATTTCCGTAAATATTTCCAGTGCCACGAAAGTTAAAGCTACTTTAAAAAAAAGGTCTAGTCATAACTATTCATCTCTAGTTCCCTCTGATTGGAAACAATAATGATTTCACTAGAGATTAAAAAAAACACATAGCTTTTCTGCCTATTTTGAATTGGTAAACTATGTATTTACTTTTGTTACAGTAAGAAAATGTTGCTAATTTTATCTTGTGACATTTTGCTTTGTTTAGAAAGAAATGATGATTCAGAGCCTGCTAATCTTTTAGGAGAGATGTGAGAAAAAGACTATTATCTCTCTTTACAAGGGGAAAATGCAGGCATTAAAATACATCTTGTATTTGAGCTAAACAAACCTTGAGCAGACATACACGGACTTGGACAAGCTTGAGAACAGAAAAGGAAATTCCACTAGAATTACTTCAGACTTGTCAGCTTTTTGGGTCTGTATTCATTTTAGGAGGAGTTTTTGACCATGTACAATCTTCCTTCAACTTACTCCTACCTAGGTTATCTGGCAATTTTGAGTTCCTTAATCTGCAAGCCAGCTAAGTCTACTGCTTTGAATTCTTTTCTGTCAGTCGTAGCACACTATGATGTGCCTCCTGGAAGCATACACTCTGACTGTTTGTCCACATGAGTTACTTAAACAAATTGCTATCCTTTTGAATAATGTGTTGGAGTTAACGGCAGCTGAGACTGTTCACTTATGAGACAGCACCCTGAAGCAGTGTTTTAAATATAGCTTGAGTTGAGTTTGTGCAAGGTGTGATCCTGTGTTCGTTGTGCTCAGTGTAGCATTTGTGGGCTCCTGGGAGGAGGTCTATGCAGTGACGGTGCCTCGCCACCAATGCTGACACCTTGGCAGTTGGTAAGAAGGAGTCTTCCATGATACAAGAACATTCCAGCTGCAGTTTGACCAGCGCTGCTCAAGTGACTGAATGGCACTTTCCTGGTAGGTGGATCTACACTGTCCTGATTAATTTAAATTAAGTAAAGGAAAGCTGATCTTATTCAGAGTGCTCTTCCCAAGTCCAACAACACTGAACATTCATTAGAACAAGCAAACCACCCAAACTTTCATTGGAAGAATGCTACCATTCCCATTTTCCCATTTCAGGGACACTGATAAGATTAGGGGTGGCAGAAAGCAAAGCACTTCCACAACACATAACACAGACCTCAGCATTGTTGAGTAGCTTCTGCGCGGGGAGTGAGTTGCTTTGTTTTAGTGTCTTTTTGTCTCCTGAAGCTAAACCCTTCCAAGAGACTCTAACAGGCGCAGTTTAGAAGATAAACTCAAAGGAATGCAGGAGTAGTTGCTATCTGGTTTCCACATTGGTACAGAGAGCTTCTTACTCCCTCTTCACAGACACATGAATGAAGGTCACCATCCTGCTTTTTTGTGATTTTATCACACAGCTGAATACAATGAATGTAACAACTTCCTTTTAAGAAAAACAAGGTTAGACAAATGGTCATGGAAATAAGCATATATTCTACCTATGGCCAGGTTTCAGCGTTATTATGCAAAACAAAAAGTGTCTTATACTTTGGATACACCTAAGGTAATCAGCCCAAGAATCTGAAAATCAAAGGATTTCTCAAGGTGAGTAAGAGTATGTGCTCTTCAGAAGCTTCAAGTTCTAGCCTACAGTTTGGTGCAGTTCTGGAGTCCAGATTCTGCTTCTCCAATACCAGCCAAGATGGTATTCTGTGGTATTCTATACCTATAGTATTCAGCCCAGGTATTCTATGGTTCCTTTCTTGAAAATCAACGCAGTTGCCCAGGGAACAAGGTGCTTTCCCCATTAACCCAGGAAAACATTTTTTTCTTGCATGAAACGCCTATCAACAGAAGTTAATTTACTGATTTATGTTGTAAACATTGTGTTTTAACAAAAAGGTAAGCCTGATATTGGAAATTAATGATTTCTGTCTTGCTAAATGTTGAGCCATATATAGACTAGTTTTATGAGGCTTCCATCACAACAAAAGGCTCTTTTTATTAATGGCTACTTTATCATTTAAAACACGTATGTTTAGTTACTTAAAACAGCAAATTGCTTTGCACTGTCCTTGAAGTGCATTGCATAAATATTGTATTAAAGCCTTCGCTTACACTTCATTAATAATTTATTTTAAAAATATTCTTCCATGAAACTACCAGCTGCCGAGATGTTCAGTTTTCTGCTAAAAACATGTATTTATTGCAAGTCTTCTTTTAACTTGTTGAAGATTTGCTAAAAGCCACATGCGATAGATGTTTTAAGAACTGTATTCAAACGAAAACCTCAGGAAGCTAGAAGCCTAATACTCCTAGTAGGTTTTATACCTTTGCATAAGCAATTTCAGTTACAGAGGGACAAGCTGAAATCTATTCAGGGAAGCTTTCAAGTACAATTTTCTGATAACCTGAAAATGGCTTATAGTATATTTTGTGATGATCAGAAAAGATTATAGATTTCATTACATTTTATTTCACTACAGTCCTCCCTACACAATTTCCATTTCATGTTGCTGCATTTAAACTGCTGTACAAACTTGTTCAAAGTGCTAGACATTAAAAAAAAAAAAATCAAAGGAAATTTCAGATAATTAACTTTGATGAATGAGCATATTTTAATTCATGTCTGGTAATATTCTTGTTAATGACATGTCTGCTTAGGACATCCATTAAAAGTCCATTAACTTAACAGGGAAAGTCTAATAAAGTTATCCTGGAAATTTTCTGGTATATTAACATTATGGACTTTTAATGAATATCTGCTGTAGAAATTGCTATTAGCAAGGCTACCATTCTAATTAAACTTAGGCTGTAAGAGCATGAAAAAACCAGTATGAAGATAATAACAGAAGTAGCATTTTTTTTTTTAATTACTATAAGGGAGATTGGTACAGGTCACAAAACATGCTATCAGTAACAGCTATAAATTATTACATTCTGGCTTTTTTTGTAGCCTGCCATCCAATATACCCATATCAGGTGCTTCCTTCATGTAATCAATTGCTGAGGCTCCCATTTACTTCTCTATTATTGAGGCTGAGCAGTACTGAAAGGCTAGCTAGGCCTTTCAGAAAGCCAGAAGATATAAAATTTAAACACAGTTTTTGATGACAATGCAAGTAAAAAGTGTACTTAGGAAAGCTGTTACCTATGGGCATCCCGTCTTGTTATCAAACCATGTGGAGCTTCACCAAGTCCTGCTACATTTCTGCTGACATTCACAATAATACAGCAAAAGATCTTTTTAGATGTAGATATATTTATATATATGTACATATCTTTTTATATATATATGTATATAACTTTTTTATGGATATGGATAAACAAAACAACCCCTGATATACCTATTTTTTCATACTTATCCTTCACCAAATCTTCCAAACCAATCATTTTCCAGAAACTGTCATCCCAACCTCCATCTGGAGTGTAAGTCCACTTGCACACTACTGTACAGAGGGACCTAGAAAACAGACAATATAGGCATGGAATCAGGCAAATGGACACATTGCATTTTAAACTTGTGACTAGAAAGAAGTTTGTGCAAAATGATCTCTTCATTCACTGGTCAAAAATTCCAAGCATAATGCTAACATTAAAAAAAATTGGTTACTCTTTGGAGTGCATGTCTTGAGATACCTTAAAAGGACCTTCTGTTAAGATACTTCTCTGCTGAAACAACTCCTGGTCTGGCCACTTCATTGCATAAATCAGTCAAACAGGCCACGCATATGCCTAGAAGACAGCATAGCATCAACAGAACAGCTCCTTAGCAAGCAGCTCAGAGAAAGATTCCTGCTTTTCCAGGCTGTACCTAAATAGCAATGTTTTGCACACAGTATGTCCTTAGAAAGACTTTCTAAATTACTTGTGTTCAAGCTGAATTACAATTTACAGGAGATTATGTATGCACCGATAATTAGGTTAAATGGCACTGCTTCAATACCTGCAGGTATGAAATGCTTTTATCAGGTGAATGTGTACAAGCAAAATCACATCCAACTACCAGAGATTCTGCATATCATGTGTTCAAGTACCACTACCATTAGGTCTGTATTTCAGCAGAAGCTGAGGACAATTCAGTGACATGCTGAAACAGCATTAGCCATGATGCAGCTGAGTGCAATATTAAGTTCTTGTTTCAAGTCGCATTCCTGATAAGCTGATGCTGAACTTCAGTGTGACAGGACAGCATCACAAGGGCAGACTACAGGAGCAGAACTTAAACAAAAGACAAAAGAACTTGTAGAAATGTCTGTCATAGCAAATAGAATGTTTTTCTCCTAAAATGATCCACATCTCCAACCTCTCATTCCGCCCAAAACACAAATAATGTTCCTGAAGATTTAGTATTATACAGACTGTCTTCTGTCTGAACACTAAGAACCATCTCAGAAGATCAGTATTTAATTGTGCTTGAAAATTCAGTAAACTAAAAGGTATTAAAAGTGCTACATACTACTGAAGATTTCAGCTGCCTGTAGTCTTGGGAATACTACTGTACCATCAAGTGCAAGACATCTCAGAAGCATCTCGGGGAAACACAACATCATAACTACTCAAAAAGAAACCCCTTTCAGAGATGGATTTTCTTTGATATCTTACAAGACAGCTTACTTTTAGCCAAGGTGTCCTTTCACAGACTTATCCTTTTTATTAGGATGTTACAATTTGAACATGTATCTTCAAAGCAAACTGAATTTGAATGAATGAAGCATTTGACTTATTCTTGCACTTTTGCTAAAATCCAAACAAAATTCCTCTCTACAAAAAATATTTTGAGTTAAAGTAAATCCTCCCCTTCATCCAAGTGAAATACCTAGGGACCTAATTAAGGAGAATTAAACTGAAAGTCTTATTATTGTATTACATATTGTTACTCACATTACCATAATGCCTAGAAAAAACAGCTCTGGACAATGGCCCCACCTTCTACAGCAAGGTACAATTAGGAAGACTGCTGCCTTCAGGAAACTTAAAAATAAGACAGCAACATAGCTGATAGTCAGATACAGTGAGGTGTCCCAAAGAATGTCACGAAGATCAGCACCTACAACCCATAACAATAAAACACAATCAAATCCAGCTAGATACTCAAAACACTAAGTATTCAGTCAAAGGAAGAGACAAAACTTCAAATATTTGCTGCTAGTACACATCCCATTGCACTTCTCCTATCTAGGCAAAGTAGAGCTTCTTACTTTACAGTTGTAGCAAAAAGCATGCAGTAAATAATAAAGGATGTGGTCTTTTTGAAAAAGAGGCCACTAAGGGAACGGACTCTGCTACTTTCAATCTTGGCAAACATCCTTGTCATAGCTTCTCATTCGTTTATATAAAAATACCCCACAAACAAAGCAACAGTGAGTGCCTCTCCTCCAATAAAACGTAACAGAAACTGTTACATAGTGAAAAAAAATCAGCAAACAGAACAGAAAAAGAGAAGCTATTTTTATTTACTATCTACAAATCAAAGCTAAGGCTTCTAGACACTGAACACAGAATAAAGCCAAATAAGAACAGGAAGAGCCTTTCCACACAGCTGGAAAACTACCTGGAACTCAGATTCACTGTGTTTTGGGGGTTTACAACAAGAACTAAGGATGTACAAGGGAGGGCAGGATTCTCACGGGGTGGGACAGCTAAAGGCACTGTTCTCAGTGTACATTCTCTTATGTGACACCGAGCAGAAGGTTGGATGATTATATGGACTCCCTGTACTCCCATTTTCTCATCCAGGACAGAAATGTATCTTTTAAATGCATCATGCTTCATTTCATTCTCTTCTTTTGGAGTGACCATGTTTTTACAACCAGAGGACTGGTGATGTTCATTCACAATCCCACTGTGTGTAAAGGTGCATTGTTTGCTCTTTGCAATGAGAGAATTTATTAACATTACACGTTTTGGGGAAAAAAAGAAATAGAGATAACTGTTTATATTCTTGTAAATACTGTGGCGATTATTTCAGGGTTGCTCTTCAAACAGTTTTGACACACACCCCCATTTTTTTTCCTTAAACAGTTTAAGAATAGATCAGACAGTTACAATACGGTGTCTGGCTTGAAAACACAAGAGCACCTGACCTGTAACTACAGCAATGACGGTGTTGATATAAGAAATTCCAATTTCCAAGGATTTAAAAGCCAGACACAGAAAACTAATTAGGACCTCTGACAAAAACTGGGTGAATAAATAAATTCTAAGATGAAGAAAATACTGGGGGGAAAAAAAACCCAAACACATTTTCCCCAAATCAGCTCAAACCTCTCATTAAAAGGAAAAATAAAGACGGGGTATTTGAAATAAAGATAATTTCATCACTTTAGGAAAAATTTAGACATAAAGAGTGAAACAATAATGCATCAAGTTTTCCCAAATATGGTAAATACCAAATCATAACAAATTCTCATCAGAACTGAACGTGTATTTTTCTAATTAGTTCAATGCTATAAACTATTGCCACACCCTGAAAAATGCTCTGAGGCCGAGAGCTAAATCTCACGGCTCCTCACTTTCAAAGATCACAAAGCAACTCCCTCTGAGTCTCCATGCTTATCCAAAGAGAAACTGGAGCGGCCTTGCTGGACTCCGAAGAGCACGTTTTAAACAGGCGCCAGTTCGTCCATACCACTCACTCTGAGCAACACCACACTACACATAGAGGCCTGCTGAAACAGTGTGGACAGGGATAGACCGGCCCTTGCCAATGCACTGAATTCCAGCATATCGGAGCTCTCTTACTGGATATGGCTGGACTGAACATACTGTAGTATGAAATGGCAATGGGGCTGTGAGCATTTTCATCCTACTTGTGTAGATTGATAAATGCAAAGTGCTAACAGAAGAAGGAAAAATAGCTGATTTCTGATTGAATTTTTAACACAATATAGAAAACATGAACTGGGAAGGACACCTCTTCCCAAATGAACTTCTGGCAGATCTCTAAGTGGAAGGTTCTGATATGAAGACCAACCTCAAACATGAGCTAAAACACTAACCCATTATGTTGGTAGGTTTTATTTTCATGGCCACAAGAACCTCAAAACACTTGTTGGAAACGCAGTCCGAGCATTTACACTTCTCTGGGATTTAAGCTCCTTATTCCACCCTTGCCACTACTCAATTGCCACATAAAAAGTACGTGTTTAATTGAACAATATAGCTTTATACAAATCCTTAATATCTAAGAGAAAGTATTATACTGCAGAAAGGCATTCTGGTTTCTTAGGTAATAGTTCAAGAAAAAGGGATTTCTTCGAGATACCCGTAATGACAGAATAACTTCACTACATGGTTCAAAATAACCTGGATGTGTCGAACTCAAATCCCTGCCACTTGCCTGATGAGGTGCTCTAATAATTACACACAGCCGCTCAATTTGTATATCCTAGAGAGCTGTAGGCACATGTAGAGAGAACAGTTTGTTCATGGTTTTTCACCTTTGAATGCCAATGGCACAGATATGTATTAGCTTCATGGGCAACCACTCAAACATTCTCCAGAGTATCACCCTGAGAAAGTGATAGCACGACTCGTAACTTGGAAAAAACTGTATCCAGAAAGACATTGTGGTAAAGAGGAAGCCAAGGAACCGAATCATTACACCTACAAAGCAAGCCTCAACTATTAGAAAATTTTGTATTTCACAGTAACTCCTAAATTTTATGAGATGAAGGGCAGACACTAAACAGACACAGTACTGATATTCACTGTGGTATATTCCTTTTTTCCTAACTATTTGGCACTACTGCCTCTATTATTTGGCCACAAACACCAGACTTGGACTAGCTGAAGCTGGATGAACCGGATGGATAGAAGCAAATGTTCCCCCTACTTCACTACCAGGACCAACTGGGTCCAAAGGTGCTGAGTTAACAGGCAATCATCTAGGCAACCGTCCTCTCCTGACTGCCTAATCTAATGCAGGACTTGAGAAGACGTTGTGCGGAACCCCTCAGTAGCACAGGCCATATGTAGCTAGGCTGAAATACCGTGAATTTGAAGACTGTTTTCCTCAAGCATATTCCCATTACAATGAAATAAAAGATTTCCTTTCTCTGTTCAGAACAAAAAGGTTTGCTTAGAATACCCCTATTGAAAAAAACAACCCTTTTGCATGGAAAACTTTTATTTTATTTAAACCAGATTTTCAATAGGAACATGATTATGTTTAGAGTTTCTTACAAATTCTAGTCTACAAAGAACTATAGGATCCTACTTGCATCCAACAGCCTCAAGAAAAAAAATCCCTGCCACATTTGTTACAAAGTAGATTTGGCTGGGCACAGTGTATTACACAATCCTTTCTATTACTGTCTAGCTCTGAGTTTTTGCACATCTCTTGCTGAGGACTGACTGCGGATGTGCTGAAGCCCTGTATGACCAGAATCTCAGCATTCTGAAAAACCCACTAGCAGTATGTCCTCATAAGAAAACCATGAGGTTCAGAGAGTCTGTAGTGATTGAACACACACTGATAATTCCCAAAACACTTCCTGGAAACAACTATTTGCCCACAGTCGCCTTCAAAAGGATCCAGGGCAACTAGACTTTTGGCCAAAGCAACTCAGGTGCTCAAAGTTAGTTGATATGTGGCTCTTCCTGCATTGTCTATCCATTCTGAGTATTATCTCTCACTCTGTTATACTTCTTGGAGAGAAGGAAATCAGGTACATGTGAAAAAATGGCAAATACTGTATGGTCTTAGTTATCTGCATAAAAATTTATCTAAAAGATAAAGGTCACAAAAAACTTCTCCACACCTACTTAAGAGTTGCCACAGCTTTATGCTGTGGTCTGTTCTTTGCTGACACCATCTCCCACACTCCAGAAGGGATAAAGCAAGCAAGGATATGACTCCCAACTCTGCAGAGATTCTGCCTTGTCTGGGAGAATACTTGCTATCTTTAACAATGAAACACAGTTTGGGGTGTATTCTATAACTGCAGTAGTCTTCTGGAAGTCATCCTAATTTTGAGTGTAAGTTAATATAGAAGTCCTATTAACAAGGTTACTAAAAGAAACAGTTTTTTCCCTGAAAAGTGACCCCATAAAGTATTTATACACGATCTTCCATTCAAGAGAGTTAGTACAATACTAGTTAGCCTGGAAAATGAGTCAGGTACCAGCTTTAAAGGCAGAGTACCCTGCCTTGACCATCTTGAAGTGAATGGAAGCTTTGCTCTTGATTCCATTAAAAATGTCCGTGCAACCTGGCTGTCATACTGAGAGTGACTTGGTGGTGATGAACTAAAACCAGCTGCACCTGCTGAGAACTGTACCAAAGCTAAGTCCTACAGAAGCTAGGATAGGGTATAGTTAGGTCCCGAAAGGAGTAGCGTGCAGTAGGTTAAAGTAACTTTCTGTGGTCTGTTGGCCAGATTTATTTAAAGCTACGAAGAATCAAGAACTAAGAAAGCTGTATGACGTTCTGAAGGCAAGAAGAAGACCTGAAACAATGGAGTGTGGCTGTCACAACATCAAACATGTTTTTCCTTTTGTTCTGCAAACTTCAAATTTAAAACAGATTTTTAATTGAAATTGAAAACCAGGGTTAGGTTCTGCTCAAATGAACTTCTCCACATACTTACATCTGGACCAAGCTGTCAATGTCCTCCCAAATTATGCACCCCACAGTCTTGAGGCTTTTTACAAAAACAAGCAATTCACTGCTCTAACACAGTCACAGATCTGACTGTGGTTTTTGCAAAAATGTTCCAGACAAAAAATTAAAACACAGCACACATAATCCCAGCATCCAAGCTTTATATTAAACAGAACTGGGCATTGGTACTGCAAGAGCCTGAAATACAGTGGAGGTTATCACAGAGCAACAGGAAACATGTAATTATTCTCTGCTCCATTATGGCTAATGCCATATACATTAATATATGACCTTTGAAATAGAACCAGATTATTAGATCCACATACACCACTGGTATTTATACCTGTCATGCCAATGTCTCTGCCTGCCTGGTGTATTTGGCTGCTTTGAGGGAAATAGAAAAAGAGGGCAATTTGTCCTAAAAGAATACTTCTCAGGTAATAGGAGAAAAAATGTGACACCTAGTCTTTCAGTTCTGAAATGCATAAAATGCTTGAGAAGCTGCTCATATTAAGTGTTTGCTAAAAAGAATCAAAGAGCAGTGGGTTGAGTTCACAGCGGTGTAAGAAGAGCTGCACCTGTTGTCACTCAGTTAATACAGTAGATCTCTCAGGCAGATTAGCTTTAAACCACAGGGCCAAATAAGTCTGGGTGTGCTCCATTTCACATACACTGTCTGCATTTTACTTATTTCACCTATTCAACAGCTCTTTAATTGCATGTACACAAACCAAAACATGTCAGGGTCTGTTGCATCCACCCAACCGTGCAAATCCCAAGTTCCTAATATTTAGAACACACCACATTATTATTATTATTGCCTTTGACCCAAAGCCTATGAAATTCCTGCCTGCCCAAACCCATTGTCTTAGCACTGCAATATGACTCTTGCCTGAAAAGGGTTTTCTTCTTCTAACAAAACATTAAACATGCCAAACAAAAAAGACAGGTGGGGAAGCCTGTTTGGGACAACTAGCAGACACATACCAGTTGCACTCAGAGGCCTCGACTTTCAGTTTTCGCATGTCTGAGGACTTAAACCTAGCCAATGAAGGTAGCAAGGAAATTGCAGTAATCAGCATTAGCAATTCTACTAGCTTCATCCTTTCTATGCTCTGGATAACACTTCTATTTGTCATAAATAATACAATGTAGTCTGACTGCAATCTAGATTTTTTAAAGAAGTTAAATATCACAGCAAAATCAAAGCTTTCTCTCTCACTTTGAAATCTTCACTAAAACTGCACAGAAAAAAAATCTATAATATATATAAGTATAGATATAAAACTCTAGGCTGAATTTCCTTCCTTCTGCATGACGCAATGAAAAGCCAGTATTTGTTGACATTAAGGTCAATGGCAATTTTGTCATAGTTCACTGGTGAAATAGGATTAAACTCCAGATCTCAGCATTCAGGAGTTAATGTTCAAAAAAAATCATTTGGATCTTCCTTTTTTTTTGTTGTTTAGAGGTCTTCATTATCTCATTTTAAACATCTTCAGTATTGAATTCACCACGAAGAAAACTGAATCTCAGAAAGTAGCTCTTCAGTTTCAAAATATAAAGTTTTAGTAGAAAAGATTTCTTTTTATTACAAGTGTGGAAGTTTGGTAGAAGATACCAATCCACAAAGTCAACAACCCAACCCACAGTGAACAGCTCATGACCTATCAACTGGATACACTGAAGCTAATGATGATACTGATATTTGACTATACAACACCTTTCCAAACCCTTTCAATCCAAATTTTTTTTGTTGCAAAAAAAATATATTGAAGTACTATATTTGGCCTAAAGATTTCACAGGTTATCTTTAAAAACTTTGTTTAAAGTATTTGTTTGAATTTCAAGATACACTGTTCTCTCCATTTTTTTCTGAACGCTGCTGACTCAGTGAACTTGTATAGTCCTAAAAGACTCCTTCACAATCAAGACTAAATTTTGGGTTAAAAATTTGTGAACTTGTATTCAGCAGCTCTGTTGGCCTCAGGTCTGGAAAGTCAGAAGTCTCACTGGGCTGATGGCACAGCTGTTATTTAAAAACGTAACACAGGTCTCCTTTCCTCTACCACAGATCTCCCTGCCAAAGCACAGTCCATGAAAGAGTAATGTACTCTTTTAGGTAAAAGGAATGCTCTTAGTGAACTGCAGCTACATCACAGCCCTTGAGGGACTGGTATCCATCAAATCTCTGACCAACAGACGTAGGCATTATACCAGTACTTCAGAACTTATTTATCAGTCAAGGAAATGTGTGGGGCTGTAAGGGGTAATGGGGTTTGTCTAGTTTCCACTGAGGCGAAATGGAGAGTTTCTCTTTCAAACTTGTGAGGTATTAGATCAGACTTCATCACTGCTCAGGGAAACCTACGCTACAGATCCAAGCACAAAAGCGGTCCCTATACCTCAAAGGGCAGCTGTCCTGAGGCAGGCAAAACAGATATGGCCATGACTGGTTTTCTCATGCAGTAAGCAAGAGCTCCAACTCTGGCAAAGGTTGCACCACATGAAGAAAAGCACTGGCTAAGCACGTTTCACAAATACTGTCTCCATGCCCACTTGCTGGCCAGTGCCATTTCAGTATCATATAAGATCTCAACAATATCCAGGAAGAAAATACAAGAAAAACATTTCTTGTACAACTGTAACATAGTTTCCTTGCAGACTATTTCCAGGACCTCAATGAGACGAGGCATTTCAAGGCAGACGTGTTATCATGGGCTTTTAGGTCTTTTGTCAGGATACAGTACATAGAAGCAGGACTCCCGACTCTTCTGAGCACATACCACCATGCATTGGTTGTTAAGTCCTACTCACAGACCTCAGCAACAATCAGTGAGTAGGCAAGACAGTCTTTCAATTAGTAAATCAAAAAGTTAAAATTATTTCTGTAAAGAGGAAAAAGGAGTAAATAACTCAAACCTCACTCTAGTATTTGGTGTTCATGCTGTAACACTTAAGAGGTTTTTGGATGGCTTTTTAAATTACAGAATTTTCTAAGCAAATATGTTGCTTACTTAAAGGGGTAGATTTTATTGTATGAAAAATACAATTCACATTTGCAATTTTCTACACCCACATCTATAATTAATCTCCTCTGATTACAGCCACTCCCTGACAAGATTCCATGTTATATTTAAACACTGGGTGCCACTTTGAAAGAAAATAAATAACAATAGGATCATTTTCAAAGACTACATAGCAACACAAGGTTTCAAAGCAGCAAAGTGCTTTAAACTCTGGTATCAACCTACTGACCACCCCAATGAGAGTTAAGAGTGACCTCCAATTACCACCACAATAAGCACAGAAGTCTCTTGAGAAGCATAAAGTGTAGATGTTTCCTGTACTCCAGAAGAGGTATGAAACCGGTGTTGTATTATACAGATATACCTCAAACTTAATGACAGACTATTGGGAAAACCACTTCTGTGACACTCAGACTCTAAGGATCAACCCACATAAATCAAATGCTGTGTTGGATAAGGTACGTTAAAAAAGTCACCTTTATACATCATGCCAGAGATGGGAAAGCACACATTTGATATATAAATATTGTAAGAAAACTGTCATGTTTTACTTTTTCATAAATACACGCACAAACACGTATTTATACACATACAGATATTTACTTTGAATTGGGAGAATGTACCTGTCTGTAATTGTTCGCTGTAATCTATTTAAACCTATCATTTGAAAAATATAAATAAATGCATCAAACACTGCAAATGTCAAAAAAGTCAAACAACAAAAGGTGAATCACACTAACTAAAATGAGATTATGTTTCTTTAACTATTTGTAACAGAGTCCAATTTAAAAAAAAAAAAAGTGTGTTTCTCTTTAGGAACACACTATCAAAAGATTTAAAGACTTAGACTCTTAAATTCAGTATTCCTAGAAGAAGTTATGTCATCAGACCTGAAGGGAAACACCCATCTCAAGTGCAACATATCGAGTCAGATTAATCCCTTGTGTACATCCAAAAATTTCAGTGGATTCATACCAAGGATGCATTTAGCTAAACATGTTGAGTTGGACCAGAAAGTAAGAAATAAGAATGTTTTATCCACCCACATATGCCTCACCATGTCATGAGGCAAGGGGAAGCAAACAGTCAGCAGACTGCTTGCTTTTTTATTAATTTCATTCTGTATTATATTACAGACACCCAACCAAGATTCAAGCCCATTGTCTTCGGCATTGTCGAAAAACACATAATGAGACACAGTCCTAGACACAAAAATGTATTGTCTAGACAAATCAGACATAGCATGTGGGATTGGAAATATTAATCCATTCCCTTAAAAGATGGCAAACAAAGGCAAAAAAAAATTGAGTGACTTGGCCAAGGGTCAAAGAGTAAACCTCATTTACACCCCTGAATTGAATCTTGAACTCCAAAGACTCAGTCTAGAGACCCAGGCAGAAAGACACCATTGAGAACCTATGATGTTGAACATACTAAAAAATCTTCCTATGCTCAGCTACAGTCTAAATCTTCAAATATGACAGCAACAAGAAGCATGCACATGTATAATACTGAATCTCCTTGCCACTCTAAGTTTTAAAAGCTTAATAAGCATAGGAGAGGTTATAAAAATCATCCAAAAATGGCAAGGCAATTTAAAAGCAAAAGTGGAAATAAAGCCCACATACCCAGCCACTCCAGTCCGGCAGCCTGCCCTCTAGACATACCTCCTGCCATTATGCAACATCACCAGTGATTCAGTTCAATTTATTCAGAAAATTACACTCTTTCAAACTCAGTATTTCGAGCGAACCACTCTGCAATAGGAAGACAAATATCTATTTCAATTAAGAGCTTGTATTTAAAATCATATCTTCTCCTGTTACCTTCTTCAGGCAGCTAAACTATTACACAATTAAAACTGAAACTATTGGGATACAGAGCCAGTATACAGCTTTCCTCTGGCGGTCTAAGCTTCAGCAAATTTACCGTAGTTCCAGGCTTCACCAAACACACAATGAAGTTAGTCAAAAGATTAAGCAAAGACTACAAGTAACTGAGAAAAAAGAAGTCAGGTTTCAGGCAAGCTCCCTCACCACCATATGGCTTTTGATAGAGTGAGATTACTCCCTTACAGCAACCTTACCATAAAGGAAGCACACCACTACTCACATCCACAGGTGCATCACCTAACACATTTATCAGTACCAGTCAGTGCTTCAGCTGCTGGTCCTCACATGCCTACACGTATCCTCACATCTCTTAGCTGTATTATAATAGACTTTGTAATTCCACAGCAGGCTATAGGACAATTGCAGTTGTTAGCTCCATGACAGTTTATCCTTCTACTCTGTGAAAAGTAAACATGGGACATGTGCCACCAACATCCATGTTTAGGGAGCACAAAGACTTAGGAAGTCTTGTGGACTTTTCCAGTGGTTTAGAAAGTGTGGCATGATGATGAGGACAATGTCTGGCCAGCAGCCCTGTGGACACTGACACTCTATACACTTACTAGTAAAGCAAATCTCCACACGAGCAAAGCTACACTTCATGATGTGGTTCGTGCTGTTTTCATATAATTGGTTAGAATTAGTGAGGGAGAAAAACACCCTTACAACCCTAACACTGATATTTTGAGAGAACTACTAGTCCAGAAATCTCTTGACAAGTTCACCATAAAAACACATTTTACTAATTCATGAGTAAATAATGTATCCATTCCTAACTATCTAAATTGTAGAGAGGCTAATTTTGCATGGTACTTCACCATATTTCCGAGTATAAAGTCGTGAAGAAATGTCAGTAGAGTTAATGGGAGTTTTTACTAGCTTAGTTGGACTGTGCTGAACTGGAACCTAAGCTGTCATGCACTTGTGGCCAGACAAAGCTTAAGTGAAACCAGAACAGAAGCAGGGAAATTGCCAAGAGTACTGCAATAAAAGAAAGTTTTAATAACTACATTTTGATGCAGACTGATCCGATTTCACATGCTAAACTGCAATACTGAGCCCTCGTTCTTTACTCAGGCAAGCCTCCTTGAAGTCTTACTCAAGTTAGGATGACAGGATTCGGCTGCCATGTGCACCTGAATCAAAGATGCATGTTAGCGATTCCTACACAGGCAATGAGGTGTGTTGTTGCATCCCGTCACAAGAATCAGTTCAGTCAATGCACACTCTTAAAATCATAAGTCATTCCTAAATACTAGATATATTTGGTCAAAATTTACAATCATTAGTATCAATTTTTAAAAACATTTTTGATGGTTAGATTTTAAGGTAAGGCATTTAAATCAAAGGAAAAGCAAGATGGCTCATTTCACATAGATCATATGCTGTATTGTATGCTTGTATTTTAATCTTTTAAATGTCAGTGTCGGTGCGCCTATTCCTAGAAAATATTTATTAATAATAATGGTTCAAGTTTACAGTCCTTTGGAATTGTATTCATATAAAAAAGAGGGTAATTTTTTGAGCAAATCTCAAAAAAGCAAGGAGATCAACAGTATTATTTGGATAGCTGTGTGATTTTGCAAACCAAAGAAAGAAAACCCCACCAAGTAGAACCACAAGGACTTCTGAAACGGATAACAGAAGTGAGTAAAGGCATACATAAATTTCCATACAGTAAGAATGAAAAAAACAGCTTATTTACATCAGTAGGGAGAGGAATGGGAGATCAATACAGAAAATAAGGAAGGCTACAGAGCAGATAAATCAGGTGTCATTATTCCTCAGAATACAGCAATACATTCCTTCAAACAAAACAAGCAATAATTATGCAATTGAAAAAGGGTATGGGTATTGCTGGGACCAAAACCTTAACAGAAAAAAAAAACAACCCAAAACAAACCCCAAACTACATTACACAGATATCTAGACAGCTTCCACTCATAATAGTAGAGAGAAATAATATAAGGGAACATAAACCCTCATCAACTGAGCATGATTTAAAAGAACTAGCCCCAGAAGAAAGTTAACATGTTGCCAGTTCTAGGATTCCTCCCTAGAAACAATTACTGCTGCCATTGTAAAAGAGAAGGGACTGGACAAAATGAACCTCCACTTTGACTTACTCTAACAATCAAACAAATCAACCTTCTTGGAAGAGTGGCTAAAAGAAAGATGTTACTCTTCTAGTTTCAGATGCTTTAGCCTGTTACACAAGGAAGGGGGACATCAATGGTTTTTACATTCATTTAAATCTTAAAAATAACTTCATCTGGGAATGAACATCCACAGCGCTCTCAGAGACAGAGCTAACCCTCCCAGGTAAGCCAGGTAATGCCTGAGCTTGCCTTACACTAAACACTGTGAAAGGTGACGGTTGAACCAGAAGGGTGGAGTTTACCACTATTCTGAACTCTAATGAACCCTTTCATGCAGTTCTAACAACACTAAAATATTTGTCTTTCCCTTTCTTGATACTTGAATTACACTGCAATACTTGCAGAAAATACACTTGCAAATGCTGCAAGCAGAGAGAAAAATGAACTAAAAGTCAGTTTAAAATCCCTATGTTAGCTACCTGTAAAAATAAAGAATGCTCTTCCCTCTTTAATGCTTTATATTTTTTAATAAAAAAAAAAAAAAAGGCAAGAATTTCCACGTTTGTGTGTTTTACCAAATTAAGTGATGGAGTTAAAAAGATCACTCTTCATAGAAACCCTGTACATTTTTATGTAGGAGAAATTAAGAACAAATTTTTTAAAATGCACTTTTGCAAACTACTATTTATCTATGAGCTTGGTGCTACAAAGACTTAGGTGTGAGTAACCTGACCTGAACGAACAGTGTCTTTGACGTCAACTGGAGCATTTATGTAAGTCACTTGTTTGCATAAGCAACTGCAGGATTGTGCTTGACTTTTCTATATAGATAGTCCTTACTAACTCCAGCAATTAAGTCAGCAATATCAGGCTGTCCACTCTGCATAATTAAGCCATTTTCCTTGGTGTAAAGTGGTTTGCACCTTGACAAAGAAAAGCACAAAGAAAATTAACTCACTGATGTTCTATGATGGTTCTAGAGGCGAAAGGCCAACTTTCACTGCTGCAAGATGCAGACAGAAATCTAAGGTCTGAATTTAACTGAGTTCTCCTGTCCTGACTTGCCATGGATGGTATGAGAATGAGGAGGAGGGAGAGCACAAGACCTGCTGTCCTGCAGTAATCAGAGATATGCAACTCTGGACTGCAATAATGAAAAACAGAAATAAATAAACAAACAAACAAATCTACATCCAGCTGAAAAAATAACAGTGAGTGCCGCCTAAAAGGCAGCAGTTACTTAAAGAGAATTTTCTGGAAGAAGGAATAATGTGTCATACCATGGGCTAAATCCCCAGTACCTTAACTGTCTGAGGATGCTCTTGTCATATGACAAGTACTGCCAGTCAGGTTACTCAGCTGGAGCAAGACATCAGATGAAAACTTCTCTGGGTGGACCGACCTTGATTCTTCTAAATACACAATTTCTTCATAATCAGTGCCAATTAATCTCAATCAAGAACTTACAGACTGTTTGCAAATCGGTATCTGTGTCATACTGAAATCACGAATTATCTTTCTGGGCCATAAGTGGACAAAAAGTTCAGAGGAGAAAAACGAACAGTGTAAGAACAACAGTTCCCCAAACATTCATATAACCAACAACCTGTTCATACCAACATGCTTGGATAGCAAATAAAGGACCCAGACCAGCAAAGCACTTAAGCACATGCTTTAACTTTAAGCACGTGCCTAAGTGCTTTGCTGGAAAAAGGCCCAAAGAAAAGAATGAACACGGTTAACTGAAAAGCCCTTCAGAATTGGATTGACTGCTTTGTTTTTCCATTAACTCTAGTTGCTAGTAAACACACATTCGGTCTCAGCATCCTGCCCAATGTATTTAACCCATATCACAAAAATAGCGATCTGGTACAACCAATCTCTTTAGTCAGGGATGTTCCATGAATTGGAAAGCAAGGGAACTGCAAGACATGCTTGGGATTCAGGCTACTTATAAGACACGAGTAGAAGCAGCACCCTCACGTCTCTCTGACAGGCAAGTCCACATGAAGGCCCCAACCATTAAATATGCTTTTAGTAGTTCACCGCACAAGCCCGCATTGTCCTGACTCTTCCACCCCTTATATCAAGCTCCACAGAACATATTTTGCAGACCTCGCCAAGAGGGCACAAAACACTGCCACAGGACCAATGGTCCTCCTTCCGCTCTCCCACTTGTGAAAGAAAGAAACGCAAGCTTGGAGAAGATAAATTCTGACTCTGGGTCTTGGGAATGTGACAGTCTTTTTTATTACCTCCACCCTGGTCCATTAATAACATTTTCACATGCATCACATTTACTCCAAAACCAAAATGAAAACAAAATGCCCTTGAATATCTTAAGCAAAATGCTTAAGTTAAAAAAAGGCTGGAGTCCAAAAATGAAAAGATGATTAGGGAGGTAGGTGAAGTTGGAACGAAACAATAATAAAAAGCCTTAAGAACACATCATATATTCATAGTTCTTGAATCATTATGGGTCTGCATGACAGCTCTCACAAGCACCGGTATGGCAAACTCACTGACTTTTAAGCAGGAGTGAAAGTGGTTAAGCCCTAGGACAAATAATTTGAAAATCTCAGCACAAGTCTGATCTCAGAGAGTTTAAAGGAATGCAGACTGCCCAAAAACACAGCAGCTGTTTGTTTTTTCTGCCACCTTTCCAAGGTTCATGTCTGGAGTAAGGATAAACAGTTCTGAAAAAAAGTTATGTGGAGTTCAGACTTTAAGAAAATAAAACATCAGACTAGTATTTCTTGCAGAAAGATTAAAAAACCCCAAACCTTAAATTATTCAGCCCTGGAAGTTTTCAGGTAGAGCTCTCAGGAGCAGAAAGGTAGATGGCTTGAGGCTTCAGTATATTAAAATGCTTTCTCTAAACCAGTCTGCATATTCAAAAGCTTGGCCTGATGTGGTTTTTTGAGCAATATTCCTCCAAGCAGAGTTTCGAATTTAATAAGGTAAAACTGTGTTCCCTATTTTATGCACACATATGTGCATATGCACACACACACACACATAAACAGAGATAAACCAACAAGTAAACAACATAGCGGATGAAGCCTTAGAGATCTGCCTGAAGTGATTTCCATCAGCCCAGCAGATATCATAGTTACAAGGTAATTTGTGCTATGTCATTTTGGACATCATTCTTTTTACTCTCCCTCCTCCCTTCTCTCCATATTATTCTGTTTATGCCAAAGCAAATGAGCATCTACTTTAATTAATTAATATGTCTCTTGATAAGTTAGGCAATTAGAAATCTCTTGACTCTTCAACATTTTTAGTAGGCGTAACATTCCTTTGATCCACATGTAAAGACACATAACCTGAAAAAGAAAGAGTTAAGAGGAAATTTACTTAGACTACCAGTGGAGCTAACCAGTGTAAATAAGGATTGTCTGTGTTGTTACAGGCAGGTCAGAAACAGCAGGAAATTTCAGGCACTGTGTTGAGATTCAACATCTGTTTATGAACTGTCCTTATACACAAAATGCAGAGTTGCTACAGGAAAAAGTATACAAAATCAGGAAGTCTGAAACAAACTGGAACCCCTCCAGAGAGCTCTCCTGTTATATTCACACCTGGTGGTACTGGGGTACCAGCATGAGGAATGGTGAACACTAAAGAACTCATATTTGTCTTTGAGATACACATTCAAATTATATACATCATGGACAAGCATTACCCAGTAAGACATATGAAAGATACTGTTCATAAGGACAAACATAAAGAAGAGATGTCAACAACGTATCATGCTCTTACACATTCCCCATTTTCCCTTCTTTATAGGGAGATGAAAGCATTATGCAGCATTAACCTCACATACAGATGCTGTGTTCAAGGAATTAAGCACATCACACCTACTTTTGCCATTAAGACAGGAAGCACACTGACTTTGTTTCTTGAAGGTAAAATTATATCATAATATTGCTTTTTCTCAAAAGAGCCTTCATTAGATACGGTCTATACAAGAACAATCCAGCATCAAAAATTCCCAAATACAGGTTCATGGAGGGAATCTTAAAAAACTACAGGAGAATAGTTTTTTGTGTATTTTGTGGCATAAAAACACCTTATTGTGCAGATTCAGCCTCATCCCTCAGAAGAAAGAACTCACCTTGGAAAATGAGGTTGGAAGGAGAGGAGAGTATCTTTCAAAGCTGTAAGTTTCAAAACCCTAAGTTTCAAACCACAGTGAACGAAAGTTGGAGTTATTTCCTTCATCCTGACATGTATAACGTATGCATAAATTCAAGTGGGTTTTGGGGGCGAGGAGGGTTTTGAATATAACAGGCATATCTCTCTTTGCACATCCTCAGATAAGTTTTTCCCAATCAACTTCTGCAGTATGAAGGGCTTTCCTACTTTCTTTCCCACTTTGACAAAAATTCCTTGTGCGTAGGTACTCGAGGCAATTGCTAGGCCACCTTCCACAGACTTCCTCCTACTCCAACAGCCACTGGTACGTGGAGCCTGGGAGCGATGGCAGAAGAGCCACAGCTCTGGGGCTCTGAGCTGACTACAGCCCTGCGGGTAACACAGGGACAGGCTCTCCAAGGAATGCTTGTTGTTTCCAAATCCCCACCCAGTAGAGTACAAGGATACATCTATAACACAGAACACCAGCAAGCTCATAACTCAGGGTGACAAATCTGAGATAGAGCACTTGAACTAAAATAAAGTGGACAAACACAGGTTTTAACCTAGGTTAGCAGCTCCAGAAGCAATTTAAATGTGTGCAATCTAAGCCAAATATATATAAAATCCAAATATTATCTGAAGCCAGCTGATACTAAAAGATAAAATAGAAAACTTCCCCCCTTCACTTTAAACTAAAGCTAACTTAAAACTAACAGCCATGGTGGAATCTGAAATTTCAACTACCCTATGCACAGGAGAATTAAGTTTCCTATGCATGCAGGGTCTGACAACCAATACACATAACTTCAGTCACCTTTGCTGTATCACACTGCAATCATTATTGCCCCATCTGTTTCTCTCAAGTCAGACAGTCAGAATCCTACCATTGAAATTTAATTAAAGAAGGTAGTAAGAAAATAAACAACCTTTCTTGGAATGTCTTTGATTCCACAAGAACCTATACATTTCATCCACTGAAGACTGAATTACAACCTTTCATCTAATGAGCAGCTTAATGGAATGGCACTGGAATAAAGAACAGGGGAAGGAAAAAACAAATCCTTGGTGATTTCATGTAACACATTTATACAATATCAGGCTCACTATCTGGCAACATCAATTTGCAAACTACAGTAAAAGCATTCACTATCTTAATGTAGGTAGAAGGCATAGCCAGGCACTTACACCAAATCAATAACCAGATCTTACCTATAGTTACAGCAGCAGATGGTCTACCACAATGAAGAAATGACAGAACACGTATCTAGAAGTGTCTGCTTTCTTTAGACACATTCTTGTAAGCAATGTATCATTGATCTAAGATTATTTTTATAGGCAGATGACAGGTCAAGCATAAAAAGTACACTATCTTAGAGGTTACAGACTTTGCAAAATTGGTATCACTGCAATGGACAAAGAATCATTTTGTTTTGAAGTCTTCATTGTCAGGTTATTTACATTTCACAGTTAAAAGACTCCTCTCTGGATAATATGAATGCTAAAACAAATAACAGAAAAAGACCCATGTAAGTTAATGCTACTTTAAAGAGATAATGTAAATCAATCCTGACACCATCAGTGTCATCCTAAAGCACTATAAGAATTTCCAGTGAAAGTTACTAACATTAAACAGATTTAGATAGCCAGCCAACAAAAATAAAGCAAACGCGTAAGTAAACTGCCTTCCAGGCCAAGACTGTTGTTACAACCATGTATTACAGTGAAAGTGATGGGAGGAACACTCTAGTGGTGAAAAGCATTTGTTTGCGAAGTCTGGAGGAAGAATTGGTCCAGAATAAATAATTTAGAGTGTGATCTGTAAAAATGCCTATGGAATAGGACACCTAATTCTCACTGCAAGGCAGACAGAAATCTGGATGCCCAGCTAAACACTTAGAAAAAATGTTGCCCTTCAAATTATATGGCTGTTTTCCCACCTATAAAATAATAATGCCACCTTCTTACTTAAGAAGAGCATTTTAAGGCTGAATCTATTAAGACTCTTTCACATGCAAGATATTACAGAAGAGTAAAGCTTTAAAAAAAATTAAAAAAAAGAAAGAGCCCCCTATGGAATAATAAATTTAAGTGAGTTTTAATACTTTTAAGCACTATACGTACACATACAATGCATAGACTTCATGCTACATAGCTTGCTTTTCCTTCACTGGATGAGAACACTCCTGGAATGTTACTGTTTTCAGGGGGTGGTTTTTAAGAATTTACTGTGCATTATATATGTGCGCACTGAAATACTGCTGGGCTGTAAATGACCCAAGAGTTCATAAACATGGCTATTTTCTTCTCTGGTTCAAATTTATGCAAGAAAGCAATTGTTACACAGCTCTCGCTGAACAGAGACCCAGTCTCACAAGCGACAAGGGCTTTGCATGGGACTTTCCATGGTGCTTCACATAAGGAAGAGTTCAAAGAAGATGGCAGATTGTTTGTAACATGCCTTGTACCCTGAAGGTCTGATCCCTGATGGCGTTCACAGAAGCTAATGCAAGAGTAACATATACCCCCTGAACACCCAGCCTATATCTGAAGAGAACCGAGATGACTGTAAAAAAATGAGATGAAGAGAACTGAAAGACAAGAAGCTCCTCTGTGGTTTCTGCCTTGTCTTTCCTTAGAATTTAAGGCCATAACACCACAACCTCCTTTGATACTCCTCCCCCCCACCCCAGCTTCAGTGAAGCACAGTTACCCAGTCCCACCATGAGTTAGCACTTCAGCAAGTCAGATCTCAAAGACTCCTAGCCATCTCTTTTCAAACTTTATTAAGGGAAGATTATTATCTGACCCTCAGAGAAGCTAATAATTACAGTGTTCATATATATGTATTGCTTCTGCACAGGATCAGCAATGAAAGGGTTGTTTAAACACAGCTCCTTTGCTTCGACAGAAAACTGTGTGTGTACCACTCACTCATCAGCTCAAGTAAATGTTATTGACTCTTATGGAAAAATAAAAGACAGAAACATTTTCTGATGTTCATAGTATATTTATTTAAGAGGCTTCTTATGATGTAGGATGCTGCATTTTGAGACTGAAGAAATAAGACCTTTAACAGCAATGAATATATGGACCTTATTTTTTTTTAAAGCACTGGAGAATGACTTAACCATCACACAGACACACAGACACACAGACACACACACACACACTCACATATACACACACTCTCAAACTACCACACTAGGCAAGATCAGAGCTTAACAGCCAACAAAACACACATTCAATCCCTGAGATCATTTTCCTGAAATAGAAAACTACATATGTTTCTCAAATTTCACATCAAGCCACTGCACAGCCCGAACTGCAGGGAAGAACAGAGCCAAGCCTGCCTTTGGGCTTGGGGGAGTAAGAACCTGAAAACAAGATGATTCCTTTCATATCACCACATTTCTTGTCCACAATCTAAACTTACAAACACCCCCGTTTAACAGCATTTCTAGTGGGGTTTGCTTATCAAGCAGCCTTTGCTTTGTCAAATTAAGACACATTGCCTTGGATTAGTGAGACTCCCTGAGTTCAAAATGACTTCATGGTTGGCTCAGAGTTCACTGTCTCCGTGGCAAGTTGCCAGTAACACATCTACTACCGCGCCTGCCCCCAATCCTTTTCTATAGTGACCTAGCTGACTTTTTTTTTTTTTTTAGCAGCAAATGAACACAATAGAAAACTAAGGGCTAGATACTGTCACAGCTAATTAACAATCCTAACATCTTAAAAAAAATAATCAAAGTAGTAAATATTTGAAGATCTGAATGCAAGTCTCTGAAATGCAATGTCTCAATGTATGTCAAAGCTGTCAGAAAGGGACAATGCAGTTTTTCTTCGCTGTGCAGATACAGTTAGACACTATGAAGGGCTCCTGTTCTTGTGGAAAACACATTAAGCTTCTTTTGCTAATATTTTGTAAAAGGCATTTGTACAATAACAATAGCTAAAGCTTCCTGTTTGCCTGTGTGCTTCCTGGCTAACATTAACGAGACCTGCTAACAATTTTCTTACTTAGCACACAGAACTCTTTCAGATTACTCTGTAGACTCAAGGACATGTTGTTTTTAAATAAAAAAAAAATCTAACAGTAATGGCCCACATTGCACCTGCCCTTCACAGTCCTGATAACTTTTCCGGCTATACATTTCCTATTTTCTTACACTGGATGAGTCTGTGTGCCACCAGTCTCCAAAGAACACGTTTTGAATTTATTAAAAGCCTGATAGAAGTGGAATTCTCTCATTTGGCAAAGATACTGTCACAGGGACACTTGCTTTTGGCTCCATGACAAGAAATTCATGGTACTTTGCTTGTCCAATCCACAAACACACCATCCCTCCCCTCCCAACCAGCCCTTCAAGATAATTCCCCCTTCTCCAGAGACTTCTCCAAACAAGTCTGCAAGTCTGAAGTCTTGGGTTTCATTTTATAAACAGGACACAAAACCCGAGTGCAATTCAGGATACTGTCACTGCCACATGGGCTGCAGTGCTAATCATGAAAGCTTTCTGAAATATTCCCTAGCTCTTTTCTTTCCAGAGAGAAGCCTAATTTTCAGACCAGGCATCTTTTGAAGTAGGCACAAAACATAAACAAGAAGAAGCCAAATGCCAGAATCCCAGCCAAAGGGTATACATTAGTCATGGCAAGGCTAGGAAGGAAGGGAAGGGCAGCTGGCCCCAAAAACTGTTGTCTGTGCTGCTCCAGTTACCACATCTCACTAACCAGGATTGCTCAATCCTTTAAAAAGACACAGGCATCCTTCAGATAATCATTTAACTCACACCAGTTTGTTTTTTCAACAGCACCTCTAAACAGAAGCTCCTCTTCCAAACTGTCTCTCTTTTCAAAGTTTCCAGCCTATCTGGACAAAATGCTTGGTGAGGACTACACTAACCACACTGATGAAATACCTCACAGCGGTAAAAGTAAGTGACCTCATAAGACCGTATGTATTTATCAGTTTAACAGATGAAGAACAAACACAGGAATGAACAAGAATCAAATCCTCAGAGGTATTCAACTGCCTGAACACCTCCAAAGATGTAGATTTAATTCACTTCTCCAAATCATACAGGGGACATAACAGAGCAGAGACTTGAATCCAGATTCTTGGATTCAAAAGCACCTTCCTAGCTTTAATGTTTTATTACAAACTTCCACCACTGCAGTTCAACAGTGAACCAGACTCTATTACTATCTATTCCAACATACTCTGCATCAACCCCACTAGCATCAGAGGAGCTCTCTGGATTTAAATCAGTACAACAGAGCCATCTCTAGCCCTAATGATAAGCAACTGGGAACAGGTTACAAATAAACTTTAAGGACTTAATCACTGCTTAACATAAAGAGTCAGCCATGTAAACATGCACAGGCCAAGGAACTAGCCTCTTTCTCATAAACGAAAGAAAAAAATTTGTCAAGGTAATTTCCTGTTGAAAATATACTGTATATTAAAAAGATATCACTCACTCTCATGCAGATACAGCCTAATAGTAGTTATGTGGTTCCCAGAAATGTTTTTAGGAACTACAAACATTGGCCTTTCACTTTACCATCTGTAATTACCATAACAGTATCAATTTCTTTCTTATAAAACTGATTTTATCTGAAGAAACGCATGATCCCAAGATCTGTTGGAAGAAGATCATTTACAAAAGGTCCCCCAAAAGTATATGAAGCACCTCTGTTACACCATTTTGCCCGTCGTGATGGCTAGTAGTTGAAGACTGTCTGGACAAGTACTTCCACAGGAAAATTATTTGGATCAACATTCATATATGAGATGAAGTCTCTACTAGATAACACATTGCTTTTCCCAACTATTAACATAGCTAAAGTGTAATAATACCAAAAAAAAAAAAAATTCTGCACAAATATTCACAGCTTGTTCCAACCTTATTTGGTAATTTTGGGAGGAGGGTTATAGCATGATGTTGGACACTCTCTACCTCAATATTGTCAGCCTGACGTTCTTTCCTACGTTTCCAAACCCTCCTCCACAGGTTTAATCTCTCTTTGATTATAGCTCGTCTTAAACCATGTAAATCCAGTACAGACTAGCTTATTTTCCAGTGAGTTGCTTATGATTGAAAGTGGCCCTGAAACAGAACACTGGATCTAAATACACATGACCTTTGAGAAATTTGTCTGTGAATTCTACCCAATTTAACAGCTTAGCCATATCCTTATCTGCAATGTAATCCTTCACGAGACTTCAGAAATGCAATGAAATTGCAGATGTGCATCTCTAATAAGAACTCTCCATCCATAATACAGTAACCTGTAACTAAACCAGATAGGCATTTAGATTTTATAAAGATAGCTTTATCCACAATACCATATAAAGGAAAAGTTATCAGAGGTTATAGATGGTGGGTGGAAGAGAGCAGTGAGTCACACTCACCATGAGTAAAAGTGCTGAGCCTCTGAAAAGCACTGCTAACATGTCTATGAAAAAACCAGCTCTCTACTTCTCCACAACAGCATTTCTGAAATAAGACAACCGAGTATTCAAGTGGCAAAACCAATACTCATTGTTGCAACCTTGGGGGGCAGGAGCGGGTAAGCTCCAAAGTTTTATATTTTTTCACTAAAGAGCTGTCAGTAACATTTTTTTAATGCAGAATAGTCAGCCATCTGGGTGATTCAGAACAATTCAATGGTCTTTCATCAACCCAAAGGAGAAATAATAAAAAATAACTATTGTTAATATGGAATATTACAGGCAACAATCTTCCAAGAACAATGGGAATCAACGATTTGGAATTTACCCTTTGCAATTGATGCCGTTTGGTGAGATATATAGCAATTTCAAAGACAGTAGGTAAAAATCTCAGAATACGTTTGAGTCTTCACCTTTCAGGTAAGAAGCATTTACTGTTTATTACACATCCACTGAAAAAAACTTGGCTACAGGGCAGTTCAAGCCAGCAGAATCAAAGGTGAAAGACAAACAATTTCATACTCGGAAACACACATCAAGAACTGCTTTTCAAATACTTCAAATCCTGATCTCACACACTGCTTAACTTTGTGCCATGAGTAATCTCACTGAAGCCAAAAAGACTATACATAGTTTTTAAATGTTAAACACATACAAAATGTTTTAAAGAGCCCCTTAAAACTTTAAAGAAGCAAGAGTAATAGTTTCAATGCATGCCAAAGTCTTTCCTACAAAAGTGCCCTTGGAATTTCATTTATTTTGGTAAAATCCCCCATCACCAAAACAAATTTAAAAAAATAAATCTTTCTTTTATCAGGGCCAAGTTATGTGTGATTCACAATGACTAACACTGTGTCTTGCCCTGTGAATAGGCTCCTTTGTGCTCAAAGGAAGACAAGGTGGTAAGACTCTTATACTTGATAAATTCATACTTCCCTAGTATTATGAGCATATGCAGGACAAATTACTTTACTTCACCAAACTACAAGGAAATTCCCAAGAAACAGGTGCACACAGGGGAGAGCAGAGGAAGCAAAACAAAATTAGATTTGATTCCAATAAAACATTTCTTGCCCTTATTTTCCTGTCTTCTTCTTCCTCCTTTGTTACCCTGTAAGACATTCCACTAGAGTCAAAACAATAGGTTTAATTTTGGGGAGCGCATAAGGCAGCAAAGGAGGATGCACAAGGAACTATTTTATCGAAAATCCAAGACTCTCAACCAAAGGGTGGGGGAAGACTTAGTCCAGAAAGTCTTTTCCCAACATTCCTTTCCCCCTTCCATTCATCAATACGATCAAAAAGTTTTTGAATAATCAGAATGTCATTTCTAAGGAAATGAACTTGCCAGTAAAAATTCAGTCAGCTCTACTTTTGAGTATAATCCTCTGCAGCTATTTTTTTTTTTTAAGGGAGATTCTCTGCCTCATCTCCAGAAAGTTACAACTAAGAACACAAAGCCAAAGCCAGGCAGGACCAAGGAGCTGTCATTACCAGCGTACCCTCCCTTTTCAGACCTACTTCCGAAGCAAAACCTGAGCTTCACTGAGTTTAAACAGTCCCGAAGTCCACTGCAAGCCATGACAGCCTGACACCAGCTGATAGCACCACTGCACTAGGTCCACAGCATTACTCTTACCCCATCCTTCTCTTCTCTTCCCCTCATCCACAAATAACACTGCCTCCTAAATTAAGGCATCCGTGAGGGACAGTAGATAGGAACTCTGTTATCATAATCTAAGCTCCTATATACCCCCTCCTAACTTCCTTTTAAACCTCCTGCCATACACTTTGGTTGCATACAAAGGTTGCAGAGGAGGCTGAAAATTTTAATCTCAGGAATTCAGACTGTACTCCTGTACAGGTTAGAGGATCACTAGAGAAGACAATCATTAGCTCGTAAGATCTGTTTGCTCTTTCACTGTTATTAGTAACATTTATTGCAACAGAAGTTCCCAGGAGGAATCAGGTCCTACAGTGCTGGGTACTGACAAGACACCCAAGAAAACACCTGCCCTTCCTCAAAGACCTCACAGAAATTATAACCACTGACACGTACATGCAGCAAGCAGATGGACAAATACTACGTTGGAATAGGAAGTACCAGGCATGGTGTAACTCTAGCAAGAGTTTTGTAAAAAAACAGAATGGGAATTTTCAGGAACAAGTAAAAGGAAAATGATAAAAAGCTTTACTGTGCTAAGCACACTGTTATCTTTGTCTCCATCCAGATTCCCCACTACTGTGGCATTGGTTGTTAGCAGTGATCCATTAATTCTGCAACTTGGATTGCTGCATAGCTACTCCAATACAATCATTCATTTCCCAACAGCTAAAAGAATTAGTCGTAATAACAGTTACATTTTTAAGCCTGCAGGAAGGCATTGTTGTTCTTTTCCATCTGGTGTCACAAGCTACTCTAGGTTGGAAGTTAAGAGAGATGGCGAGAGGGAAGGGTGGAGAGAGGGATTTCTTTTATACAGTGTGGCTGCCACTATTAAAGACAAGACAGACAGAACATGCTATGGATCAAGGAAGGTCTGGGAAGAAGAGGAACTCCGTTCATCAATGCTGGAGATCCCTCTGCTCAAGCAAGATAAGAATTCTCTTTCAAAAATATCACCATTCTCTCTGAAACTGTTTCCCTTCCTTTAAAACTAAAGTCCAAATAATATTGGACTTCAAGCTCACCTGGACCATATTCTATTTTAGCTTCTTCAGCCATTAGCACAAGGTGAACACTTCATGATTTGCTCACACATGTTATTATTAATCATCATCTGGCCACAATGCCAAATTGAAACTGTGCTTGGTACTGAGTTCCAAACAGGGTCACTAGCCAAATAAGAAGGGTAGAACAAAGACACCCCTACCGCATGTAAGAGCAGATGAAAATGTTCCCCCATCCTATTAAAGAGAAGTATTAGCAGACAATTTGCAAGAACCTGTAACCCAATAAAGTGACATTTATTTTCTGGGTCATCATATCCCCCAACTACCTCAAAAAGGTTCGCTTCAGGACAGGTGGCTACTTTTGTCACACATGATTGTTCCTAAATTTCAGGAGCACTTGATCTGTCGCACCCTTTCACATGATGGAGGCCCTGCATGGCACACCCTCTGGGAGCATGGGATTTACCCTCTTGACGTTAGAGTTGGGTCAGGTGACAGGACTGCTTAGGTTGCCAGATCCTGAGGGTGAGAGTTGTTCTTCTGTTACATAGCTCATAGTTATACAGCATACAGCAGAATCTGACTGAAAGTCCAAAGGAAGGAAGTTTTGAGATATTATCTTTCAATGATCATCTAGCACTTCCCTGCTTGATAATACAAGATATTTAACAATAGCTGTCAATCATGGAGACTAACTAGGGAGAAAGAGAGCACTCAAATAAAAAGAACCGTGTCTGATGCAAAAGCATCTTCAGTTTCCAGAGAGACTAAAACTATCCTGTGACCAGTTTTCATTTCACACTAATTTTTGCACAGATTCAGCTCCACAAAATGCAGTGGAAATAATTGTGAACTGCACTGAGCTGGGCATGGAATTGATCCATAAGACTTTATTTTAAATAAATAATACTGTACCTCACTTTTCACAAGGACTAGTTTATCTGCAAATGCACTTTACTTGTACTGGTCACTTTAATCAAGATTTTAAAGGGGTTTTGTTAAACTGCTCAGCAAGTATCCTAGGATGCTTTTGGGGAGCAAGACAGCTGCCGTGTTTTACAGTGAAATGACCATTTTAAACAAAATTTTACCAGATCCCTCCCACATGGCAAAGAAGTTTTTCTTCCATTTCTCAAAAAAGTCAATAAATTTGTCAACAAAAACATTTCAAAGAATTATTAGAAGCATATTTCACAGTAACTACAGCAATCATATTTATGTTCCAAAATGGAGTACAAGACCAATTAACCGACAGTTGTAGCAACATACTGTGTCTGTGAATTATACTGCTCACAGAACAACTGTGCTCAGGAACGCACAATGGAAGCAAGAGATAGGTTCAAGATGTTTTGGAGCAGGCTGAATTACAGACAGATGTATATAACAGCATGTCCAGTCAAAACGAATTAAAGCAGAAACATACATAAGAAAGTAGATGAAGATGACCAAATCATATAGTTATAATTAACATACCTTGCAGTGACACCTGTGGCTTTCCAAGATAAGAAATCCGGAAGATCAAAGAAGTAGCCTGCCTTCTCCCAGCATGATTCTTGCAAGTTCTAACAAAAAAAAAAAATTAGAAATGCAGACATTAGAAGCCAGGCATGATCATGTCCTTATTTTAATGCAATTAAGAAACCTGCCATTTATGTAAAAATAGCTATCTTTCCAAACCCAATATTCTGATCTTTCAGTCTGCTCTGCTCACTTTACAGTGATTTACGGCCTGAAGAACTGAGCCTTTTCCCCGCCACAGACCAATCATAAAAAAGTTTCCCATGAAGAGTTCATGGAGGCACATGTTTCAGATCAATAACGTGGGCTCTTTCACTTCCCCATCAGCTGCTCAATGTCAGAGCAGTCTCAAAGTCAATAGACAACTTTCTCAAAAAATATTTGCTTGAAGAATGCCCTACTTTCTAAAATAAACCATTTTAAGTTTAATAGTTTTGAATTATAAGTACAGGAGAAAAACAAACAGCTCTGTGAGCACAGGAACAAAGGCTTCAAATCTGTTTCAAAATGACTGAAATATGATGGAAGCATGTAAGAACCTGTGAGCTTTCAGTGAAGCTTTTTTCTACAGCTGGGACATTTGGGGGGTCTCAATGGCCTGGATTAACTGGTAACAGTCAGCTTTAAATCCACACTACAACCCTACAGTTGCCATCACAGCATGCACATGAATTCACACAAACAACTAACAGAAGTTTATCTTTGAAAACTCTGCCCCTCTGCAAAATTTCCTTGAAATGCATAAAAATAGACAAAGCAGTATGAATGCCTGTTTCCATTTGAAAAGATGTTCAACCTTATTTCTTCAGCTGAGGGAATACCTGAAGACAGTTACAAGATAACCCTCCAAGGACACCCTCAAGCTCCAGATAGCCATGTCACATTTCCAAACTCCTAAAAAACCCTCTCCTACCAAGACAGACATTCTACAGAGAGTTTCCAACACTACTCTGCAAAGAGCTAGTGGTCCAGAAAGCAAGAAGTCGGTCATATCACCTGGGCCAGGCTCTATTCTTTGCTTCTATCTCCAAAGCTCAGTCTGGTTTCAGCTTATGATAGCAATGCATATTCTTAAAATTACTTTTCCACGTAAACAATCTCCACACTTGTCACAGGTTTCAGATGATGATGAATGGGAAGGCAGTTTCCCTGAGTATAACGTTTTATTCCAGTGTGACATAAAGAGTGAGCATTACTGTCCTGCAATACAACTGTACCGTCCAATGGCCACCTCTGGCCTCAGTATGTTGAAATAACTAAAGAATATCGAAACTAAACACAAGTCACAATGTTCACAAATCAGACTTCCACAGAAAGATAAGATTGTTTTAAAAACCTCCACCAGCTTTTTAAATAATTGAAACAGTGTGAAGTTGTCTCACTTAAGAGCAGATGTTGTATTAGAAACACAAATCCTAGCTGGGGTATTTTGGGCATGGAGCCCTGCTAGATGACACAGCTTCAGCAAGAACACAAGTTAGGTCATCAGTTGCATGTAGCAGGCTAAGGCAGACCTGGAGAGATACCTCGGAAGTGCATGAGATGGGAAACTATGTGGGTCTTCATCTCTACATGAGAAATTTAAGGGATCATTTATTTGCCTTCTTGTCTTCTAGCTTTCAGGTCCCACCTTTTTCATCTATTCTCTACAAGACTCTTGTACAAGATTCCAGAAGCAGAGGATTTTTTAGAGAACTAGAAGTATTAAACACTAAGAGAGTCTCAATAGCATAAGCTTCGTCAACAGCAACTCCAAGTCTTTCCCCCTACCCCCAAGAAAAACCCTGTAAGAACCTGTGATACACACTTGAGTAGGAGGACCGAGTATTTCAGCAAAGGGCCCAGTAGCTCTGTTATTATGCTTTTCTTTTCAAATTGTTCAGTAAATTGTCAGTAACTAACATGACAATTTAAATCACCTGCATTTTAAAAGTTGCCATCAGTTTTCTGGAGCAAAAATTAAGTACATGCAGTATCAAGAATGTACATGCTGAATTAAAATAAAAGATAATTCAACTTTAAGAAATACTATTTGGCTCTATAACTTAATTCAGATATTATGTGATTTCAAACCAAAATCTTTCAAGTCCAGAAAGTTACTGAAATGGAATCTATGAATTCCAGAAGCTAAGGTGCAACTGGGTAAGTACAAAAAAGTGCAAAATTTTCTTTAGGTTTGGATCATGCAAAAAACCTATCTTGAGTTTAGTTCTTCAAAAGCTTCTAAAATTTACTGGGTTCCTACTGAGTTCAAAAAATGAATTCTCGGATTACAACTTTTTAACATAAAACGCACAACATCTGGATGCCTGTTCCTAATCACTCAGGTTTAGCTTACCTCCTAGACTTATATGGCTGCTACTCACATCAAATTTAACTTTATATGTGAATGCAAAGGTGCTCCATAGTTTAGTACAAAGGTCATTCAGCCTGATTATTTTGAAAATATAAGCCATTATGTATTGTTAACATACCTGACAGTCTTCAAGAAGCAACAGGAGTAGCTTGGCTATTAGTTTTAATCAGAAAAGAAACTGAATTAAGGATAGTCTTCCCCTTCAAACAAATCTGTTCCATCAAAGATACTCCTTGGATCCTTATTCTATTACTTCAAGAATTCCCCAAAGCCACATGTTAGTGACACTAAAATATGTTGTTTCATGAACATCTAAATGATTCATTCTTTGCCATCTTGATGCTTTGTCATCACTAATTAGTACAGACAAAAAAAATCATAGCATGCCCTGATGCTTTTTCCAAACAAATTTAAAAGTCTCCATGTTTTCGACACTCACTGAAGTTAATTCTAATTTATTTTCACTCAGTCAGGAATCTGTGACCACATTAAAAGGATTGTGGAAAAGATCCGGGAACGTTCCCAATGCTGTATTCATATCCTGCGACTCACTCTCCAAACTCACTTGTGAAGAAACTAATTCAATCTTTCTATCTTCCAGGGGTACTTATGGAGTACTCTTCCTTCATCTCTCTCTCTGATTGTTTTGGGTTTTTTAACTATACCTCCAAAAAATTTTTTGAGACCCTTACTGATAATCCCAAATACCTGGGGGCAAAGAGTTAAAGAACTGTGATGTACAATGTCTCTTAATCTTCCTAGACGAGAAGGGTCTAGGAGAGTGCGGGATGGGAGAACTGATATAGAGCACATGAAAGGCCTCCATTGCCCATTTATTCCTTGACAAGACAAAAGGTTATCATGAAGCCATACTGCACAATTTTGTATTGTGTTACGTGTATTTGTTCACTTCTTAATTGGGCTGAAAATACACACACATGCAGAATTTCATGTGAGCTCCAGCATCCAATACAATTTTTTGGAGACACCTTGAGGTACATTCTCCTTGGCAAAGCTGAAAAAGCTTTCACATTCATAATTTACCGGTTTGCTGTTTCTCTGTTTCTGTGCAGGAAACCTTTGACTTCTACTCTTACTGGATATATAATTTTCTTGTAAGATGAAGTGATCTTCAGACATCTAATGTTTGTGAAAATGCATTTTTTTCCACAAGAAGTAAAATGTGTATATAAACACCAAAGATGTCCTGATTTTTGTTATTGCTAACAGAGATTAAACATTAATCAAATTATCTTAAATGCCATTATAGAGAGCCTTCGTATCAGATCCCTGTTGGCCATGGGATTTACTAAAGATGGGCTAGAAGCAAGACATCTGATTTAACACAGGTTATCAGTCTGAATTTCATGGCTACTTATCAGCCAAAACTCACAAATTCAAAAATGATCCCAAAATGGTGTGTTAGAAATCTAGATTAAAATCAGGAGGGACAGATGGAAGCAGAAAAAAATTTTACCATTTAGTGTAAAAAAGAAAGCTGGCATGAGCATTCAAGTTCCACATCAGGTCAAAATCTAAGTCATCTGAAAATCAGGAAAGAGCTCATTCACTGAAGAACCAACTGCTTTTTCCAATTCAACCCCAAATTTGAATCTCAATCTCCCAGGCAATCAGTAATCGTAGGCTATGTAGCGTATCAGTCTCTCTTTTTCTAAATAACAGAAAACAAATACACATTGTATGAAAGGAAGAAAGAGAACAACTGAAGACTTAATGCACACACCCATGGGGATATAAGAAACTGATGTCCCACACCCTACTCTAATTCAGACAAAGCAAGAACTTAGAACTTGGATCTCCCACACTTTAGATAGGATGCCAAGCCATGCGATAGAGCTATTCTGAGATACCCAAGACAGGCTCTGAGCAAAAATCCTATCCTCGCCAGAGCCAAGGCTGCAAACTGATCAATTTTGCAACTACCAGTTGCACTCAAATTAATTGGTAAAACATTAACTAACTGAATTATCAGATTCATCTTGAGGCTGGAACTAGGGGCAGGGGGAGAGAGGGGGCTTGGAAAGTAATCTCTTAGGGTAAAGGGTACTGCTGAAGGTGGAGAAAACTGCCTTGCTGCAACACACCATCTCTACCACCAAGACACTCTTAGACACGTGCAGGTATTTTCAATCCCTGAGGCACCCTGAGCATAGCTGACCACAAGTCAGGTCAGCATCACAGTTCAGGTCAGAAGGGGCTGCAGAGGGACAGACCAGCCACATAAAAAGCTGAGTTTGCAGAAACTGTAACAAGGCAAGAAGGATAATCTGTGTGTGTGTTGCAAGCCTCATCACACTGCAATGGAGCGGAGAGATATGGCTGGGAGACAAAGTAGGACATACTGAGAGGTGTAAGTACTTCAGACCTAGCTGTTAATCCTTTTTTACAATGGTACTTCTGCATGATTACCAACTGCAACTAAAAGCCAAACTCAACAGTCCAAAGTACAACTTAAACATACATGCCTACACTGCGTATGGATTTTGATAACAAAGCTGTTAAAGCATTTATAAACAGTTCTAATCAGAAGTTCGGTTCCAAACCCAGTAGTTTGGACTCATTCTCATTTAACATGGAGTTCATTATTTATTTTAATGGCAAAAATCTTACCAATCACATTCAACTAAACCAAAAGCCAGCTGCAAAGAAGTTGCTGCCAAACTAATGCCAGTACATCCGCTATTCTTCCCTCTATAGCCGGGCAAGAGATGTTTTAACTGTTTCTGCAAATTATCCTATTGGTTGCTGCAAGTCACAGGTGTATAGAAAGAAGAACAATAGTGCATAAAAAGGCAGCTGTAACTGAAGATGGGAACAGTAACATACAGACAGATCACTGACCACTGTGCCAGGAAAAAAAAAGGAAGAAAATTACTGAAAAACTATTGATTTTAGTTATTAATTGCAAAGCAATAATATGCTAGCCATTCACCCTGTGAAGTTATTTTTTTGCTAAAGGGATGCTTTTCTTTGCTCTTATGCACCATATTAAAAACCAAGTTGTGAAAGCACACTGTAGGAAGCCTGCATTTCATTTGGAGACAGTTACCAAGAAAATACCTGCTCCCAGTCCAGCATCCTCCACCCATTTAGAATATGCTACAGCACCTCTGATTTAATGGGACTAGTATTTTTTAGAAATAGCTGATTTGTAATGTCATTAGTATGAGGAAAACATAACAAGCATCCTTTCATTTTGGCACAAGCCACAATAAAAATTCCAGCCAGAAATTTGTAAACAAGATTTTTCTTCTGCTACCTCTGGGAAAAACATGCTAACATGCTAATTCTAGAGCTGGACAAACCTTCACTGCAGTTTTTACGTTGCTCTGTTTAAGCTATGCTCTTACTGCTGTGGTGTTGGTTTGCCACAGCATAGACATCCATATAGTCACATTGTACTGACAAACATTTGTAGCAAAGTAATTTCCAAGTGAAGGAGTATGTACCTACATTTTCAGTTCATATGCACACATCTACCAACCAGAACTATCGACACACTCATTCAGCCAGTGAACAAGCAATTTCTTTAGCCAGAGTCAACAAAACAGCAAAACCTGCTTAGCAAAGTTGCAAAAAAATGTACCTGCAGCTACAGAATTAAAGAACTATTGCAGTAATGTTTTGCAAGATAATTCTAAACAATGAAGAAATCTGAGAAAATAACAGCAAGAGGAGTGAAGTGAATTTAATTGGTTATTTTGAAAGACCCGGTAACCAGGGTCTACTTTCCTTTTCAGTGAAGTTTACATTCAAACTTACCTTATTGACTTCAGGAAGATTTTCTCAGAATTATCTTTCAGCTAGTTTCTAAATATTTGTGAAAGGATAATGATCTTTATTTCAACTTCATCTACAGTTGACGTTCTTAATTCAGCTGACCACATTCAAAAGTCAAATGTGACTGTATCCACAGAAATTAACTTTTAAAAAAAAATCATATATTCATTTTGTTTTACGTTACAGAATTAACACTGGACTCTCTTCATCACCACACATGGTCCACACAGGCAGAGAAATACAATGTTCCTCATAACTGGACCACAGATGTGCACACTTTAACAAGACTGCCCCATACACTATACAGTAGCTGCATTCAGTTGATCATTTACTGCAAACAGCTGTCCCCAACATGCAAACTCCACTCGCAATGATGGCTTTGTCATATGAACACCTATCTGCAATCACAAACATCAAGACCACCCAATTAATTTCATGTAGGCTAACCACTAGGCACTAGAGGGTAAAATGATTTGGCAGCCATCAAACTACACTGAATGTAAGCCAATACAATTCAAACAAAAGATCTCCAAAGACCTATTATGGCCTTCATAGTTTAGTTTCTTAATTCAAAACCAAAATGGAATAGAGATGAAGAGTTGGAAGAACAGAATATGCCTTGAAACCTCTAGTCTCTAGATAAATCTCTATTCTCTGTACAGTGGGAATGTAAGGAGATGAAGAGAAATCTTCAAGAGAAAGCATTATATGGAAAAGAAAGTCAAAAAGAAGCAGATGGGAGTAACTTGTGACATGGAAGAAAAACTGCAACATCCCTCTGCAAAAAAATACAACTGTAACAGGAAAGCCACAAGAGATAAGGACCAGCATCTACTTCTCGTATAATGACATCAGCTCATTCCTCACAGTCAGTGAGGTCATCTTCAACTTCAATACTAATAATAAGATGATGATGGGAATGGAAAAGCACAGTTAGGTCACCTTAGCCCTCTCCCCCTTCTCGTCCCTCTTCATTACTTCCAGCTAATTCAGAGTAAATTTGCAAAGTCATACTCTTTAGTAATACTTTCAATTGCTTAGATGAAAATTCTTCAACTAATAGAAATTCAATTCCTTTCTTTGAGGGACAGCCTAATCACTTGACAGTTAGCAATACTGCTGAATTGACCTATGTCAGACCTTTCCTCATAGATGTCAAGTTTTCAGTTAGTAAAGCCCAGGGCAAATACTGAGAAGGTAGGATCTCCTAATGTGGCTTTCCACACTCAGATTAGCATTGTGGAAAGGGAGAGGGAGGCTTTGATGACAACATACACACAATTAACCTACAGGTATAATAACAGTCCAAAGGGTCATTTAGTATCAGTTCCTTAAATAACTTACTTCCAAAAGTGCATCTAGTTCGTCTCCTAAATCACTAGTCTCCTAAATGACTTTTAAGGAACTAATTAGCTCACAGTCACATTTGTGCAATTTATCTTGTATTAGCAAGACTGCAGTTTCATATGACTGACTCCACGAATATGGAACATGGAAAAGTCGAGTGAATACCTTGAATATTTATCAGTTAGGCAATAAACTCAAAAAGAAACATTTATATTTATGCCAGCCTAAATAAACTTTGAAGCTCAAGAAAACAATGTTAAGAGTTCCAAAGAACTGGGGATCCACTGAAAGGAACATATTTCATTAGGACTCATTTTAAGGTTCTTCCAATTACATGCTGTTTACTGTTACAAATACATGAGGTTTGATTAAGAGAAAAGTATCAAACATTTTCCCAGTGATACAAAAGTTAATTCCGCTGGTAACGTCAATGGGTTTATAAATTGTTCTTAATTATTAGTTCCAGGTTATTTTATCATAGCTTCAGACATAAAACAGTTATTTTCCCCACTGCACCCTCTCTGCAAAACCTAGATCAATGCAAGCAGATATGGAACACGCACAGCATGAATCCCAGGCAAAGATGTACAAGGGGAAAATAGCAAAAGCATTTAATAGCAGAAACATTAAATGCCTGGGGTGTTCAAAAAAAGTTCCAGGGAATTCAAGGAAAAAGTCAACACTGAAACTTCATATATCAGGATGTACCCACTGACCTGGAGCACACTGTACAAGTGTATGGCTGTAGTTTTTGTTTTGGTTTGTTTTTAAAACATCTACGTGTTATATGTGTTGCAGCCATGTCAACCTTTCTCATCAAAAACTTTCCAGAAACATGATGCCTACCAAAGGGACAAAGGCCCAAAGTAGCTTCTGGATACACCTCAGATTAGCCAGTTTTGATTAGGGCCAGTAGCAGAAGAACGTGCCCAATCCATTGTTTGCCTTAAGTTTCTGGGATACTGTCAGGTATATGACAACATCAGGGAGGAATTAAGAAAGGAATAAAGAAGGAAAGGAAAAAAAAACATCACTACGGTCCATGGCATGGAGATATTGTCTGGGGAATGATATAGTTCACTGTCTCATCCATTTCAAGAACTAAAAGGCAAATGAAATTTTAGGAGCTTGTTTCAGAAAAAAAGATACCCATTCACACAAAGTACAGTTAAATGGTGGAACTCATTACCACAGGTCATAGTAGGTGCAAAAAGTGCATGTGGGTTCATAAAAAATTAGGTAAATTCATAGAGCAAAACACTCACTGCTAATCAGACAAAGACTGCGTCAAACAGTTTTCTTGTCTGACCCAATACGGTTCTTGCATCAAGCAGCAGGCTGCACCACTTGCAGTCAGATGGCTGGAAATAGTTGGATAAATACTGGAAGTGTTTTCAGAAAAAACCTGAACCAACTGTACGTATTTGCACAGGTTGGCAGAAAATTCTGGGACAGCATTATATAGCAATAGGCCTTTGGGATGTTTTGAGGGGGATCTTATTTTAAAGCAGCTCCTGAGACCGCACTGCTCACTGGAGCAAGCCGTAGCTTGGTAGGAAAGGTTATTTCCCATATAAACATAAAAACATAAGCAGAGGTGAGGATTTAAATAAGACAAATAAACTATTCAGACCTATGAAACTCTAAAGAAATCTTGCTGGTAGCATATTTGGTGACATTTAGCAGTCAACAAAGCTGGAGAGACCAAAGGCCATGATCACAGCCAGGCACACAGTGTAGGCAAACACTGTGTAAACTTCCCCAGGCAGTTCTGCCAACACATCTCAGCCCCAACATGCAGTGCTCTTAACTATCCCATTTTGGCCCTCTCCTCAGCAACACCGAGGGCCACGTTTTTAAAGAGAGTCTAATTTTATGCTCATGAAGTTCCCATCTAGGCAACTGACTCAACGTCTGGTCTGCGCAAACCAGGTACAGTGCAGTTATTTTCTGAATACCAGTTGTCACAATTAAATAGAAGCACAATGGGAATTCCAGTTTCAACTTTGCAAAGCCTTCAGATATTCTCAGTTAAAAAGGATAAAACAAAAATAAAATGTTTCTTTCTACCTGCTAATCTTGTGACTCTCCCAAAGGATGTGAAAACCAAACTTCCGTTTTACCAGCATGTGCATTATCACTAGCTTAAGAAATAATCCTGCAATCAACATAGAATATTTTTTCCTTAGAAAAAATCAGATCAAAATCTAACTCTACTGCACCTCTGGGAACTGTGCAGTATTAGCAGGAGGAAAATACACTAAACACAGAAAAGAAAGATGATACAACTCAAAAAACATAAAGGAAACATTAAGTACCATTTTATAAGTAGTTTTCCGGACCGTGCCTTTAATATGTGTGTCATAGTTTGTTCATCTATAAAATATTAATAACAAAGAATCTGAAGAGACTTAAGTAATTTATTATTTGTAGACCACTTGAAGACACTCCACTGAATAACATCATCTGTGCAAACTGGTGCTTTAGCTCTCATTTGGAGAACCTGACATTCAAAGTTATTGTAAAATTTGCCTTCTGTAGCAAACAGTGAGAACGTTTGCATTAAATGAGGCTGAATTTCAGCTGTCAGAGGCTAACATGAACCTTTGCTGCTAGCCCTAAAAGTCATGTAATACATAGGTGCACTGCTGTGATTAGCACTGAAAATAAACCATCATTCTTCATACAATTCCTTTCACTCTCCTACTTTGCAACAAGTAACAAGCAGTGAGCAAAGACTCGATCGCATACCTCTCCGAAGCCAAAAAGTGTAACACTACATGCCCACAACTCAACTGATTACAACCGACTCCATAATAAATGTTATTGTTCCTTCTCACGAGCTGGCTGAGGTGCTACTGTAAATGTTGCTTAAGGTGCCTGAGTTAAGCAGAGTAAGCTTAAGCAGTTTAACAGGATGTCTTTGCTGGTCTGCTCAGGATGCAGGAACTTTTGCGTGAGCAGCTCACCAAACAGATACTGAGGTGAAAAAAACCCTCTCTTAAGGATAATAATCTCTTTAGCTGGTACGTCAGGAGCTGAAAGGGGACATATGAACAAGCTCTGTTCTGTAATGCCCTTCTGCAAGGCAATCTCTGTTACTGGCTGGTATGCTGGATAAGGTGAATTCTATTTCCTATCCACTTGCTCATGGAGGGAACAAGCCCTGCAATACTTGTTCTCCCCTTTATACTACAGCAATTATGTCAGAGGCCTCTGAGGCCATAACATAGAATTACATCTCTGGGTGACCCCATTTGGAGAACCCCCAGTCTGTGATTTCCTGATCTGTCAGGTACTGATATTCCAGGCCTTGCAATATGAAAATATTTTAAACACCATGGATTCATTTAAGGTTTTTACAGCTTTACTTTTTATTATTTATAAAATGACTTACATATGATACTCATAGCTCAAGAAGGGAAGAACTAGGAGATGGATATTCGTATTTCAGTATAGCATCTCAAACAACATCAATTATCCTCTATTATCATTAATCTGTCAGTACCTGCTTCTACCAGTTAATTTCTCTGACTTTCCCCAATCTGCACCTTGTTACTATATGATGTTTCACGTTTGTATAGACAGGAGACTTTGGCTGCTTGAAACTGGCAGCAAGTAATCTACATTTGGGCTTTGTTAAAATGACAGCAAGCATCATTGAGACCAAATGTAAAAGCCAGATTGGAGGAGCCTATAAAAAATTCAAGTGGCAAGCATTTCTCCTTTTATCTGACAGTTATTATTAAAAGGCCATATGTCATTCTGTACACACAAAATTTAAACTCAAGAGACAGAGGTAGAGTTCCACATTATGACCCAGAGCACCTTCCCTCTACAGATGGTCTACTTCCTACAGATGGGACAGAACTAAATTGAAGCTCTAACTGAACAGTTTCTTTACCAGCTGCCAAAGACATCACACACCCCCTCACTGTTGGATGCAATGCCTCAAAGGCAGCACCTCTGGCCAGGATACCCAACATTGAGATGGTGCTGTTGTCAAACTGCTTTCAATCCGTCCCAGAAGTAGCACCTGCACCCCTGTACGCATGCCAAGCTACAGTATATACAGTATGCCCAGCTCCATAACTAAATCCTAGGATATGTCAAGGACCCATTTGCTACCTGCAACTAAATCTGTATGTATATCTAAGAAAATTAGCTAAGAAAGGCATATGAAATGTTTCAATCGGGAAACACTAAATTTCATTAAAATCAAAAATATTTCTAAATAATTGAGGGGAAAAAAAGAACCTCAAAACGTTTTCATCACAACTTTAGGTTGGCCTTACCTTGCACACCTTTGAGTTCAACACTAAGGCTGAAGACTTTTGGTTTAGAAATTTCATTCTCAGAAGTTAACAAACAAAGGACATTAATCATCAGTAAAAATGCACCACAGTCTTAGTTGTACTTACTTCCTTTATCCACAGCAATTTAGGTGGCTGCATTTCCACAGACATCACTCCACCTACATAGTTCAAAACCCTGTGTTGCGTTGCATTGATGCGCTCAACTTGACTGACTGCACGATGGTCCATCCACATAATAACATTCCTATAGTTTTGTCCTTGGGAAAGAAAAAAAAAAGATTATTTTAGGTCTGGTTTAACCCTTCCTCAGTACTGTAAGTTACTGGACTCTAAGCTGCTTCACACTTTCACTTCTACATAGAAAACTCAAATTCTATTTGTGTTAATAATCCACAGTAGATATCTAAAGATAAAATTCTAGCCCTCTGAGCCAACTTTAAGACATATTGAGCACTGAGAATGCTCACTGAAACCAATGAGGCTTGTGAGCATCCAAGAACTTTGAAACACCATGCTCTTGTAGACTATATTTCATTCAAAGCACCCAAACTTCTTGACAAAGTACACATATTTAGTTAAAAATATAAAGAAGTATTTTGGTGACTAAGAACTAAAAATGTGACAAAATCTGAGCAACTACACTATAAACTGAAATTAACTCAGCTAAACAGCTAGCGAGATAGTTACAGGGATTCCCTTTCCTCTTCTATTGTTATGAGAAGAACTACCCTAGTTCCTTTCAGAAATACAGTTTCAGGGGTTAATTTCCTGAAATGCTTTTATTTTGGATGTGGAAGGAAAAAGCATTTGGCAAGCCTGCATAACGCATGAGAACAAGAAGCAAAGAATGTTTTATCAAAACTAACCTAAAGAGGACCTGCTAGACAGGTGGAACAGTAATCCCGATGACACTTCAGATTCCTCTCTTGCTAAGTACACTGGACACTCAACTTCATGACACAGCCGCTCATGCATAATCTTGAAAACATTCTCCAAGACAAGGCAGAAGCATGAGGCACACCAATATTTCTAACACGGACTCAAATACAACTTAGAACTGTGAGACTGCCTAAAACCAGACCACTGCATGCCCATACCAGTGTGACAGTATTCAGTGCTTTCTTGTCTTTTTATTTAACAACAAAACTGTGTAAATACAAAGTTCCTGGGGATATCAGAAAATAAAAAATGAGAACTGAATTTGACTCAATAGACCAAAATAGCCCCAGACATCATTAGGCATTGAACAGATTGTAAGAGACTCAAAGTGAAAAATAAATAACCTCATCTAAATTTAGCGAAGGACATTTTGGGGGCAAAGCTGGTTTTTTGAGCAGGATAGGAGGAGATGACAAATACATCTGAGAATAGAATGGGAACATCAACAGAATTGTGATTATGGCTCTATAACTACTGATTTAGCACACACCTAATCTTAAATGGGATTCACTAAAAAACAGTGCATCACAGACTTCTTGAGTCTTTTGAATCATCTACTCAAAAACTAATAAAAAAATAAAATTTTTAGAAAAAGATCACAGACTATTTCTGAAGTTTAGCACTGTTCTAGACAAAGACAGAACACCAGTGTAATAAAATACACAAGCTGAACCTCTTGCCTGCAGCTCCATGACAGAGTAAGCAGTTAGACTGTATTAACACTACGTTTTTAATATTCCTTTAGCCAGTGTGGATGGACATTTATACACACTATGAAAGTCATGATTCATAAAGTCTGAAGGAGAAAACAAGCACAAAAGGAAAATGAGCACAGATTTCTCTAAGAAGCAGTCTTTCTTAGCCAAGATGAATACATTTGAACCTAACATTTGCCAAACATACTTTATTCTCACCTCAAATCTAATTTTGCAGTACAATCAAAATAGTAAAACCAGAAGAAAATCCTCTTGTAAAAAAGATTTTCTATCATTTGTATCTCCAAGAGTCAATCCTGTAACTTGGTATTTGGATGAAATTTTAAGTTCATTCATATCAGTGGCAAAACATATACAGTAACACCAATTTTTGTGCTGGAGTCCTACCTTCACAGTTGACTGCCAAAGGTTGGAACTGTTTATCCACAACAACAAGGGAACATGTAGCATCAAAACCAAGCCCCCGAATCTGGCTGGCATCTACTCCACAGACAACTTTCTGCAAATACACAAAACACACATAAATACAAGCATATCCATATACATGCATGTACCATGTGAACTAATGAGTACAGAAAACAAGTTGCAAATTAGAAATGCAAGCTCAAAGTCCAAAATTTTTGAGATTCAGTATTCTTTAACACCTCTAATCAAAAATACACCAAATTACCAAAAATTCTTTAGTTTTGAAAACTGAATTCAATGGTCTGTGAAAAGTTCTTTAAGAGCTTCTTAATCTTACTAGCCACAGCCCTGGAAGGAACCAGGAAGCACAAAAATATCAGAAAATAAAGGTAACAGAACTAGCAATGTTAATTTTCTCTCTTTTCTAAAAGCTTGGAGTTGCATGTGAAACATGGACACAGGATTAGGGCCAAGTGTTTTTATCAGTTACTTCACTCAGTTCCCACCTGTGGAAGCAATGATCTTCTAGAATTGCTTTGGTATATTATGCCACAGCTTTTCGTCTTGCAATAGTGAAGGGTCCCAAAAATAAAGTTGGTCAAAATCTGTAGCAGTGATAACACCTCTGCAATGCACACATTTTCAAAAGCTCTGCTACCAAGAGTTTGGCTGGCATACTTTCTGGAATATTTTCCAAAAAAAAAGCCACCACCCCAAAAGGTCTGAACTTCATGGCTTCCAGCAGCACTGGAAAAAATCCCACAACACCGACATGGATTAAGTGCCAAGTGAGGTTGCAAGACACCTAAAATGTAACACAGTAATAAAGTGCGACTTCTCAGCAACAACAAAAATATCATTATTTTAATTAGTACTACAACACAAGACTTTCACTAGACTTGCTACAGTGCCAGTCTCTTACTGGCTCTGTAAAGCTATAGCTTCAGAGATCGTATTTTATTGCTTACATATATGAGATTGTATCTAAAGAGGCCCAGAGCAAGAACAAAGCAATTCACAAAGAGAAAAATCAAATAAGCAGAATAAAAGATTTGCTCTGCTTTAACATCAAGCTGTTCTTCCCTATCACTTCTGTCACCCCTTTCTTTCCCTTCCTTCCCCCTCACCTTGTCTCCTTCATCTCAGGGCATTTCTGCAGAGCCAAGCTCATTAATGTTTGAAAAGGCTGATCAATAACAAGAGAATGGGTGAACTGTCCATCTGCAAATTACCAAGCATATCATGAATATTTAAAAAGCCAACCTTAGAACATGGAGCAGGCTGGGGCTTTATTAAGAAGGATGAAATGGCCTACATGTGCACTGCCAAACAAGGCCACTAATTTACTTTTATCGCCAGCATGTACAGGCACATCTTTGGATCAGAGGGTACAAATTTTCCCTTATAGTAAGGTTTATTTCAACCTGGTTTTATGCTTGATACTATCCACAAAGGTATATAATTTATTTTGGTCTTATAATACTGGACAGGCATCTTAACGAGGATCACAGGTGACAGACATTATGTTAGGCACCATCCACAAACCAGACTACAACTTCTCTACAATAAATGCTCCTTTGTGACTCCAGTGCAGCACAACGTACATCTTTAAATATATGCATTACCAGGTTCTGAGCAACCTTGACTCCTCAAAGAACTGTCTCATGGCTAGAACAAAGATCAGCAAAACGAAACCCACAGATGTAAATCCTGAAAGCAGTGGGTAAGTCTTCCTCCTGAGCTATCAGCGCAAGGAAGGCCTTTCATTCTGTTTCCAGCTGTAGCACAAGCTTTCTTCAGTCTGGCCTTCAGCTCCTCACCTATGTAACAGACATTGTGAGGCTACATCAGCCATATGCTAAAGGTGCCTTTAATGCACAAGGATGGTTACAAGTTATACAGTAATACAGAATGGACAGAACTGCATATTAAAGGCCAATGACTGAAAGGCCTTAAACTTTCAAAACTTGAAGAGCTACCTGCAACACATACCTCCTTCATTTTGGTTTTTTCACATACCTTTGTGACCAAGCAACAAGCAGCCCATATGTCAGCAGAGGATTGCTCGTAGTGGTCTGGTTGGGGCTCCCAAATTTGGATCGGCTGATCTGCATGTGCCACTACTGTTCCAAACTCGTCTACCAAAGCTGCGCGAACACTTGCTGACCCAACATCAATTCCAACATAGTATTTTACTGGACCCTGCTTCTTACTGTGCATTTTTAATAAAACCTGTTGGGAGAAAATAAAAAAAGGGGTTAAAAACAGATAAAATGGCAGATGATGGAAAGCTGTGCTGAACAGGACAGGAGAGATGCTGTGCAGGCACTTTGCTTGATAATTCTTTTTTGCAGCAAGTCTTCACTTGGCGTTATTTAATTAATTTGAGTTTTCAAGTCTTGCATTATTTGTACTTTTTTTCTTCAAATGTTTGAGGAAACTCATACAGCCTCATGTACTGTACTGTCTCATACAGTCAAGGAATTGAGCTGTGGTCATACGGTATGATGTCTACATAAAGGGAAAAAGACGGAAGGAGATAGGAAGAGGAGGAAAGGGTATGGTTCCAAATTCAGTGGCAGTCAGGAGCTGGTGGTTGACAACGCAGAAGGGAAATTTCAATCCAGAGACTCCAGGGTTTTCCTGAATTCTGGCAAATGGGAAAGCTGCTGATGACTGTTAAGTTGGATTCACCTCTGGACAAGACAGCAAGCACCACCACAGATATGTCAATGCCTCAATGCAAACAAATTATACTCCTGAAGCAGTGATAAGGGATGATGCGCCTGGCTCCACTGAACCTCGAACTGAAGAGGAACAAGGAACCAAGAGCTGCTGCCTCCCATAGAGCCAACCAGCTAATGAGTGGCATATTACTGCTGAATGAGACAGCCAGTCAGGCTGAATTTCTGCAGATTCTGAAAAGTTTCCCCTCCCAAAAAAAGTGGTATGATGCTGATAATTAAAATAACTAAGTGACAATCTGGCACATATTATCCAATTTTGAGACCTCCAAAGAAAAAACAACACCTGAAAAACAAACTGGTTAGGTTTTTAAGAGTGATCCACCATCAATCCACACAATTTTAAAGATTCAAAAACTAATTTGCTGAAAATGTGTTGAGTTATGAGAGCATCCCAGGAAATCTCTGCCTACTCTCTGACAATCTACAAGAACAAAGTGAGATTAAGTTAATTGATTTAATTATTCACAATGAGTTGCTTACTTCCCTATATTACGTTTAACTATTTGACATTTAATACAGTGACAAATGCGCTGTACTTAATTTCTCACAGTTTGTCCTTAATTAATAGTTACCATTTACATTTTAATCAAGCTGGGAGAACGCTAAGAGCTGATAAGAAGTATTTAAAATGTCAGAAGAGTACCAGCCTTGGTGCTTGTATGAATCTCCTAATAAGCCTCTAAACCACACAAACCTCAGCTGATGCACAGTTTCTGATTTCCAGAAAATGAATGGATCAATTATAATTTGATGACTACACTGGATTTACTGAGCACCAAAATGGCTCTACTTAAAAACAGCCCATCTCTCTCTCAAAGAAGTGACCTGGGTCACTTCTGTGTATAGATGATGGGTTGTTTAGAGGGAGGGACACCGGCAAAGGGGAAAAGATTTGGAAAGTACTGCTTAGTAGAACAGTTCACATTTCAAAATAATCCTATATGTACTTTTTTGAAATAACTAGAGTTTAGTGGCAAAGTATGCCAAAAGCCTGATAGAAAAAGCAGTGGAACAGAAAACAGTGACAGTTCTCTTTCTACCTTCAGACAGCAACAGCTGATCATATAGCCATGTAAATTGTACTCAATTTTGGAAGCAATTATTTTTACTTGTTTTATTTCTACAAGACAGAAAACCAACCCTTTTTTTTTTCTATGAAATATCTTGAGTACAGGTCGAGAGTCATCCTTGGGTGGCAGTTTGAACATACTGTTGGCACAATATAAGTGGCTGTTCACATCTACAGTTGGCTTGTAACCACTGCTGTTGATGGCTATTACAAATCTATTATCACTGAGGGTTAGAGGTAGCAGGTGAAATAAAGAAGAAAAAAAGGGTGAAAAAAAGTCAGCCCCCTACCTCAGAAAACTCCAAGCATCATCCTGGATAATAATTAAGCAGTGTAACAGCTGAATTAGGACAAAGTTTCATTTGCACTTAAAACAGCATAAGCCAACACCTTGGCAAAAGAAAACTTCCCAGCTTCCCCTCATCCTACCACTTAAATGGTTCATGGCAATGTGGTTAGTCTGTGGAGATCTGTTATCACAACCTTCCCCATACAATCATTTTGTACTGCCTGAATCTGTCATTTCACACTTTGACTACCACCACTGAGGGCTAGGGACCATTTTTTTTGTTCTTCATTTGGAAGGCATTAGCATGAGGAAATTCTGTCCATCACCAATGCACCTAAGCAGCCCCATACAAACCAAAGCAGTTATCACACCACATTCTGCGTGCACCATGGCAGGGTCACTAGAGGAAGCTCTACAGATCATTAGCTTCTAACAATATCAGAAACTAGAAAAAACTCAAAGCTATAGAGCATACTGTGGTACTGATGGAAATACTAGCTACTCTCTCTCAGCATTCTGATTCTGCCCAGTAGATTAGGTGCAATACACACTAATCTTGTTAAGCAAGGTCATCTGTTCAAGCAATGAGCAATCAGCTAAAAATAATGGTGTGCCATGAGTCTAACACCTAGGAATATTGGCAAGAAAGCTCGCTTTATTTTCTTGGCCCTGGCTCTATGACCTGGTCAGATGAACAAAAGCTAATGCCTCTGTCACAGAGAGGACAATTCTCCTCATATCAGTGATTAATACTGCATCTGTCAGCTGGGGATACTTACAGCACTCTGCATCTTCCTCTTAGCCCTTGGCTGTAAAAGCAGTTTTAAGACATTCTCTTCAACAGATGATGTTCAGTTTTTAATTTTGCACTCCATCTCCTCAAAGCTTAAAATGTTGGCTGCAGATGCTGCTAGCTACTTGCAAGAAATTTTACTATAAAGGAATTGCATAAGACTGTTCCTGATACTATCTCACAAATTTCCCTGTTTTTCCCTGTTTCGGCACTGCCTTTAGCTGCTGACTCATAAAAAGAAGAGAATAAACCACAAGCTGCAAAGCAGATTTTTTTTTTTTTAAAACATAGGCAAATCTTTCTTACTCACTTTTCACAAAATACAAATAGCAAAAGCAATATTTTACAACCTGCCTCCTTCTCACACACACACAATATTACTTTAAACTTTTATTTCTCTTCCCTGTATGGCAGCCTTGATTTTAGCTCATTAATGTGTTTTTGCTACTTCGAGAACAAGCTTAACAGATGTTAGAGAATTAAGGTCATAGTACCTCCTACTCAGCACTTAAAATTACGGCTTTGCATTGGATTCTTCCCACAAACATTTGAAACCTGGAACCCAATCAGCCCATGTAATGTTTACTTTCCTTTTTTCCTTACTAAGCAACCAGGATGCGCATGTGTGAGTGACTGCGCAGGAAGCAGAGTTTGTTTATATGCTCAAGCAGTACATACCCATCTATGCATATCCACTATTTTATTTCTGTATATCCATGGACAACTAGCAAGAAAGAGTTAAATGAGAGTCCAAAAACAAGAACCACAAACCTATTTAAACTAGTCTTTGAGTAAAGCTCACCTAGAATTACAAAGCAATGCTTCAATAGCTTACAAAAAATGTTAATAAAGTAAATATTAATCCTTTTTTCAAGCACAGCAAGCACTAAGTTACTGAGGCTGTTCAAAGTATAGCATCTCTGCAATAGGATCTGGTCTGCTTGCAAAAACATGATTTGATGCCAAGGGTTTTTCTGGAATACCAATCACTTGGTATGCCACCTACTTGTCAGCCAGATCCACAAAAAGCACTGTCATCTCTAGGTCATAAGTGTCATCAGTTAGGGACTCTGCCTAAAGGTATTTCTTGAGAACCCAAGAACTCAGCAGTGAGACTGGTGGAAAATATTTAGCCAAAGTACTTTATTAAGAATTTAAAAAGGAATGCTGTCAATCAGTTTTGTTTACAAAAGATACCTTTGGTACAAGAGGAGGCTCCAAATCAGAAATGAAGAAACTCTTTAACGGAGTTCAGAGGTAGCGGAAGGTCCCAGCATAAGCTTTGGAATCTGGATGCTAACGTTCATTGCCATGTGCAAATCAAATTTTGTTGTGCAATTAAAACTTTGTTTTCAATTTTGTATCTACTGGGTTCTTAGTATACAGCTTCTGCAGTCAATACAACCTTGAGTGAAACAGCGAACCAGAAAAATGGCTGAAATAAAATGTCCTATAGGTCCAGTCAGACAGGTCAATTCCTTGAGCACAATATTCCTAACAAGAAACCAAAATATTTGATGCATGGATGATGCATGTTTATGGACTTTCCAAGTCATGGAAAGCAGTGGTGATAATACTACTACCTTTTATACCCCTGAAGTATCTAACTCCAGAAGTCTGCCTTCTTGCAGCCAAGAAAAAAGGCCCCCAAAACTTCAATCACCTTTGTTTGTCCATGGCAGAATTACGGCCTCATATTTACAACTTATTATTTGAATTTGCAAACAGAAGGAGAGGGAGAGAGAAAAAAAATAATTTTTAAAAGACACGTCCAGCTTGGCCATGTTAGTCCATGACTACAACTACTAAGACAGGACAAGAAGCCAAAATTCCCTTCAAGCACTAAACCAGCAATGGCCTCTTTCTTTGCAAATCACAGCAGGGACAGAATGGCTTTTCAAACAAGCATTTATGATCAAAGGGCTGCAGCATATGATAAATATTTATATGGCCCATTAAATAATAGTCTGTATAAATATTATTCAAAATGTGCGTGCTGAAAACCACAGACTTCCCAGTTTATCCTTAAACAAATGTGCTAGTTTTCCCACATAGGCAATGAAAAAAAAAAGGAGGGGTGAAACTGTCATTTGCAAAAATATTTCTTTAAAAAAAGAAAATCCTTAACATTGTTGACTTTAATTTAAAAGGAATGACTAAGTTACTAGATGACTGTTTCATTACAACTAACTGCTAAACTCAGTTTGTCCTACCTTACTTCACGGTTATCAAATTGCCAGGACATACCTTTCTGTTAAAGCTATAGTACTGGAAGGCTGCACACTCAAATGCATGCAGGCCGAAGCTCAGCAGAAGTATTTATCAGCGGCAAGTATACACTTTGTGGTATCGTGTGCTTAAATAAAAGGAATTATGAAGGACTGGCATGTCTGTTTTAAACTTTGAGCTTTGGAACGCTGCAGGCTGCCCAGACCCAGAGATCATGGATAAACAGTATGTTTCTCGTAGTGCAGCTGTGCTTTTCTCTGGATTACCAAGCAAAAGATTAACAGGCTTAAATTAGGCTTCATAATCTTAGTGTGAAAAGATCTAAATATGTTAAGTAAAAGCCGCTTTTCAACTGTAGAAAGGAGATAAAACAAAAGAAGCATTTTTGATATTATATTAGAAATTCAGCACTTTTCTGGGTTTCTAGGGTGACAGTAAACTAACGAAACTGGTGGCGGTAGAGTGGCAATCCTTTCTTGAAGACAGCAAACTCCCTTTCCTCTTCCAGGATCTTTAATTCCTGTTTGGATGTGAAGAGACAAAGAAGGCACTTGTCTGTGTGGGAGAGTGAGAGCAGATGGGGAATTCTAACGCTGCGTTGAAGGGCAGTACTAATATAGAATAATACCCTTAAATGCCCAAGGGACTATGCTATAACTATCAACAAGCATTTATTTTTCAGCTACCCAACAGCAAACAAAACAAAAACAAGGAACAAAAGCACACCTCATCTCTCCTTTTCCCTCCCAAAACAGAAACACGTACATGCAGGAGATCTCTCAGTCTTTGGAATGTGAGGACTGTGTTAACAATAACAAAACTGGAATAAATAAAAACCAAGCTGGAGAAAGTATGCTTCTTCACTAAAAACCAAACACTTCTAGATAATTTCATCCATTCTCTGGTAAATTCTGTGGAGCTTTCTCACATCTTAGAACAAGACAAAGCAGCTGCAAATAGTGGAAGAGACCTCATTTTAGTACTAGAATCAGACCCCAGCTCCCAGTCCCGTAATACCTAGATTGTTCCACCAAAACCTTCCTAATTACCCTCCCCAACACTGTAACATAGTCTCAATAAATCGCACCACAGGACTGAAAATATTCTACTACTTTCCAGTATCCCCTTTTCTCTCTATAAATAATTCACTACGTACTAACCTTCTGTAATGTCTCCATATCTTTTTTTTTTCTTTCTCAGTGTCCAAGACAAAGCCATTACTTCATCGCTGCCTTCTGCCCTTTAATTCTATCTTTTGTATTTTAAATACTTTCAGGCCAAACTAATTCCACCTGCTCTGATAAAAAGCAAGACATATCCCAGTTTATCCTGGTGTAACTAATTAGCAGAGAAATGAAAATGACTAAGTAAATTATTCTAAGAAATGAGATCCAAAATTTATTTATTTTCAGCTTCTTCTGCCTACATAGATATCTCACTCATGAACAGCAGAAAGATGTCAGCATGACCAGTGTCAACAAATATCAAACTCTTAAATGTGCAACAGAGTTGTTTTTCTTTATAATCTGCTCTAGAAGAGATTTGTACTAAAACAGAAAAATGATGCTTGCCTTTCAGTTTCTCTCTTGAACTAACACTGGCAGATACAGCCCATAGTACTGTTGATCAAGTAAGAGCAACGGCATTGTGGACCCTGACTAAAGAGAAGAGCATGGCTGCACTGGATCAGATGAAAGGCCTAATTAGTGCAGTATCCTGCCACAAACAGCAGAAGCCATAAGAAAAGCATATGCCTACCCTTTTCATCCAGCAATACTTCCCCAGGACACCTTCTTCCTCCTGCTATCTATAGTAGAGGCACTTCCTGAGCCAGAAATCTTATCTTTAGGATTAGCAGACCTTGAAGGCTTTTTCCTCTCCAAATTTGTTTGCAGTTTTTTTGAATCCAGGGAAACTTTTGCAACTGCAAACTACTGTGGTCATGAGTTATAAAGTTCCATGTAAACAATGCAAGAAAAAGTCCTTTCATTTGTTCCGAGTATGCCACCTGCTAGTTTTGTTTAATGTGCCTGAGTTCCTGAGCTAGAGGAGACATTAAGCAATTGCTCTGTATTTACCTTCTCCGTGCAGTGATGGTTACATTGCATTCTGAATCATCCCCAGAAGGCTCACTGCAGCTATCTACGGACCATGGGTGATGAGCTGAACTCACAATCTTAACATAGTCAGGTAAGTCAAAAGGCATTTTTCTGCCCTCTGACCGTTCACAGATGTGGCAATAGTAAGTACCATAATACAGTGCAGTAGTAAGTACTAATAAGCAGCAAGTAATGATCCCAAGACCACTTTGGGCAAGTAGAGATACTGCTCAGAGATGCTCACAGTAGAAAAACAACATGTAGGTGTCAACTGACAGAAACAGAGCAGTCCTGCTACAGGATCAAACGTCAGGCAGTTCCCAAAACAGTGGCCCTCAAAGTGTGGCTAAGCATAGGAATCTCGGAGCTCCTCCCAACTGTATGCTTGGAGAAGACTTAAGGCTACTGCTCACCCTGGTTTTCTTCAGAAGGAAGATCAAGGCACCCACACAGTTGTTGCATGATCTGATAGGTTCTGCATTGCAACGGGCGCAAGACCAATGCCGCAGCCTGCCTCTCAAAGCAACCAGGCTGCCTGATCAGAGACTGTGAGACCACAGACAGACCAGCAATATCACTGTAACATTATCAACGTGACAGTGGTGAACTGGGCTGCCACATTTGTTCCCCAGCCTGTAACTATGCCACACAAAAGAAACAAGTTCAGCTCTCTCTCTGCTTCACTGCTCGTCTAACACCAGGAACAGCAGGAAACAGCTGCAGAGAGGAGCTCTCAGGAAAAAGGAAGGCTGAGCAAAGAGCCACAAGAACACACAAAATGAGATGAGGAGACAAGACACATGCTACTGTGGAAACCCAAGAGCTTCAGTTCCCCCTGGGGCTCTCTTGGCCCTGCTTGGACGGGGCCATCACTTCAAAAGCAGGGTCTGATCCTGCGTCCATTAAGGTCAGTGGCAAAGCTCCCAACCGTATTAGTAGTTTAGGATTAAACTCTTGACACTTGTGAACATCACAGGTGCACTCACACGTCTGCAGGATTTTGAATGCTTGCCATAACCTACAATTTGTCAAACAAAGGAAATGTTGATCAGTTTATGCCAAGACACAATTCTCACACAGGAAAACCTAAGGAATTAAGAGGGTATATAGCAGCACCCTTTCTTCTCCACACCATGAAAACAGCAATCGATACAATTCATGCACACCAACCTATTTAGATCCATTCCCTCCTCTGACACTGCAGCTGCATGCATCCCTAAAGGCTGTGCTAATGACCTGGCAGACAGACATGTCCCAAATGACACCGCAGAATGCCTGAAGCTCTGAAAGAAGACACTATCTTGTTTACGTTGACTGTGAGAGGAAAAAAAACAATGCCATCTGATTATTACATAAATTCTAGCTGTAACAGCTTCATGACTAGTTGAAAGGCCGTAACAGGCTCCAAAATGACTGATGGATCCGAGTGGTTGGATCCATCAGCTTATTAATCTAGTGCTAAGACAGACCTTTCTTATTCCTACAGCTCTATCACTTTAACCTTCCCCATGCTGGACAGAAAGAACAATCTCGATTCATTGCCTGTAAAGGAGAGGCAGATTCCTGTACTGTGACTTTTGTATTTTTTCATTCTCTTCTATGCTATAATGGAAATGGAGAAACAAATAAAGTAAGATAAATACACAAAAAAAAGAAGCATTAAGTAAACACATCCCTAGCACAATAATGTTAATTTATAAAATATCTGTTTAAATTATAAAATATAATGTGGAGTAGAATGCAATTCAAAAGCCACAATTACAGTTCACATAACCATATGCACACTAGCTTTAAACTGCATTCCTGGAGCAAACCAGCCTCGGCACCATGAGCTGCAGTGCAGGGTACATACGCTTACCTGGAATCCTGGGTAAATAAAGCCATTATGCTACTGTGGATACCAAATTAGCCAACTTTAGGTTAGTGCTGATACTCGAACTTTAATCACATCTATAGATTCCAGTGCTACGTCAAGGTTGAATTTGGCACTAGCTGCGTGTTACGTATCCATAGATCAGTATAAAAATAATTTGTTGTGAGTTCACAGTTTTATGAAATGACAAAACATCAAAATTAGCATTCTGGCTGAAATCCACCGCATTTCCCATCAAGGCTTACACATTTAAGCAACATCTGAACCAACTGTCTATAATTACTCCTGGCAGATACTGGAGCACTTAGGCCAGCAGTAGATGCAACAGTGAAATCAATTTTTAAAGACGCTGTAAACCACTGTTTTCAAGATGCTCAGCCCAGAAGCAAACATGTGTCTATAAGTCAGATCCAGAGTTTACTATACAGTATTTGCTCACTCTTGCATAATAAGAGCACGAGAAGAATGACAGCCCTAAGCAATCAGTCATTTTAAAATTAAACATTTATTTGGGCTGCAATTCCAAAAACACTAACCCTGAAGTTCCTGTCAGAACTACTTAAGAGGAAGTGAGGATGCACACTAGCTTAGGTCAAAAGAAACACAAATTCTGCACAAAAATCAGATATCTAAATAGACCATACATGTGCAACATATCTACACCCCCTTCTTTTTTACTGCGAAAGAAGAATCACATCTGTTCATCTGAAGCCAGTGAGTTCTCTTCCTTCTCCCTACATACACAGCTGGGCGGGTTGTTTATTTCTTTTGTTTTTATCAATGCAAAATCTGCCTTCATAATGATCCTATCAGTCTCATAATTTCAAACTCCCACAAATACAAGCCTGAAAGGGTATCAGGCCAACACCTCTCCGTAAATTCCCTTCACTGACTTTCTCAAAACATCTCAGAAGCCAAGAGCTTGTAAGCTTGCTTGCCTCAAACAGCTGAAGGTCACAAATTTTCAAACTTTATTTTATGAACGGTCTGAGAACTTTCCCTTTCACATGTGGAAATGTAGAGGGGAAACTGAAGGCAGCGCAAGACACCAACCCAAAGGTATTAACAAGAGCCAAAAAAACAGACAATGCTGATCAGAGATTTCCCTTTGAAAAAGAAAACTCATTTCTACCACAGCCATGCCACCACTGTCAATTTTGCACATCAGGCTCTTTGATATTCCAGTGGTAGGTACCGGCAAAAAACTTCAACGTGAGTCATTAGAAAAGCCCAAGATACAAAACAGGAACACACAGGAGAGCTATTCTGATCCTCTTCTGTAAACCTACTAGTTCTCATGAAACAGATCAACCTCTAACAGCACTAAAAGAATGCTTAAAGGAAGAATGGCTCATGGAAAGAGAGAAGGCAGACTTACTGAGGAAGGACAGAAACAAAATGGATAAGAGCCCTATTTAGGAAGGGGGTGATTTTTTTAAAAAAAGCCAACAGTTTCAAATGATAGCTGTAGGACTGCTAGAAACACAGGACAGAGTAACAAAAGTGGCTAAGAATACATGTAAGAACTTCCCAGCTTAGTACTAGTTTATTTAGTCTCTCCTGACACTATAAATTTATTTCTGCCCTGATTGTTACAGCTGGGAACAGCTGTACCTACAAGAACCCAATTCCCCCTGTTTTCCTCTTTCATCCTCCTATCCCAGGCACCCTTCCCAGGGAAAAAAAAAAAAAAAAGCTACTGACTTTTTTTTTTTTTTACCATATGCCAGTACATATTCCTGAAGGGGGCCATTAACATTCAAAGACACTTTAAATTTTCAATATGTTTTTGTATTATATTTGAGTACATTTAGAAAAAAGTTAATTTCAATAAATTAAGTGAAGGGTCTTCAAGGATGAGCGAATACATGAGGATGAAAAACGAGGAGACCACCTTCACCGCAGTGTGTCTGTTACTTTCTAAGAACTTCAGAGATGAGAGAGCCTTCTCGCTCTCCTTCCCTGACATTTATTTCTTAATTATTCTCCAGAGAAAAGGCACTGATGCTAAATGTGTTAAACCAGCTAACAAGTCCCAGGCATCTCAGTAGAGGAAAAATCTGCAAGGTCACCAGTTCCTAAACGGTGCAGAGCACGTCACTAGCAAAGAACACAGCCATTATGGGGAGGTCTGGAGCGGAGCACAAGTAAACTCCACCAGGTTATTGGGGTGGGCTCCATGCCAGCCCACAAGCTTTATGAGAACACAGGAGCAACTGCCACGTGAAGGAGACAGTGCTGCGAAGGCGCAAGGAAGTGGAGCTGCAAGAGGAGGAAGGAGGCAGCGGTGGAAGCAAGCAGCGAGAGGACACCAGTGCCAGCAATACCTGTGCCAGAGATACAAGACTGGAAACTACCAACTTGAGTACGGGCAAAAAATACATTTAAGGAAATCTCCCAGGGATCTGGAGGATTAAGCATGTAAGTGACATACGTGTCCCATCTGCCTGTCAGGTCACCTGAGCGCTGCCATTTACAGCTCAGGGAAAGGCAGCAGGGAAAATGGTGACTCCTACACCACCAGCTGCGGGAGGCGGCACCGGGAGGAAGCGACGTGCCTACACCAGCCCTGCAAAACCTCAAGTGCCTCCCCAGGCGCTGCGCACCCCCCCCCCCGTGCTGCCTGGAGCCTGTCAGTGCAAAGGGCCTGTGAAAAAGGGCAGACCCATTCTCATTAAACGTAGATGTTATATATAGACTGCGCTGTTGAGAAACGTCAGTAAAAGCAAACTTGGGGAAGCCAGGCAGGGAGACGAGAATGTAAATCCTATAACGCTCCACCAGCTACGTGGAAACCAGGCTCCGAAACTTGATTTGGAGCAGTTGAATCGCACAGCCAACGCGCGGCCTGCGGGTGCAGCAACAGGGGCTCCCTGGGGGAAAAGCCGGAGAGGGGTGTTACACACGGGCATCACAGGGTTTTTGAATTAAAAAACCACCACCGCGAACGCGACAGGGTTTCTCAGCCAGCAGCACCTCACGAACAGGGAAGTTTTCTGAATGTCACGGCGTTCCGCTCAGCGCGGAGCTCCGGAAAGGGGAGGGGGCTGGGCTAGGATAGGCTGGGCTGGGCTGAGCTGGGCGCCCGCCTGGGCCTAGCAAGGCCGGCTGCCCGCGCGGGCTGGGCAGGGTAGGCCGGGCCGGGCCGCGCCGCCGCCGTTAACGGCCCCAACGGCCGCTGAGGGAGCGCGCGGGGCGGACGGCGCGCGCTCCCCTCAGGGGCGGCGCCCGCCTCGCCCGGCCCGGCCCGGCCCGGCCCGGCTCGGCCCGGCCCAGGGGGAGCCCGCCCGGCCGCAGGCTGGTCGCCACCGGGGCTTGGCGAGCGCCAGTCACTTACTTGTCCAAACTGAAACACTATATTGGCTGCGCAGGGAGAGGGCTACAGAAACCGCGCCTTTCCTGACACGGCAATTTCCCGACGGCCGGGCGCTGCCGGGAAGGCCGCCGCGCTGCCCCCGCGCCTGCGCTGCCGTCCCCGCCGGGGCGGGGAAGGGGAGGCGGGGGCGGCCCGGCCTCCCCCGATCGCCTTTGAAGGCTGCGCCGGCCGGTGCCGGCATCTGGTTTGCATTTGGGGGCCCGCGTGTGGAGCTCGCCCCGAGCGCCGTGAGAGGGATCTGCTGTGTGTTAGGCGTAGCTGTCAAGCTGCGCTGCCCTGGAAAGCCGAGCGTGCACTGTGCCCTGTCAGGAATTCGACTGATACGAGTGTTTTTGCCTCGCAAAGGGAATCGCATTTCTCATTTATTTAAAAGCGAATAAAACAGAAACGAGGAGGGGGTTGGCTCTTTTTGTTAAAGGGGTTGTTGCTAAATCGTATTTCTCAGCCGCGGCCCTGTTGCCCTACAAGGCTGCAGAAATACTGGGGGTTGCAGAAGCATTTAGCACGTAAGGGGTGCAAGAAGCCACACTGAGAGCTAGGGGAAGAATAAATACAGGGAAACAAGCAGAAGGGTGTGACTGGACTGAGGACATCCCCACCCCCACCCCCCCCTTGACCCATAAATATATAATCGCTTCTTAAATAAATAAAACAGGACTGCAAGCCGTGATTTGGATTTTCTGCACAGGGTTACTCCATTTGAGAGTTTTACCTGGAAAAAGTTTGAAAATTCCTGATGAGAGGAATAAACCCTGAGGTTTATTTAAGATTTGCTTAAAATGGAGGAGAGGGCAGTAGGCTCCCCTCAAATGCATCCCTTGGAAACGGGGACAGGCCAGCAGTGGCTGCACACTCCAACGGTGGGTAGGACCAGACCCCGCCATATCCCTCCACGACCCATGCAGGGAGGAGCGGATGGAAACCCTCACATTCCCAAGATGTCCAAACACTTCTGAAGAGGCCCCTGGGAGCCACCAGGGATTTTTCCTGTTATCCCCCAAATACTCTACAGCAGGAAATCTTGTAGTAAAAAGCTTTCTTGCAACATTTCCAGAGTTTTCCCACTTTGTCCCAGGCAGAAATACTGCAGGAACAACCTTGCTTAGGGAAAGATGAGTGTTGTCTCGTGGTTAGAGCACAGGGTTCGTGGTCAGGAGCTGTGGGTTCTCATTCCAGCTTTGCCACTGAATCATTTTGAGAGCTTCGCTAGTCACTTTGTATTAGACCAGTTAGTAATTTTCCGTTGGAATGATTTTCTGATGGAAAACACTACTTCTACAAAACTGAAATCTTCTGGGTGAAAATCAACTTTCTGTTGGGAATACCTTGCATCTAGGCGGGGTAGGAAAGAGCATTAAACCCAGGCTGAAGTATTTGGAGTTTTCTTGCATTAGTCCAAATGTTTTGCTTTGAAAAGATAGATTTTTTTAAAAAATACCACCCTCCTGACCATAATTCCAAGTCAGCTCATTGCAGGGTGGGAGTGCGTGCTCTCATGCTCCGCTTTGCTCCCCAGGAGGTCTGCACCTCCTGTAGCAGGATGCAAATTTCTCAATTTCTGTCTTCTGAGACGTGTACATCCCAATCTGAGTCAGACCAGTCCAGGCACACGGGCACCTGGCCCATGGGAACAAATCGTAGCATTAAGGCTACTGCTCTGACCGAGGACGTGCACCACGGAGAGAAAGCATGGAGTTCAGAGACAGAAGCAAGCTGTTTCATGTTAGTTCAGTGACCCAAAACAAAGTGCTGTGACTGTGGATATACCAAATTGTTTTGTTCAACTGAAAAGCAGTAAAATGAAGCCCAGAGAAATGGATCTGAGTGTGCTTCTCCTACCTCTGACAATCAAATCCTATAAACCTTTCCCTACATATGCTGAGCTCCAGTTTATAGTTCTTGCTCTTTACCTGCCCAACTATCTCCCGTCTTCACTGTTGTGCTCCAGAATCCTATTCTTCTGTTCATTAAAAACAAATTTCAGTATTTCTGTCCTCCGTATATTTCTAGATTGCCGACACTTTTAATATAAATAATATTTCTTCTCCTCCCACAGTGTATTTGTAGACACTGTTTAAATCCCTTAACTTTTGTTTTGCTAAGCTAAACGTTAACCATTTACATTTTCATAACAGCAAGTTTTGCATTATCTAATAAGCTTTCTCTGCACTTGTTTCAGTCAGAATTCAGCTCTTCTGAACATGAGTGATCACAGCCCAACATAATGCGTACTGTTCAAAACGATGTCTTGCTAGTGACTTGTACAGTGGCAAAGATAATTCCCTGTGCACCCTTTTAGTTACAGGCAGGGACCCATTTTGCCTTTTTTACACCTATATCACATTAGTACCTCGATTTATCCAGGTCTTTTTGCTCCAATAAATAGTGAGGGAAAAAAAAAGTTAATCTGTCTGTTAGTACAGACAAATGTATTAACTTTTCCATAATACATGTTTCCACTTCATTACACCTCTCTAGCACTCACATGGTTTCTTTCCAAGGGGGTGACAAATGAAGATATTTTCAAGAACAGTTACAAGATCTCCATCCTCCCAAATCGAAGTCATGCAAATGCTTTTTTTTAAACGAAAAAATCAAAGTTTAAATTATCACATATTCCCAAGACCACATGAGGCTTAATTCATTACTCCTTTGAAATATTCTGAAAGCTGAGGGTTAAGAGGTGTTATATTAGTGCAGAATAATGATGATTAATTTGTGTTTCATATCAAATGCAGGAACAGTAGATATGTGTGCAGTGAATCCTCTGTAATTTAAAAATCTTTCTGTAAACTTGAAAATATCTTGCAGATGCATGTATCTTAAATAGAACACAAGACCACTTCTTTCTGTTCAGAGTGTGGCTGTTGTAGTTTTGCTTCAGATATTACTGCTTCAAATAACCTCCCTCTTTTTCCAAGATTCTGGACAGATTCCCTTAAAATACACCCTTTTGCCTTTTCATTACAGAGTAACTAATGAAAATTCCATTTTAAATGTGCTTTCTGTGAGACAGGAACGTTCTTTTTTTTCATTATTAACAAAAGCCCATGTTTCAAGCTGTAGGGATACAGCTTAAGGTAGCGTAAATCAGCATTGCTCTGAGATGGCCTGCAGTCCTCTCAACCAGCACTGCAGAACAATTTAGTGGTTTTAGATGACAGTTGGCATGTTTGAAATATTCTCTTTTGCAGAACTAGACTAGATGTGACACTTGCTGGAGAAGAAATCTTGCATAAATCTGTCTAAAAAGACTCACTTAATCATATTACTTCACTAGCAGTGGTAACCTTTGGAGGCCAAAGTCCAGACAGGTTGAGGAATGGAACATGAGTACATAAAGGTGACAATTCCATTAACTGCAATCAAAGAGAGAGGTGAATGGTGAGCTAAAGACAAATGACTTATTCTATAAAGAAAAGAAAATATGTGTGTGAAGGGGAAAGAGACAGAATGAACATTTTCCAACCTTGTTGAGAAAATGAAGATCCAGTCCTGCTCCACTGAGATCAACTCAGAAATGTCCCTCTGCCTCCCTGGGTGCAAGCTGTGGCCCAGCATCCCAGCCTGCTGTTAAATGTTAGTGTGAACCGTCATTTCAGGAGTGCACATGCAGACAAGTGAGACACCCCAGTAAAAAATCATATGCAGAATATCTTGCTGAATTGCCCACCATAGCCGTGCTAGAAATGCAAATACTGGGCCTAGCTTTGCAGTCAACAGGGCATTCTGCAAAAATAAGTAAGTGGAAAAATTGTTGGCATTTCTGAATCCAGTGATTCAGGATTCTCAAATATACCAGACAAGATCTTTCAGTCCAGTGGGGTGTACTTCAACCCCAGAGGCTGAATAGAAGCGGCTTTGGGATGTTCTCTTGGGCCTCAAATCAGAAAGAGTGGGTACATATCGGTAGCTGAAACTACCACCACAGGGGGAAAAACAAGAGTTCTTACCCAGGTTCAGTGCCAAACTTCAGCACAGATAAAAGAGAGATTGTCAGGACATATTCTTACCCAGCATCCTTCAGTGAGGCCAAGGACGGCATACATAGCATTGCTAAGACAACCTCACATTACTTAAGTTTTTTTAGAGGAGGTGGAAGCTTAGAGACTAGCCGTGCTGGCTCCTGAGCTGCTTTGCAACCCTGGAAATAAAGCCACAAAGGGATTGAATCTATTATCTCTCAAATCTTTCAAAATTTAAGATAAAGAGGAAATGAATAATATAAAATCTATCTAGAGATGCAATCTCCTCCTCTTTTGAAATTTTCCCACTTAGGTGTGGAGTTTTCAAGAATTTCTATGCAGAAAACCTCATCTAAAACCAATCCATGTACCAAAACAAAACGAGTAGATAAACAAACTGTTTTACTTACAGAAGCAGAAATGGATCTTGGAGCATTCAAAAATTCCACTTACTTAGGCATTGATTAGCATAACAATTGAAGGGAAGAAAAGATTTTTAAAGGGTCATGTAACGTGTCCTTGCTTAGGCAGCTCAGACGAGCACCTGAGGGTGGTTTTCAATCTCATTTTTAAGAAGCAATATAACACTGGCATAGGAAATAGAAGCTGGGGAATACTCTGGATGAAATGCTTACTGTGTCGTTAGACTAGGACTATTCATTCAAACAGGGAAATAGGGAAGTAAAAACCAACTGAATACTATGCAGCAACAAGAAGGGATTTTTGAGTGTACAATAGGAAAAAAAGGAAATTTCCTTTGGGGGACTTTTTCTGTTTTTAACAGAGATATTAAGTTACTGTTAGATACTAGAGCAGCCAAAAAGGGAAATCCCTATTTTACACAGCTCTAAATATAGCTAGAAAAATAATTCAGATTTTATCGATTTGTGACCCATTTCCTTATGTTTTGGGTAGCTCACCTCTTAATACAAAAGTCAGAAGCCGATACGAACAAGCATACAATATTTCAGGCTCCACCAAAATTCCAGTGTCTTGCCCAGGGCCTGTTCCTGCCTGCCCTCTTGGCTGGATACCAATATCCTTTATTCTCAGGGGAGTCAGCCTTCCAAAAAACCGCTTGGCACTTGAGTCAGGGCTGCTCTATTTTCCTAACGTTCATGGCAGGCAGGATGTTTTCTGACTCTGGTACCCAACAGTTGAGCATTCCAGACAGCACGGGGATTTTTCTTTCGAAACCTCACTGCCAATGGCATAAGAATAAGTGAAGTTCTGTGACACCGTGTGATCCTGGTGGGAAAATAGGATGACTTTGCTGCCATACAGCGATACACAAACAGAAAACGCACATGACTCTTGCCACCTTTATAAACTCTCCTTCTGTGATGTGAATGCTGAAAAAATTCTGGCTTAAAGTCATGTTTCCATCAACTGGTTCCCCTCTGGGAAGACTGCCAGATCTCCACAGATTAGGTTAAGGAGAAGACCGCCCCCCTCCCCAAATGCTTGGCCAGAAAAGAAGCCCAGTGCTGCAGTGGAGCAGAGGGGGTGCTCAATAGCCCTTGCACACATTGTTGCTGTACCCATCCATTTTGCCAGCATGTGAAAATGTTCTATTCGCTCCCCAGAACAGATTCACTCTGTGAACACACAGTACAGATACCCCTACAACTTTTGCATATCCCTTTACACTCCTTAAATATTAGAAATACAACTTTATCATTAATATTTATATTCAAGAAATTCCTGAGGTCACTGATGTCAGGGCCAACTACAGCTCTGCAGCCTTTGCCTTGTGGAACAGAAACTACATAGGGGCAGGCAGGCAGGTTACAACTCACAGACAGGACTGGACTCCTCATTGACCAGGAGCAGACATACTGCCCTGCTCTGTCTGGGAGGCAGATTTGCCAGAGACATCTTTCATCATAATGCTGTGCCAAAATCCAGATGTGCAAAATCGTGAAATCACAATCTGTTGAGCTGGAAATGAATTTCACAAGCCAAGCTGTGAAAATCTGTTGAGCTCCTTAAATTTCACAATACCTGACATCTCGTGAAAAATAACTATCCGAGGCTAAATATTTTTCTGCAACATCCTTTCAAGATTTTTTCCATAGAATATGACCAGTTTATGTGAAGCAGTTTGTTACAGTGGTGATACATCATACAGTGGTGCCAAAATCCAGTCAGCATGGAGAAGGGTTGAAGAAGGCTCAACCACACTTCAAGCAGCATATCCTCTGGCCATGACTGGGACTTTCTACAAAAGGCAGATCCTATTTTGCCCTTTGAATTCAGAAACTAGTGAACACAGTCATGGGAGGCAAAGTACCATCAACATCTGTTAATTCCTAAAAAATGTAATTGTGTGTTCTCCAAGGGTAAGATTGTTAACTGGAATCTGGGCTTCCCAGATTATAAACAACGTGCAGCCTTTCTCCTAAACTCATTGCAAGATGTACAAATGATGCTCTAAAGCCAGCACTGTAATCTCTTAAAATCTTAAATTCAACAGGGGCTCATTCAAGTACGTAAAAAGAAGTTTGTGGGATTTTTTAGCCACCTGGAAATCATACACAAATAAACCAAACAGTGCTAGAAACAGGGATAAAATCACCATATATGTAGCTAATTCCTATAGCAGTTAGATTTTCATGCTCTGTGTACAACCCAAAACAAATTGTCTGCTTATAATTAAAATATGATACTGTTTCCAAAAGTCTTGCCTCTAGGGAGATAATTTTATACCACGGGGCAGATTCAGCCCTGGTGTAGTATTTCTGATTTTCATGGAATTACACCATTGAACAATTTTGTCCAATATCTTACCCACACTGATGCAATTCAACTTTTAAGGGACAGTTATGGGGTTTCCTCATAAGTCAGGCCAAGTTTCTGGAACAAGGAAAGTCTGTAAAAGGATCCGTTGGAGAGACGTTTTAGTCTGGCATTTAGGAATATCCACATATTAGAAAATGTCACAGGATTTATTTTGTACGACTTACACTTTAGAATTTCTTGGGTTTTTTTCTTTCCTTACAGATACATTGCCAGTTGGTGGTCGCAGCAAAACAGGATAAAACCAAAGTAATGTAATGCAACGATTACAGAGAGCTGTGAGTAGAAAGACATTTGTGGATCCAGATAATTCTGCTTCATCTTTGTTATATAAATCTATTTTCCAAACTTTATGCATTGCCTGAGCTTGTAATATATGATTAACGGGATGTCTACACCACTCAGGACTCTGAAAAATGTAAGATGTTAATTCTCCAGCATTTTAGGTAACTTTAAATATGTTGGCCATGACTGATCTCACATAGTGCTTTGGATTTATGCTTTGCATGACAGATGGAAATCAGAATGTACCCACTGATGCTCTCACTGATGTTGAAACCTTCTGACTTCTGTGAAGAATCAGAGAAAAAGAGCTATAACACTTCCCTCCTCCTGGAACTAACCTGGTCTTTCCTAAAATCATGCAGCTTCATAGATCATGGGCCAGAAAACGGGAGCCTCCCCAGCTCACCCTGCCAGTGCTACACGTACGGGGTGCTGTGACAGGGGGTGGGTTGCAAACAGTGGAAATGTGGTGCTGTCAGACGTCTGGGGGAGGTTATTCCATTCCCTCTGCAGTTGTTTGAGCTGCCCAAACAGCAAGAAGCAGATGCCTAGGTTCTTACTTAAGCCTTCCTGGGAAAATCAACACTGTTTCAAAACCATATCAGAACCAAAACTATAGGAAGATTAATCAAGCTTGGGTCAAGAGGGAAGAAGGATGCAATAGCTTCTGACAGCAGTGAACCGGTAAATGATGTACCCAATGCTGAGCTCTCTTACAAGTCAGAATAGTCAGTGCATCACATCAAAAATTCCTTTAGACTGTTGACATAATATTAGAAAGAATATGGAAAAAGATGGTAAACATAATAGAGCCATCAAAGGTACATTTTAAATTTAGTACTTCCATTCTTACACTAATCTGACAATCATAAAGCCTTACTATAAATCAAATGGAGCAAATGCTATAGGAAAAATAAAACATATATAGTAACCTGTGCACAAAAGTTAAAAAACCTTTTGGCACAGAAGACAGCTGAGATTCAGAGTTCCATCCAGTGTTAAGCACCAGCACAAGCAGCAGAAGAAAACTGCCTTAAGCATTCTTTAATATCACATTCTGGCTGCTAACCTTTGGATTTTAGAGTTTGTCTTTCTGAAGCAATGATAAAACCATCACAGCTTTAATCAGCTTTTTTGAATCATTGACCAGTTTGAAAAACTGAAAGTGAAATAAAAAGCAAGACACAACAAAAATTAGAAATACTGTACATTTCTGCCATTTCTGTCAGCCACAGCTAAAAATGTTGTTAGAAAACAAGATAAAAAATTAAGGAAAGAAATAACTGGTAACTGCACTCATTTTAGGCTGTTTTATGTCTGATTGTTTCAAAAGTAGGAGGAGTATAAGACTGGGTACGTAGCTCCATCCTCTCCAAGAACTGCTGGGATCATTGTTAATGAGCGTGATCCAAACACCAGAACAGTCTCCTTACCTACAGTATGTTGTAATCATGGAAATATCATGGGATGTTTTAATTGACACCTCGTTGCCATCATCACAACGTACACTGAAAAGTCATCTTCTTAGGAGATACAGGAGTGGAAAATTAGGATGGCAGATAATTATCCCATGGGCTGCAAACCTTTCCTTCAGTGGAATCCCGGCCACTGAGGGTCAGCACCTAAGAAACAAGACCATGCGCAGGGCACAACTCCACCATGATGGGCACACTACCTACTCGAGCTATGTGTGGTTGCTGAGAGCACAGGGGCCTGTACAGCCCCCACTAAGCTGGTGACAGGGTTTGGGGAGGAAGGCCAGGGGGTTCCACCACCTCTATAAGTACTCTCTTTTGCTGCCTTCAAAGGGAATGATGCTTTAACTCTGTCCACTACTTCATTTGTGCATTCTGCAGCTGTAACTCAAATTTCTCCCCAAAAAATCTTAAGGTAAGCTCTGGAAAATTGGGAGGAGGGAGAAGAAACCTTTCTTGAATGAAGCAAGTTTTCCAGAATACAGTCTCATCCTTTCTGACCACCTATTAGAGTTAATCTGAGTGGCTAGTGCTGTGCTTCGAGTTTACTCAGTTTTTTTCCCCTTATTTTATTGTTTTTAAATTAACTGGCAGCTCAAAGTTTCATCTAAAGCTATTTTGTATGCTTTTTCTGCCTTAAAAAAATGCCCATCCAAGAATTATTTACTCAGCACCAAGCTTTAGGAAGTCACCTTGATATGGGAAAAAAAATATCTGTTAGAGTTGCTTTGGTTTTGTATGTTAGTGAAGGGAAAGAAAGCCCAGATAGAGCTGTGGCCATGACTGTTTACCATCCTTTGAGAAAATACATGTTCTAAGTCAGCTCAGTGGTACTTGTGTCACTGAGCTTCTAATGTTGTTCAAAACTGACACCAATACCATGATCTGAATAACTTAAAATTTTGACCCAAGACTAATGTCCCCCTTTGAAAGAAAGATCTCCAGAATTAAGACTTCAACTGGTCCACCTTGAGCTAGAGAACTATTTTTCCAAGCTGCTGCCTGTACTGGGCTTCAAACCAAAACTGAATGAATGCAAAGGAGGAAGCCTAATGTGCAGCAGTTAAACTATATGGAGGTTTTTGGGGTTTTGGAACATCAAACCCTTCAGAGTACAAAATATTTGTCATTTGGTATTGCAAGAATTTCCCTTCCCACTGGAAGGTAATTTGTCATAGAGGAATACATTGCTCTCAGACAATATCACAGACTGGTCATGTTCTTGCTACATTAACTTATTCTCAGCCAGAAGAAAATTAGTGCCACTTGTGGTGAGGGTTGTCTTTGTGAGACTACTCTCTTATCATACTCCTATTTACGGGAATCAATTCAGAGGTTGAGGGTAGGGCTAAGGATCACAGTGGTATTTTTGGCCTTTCAATCACGGCCTTTTTAAGGTAATCCATATTTTAGCAGTGGCCTATAACGTTATCATCCTTTGTAACCTGTTGCCGTATTTTATTCCATAGAACTTTGCACAGAGCCTATGACCACAGAGGCTTACTGACTGCAACTCCTCCCAGCACAGCTTCCAGCAATACATCCCAGCCATTTGCAGCTTGTTTAGCATGAAAAACCCACACTGTTCTCTGGGTTGAGTAATGATGTTCTTATTAATTACACCCACTCGATGTCCTTAATATTGGGTAACAGGAAAACAGGGGATGAAACAAGCTATTACTTCTGGTTTCTAAGGTCCTGAATCTGTAAGCTGTAGTTCTGTGGAGGTATCTGCTCTTTGACAACACTTCCCATATTGTGTTTCAGCCAGGAAGATGGATGTACCTTAGTTAAAGTGAGTCATTCACTGAACCTAGGCCAAACTTTGAAGCAAATCTGGGCCAGTTTACCGCCTCAGGAGGAAACCTGGTTTTTGCATGAATTAGATGTGAAAATAAGCAGAGCCTGACTGACATCTTCTCTGAATTCCAACTGTAAGGGTAAAACCCAGCGGGCATGAGCCTCAGGCATGACAAAAATGAGGAGGGGAAAATGAGGCTTCCTGCCTCCCCTCCAAGAGCCAGAGACACACATGTTACTCAGAACTTAGGGTAAATTGTTAATTATTTATATGCTAATTAAGTAATGTTTATAGAACGCCTTACATATGTAAATTGCTGTAAATATGCTTACATTTTTCCTGCAGTCTCCAATTAAACAAACTTTCATTTTAGAGCAAAACAATTCCATACCAACTTGTTACACCAGTTCTTTAGCCAGGCAGCTTTTTAGCTAATGGTCCCAGCTCAAACTGCACTATTGTATTTCTCTACGGAAATTTCTGTGCTGGTTTGTAGTTGTTTTAATTCCATCACAGATCACATTCGGTTTAATGATAATTTGATTTTGCATTGCAGGACCCAGATGTACATTAGGAGGTCACAACCTTTCCATTTATCTCTTAAAGTAACTATTTTTTCCCCAAGTTCCATCAGGTTAAAACAGTTAGCAATTTTTCTCCTTGAAGTGTCCCTTCAGCTTGGCCAAGATATATAATAGATCAGTGTAGCTACAAATGCATTACAACATTAGTCATCAATTAGTTTTAAACCATTGCTGTAATATATCATTTATCTAGCTTGCTGTAGCACTATTGTGAACATTTAATTTTTTAAAGGCTTCTTGATTTTTTAACCTGACGGCTGCATCCCCCTTTTGTCTCCTATACAGACATCTCCTTAAGGAACAATAAAAATTAGATTTGTTTGACCTGCACTCAGGGTTTGTTTAAGCGAGATGGATTTTAATTGCTCTGCCTAGTCTACCAGACAGCTTTTATGTAATATTCCAGACATTTACGCACTGTCTTTTCCCTTGCTGTAAGCAGGTGTGTGTGCCCACAAATGCCTGTAAAGCAGCTCTTACAATTCATTTCACATCTCTGACAATCCTCTGGGAAATTGCTTATGCTGAGATATCATTGGCATCAAATTAAGGACTCCAGTCATTACCACTTCTTTCCTCCTAATACCATTTTCTTTCGTCTTTAAGATTCAACTTTTTGTGTGACTAATTCTAAAAGGACTTTGCTGAGGACTGTGTTCCTTGTGCTTGGGTTGTCATCATACAATGCAGATGACTCACCTCTGCATCTCCCAGCAGTGAGAATGCGTACAGAGCCTTACCTGTCTCTCCCAAAATTCACATTGTCCTTCTACCATTTGCAATACATTTGACTTAGATTTATGATTTGAAAAGGTTTGGAGCATAAGACAACTAAGACTGAGAGAAGCATGTCTATGCTACAGACACTCAGTATCTTGAAGGATCTCTAACTTCAATTAGTAAGTCACGCGAGCAAGTTATCACAGCATTGACTCAGAGCCCGAAACACCCTGACTTCTCTGCCAGCTTGGAGTAGAGGCAAAATGAGCTCACATTTGCCCACGATTAACCTTATTTGCTCCAGCTGCTCCAGCAGGGAGAGGAGAACCTCATGCGGAGAGTTCTCTCCCTGCTGACTCTCCTCTTCCATGGGTGATACAATCTGAAGATGAGGTCCTCTATTTTTCCTGTTCTTCCCATTCCTAAAAAGGAAGATTTGGCTGTCCTGTGAGTTACCAAATCAGCACAAAAAAATGGGCCTCCTAAGCAGTTATTTGTGCCTACAGCTGGTTCTGGTCTACTCTCTGTTGGACACACACATGTACTTAATTCCCATTTGTGCTGGATGCCTATTAAAAGAACAAATCTGCAAGTGAGGAGGGTCTCTTCTGCCATGTCAATGGAAGTGAAATACGTAAATCTCCTGCATGCTGAGGGCGAATGTGTGCTTAAAATGCTTGGGAGAACAGCTGTGAAAAAGAATAAGCGGTTTGTATTATACTGCAAAGTGTCACCGATCCAACATGCTAAGCTGATCCTCATGTAGTACGTTGTGCTTGCTCCATGCTTGCATTATACTGCCTACTGCTTCTATGTGTGGGCAATTCAAAATGCACAGCGTCTCAGACAGCATGGAAAAAGGGACAAACCTGGTTTCTTCACTGCAGCATAACCAGCATGGTTCACAGCAGCAAGGGACCACTGAATTGAAAAGAACAATTCCAGTTAGGGCCCCGTGCAGTGAGTGGAGGTGGAGATCATGGTGAGCCACAGAGAGAGCTGTGGAGGAGCAGGGGGAATTGTCTGTCTTCCCCAGTATGGGAAGCCATGAGAGGGTTTGGAATAATCTTCCTTGGTGCCACTGTTTTTCTCCCCTTTTGTCTGCTAGTGGTGAATCCCAGTCACTCAGGAGACATCCTGGAGTGAGACTGGTATATGATGATAGGTGAATCACAAAACATTTAAAAAGTATTAAGGGTTCTGTAGGAGACTGTGGAAGGAAGTCCCATTTCCTTTCCTTAAAACTGAGCAGAATTGCACACTTGACCAAAACCCACAGTACATCTTCAAAGTGCAAAGTACAACTGCACAGCTCAAGGTATTCATCTTCCACCCGCCCTGTCAGAGCCAGCACCCGAGCCCCATGATAAACTGCACATATAGTTTCCTTCTGGACAAGAGAGAGAAGCAGCAGAACATCTTAGATGTTAATTATGGCATCAATGGAAGAAATTCAGATGCTACAGTGAGAGAAGCCTTAAAAGACTTTTACATGATATAGAAACTATGACTACAGCAGTGACATCAGGAAAGAGATGGGAGGTCCAATGCACTTACTTTGCATATGGACACTTAATTCTTAATTTCATATTCTGGTTTTTTTTCTAGGGCTTGTTATCTCCATCAATAACACACACCAATATTTTTTACTTTCCTGACAGAAGCACTGAAAATCAGAACCCATTTATTTAGTACCAAACAAAATCAGAAATAAGAGCAGGCTTCAACACTAGGATACAGATTTCTTAACCTCTGAGGACCAGATGTAGCAGAGCTGGAACACTCAACAACTGTAATGTGCACTGAGGAGTCACATTTGTTCAAGAAAAGTCACGTTACTTATATTAATTGGATGTGTCCAGCTCATCCTGAGTCCACTTAAGCCTTGGCAAACCTCTAGCTCCAAGGCATAACAAAAGTATTAATATAGATATTCCTTTATTATGCTATTTACATAACGACTCCCACCTTTGCAACCTAATACTTATTCTTTGGAACACAGAGAACTATTGACTCATATCTGGACTGGGATGCCAAAACCTCCTAAATTTAGAGATGTTTGGAACAAGAGAGTATGGTTCAGGCCCATCCACAACAGCAAACTAAACACAAGTCATCATCTGTGCGAGCGACATTTTCAGCATGTCCAGAGCCTGACGTGAGCTGACATTCTTTCTCCCAGTAAGATTTACAGAATTTGTGCATTAAAAAGTATTGAGGTAAACCATGGTCTGAGGGCCAAGTGCATAAATTAGACCTGTCCCCTCCCTTCAGTAAATTACATATATACATGCTGTAGGTTGGCTAACTATGCTTTTGGCAACTTGTACAAGTCTGTGTGAGTGCCTGTTAACAGAAGGGGAGTTTGTGTCATACTCATGCATTTACATTTTCTTTTCTAAGACTTTGGTGCGAGGAATATGTTGTACATCATTTTTTTCCCTCCATTCACGTCAGATACTAGATTAAACAGACAGGAAAAAAAGGTAATATTAAAAGTGTTGGCACATATTGCACTTTCTCAGCAGAAACTGTGTCACTTGTACATCGGTTTGGTTCAAATTACATAGGTCAATTTAAGGTCAGCAAGAAGTGCTGGATTAGCATCTTCAGAGGCTGAGGTCCTCTTCTCATTCACAGAACAAGTCCAGATCAAGAAATGTCAATTAAAGCTTCATGCGCAATGCTTCTTCCTTAGAAGACTCTTATAGTTCCTCAGGCCAACCAAGCCCTTACCTGTTCCTTGAGCCCTCTGCTTATATGGCAAAACAAAATGACCAGCTGGCATGATAAGGGGACTGACACTATCAAACTGCTTCTTTAAACACTGTCAAGATTTTTATGAGCTGCTTATTTGCAGTAGTCCGTGTACCTGTGAAATAACTGAATCACTGTCTTCCATGTGTCAAAATTATGCCATTTCTGGGCTGTTCCATCTTCCTCCCACAGATCTACCACATTTTAGGTAGAATGCATGGCCTAAAAACCCAAATACATGTTGCAGCTCTGACTGGCTCTTGGTGACTTCTGAAAAAGTAATACAGTGAACGCCACTAGGAAACCCACACATTACCCCAAAGTTTGCACTCTAGACTTTCAGCCTTTCAAACGGGATTGTCTGTGTGAAGCTTTTCTCTATGATCTGAAGAACCAGTAGAATTATTTTTAATTGAAGGCAGAAAGCCTCACATAATCAGATGATATGAGAACTAGGGCTTTCTGCAAAACGCAGACCATGGAATGATTGTGGATTAAATCACAAAGGAACTCAATATTGTGCATATGTCTTCTCCTGAATTTCCAGCAAATTCATCCGCTTGCCAGGCATCTCACTCAGCCCAAGCCCTCCTCTTGAAAAATTCCTTGGTATCCCATCTTCCAGGCTGCCTGATACCTGTGCTTCCCCTCAACTTCTTTCCAGAAGGTCTTTTTCCACAGGTCCATGGCATTCCAGCACTGTGGCATTCCTCAGCGTCCCTTTGAGCAACTGAAGGATGTGTTACTTTGCACAATAAGTTCAGGCTCTTCCTACCATGTCTTCAGCCCCTCCCAATGTCTCCTGTGCAGGGTGAGGGAGATGAACAGCAGAAACAGTTGAAGGAGTGTCTGGACAGAGGGTCAGAGCTCAGTTCCTTCCCTTAAATCCCTTGTGTTCACCTCTTAGCAAGCAGAACTGTTGTTCCGGAAATGAGACCCAGAAATTATTTCATTCCAGAAATGAAAGTTGCAGGAAAGGTTTCCCTCCTTCCAGTTCTTTCTAAAATTATATCCAGGAAAACAAACTGATTGTTAGGGACTGAGTTGGCAGTGGGGAAGAAATCCTGCATGTCTGTCTCCCAGAGCATTCTGTCCTCTCCTTTTGGCATTGCATGTTCAGCCCTGGCTTGGAAATGGCCACTGGATGGGAGGTGGATTTACCTGAAGAGGGAAAGAAAGTGATGACAAATAAAGTGGGCTGCCAGTTCCCTGTTAGCACATGACAGGAGGAAATGGTGCCCCACTCGGTGAACTCTCTCTCCATACCTCTGGAGCACCCAGCCCTGCTACTCTCTGCTGTGCTGGCCCTCCAAGCAGCAGAAGCCAGCCTGCAGGCTGTGGGGTCAAAGCTGACAGCACCTTAGGGATGAGTCTGCTGCTTTGGTGTTGATGGGAGACCAGTCCCAGAGCAGCAGCACTGCTTACAGCAGTTCCCTCCTTGGCTTTGCCCTCCTGTTTCCCCCTGTGCCTCATCTACAGAAAGAGACCTGCTGCTTCACAGTCCCTTCCCTCCTCTGCAATTAGGACTACACTTCATTAACAGCCCCCAAAACTCAAGCCTGAATGCAATTCCCAGACACATGGATCTGGAGACTCTTTCCAATGTACACCACACTTTAAAAGAAATGCTTTCTCTTATGCCAATCCCTCCTATTCCCAATAACAGAGCAGGCTGGTAGCTACAGCAAACTCACAGTGGGAAATGTAACAGTAGAGAAGTATTCGGTGTTCACAGTAAATCTCCTTTACTACGATTTAGCAGAAATGCAGCTGGCATGGCCTGAATATAAAAAAAGGTCTTTTGAGCATAGTGCAGAAACTGCTGCTACAAAGTTATGCAAATTCCAGAACTTCTGTTTCTGTAAATAAAAATTTTCCAGGGGAGGACATACAGAGGAGACAGTCATGTGCTCCAGCTTGAACAGGAATCGGGAAATTCAGGGTCTAGTCCCAGCTCCACTCACAGACAGGTACTTTGGCTCACTGGGCTTGCGCTTTCCATCATAAGACCAAAACAATGGTAATAAAAATCACAATGAAAGCAATTGAAAAATATTTGCATAATTATTTAGCAATGTGTTTGCATGCTTTGCATGTTAAACAAGGGATTGTTCCTCAACGCACAATCTCAGGACGGATAGGGAAGTAGAAAGCGTGTAGGAAAACAGGAACCAAGCCTAATACGTGTAGAAGTAAATTCAGTTCCATAGAATAACAAGCTGAAATGTGTATTTAAGAGAGGCTAAATACGCAAAGACTCAGAGCCTGGTGGAAAAAGTCAGAGAGTTCATACCGGGAACATAGGCGGACTGGGCTGGAAATACTGGTAGAGCTGAAGGCGGTATCGTGACAGGTGTACAAATGATGACGATGATGAATATGTTTTCAGTTTGGACAGTGATGAAGCATGAGTCCTGCTGACTAAGGGTGAAACACCCCAGACAGTGACTGTTAGATTCTGCTGCTCCAGGGCAAGACGTATTGGACTGCATCTAAACCAAGGCAAGACTGCCTCGGAAATAACGCAACCTCTCCGAGTGTTATCTGTGGATCTCGGCTACTTCCAAAGCAGTGCTCAGAGCCAAGCACCTGCCTGAGGAAGATATTGCTCCACAACTCTTTGATATGGCACATTTACCAGCAGGTTCAACCAGTAATTCAGTGAAACATGCATTCAAGTCAACAGGACAAACCCATGTGGGAATAACTGTGAGTCACATTGTTGCAGGAGTGGCACCCCTGCCCTGAGCCAAGCCCATCCCAGAGCTGTTCCCTTGGCATCCAGTGAGGGTCTGCCACAGATCAAGTTCTCCATCTGAAATATCAAGCCCTGCCTCATCTGGGACAAATTTACTGCTTTGATCGTTAGACCCCACTTCATGTGGACATGCCAGATGAGGTTTCTTAAGCATTCAGACATCCATGGAGACAGAAATATCAACAGGAATCAATGCAGAGATATGTCACCTTGGCAAATTTAACTTACTATGTCCCCTTTCTGCTTTGGCAACTTCCAGCTGAGGCTGGTTGTATAATTTGTTGAACTAAATTAGGGAAAGGCTGATTTAAGAACAAAAAAATGGAGCTGAAGAGGAGCTGGGGTTTTCATACTCAATGAAGTAAAACAATAATCACCTATCAAGAGAAAAATATGTGGTAGGAGCCTCTGGCAGTAAAATTCTTAAGAGCATCATGAGCTACAGGTTACAAGAAAAAAGACAGACGTAAAGAAGAACAGAATAGCCCAGCCATGGGAGAACTGCAGGAAAAGCAGCTGGTTCAGATATTCTTATTGACAAAACTCTGGCTGGCTACCAAATATACCGTTCCCACCCAGAAACAATTTGGGCTTGAAGGGAGCATAAACATCCCTTATTATTCTATATCATTAATTGTCCGTTCTACTTGGTGTCCAAATCCCAGAACATTAACATCTGAATTCAAATATGATGTGGTCCGAATCATCTGAAAGTAGCTACAGCCTTTGCCCCACAGTACACTCCTTAGGGTTCATGTGGGGAGAAGCATGACTTGCCATATGGAAAATATCAGTCAAAATAAAATATTTTTATTTTATGTTAAGAGTCATTCACGGTTTCCCACTGGTGTTTGCCATAAAACCTAGAAAAAGTGAGGTTGTTTAAGCACTGTCTAGCCTCAGAGACTGTGAATGGATGTCCATCCCGTTTTACTGCAGTCTGGTGTAGTCTTTCTTGATGCAACATACATGTTTAGCCGTCTACAAATTCCATAGATGTTTTTAGTAAAAGTGGGAGGTTGTGCTACCAAGGAGAACATGAGCCAAAGAGGTTCTATTATCCATATCCTATTAAAGGTCAGACAGAGCTCTTACCTCAGTGCTATAATGTGACCAGAAACTTAATTGAAAATATACGAAAAGGTTATTAATAAAGAGATGAAGCCATAGTAAATTTAATATAGCTCACAGGACTTCTGCTAGAAAGAGAAGGTTATATAGATAGATAGATAGGCCTTTAATTAAGGTGTATTGCTGGGTTAAGTGTAAATTTTCCAAGCAAGCGTGAAGATAGAAAACTGGTAATTGCTTCCAATTTATATTATAAAAATCAGTCATATTCATTTTACTTCCTATGACAGCCTTACTCAATTCTAAGGTTCATTCACTTAATTGGAAGGGAGAATTCTTGGAGTGAAAACATAAGGAATTGAAGAAAGAGACAGACAGATTGCAAGAATTGAACGAACCGCTCTTTAAATGAAATCATTAAAACTCCTCATCCAAGATTCTCAGTAGATTCATGTTTGCTGTCCTCAAGGGATATTTATTATCAAAGCTGAGTAGGAAAAGATTGGAAATTATATCAGAAAAAAGTCTCTAATGGTCTTCTTGAAAATTGAATCTGAAGAACTCCCTGTTTCTATTACTATCATAATTTTTCCATGTCTCAAAATTAGCGTAGACTAGAAACTCAAATATTTCTCTCACTGACACCTCTTGCAACAATGATATAACTTGGTCAAGTGTAACCAAAAGGTACACATGCATACAAACTAAATTTGCTTCAACCATATCCTCATCTTTTACTTGTTCATAACAGAGACTTACAGGAGGGAGTACGTTCAAAGAGAGCATTGCTGTAAATATACAACTCTCTTTGCATACAGCAGTCTCAGAAAAAAAGCCTTACTAAAGCAATGACTGTGGGTTTGGGAGTTATCCAGTTAGCGATAAGGAAACAATACGTGGTGGCTTAAGAGGCAAATGACAAGCAGTAATGATAAGAGCTAACATTTAAAAGTAATAGTCCTGGAGAATAAAAGTAATTCACAAGACTAAATATCAGAATCACTTGTTGACTACTATTGAATAATAAATCTACACCTCTTTTGCAGGTAAATTGCCTTAAAAAAGAAGATTAAGTTCTGAGGGGGTTTGTTTAATTTTTTGGTGGGAATATTCACGCAACAGCTTCAGTGATATCTAGATGACTGCCTGCTCTCCCTCCCCTGATGAAGACCAACACAGGACAGCTGTTTCCCTATTCACTGTTACGGGATAAGAGATATAATTCTGTAATTATAATCAACCAAGGTGCACTGAATTTTAATTTCCCAATGCATAAATCAAAATAAGTGCATCATGAATACATTCCTGGCATGGGCAAGTGGGTTCTGCTACAGACAAATGCATCAGCAGCACTATGCCCAAGTCTTTCTGGGATCCATTTAAGCAACCACTTGAAAAGGATCCATAGCAGAAAGAGGACCGTAACAGTGGGGAAAGTTGAGGCAAAGGCAACGGTAAGTACCACAGAGCTAAATATCTCCCTGTCAGAAGTCAAATGATGTTAAAGAAATTACTCTATGGATGGTTTTGGTCTACGTCTCTGGTTTCTGGAGGGAAGTGACAAGGTATATTACTCCATCAATGGATATGAAGAGAAGGTTAAAACGTCCTGATGCTAATCATTCAGCAAATATAAAATAGTCATGTAAATTGAAAGTATTTAATACTTTCAATTTTCAAAGTGATGAGCAAGACTTCACTAATTAAACAGCAAGGTTAGAGTAATTAAAAGCTCAGATCATAGGTTGCTAATGGGAACAGAATAATAAATTGAATGAATTATCTTTAAACATTCAAGACTAAAAGAAAACACCAAAACATTCCTACATTTGCATGAAAGGAATGAGATCTCAATACATCAAGAACATTAAAGCTAGCAACAACAAATTTTTATCTGTCAGCGGGAAGGGAAGATAGAGCTCCAGAAAGCCCAGGGAGGATTAGGGAGAACAGTATGCAATCGGCAGTGAAACAGAGACAAAACTGGGAACATAACTATAAAGTGCTTAAGAAAATCTCTAAATCCATTGGTATTAAAGCATTTACAATGATTTTTCAATTTTGTGTCTGGCCTCGCTATCAGGAGAGTTCTGTCATTTATGAGAGTGGAAGCAGTATCAGGTCTTAAGAGTCAGTAAGTTAAAAAAACTTTAGTGAGGTTTGAAGTTATTTCATGAAACACACTTATGGTGATTTGCTTAAGAAAGATACAGCTAATAGCTACTAGTAGGCCTTAGTTGTGAATACAGAAAAAAGTTAAAGCAAGGTAAGATACAGTGTGAAACCGAAGCGTTTCAGCTGCTCGGTAGTGAGTCGTGCAATCAGAGTTCAGTGGTACCTTATGGCAGCAGCAAGGCTTTCCCCATCCTTTGCTTCTGCCCCTGTGCTATGGTTGCCACCCATTCCTGTGGCAAGACAACTGTTTGTGGAACTACATGGAGAACTAGATCACTGAAATAACCCAAGTAAAAAAAAAAAATCGAAATAAATATCAAGGGGGTTGTCTGTTCTCTTTAGCCCAGATTACTGCCATGATCTAATTTAAAGCACACTTCCACACACAGTTGGACTGGCACCAAGAGGAGACAGTAACCTGCAGCATGAGGGCAGAAATGAACTTCCAAGAGTAGAAGGAACTTCTTAAAGTGGCTTTATTGCTTTGCTTTTGTTTTCAGTAAAGATAAAATAAGCCACCTTCAGGAAAAGAGAAGTAAGCTAACTCCCACTTTCCAAGGGTAAAAGCAAGCGTCCAGGCAGTTATCACAGATTTGCTGAAATGTTGTGTGTTCACACCCTACCTTACTCTTCTCACTAAGAGAGGGACAGAGCAAGCACATTAATTTGGCACTAAAAATCAGTTCTGATAAACCTCCACATTTGCTAAGAATTAAGCCCTAAAAAAAACTTCTCTGGTATCTGAAATAGAGTAAGATGTGAAAGACTGGCAAAAGCTGAGGAAATACAATGGAAACTCCCTTTGCTTTCAGTAATTACAGGGTCTAGATGAAGCATAAGAAGGAGGGAAAGGGACTGTGTTATTTCAGGGAAAAAATATCCAGGGTTCTTGCCCAGAGGGACAGACCCAGCCATTCTTAACTGGAAGTACCCCCTGACCCACTCTGTACCAGCTTCTGCTCCTGCCAACAAAATAAGAGTTCTTAAATTACATTTCTATTGTGCAGAGGTTCTAAAAGGATGCAGCATATGTAGAAAAATGTAGCTGTTAATATCAGCTTCCTCACTCTCTCTTTTGCATATGACACCTCTTTTACTTAATCCTTTTGCTTGTTTTGTTGCTCTGAAACAGCCATGAAGCTTTGCATCCCAATGCTCAGCCAGACACAAGGAGGTACTGCCCAATCATCTGGTCCAGTCAACACCTCTCAACATCCTTGACTGACCTCTTCTCCTGTGACCTCTGTAGCTTTGTGCCTTTTCATTTGAATTTTTAATTTTTAAACCTCTACTTTTTTCCATGTGCAAAGTCTTTACTAGTAAGGGGTGGTACCTTCTTCTGTAAAGCCCTCTGAAAAGCACCTTTCCTTCGTGAAGCAAAAGTCACCCAGTTAGCCAATATGCTGCATTCCTTTTTAGAGAGGGATGAACTCATTCCTCTCTAGGTAGTTCCATGAACACTGGGACAAAACAGACCTACTTCCCACTCTGCCTTTACTATGTGGACTCTGATATAGGGGTTGTGTTTGCATTTCCCTAAGGAAATAAGGGACATTAAAAAGACCTCTTATCCTTTAATTGGCCAGCTATTTGCACAAAATCTATAGGAACTTCATGTATTTGACCTCTGTTTCTCAGTCAGATTTGGTTAATATCAGCCAAAACCATCAAGGACTACTAGAAAGGGACTAACAGACTGCCACATACATACACCTGGTGAGTCTTGTTTCCTGAGAAACCTTGGCTAAAATAATCCTAGCAGCGCTTACCTTTTTTCAGGGACAGTCTTCATGAACAAAGATAGGATGTTGAAATATCTTTCTAACCATGCAGGTATCATTCCATGTTACACATTCTTTTTCAAGAAAGCTGAGCATAGTACTAAAGCAAGATAAAAAGAAAATTTGGCAAAGAACAAAACAGCAACAAGGCACTGTTGCCTAAAATAAGGATACAATCAATGAAAAGCTTGGTTCTCCTTCCTGACACATCTTTCTCTTTGAGTGTCCAGTGTTCTGGGGTTTTGATAGATTAATTTCTCATTTAAGAAGTTACAGTATTTCTCACATTTTTTTTACCACTCCTGTTCATAGAACAATGATTTTCCAGATTTCTCATTCTACTATAGGAGGAAAAAAAGTTTCCAAAATCAAGTATTACTCAACAATAAGCAAATAATGGAGAAAATTTTTGCAATACGGTAATAAATTTAAAAATCTGGTCTTTGTTAGGGCCCAGCCCAAAGCCCTGTAATGTCTGTGGAAAGACTTCAATCAGACTTGATCAGTCCTCATAAATACAGCTATTAGTTCAGATTGAAATGTTGATAGTGCAAAGTGAAATAACTTGGGGCTTCACTTAGCCTTTTCACAAACAAGTGTCAGCAACATCAATAGGAATTACACATGTGCAGGCGTGGGCAAAATGCAAGTACCCTGTCTACATCAAGTCCTCAGCTTATGTAGAAAATGTTATCCCTAGGACAACATATCCATCATACTGTCAGTCAGCCCAACTGATTTTCTTCCCAAATAACAATCCGCAGGCACCGGGATGCCAAACATCACTGAGTGATACAACAGCAGGAATAGGCCCAAAATGAAAGCTGAAACCAGGGCCTTATCCACCCCTTCCCCTTGCTGTCTAGCTCTGCCAATCCCTTCTATTTTCAAATCATGGGGTTTATTCCAGAATTACACATTTATCAATCTTCTGAAAAAAAAAGGCAGTAACTTCTACACTGTCCCCTAAACCTTTCCATTTTAGTCTGCTTCAGCCCTTACTACCCCAGCTATATTTCACAACTACCACTCTTTCTCCTAGGATCCAAGAAGGGATAAGTGTGGCCATCAGAAAGAAAGCCTTAAAACAGCCTTAGTCTTCATGGTCCACAAGCTGTTTTAGGTAAAGCAGATCATGTCCAGCTTTTAAGTGTCTCTGTGTGTGTGTATATAATCGTAGAATAGTTTGGGTTGGAAGAGACATAATGCTATTTCCTAAACTTCTAGCCCTGTTAATATTAGAATATGAAACTGAAAGGCAGGAGTGATTTATAGTCACCACCATGCTAAAAGATAACACTATGTAAGTGGTCGTATACTCTCATGGACACTACACAGGGCTGGAGTCCAGAATCCTGAGCTCATCCTGCCACTGACATCCAGTTCAACCTTAGGCAAATTATACAGCTTGATCCTAGACCTATTGAAGTCATTGGCAAAGGTCCGTTTGACGTAACAGTACAGAATCAGGTCCTGCATCTCTCCTCTTATTTTGTTGCAAGGTGTCTCCAGGGTTAAAAGTGTGTCAAAGATTTAAAGTACTATAGTTGTCATCCTGCAATTCTTATTCTTGCCTGATAATTTTTACTTGTGGGAGTAGGCCCATTGGCTTCATAGTCATCATTATTTGTAACGTTTCTAGTATTATTCATAACACAGCTAGTTTTCTAGTATATTTTTATTAATTTTTAAAGTGGAACGTTTTTAGCAGCACACTTTACCTATTCAATAGATGCATGACATAATTAACCTAAGAAATGCCATAAGAAACACCAAGGAAATGTTCTTATTACATTCAATATTTAATTGCTCACAGTTACTCTCAAATCAAACCTTCTACTGTTCAGAGAGTTGTCGCAGATCGCTTATATTGTTTCATGGGGTCTTTTTAGTGAGTCTAAGTCAGGACTCATTTTTCTTAGTTTTAGAATTTTATTGTATCAAAATGAAAAAGCAAAATCACACCTCAGGTGAGGCTGTAGCATTAGTAGCTTACCCTCAATTCTGCAAACACCTTGTAGGGATATTTTTACGCTATCGAACACAAATTTGCAAATCTTGGCCCAAACTGCATCTACCTGATGGAAATTTCAGCAGGTCCTATAATGAAGTGGGTCCAGAACACACATATGGGTCTGGCCAAGTTTGCCAAAGTTTAATTTTATGACTGAGTGGCCCGATTCTTTTCCCTTCATTATCCTAATAGTTGGAATTGCTTGTTCTCTTGTCTGTCATCCATTCTGTGGTGTTGTTGCTACAGAATGAAGCAAATGTCTTCCTCTAGGAAAGAGCCTTATAAGGCAGAGATTCACAAGGTGCTCCACAGACTAGATGCATCCCTTTTTTCCACCTCAAAAGGAGTGGTAATGAGCTAAAAACTGCTACAAGTGCCCCCTATAAAGGAAAAGAAAGCAAGCTCCTAAGACACTTTCAGTACATGGGCAGGTCTGGAACAAGGTTAAGTGAAAAACTGCTAGCATCCACAGTATACCTGCAAAGCAGGAGCAGATGCTCTATCCCACATCCATGTATCTGTCAGTGCCAGTATGACTATTTCCAGGACCAGTTATGTCTGGTTGATTACATACAGTTTAGGCAATTCCCATGATTTTCATACAAGTCAGACTTTGGCCTTATAAACAGCATTCTCTTTTATTAAATATGGTCCTTTGCACATGGCAATGTATTAGTGCTAGTCTTTATCTTACCTAACTTTAGCTGTCTAATATCAACCAGCAATACTAAACTACCCACCCCACATTCTCTACATATTTTGTAGAGTATTAGGAAGTGACTTCAAAGGGCAATTCATTTCAGCCCAGCAGAACAAAGACAGACAGGATGAGTCACCATCTCAGAGTACCTACTTGTCCCCGTTGACAACAGATCAAGAGTTGGATGACTTGCTTAGACTGAATCCTTAACTTCAGATGGCTTAAGTTAGGTGAAATGAATCCCACTCAGATTTTTATTCAACATCAAATTCTGCTGCTTCCCACAACCTAAATTATTTTAGTCATCAGGTGCCTTACTCACTGCCTTTTGCTGTTTTGTTCAAGGAGCTGATTTACGGAGTAAAAAGCCTTTCCTAGAAATAAAAAGGAAAATGCTTCTTGCATTTTTAACTTCACCTCTGTTAGCCAAGTACTTCCTGCAGTATGGCACGGCGTGGGTGTGGTGAACTCTTTGTGCGTAACAGATGCCAGTGATGCTGAAGCCAAGGAGTAGGAGATAATTTTCAAAAGCTGCCTGGCAAGCAGTTGGTCAACCGTATGTCAGAAGAATATAGAAACTGGCTGGCTTGGCAGCCAGAGCTGTGTTGGTTGGTGAACTAGAAATCAGCACTTTCCAGAGAGCACAATGGAAGTAGACATCCCAATCCTATGGAACCTCAGCAGCAGCTGGGGGTGTCTGATTTCCTCATAGTCCTCTAAAAACCCAAGTGCTGGATTTTCAAGATGCAGCTAATGGATATCCTGGTGACTCAACATGAGTCAGTCCAATTAAGAACTGAATCAAGCTCTCCAGATATTCCCATGAAGCTCTTCCTCTGAAGACTTCAAAGTGCATTATGAAGATTCAAAGTGCTAACACATAGGATAATCCAATGATTATATCAATTCTGGCATGACGCACTTTCCATGTGACCAGGGACAAGTCCATTTAGAGGCACACATTACAGACATTTAGAAGCCACCCAGAGATTTGGTCTGACATACAATAAAGATTGCATCTTGACAATCTTCTCTGTGGAATTCTATAAACTGGTTGTAAAATTTTATAGAAAGAACATTCCACTAACTATTGCACTCTGGGGGCTTGCCTATAATAAATACCTGTCCTGCTCCATTTTGGAATATAAACTGAGCTTGACTGCTCAGCCAGATCTATTGTCTGAGCCATGATTTTGCTATCAACCTTCTGTTTGCCTGAGGAGAAAATAAATAAAAGGCTAAGCTGAAAAGAACCATGTTACTGGTTCTGCAATAATAAACAAATACATGTATTTGTTTAAGCCTTCCATGACGGAGCTACAAAATACATGCATTAACTTCACACAAAGTAGCTGTACAGTTTTTAGGACTCCTCTAGTTCCTTCAGAGGACAACAATGAAACCACACGCTGGTTTCATTTGGGTGAAGGTGCTGACTGCATTCTCAGAAGTTAATATTGGGCCAGCCCTACAAAATAACAAATAGTTTTTTGAAAGCAATGATTGTAGGAGCAGCTGAGCACATTCAGCAGTGTTCCTGCTGCTGTCACAACGAAAATGTTGGGGGCCTAATACTGAACCCACTGAAATCAACAGGAAAGCTGCTATAAGCACCAACAATCCTTGGACTGAGCCCTTATGCAAGTGCTCTTTGTTGCAAAATATGATAGCACAAACCAAATTTGAGAAACATTTTATTGGCAGCAGACGGTATGTCTGTCCTATGCATTGTGTTGATAAAGTATATGTCATCACTGCAAACACTTGCACAAATCTAGACAGTATGAGATACGCTTAAACTACCTTAATTGCACAGCGGTATACCGAAAGTTAGCAGCTGAGTTGCAGTGGCATCTCAGTGCAGCAAGAACGGATCAAGATCCTACAGCTCTAAGTGCCACCCAAAAACATCCAGATGACCTGAGATAGTCCCTGATAATCCTGGCCATCCTTTTTCTACCTATGGGTTCCCTGGTTTGAGAGGTGTTCTTCTGTGAACTAGCATTTGGAGCAGAAGACTGCCAGCACTGGCCTTGTCCTCGTGTCCCTATCACACAACCAAAACCACCACTGGCCCTATCTGCCTTCCCTGCTTACAGCTTTCACAGAGGTTGTATCTATACTGCAAACTCAGAAGGACCAGGGTACAGGTTTGAGCCATGATCTCCCAAATTGTGTAACCATTAGGACACTCCCTGGCATGGCACTGGCTTCTCCCAGCTAGTGCTCTCCCAGACGATGCCTGGGCACACTTGGGGGACAGCAAAGGCCAAGGGCTGTTCCCAGGAGGCAGTCTGGATGAGGCCACCTGTTTGGGATGCAGGAATGGGAGGAAAGAGTTGAATCATGTGGATATGAGTCATGATACGCTACTTTGTTTGGGTTATTTTATTTTCTAGCCATAGCCAGAGAGAATAGGGAATGAATGGTCACTCTTCCTGAGGCACTGGACTACTCTTCCTGAGAAAGAGTTGCTTACTGAAAGTAGCACTTTGGTGAGAACATGCAAAGAGAAAGCTCACTGCTTTTGACTAGGTTTGCCCTGTGCTGAGGACTGCAGTCGCTCGGGCTGCCATCCAGCTGGATTCAGCAGCAACTCATTCACTAGAAAAAGTAGAAAAAGAAACAGGAAAAAACTATATGAGGTTTCCATGGCTACTGGACTGTATACGTTCTTCTGACCATTATCACAAATTTTGCCATTCAAACAAGCAACAGATGTCAGAAATAATGTTTGGTTTTACTGAGCATTCATTTCAGATACATCACAGGGAAAGGTATTGCCTTTGAGCCCAAGCAAGTGGCACATTTTCATCTGTGGGCAAAATACAAAGCATAGACATCCAGACTTCTAAGTGCTGTCCCTATCGCTCCTCTTCAGTAATATTTCCCAATTATGTTGAACTTCTAAATTTCATATTCTTTTGTGAGGATTGTTGAAAATAACAGGTCAAGAGTGACACCGCATAAGGTTTTCTTAAGGACTAACATATATTAAAAACTACAGCATTTTGTAGAGAAATGGCACAAACTTTGACTTTCATACACTAGAACAATGAAGAGAGGACAGAAATAAAAGCCGTGTAATCAGTTCCTCTTATCAGTGTTGCTGGATTGTAGAGCAGATTATCCTGTATTCATTTATGATACATCCAGGAGCAACAGGTGGAAGTACAAGTGCTGTTTCTTTGTTCCCCTGTGTGCCTGGTCAGCTTATCACTATCATTCAGATAACACAAAATACAGCTTAAAAGGAAAAACTTTCAAAATTTTAATTAACCACTAACACTCTACTTGCTTTCCTATTTTTCTATTTCATCCTACTTCCCCATTACAGCCCCCACACCCTGGTCCACTTTCTGGAGCAATACCTGGATTCTGCATTTGCTAGAGAGCCTTCTTCCTTCACTTCCCTGTTCTAGATTAGTTCATTTCTTTAACATACAGGCAGCCTTTACAAGGTTTAGGACTGAAAGGTTCTGCAGAGAATTTCATCTCTCTGCCCAGATTTGAAGCATGTAGCCTAAGGACTTTGCTAAACCAGAATCTCAGGGCTGTTGATTTACTGTTCTTGTAACTCAGACTTTTTGCCAAAGTATAATAGATCAAAAAACCCAGAGAGTTTCCTTAGATATCTTTCCCAGCTAAACAGTCTGCATGAACCACAAGCTGCTCAACAGTTAATAATAACAAGCTTCTCCCCCCAACACTTGGTTTGAAAGGACTACAAGCTCTGAGTCATTGCACAGTTGATTTGAGCTTAGCCCTAATAGATCTGTTATGTCGGGGCTTATTCTTAAATCCTCTTGGAAGCGGGAGAGTGTCAACAATAAACTTGTAAGGTTTAACACTCTAAACACCAGGTAAACTGCTATATCTCAATTAAAAATATCCGTAATGTCCTTTCCACTACATCACAGAGCTGTAAAGTAGCTGGAGCAAAAGCATGTGCCTGCTGGTATACGCCTGAAGAGGTTCTGGGAATTAATTCTGCTTTGCAGAACTATTCCAGTTATTCATGTGACTCAGCGGCTGAGACCGGGATCTTCCTGCACTCACATGGTGACGTGCTGATTCAGGCTGGTTCAGCAGCGCGGGATAGGAGAGACACCTTATCAAAAGAAAAGCCCTCCTTGGGGACAGGCTCTCCCAGTAGTTGAAAAGGAAATTTCCGTTGCACTATCTGCACTAGTCTGGTGGGGCAAGATTAGCAAGTTATTATTAGATCTGGATGATTTTCTTTACTCTGGGTAAGAAGGGAATCATTCTTTTCAACGAATAAAATATTTCTTGGTACTGCTGCTGTGATGTCTGCCCAGATGTGATCTCAGGGCTAAATGCTAGCACCATGTCAGCAGAAAACAGTACTCTGCACCTCTGCTTTCAGAGTCATACCTAAGAGTATTTCAGCCACACTCAGTATTCAAGTTTTATTTATAAATGTTTTAGAAAGGATTAATACCTGGCTAACCCTTGTTATATGCATGTTGCAGACAGGAACAGTATATTTTAAGTCATTTATGAGCACCTGCCAGACTTATTCAACTTTGTATGTAATGACTGATAGAGACATTCCTAATAGATTAACCCTTTATAAACCAATTGCAAATAGTATCTTGACTGACAGGGCACTCATCAGCCCCATTATGCACAGCAGATCAGAATTATCTGCTTAAACGCAGGCATCTAGGATGGAAGCCTGAGCATCTGAGCCAGTCACTCCACCCGCTCTCTGTGGGTAACACAGTCAAAGGAGTGAGTTGAGTCCTCCAAAAGTAAACATCTAAAATAGGTCTATCAAGGGGTAGCCAAAGCGTTTTCAGTGACCTGCCCAGGATCTTCCACAAAACAGACTGTGGCAGATCAAAAACAAGACTCGCATCTACTAATTCCTGTCCTTATTCTCAGTGCACAAGACCACAGCTGCCCTATAATCACATAATCATAGTTCTGCAATTCTTCAGTGAAGCTGTGAATGCATTTAATCAAGGGTCTTAAATCTGCCAGCTCCAAAAAAGAGACTTCCTTTAATATTATGCACAATCTAGTATTTTTGTAGGAGCAGCCAGTGTAGTGAACATAATCTCAGCCACCTAAACATTACAGTATCAGAAGTACCTGGTGAAGTGCAGCGGTTACACCTCACACCGAGTACTATGTTTTCACAGTTCATCCTGATACAAATATCAATTACAAAGTACTTTTGCAATGTATTGTACCAGTTGTAATACCAAAGTATTCCTTCCTCACTACCTACTGTTCCTCCGCAGCCTCCTTCCCCTGACCTTACAGTTGGATTTTTTCTTTCAAGAGACATTGTTTCCTGTCTGCTCTGCTGCTACTTCTCCCACAACAAATGGCACATTCAAAATATAAGGGAAACAGTATATTTAACCCATACAATGGGTAAAAGAATAACGACAGCAGCCCGTGATACATATGTGAATTAAAAAAAAAGCCATCTGCTGACACAGGCTTTAGAGGGTATCAATGGATTGGAGCAGAAGGAGATAGTGTCTATAAAACTGAAAACAAGGCTGTCCGTAATAGAACGGAAAGGAAAAAAAAAATCTAAAACTATCTCAGGATGTTCTCCCTTTCCACCTTGCAGATCTGGAAGGCTGCTTAATTACTTGTCAGACTACAGCTGTTGATGCAGGTACAGCCTCTCACAAATGCCTCCAGTCCATAAAGCTGTAAATTCCTACCAAAAAGAGAACTTAAACATTTTTATCTAACTTGAAAAACTTAAACACCAGGTACTCAGAGGCACAAATCCACATGGTATTTGAGGGTTAAAAAACAGAAGAAAACTGTAGCCTGGGAAAATTAGGGGCTTTCCATTCCCGGTGTAATGAAAGGACAGATTTAAAGTTCAGAGTGAGAAAAGTCATTGAAAGGAATTAGATTTCAAGCTTCCTGAGACATACAGGCTTTGTTTTTCAAGGCTATTGATAAATCTATCAGTCTCCCGATTACTGTCCCCCCACCCCCTGAAAAACACTCTAAAAAAGGAATTTGCTGCCTTAATTGGAAGGAAAAGGGTTTAAAGAATATCCACTGTAAGGTCTCTCTGAAGAAGGAAAGTCCCTGGAGGCAAAACAATAATTGGTTTTGACCTTCCGCAGTTAAGGAGGCGTTGGTAAAGACGAGACTTAAACACAGCCTGACAACTGTGAGTTCCAATCAAATTCAGAAAGAGACGGAAATTGGATAAGCAAATTCCTTTTTGTTCATGACCCCGGTCCCGCTTTCCTTTCCCCCTGCAGCATGACACATCAGAATCTTTCCTGCGTACCATAAATCACTCACAAGACAGCAGTAGCCTTTGAATAGCTGTCTTATATTACGTTCATATCTTCCAGACAAGCAGTATTAGCAGTCCCCTGTCTACTCTGGAACAGCAAACACGTTAAGTGCAGTACAAAGGCTAGCTGCAGCAAGGAAGGAAGCAGTGTGATTTCATTGCTGTTTTCAGCACAGTGTAAATTCCCTCTCTCAGAGTTTGGAAGAACTCTTCACATTAGCACTAATAGCTGCTTGCCAATTTAATGAAATTTGGTTTTGAATGCAGAAATCCACAATCCTCATTCTGTCAGAAGCTGCAACAGACAAAATGCTTTCCTTTTTGTAAATTTGAGCTCATAGAGGACACACTTTGCCATTCCCCACCACTGCTCTGGGAAACGTAATGTTTCCTGTGTAACCTTCCGCATGGCAAGTGCATCTTGTCTCAGTGTCCCTGCAAACTCCTGGCAGCAGCTGGAGGCACCTACATGCTTCCCACAGCTTGTGCCTGTCAATACTCATCATCACTGCTCAGCACAGCCATGCTGGCCAAGTGTCCTTCAGCTTGCCAAGGCCTACTCAGTCTCCTCCTATTATTTGTTACCTGCAAACTCCACTGCTTTTAGGTAAATCAGAGAACTTGAACATCAGAGCACAGTCTTCCTTACAATAGCCCTGAATGCAAACTTACAACTGAATGTTGTTATACTCTAAAAAATAAGAGAAAAGAGAAATGGCAAAGACTCACAACACAAAGACCATAGACCAAATAAAAACGCATGAACTAATGGTGAATTTTTCCACCTTAAATGGCCAGCCAATTTGAGATGGTCACCACTGAAACCCGACTCATGTAATTTGCAGATATGACTCACAAGAGTTGGAGGTCCAAAAGCAATAAGAGCACAGCTTGGAGAGATATCAAGACTTTGGAGACAAAAATTGGTTATTTTTAGGGTCTGATGAGACAGAGGTGAAAGTGTAAGCTGTCTACAATAAGGTAAGTGAGATGTCCAGGTATTTTCATGAAGTTGAAACGGTTTCACTTTGTCCTGGAAAGGAGCTGAAAGCTGGGAATGGCTTCACACAGATAAAGTTACACGAGTTACAAGCAGTAGGACTGTCCCAGAATGTCAGCTCCACATGCCTTGACCTTTTCTCAAGTTTTGGGAAAAGTTGTTTCTTACACGTGCCTCCTTCAGCTGAACCTACCCCTGTTACCATTAGCCATGGCTCCTCCAGCCTTTTAGGCGTCATGACAGCTGACTCCTGCTGAGTCTATGGAAAGGACGCAGTCCCAGAAGCACACCCTTGCTCTTTTAGGCCCGAAGTGCCCAAAGTGTCAATGTGACATTCAGAGTCTGACAGCAAAGCAGAATATCCTGACAGTATCCAAGCCATGCTGCAGCTGCTGCAAGTCAGCAATGCTTAGACTCTGACCTGGCACCTTACATGCTCTCTGAGACCAGGGGCATTCAGCCCAAGCCTAGTCCCAGCAAGTAGCAAACAACCAGTACACAAAGCACAACCACGACTGATCTTTGGAAGGACCAGATTCAGAACACATTTCAGAATCACAAATCTCTACCATTTGCATCCTTCAAGTCTCTGCTACCAAGATGCTTCCCAACCATGAGTCCTACCCTGTCTCATTCCTATTTAAAAAGACTTGGTTAATTCACTTTGATTTGGGGAACTCTAGCAACTGACAACTCTCCTTCTTGCTCTGAATTTTGTCCCACAGACTCAGACTTCTACGATGCACTGCTCCCAGTTTTTCTCTCCTTTCCTTAGGAAGTATTATGGACTATGACCAGGAGGCACAAATCAGGAGGAGGATGAATCTCTGTCTATAAAAATGTTCAAGCTGTATGTAAGCAATGGGAATTAATAAAACTGGAACAGGCTCAGCACTGGCACTTTATGTAGGACAATACGTACCTCCTGAGCTGGGTCATGTACCTAGCACGTCCTTGCTGAAGTGCCAACTTTGCAGAGGAATGCTGACACTTACAGGGGTGCTGCTATGTACTATAGTAGTGCAGAGGCTTCTGCAAAGAGCCAGCAAGGCAGGTTAGCTGGGAGCATATAAAAAAATCTATAAATAACATTCTATAAACAAGGTTCCATAAAAGACCTAAAAATACCAAGAGGGCAATTTGTCAGTTGTTGGGGTTTTTTAAGTTATTTTATTTATTTATGGAGTTCTACTGAATGGAAATGAAGCTTTAGAGCAAGATAAGAAAAGAGAAAAACCTAACATTCAAACTGCAAGATGCTGTGTGCCTTTAACACCCCTAGAATTCAAAGGTGTTGAGTTCCCATCACAGTGTCACAACCTAGCCTAAAACCATGGTCCTAAACCATCATTGACTATTTACAGTTGTAATTTGACACTTGCTGAGTGTTCAGAAAGGATGATCCTCGATCCCAAAAAGCCTCAATTTAAGTAGCAAGGATTCTTGCAACTTTTTTTGTTTCTGCTTCTTGCTTTTAATTTTCATGTTTTAAATTTTTATGTTTTGTAGCACTTAATAGTGAAACAACAGGCTTCAGCCATTGATCTCAAAATAGTTTGAAAAAACCCCACGTGGTTTTCAGAAGACAAACTAGAGTCTTGGCACACTGAAGCAATTTACTCAAGCTACCTGGGCAAGTCAGCAAAAGAAAGAGCCCAGTCCCTGCTGTCATCAGCAAGGCCATAATGACTCCTCCATCTTCTCCTATTTTCAACACTATGAGTTACAAGGAGGGGAGCCCATGATGGCAAGGATGACATTAGGGCAGAAAATGAGCCAAAACAAGTGTCTTGAGTGTTACTTCCTAACATGGGAGCAGGGTAGAGTCTTCTGTCATGATCCTTTAGCTTTCCCCACTAAGTGCTATAGCAGTTTCTGTTAAGAGGAGGTCAGATGAGGACCTGAGACAGACAATTTTCACATACTGTTCCAGCATAAGGCCACAGGAGAGAGCCCAGCAGGGCCTTGCCTTCTGCATGGCACCTCAAGTTTGAGATGTCCTCAGTTATCCATATGCAGCTGTTCCAGGAAAACGCGCCATACTGCTGGGCTGCGAGCATGTCTGCAGAGTCACACCATGGCACAGAGGCAGCTCTCTTGACTTGGAGGGCACTTTGCTCTGCATATCCTTTTAGGTCACCACATTTATTTTCAAGGTGTCTTGAATCCCTCAATGTATGTTTTAAAGATCATCAAGGCATAAGCTGCTGTGCTTTCAGTGGACACCTCTGTTGAATTATGCTCTCCTGTAAGAGGGGGGCAACCTAGCTTTCCCCTGTCCAGACATCCATGCTATGAGAATGACACACCGCCAGTCACACTGTTCACACCAACTGTGGCAGTAAACTTTATTTCAACTTTGACATTTAGTTCCTGTACAGTGACTCATGACCGCCTATGATGCTCCGTTTAGGGATACAAGACTCAAAAGCCAATGCAGAAAAAAAATCAGCAAGCTACAGAAACCAGAAAGAGGGATTTGCTGAAACAAGGCACCTCATTATTTTTATATACTGCAGGGAGGAAACAATAGATGAGGACAAGTTCCAGTTGCTATGTCTTTTTGAAGAGAGAAGCTAGCAATTTTAAAGTACACTTTGCTAAGTGTACTTTTACCTAGCGTACTTTTTAAAAACAGTCTACCAGTCAGTGGTGTCACCAAAACCATTTAGCTTAACGAAACCATCAGGTCTTCCAGTTTCCAGAGTTTTAGAAAAAAAATGGGACGGCAAAATTGTTTTAGAGTGCACTGAATAAAACCGTAAGGAATACCACATACATTCCTTATCTTGTTCAGCCTACTTATTGACTACTACTTGACTGACTTACAGCTCCTAAGAGAAACCTGTGCAATGAATGACAATTTGTGTCCCTTCTGACCAGGTCTGAGGTTTCTCAGGGGAGGTGGTAGGTGACAGCAGTGAGCACGTTCTGTTTCTGAAGGAACAGTGAAGCACATGGGTATGGGGCTCTGTCGTCATCCCAAGGAATCCACCATGGTGAAGCCAGAACGTCAACCACAGCTGACCCCAACACAACTGAGTCCCCTCTGCCTGCCCCTTCTAAATTTACTAGCTATGTTCTGGATCTATTTATGTAGCTGGTGCTGAGAGAGTGCTAGGAAAAAATAATAATTCTTAAAATCCTAAATTAACTTTCTATATGTGGGTGTCTAGAATTACTTCACAGATACCAATTAGGACAAACATGGTTGTATATAAAAAGTTGTATAAGAAGAGATTGTTTTCTTAGACTGACTGAAGACATTCTGAAGACAAAGTAACATACAATTTAGCAATTAGCATTTGCTTAAAATCTACATTATGTACAAACACATCTTACAAGGATGTGCTCTCACTTTCTCAGAGACTGAAAAGATGCTCCTCTGAAACCTTTAATTTCATAAGGAATACTTCCTCATACCTTCAATGTATATATGAAACCATGAAACTTACTTCACAGATGGAGCTGAGCTCTGAGGTCAAACACAGCTCACAGATTCTCAAAGCAGTGATGACTTCACCAGCTGAAGAACAGCCCAGAGTGCCCAAGTTTGCCTCAAGTTTCCACCTATTGGCATAAAATGCATTACCAAACTCCTGTAGCAGAACATCTGTAAACAGCTAAATGAGGGCATATATGTATCTGCTGACTGGAAAATGTCCAAGTTAACCTACTCAGAAACCCAACTCCTTTCCCTCATCTTGCATCACAGAATTATTTATTTGCCTAAAGGCAGTTTGAGGCAATTAGTATATTCAAAGGTTGGTATTAAGACTGCTATTGATAGTTGCGTGGGGAAGAAAATTGCAGTGAACGTCAGTAATCTGAGCATTTTTGGACTAGAACAGTGTTCAGATTAATGAACATCAATGCTATTTCAAGGTTATGTTTGCTAATATTAGTATGCAGTCAGACATACCAGAGTGCTGCTTTTTTTTTTTTTTTTTCCTATTTTTCCTTAAAGCCAAAGTTTAAACTTAAGACAAAATGTAGCCATGGCAGCAGGAGTGGCAGAGGGGATAACATTTTACCATTCAGCTGGCCAAGTCATTTGGTTTAGCAGGTTTTGGAAGAAAGAGGTTTCAGTATATTTAATTAACTTGTCTTAGAGTTCTTGATCTTGTTTCAAACCACTCAACCCTTAAGGTCTCTCATGAGTCAATGTTTCTAACCCAAGACTCGCAGGAGAATTTTTTTTTTGAATGCACCTAAGTACTTTAGGATCTTGCTAGTTTGGGGATGAACTTATACTCCTGAAAGGTGTAAAAAAAAAAATTAAAAAAAATTACTCTCCAGAACCTGAGTGCTTGTCAATAGGTATATCTTAACGTTTTGTCTCACCTGAATATTTATCAAGGTAAGAGAAACAATTACATTGCTTATTCCTTTTTCCAGCTGAAGTGGTATCAATTTTTGCTTCCCTCCAACTTAGAAATAATTTTCTAAGCTCTAAAAAGCCTCAATATTTGTATGTTATACAAGCAGTTTGGAAAAGTCAGGCCTAGGCATTTGATATAAGGAACAAACCCAAGTTATTAGACACCATTGGAAGACTAGGCACTAAAATGTGCTCGGACACGCTATTCAAGTAATGCTTATCCAAAGTTATGCCTTCTGTGCCTCACTCAGACCACCATGGCAGAGATCATGTCAGTGCTTCCACTGTAAACTTGAAATAGAATTTATAAATGAACCTGAAAGCCAAGCAGAAGCTTTGACAAGGGCATATCCATTTCAGTGCAGAGCTGTACCAGAAGCAGCTTGCTCAGTTTTAGCACACACAAGGAGTTGGAAATACAAAGTTAGTAATTCAAGCTGGATTTTTCACACTTGCACGAGGAAGCCTGGGAGAAATGGCAAATGGTAGAAAGTCCTGTACACCAGCTACTGGAGTCCTGTGCTCACATAACCAACCCTCAGGAGGTTTAACCTGGCCTGGGACTGAACACACTGTTGTCAGGAATTATAGTAGTAGGGAAAGGCGTGAGAAGATCATGGATGTTGGCTCTCTTCCACCTCTCTCCCCAGGTCCTGTCTATAGCTCCCTTTTGTTCACCCTGGCAAGCCTGAGATCTGTGGTACAGGAGAATGGGACAGTAATTCCCCTTAGGCGTTTTTTTGTTCCTGAGGAATGAAGTGCTGAAACAGAAACATGGCCATGCCTAAACTCCCTTGCTTGAATACAAGCTTGAGCTTCACACAGCCAAGTGGCTGGTCCTCGTTGCACCTGGACTTCAGGAAAGAGCTGGTATGGGAGCTAGGTCTCCACTTCTATCAAGTTGCTCTGCCTGGAGGCCAGCTGGCTGGCTGCGTTGTGAACTAGACACAGCCCACAGAGAAGAGGCAGAAGAGCAGTCTCATGAATTCTTCCATTTGGCACAGCTTTTGGAGAAGCCTCAGGCACTTGGTATCACACAAATATTGTAGAGAACCCTGACCTTGCTGCGAAACATCTATTTAACAAATCACCACCAATGTATTTCCAGAGGAATTATATCATGAAGATATTTTGCTTTTATTTATAGTAAAGCCATTAAAGAGTCACAATGTGCCAACAGTACCCCTCTGGTATACAAGCTGTCACAAGAGCTTTCTTTTCTAAGTGGGAGGAAAAAACAACTCTGCCACAGCTTTGTGTGGTATTTGCAGTCAGAGGGTGACCTGATGGTGACCAACATACTTAGACAGCATATCCTGCTCTTTACACAGATTACATCACACAATCTACATGTTGCTTATTTGCTACCTAACACTAGTCATTAAATAAATATTAATCTGCTAGTTGGATATCTTAACCAGGCATGCAAAAATAACACCAGATGTAAAGAAACAACTTATATATTACACACACACAAGTAGGTAACACAGAAATGCAAGGGGACTGTCAGGTACACCAGTCTGCTATCATTAGAGTAAGTAAAGGTACATCTCGAACACAAAAGAAAACATCTCACCGAACAGTCCACCAGTTTAATAGATGGCTTTTTTTGTTTGCAGGTAAATATTTATAATTTGTGAAACTTTAAGTCATTGAGGTTGCTCGATAAATAAATAGGAATTGCTTGGCAGATACTGGGGTAAGGGAGGAGGGGTAGCATGATTTCTATTGCAATCTCTATAGGTTTTTATAGTATACCATACTGTCTAGGTGCCCTCTGGTAGTCCTTTAGAAATACTCTCTTACATCTTTCTCATAAGTTCCTTTCCCCATATAATTTCATCTTATTACATTTTATAGAAATGCAGCCACCTTCCCAAATTCAAATGATGAGCCTTCAGTTTCTTTAACAACACATTAAGTATGGTACAGATGCTCTAATCTGGGGTCAATTTCAATTCTTAAAAAACAAATTACTCATAGTACGTGTTCAGCTCATTATCCATGTGGGAGTAAGGGAGAGAGAAGTATTACTGTTTACCCACCTAACTGCTCTGAAACTAGCAGATTTCCCCCACGCTGCTGTACTAGTTTTTTGCCATCATGACTCCAAGTATATAACTTGCAAATAATACTCTATGACCAACTCTGTTAAGAGGCAACCTTCACAGTTAAACAGACCAGTGGCCACGTATATATGCACAACAGGCATGTATATGTATGCAAGGCCATGCCCTGAATTTGGAATTCTAAATTTGAGTCAGATTGCATGAAATTCCCACCTTTATGACTTCAGACTCAGGATTTCACCCTGGGTACTTAAAAACTCTTTATTCTGCTACTCCCACTCCTCTGAACTATCGAGTTTGCAATAAAGCCCATTGAAAACTGCTATAAAGCCAAAGGGGCACTGAAACCTATGGTTTACCTTCAACCAGTCCAAATAACAAAGACCCAGAGATCCTGATCCTTCATTGCAGAGAGGCAATACTAGGAAAATATCTGTAAAGAGCACCACATTTTTGGCCGGATGACTCCGGAAGAAGCAAATGACAGGAAGCCATGGCAGCCTGCTCTGTGACTGTTGAGATGACTATGATACAACATGCAGATGTGAGAGTGCTCTGGAAAGGACTCTAGGTTCTACCTGATAGACTAGCAGTGCATAACTTAAGGTATTTTAAAGACCAGGTTGCTGGAAATGAATAGCATACAGGTATCCCAAGCTAAGACTTCAGGGTACTTAGCAGATTTTTCAGAGAACCTAAATCATCTCTGAATCACTGGGAGATTCACCATCTAAAATCCCGCAGGGCATTCTGGAGGATGAGCCCTTCAATACGATGCATTAGACAGGAATTTTGCTTTTAATGGCATTAAACCCCAAATATTTTCCCTATTTTACATCCCAAAATTTAACTCAAGTTTAAAATCTTCCTCTAACCCAACTCCCACTATTTTACAACTGATATTGTCTTACTTTTGTCCAAAACCAATTTATCTAAATAAACAATCTACTAAAAACTGGACCGGGTGTGATGACAGACATAAGCAGTTTCACACCAGGAAGGAGACTCTCCTCCTGTTGGATAGCAGGCGCATCTAACCTTCTGTAACCAACATTTCCATGGCAGGTGCCAAGTACCAAGTCCTGGCTTCCCAACTGACTGCATCAGGATGCCTGCCACTGACAGCAGCTGGACCAGAAGCTCATGGACAAGACCAGTGATCATCCATTACACAGGTTTGTGTTTTAGTCATGCTGGAGACACTGTTAACGTCCCAGTGTCCCTCTCCACAGACTCTGTACCATGAACACCTCCACGGTGAACACCTCTGTAACCACACAGAGAGTCTTTGTAGAGCAGGAGGAAAATGGCCTGCTGTGGCTACTGCAGACCTTTGTCCAGGGCTGGCTTTTTGCTGTCAGGAACAGCAGCATTTCCCATTTAGCCTACGATGCCACTCTCCTTCCCACGCGCAAGCTTGGAATTTGTGAACATGGTGGGAGATGAACATTAATCTCAGTGGAGCGTCTCTCATCTTACTGCCTTTTAAAACCTAGATGAAGACTGTGCTGTTACTGTTCTGCCTTTAAACAAGCCCTTTCATTTTGGTGCCTTGTGCAGGGCTTTTTTGTTTTGCCTTTGGCTTCCTTTTGACTTTGATTCTTTTGTGAGAGATTTTATCCCCCTTCTAGATGTCCTACCCACTCAGTATCACTTGAAATTAAAAGATGAGATGTCAACTAGTGTCCAAGTACAGAATAAAAGAGAACAACAAATTCTACCAAGGATCTCTCTCAGACTGTAAAAATAAAAGATGAGTTTGTATTGGCAAAGGCCTCTCTTGATCTGTTAATATCAAGGAAGACAAAATTATCTGTGTTCTTTGTGAAGCAGCAGTTGTTTTAGTGGGGAAGGAAGCCAAGACAGCTGTTAGATAGTTCAGTACAAAATACTGACAGTGACACACCAACAACAACACCAGCAATGAGGGACACAGCCAAACCGCCAAAACACCAAATATTATTAATGCTGCTGATTTTAAGAAGTTTGAGAAACTGCAATAATTTAAAATTTTCAGAGTGAAAGATGACTTTTTGGCTCATCTTGGCCTACTGTGCTTAAAGGATGCTGCAGAAAGGGCAGGAAAATCTCTCAGATACAAAAGACACCACTGAGAACAAGAAAGCAGGTCTTGATCAGCACTCAAGATTAAGTGGGGAAGAAGCCATCCATGTTTAGTTTGGATGCAGGACTTTACTCCTTTGAGGAAGGAAAGGTCATGAGATTTCAACAGCTTTTGAGGAGTCCTCAGTTTAAGCTACTTCAACAAATGGCTTTGTGCACATGACGTGCAGCACACCCAAACCCATGACAAAGGATTATGAAATCATTTTTTCCACTTCCTTCAGGCAGGATGAAAGACGGCATGCACTGTGGTTGGGAGCAAACCGGAGGTTCCAGACTGGGACCTTGCTCTCACCCTGTCATCTTGCTCTGGTGACTTGACCTCTCCTGCACATCATTTTCTCCATTTGTTCTAACTTCCCAGGAAGGTTTTATTTGTAGATCTTCAAGGCTTTCAGACTGAGATAATATCTAAATATAAGAAATTTAACTCTGCTTTCAGCCACCCTTCTCATACACACCACCAGGGGTAAATAGGTTTGCACCCATGCAGCTACAGATAAGTCACATATTCGGCTCAGCAACAGAGATGGTAGGGAGCAAAATCTGGCCCATCAGCATGAGCTCCAGCCACCAGTGCAATGCAAGCTGTTGAAGACTGCAATAACCTGGCACTCTGGCCTTGTTTGGAAGGTTTCATGGCCAATTTCTCCCCTTCCAGGCCCCCTATGTCCTCTGGAAAAGCTTTCTTTTACTCAACTACACCCTTCTACATGGCACTCCACTTTTCTCTCCAGCTGCACCTTCAAAGCTTTGTTAACTCCAATTACTGTCTAAATTGCATTTATGGAAAAAAAGTCATTTTCTTTGAGTGCAGAATTACATGTTGGCTGTTTTCTTATAGATTTGGATCATAAAAGAACTTAGAGGAAAAAATACAAACTTACAGCCCAGCTTGGCTGTAAGTAACAGCCTTTGTCCTGCATCAATGGATGTAGTGGAGAACAGAGCGCAATACATTTTTTTATAATAAGGAACAAGACCCCACAGCTCTGATGGAAATTAAAGTCCTCCACCCCACCAACAGAAAACTCCCACTGATGCTATGGGCCTGTTCCAAAATGGAGCTCAGCCCTAGATCTCCCAAAGTACTCTTTGCTTATACTTGTGAAGAAATTATAATGAACACCCTTTTCACAGCATCAGTGACTCCTGCAACCTTTTCCCCCCTCTCTCTTTTTATAAGGGATGCATCACATCCTAAATTCTGTAACAGATGTTCTTTACAAGGCAAGAATAATTTACAATGAGTGTTTTGTGTATAGGGAACTCATACTTTTTAAAACCCTGGTTTTGCATGTGTATGCAGCTTGCCTGCAGCATGCACGGTCAAACTCAGTGAAAATTCCTGAGACCCTCTAACCTGTGAGTAGGAACTTTCCCAAGACAGAAGTGGATTTGACAAGCCAGCAATTAAAGAGAGATAATTTTTAGAATCTGAAAGTCAGTAGAAGTACTTAAATATTCACAACAAAATTCACTTTCAGTATATGTTATTTCATATTTCAGTTTTATGCTGTGATTCAGCAAGGTTTTCACTTGGGGAGCAAATCCTTTTTACTCACCACATTGAAGATAAACTTGCCAAATGAGAACTTTTAAGAAGCTGCCCACTGAATTCACAGGAGATGAAAGCAAAGTTTGCAGTTCTAATATCACCTGAGAAAGTCTTTGGCATTTTATACCTAAAAAACTTTTCTGCAACTTCTCTTAGTATTTTCAACAGCTGGATATTATACTGTATTCATAGGCAGGTCCAAATATAAATAGTAGTTTCTCTACTGACCCACATACTTGGCCTATATTCAGAGTCTTTTAAGATGTTTCCATTAGCCGCCAAACAGTGTCAGGTATTTCTCCAGTGTAATCTTATTTATGAGGTCCTGTTTCCCAGAACAAAACAGGACTAGATCAACTGGAGTTGGGCTCTTTGCTCACAATTGAAAGCCTGTTTTCCTCTTATCCTCTGTGGACACATACCTTTATCCTCAGTATCTTTCATGGCCTCATTTTCAGTTCTTATTTCCAGTTCTTATTGTCTGTCTGCCTCCTCTCTGGCTACTCCCCAGTGCTTCTGGTCCCAGGGACACACAGCTTCCCTGAACAATCCCCTCTGCCCACAATGCTGAATTTCATCCTACCTGGAAAATGATTGTTTCTTTGGGGGTAATGGCTCCTTTTTTACCTTTTTTCCAAAAAGAACTTGACTGCTTTTTACATCTATTCTGAATGAAGAAAAGTTGTCAACACCTCTGGATCCAGTGTCAAATGAAGGAAAGAAGACTGAAAGAGATCAAAAGACATAGCTGATGGGGGAAAGTGGGAAAATAAAAATCAAGGAAGGCAGCTAGTCAAAGCTGAGGCACATGGCTCCACAATCACTATTTTTAATATTTTATAACTTCATTTACTGTACTCTTGACTCATCTGGTCTGTGAAATCTCCAGTCCAGAGAAATCAGAGTAACTGAATTAATCTAAGTACAAAACCATGGCTCAAATCCTCCAGCCTTTATCTGGGGAAGTCTTTCATTGGAGCTTTCAACTGGAACGAGACTGCAAGAATTTGTAGCTGTGGAGCATGCAGTTACAATAAATATATAATTCATCATGGAGAGGTTTGTTAAAACCGTTAGGAATAAAATAAATGTTCTTCTTTCCTATTGAAAAGAGATGTCAGTTTTTCTTTTATGATTACTCAAAGGGCTAGCCAGGCAGAATAAAGGCTTATTACATTAGAAAGCATATAGAGCCCTTTTATGAACTCTGGCTGCAGCCATTCTCTTTGTGAGACTCTTTGTTTCAATTTGTTTTTCAGCAGCTGTATCTGATCTGTATCTTGCATACTTTCATCCTGTGACAAAACACAGCTGCAAAGTGACTAGAAATTCCTCATCTGTCCATCTCTGCATGTTCTCACAGATGGGACAGGTACCTATGAGAAGCACCAAAACCAACCTATGGGTGTTAAATCCGATAAATAATTTTACACTGAGTCACGAGGTCTGTCTATCTCTCTGCTCATCTTTCCTGGAAGTATGAATGATAGCACCATGTCACGAAAGATAGTGAAGTTCACCAGTATAAAGTGAAGGCAGTTACTGGCATAACAGAGTGACTAGAATTGCCACCCCTTGAAATTTTTTAATTTCAAGGGGTTTAGGACAGAAATACTTTGTTTTCAAATGCAGAATAAAAAACTAATCACTATGCTTTTAATCTAAACCTTCCGCTCTGAAAAATTCTTGACACTCAGACAGGAGTGGCAACTGATGCACAACAGCTTCAAGCATCTCCTTGCCTGATTTACAAAGACATTATCATAGTTGAAAATATTAGAGCCCCACTGAATAAAATGTGCATGTTAATGCTTCATTTAGACAAAGCTGCCTCAAGAGAAAACTGTATTTATGTAAATGCATCCTTATGTCTTCACTACCATCCCCTACTCCCTACTATTTCAGGAGTGCCACCCTATACAAGCTGAGGAGGAGAGGAGACCCAATGACATTTTTAAGCCTGATGGGAGAACACAGAAGGTATCATGCAGGAGCAGGCTGATTTTACACAGTAAGGTTGCAATGAATTCAATGCATCTTGGACACCAAAGGAAGAGACACGAATATCCTACGACTGCTAGACTTGCTATTTCCCCCAAAGTATTCCTTCTCTTGAAGTTTCCTAGTTTCTTGAAGCACATCCTCTATCATGAGCTGCTCACCACATATGGGTTACCCCATTCCAACCCTGCAAAAAGACCACTAGAAACAGCCACTTCCAAAACGCTCCCATGAAGCCCTCTCCTTCCTGCCCCAGGTACTGGTCAAGGGCTGCTGAAGAATTCCACAGCTGCCAATTGTGATTTACAAAGAGGGAGCTAAGATACACTAATGACTGTGACTCTTACCACTAATTACCATTTATTGAGGCACTAATGGACTTCATTGGCCAATGCAAGTCAAGCCTGAAAATCTTTGCAATTTGAAAGGAAACATTTTATTAAACATTGTGGATATCAGGCACTGATAATGGTAAACATGCCCACATTTCTCTCCACAGTTAAAAAAAGGAGTATATACAGCAACACCAGCCGCACCTGCCTGACTGGCCATGTTCGACCTAGACTGCACTTACAAATTTTACTGCTGTACTTACTTTGAGTTTAAATACAAACAGCAAAAATAGTAGACTCGCAAACATCTTACAGTGGATGCAGTTCTCAGTCATGTTATTTTTTTAATCTAAGAATTACTCTCCTCTTCATGCACCGAAACCAGCTGCAATAGTTATATGGGGCAATAAAAACAGAAATGCGTGATAAGCAGTCAGGACACCTTGTTACTGGGAGGTAAATCTCCATGACACTCTGCTGCTGCTCTGTGACGACAGAGATGATTCTTTGGAGACTCTAGTACTGATGTACAAAACCTGCCCGCCTACCCCTCTAGCACCTGCATCCCTCCTTGCTGCATGCTACCAGTGAGATCAGCCTCTGTTCACTGCAAGGTATATGTAGCAACAATTCTGCCTGCCAAAATACACGAATACTGAAAACAGTCCACCTCCTCATCATCACGAAAACAAATTTCTGCATCATGATTCGTTTGCAAAGAACAGTACACTTCTACCCAAAACATACTTACCTCCATGCCTGCTACTGAGGTGCTTGGGCCAGAAATACTGCTGAAAGAAAGAGGAGTTTCACACTCATCAGGAACAGCACAGGCATCAGGAGGTAGTGCAGAAGAATACACACGTCTTGATAATTTATGATTTTCTTAGGGTTAGACAGTTTCACCCCCTGCTTTGTTTTATTGTTCTAGTGTGCTGCTTTCCTTTTGGTGCATTGTTTGAGAAAAAATTTATTGTTAAACTGATTCTACTGGATACCTGGCAGCACTAGAGGGCCAGTCCTGCCACTTTGATTTACCAGAGAAAGAATTAAAATGCTGGGTGGAAAACAAGCTGAGCCCTGATGGTGTCCATGGGTCCCATGAAAGAGGACCAGATTAGATAGTAACCCCTATTTCAGATATCACGTTGGGATCACTTTTTATTGCTTTCATCATTTTTGTTTGCATCTTTCTAAAAGGATTTGGAAGCTGAAGAGGTCTCATGTCCTGCAGAACTGGTAGAAGCCTCAAGAGAAACGACGAGTTCAATATGTGAGAAAGAAGTCAGTAACACAGCCTTGTTCTTTTCCAGTTTTGCACCCAAGACTAATAAAACCATGCCTTCTTTTGAAGATACCAGTTCAGATCCTGTCAGCTTGGTGGTGACCTAAAGGCTTTACTGGAGGTAGCCAAAAAATGGGAATTTCATCCTATGGAAGATTCTGACAGTGACATTTGCTTTTCTGCTAATCAGACAGAAAATATCAAAATATCAAATATTTTGCAAAATGGAAACTCTGAGTTATTTTTAGCAGAAAGGATCAAAATTAGTTCATTAAGAATTTCTATCTGATAATATCAAACCATATCTATAATTAATCCTTAATATTGCAGTAATTTTTAGAAGCTAAAAAGAGCTAAACTGCGAAACAACGAGTCAAAATGAAAGTTGCTATTTCAATCTCAAGTACTATCATCATTTCCATTGAAAAATTCATCAAGATTAACTTCCCCCCCAAATTCTAATTCTGCCAAAACAGCATTTAAAAAAAAAAAAAAATTATTCTATTAAAATTAAAAAAACCACAACACAAAACGAAAACCCAGAAACCTAAAACCTAGCTGCCTGGTAGCCTCAACCTCTCCAAAAATAACCAAGCCGAGTCAAATCCACCCACTTTCCCTCGCCATCACAAATGCTACCTCTCTCAATTTGATTACAAACCTCAGGGCAAGCTGTGGTTTTGCTTCAAGCAAGGACCTGTAGGTCCTGGAGTCAGGCTGATTACAGGAATACCCCATGCCTTGCCTATGCTAGAAAGGATTTTCTCAGAAAGAGTTTGCTCAGATAGAAATACCAGTAGATCTGTCTTGTCAAACAGCTACGATGGACATTGTAGAGCAGAATAAGCTCTTTCCCCAAATCGACTGGTTTGAAGGTAGAAGCCCATTCCCATCACAGCATCTGGCAGCACAGCTGTTGCTGAGGGGTGTGACTTTTTCACTCTCTTGATGGACACAGCTGTGCCAGTAGAGTTTTCTAGTGTACATCATAGTGCTCACTGAAGTGAGCAAGTGCCTCTCTTGCTTACAGGACCAAATTTTAAAACTATCTAACAACATTTTGGGATCTAAGCTGTGATTTTTTCATTTGTGGAGTTGAGAGAATGCACTAGTTTAATTAAGAAACTGAATGAAATCAAATTAAAAAGGAGCACCATTTCCAGAAACTGATTTAAATACTCTTTTTAGAAATTATGATTTCTGTATTTAAGTTTAACTTTTTACTTACTGAACACTTCTTTCCATTCCTACACAGAAGTCACACTTGGATACTCCTCCACGTTTGAGGAATTGAACTTTACCTCATCATATAGAGTTGTGCAAAATCTTCAACATTATTTTGATTTGGTAGCTTTTACATTCACTTTGCACCTGCTTTTCATGGGTGTGATGGACTTTAGTAAGAGGGAAAACAAGTAAAAAAAGGGAGATCTATGTTCCACACCATGTTAGGCTGTAGCAGGATAGGAAAGACAAGAAGAGAGCACCGGTGTTTCTCAACTGCTATATATTTGCAGGGAGGTGGTCTAGGGGAGGAGAGAAATCAGGTAACCACTCTGTTGAAAAGAAAGGTGTTTCCGGGTCACCAAAAATTCCAGAAGTATTCCAAGTTTTCTCCAGTCTGCTTTTCCACTGCAAAGACCAAAACCTGCCCCGTCAGATGCCAACCAAGCTGTTACTTGTTTTGTTTTGCAGGTTGCTAAGAAACAGGGCTGTTTTTGCTTACTTGCCTCCCTTGGGCTATTTCACAACACTTTGTAATATACACTGCTCTTTTTTGTTGCACATCTGGTTTCAATTTTAGGTTTCAGAACCCCCTCTGAAAACTGAGATATTAGTTTTTCGTATCTATCATCTAGACAAAGTGCATCAGCCTGTCAAACTGAGTGCACCGGTGAGACATGTTTAACCCTCTCATGTAACTCTCAAGTTACCCTCCAAAAAGCTATTTTCATTTGTTGTCAAGTTCAGATGGTGGAAGTAGCTCAAGTATTTTGTCTAATTTGCTGTGTGAAATTAACTGCAACCACCATTAAATTTTAGATATGAAATAAAACTACCCATTTCTTCAAAACATTATGTTGGATAGGAAACCCTCATGCCTCACAAATGCTAGCAAAGAAAGAGTTGTGCAGTGGATTAATTGATCATCACCCCAGCAGATGCTCAACAACTTCTCCCAAAGCTTCTAGTCTTTCATTTTCGTTGGAAGCAACTACTCACAGAAGAGCAGCTAACTAGCACAGAGAGGGGTTCTCCTGTGTCTTTGAAAAAAGGTGTTGCTGGATGGCAGAACAACCCAGCTTGTACTTTGGGATGGCTACAAACACATCCTTCAGTCCCAGCAGTGCAGCTGGCCATGCTGAGGTACCAAAGCCTCCAGCTTCAGGTAGGTCAGACCCAGGCCTCACAACCCATCATCATGGTCCATGCAGCTCATGAAGAGCTTTCCCACAGCACTGACTCACATACAAACAAACTGATGGGGATAACATATTTTCCTGCTCTGCTGATACCTCTAAACCTAATGATCCTTACCTAAGTCCTCTCCCAAAGCCATTCTCCACACTCTGCAACCAAAGCTCTCACAGAGAGGAGGTGGGCAAGGCTAACAGTCTTTCTTCAGTCTTCACCCATCTGGTCACAGCATCATTTAAAGTTGCATTAAAATTTATATCACTAGGCTAAGGTCACTCAGAAAACTTATGCCAAGAACTACATACATTTGATACCCTGCAGAGAAAAGAAACTGCCACTGCTTTATCCTGATAGTTTGCTCCCACCACCACCCCAAGGATTTGTCTCCATGCCCTTCTTAAGCCACTTTGGTGACTATCTGAACCTATTAAATTTTATCTCTACAACTAAAGACCATGTTTTGCTTTACTTTTGGAAGGGATGAGGACTGCTCTAATCAAACAATTCTAATCAAATTAAGCTAAGCTGGACCTCAGCCTTTCAAGTTGGAAAACCATGCAAGCTTTGTACAATATCATTTCTCATCTCTACACAGGTCGAAACATAGGGCCAGCATTCAGAAACAATGCATATAAAGCCCCAGTCCCTTTCTGGGCCTTCAAACACATCCATATTGGTCCCCCCTCCCACTTGGTTGTTAACTTCCTCTCATGCTTTCTCAAGAGCTGCTTCACAGTCCTCTTCCCCCACTTTTCATGTACAAACACTCCAGGGAATCCTTCTCTCTCAGTAGGACACAATGTCCAACAGGTTTCACAGCTCTTGTGCAAAGCCAGGGCGATTCACTCTTCCAGTTCTGCACATTATGGCACATGGTCCTCCCTGGCAGCACCAGGGCCAGAGAAGTCCAGTAGCGCAGCAGGTTTGAATGACATGAGTCTTTATGAGCATCACCAAAACTATCGTTTAGAAAAAAATACCAGCCAGGAAAGCCAGGTCTGGCACCTGCGCTTTGTGCTAGATGAGGTGGAGGCTGTCACAGCCTGTCCGCTGCAGGGCTGGGGCTACCAGGGCGGGACTCACAGATGGGAGGAGTAAGGTCTTCCGCAGGGCATCCACTTTCTTCAGCAATACCACCCAAACCTAAATCCACAAGCTTCACCTTGCAGACCTTAAGTGAATACACAATTCAAAGTCTGATTTTCACCCTTCTCCTGAGACCTATCCCAGCAGCATTAAACATTCAGTCCTGAAAAGTAATCGATGCCACGGAGGCTCATATCATTAAAAAAGACATTTGGAGACTCCCAGATATTTCTGTCATGGACAGGCTGCCCTTTCCTAAACAGAAGAGTACAGGAGGATGTTACCAGCGAACTCCACCATGGAAGGCCTATAGGTTTTTAAGACTGCACAGACTCCGAATCTTGGAGATTTTAGAGACCTGCCACACTCAGGACATGGTGCCAGCGGCTGTACCTCAAGGTAACATCTCGGTGCTGTGGGGTTTCCTTCCTGACAGGGCATTGAAACCAGCTCAGCAGATGAAGGGAGATGCCTGAGGGACAGCTGGGCAGCATACTGTGGGATCTTCCCTACCCCTCCTTCTCCCACCTGCTGCCAGACATAACAGAAGTCAGCAGAGAAGGAGCTCCTCTCAGGACAGTGTGTGGCGAGCCCAGGGCATGGCAGCAACCCCTCCTCCGGTACAAGGCACTCAGGAGTCATGGAGGACAGGAGAGGTGCCTGAGGACTGGAAGTCTTCAAAAAGGGCAAGAAGGAAGACCCAGAAAACTATAGGCCAGTCAGCCTCACCTCCATCCCCGGAAAGGTAATGGAACAGTTCATTCTGGAGGTCATCTCTGGGCATGTAGAGGAAAAGAAGGTTATCAGAAGTAGTCAACACGGATTCACCAAGGGGAGATCATGCCTGACCAACCTGATAGCCTTCTATGATGGCATGACTGGCTGGGTAGGTGAAAGAAGAGCAATGGATGTTGTTTACCTCGACTTCAGCAAGGCTCTTGACACTGTCTCCAATAACATCCTCATAGGCAAGCTTAGGAAGTGTGGGTTAGATGAGTGGACAGTGAGGTGGATTGAGAACTGGCTGAACAGCAGAGCTCAGAGGGTCATGATCAACGGCGCAGAGTCTGGTTGGAGACCTGTAACTAGTGGTGTTCCCCAGGGGTCTGTGCTGGGTCCAGTCCTGTTCAACATATTCATCAATGACCTGGACCAAGGGACAGAGTGCAACCTCAGAAGTTTGCTGATGGTGCAAAACTGGGAGGAGTGGCTGATACACCAGAAGGCTGTGCTGCCATTCAGCAAGACCTGGACAGGCTGGAGAGCTGGGCCGAGGGGAACCTCATGAAATTCAACAAAAGCAAGTCTAAGGTCCTGCACCTGGGGAGGAACAACCCCATGCACCAGTACAGGTTGGGGCTTGACCTGCTGGAAAGCGGCTCTGCTGAGAAGGACCTGGGAGTGCTGGTGGACAGCAAGTTGACCGTGAGCCAGCAACGTGCCCTTGTGGCCAGGAAGGCCAACAGTGTCCTGGGGTGCATTAAAAAGACTGTGGCCAGCAGGTCAATGGAGGTTATCCTCCCCCTCTACTCCACCTGAGTGAGGCCACATGTGGAGTACTGTGTTCAGTTCTGGGCTCCCCGGTTCAAGAAAGACAAGCAACTACTGGAGAGAGTCCAGCAGAGAGCCACAAAGATGATCAGGGGACTGGGGCATCTCTCTTACGAGGAAAGGCTGAGAGACCTGGGTTTGTTTAGCCTGGACAAGAGAAGACTGAGCGGGGATCTTATCAACGCTTACAAATATCTAAAGGGTGGGTGTCAAGAGGATGGGGCCAGACTCTTTTCAGTGGTGCCCAACGACAGGACAAGGGGCAACGGGCACAAACTGGAACGCAGGAAGTTCCACCTGAATATGAGGAAAAACTTCTTTACTGTGAGGGTGACAGAGCAGTGGAACAGGCTGCCCAGAGAGGTTGTGTATTCTTCTTCTCTGGAAACATTCAAAACCCACCTGGACATGGTCCTGTGCACCCGGCTCTGGGTGTACCTGCTCAGGCAGGGCGTTTGGACGAGATGATCTCCAGAGGTTCCTTCCAACCCCTAGCATTCTGTGAATCTGTGAGTTGGGCTAGGACTAATTGCTACAGGGTCTCTGTGATCCACATAACCACAGGCATCGTGGCCCAATGGTGCAACAGGGATTGAGAGCATATAGGACAAAAAGTCTGAGGAAAAACCTCATGATAAAGCATAAAACTGGTCTCGTCATTACCCGTCATAATTTTTTAGATGCTCTGGGGGCAAAAAACGAAACAAAGGTATTAATAGCTGTAAACCACATCTTTCCATCTCTTTGCATCAAATCTAAACCAACCCAATGCTTGGAGGCCTTATATCCAATTCCCCCCCATACCCCTCTTTCTTTTGGTGTGGTCAGGCTTTCCCCTCCACACAGCCTCTTGCCAGTTCAGCCCTGGAACGATTCAGGCAGCTCCCTCCACCCAGTGAGAGTCCTGCCCAAAATGCTGTCCTCCTGCTGGCGTGAGCTCACCATGACCTTTCAGCAAAGCAGAGCCCTTCGTTCCTCCTTGTGTTTAGAGAGGTTTGTGGAGGTTTGTTTAGAGAGGTTTGTAGCCTTATTTTCAGCTTGTGCACTTCACGCTTAAGCAATTAATAACTCCTCCTGCAAGGTGAAACAGCGCTGGGTGCTGTACTGGGTTCAGGCAAGTGGCTTGTCCTGACTGATGGACAGTAGGTGAGGAGAGGGTTAAGAATATTGTGGAACAGTGGGAGCATAAGAGTGCTTAGTCTGGAAGCAGTTTAAGTAACCTAAGGAGAATCTGATACAGGCCAAAGACACACAAGTACAGATGCATTTAATAGAAGCCTCTCTCTGCTCGAGATCTACAGCTGAGACTCATGCAGCAAAATGTGCTGTTTGGAACATACTGTGCTCCAACCACAATGGCTACGGGAGGAATCGGAGCCAGTATTATGTGCTGGTGCTCTTAAGGACTGAATGTTCACTTAGCACACACGTTTGGGGAATGTATATTTATGCATACATTTTGGGATGCAGCACATCCCATCGCAAACTTGGACAGCAGCTTGCTCTTCAATCTAAGAATTCATCTATTAAGAAATCTCAGTATTGTGTAAGTAAGGGCACAGCCCGACATGCTGTTCCAGCAGCAGCTGAGCCAGGTTAAGAGGTTACCACCTCCAGCCTGCCCACAGCTGTTTATCCACTGCCCCCCATTAGGGGTTACCACCCTTTTCCATGAGCCACATAACCACATGTGCGGACACTCCCAAATCTGGCTCTGTCAGAGTGATCCAGCTTAGCTTAAATACTTTTTAGTAGGTTTATTGTTTGGGCTTTTTTCTTTCTTCTTTTTTTTTTTTTTTTTTTTTGAGCTAGTTCATCTTGAGAGTGATAGTTTCTTGACTCAGTTCAGCTGCAACTGGAATAGCATCTCTGACCATGCTCCAATAAAACTGTTGCAAAATTACATCTGTCAGTCTATTCAGTCAAAGCCTGCAAGACTCATCTAAAGATAATGTATTTAGTATTAATTCCCTAAACATTCTTTTGTTCACTATCTCACTGTGTCCTAGGTATTACTGGAAATTCACATATCTCATCGTGAACTGATCACTTTTATTTGCAGGGTCTGTATTCTTTACCACCTTATTTAAAGACATCTAATATAGTCAACACTCTGAAGAAACCATCACAAAAAACCCCTCCAGAGCCTCCCTCTTCCAGAGAATTTATAGTTTCCCCTAGGTGCAGAACTGCAGGAATCCAGTAAGTCACTGGGGAACTTTAACAGAGACTGTTGATGTATTTACACTATTAGTATTATTACTTTATTTCATTTTCAATTCTTGGCATATGGGACTTAGAAGACTTGTCAAGCTAGGGCCTCACATAGCTGTGCCAGGAGGCAAGAAAGGTAGTTTGGGGAGACAAAAATATTTGCTTCACTGACCTCTGTGTTTGGCTCCTAACTAGGTTTGATTTGTATTCACGGCCATGCATGTACTCTCAGGGAACACACATAACTCAAGCCAATTGTATGAGATTGGAGTACAAAGAGAAGCCCTACTTAGGCTCTGACATTTAGCAAGCCAAGAGGTTTGAAAATGGAGCCAAGTCAATTGCCTGGCTTGGCTGTATGAACCAAAACACAGGCCTCGCCACTGGAATTGATTATATACACATGAAAAGAAAATACATAAAATGATACATAAGGTTCTTGTAACCTCCAAGCGCTGATGCCAGAATATGCTCATTGGCTTGGTCCTACCCTGGCTCAATACCACAACTGAGCACAGAGCTCAGCCGAGGCCGTGCTCAAGTTTTCATCAGATTAACTCTTCAGCTCAGGTCAAAGCACCCCTTTTCGCGTGCTCTAAGATCTAAGTTTTCCCTCAAGCCCCCAGGGAAAGTAGTAGCTGACTGTAGGATTTATAGCCCTAAAAGCTGGTGCAAAAGGTGCTATAGCTGCCCACAAGAGGAAAGTAAATTGAATTAAATGAGATTAGGAATCTACACAAAAGAGTAGCCAGGAGACTGTTTATGCTAAATGCAAAATAATTCATGAGCCAGCCTTACATAAAGCGTATTTTTCCTCTTCTACCGACCCCATTTATCTCACAACACAAACTGGGGTCTCTGGCTATGCATTTCTTAGTTTAATTACACTTAATAATTTAATTAGGAAGCTTAACCCATACAGACCACTGCATTGATTTACACAACAAAAACCAGCAGGCACTGAAATGTTACATTTCTTGGAAGAATATGATTTATTAATAATATTCTTTCCAATGCAAATATTTGTGGCTTTCTGTAGTGTCTCACTATTCTCCAGAAGGTACTTTTTTTCTCAGTTTGAAGTATGTGATATGATTATTTGATATAATTCACTACCGAAGCAACACGTAACACTTTCAGGAAGGGCTCGAAAGCAGGCATTATTATTTTACCAAATTTTCCTATGATAACAGGGAGACTCAACATTTCCCTGGAAATGAGCAGAGCTAACAAGATGTTAAGTGTTTTCCAGTAACGCTTGTGCCAGGTGCTATTGGAATCTTTCTGAAATGATCTCTAAAGAGATCCTCTCAAAAATGAATAAAGCCTTTATCCAAAGATCTCAAAACCTGAGTTACCTCAACTAGGTTCACTTGTAGACAAGCACCTTTTCTTTCTGAAACACCAAACCCAAGGGCTTGAAGCAAATAAAATTTTCCTGGAGGGCAGAGAGAAGCAAAGGGCAACATTGCAAGAGCCAGTAATTAGTATGCTACTTGTTGGAAAGGTTTCCAATCCCCAGAATTTCTCAGCAGTAGTCTTAGCATCTCTCTAGCAGGAGTGATAATACATGGTCGTATATGGCCATGAAGAGCCTGCAAAATGCAACTCACAGTCTGCTTTCTGCAATAGCGGAGTTCAGTGTTCAGATATATTGTATCTTCTTCTAATGAACATGCTGCTCTTGTGCCAGCTAATACAGGTTGAATGGTCTCATCTTTAGGATTAGATAAAGACTCTCATTATAGTCTCACAGCTGGTACTCTGTGTGCCATCAGCCCAAGCTTGCTGCCTTTTCTCAGGTGTGTCTGCTGCCCACATCACTCTTCAGCCATGAATCAGCAATACAGCAACCTGCCATGCCCCTGCAGAACACTCTCCTGCTCTCCCAACTGCTCTGACTATGGTTTTGTTGAGGTTGACTTCTCACTCCAAACTAATTGCATACATTTCCCATATATTATTATATGACAAGGAGTTGTTTTCATTCATTCCCCTAGTTAAAACTTAATCTGCATTTTAACTAGAAAACTGTGACACACGTGATGGGGAAAGGTATCACTTACATTGGATGTATCTCCTAGGCCAGTTCCAGGCAGTGAAAAGCTACATAAGTTATTCTGGGAAATCTCAGACAGCTCTGGGATGCACCTCTCTACCCACCAAAAACTATCTCAGTGAGTAACAAACCCTGCTAGGACCGTAAGCCACAGGGCTTCTGTCCACCCAGGTATCTCACAGTTGATTGCTTCATGCATTTCCATTCAAAATACCTCAGTAGAATTTGTTACAATATGGACCAAAAAAACCCCACCAAACTTTGACGAAATAAAGGAGAACTGTGAGAAAACCAGTCACTGCAGGGACAAGCTACATCCAACACAGCATCCAGGCTGTTTCCCTCCCTTCAAACACCTGCTTACATTTCAAAAGCTAAAGCCAACACGAGGAGAACCTGCTCTTCACAGCTGTTAAACCACACCCAGCTTGTACTCTCTGGTAGAGTAGCCATATGATGTTCTCATTGCCGCCCTTCCTCTCTCAGACTATTCTGAACACCATTAATGAGTTACAAGAAGGTCAGATCTCTCAGCATACTCTTCTCAGCCTATAAAGTGTGTGTGACCAGACAAAAGTTGCAAATGAAAGGCAAAGCACATCCCACCTCACCCAAACAGCCACAAGACAGGACAAGCCACAGAAAGTGGCTTAATTGACATCAGCTGTGGGTTAAGTAGATTTTGAGAGTGTAGGGGTTGCTAATACCTCTGCACATGTCTTACCTGAGTGCACCCATAGCCCATATCCTGCAAACAATGAAGGATTCAGTGGCTTATAAAACTAGCTTTGAGAGCTATCTGCAGAAGTGCTACAATGTCATGGCATGGGGTACAGACTAGCTTCCTAATACTCCTTCTAAATCCTTTGCTCCTGCCATCTGCATTGTTCCTTCCATGTTTTGGATGAACTACTGCACTCCCAGGGAAGTACTGAGACCTGATCATCAGCTATGTGCAAACTGGTAGGCCACCACTGAAGTTATTACTAATTGATAATGTGATTTGCTCCTCAGGTCTACTCACATGGGCAAAGAAATAGATACCTTTTACTATGTTTAATGGATTCTATCTTTAGGCTGCAGCTTCTCCCAGAATAGGAAACTCACTTCAGTCAGCTTCACTGCCTTCTCTAACACTCTTCACCCACACATATGTTGCTCCAAACCTGAAGTAATTTGCTACTACTACCGTTACTCCTATATCAATTTCTCTTCAGATTTCAGAAACTCCTGTATTCTGCCAAGAGAAAGCAGGAGGATTCAATAGTGCATTCAAACTCTCCCATTTAATTTGAGGTTTAATCTTTTCTAATTCAAAGGTATTTTGTTTGAAAGTGTTTTTGCTTTATAATAAACAGAATCTTGGTTTCCTACAATAAAAAGAGAAAAGACTATAAACTTCAAACTTTTAAAAAGGCACACGGGACTATTCTTTAATTTTACTCGTTGGCTGCGGAATCTACTCTCATTAAAAGTGAAAAGTTGTGATCTGATTACTGTTTCTGCTTTTAAAGCTTGCATTTCTACCCCCCAAATGAAAGGTAAAATGGGTCGATATGCTTTCACTTTCTGTTTCTAGATGTTTTTACTTCCTGTTGCAATGTGGCACCAAAACACAGTTTGGATTTCCTAGAGTGCAAAGAAGCAAGCAGCTAACTGCATGTATTTTGTTTCAGAAAAATTCTTTACAAGTGTTACATTAAAGATATAAAATACTTCCAATATTTTATAAACTATGAATTTTGGCTACTAAGTGACAGAAAGGGTAGTAAAATGGACCAGCTCTTTCCTTGCTATGAATCATCCTACTGTGCTGATGATCCAAATATGTCATTCCTTCCCTGTTTAGCTGTATTTTTCTGCAGAAGCATAATATATATTAATAATAAAAATAATATAATCGACCTTACAGATGTAAGTAGAGATTGGATTCATAACAGCTAGCCTGAGACAGCCAACGGTCTAACATGATGGGATGGGGGAGGGCAAGAAACAATAAAAGTTTCAGTCCCCTCATTTTACTGTTGGAAGTGGAAATATGACATAGTCCATAAGGCCATATTTCCAAAGATGCTAAGCTCCTGTACATCCTGTTGTCATACTACAGCAACAAGTATTCCGAATGTCTGAAAAATAGAATTTTATTTGAAAATAGGAAAGGGGTAGCAGAACCAGGATCCACATCTTGGGGATGAACAGCTTTCTGGATCTCACTGTAGGTGTAACCGTATCCATGCAGCGTCTCCCTGCTGCACCCTGGGCCCAGATGCAGCTGCAGGCCCTGCCCAAGCAGGGGCACACCCTTGCTCCCACTGCAGTTTGCCAAGTTTTAAATGTCGAACTGCCTGTTCACAGCAAAGCAAAATAAAGCCTCGCGGTCCATGTGCAAATCAACAGCACATGTACGAGTTTTGTCTACATGTCCCCCATGACTTTCATTTGGTTTGACTGTAGAGTTCAGAACATTCTGTGCTTTAAAGGGTGTTTGGGAACTCTGCTTTCTCCTACAGCTTGGAAAAAACTTAAATTACTGTTTCACTAGAAGCTGTTGTTGCAAAACTTGTTTTCGTTCCTAAACAGAACCATAATGATCCAGTTGACACTCAATGCAAACACACAACATAAAATGGTTTTTAGAACAAACCATGCTTTTCAAGACTTCCTGGTAATATACGTTGCTGTTAAAGCAAAGATTTTTCCATAGGTTTTGAGTGTGTTATCAGGGTTGCAATAAAAATTTTGTTATTCCCCACATAAAGACATTAAAAATAGAAAAGCATTATGTATCAAGTGAATTATTTCCGTTGGATCAAATGAATCGATTTCATCCTGATTTCCAAACTTAATTCTAAACATTTCTTGAGGGAACTAAAAAATATGTAAGTATGAACAATCATTTGAAATAAAGATATGCAGTGTACATTCTGGAAATATTGACATGAAATGATTGACATTATCAAAGGATCTCTTTGCCTCAAGATATCTAAATGAAATTAAATTGTTTCTGACAAGTTCCTGAAGAAATTTTTAGTTCAAATGAAACCATATTTTCAAAGAAAAACATTTCAGAGAAAAATCAGTGTCTCACCCATTTAGTGCAGAGTCCCTACACGACTCATTAACTGAGGGGAACCATTTGCTGTGCTGTAACTTTCATTCTGAATTTGCCTATTTTTAGTGCCCTGTGTCAGAACTCAGTGGCAATTTGGCGATTTTGCTTTCTTTTCTTTTTTTTTTTTTTTTTTCTTTTGTGGTTTTGTCTCAATATGAGTCATATGTGCTGTACATTGATGTTACTGGTGTTTGTAAACAGTGGATTATGAGCTGTTCCTAAAAACTACAACAGGTTTTACCAGAAGGGTGCCCAGCTACTGCTTTTCCTTTAGGTTTTCTTTCTCCTATTCCGTGTGCATTTAGCTACACGCTCAATTCCATGTATTCTTGTAAACGTAAGAGCAGAACAAATTTAGGAACCACAGCACTTTCAGCTGCCGCATCTCATTCTCACACCAGAGGTTTCTAAACGGACTCCTTACAGTCAGCTACTACAGATATGCATAAGCAGCAAACCACTACTGCCTCCAAGGCATGTCTCGTCTGCACGCTTATTTGCAGCATTTTTCTCAGGACAAGTCACATGGAGTAGATTCTGGGGCTGTTATTTATTTTTGCAACACGGGGGTACTGAAATCAGGAAAATTCAAAATAGTGTATGATCAATAGAAACAGAAATGAAAAGCCAAATTAGTTTCACACAGAAACTCAATAGTGTAAACACTTTTTGGGTCGGGATGTCCAGCCTTCTCAGCCCTAGGGTAAATGGCTAGTTGTGGGCTGTAGGGATTGAGCGGCCCAGGTAGCTAAAGCATCTGGCTGGATGTAAATACTGTAGATGGATTTCAACTTTTAGACTTTCTAAGCTTTCCTTTGAATATTCCTCTTCTCCTCCAAGACAAAAGGCTGGTAAAAAATGATGGAAGAGGCCTTGTAATGCTTCCACGAAGAGTCTCTAGCAGCCACACTGCATGCAGAGCCTCTCTCGTGCTGTATCAGCATTTCTGCTTCCATGCTAAAAACTGGAAGTGAAAAGCCATCTTGTTAGAATAACCCAGAATCAAGAAGAAGTATGGAGCTAGGTTGCAAAACCAGGAAAAAAATCAGAGGGAAGTAGGTGACCAAAAAGGAGGAAGAAGATGGTTTCTAAATAATGCTTGTATTTGCCTAGCTGGGTAGCAGAGTTACCAATTAACCAATCTAATAAAAGGAAACCTGCATTTTAACCCTATTTCTTATGATAATGCATGGAAACATCTCCTGTTTGAGTCATTTCTATCTGTCACTTTTTCTCTCCCCAGAGGTATCCATACCCATCTCATAAGAATTCTGTGAAATTCAACTGGTAAATTTTTGTCATATAAAGGAGGGAGCTGAAGAAATGCAGGATTATTTCATAACAGTTTCTCAATAGCAAGGTTTTTGATCTCCATAACATTATCCAGAAATAACAGATATTTCTGCTCAGCTGAACCCAGCTGGCTGTGTGGAAAACATTTCAAAATCTGCCACAAATCTTTTTTTTTTCCCTGATGTCTGTTAATTTAGTTAAAACAAATCAATTAAATGTCCTAATTACAACTGAAATATGTAATTATATTATGCACTCAGTGCATACTAATGAAGCAATCACCACCTTCTTATTAGTCACTCTTGAGAACTAAACCCAAGTGGGAGCTGAAAAATGTTTTTCTGTGTCTTCAGACAAGGCACTCGATCCATTCTTCACTTGTTTCTGAACTTGAAACTTGAGCAAAACAGGCAGAAAAACATACAGGAACGTTATATATTCTTTCTTTTCTTACAGTAAAAATTCTAGAGGAATCATCACCCACTAAGGTGGATCAGCTCACTTATAAATTAGAGACTCTTAACATATATGTTAATCTTTTGCCAAAACTTTTAGTAAACTAGCATAAATTCAAAATGACAATACACAGCTCTTTTAAAATTACTTTGCTATAATGTCTACCTCCAGGTAGGCCCCTAATCAGGTAGGGATTGATTTAAAAAAATTGTAAACATAGTCTGCTGCTGTGTATTGACATCTGTTGGAGGTGGGAGTGCTCAAACTACTGATCCTCATACCTGCTACCATTTTGTACGTAAATCTTCTCTCAGCTACATGTACATAATCCACGTGAAACCTACAGATCTGCCTAGCTGGAGGAAGAACAGTTCAAAACAAAACTTGCATAATTTACTACAGAAAATAGTTGGTGAAATACTCTACCAAACGATTCTCATCTTAATACCACTGCAGTTTTGCCTACTTCCTCTCCTATTAACAACCAAAGCCCAACATGCCAATACCATTAGAAGAGGTGGGTGCACACAGATGTGGTCTGTGGCCTCCTTCACTCCACCCAGGCAGTGGATGGAGATGGGGCAGAGTCTCGTCCGCCTGCGTCATACGGCTACAGACCAGCTCTCCTTGTGCAGCCGCTCCTAACATTAGCAGCATACGGAGCACACAGATGGGGGCCCTGCACAAATCCTTTCCCTCCTCAAGCTGTTGCTGCCATGGCTATTGCAGTGCCCGGTACTTCAGGCTGGACAGGCACCAACAGCAGCGAGGACATGGTGGGGAGCTGGGTGGGGAGGCACCCAGCAGCCAAGAACAACAAAAGGAGCAGGAGGCATCTACAGCTCACGAAAGCTGACACGTGGCATTGTGACACAAAACACTGTAGCCTTAATTCACCGCTACCTTGAGCTCTGTACCGCCATATACAGCTGCATAAAGCGACCATGATCTTTAGGATATCAACTCATAGGGGCAAAGGTTATCTTCTGCATTTGTTACAGCACACCATGCGATGGAGCCACGGTTTCTCAGCATAACAGCAACACAAGTTAGATTTGATAATAATTTTGACAAGGCATCATTCAGACCCACTTGCATCACAAGTGTGCCGCAGAGAAGGATTTGCCCAGTAGTCTAAGAACCTGGGACGTGCCCCCAAAATATATTTCTGCAAGGCTCAATATTGTTTCATATCAGGAATGAGCAACTCTGAATTCTTCATACCTCGGATGTGTCCTCTGTTTTGTGATTACTCGAATACTTCATCCCAAATCTAATTTAGATGAAAAGTATTTTGGTGAGTGTGCTTTGCCTGCCTAAACAGAAATATTATAGCAGCTACTTAAACGGTAATTGATAAATGCATAGAATTACTACCATTCAAACTGCAAATCAGTTAGCAAAATTCAATGAAAGTTTAAACATTTCATTGCATTAATGATATAAATGCATAAATTTTTGGAGAACAGCATCCAGGCATTTGGCAGTCTTCCACTGTATTTACTTAAAGGTGATAATGCATTTAAAAAGCACTTGAAGCAGAATATGTATTAAGCACTACTAAACTTGCATAGATTTATTAGCACAAGCTTTTAGACTGTCTCTGCCCTGAAGCAAACTCATTTTTACTTCTGGAAATTAAAAAAAATAGAGCAATACATCATTTTAAGACACAACAGAGAGGTCGGTATGGTAGTTATCTTAAAATACTATATTTCTTCATGACAAGTGTAGTTCTGTAGCCTTTAGCTCATATGTGACTGACTGATAGGACTACCTAAGAACTGTTGATAATATCCACAGGATGTTTCATTTACACGTTAGTGAAAAAATGGTAGTTTTGAAAGTTCTCTAGCATCTCCAGAGACTAATGATCTGACACCTCTAGCACCTTAAAGTGCCCTGATTTTTCAGACAGTGTTGAAATCCTGTCCATCTAGAAGAAAACTCAGATGTCTTTAATGGTGCTGCTAGCCAGGCATTTCAAATTCTTTTGGGGAACTTCAGCTGATGAACATTATTCATTCTCACAACAGATGTGAGCAAAGACAGCAAGAAAATATTGGCAGGTATTTAATGGTATTTGCTAAATTGTTGTATTAGCATTCGCTGGATAGAGTTCATGCAAAAAGAAATATCCTAAATACTAAATACATATCTCAGGAAAAAAAACCACAAGCCGGATATGTGTCTGCATGGTTATCTCAAGTGAAGAGAGATCACTAGAAGATCCTGAAAAGTAAGTGGGAGGCAGGGCTTAGGACCTCTCTCTGAGTTGGAATAAAACAACGTGATTTAGATAATTGGTCAAACAAATCTGGGAATTGTGTGTATTGTGTGTCACACAATAGTCATAGGCCACAGCAGCTTGCAATGGACTCCCATCTCTTCATTTTAGGAACAGTATTAGCAAAAAATATTTGTGGCTAAAGAATTAAATTCAGGTAAACCCATCCACTGTGAAGAGTTCAAATGCTCTGTTCTCATATGTCAAGGCTCCTAAACGTACCTGAACCTTAAACACAAAAGTCAGTGCCTTCAATTTTGTACAGAGGACATGGAGAAAGGGTGGCATTTATGGTCATCCAGCAGTTGTGCAAGGCACAGCATTCATGTCCCCAGAGTTCTGCATCAGGGCTCTCTCTAAAAGCAACCATGTCTTCCTAATTAGTGTTCTTATCACTGTAAGAAACAACATAAATTAGTGAAGATTTGCCATATGAACCTTCCCACTTCCCGTTGAGGTCAGAGATGCTGGCATTGTATGGCCTGCATGCTGAAGCCAGCACAACTACTTCAGGCTGCCACAATAGAAGTGAAATAGAATTTATTTCAAGTGCCCACATAAGAAATCTTTCATCATCCTACTAGCTTTTTTCACTTTCTTCACTTTTTCACATAAAACCCTCAATGGGCACCAGGTCCTGGTGTAGTGACATTGCTCTGTTTGCAAAGGAGTGCCCACAAAAAGCTTGGCACGTCTTCCCTCTCTCTCATCTCTCATCAGTTGAGGCCTAATTCCCCACTCTCTCATGCCTTGTACAGTCAGCAACACAGACTGCGTGTGTAAACATGGCCCTTCTGATCTGCTGCAGATATACACGTTCTGCACTTGCGTTTTTGTCTCTATACTTACAGGGCAGGCACCCTTCTCTTGGCTGGTACAGGTTCTAAAAGGGTGAGCTGGAATGAGATTTCTCTCCATTTCAATACTTTTCTGTCCAAAATCCTCTCTAGAATTCAACTCAGCAAGATCTTTAAATACAACTGAGAGTAGAATTTGGCTCAAGGAGTGTTTCCCCATTTTATTCCCTACAGCTTTTCATTCCCACCTTCTAAATCTGTAACGAAATCAGGAGTGTTTTTACAGTGCTCTGTATTAGAGTATTGCTAATAAGTAGCTCCATTAAAAATAGTAAACATAAATCATTTATTCATTTTATGCATTTCTAAGTCCACTTGAGAATATTTTTGGCTGAGGTAAGACACAAGTAAGGGTGTTAATTATTATCTTACTACAGCAATCAGTTAATAAGGCAGTTATGAGAGATGTTTGTTAGGAGGTTCTGGGGTGCCTGGAGGCTACTGAAGTCATTGTCTGGGGAAGAACACCACCTCTGGAGCTAGCAGGAGTCTGATGGCACTAAACCAAACCCCTCGAGGCCTCTGTCTGCCAATTAGCTGAAAGGAGAGAGCAGACATCAGGTCTGAGCCAGGGAACTGTAAACAAGCAAGCAGGTAGGAACTCCCAGCGCAGGATCTTGCACAGCGCAGAAGTGTCTGGGGCCCCCTTTGAGGAGGGTGGCAGGGCTCAGTCGGGGGAGGAGAAGGACAAGCAAGTGGGTTCGGTTTCTTTTGGCTCCCCCAAAACGGCAGCAGCCTTTTCTGGGCTCTGCTATCTCCTCAGGCCAAGGCGCAAGGCTCTGCACCTCTGCAGCTGTGGGTCTCTCATTGCTCCCCTTGCCAGCTCCCAGTTCCCTCCACGGGCAAGCAAAGGCAGTATCTTACAAAGCTGAGCACCTTGATGCAGCTCTGCTTTCCCCGCTAGCCCATTCATCTGGCATGAGGACCCCAAATGCTTTCATTCTCCCCAGGGAGGGAATAGCTCCTTTATTCACTTTCCTGCTGTACCCACAACAGGTCAACATCCAGACCGGTGTGGTAACGACCAAAAGCCATCCACCGTCTGACCGTGGCCAGATGGCCTTCCCTTCCACCGTATTTCCAGAGAGGTCGATACCACAAAAACCACTCTCGTAACTGGCACCTTCAATCTGGAGGCCAAGGACAGAATGAATTTTAAGATTAAATGCTAAAGCTAAGGTTCAAGGAGAGCAGAACATAGGGGCATCTTGCTCGTCCTCTGCCTCATTTCTGCCTGTTCAGTGCTCAGTAACTTCTATTTTCCATTTACCCTTGCAGCGGCAGGGGTGACAAGAGCTAAATACCTCCATTAGTGACTTGCAGAGGGAAGGTTAACCCAGTCTCCTGAAACCGAAGGAAAACCACAGCTGTCTGCTCTCAGCCTAGGGTGTGTCAAGGAACCTGTCCATGAGGGAAGCATTTCTGCTTATGAATTATATACTACAAAAACCCTGTGGCCCTATTAGAGATGCACTTCGAGGTGCTCCAGGGGTAGCCTGTACTAGAAGCTAAATTCTCCCTGTGGGATGGAAGAAATATTATAGTAGTTGCTGGAGAAGGGAAGGGAAGAAGCCACTTCAACAAATCTAGCATGAATGGCCCAGAGCTGACACTGTCTCAGGGAGCTTTTCCTCCACTGGAAGAACATAGATGGAAAAGAAATATTAGATAAATCCAATTCATTATTTAATAATCTATCAGGTTTTATGCTGGAATGGCTTGCTCAGAAGTACAACTGGATTTCTGTTTGAATGAGGACAGCAGGACTGGGGCCTTGATTTCTGATCTTATTGCTGGAATTCATCTGGCAGGAAGAGAGCTCTGTCTGCATATATTGCTATTTTTTACTAATCATTTGATTCTTCTAGCCTATCTCTGCCTGGAATGTTAACCTTTGGTGCAGAGGCTGTGCTCTCCTTCATACCTCTTCAACACCTAACATGCTGAGACCTGATTTCAGATGGGAGCTGCTCTAAAACCAATATAACAACAACAAGAACAACAGTAAATTTAATTTGCTCCGAGATGGAGATCTGAAGATCAACCTTGGACAACCATTGCCCTGACAGAGCTCTAACATCCCTCTGCCTAGAGAAACTCCTCCTTAATACAGACAGTGAGACATTTCAGAACCATTGTACAATACAGTTCAATTGACACTTTACAAGATAACTTCACTTTTAAAGAGATTAAGTTGATTCCTTGCCCTAAATTCAGTAGCTACCCCAACTATGCCTCATCTGACAAGAGTCATGAATTATAACCAGGATAAAATGTTTCATTAAAATACAGATAGGGGAACTTAAGGAGCATGTATTTTGTATGGATAAAACCAATTTTGCTTCAAAAGCAAATACTTAGCCATTTTTCAGGTCAGTAAGTTGAAACTTGGGTGTTATAAATCCATCATCAATGTTTTCTTACAGCTATAATAGCTGACACATCTGAATCACTGGAAGCTAAAAGCATGCCAGAAGAAATGAGCCCCATCAAAACACATCAGAAGGAGACGTATAGCAATTGCTTCTCTAATGTACCTGACTGCTGACGGAACAATATTAGCTTGCTTTCTCTGAGAGTGGCTGTGCGTAAAAACGAGTTCATAATGAACAAATGTCTGTCCATTAAGGAATTGATTTAAGTGTATCAATTAAAAATTAGCCCTAGTATCACTAGAGGGATGGTTTTAAGCATAATTAATGCAAAAAGCTTAATAGCATTCTTCTTGAGGTTCAAGCACGTATCTCTGATGATGGTGCATATGCACCACTCCCCACTTCCAGGGGAGTGTAAATGACTCTGTCTTGCACTGATCCATTTTAGCAGTTGTAAAATCTTAGAATCACAGAATCGTTTAGGTTGGAAAAGACCTTTAAGATCATCAAGTCCAACCATTAACCTAGCACTGCCAAGGACACCACTAAACCATGTCTCTAAGCACCACATCTACACGTCTTTTAAATACCTCCAGGGATGGTGACTCCACCACTTCCCTGGGCAGCCTGTTCCAGTGCTTGATAACCCTTTCAGTGAAGAAATTTTTCCTCATATCCAACCTAAATGTCCCCTGGTGCAACTTGAGGCCATTTCCTCTTGTCCTATCACCTGCTTTTGGGAGAAGAGACCAACACCCACTTCACTACAACCTCCTTTCAGGTAGTTGTAGAGAGCGATAAGGTCTCCCCTCAACCTCCTTTTCTCCAGACTAAACAATCCCAGCTCCCTCAGCCACTCCTCATAAGACTTGTTCTCCAGACCCTTCACCAGCTTTGTTGCCCTTCTTTGGACACGTTCCAGCACCTCAATGACCTTCTTGTAGTGAGGGGCCCAAAACTGAACACAGTATTCGAGGTGCGGCCTCACCAGTGGTGAGTACATCCATGTCAGATGGGTTTTGTTCAGAATAGAGCTGCCCAGAAAATTATTCCTTCCTCCCCCATAAAACATTACCATTTCATTAAAAAAAGATACTGATGATTAAGCAGACAATTGTGAATAAAATCATCTCCAAGTTTTGGTTTTCTGGTGAAAAATGCATGTTAAAAAGGAGCTTCTTCCTCAAAAAGTTCAAAGGTCATGTTTATGTCTAGATTCAAGGAAACAACAAATTCATCGGTAACATTTTGATCAAGAGAATTATTTGCCCTAGATAATAATACAAGTTAACTCACAACCAAAATGAGGTTTTAACTTTAATCTGTGAAAGAAGAAAGTCCTAGGGATTACTACTGTACTATCATTAAGTGTAGGATGCTTCTGCAAAAATACATGTTAGGGACAAGAGTTTCAAATGTGTCTAGTAAGTTGAAATACCCTAAAATGGAGGTACCAAAATCTTTTGGTTTTGAAACTGGTTTTGTCTCATACACCCATAGTGCTTGATATTTTTGTCCCTTTCTGCTCTGTGGCAAAAGGTTGTTCTTACATGCTGCTGTCTGCAGTGGACGCATGTGATCTTATGACAAGGAAGGGCAAGTGAGGCCCTCCAGAAAGAGGAAAACTTGGGGTCAGCTGTGGGGCATCACAATAATTCATCATGATAACTCACTGCCCAAGTTAGAGAAGTCCCCAGGAAAAAGCATGGCACAGCGAGAGCTGGGGGCTAAGAGAATCGCTCTGGCCCGCGGTATTTCAGATGTCTCTTGCCTCTGTCCCAAAAACCCCATTTTTCTCATTCTTTCCAGACTTTTGTGATACTGGCATGTAAATAATGAAGTCAGAAGAAGTTGTGTCAATGACTTCTGCAAGAAACACTAAGATTCAGTATTTCTTTTCATTTTTTTTATAATCTGGACAGAACTGTAGGAATCCTGTAGAATCCCGGGCTTCAGAATCTGGATTTAACAACATGTATTTGGCAGCTTTTATAATACAAAAAACCATGAGGACATTCTGCCACTCTACATGCATTTATCTTTCAGGTATATGATACCACCACAGTTTCAAAAACAAACATCTGAAAAAATGTTTTTTTAAAAAGAAGATATTTGTGGCTTAATGTTGAATGATGATGTTTGAAGAAATCTGGAATGGTATTAATCATTTAAACTACTCATTGGTTTAAATACAAATGTACTGACAGATGAATATGCATCTACTGGTCACATTAACCTGCCTTCACCAAAAAAGATACTTCATGTGATACAATGAAATGCTGCAAAAATGAGTCATTACCTTCTAAATCTAAACTAAGATCTTTAACATACTGAAATGATGGGAGACTTTTAAAATCCATGTTTCCATATTTTTGGAATACCATGCCTCCATTTTTAAGTCCTAATTTCTTTAAGTATTGAGAAATCCCTTCCCACAGCCATTCAAACGAATATTGAAAAGTCAGTGCCTGATTACTCAGTTCATCGTGACTTGGGACCTCAAAGCCTTACGCATCATCAGTGACTGTCACATCAGGAAATACAAGGGTGAATTTGCAATCCTTTTGCTCAGTACACCGGAACTAAACCAGTTTTCAGTGGAAGAGGACAAGGCTTGTGGCTCAGTTCTTCACTTCTCAGTCTACAAACCTGAAACACGAGTAGCAGGAGGGATACAGAGGCATCTTCAGGCTTTCAATATTATCCTTGATTGCTGCATCAGTTTAAACAGCTGTAATTTGTATCATGCTCACAGGAGGAATAGGAAGCAGTAATCTGCTTTGTAGCCACAGCTCCTGTTTCATGTGTTCCACCCAAGACCATTATTTAAAGATTAGCTTGTGCAACTTCTCTGTTTATTACTGGTTTGTTTTTCCTTTTGTTGCAAGAATCAAGCTGACAGCTAAACACGTGTACCTACAATATGAAATCATGCTCAACAAGAAAAAACTAATTAAGATGTTATACTCTTGGCCCATGCCCTGAACACTGACAGAAATGCTCCATAACTGTGCTGTCCTGAGAATGACAAAGACGCAACAGCAGAATTGCAAGATAGGGGTACTTACACAGCTCAGCTCCAAGAGCAGTGTATAGGAGCCAGGGTTCAGGCTGCAGTAGCAGCTGTGGAAGACAAGTTCAGGCAGATGACAGGATGACGGATGGTAAGGCAGTGGTGAATCCGGGAAACAGACAGATCTTTAGCTACCAAAGGGACCTTGTTAATACCTCTGAGCATGCCTTTTTGGTTAATCCTGGCATGTATTGTAACATGCCAAGAGAGGCAAGTGCCTTTCTATCCCGTATATAGCAGGCGAGTCTTCTTGGCATGGTCAGAGCCACCACCACAGCCTCTTTTCCCAAAATGCAGTCTGCACACAATAGGGAGAACAGAAACACACCACTTCTCATATGGCTTTTTTAACAAAGCAACTTTAAGAGCATAGTGACAGAAATTCTGGTATGAGACTGCTTAAATTCAGCTGGTCACATGCTGACCCTTTCTTCGGGCTTCTTAGTCTCACAGTTTAGGGTCTTGTACACCAAAGGCGAAGTCAGTCTCCTTTGTATCCCGGGTGGCTTGATAGGTGACCCATATCACAGACAGTCAGCAGGACTGAACAGTGTCTTTCTGCAAGTTTCCAGCACTCCCCAGGAAGGTGTCTCAGCTGAAGGACTCAGAACCCACCACCTCAGTGCAAGAGGATTACATTATTCCTGATGCAGTAGGAATAAAAATCATTCTGTATTGTAATATGAACACAGTGTAGCCTTTTTGCACAGCAGAAGCCTCCAGCCACCACAGCAGCAAGAATTAAAACCACACTTACAAGATGTCCAGATACAGTATATGTTTTATCACTATTCTGCAGACATATGTTTTGTATGACTTGGTTCATTTATTTCCCCTTTGTTTTCAAAAGCTAACACATGGCCTTGAACAAAAATCACGCTTAATGTTTTATTTGTTCAACTCAGTTAAAATCACAGCACTTGTTTTGTGGAATTTTACATAATGATGTGCTTTTTTGTATGACTTTTATGTAATTTAATTTCAGTAAACTAGCCTGAAATAATTTAGAAAGTCTACAGGGAGTTTGTGAATTCAGTGTTAGGGACTTGCATTTTACACATTTACTCATGTCAGACTGAAAATTCCATTTGAGTGTGGGAGTTAGTTGCTTCCCTGTCCCTACATGGAGATAAAACTCACAATGTGCGACAGGATAAATTCTTCCATCTTATCCAGGACTGGAAGGGACGGCTGCTAAATTCTGATGCTCATCTATTCAAATAGAGGACTACAGGAAAAAAAGAGATGGTTCAGGAAAACCATTTTTCAAGTACAGATTTCAAAGAAGTGGGAACTGATTGTCTCGTGGAAGGCTGGGATTGCCTGATAGCACTGATGGACAGACTGGACGAAGGAGATACGTGACAAAGGAGGTGAGAGATGACAGTCCCTCACTGACCAGTCTGGAAAAAGAATGACAAAATGTCAGCAGGGGTAAGAGCGGCTGTATAAACTGGGGAAGAAGCCATGAGCTGGGGGAAACCTGGACATCTCAAAGACGCTGACCAAGACCCACAATACACTGTAGAGCAGTGAGAAAACCAGTGAAGGTTTCCTCATTTATTGTTTGGTCCAGGTCTGTTAAAATTTTATGACAAACCTAAAGGATCATTTTTGAACAGACCACCCCCTTGCTGAACAAGGCTGGACCTCTGGGAAGGAGTGTGCTTGAACGGGGGGAAATGAAGGGATTAACACAGGCTTTGAGGCTGAAGTCCTGTTTTTGTGGAAGGGTAGTACATGTGGTTGGCCTTCCTGAAAGCCGGGGAAAATGCTAGTGTGGCTGCATAGTAAGGAGAGTCTATGAGAGAGATGTCCCTGAATGGTGGGGCCAAACTCATCGGTCAAGTTGGGGTTGAACTAAGGGAGCTTCCCTGGCTGCTCAGGCATGACTCTGATGTAGCAGTGAATCAGAAATGAGACAGAAGCGACTCACAAAGGATGAAAAAATTCATCACAGGCACCCAAGGCAGCAGGAGGCTACACAGCTCCAAAAACCCCACAGTGTATCTAACTGCAGCAGTAAGTACCCACAGGACATTAAGAAGTTGGTGCTAGATCACTTTTGAAAACAACAGCTGAGTCTTTCCAAAATTGTTTCCCCAAACCTGGCTGTTTCTCCTGAGGAAGCCCTTGGAAAACAAACGAGCTGTCAGAAAACACTTGAGACTGCATTTCTTGTCCTCATCCTCCTCCATCTACTCTCCTTCCTCTTTTTTTGCCTCTTCTGCTTTCATACGGACAGTGTATCAAGCAGTGGGATTTTGACATCAGAGGAGAAACTGGTTGCGACAGAGAGAAGCATGACGAGCAGAGAAAGAGGAAAGAGAGCAGCACGCAGATGCTAACAAGCTTATCACGTATTCGGCACTGCTCGTCAGCTGTGACTGCACACTGCGCTTGTAATTTTGATATGACTGCCACGAAGGACTGTGTTCCTTCATTCTTGCTTCAGCTGAAGCTACACTGCAGTTACAAAGGTTCAGAAATGCTCAGCATGCATGTTTTAAATTATAGCTAATTCATTTTGATACGCCTTTTTCTTGGATCCCTAGACAAAATGACTGCAGCAGGGTTTGGAAAAATCAAAGGCAGGTTTCCCTGGGAGATACACATCAAGCTATGCCTGTGTCTCTGGAGTGTTGCAATACAGCTTGTATCAACCAGGGAGAAAGCAGTTCTCCTTTCCATGGCAAGGGTTTGAAAAACAAAACAATTTCTTGTATCTTAAGAAAAACAGCTTTAGCAGATTGGTTAAGACTTCCTCTGTATTTTTGGAGGACGGACCAACATCAGGACCACAGATCCAACAAAGTCAAGATTAAGCCCGTTGTCTAAAGAGATTGTTATCATACTTAGATTTCTATTAAGTTTTCAAGGTAGTGTGGCACTAATTTGCCAGCGAGAGGCAAGGGTGGGGGTAAGAGTAATGAAGTTACAGTCCTTTATTGTACAAATGCAACTTGAGACTTTTTTTAGGACGTTATCTATCAGCCTGTCTGGCAAATGTCTGTCTGGTAATAATGTATCTGTCTCCTGAAACAAGCCTGAATAATGCAACATTATATCAATAATTAATAGGCACGTAGGTCAACAAGTTCAAGATTGTTACATGCAAACCAGATCTGAAGGAGATGTTTGGTTTCAGGCAGCTGCCAGGCCTGACATGGCAAGTGCAGCTTTGCAGGAAAACGAAGGCGAGAGTGTTCGCAGCACAAATGCCAGAGCACAGCGCGGACACGGCTCTCACATCTGCTCGGTCCACGCTCACTCATGGAAAACATGAAGCTGCTGGGCTGGCACTTCCCAGGGAATAGGGGATTGCTCCGTTTGAGGAAGAGGGGCAGACCCTGCCCTTTGATTAATACCTTCACTGAAATTCTCAGAAATGCTACATTAATCGCCAAAAGGAGGACACAGCTCTAGGAGTTGCTGTTCCCACCATTGGATGTACAGCACACAAGATAATTTTTTTACCTCTAAATAAAAAGGAGGCTTTATCTCATCTACTTTTACCTGTCCAAAAGTTAGGTGCCAGAGACTAGCTGCAGCTTTCCCTGTAGTCAGAGAAACAGACGTGTTCAGACGACAACTCACGTCCCCTCCAGGAAAAGTTTCTAAGAGGGATGGGAGGAAGCGCCCTCTGAAGGTGCCCCTCTCCACAGCGGGAGACCAGACAACTACCTTGGACCGGGCAGTTTTTAGATGGCTAAACATGGTCAAATGAACAAACCCCATGCACAATGTTGAACTCTGCATCCTTCCTACAACCGAGTGGTCCAGGGAACATCAGTGAGATCACATCTCCTGGAACAGCGGCAGCAGCACCAAAGGCAGCTTGATCTTCAACTCTCCAGAGATGCATACACAGCTCCAGTGAGCTCTGAGGCACTGTGGCACACCCGGACAGAAAGAGAAGTTAGCTCGCAGAAGAAAAAGGCAATTAGAGTATCCCACGCTCTTGATTTGGGAATCTAACTTCTCTAAGCACATTTAGTAGCCCAGATGAAATGTGAGCAAAATAGGTATTGCTGATTTTAGCACAAGCTGAAGATAACAATAGCTGAAGTCACCTACCAACCGAGAAAATTTGTGTCTGAAGTAACCTGACGTATTTTAAAATTGAAAGAGAAAAGAATCAAACTTACCATATAAAAATTAAATCAAAATCAGAGAAGACATCAAAATAGAAATACAGAGAACAAGGTATTAAAATAATACTGTCTCTTCTGAGAAGAGCGCAAAAAGTCACGGTATTTTGCTAATTGTAGTTCTTCACCAGCAGTCAAACCAGGAGCATGGGCTCCCATCTAATACAGAAGCCTCCTGACATTACTTGGGATCCAGGGACATAAACGCAAGATTGAGGTTGCTATTTGTAAAACAAACAAACAAAGGAGGCAGACTATGATTGTGAAGACTTCATCACCTGCAGTTACGGTCAAGTATCCACATACCACGTGTTCAGGCTGATCTGTGCACACACCCCCCCTACACAATGGGACCCCTTAACAACAAAAATGTTACTAAAAATCTCAAAATATGCACATGTATGGTGGGGTGTGAACACGGTATCTTGGTGAAGCAATTACACTGTGTATGTTAAACTTGTCTTAATAGTAGTAATTTAAATGCGTGGGGGAAAGAACTAGATTTTGGCTAGGTTTTTTTTTGGTTGGTCATCTGGGTTTTGGTTTGGTTTTTGGGTTTGTTTGGTTTTTTTTTGTAACACAGGTCTTGTATAAGAAAACACAGCAAACATCACGGCTACATTTTCAGAAAACCACAGCCTACTTACAACCGAGGCAGTACAGAAGGGAAACCGAAAGTAGAAAAGAGAATCACAAGCTGCAAAGGCAATTCTAGTAACAAGTCATTTTAAAAAGCAGATGACCAAGATAGAAAGATCCCAAATTAATATTTACAGTAAACTTCGCTTTTAAAGTTGTGTGAGAAGTTAATTACTGAAGATTCTGTCAAAGGGATTTTCTTCAGAGTGAAGTCCTAGAATATATGGAGGCTGTTTTGTCCTCTAGCCTGTTTCTAAATAGAAAACACTGATTCTGCTCACTCAAGGAATTCCACCATGATTGAGGAGTGACACCAACAACAAGTGAGGTCAGTATGTGATCCATTTCTGAATGAAGATGAATTCATAACAGGAAGGTCATGCAGTCCCACAGTTCATACAGTCAAGGCTCTAGAGAATGCATTATGAAGCTTTTCTATTTTCTTCTTTTAACAGAGCACATGGCTTTTGGGCTCAAGTGTGCAAAAGCACCAGAGGACTTGTATGCATCACCTCATATTCAAGAGACCTAAGCACTTGGGAGTAGATCCTACAGAGATTAGTTCCTAAATGCTGGAGCCACTTTTTCTTTCAAACCCTCTGCCCAGATAACGCTGTGCTGCTTTCTTGGGAGTTTCTGACCCACCTAGGAATTCACTTGTGGTAGTGGTTGAGTGGGGCTGTATTCAGAGCACACACCCACTGAATTATGGAAATCAGCATTTAACCTTACAACTGCAAGCTTTTACAATAAATACCAATGCAATTTCTTTCTGTAACCTGCCTCAGGACAGAGCTACACATTGCCTAAGGAGGATGGGCCCTGGAAAGTGCAAGGGGCCCTGCATCGCTGGGCAGTGACAGAGGAGCAGGAACGCAGCACCCTGCTCCTAGTAAGGGCAACGTCTCCATCCCCTCCCAGCCCCCTTCCAGCTTCCATGGGAGCAAAACCAGCTGCTAGGAGCTCCATTTATATGTCCAAAATCCTGCAGATGATCCTGGACGTGGCTAAAGGGTGAAAGGTACCTCTGAGGGCACCTGCAAGTGATGCCAAGATGTAAGACATTGAATAGGAAAAGGAAGTATCTGGCACCTAGACTGAGGTGGAGTGTAAATTTTCTGAATTAAAGACACTACAGTTCTACAGTAATGACCAGATGAGAGGACTCCTGGCAAGATGTGTAGTATGTAATTTTGTTAAGAGCCTTAGGGAAGTAGACACCCAATTCCCTTTCAATGTGAGTGGCTAATTCCCTTTTCCTCCTTTGAACATCCACCCAGGTTATGTGGGATGTCATCACGTTCCCTGCTTCTCTCCTAAGGGTAAAACAACAAAGGCCATTTTTTTCCAATATATAGAACTGGATTTCCACAGTTCAATTCTGGAGTAAGAGCAACCACCTCATAGTTCAAAGGTAATTACTTTTATCATAAAGATGCCTTTCCCTCAACTTAGTTGTCCTAAATCAGAAAGCACCTTCTATTGGTACACATGGTTCTCACCATCTTCTGACTCTTGCACAGTTCTATTCTATTCTCTGACCTCTCTTTACGCCAGCTCCACTTTTTTTGTACTAAGTTCCTCTGTTCTATAAGGCAAAATACTTTCAGCAATTTAGACAGAAGAGCTGGACTGCAAGAGGTACTGTGTTCTCATAGGAGAAGTCTGGAAGTCAGCAAATTCACATGGTTCATTTTGTATGTACAGTTACTTGATCCCAACTCCTTTCTCATGAATATGGTAGGAAGGATTATTCTTCTATTTGTGCCTCACAGCCTTTTAATGGATTTAGGGCACAGATCTTAAAAATGTATAAGAGAGACAGGCATTGCATGATTATGCTATGGATATTTTATGAGCAAGTCTGGGTGCATGCTATGTGCTTGAAACAAAAGACTGCACAATTTGCTACCAGGGCAGGATCTGTGTTATTATTCATTGCATTCAAGGCTTCTGAGAAGTCTTGGACAAGAAAATCAACAAAACAAAGGCATGGGAGAGACACCTTGATCTAGTAAATGGGTCAAGACAGCACCGATATGCTGTATTCATTGTTATTAAGACCTATAATTCAGTCATTTGTCAGAGAACAAATGCGATTTAGGTAGCAGCAGCCTGTCCTGTCCTTTTTTTATTGGCTGTTATTTGGGGGTTGCATTTGTTAGTTAATTGACTTAAACTACTACCTTGAAAAGATGATAGTAGTACTGAGGGGTTTTTTGCTTCTGCACCTGCTAAGATGTTTTGGTACCAAGAACCTCTTCAGCCATTATTTATCAATGGAGTGATTAATTTACATCTGGAGCATAGGCTTCCACTGCTACTGGACTGATTAAAGGCTTTGGTTAGCATTTTTCAAAGTATTCAACTGACAAAGAAGACATCAATGATGTTTAGGCATCTGAATCTTTCAGATGTGTTTTCAAAGAAACACACCTAAGGGAAACTGCTTTCCGGAGGAAGCTAGGATTTCCATTTCCATTTCCAGCTTGACTGTAATTGCTTTGACACATCTTTAGGATAAGATCATACTCACTGAGGCCTAGGTCCACCAATGGTTACTAAATGCAACAGGTTGGATGCAACCTCCAACCCAGCAAGTCCTGAAAACATCTGACTGCCAGACGCTGGGAGGGCATCCCAGGAAGGAAAGCTACATTCGTGGTTTCTTACCTTCTTTCCCTAAGTATCTGTGATGACTGATCCCCTCAAGACAGGACACTGGTAGGGTGGCCCCTTCTCCTAATCCAGTACCAAATTTTCCTCTTTCATGTTCCAATCACTGTGATCTGCAGGAGCAAGAGCATGATGAATAAGAGCATGATGAATAAGGAATAAGGATCTGACACTGGATCCAGACCTTCTGCCCTAGGGAGAGTTTCCACTGCATGCAACAGCGACAACCCAAATTCTCCATCAACTTCAGCTTGAGCTTGCAGATGCTGGCAGGTGGTATTTTTTCTGTGGGTTGTAATCTCATTTATCACAGTGTGCCTATATACAAGAAATGAAGCACTAAAGTTCTTGCAATGCTTAATCTATTCATTGAAAAGGACAGACATATAATGGAAGTAGGGATACACATGCACAGTCCACTGCTCATCAGCCTTTCCAAACCTAATTCCCCCACCACCACTGCAAATACAGTAAATACAACAAATGCTATTTATATTTTCTTTATTCTATTTATACTGTTTTCACTAATAGATAACTATAGAGCAATACAGTCATGGGGTGTATTACAACTGGAGAGCTGAAGGAAACTGCAAAGCTAAGTACCAGTAACAAATACCCAAATTCTAACTGCAAAAACATGCATATACAGGCAGCACCCCATCTAAAGCTAAAAATGTCAGTGTTTTTCTTGTTATCTTACTCAGAGATGCGTTTTTAAAAAGTCAGCTCTGCCAGAGATATTAGATTTAATCTTCTGTTTCAGTGCAGACTCATCACCAGGGAGGGCATGATGGAATTTTTACACATTACTTTTACATGTCACTATCTCATTTTTCCTATGGGGAGATTTGAGTCTCTTACCATGCATTCAATGGATCCATGGTTTATACAGCAACCCCATAATAATACTTAGAACATACTCAGTCTTTTGTAAATATTATCTTATTATACCAAATGTAACAACTTCTATTCACTATTTATGGGAATGCTCTTTCTCAAGATGCTTCATAGTAGAGAAATGTAAATACCTCTGAAGTGGTAGTTTCTACAGAAACTAATTTTTCTAGTGAATTGTAGAATAAACAGCCTAATTTTCTACTTTGCTTTAAATCTCAGAGAAACCTGGAGCATCTTTCTAAACTGGCAGATAATAATACTTTGCAACTCTGTAGCCATTTACGTCTTTGAAGCTTGCTGGAAATATGAACTACTTACACCTTCAGGAGTATCCTTAGGTAATATCATTAGTGTCACTAAGAAGGGGAGGTAAAACAGCAGGTAAGAGACTTTATACAGAGTAGGGTGTCACTGCCTAACAGCTTGATATCCACTCACAATTTTGTTGCTGGCTCTATGACAGTTCATCTTATCCCAAGCTCAGAAATCATCAGTTTCACTCCCATCAAGAAAAGGCCTCTCTCAGTAGTAGCTGTAGCGTGAGGACTGAATACAACCCAAAACAGACAGCAAAAGAAGTAGTATATTTCAGAAGCTCCATTGGTTTTGCCCAAAGGACGCGTGAGGAGTTAGCAAGTTCATCTCAGGGTTGACAGTGCCGTGGCACCACAAAGCAGAGCATGGAAAAACACTGGTCTGGGGCTCGTTTGTCTACAAGACTTGTAGCTTTGAAGAAAGCTAATACTGGGAACCCATTTTTCCTTGCATTGACACAGCCTGAAGAAGCTCCCACAAGAGCGGCAATGAGTAGTTTCTGACCTCCCCGCAGCCGATTAGGGAACGCTGTGCCCATTAGGTTAGTTGAGGAAGGAAGCTGAAACTCAGTTGGGCTGAGCAACCACTTCAGATTTTTTGTTACGACACTTTTTTACAGAGAACAAACACAACAACATTTAAAACACTGCCCCACTTGCCTATGAACGATGCTTTCCAGTAAGGAACCTGCAACAAAGATGCGTGTCCCCAGACCCCTTCGCACTGCCCCGGGGCTGTTTCTGCTCCTTAGGCTGCTATGGAAAGCTGCCTGGGCACCAGACACTTCATCCCCCAAGGTGTTTATGTGCCAGCTCTTCATGTGGCTAATTGCACTGCACATCCCTGTTACCGCCATCCCCAGTCCCGCACAGATGCTGTACGTTAGTGCTGAGATCAGAGCTGTAGGAGTCAGCCCTCCTCCACACACCAGATGGCTCGCTCTTCTGCGTTTGTTTTTAGTGCTTACCTATCTGCTCCTCGACTTCTGATAGTCATGTGAATTTGAGAAGGGAAAAAAAAAAAGAATTCCCCAACAACTAACAGAAAAAACAATCAAGAAGTTTCCTTTTCACATGTTATCTCAAAACATAGAATATACTCAAGAAGCATTCTGAACCTTCTCAGAAAGGAGAGGAACCAAGAAATATGGGCAGTCAGAGATGTGTAAAGTTTCTCGGTATCCGAACAGTGGGGACAGCTCGGTCAGTGCTCCCTTTGCCCCAGAGATAGAAGGAGACACACTTCAGACCAGAAGACTACATTGCCTAACATTTTGGCTGGCTTCCAGTTTTGCTGCATAATGAAGAGCAGGTATTTTCCACTGTAATGTTCTCCTTCCTAAAAGAGTGATATTTGAAAGATGGTACATCTGTCTAAATTTAGCAATCAGAATCTATCATCTGATTTCACTCGCTCACTTTTAGGAATGGACACGTTTTGATTTTATCTAAACAAAATAGCTTGTACTTTTGTACTACCCTTGCAGTAAATAAACATGCAAATACACAAATAAATAGAAACTAGTGCAAGTGAGCCATTTTACAAATGTGTGGTATTTCTCTGGACTTTTTCAATCCAGTACAGTCCTACTAACTGTTATGATTTATTCTGCAAGTTGAATGGGATCCAACTCCTGGGGGTATATAATTATGCCTAAAAAAATTTCCTCAAACTTGATTGCATGAAGAAGCCTGAAAGTGCAACCCATCTGCATTCCCAAGACTTGCAAACAAGAAGACAAATGGGGAGCACTCTAAATGAATTTTTTAAAAAGCATCTTAGAAACGTCTTACAAAAGCCTATCTCAGATTTGTCGATACTTGACATACATAAGTGTGGTAACACTTACATGCTAAAATAAAAGAAAGGCCATTTTATCCCTAGAGCTTTTAATCATGTCATGATAGCATTTGCACTGGTGGCCAGCACCCGGCGCTCCCTCTCTAGCAACCCTCACTTAGAATGATAACCAGGTCAGAAGCAAATCCAAAACATAATGGGGTCAAAATTGTATCTTGTAATCAAGTTGCAGTGAAGGCAAGCAATAGGAGGCAACAGCTCAGTTCACAGCAAAAGAGATATGGCAAAGTATCCATTAGAAATAGGTAGCTCTATAACAAAAACACCCTCAACCAACTATGCAAGCAGAGCTACTTTCCCTTGATCCTTCCTTTCCTGTTGCAGATCTCTCCCACCTTCTCCTTTGGGCTTCTTGGCTGTACAGCTGGTGCAGCCAAAGAGCATGCAGAGGGGTGATGTGTGCCAGCTGCCTCCAGTAGTTCCTACTTCCTGCAATGAACTAAAAGGGTGTCCAGCAACTCACAGGGGTGATGGCACTGCTAACACCATTGCTGTGGCCTGCATGGATATAGCCAGAAGTGCATAATCTCTTCCAGACAGTGATATCAGTTTTCAAATGAACCAGAAAGCCAAGTGTTACCTCAAATAGGCAAGCTGGGTACCCTCATGGAAAAAGCCAGGCCTTTTTTTTTCTCCACCACTGTATTGCCCTCCATTTTCTTCCTGGGGCTAGGGCTTGATGAACATCCATTTTCCTTTTCCCCACTGCTAATGTCTCTGTTGCTCTCACATCATGGTCCCACTTAACTACATCAGTGCCCTTCCATACCACAGAACCCCATTCTCCCCATCAGTGGTTTCATTTCCTCCCCCATTTCTCCCATTGCCAGAAGCCCTATCTCCTCCTATTCCCAGTGGAGAGCGCTTTGCTCCCCATCTGATTTGAATTCCTCCCTCCCTATGTGGGCAATGAATCATTCAGAGTAACGGCATTTTAAAAACTCTACAGAGAAGGTAGGTAGACTCAAACCTGAGTGGGAGTGCTTATAAAGTACAATGTTAGTGGGTGCCTTCAACCCCAAGACCAGAAGTTCCCAAACTTCCCTGGTGTATGAACAGTGCCTAAGGGCTGGATGCTTCCCCCTGGACATATGTGTTGATGGCAACTACCACAGCCAAAACCAGTGCCATGTTATATATATGACTATATAACATTTAATATTTAATCTTTCGTTATCATTTATCATTACTATGTCATATAATTATATGATACCGTTAACATATCATAGATCACAGAATATTCAGAACTTAGTTAGAAAGATTATCTAGAAGAAAAAAAAGTAAAAATTGAAAAAGTGTGTTTCCACACCATTTTAACATTTGGTAAGACTTCGTACCATGAAATGTTTCCATGTTATTCATAGTGCCCTTCCTACGAAGAACCACTGAATGTAACATTTTGCAACTCATGGTTTATCAGCTACTGTCTTTTCTGATGAAAGTGGAGTTTAATTCTTGTCTTAGCCCCGCAAAGATTACCTTAGCTCATGCATTACCAACAAAAAACCCTTCTAATTACAGGGTGATTGGAAACAGTGGTCATATAGTCTCAGTATAGCCCATGCCTCAGTGACATTTTCATTCTTAGTCACAATTTGATTCAAGGCAAGAAATAAGATTTTTACTGATGGAAGTTCTGTGGTATTCTTTATCACCTGAGCACATGAAACAGAAAAGCTACAGTATGAATTTGTCCAGAACTTGATGTGATCAACAAATAGCATGTTGTTTAATGACTTTATTCAGAACACCTACATGTTTTGTTCCTGTTACTTGTACAGCTCTTACATGTGACAAAGAGACTAATCTGTCAACAGAGGAGGGAGAAGGAGAGGGAACAGCTTATGGACTTTTAAGCATGTCTTTTTTCTGAGAAGCAAATATAATAACGGCATTATGGGGCTCCATACCAGCTACATCTCAGTGACTTCTTTTAAACTTGTTTAGCCTATAATTGAAGGATAATTTTTCCTCTTGCCAACTCTGTCAGCTCACACTGACATCAGAAAACCCAACAGTGTTCTTTCTGCATTATGTTTCATCACCAGTAAAGAATTCTGAAAATTAAATTTTCCTCTGTGTGTATGAGTATAATCCTTAAAATTACGGCCTTGGTTATATTTGCGCAATACCCCGTACCCTGCAAAAACTTTGCGGTGCGTACGTGCCCCACCAGTCACTATATGCTCTAGGGTGTCCTGCTTTCTGCTCCAGCCATGAAGCTACAGCTTCGCCACCACTGAAGCTGCCTAGCTTGTTAGCTCAACTGTGATTGACGTTTGATGTTCAGAGCTCCCCAGCGCATCCCCCAGTGTCAGCTCTACGTAGCTGCATGTGCCTCTGGGATTTCAGCAGATATAGGCTATGCCTGCCTGAAGTGAGCATCTTTTGCTCAGGGAAAGGTGCATTACACATCTGCATTGCTATCCAACTTCCATAGGTACAGATCTGTTCCAACCACCTTTTATGTGCTACCCGCCTGACCAGGATGAACAGGGACAGAAATAAGGAACTACAGAACTAAAACCTCAAGTCTCTGAAGAGCTACTGAAGACCAGTGTTCTCTACACACCCCAAACAGTGCATTATACAACAGCCAGAAAGAGCTCAGCCTGACATAAAAAACCTACAGTCTGTTACAGGACTGTGAGAAAACTTACCAGATAGAAGGATATAGTGTTGCCTTTTCGGAAGAGTCACCTCTTATATTGAAAAATCTATTTAAAACCAATAAAACTTCTGTTTTCCTCTGGTCATGCTTCTTCTGTGTCTGATCCTGCCACAGTTCAGATTGCCATGGTGTAATTAAAGAGACCATAAGTGACAGAGAAAACAAAATATGTGCAAGTGTTACCTATAAAAGTACTGAGGATAAAAATTCTTCTAAATACTCACTTTTCAGACAGAGGCTAGCAAAATTTACAGTAACAAACATTTTAATTCTCACTCAAATCAGAGAGTGACTCAGCACTGCAAGGAAAAGCAAGACTAAATGTTGTCAAGTTTTGACAAACCCAGCCGAGGAATGAGCAAGCAGGAGTCCAACTTGGAAGCAGACACAGAGTTTGCATCTGAGGAAAACTTTGCTGATTATATTTTGGAGAGGGTTTGTCACAGGGCAGTCTCACTGCAAAGTCAAATCCCATGCGTATACTGAATCCAGTGCCAAATAATTCCCTTCTGGATATAAAACTGGTCGAAGAATTCCAGGAAGCCCTTCCTTACCAAGGAAGCTAATTCAAAGACCCCAAATACATACCAAAAAAATAACTTTCCTTCCATGTTTCTCAATCGCAGGCACCTCTTTCTGGCTTCAGGGCAACTCTACCACTATTTTCAGACTTCTCGTCTTTCACCCGTATCCACAAGACAACTGGCCCTGATGAACTCACCGGCCCAGCCTCTACTTGTCTCTGGCTTGGGATAACTAGTCCTGCTTACAGAGACTGTTTCTTGAGAGCAACCCCTTAGATAACCTGCACATTCAGATAACCCCCGGTTCCCTTCCTGCATCTCTTGACAGATCTGTTGATTTGTCCAGCTTCTGGAGGAGACACTCTGAAACCAGGAACAGAGAGGTCAGATGAGGGGTATCAGAGATAAGGAAGATGGAGGGATCTGGGGGAGGGCAGAGGGAAAGGGAGGTGGTTACGCAGGACCAGAGGCTGGACCTCAATCATAGTGTCAGATGCTCTGGGGTGAACTTGCAGTGTGGCCTGCAAACCTCTGTGATCAACACAGCTGGCAAAACTCAGTGTGAATCTCTTTAGTTTCTACACTTTATGTACAAAAAGAATATAAACATTTTTCTTCCTCTGGCTAATTCTTATGCAAATAGAGGCAAGTTCCAGTTATAAGAAGCTGCTGCTCCCCCATCCAGGTTCACATCAAGTCTCTGCTTCACAGACACTGAAACATGAACACATCACGGCTGGGAAGAAATGCTGCGCTCCAGATCCAGTCTGGAACAAGAGATGAAAGCTGGCGGTCGGAGCAGCAGCTGGCATAACCTCAAATCTTCAGGAGAAGCCATCAAGAGACACTAAGACCAATCTCTTCCTCTGCCTATTGCAACACATCTGCTTGGGCTGGGATTCCAGGCTATTCCCTTACTGACAAACGTCAGCAAGCAGCGTGTGCTTTTGAAGGCTATTACATCTGTGTCCTACTCACGCTCACTCCAGAGGTTCCTGTTTCATATCCTGTTCTGATTGCCCTACATTTATCATGTAAATTAATTTCAAGTACACACAGGGGAAAAACATAAAGTTGGAATGCATAAATATTATAACATATGAGAATTTGTTAGGGGTTATAATAAAGTTTGCTGTTAGAACCACAAGCCCACTACACAATACATGGGCAATACAACAACATGAGCTGTATTTCAGATGAAAGTTAAGGTGCAAAAATAAGTGATTTGGTTTTCAGCAGCCTTCTAACCTGCACCTTCGGAGACCTCCCAACTTTTACAGTCCTTACAAACATCATAAATCAAATGCTAGAGCAAGCAACTCTTATTCATCCAAATAAACTGCATTGATATAAGTCCTTCAGAGGTGGTGGATCTCTGTGAGACAGGAACAGCAAGCAGTAACAGATACAAGCACTTCAATGAATCCGTAGCAAAATATTTCTCTCAAACAGTCAGAACATGTTGAAGAACTTTGGAAATGTCCTGTTTCTTGACTGTTAGAAAGAAATGTTTTAATTTCTAATAAACAGATCCTTTTGCATCTGAAGGCCATACTGCTGCAAGGACATTGCTCTGACAAGGCAGACTACGCAGCCCTTTTTGCCATCAGAGAGCTCCTGAAGGCTGTGCTGCCTCTGCCTGCTATTCTTGAAAGCAGAGACAGGATTACAGGCTTCTGTGGGGCGTCCTCAACTCACACCCACAGAGACCAAACATGCAGTTCTCTGCCGACGTGATTTTTCCTACCATCTACTCCTGTGCTGGGCACTAATCCAGGGAAATTAAAAAACCCTCCCCCATGACACCCACTCAGCACTACAGTATCTGTTTCCCAATCCTTCTGATAAGTGTGCCTGTTATTCTGTTCTAATATTGTCCCAAACACAACAGTATGCCCATAAGTTAAACAGCAAAGGAGCATAATTCAAACTAAGCATTTACCTGCAAGCAGTTTTCCAACAAAAGGGGTAAAAAGATATCCCAGCCCAAACCCAACAGAGCATCACAGTTACTGTCTTTAGTGCCTGTGATCCTCTAATAACAGTGACCATGCCAGGACATCGAGGGCTACATTCAGCAATCAGACTTGAAATATTTCATGCAATAAAACACCAAGTGCAGGTTGTTTGGCTCTGGTTTTCGTGCTGTAAGTTACAAATGTTTTGACAAATTTATCTGACTTGCAATCAGTAAATAAGCAAGCCCTAGGACACTTGATGTGGGAACTGTATTTCCCTGATAGAAATACATTCCTATACCATCTCCAAAGTGAGTGTAATTCTTCAGTGAGTAATACAATAGTCCTACTCCTATAGCCTACTCAAGTTGTCTCTGAGATTACCTATATCCACTGAGCAAGAACTGCAACACACAGTTACTGCTGGTTTTCAGTAAGATCTGAGAACAGACCAAACTCTCCAAGTTACTTGGTTAACACTATAGCTTGCTGTGCTAAGGGCATGCTTCCATAATCAATCTTAAATCTTCTGTCAGTTCTAAAGTTACAAGAGGTAGAACATATCCACTTAAAAGACTTGGTACTAGTTCCTATTTCAAGCTAACTTTCACTGACAAACAGCATTTATTTAGAAATTGGGCTTTAGGATCTACATGCATTTCCCCTCAGTCTCTCCAAGACAACATGAAGATCTTTTTTCTTCCAACTCCCAATATGAGATGTGCCCTAAAAAAATCTCCTGGACTGTTTAAATACCAACATAAGGATTCTCCCAACTGAGGAAGAGAAAGAGGGGAGTGTATACCACATGAAAAAAAGGATTCCTTGTGCATAATTGGTTCTCCTTAGAAACTCAGAGGAGGCTGCTTTGTGTACACAACAACACTGTCTCTGTTACAAGACTTCTTTAAAGTCTGAAGAAAGGGATGTTGCGAAAGGGAACCCCTACAGTGTGCAGCTCATGTAGTCTGCCTTTAGGTCAACCCAGAGGGAGGAGATAGGGCCCTCATGGCTCACTTCACCTTCATCTCTCCTCTTCTGGGAAGGGTTTCATCAGTGTCACAGAGATGATGTTCAGGATTGCTGCATTTTTGAAGCATAAACCCCCTTTTATTTCACTACAGGCACAGCACATCCAAGTAGATCACAGAGGAGGTTATCTGTGCCTATTTATAGCACCTCACAACTCAAACAGGTTGAAGACTGAATATGCAAATAAATGCAACTGAGGAACCAAAGAATGCGGTTTTCTCAGTCACCAAAAACACTCTGCTCTTTTTGATCTTCATTTGTCTGTCTGTCTATCTCCTAAAAGAAATCTTGAATGTTTCTTATATATATTTAACTGTTTCTAATGTACTAAAAGAACAGTGAAGAGTTTACACTTCCCTGAACATGACCCAAAGGCTTCAAATTTATTCAGACAGGAAAGTGCACACCTTTTTAAAGATAAATTATGTGACTACAGAATCAGATATCATTAATATAGTATATCCTCTTTCTCCAAGGGGGAAAAAAAGAGAGATTATCACCATGAAATACCAGCCACAGATTAGATAGAGTATGAAAGAAAAAGATTAAAATGTGGATTGTGGCTCTTGTTCAGATACACATCTTTAGCGGAGTAAATTTCACCTAATAAGTCATTTTTTCTCCATCAGCCAACCACTAATCTCTGGTAATGGTGTTCCAAGTTACTGACTGAGTTGAAATACATGGAAAATGAACGCAGCGTGCAGATCCTGGATACCTGTATCTGTGACGCTGTTGACACAGCAGAGGCTCAGTGCACTCCTGCTGCAGCCATGTTTCCTGTTTCTATAAACATGCTCTGTTTGAAAAGGGGCTACTATGGGCACACATGTGCAGTTTATAGCTAGTTTTGTGCCAATATAAATCAAGCCCAAATGCCATCTCAGTGACATAATGTAAGACTTATGCTTAAGGGAGTCCACATACATAAGTAAGTGGGTTCCAAAGTAATTAATTTGAGGAGTCCACTTACATTTCAATCTCACAACCAGACAGACTGCCTCGTAGTTCCCTTGGCTTTTTAGCATCAGACTCCCCAAATTTCACTCTTCCATTTCCTTCACTTCCTCACCTTTCAGGGTCAGAGCTTAACACCGCAAAGGGAAATGAAACAGAGAAAAACAAAACAAAACAAGCTGTGCAGCAGATTAAAGCCATGTTTGACATTCAGAGGTACATGGTTCCTTTTTCAGGTACAGGTATGAAGTAGTAACAATTTTATGTCCACAACTCAAAGTATAAACATGGTTTTAAAAAAAATTGAAGTTTTCTAAATGCATCCTCACTCAAAAAATGCCATGGCTTTTTAAATGTATTCCATTTAATGTTCAAGTCAGCTGAATTCTAAATTGTGGTTTTGTTCTTGGTTTTTTTTGTTTTTGTTTTTGTTTTTGTTTTTTTTTTGCTTAGAAATGGTCTGGGAAGTAAACAGAAACCCTCTTACGATTTCCTCAACTTTTAGTGTTCTAAATGCACTGTCTCTAAGGGGAAGGTGTTTGCAGACCAAGCCACAGAAATATGTGCTTCTGCTTGTTAGAGGGGACGGATCTGTCTGGCAAACGTCTTCTCCTGATTTGGACCAAGAGAACTGCCATCAGCCTGTGGCTCTTGCAGAATTCCTGCTTTGACTACACCATTAAGCAACACCCCACACACCAGTCTGCTCAGAGAAACTAACTTGCTAAAGTCAGAATGCAATTCTTTTCCCAGGAAAATCAGAAAATTAACTGCTACTACCTTCTGTGGAGGCTGGATCAAAAGTAAGGGGAGAGACATGTAATTAGTCACGGGACAAAATGGCCCATGCAGATTCAAGAGGAGAGATGTTTTACGGGAGGTAATTAGCTTTTGCTTACCCAATTTATATATGCTGCCCTGAGTCAGTGGGCATGAGGCCATTTTGCAATTCATGGGATCAACCTTAAACCAAGGATTCCCATGTTTTTGCAGCAGAGAAAGCTGAAAGTGTTTCACACAGCTGACACAAAGGTTATTAGCTTGGTCCCACATTTCTCCCTATAGAATGTTCACATCTCATGAGGACGTCAGTGGGATTACAGCATATTTTTGCATATCCTGGTCTATTTTTAAACTGCAGTGCTTCCATATTTGTTTGCACAATACTAGCGCAGAACCTGTTTCTATCAGACAGACTATTTCAGTCTTCATGCTTTTTAAAGAGAGGGTAGTGATAATATGGACGTTTCCAATGAGATCTCCTCTGGTTCATTTTAAATGTTCAACCTCACTTTCGGAAGGGATTTCAGCTTTGTTTCTGATTTACTCTGATGAATGTGTAGCAAGTGCCAGGGCTGCCTCAATACTTAATGCACATATTTCCAGGAGTTTCTATAGGGGTCATCATTCTAGCATGATCAATATATAATGAAGGAATATGAGAAGCCAGTAAGAGAGGTCAGACTTCATGGACCTGCTGAGAGAGGCCCAGAAACAGAACATGAAAGCTGGTAACAGAATATAAGAAAGCATGGCAATGACTAACCTTTCCTGATGAATAAGTGTTTACAGAGCTGAACTTTTACTAAACTATTGACCAGGCAGAAAAGAAAGACCCTCGCTTCCAAGTGGATTATTGCATTTCTTCTTCTTTTTCATTTTGGGACCTAGAAATTAGAATTTCAGAAAATGATGCCATGGTTTTGAAAACCCTAATACAATGTGCTGAACACTAGTGGTTTTTTCTACAATAGCTTAAACAGACATACAACACTTCCATGATTTTGAAGATCTGAGGGAGGAACCAGATTTTTCTTTTTTCTGGTTACACTTGCAATCCTGTGCTTGCCCTGTGTCTGAAGACACGTAAACAGAGGGGGGAAAATGTGGCTAAATGAGTTACTCAACAAAATTAAAAAGTACATATGCACACTCATATGGAAGCAAAGAAAACACGCAGAGAGTTAAGTTTCTTATAAGAATCTCCTTTATTTTAGAGGAGAAAATTTAATGATTGTATGATTTTTATGTTTATGTAAAGATAATGAACATGCAGAATAACTGAACAAAGCCATTAGACAAGATTAAACTTCCCAGATACAATTTAACTTAATTCATGCTCACATATGACCCTCTTCCGCATGTCAGAAGACAATTCAGTCTTCAGAAAAATCAAAATAAACATTCAGAATTTTAAAGGGTGGGTCTGTAACTCAGAGGTGAAACAAAAGTAGCTTTTGAACAAGTCATCACAAATTTAGAACCGAACTCTTCTGCTACAAGGCAAATGGATGATTCTTCCAACCCGGAGATGAGAGAGTCCTGAAAGAAAATGCACAGCAGTAATAAGCCACATTTAACACAGTAACAAATGAGATGAGAGTGGAGGAGTTAAAATGAATGTGCAAGCAGGAAAGAAATGCAGCATAGACTTGAGGCTTGTCTAAATTTTTTTAGTTGTTAGGAAAATAAATGTCTTCCATCACATCCTGTCTCAAGAGACATGATCATTTTGCAATTTCCAAATTTTTACCAGCTAAAAAGAGAACGACACTCTACTTCACATGTAATGGTAGGATGCCCTATGCTGATAAGATGATATCCTATGCCAGGTTAGGGATCTCTCTGGTCCTTCTTGTATCTGTGGTTGTAACCACTAACAAAAATTTAACAAAAAAGTAAAAGGAAGTTTGCAATAGGCAGCTATGGGCAAATCTGCCCACAAGAAGATTTTCTCTTTTCCCTAAAAGTCAAAGCCTGATTCGCACCCTGAAATAATTCCTGTGCCTTACACCATTCTTAATTATTTTCAGTCCTTGCTGTAGTCACTGTAAGTGTCCTCATAAACTGGATAAATGCACCTTTTTCAGGGTTCTCCTGAAAAACTCTTCCTGATGATATTTTGTGGCAGTTAATTTGTTTTAAGATCTGGATACCTTCAAAGATGCCTTAATCAACAGCATATTCTGGCCTCACCACAAAGCTCCTGAAACTGATACACATTAAGTCCAGACAAACCACTCCAAAAATGCAGACAGGTGCCCACAGGAGGAGCAGAAATGCAAGAATTTCGCATGCTCTCCCAGCCGGCTGGTAAGCATGTGGCCCAGCTCCCTGCTCACCAGCTCCTGCCAGAGACGTGGGCAGAGGATGTTTGAATCCAGCCAGTTACTCTCCCCTGCCCGGCTCCAGGGAGCTGCACCCAGCAGGCACCGATCCCAGGAGATGTCCTGTGGAAGCCCACCTTCCAGCTGCCCCTGGGAACCAGCTTCTGGCTGCAGAGAAGTCCTTCAGCGAAGAGTGAGGGATGAAGTAAGTAGGAACAGAGACAGCAGGGACACTCCCTGCAGCCTCTGCTACTCCCAGAAGATGTGCTCTTGGGGAGAAGGGGCAGGGAGCCTGAATTAGTGGTTTTAAATTTGGGGGAAGAGGTGGAACAAGTCTTAAGAGTATGTGGGAGGACATGGGAAAGAAAACCAGAGAACTGCTGATATAGATCCTTAGGTCAGTATAATCAGCAAAGGATCACGCAATAAGCCAGGAATGAAATCATGGCTTGAGCAATGATTTTGTGCCACCAATAAAATCCTGTGGGGAGTAGTCATTGAAAGGGTAGCCTTAGCCTGGGTTTTTCATATTTAGGAGCACAGGCAGCTAAAGAGCTGAGGGGAAATGATTTATGAGGACAGAGCTAACTGCTTATTGCTAGGTTAGACAACGAGTAAGGGCAGACATAACAGCCTATGAATACCCATAGGAGTAAACATCAAGGAGTGCGAGGAATTGTTTTGAACAGCAAGGTAAATTTCCTAAGACTGAGGTGCAGTGGCTTGTGATACACTTGCCCAAACAGCTGAAGTTTTGTCAGTCATGACTAGCCTGGGCAAAGCACAAGCAAATGAAAGGCAAGGAACAATTCTGTGTTGCTGGACAGGTGAAAGAGAGTACTCAAATCTGTCCCATGTCCAGATATGCTCCACTTCTCTATCACCAGAGAAGCTATCTGCAATGTTCAGCAAGGTATAGGAGTTGGAGCCAGCATTCTGGAGATGTGCTGCAACTGCTTTTCCTGATATGATTTTTGTGATAGCACCAATTACAAATTTATTTCATCAAGACAGTTTCAGGTTGATTGTATAAATGAAGACGTCACATAGTTGCTATTGCAAAGGAATAAGCACACAGATCACTCATAGCTAGAAAGACTATTCACCACAGCAGTTTCGCTACAATTAACATCAAATTTATCCTGCACAGAGGATGTGTTAAAATTGCACCCTATCTCATGCCCCCTTAAAGCCCTGAAATAGCTCTTAAATGGACTTGAACGTTGTTCTGTGCTGAGCACCTGCATGAGGGGTGAGATCCAGCCCAAGGTCATGTTTGAGGGAGGTAAAGAATTCAGTGTGAGGCCTGAGGGATGTGCCACATGGGGGAAAGGAGCTGCTGGGGCTACACTGAGCAGAAATGCAAGGGAAAGGGAAGGAATGCAAGGTAAAAACCAACCAAACAAAAAAGACCTTTGAACTTGTTTCACAGCATGGCATTGCAACTGTGGCAGGGTCAGGAACAAGAGGCTACAACTAGCAAGGTAGAAAGGGAGAATGGGATTGCCTCTGAATCCCTCAGATTGCAAAATTATTGCCTAATTAAAGGAAAGAAATAAAGGTAAAGGCAAAAAAAGAGCTCCTACATAGTCTTGAATTGCGGTAAGGGGGAGGGGAAACGAAAACGAAAACAAAGCAAATGCACAGCCACAAGAAACAAATGTAACCCTAAGTTACCGTCTATCTCCCTTTTTTCTGGCAGATGTCTCATTCCCAGTCCCTGTGAATTGGTTTGTGCACTTCCTGCCCTGACTGAGACACTGGATCACTAATGCCGAGCATTGCTTAACTCAGGGGTGGCAGGAACCTAATTCTCACTTAGCCCTGACTCCTGAAAACCAGTCCCAATGCTGGTGTCCAGTCACAAGAAAGAAGAGACTAACTCTTCCTTAGCCCCTGCATGGAGGAAGAAGGTAAATTCCTTGTGAATACCCCCAAAACTATACAAGACTTTACACTTTTTTCAGAATGCAGAAGTGAGAGGTGGAAATAAAAAAGAGGACCCCACGCATGACTCCTATGAGGAGGCAAGGGGGGACTGAGAGAAACCCAGGAAAGCTGGGGAAGGATTTGTTTTGGCTGAGCATCATTAGGTGGGCCAGTTGATGACTATGTGGTTTCAATGCATGCACACAACAAAACACATTACTGAGGTGTCATAAAGAGAAGAGATGGATTTCAGAACTATCTAAAAACAAACTGCAATTTGTCTCCCATCTTAAGGCTAGGAAAGAGCTGACCATCCTAGATGAAATTCCACTCAATGTCATAACAACCTTTCAAAGCATTTTGGAGATTAAGGAGTAGATTAAGGAGAAATTCAGCTACAAAAAACCAAAGAAGCTGAGGAACTCCTTTTGTCAAAGGGTTTACAAGTGGCAGGAAAAAAAGTAGAGGAAGAAAGGCCTTGTAATTAAATCCTTAACTTGAGGTTCAGGTTCTTCTCACCTTAGCTTAATGCCTAAAAAACATTCACAACAGGATGTGCCTTATAAATTTGTAAAACACCATGTTGCTTAAAGGTACACAATACAAGACAAAATTTCATCATCCATGGCATGCTGTCAGGAGGCTACAGTGGGAATAGCTGACTGACTAGGCAGTAGCATTGTTCCTGTGGTAAATAGATATAAGAAAATGCAGGTAGCGTCGTGGTATGCAAACTTGTGCCAGGGAGAGATTTTGAGTCTATTGTGCCTGTTTCTGTGTTGAGGAAGGAAAGTGTTTTTCACCTTCCAGACTTGTTTTGGGGCTTTTAGTAGGAAGCTAAAACAATCACCTGAACAGAGCCATACAGATTGTAAACTTTAACTTTCCCAAAGAAGCATTTTCTGTCATACAGTAGCTTCCAATGAGCAAGACACCTTCTGCCCTTCACTTTTGTTTCATTACTTTTTTGGTGTGTCACAACACATCACACTAAAAACCGAGGTAGGAAACAAAAAGAAGAAAAGAATCCTTACTGTGAATCCTTACTTTTGTCTGGAATCCTTTTCTGGATGTTTATGGCATCCTATAAAATTGCTGAAACATGCCTGCTGTATTTTTAATTGTCATTTTAAATGCCAAAACCCAGAAGTCTTGCTTATATTGTATGCGAACACAGTGTCTGCTTATGTTCAAACCCTCAGGCACTTTAAATAACTCTACTGTACACAGAGAACGCTGTTCATTTTGTTTTTACAATTTTTGCCTGTGTAGAAGGAGCTCTAATGTCTTGAGAACATAAATGTATGTTCATAACCAAGGAGCAAGATCACAGCTGGAATCTACCTGAGCCTTGGATCATATTTCAGCAGTGGCATGAAGCAAAAAAGCAGCTTATTTCTCTGTTTAATTTACAAGAGCTACAACTGGAACAGCACATACTAGACTTACTGACGTAACGCACAGGTGAGTGCGTGTTACAGGTCCACCTCTGTGCCTGATCCACAGGGAATATCAGAGTGTTTCAGCCAGACTTAAGAGCCGTTACCGCTGTAGCCCTAGAGGAACCTGGTCTGAACCCTGGTGTGTTAGTAAAGGGGGCAGCTGCCATAACAGACTTCTGTGTAGGCTACAAACTTGGGGCATAAAATGGGGGTCTTTTTATTGACTCCAGTGAGTTTCATACCAAGCCTCCATTGTTCTGTCTTAAAGAATAAACCATTACAGAGAATTCATAAGCGAATTTGCTTCTTTCTTTCAAGGATTAAACAGGAGCAGATCGTTAATTTCCTTTAAATGCATCTATTATTCACCAGTATTCAATAAGTTTTATTACGGGCTTAAAAACAACAGCACATATATCTTTATACTCAATTCCAATCTGCTCCCTACATGTGTTCTGAAACTCACATTTTATGTTTAGATGTGATTGACTAGGAAAGTCACAGGGTAAAACGTGTTCCCTGAGTAAAGACACAGACAAATACCTGGCCAATGTTCATTTTTCACATTAGTTTGTTGTAAATAAGCGTACATGCAATTTTGCCACTTCCTTTCTGTAGGAATCTCTGCAAGTAGGTTAGCATACTGTGGCTTGCAGAAAGCTGACACATAGTATTTATGAGCAGAGAGGAAGTAAAATAATTTCAGTGTTTGATTCAACATTGGAGAAAGGCTTTTTGCAGTATTTATTCACGCATAGTAATAAGGGAAGGTACAGTCCCTCCGCTAGTCCGGCCATATTACCAGACAAGGAAAATTCTGCTGAGTTAGGACTACAGACAAGGGGTCAAAACAAGAGACGCTTCATTTCTCAGTGTGCATCCCATACAGCCAGTCCTCTAATAGCTGTCATTATTTGTAACGTGCAGTAGAGGAATAGGTGGAGAAACAAAGCTGTGCATAAGGTAACACCCTTTTTTAAAGCAACCACCATTTTTTGCAATGACATGTACAAGGGTCATCTGGGGTTTTCCGTCCCTTGAAGCCTGGGTTTCCTGAGAGGAAGGAGAGCTGAAATACAGGAACAAGTGGCTGCACACCATTTCCAGCAGCATAGTAGACCTTCCTCATTGACACAGGTTTAGGAACCACATCTGAATCTCCAAACTTCCTGATGTTCTCCCTTTGAAAGGAGGGAAGATGGGGAAGGAGATGGGTGGAGAAGGTGAAGAGGTGCTTCTGTCCTTTTAAAGGCCTTGCAAACACAGCAAAGCTGCTCCCATACCCTTAAATCTACCATTAAAAGTAGGTTGTGATACAAGCAGGAAATACAAGGAAATGTTTCAACTAATAAAATGCGCTGGACTGGCACCAAACTTCTGCTTAAAAAGCTGTTCATAATAAACCACTATTACTTACAGTATCATTGCAAGATCATTAGGGGACTCAGAGATCGAAGAGTACCTGGTTCATCTGGTTGAGACCTGGGAAACGCAGTGTCACATACCAGCAAACACCACCAGCAATCAATGTATTTTTTATGAGGGCAGTTAGGACAGGGGGAAATGTTCAAACCCAGACTGCTGGGCCACTCTGTGACCTAATCCTGGCCAGAGATAGAAAAATCTGCCACTCGCTAGATCACCACTGATAAAAGAGAAAAACTTCAGTTCACTAGATAAGAATATCAGTTTGTCTGGGTTGTATTGCAGATCACTTTTAAGCCTCTAAAAGGGTTAATGGGACCCTGGAGATAATAAATACATTATGCAGCTGCGTAGGTGCTAGGAAGATGAATATAGGTTGATTTTTACAAACTTAACCTATGCAGAGTGAGTCATAATTTGCACCTTGCATCGTTCAATAAATGGGTCTTTTGAAAGTCAACCCACTGCGAATGGGCTGCTAGCTCTCAAAAAGCAGGAACACTGCTCTCCTGCCCACAGGCTGCCTAGTTGTAGGATCAAAAAGCTATTCTCCCTAGGTAACAATGTGGCAATACTGGGATCCAAACAAACAGCTACATGTTTGTGGGTTCACTGCATCTCTCTTAAAAGGTCAAAAGGCTTTCAGTGAAACAATTGTTTTTATATCATGAAAGATTAATTCTTAATCATAAACGTGTGTTATTCTCATTGCTACTGCTGCTGTGCCTTGTAACATTGTTTCTTTATTCAATTATGCCTCACATCAACTTTTTAATTAATACCTTCATTAGGAAAAACTTGAAAGTTTAGATAAATAACATTTGCTTTTGTGCATTTCAACCATAAGCTTCTATGCGAAGAAAATTTTTCTATTTTGTAGTCACCCAGGGGAAAGAAAAGCAAGTAGAGAGGAGTTCTACATGTTCACAGGGATCTCAGCACTGAGGAGACAGAATAATCATCTTCTGTTGAATACGAAAATAACAAAAAACAAAGTAAACAATACCCTTTTGTTCTGCACAAGAAAGGCAGGGCTTTAATAGTCTTTAAACAAGACAGAAAATTTCCATCCAAATGGAACCATGGAGTAGGTAGACACATTACAACGTTTTGGAGTTCAGTGATTAAATTTAATACTGTGCCAAACAGTGATTAGTTGATGAAGGGCATTCATAAATGGAATAGAAACAAGGGAACTGTGGCTCCAGTATAGCATTGGGCCTCCAGTGCAGGTTGGTGTCAGGCTTTCTACTGTAATAACAGGGTCAAATGAAAAAAAGTTTAATTTGATTTATTTCCCTAAGGAAATTCAGTGGAATTGTAAACACAGGCTGACTGGTACATATTACTAAAACTTCAGCATTCAGGGTCAGATCCAAGAAAAGGCCTTAGGTACCAACTGAAGCACAGAAACCTATCCTTTTCTGCACCATTTTTCCAGCTTGCTAACTCAATCACCCTACTCAGAGTACTGGTGCATGTGAATCCCATTACTAGACACTGAATTCTCCCAACTCACGGTGCAGGCAAAGTAGCATCCTAATTAAGGCTTCTGAATCCCAGCCACAGAGCTGGGTGGTTATGTCCTTTATGGATCTTTGGCTTAGTGCATTAAAATCCCCTGCTGAGCCCAATGCAACACATTGTCCTTAACACCGTACATATGTGACTAATGATCCAGGAGAACAGGAGCATAAATCCTTTTTAACTTACCTGTGGTCTCTCCTAAGCCTATCCAGCCCAGGCAGCACGCATGTGGTGCGCAGAGAAGTCAGCAGCAATACATGCATACAGATAGATCAGGTGAACTTCAGCAAATAGTCACTGGTTTTGCAGAGGAGGACAAGCAAGATTGTCCCGCTTTTATAAAATGAAAAGTTACCCGCCAAACTCTGAGAAGTGATCTTTGAAGGAAATAAAATTTTCACTTCAGTTTCTGCTAAATGAACTGCTCCAGCCCATCCAATATCTTAACTATCAGAATCTTAATTCTCACATAAGCAAAATTAATCTGAGATATATGTGCAGTAGAAGACAAGACTCCTCTGTAAGCAGTTCTTCTCTTCTTCCCTTTCTATCATTACCTATTCCTACAGCCCAAGCAAGGGCCATCATAATTCTAATTTGAAGTAAGTCCTCTTACTTTAAAATCTATTTTGGACCAGACCTGCTTTTAGCTGCAGTGGTATAAATCTGCTGTCTTTTCATGGACCTTCTCCAACTATATTCTGGTGTAAGCAAGATCAGAATGTTATTTTGGTGATAACTGCAGGGTTATGCTAAAGGTCAACATTGGTGCAGGCCACAGATTTTGGTGAAATCTTGTCTATTTATGGGGAAAAGAATTTACAGTTATGAATTATTGTGATAGCAACACTTTTTTAAAAAAAAATAACTTGTAGATAATGTTTCAAGCATCTCACTTAAAATTTTAAACCCATCCATCAATTAACAATAATTAATCACCAAGCATGTTGTGTGTGCTAAGTTAGCTCCAGCTTTCGTTACAAGAAAATGAAACAAAAAAAGTCTAGGAAAAACTGTCTTGGAGTCTCTATTTAACACTTCAAATGAATGGTTGTGTAAAGCTCCTATTGGCATCCTCCATCACAGGCAACTTCCCTGACTGCCAGAGGGCCTGGGAGCTTTTCTCATCAGTGGGAGAAACAAGTGATTTGCACCTTAAGAAAAATTTCAGACTTATTCTTTGCGTGTGATTTGTGTTCCAGGTGGTGGTAAAAGGTAAATCCTAGAGGCTTTCTCCACAATGATTGAATGCCAAGAAGTGGAGCAGTTTACTGGAACAGCAGCAGCTTCTAATGTCTTTGCAATGACAGCTTTAACTAGAAAGGTACAATATTTTATATTCTGCGAAGCTAAGCTAGACCATTTTGGCAAAGAGTCTGTCTGCCTACCAAGGGTGGGGTAGGTATTTACTATCTATATAATGACTTCCTACTGCAAGTGGGTCAGGTAATTCAAATAACTAACCAAAACTGCCTTTGGTCGAGTCTGGTGGAAGTCTAGCCTGTAAGTAAATACGTCCCTCTGCTACAGAGTGCACATCCTCTGTCATGTGATGTCTCAGCCATTTCCTGGTACTGCCACTCCAACAAATACTTCACTTTATCTCCCTCCGATTGTAACATCGGCAGTTTCACCCCTGAGATTGCTGTTGCTGCACTTTCTGGTGTCAGTGGCCTGCTGTGAACTGAAAAAATACCTGCTGAAAAATAGTCAAGCACTTGAATGATACCAGAGGCTCCTTCTTTCTCTGCCTTTGTTGTAGCACACCAGGCAATCATCCAGTTTGTGGGTTCTGCTTGTCCAGCTCCAAACCACATGTTCCAGAATCCAGCCTGCACAAATAACCAGGTTTTAAACAAAAACTGCAGCAAAAGATCAGCTTGCTGCATGTGATTGGTGTACTGCTTGGCTCTCCCTCAACCTGAGCCTGGACGCCTTACGTTCAAACACGTGGATTGTGTTCATTCTGGCATTTGGAGCAGGGTAGAAGGTATTGTGTGTGTGTGGTGGGGTGGTAAATCCCAAACTCAGCAAAATTTCAGAGGTGCTGCTTTGCACAGTGGTTAAGAAATAACTCATTCCTGGTTGAAATGTTAAAAGAAAGCTATGAAGTAACTTGAATGGTAAGAAGTAACTACCAACTCCTACCCAGTTCCTGCAGGCACTATGGATGGAGCAGGCTGCCCTGTCTGGTGGCAAATCTCACTTCTGCACAAAGCAGCCTCCCCATCAGCCTGTAAAACAGCCCCTGAGAGAGCTGCTGGGAAAGGACACAGTGTTTATTGAAAAGATCCTGCAAGTATTCAGAATATAGCTGTTTGCCAAAAACATAGTGGTATGGCTTTGTTCACCATAAACATTTCGGGCAATGCTGTTCACATTGCGCCAATTCACTAAATTGTCTAGCTCTGAAAGTGAGCGGAAATTTTGACAAGCTTTGCAGTGAGTAACAACTCTTGCTAAGAAAGTCAAAGTTATTCCGGCAGACTACAGTAGAACCACAAGAAGAGAGGTCCTGAGGAGCAAGGAGATCCTACAGTTACAAATCAGCATGACCAAGAGGTGTCACCATGTTTCATAACTCAGTCCTTTACTGGAAATCAAGTCAGCAAAACAAAAAGATGTTCACAGGCTCTAGTGGGCTCTGGATTAGACTGATACCTTCTGGGGAACAGCTTCATGAATCTTGGCAGTTTAGAGTGGCTCTTTTAAAACAAGATTTCTGAAAATGAACAAGTTATTTCATAGATGAACTATGCTATCATGAAAAGTTTTTGCTCGTCTTTCAAAACAAGCACGCTCCTGTAAAGAACAAATGAATGTCAATATTATTTCTAAATGTATTTGAAAATTAATACTGTAACCGTGTGTCACTTAAAAGTACTCTGTTTTGATCTTCACAAGGTTATCCCAGTTGCTTTCCCCATAAAATTAACCACAAACACAATAGTGAATGAGTCAGAACACAAAGCTGACTCTAAGAGAAGGGATAAATGCCTCCAGAGAGCACAAGCAAGCAGGAGGCACGCAGCAAAGTTAAGGGTGCAGCAGTGTGTGGTAACAGTTGAATGAACAGGGACTGCGATAAAGAGAGAACTCTTTTCTGTAAAAGTTCTCATTTATTTCAAGCTCCTCCACCTCCCACCAAGGTAAATGACTTGCACAGTTTGGAACACCTGATCTGATGGACCAAAGTCTGAACTGGAAAGATGTGAGCTGCAAGATGCAAGCTCTGAGCAGGAAGGTGGCCCATAGGCTCCGGCACTTCTGCGCAGGGGCTTTGAAAAGAGTTTCCAAGGGGCTTACACAAAAAGTTCTTTCAAAAGTGCTCCATAAAATACACCTGAAGAAAGACCGTTAGGAGGAGACTTGGTTTAGCTCTGTTCTCTTCTCTTCAGCTCGGGTGTTGTTCTTTCACACACAGAAACACACGTACAGACTTAGTACACCATACAATGCCCTCACTAAAGTCATCAAGTGGTGGTTATAACTTCATCCAAGATCAACAAGGTCTTTTTCCACAAGCAATCCTTTGTGTTTGGGGAGCCTTTGCCCTGAATTTTACTGTCTCCCAATCAACTAACAGGTGCTCTGCCGTCAAATGAGAGCTATTTAAGGGCAACCTGCATAACAACTTTCCAGGCTGGCAAGCAATCTTAAATAGTAGTTAGGTACTAGAATGGGTAAGTTTTATTCAGACAAACAGAAACACTCCCAACAGGAAAAGAAAGGGGGGGGGGGGGGGAGGGAAAATGATATCTTTCTTGGTTTCCATTTAGTTTTCTCTTTTTATATGTTGGCATAATAACTCTCAAAGAAGAGAACGAGGCTCCCAAAACCAGACACCATGGTAATCTGACATTATACAGTGGTTGTTCTTAAAACCTTCCAGTTTTGTTTTGGTCGACGACATAATGTGCTGATTGTATATGTGATATTTTCTCCACTTTCATGGGGCACAGATAGCCATATACTGCTAATAATGAAAGCATGTTATTTCAGACAATTTGACTTTTATTTTTCTCCCTGGAGAAAGCACTTTGGGGTAGGGAAAAAAAGTGAAAAAGCTCTCCCAGCTAGATGCCAGATGTGTCATTTTGCAATGTAAAGCCACACCAAAATTTTACAAGCCATGCAACTGCTCATTTGTGTACCATTCCCATATCATATTTTTAAAGTTTCTAGGATCGGTGCATTGCGTGGCATAAAATGCAATGTTTCTCATAGAAAGGTCCCTGCTAAGAGCATTGTATATACACTGCCTTATGCCCCCAGATGGGCAGAACCATACCGTTGGTTTCTTTGGTCTAATGTCACCCAGAAAGGGCTTTTGGATTCTTATAAATTCATGTGCACCAGAAGAGACTGCTGCTGTGCTCCGCTACTGAAGGTCTTAAAAGAGACGTCAGCCAAACTCAGAGGATGTGGAAAAGGTGTCAATGCCTTGAAGTTCATTCAGATGAGGAAATAGAGAGGAGAATATCAAACAAAGACAAAAAATGCCTCAAAGTCTGGTGTATGCCTCCAGTAACTGGTTGAATTGCAGGGAGCAATGCAGTGCTGTCAGTCTATACAAGAGTGAGCAATAGGCGCCCATCACAACCTCATCATAGTCCCTCTGCTCGCAGAGGCAGAGGGCACAGGGTGACACACGGTCTAAAAGGTAAGTTGGTTCAAAGGTGCATGGGAAGGCCTATGCAAGTAGCATTGCTGGAAAGAAGGCTTGTGGTCAAAAAATATGCATGAGCCCTCATGATCTCCTGGATGTATAAAGTAATACTCATTTGCTGAGATGCTATACAATTACTGAAGAGTGAAATACATCCCTGCCTAAGTGCTAAGTTTCCAGGCAATGATGGAATTATATCATTCAGGAGATTGTGACATTACTGTAAGTGCCATCATTTCTGCTACTGTAATGTTTCAGTCTACATAAAAACAAAACTCTTACCTGTTCTCTGTCCTCTTCTTCCCCTATGCCAATACACAAGTACTAGCACTGTCTCTCTTTTATATTTAATCATAACTATTGGTATTTATGGGGCATGTGAATACATGGGCAGGAGAGACAAAGAAGATGTTCATAGCCACTGCTGGCTGTGAAACAAGAAAGGCTGTGTCATAGGGAGCATGTCAAACACGTAAATAGCACCTGTGGTGTTACAAAAAAGAAAATTATTTTTACTGTGTAGTCTTAACACGTTATACCAGGCCCGACAGCACTCACACACATAGGAACAGCCATACCAGTGAGAGCCAGCAGAGCTCCAGAAACTACTCCATAACAAAATCCACAAAGTGGCAGGTAAGCCACAGCATCACAGATGCAGCTAGAAGACAGGCATGTACAACGGGACATTTACGAGGATATATAGACCTCTGCATGTGAACTGTCTCTGCTTGCACCAAAAAAAGGCATCTCTTCTACACAACTGAAAAAAACCTAGAATTAGATATGCACAGAGGATCACAGCTTACATCATTTAAACCTGGATTGGCCTGCTAGACAGACTGTAGGTCAGCAGGTGCAGAGACTTGCTCTTTGAAGACTCTTACTCAGTATCAGTTGTACAACAGGTTATCAGCGTGGGTTGCTTCCGTATACGGTCATGACCCGTAAGAGTGGAAAAACTTGTTTTGTAGTAGTGGAGGGATTTTTCTGAACTAGGTTAAATAATATTTATTTAACTAAAGCCTGCAGTTGCTGGAGCTGCTCTGGATTGAGATTAGCATAGATGAGATCTTTAATCTTCTTTCATCTGCTACAATGCAGAAAATCAGTGTCTACTCATTTTTGTATTCATTCAACGTTCATACCAGAAACTCAGAACTGGTTTTCTAGATCCCTCGATCCTTCAGACAGAGAAATGTGACAATTTCTCAAACCACAGGAAGCTTAAAAATAGCACTTGTTCCAGCACAGCCACACATTGTTGTTCTTGAAATCTGGGTTAGAAAATACTTAGAGTCTCTAAAAGAGAGAGGCCTGAAGCGGTGCATCTCTATTACTGCATTCCTTTATTTAAACAATTAACCCTGCAAACAGAAGAGCTACTGAAGCCAGATTTGCTATTGATTTTGTTCCTTGAGACTAATTCCTACATGGATTCCCCAGTGCCTAGTAAGTGTTTCACCTCTACTGCAATCGTCTCCTGTGGAGGGGGAGGCACAAGAGCGGGAGATACAACTTGGGCCTCTGCACTGTATTTGACTTTTTATTTTCACTAAACATCCAGGATTTTATTTTCAAGACCTCCACCCTTCTAATTTGAAGAACAGGTTGAAAAGTTACTGGAGGAGAAATTCAGATATTTTGTTAGCAAACCATGGTAAATACTGTCTCTGCCCTGCAAGCTTTATCATCTAAGGGAAGCAGGTGCTAGGGACAGTTTTGCAGAAATCCACTGGAGTACTCTACAAAGCTCTTTTTAAGATTACTTTCAGGAAAGCAGAATACAGACCTCAGCTGGCACAAATCGACAGTCACTACTGAATGCAGCAATTTCGTACTTATTTACTCTTCACCTTCATACTTCAGGGGGGCTAACAATGCTGTGTCCCCTGGAGGAGAAGACCCTCATAGACTAATCTAAAGTTGATTAACAGCTCCAGATTTGGACTCAGATGGACGCTACTCCGGAGTGCTCCTCTCTGCTAAATATGCCCACAGAAGTGTTTTATTAGCCCACACAGCAACTGCAGCTGCCTCCTTTCTCCCTACCTGAGCACACTTGCATTTAAGGATCTTCCTGGCTAGCAAAATTAGAGACATTACATATTCCAGCAGCTAGGGTTTGGTACAGTCTAATAAAACAATGAAAATAGAGCAGTAGATATGTCACCTTAATCCTGTTTAGGGATCTACATTTACTTAATATGCATTTGCCTATTTTAAGCAGCCTCTCAATATTATACACTTCTTCTCTTGCCCCCTTTTTACACTTCAGCTGCAATATTTCAACAACTAAGGGGATAACTTCCACTGCAAAGATGCTTAACAGTATTTTCAATTATAGTCTGCTTGTGAAGAGCCTAGAGCATCTTCTTCATAATTCTTTTTAAGTACAGACTATTAACAAAGGCCTATAAGTGTCCGGACAGAATCTACACAGAGTGAAGAGATTATGATTTGCAAATGATGTTTCTTTTCCACTGTAGGTGGATCAGTATGTGCTTGGGAGTAAATCTGCTATCTTTTGGGATGTTTCCAGTTAACTCCATTCTAACCACATTTGCTTTGCTTGGTTCTGCTTCAGGAACTGAAACTAGCTTGGCTCCAGCATTAAAAAACTGAGCAGGAGACAGCAGAAGGTTTACCATATACAGGCTGGCCAGGGGTGGAGCGATATATTGAACTAAAAATACAGCAAAGATTGGTTTTGGGAGATTCAGATTGGTTCGATTTTAATTAGGAGATATACAAGCTCCCAGTGCTGGTGATTAAGTTATCTTCATTGAAAACACATTCACATATTCAAATGTCACCATGCTTCCAAAAAGGAGGTGTTGAGACATAAAAGCTTAATGTCCCAAAATGAGGATCTGGTCAAAAAATGCATTCTGCACTTCGTCAGTTTGTCTCCATGCCCTTTAGAAGTCAGGGTGCCTCCTTCTGCCCATTCCACACGCAGTTAACAGGGTTAAAGAAAACTTGTAGCTGCACACCAGAAAATTCAGTAATAATGCTAACCTGATAGGAAGTTGAATCATGGGTGGGGATGGTGTTTATTTTGAAACTGAGGGAAAGATAGGACTAGCCTCAACCACTCAGATGAAAGGGGGCAAGCAAAATACAATGCTGCAAATGCAATATAAGATTTGAGGAAATTTTGGCAAGGGAGTAGTTGCAAACCAAGTCCCAAGTCATTAGCAGGAGAGAATTAAGTACCAAAATATCCTTAAAATCAAGATTTCAAATCCTTCAAACTACTGTCCAATCTTTTAATAGACTCGTTATAAAGATGGAATAAAAGAGAGTTTGTTTGTGTCTTAGCTACCTCTGACATACACTAAGGTAGCATTAGTGCAATCAGTGAATCAAGGCAAAACAAGGGGAAATGAAATCTGGTTCCAGACTTGGATTGCAACCTTGAGGTTTGACCCTATGTAATTCTTTGAACAATATATATTTTACTGTCTCCCAGTCACATTCTCGAAGAATGTATCCTACGCCAGATCTTAACTGGACTGCAAAAATAAAACCTAGACAGCTCATTTATTGATACTGTGAAATATCCAAACAAGTAATTTTATTGCCATTATGCAAAATATAACAGCTGGAAAAATAAACCTCAAGCTGTCATTGAGAGTTCAGCTACAGAGAAAGACAGTGAAATGGTTGAAACAAAGAGAAAAAGCACTTCCCAAGGAACACTGAGAATGGGGTGAGCCCCAGTCGCTCTGATTACTGGCAGATCAATGTGGCTGTTTGGTTTGATGGATGAAGAGATAGGAAATCAGGTGGGAAAGTGCCCCCATGAAAGTAAATCTGCATTGTATCTAATCCACTAGGGAGGAAAACTGTGGGAAAAAAATATTGTTGGCAAAGTATGAGGCACGAAAGCCTGCTACGCTATACTTGCTGTACTTCAGAGGAAAACAGGAGCACAGATGTTAACACAGGGGTCTCCCTAGCCTGGAAAAAAAAAAAAGGCAAAGAGAAGAGTGCCTATCCAAGTTACTGCTATCATTATAAATCTTCCCAGTTCTATTTAAAGAAAGAAAAAGAGCCAACAGAAGAAGCTGTGTTTTGCAGCTCTACATAAACACCCGCAGATAAGGGTGGTACCAGGTGTCAGCTAGCCCTGCAAAGTCACTGAAATGTCAAGGATTGTTTTTGCTCTACTCCCTTTCTCTTTCCTTCAACTGGGAACTGCCAATGTTTATTTAAAAGTTATCCCTTGTATTTGGCAAGAATGCCAGCGGGGCAGACGTTAATGGATTATTATTTGGAGCTGGAAGCCTGCCAAGGTGATAAGGATAGCCTGCCTACCCAAAGGCCCAAAACCATGCCATTAACAGTGGGAGTCAGAAATGAAATCGTCCTGCCAGATGCTTTGCTATACCGAGTACAGCAGAGACTTTAAAAGCAAGCTGCCTCCAACTTATATTTGATCTGACCTATAAAAATAATTAAATAAGTAAAGAGGCAGACACAGGGTATAATGGGGGACTAATCAATCTGTAAGACCCAGGTCTGATTCTTCTCTTTTGCAGCAGGGTGGAGAATTTTTTCAAACCACCGTGAAGTCACTGTGAATGTTTCTGTTCAATTCTCTGCCCTTGAACTAGATCTCAACCTGGAAGCCCTGAACTCAACTGCTAAAAGCAGCGCAAGTGAGAGACCTCATTGTACTGCTGCAGCTTCAACAGTAAAATGACAACAAAAACATACCTCATTTTTAGCTCTGCTCTGAACAGGAGGAGCACGTCTTTGTGTAGCTGCCCCCACGATAAAATGGTTAATGCCAGTACCTCCTGAGAAGGCAAGCCTGAAGGAATGTGATATTTTGTGTCTGAGATATATTTAGATTAACATTGTTTACTATTAATCTTCTTCTCTGCAAAGCCCTTTCTTTCCCAACAGACGAAAACCGACCAGTATCACTCCACCCTTGTTATCATATGTTCTTTGGAAGACGACCTTTTCTGTGGCCCATCCAACAGCATGGACTATAATTAAGGTGCTTATAATACAATTTAGTAAAAGCAGGAGCTGGGGCACAGTAGCATTTACTGCTGTGATTGAAAGCCTTCAAGGTTATGTGGAATTTACCAAGTAGTAATTTTATCTGCTTGGAGCTGGCAAAAAAAAAAGAAACTTTGTGCTCATTTGAGAAGTTGGTCTGCCACTAATGAAGTCGAAGTAAATAGAGCTGCTTTCCTACTTCTCGTGAATGCATGCAATGAAGTATTAACCCAGACAGGTGTTCCCTCCGAAAAGAAAACATGCATAAAGTTTTAGCTACTTTCTTTTCTCTGGATTTCTTTTTTCTCACCTTAAATATGCCTAAAACAAACCCACAGGCTCACATAGTGTTACCTCAGGGAGAACACAGAGCCCACCTTTACTGGTGACCTCTCCTGGCTCCAATGTGGACCACATTAAAGTCAGGTTCAGAACATGATAACACCCTCATGTAGAGCAGTCAGTCATTTCATACTAAGGATGATGGCTAATACTTCCAAAGGAAATTCAGTGCTGAAATAAAAAAACATATCTTCACTTACTTCTGACATTTCATTTTGCCTTTGTGCAACCGCTCCTGAGGTTTTTAAGCAGGATTGTTCTCTGAAACAGGATTCTACCAGCAGCACAAAATTCAGACATCTGGAGCTGTAGAGCCATCCTCAGTATCAAGACAGTCATAAGGAAAGTGCCAAGCACACAAGTCAAGAGAGAACTAATCTAACAGCAAAGCTGGGGTATGGAAGTTAGTCTGACTTTTCTGTCTGCTTTTCGTACTATGCTAGTACTGTAGACACTTGAGTACTTGCCCTGTAGCTAGGGCAGCGTAGTACAGCTGATTCTGAACAGTTCTGTCCTCTCCCTAGCAACTGTCTGAAAAAAGAATAAGGAAGAAAAAAAACCCCACTTTTTCATTTAGTATTCCTGTCCAGTTTCTTGATGGGAAGGTGTGTGAGGCTACAAAGTCTTTTTGATGGCTCTTTAATTCTTGAGTCAAGAATTAAATGAGATTGAAGGTATTCTACTTTCTGAAGGTAATTTACATTTTTAGATTAATGCCTAAGCTGGAATATTCAATTTAACCAACTCTAGACTTATTTTACTCTATAGTCCTCAAGGAGACTTTTCACAACAGGAGGGTGTTAATTGCTAAGACTCTACTGGGTTGCCAACAGTGAAAATTATTGAATTCTTGGATGTAGCTTTGTTTTAGCATCAATTCTTGTGGTGATTATTTAATGTGGTGGAGGTTGTTTGCTACCTAAGCGCCTTGGTCTCATAGCCATGAATTACTGGAGCTTAAGAAAGGTAAGTCTCCCATGCATGTAGCGCATGGGGTCTCCAGGCTGTGATGGCACAGGCAAAACAGTTTGTAGAGAAAAAGCATTGCTGCAAAGAAGGATAAACAACTCGGGCCTGTAAACACCATTTGTTTGTTTCTTCATCATTCACTGGGAAACAAAGATTGTGTTTCTCAGCAGCAGTTTTACCATTACAAATAGCAATCTGATTCCATGGTATCACAGCTTATTCCTAGCACTAGGAGTGGGTGCACCAAGGAAGGACAGATGGAGGCTGTGCCACAATCAACATTCAGTAGGGTGTCTGTCCTCACCCACTCATCTGCCTTCTCATTCCTCTCTGACTGCACTGGGACTGCTCTGACCCCACCCCATAAGCTGTTTCTTCCATGCTGCCTCCCTAGTTGTTTTTCAAGAGCTTTCTTGCTGCCCACATGTGTCTCCTCCTCCCCTTGGATGCTGGGTTTCTACAGAAGCAACAGATTGCTGTGATGTTGTCCTTTTGATCTAATGAGAAAAACTCCTACAATTATGATGTGCATATGTTTCTTTCCACATTATTTAGCAAGGGGGCTTGGAGGCATACATCTCTCCCAGGATCCTACTTTTTCTGTGGGTCCTACCTTTACTGCCACTGCTCTCTCAGCTTAATAAGCTTTTCTCACCCCCAGTCCTAAAACTGCATAATTTCTTCTTGCTCTCACCATGCAGCCAACAGAGTCCCACACTTTACCTGCCCTCCCTGTGGACTACTGCTACTATTCTCCAAGGTAAAACCTTTTACACACAGCAAGTGCAGGGATGATCCCAATCTCACTTCACATAACCTGATGTGCCATGCTTACTAAATTCTTAATCATTGTGCATTTATTCATGGCTTGAGTAAAACACAGGGTTTCCCAAAGTCAGACACAAAATCCTAGCTGACTTCAGCTGGGGCAGACTGGGTTCCAGGGTCACTGCTAAAACACCATACAGCCCTTGTCCATTTTCTCTGCTATCCCATCTCTGGTAATAGCTCATCAACAGGATGAGCTCTTTGTGGTTGAGCTTTACAGGGATATCAGGTTTCTTTCTCATTTTTGCTCACGATCATTTTATTTCTGAATCATGGACTCAAGGATGGATTTTAAAAGTGGCAATGATCATTCCTTGTACTGATACTGTTCTAAGATCTCAAAAACCTGTATTGTCACACAAATAATTTTAGCCTTTCAAATCACCTGGGGCAGATAAGAAATAGTTGTACTCATCTTACTACAGGCAGTGAGGTAGCTACAGATCTGCAAAGACAAACCTGGGCATTGGTGGTAAGAGAACCCAAAGCTCCAAAACTTGCTCTCCAAATCATTTTCTAAATCACTTGGAACATCAACTAACGAATCATCTGAGTCTTTGTGCCGTGGTTAATCTCAGTGCAGAAAGCAGCATGGCTTAGCACAAAAGCTAACACTCCCCGACTGAAGGAAGTAAAAAAGTACATTTTTTTAGTAATTAAAGTTGTCCCTATCAAAGAGAACTTATCACAACAGACAATATCGATTCTTTGCCTCTTATTCTCTTCAACAATGTAACACACCTCAGATTATCAGTGTCTTATTAGAAAATTCTTCTTTACATGTCTCGCCTTCTTTCTCAGCACTTTATTGGATTGCTTATATTTCTCTGTAAATTCTACCTGCCTTCCAAAGTCTCCTATCTCCCCCTGCAACAGCACTGGTGGGCTCTTTCTACCACTAATACTGACTCAGCCTGGGACCATGTACAATTTGCTACAGCTCCCAGGGCTGCAGTTTGAACCCCATAAAACTGCTACTTCACTTCTGGAGGCTTGAAAGACTATGTATGCCAAGTGCTAGCTCAACTCCTCCCATGCAGACACCTGATGAGCGTGACACAAACTAACAAGGGACTGATCAGCAAGGGTGCTGTGCTCTCTTGAAGGAGACAGTCAGAAAGGCAGATCTGATACAGTGTGGGAGATGGGCTTCACACATGAAGGCTGGCTGCTCTTACGCCTCTCCCACAGAGCTCCGCTATCAAGGCCACAGTATTATTATATGTGACATGCCATGTGTACATGGGGGAACCTCATGGAAGTTAAGACATATCAGCTCCTGCGTGAAGCCACCTTGAAACACCTGGCAAGCCCTAGGCACAGCAAGGTTGCATACATAACTTGGAGTGAATTGAGCTTACTCCATTCAGCATATGATGCAGAGTCCTCTGTACATTTAGGGACCAAGCAGCAGCAGGCCTCCTGTGTGCTGCTGCTGATACGGGGGAGGAGGTCGCCCAAATTGGAGATCCCGGCTTTAAGAGAGCACCACACATGGGATTCTTATCCAAGAATAAAGTGTCTTTCCATCAATGCCAAGCGGACTGAATCTCTCTGAGAGGATGTTGACACACTACACAAGACAAGTCTCATGCATGTACATACCTGTACTCTTTTCACACTTCAGAGTGCTTGTGTTTTGTTTTTTCTGGTGTTAAAGGGTCCTTTTGGTCACAGCAAGGCAGGACAGTGAGCACCCATTCTGAACAAACTCTCTGAGAGCCCAACCACTCAGTCAAACTGCTCCCATGCACTTCATTAAAGTGGAAAGAAAAAAGAGCAACGCTCCTGGAGCTCAGTTAGGTCAAATACAAGGTTTCATTTGCCTGTTTGCCTCATTTTACCGTCATCTTGAAGGCAAAAATAGGGGGTGGGAAGGCACCAGGAGAGAAAAGCATCATAAATCATTCACTGTATTAGCAGGAGGCTGGATCGGCAAGCCCTGCTCATTTAGCTACCTTAAACTTCATCCAACCTGCTTATCCCCCAGCTGCAGGAATAACAGACCACTTGAAAGGTAATATTTTTGCTATTAGTGAAGAAAGGAAAAAATGTGATCTTTGCTGTAGCATGGGAATAATTTTTCCAGAGCTACATAGAATAAGCCTGAGTGAATACTGCTATTTTTGGCAATAGCCCTCCTGCTTAGCTCACATCAATAATTTTAATGCTTTATTTGTGGTTTGGGCTGTAAGCAATGGTGAAAGCCTGCGGAGAAAAAAAAGTGGCAAAATTTGCTAAATAATTTTGAGTTCATGACATTCATAAAAATACATGAATGTTTTCAGAATTCCTAGAGTCCATACATGCTCATAAAGCTGAGCTATGAAAGCATTTTATTTTACATATGCAAACATCACTGAATTACTCTTTATGAGGTTTTAATTGGACCTTTAAGGTTTCAGTGGTTACAATGACAGATTGTCAAACACATTCTTAGATTCCTGTGTCTTGCAATGTCATTAATCTAGAGAGTCTCATGTTTTGTCCCAGTAGCACTTTTCTCAGTATTTTTCACTTTTTATATCACAGCAGCACCCAGAAGCCCCACTCAGAGGTCAGGGCTCTGGTGTTTCAGGTGCTGCAAAAACAAAGAACTAAACCAGACTTTCAAGGTCTCAAAGCACTTTACGTTTTATGGGGAGATATTTCACTACAACAATTACAGCTTATGTTGTATCATCTTCCTTGCACTCCTACAGCGGTTTTGACCCCTATGTAGGTGGCCTGCTTTTCAGAGCTGCAGAGATCTCAGTGCTCCCTCTGAACATCACTTCTCCTCCTATGTGCCACTGCTTACTTTTTCTTTTCCCAAATCTGCTTTGGGAAACAAAGCAGTACCACTGGACTATATTTGGAAAAAGATGTACCATAGGTAGGGACAAGTCCAGCCAAAAAATATGTTGTCTCACAAAGCTCACTGCAGACTCAGTTTAAACAGGTTTTAAACCACTATTTATTTCAGAATGAAAAGCTTCATTCGTAACTGGAGTAAATCAGCAAAGCTCAGTGAATCTACGCTGATCAATCCTAAACAGAGTTGGCTCAAGTCACAGTAATATGCACTGAGCAAAACCATTTCATCATGGAAAATCAGATAAAAACTGCAGGCTCATCTGAACACCTAGGACTGGACAGAAAAGGGCTCTCTTGCTCCTGAAAAGTGTTCCCTTCCTCTATTTACAGAACTTATCAAAAGTATCTTTAGTTTGTCAAAAATACACTAAAAAAGTATATAGTTGACCATCCCTACAAAAACCCCATTAAAGCATGACTGGCTCATAACAGTCCCAACCCACCCAAATATTCACAACCTCCTAAGTACAAGAGGAATCATACTCTAGTTAGTCATACTCCTGAGGTTACTGTAGTTAGGCATATACTTAATTACTCAGTTGGATCAGTCAAGGAAAAGTATTAGCTGGGACAAATTTTGTCTCCAACAAAATCAAGTAATGAAGATACTATTAGCATTCATGAAAGAATAAAGATATTCTCATATTTTTAACGGGCAAACAACTACACAGAAGCATCAATTCAGGCTCAGCAGATCTAGTTTAGGACTGTTGCTAAGTGAGTAACTTCAGCTAGAGGAAGAATAATCATTTTTACTACTCCATAGCAACTCTGTTTTTTCCTAAAAATTACATGTTCAAGTTCCGCAAATTCTGCAGCCAACATCAAATTCAAAATGATCACATTAACAGAAGGAAGAGTAAAAGTGCAAGAAGGGAAATTCTAGTGCCTTCCTCCAGTCAACAAACACACATTAATGATATCAGGCTGAGACCTACACATACAGGGTTAAGTGACCAGTAAATTTTTTTTTTTTTTTTTTAAATTGGAAGCTAACAGGGTAGCAAGGCCATCTGCATCATGTTTACAACACCGTGTACTGGTTGCAATTAGAAGTTGTGGATTTGATCATTAGTTCACTGGTTTAAACACAAATGCATTGGCTGAAATACAGTCATGCTGGGTTTAATAACAGCAATTGCAGAGTACATTATTTTAGCTCATGTTAGTACTATGGAGACTTGGTGAAAAACTGCGTGGCAGACAAACCCATCTTTTAAATTCTGTGGAGCAAACAACTGACATGCTGGCTCCTTGCCCCTTAATCAAAGTATATCCAGAAAGTATATCTGGACCAGTGTCCCAACTGGGCAGTACAGTGTATTCTGGGCTATAGCCCCAATAAGCCCTTTCTATTGGTTCTCCTCCCTTGTCTGAAGAACCTCAAAAAGGATCAAGCCAGACAGTGAGAATGAGAATGACCTATAAATCAGCAGCCCCATGGACCTCTCATACACCTCGAGGGCAAGAGACCAATTCCAGTGATCCAGAAAACATAATGTTCTCTCTTCAAAATAAAAACCCAGTCCTAAAATGTAGTGATTAAGACCATTCCTGGAAGATGGAGACAGAGGTTCAAGTCCCTCTGGAGAAAAGGGACTAGAACTCAGCTCTCCTATAACCTGGGTAAGAACTCCCGTTATTAGATTCACTATTTTTTAATCCTATAACTCTAGTTACTAGTATTTGGTTAAACATTCACAAAAAGAAAATATTATCAATTAACAGACAAATTAAAGATGAAACTAACTGGGAGCAGTAACAACTGCATCTTCTAGCAAAATTACAGTTCTGAAAAATAAGCTATAATTATAAAATACTAATGCACACACATCTTGACCAATTGAGTGTGCCTCCTGAAATGATCATAACCAATAACTGCAATTGGAGCAGGATCTTCGCCTAGAAGGTATGAGTTTTCACAATGTCTCTCTGCAAGATGATGGGTTATATTTCACCATATTGCAACACGTTCAAATTGTGTAGACTATCCTCAGCCCAAGAACACCTCTCCCTTTTTACACATCTTTAAAACCAAAATCAATATTTTAAAGTATTGAGCTTTGCTGCCTAACCTTCTAGCTCAAGCCACTGCCTGAGGCACAGCTACTGTGAATCTTTATGTAGGAAAATATTACCCAGCATAAGGCAGCAGAAGTACATTAGAAAGAATATCAGTATCTACACACCTGGAGCCTGACACACTAAAGAATCACTCCAGTATAACTTAATGAGAACGAGCAAATTTACAATAGCATAAAGCTGGAATAATAGCGCTCAAAAGGAACTAAACAGGAATCAGCCTCAAACTGATTAGGGGCCATAAGGGAACATGTGGCCTCAATCATGACAATGCTGGGTTTTGAGAACAAAAGGTACTTCTCCCTGTCATAGGGACACTCTTGAATTACATACTCCATTGAGACAGGAGACATGCTAGGCCATGATATGCAGATAACCACTAGCCTAGGCAAAAGACCTCCTTCTGCTCTACAGTACTTTAATTATCCTAAGCAGGATTTTACAAATAAAAAGAACTACTTCCTAGCCCCTCATTTCAGTATATTCCACCCATCACAACATATTCCAGGGACCACAAGCCACATGCCAAAGATGTCCTCTGACTTCAGTTCAAATAGCATATGGCCAAAGGTTTCCAAGTTATTATTTGATAATACTGAAAGGTATTATAGTGTGTGGTCCATCAAAGGCATCTGAACAGTTCATTCACCCTACAGCAAAGGAAAGTTTTCCCACGCTGGTATATTTTAGCCTGCCTGTAATTTGAAAAGGATGATTTTTAGAGCTGGTTACAATTTAAACCTTCCAACTTTGAGCAGTTTTTGGACTATAATGTCAATGTTCATTAGGGAGGGAAAGATGATAAAAAGTCCATTAAAATTTGGAAAGTTTTAGACCACTGTATTTGTTTTACTTCACATTCGGAGGGCTTCTGCATCGTTATACAAGCGGTATTACACAGAGTAAATGCAGCATAATGAACGCTAGTTAAGAAGGGGAGCACAATTTTATAGAGTCAAAGTCATTGTGATGTGTCCTCACACATCGGAAATTTACATTTTAGCCTAATGTGCAAAAACATTATGTAAATGTCCTTTCCCCCTCCCATCCCTAATAACTTTCAAGCAGAAGAGATTTCTAAATATTAAACTTCTATGAACTGTGTGAAAATAGGTATGTGGGTAGACAAGAAAAAGGTGACCAGTACTTCCAACAAGGGAAAGATTGCACTTAATGAGACATCACCAACTATTTTCCATGCTGGCAATGAGAAGTATGATGCTTTTCCCAGTGGTGAGATATTTAATTACAGTTTTGACCTTATATTCACTAAAAAAATCCAACACAGAAAACCAGAGTCAATGTATTTTACCACTCCTTGTTTGGACTAAGCTCCTTGTTTGGAAAACAAGGTAATAAGAAAACTTTCTGGTTAAGATAGGATAGTAGACCTGCAGGTGAAAGCAAGTGTGTAGACAAAGAGAAGACAATAGCAGCATTTTAACTGAAAAAAAAAAAAGAAAAAAAAAGGAGCACCTGCTAAGTTTGATCAGATTTCCTACTCTCACCCCAACCTGCAAATATAAACAGATGGGGTGCCTCAGGTAAAAGCTATCTGACAGCATGGAAAGATCTCTTCCCACTGGTAATGAGTAGATGGATCATACTATCTTAGTAAAGCAAACAAGATTTTTAGTCAAAATGTCAGTTGTATTTCATGGGTTTTTTTTTCCCTTCTGTTTCTGAACAGATCATCCTGGGTTCAAGGTGAAATCATTGGCATGTTGCTAGGATTGATCTGTAAAAAATTATGGATTAAAATAACTCCACCCAAACCAACAGCAAACGACCAGATGCCTCCACTGCCACACATTTCATTTGGGTCATTGCTGCAGCCCCAAACTTATCATTTGTACTGGGCAAAGTCCTCCTGATGCAATTAATTCCTTTTAAAGAATTGTGAAGACAAGTAATGTTCATGAGGTTGAGTGCAGAGTTTCACCTTGTCGCCTGTGCAGGAGTCCAGGAAGGCTGCACAAAGCAGTCATTCAGAGAACAGGAGGGCTCTCATTAACAGAAACACTTTCCAAAACATTCTTAACTGGAATTTTGGTGGAAGGTGTTACACAGCTCCAAACATTTGTTTCTTTGTTTCCATGGGAACAACAGCACAGTGGTTTAATAATAAAACAACATCGATCCTCTGAATTTGAGAGAGTTCCTTGATTTTTGCTTTGAGTTAAAGATTTATTTTTCCATGGGTTTCCCCTCTCCCCAACAACCAACAAATGGCACAGTTTAATGCTCTTTCAGCACTTTGGGGGGGATCCAAAACATTAAAGACAAGTCTTGCAAAACTTGTATTATCCTGCTGCATATGATAAGCCAAGCACTGCATTAAACACATTCTAAGAATTCCATATTTTGTAGACTTAGCTTATTTCATATCAGATCCTTAACATATGCAATTCTTCAGTCACCCTCTCTCTGTATTATAGAGACTTGACATAATGTCATTGGAGGGAACGGAGTCCAGAAGTTAGGGTGTAAAATGTTGTCAGCACTTGAACTTCTAATCCTTGTTGCAAAAAGAAGGGAGGAAGTAAAAAGGCAGTTATTCACACAGCTTTATTTTAAAATTTTATTCTACCTAATTCAGACCTCCTCTCCAGTCCTTAGGAAGAAACTCTTCCAGAGGGTGATTCAGAGCAGAAGCTTACTTGAAAAGCTTCTGCAAAAGGCAGCTTAGAGTCATCTGTTCATTAACTACACAGAGAACCCAGAGACAGTGCCCTCTTATGTTAGACACCTAAATTAATGTTTAAAGTTGGGCTGCATTTACATTCCCCAGGGACTGTGCGTAATTTTGCTCAAGTTACTGTACATGAAAGTGGTAGGTTTGTTGTGTAAAAAGCTGGAATTGACACTCATTTCATCGGTGGTTTTGAGACTGAAGTAATTTGTTCCTAATGTCACAGCAATGTATGCTCATACCTTATTCCCAAACCTGATGTACATATTTGAAAATGTACAATTCTTATTAAAATATCTGAGGCTCTTGGGCCATCAGCTGGAAGTGGAGATTCTCAAAATACACAAAACATGTTCTTGCCTCTCAGTGGGATGTTGACGTTTAGGTACATTCTATGCCTTTCCTTCTTCTAAGCATTAGTATCACTAATATTATTAAAAAAAACCATGGAATTTGTGGCCTAGGTAGCCGCTCTGCTGGCAGAGAATGTTGTATGATAAGACTATGGAAGAGTATAAGGACAATCTCAGCACTAGTAAATACTAACCATGCCACTGGAAAATAAATAGAGACTGACAAATTATTGTTGACGTAATCCCTGTGAGAGTGTCTAGACTAAGGGAGTCAAACCTACTGTCCGTAGGCTGAAGCTGGCTCCCTGGAGTCTTTCCACCAGCCTACAGTTTCTTGTGCAATATCCACTGCAATTCAGCCGACAGGCACCTGCTTGCTCGTTGTCCGAGAAGGCCAGAGTGTAGACAGAGAATGAATTCTGCTCCCCCCCACCAGCTGTCTTGTCTTTCACTTCTGCTCCTCCAGCCCCAAAGCAATGCAGGATTCCCCCAAACATCTACTATTTCTCCATCTTTACATCAGGCACAGCATCTCCAGATCTGGAGAGCATCTGATTCTCTCAGTCTCACTTTGTGTTCATAGGTCTGAAAGTGGTTACTTTTCCACAAGCAGTGCCTCCCTTTTGTCTCCTGCCAAGGGAAAAGAGAGTCAAGATGCAAAGGGAAGATTTTTTTTTCAAGTGGAGATGAAGAGAAGGGTACTGGAAGAAACCCAAGCAAGGGCCAGAAATTACTAACATGGAGAGGAAGGCCCAGAACAATCAGAAGTTGGAGGAAAAGCTGGGACAGAAATTCCTTGAGGAAGCAACCCCTGAGGAGTGAGAAGTAAATAGCCACAGAATGTGTCATCAAGGCATTTTCTTCCTTAGGCAAAAAAGTCTTACGTTAACTTCAAATGAAATCTGTAACATTCAAAAATAAATAAATCTCTCAGCAGTGCGACAGGAGTGCAAAATGTGTCTCTTCACTCGTCACCCACAGACTTGAACTGAAATAGTAATCTGGCCCTTGCCAAGGTGTACAACCACTTAAATAGCAGTGCTGTAAATCAAAAGGTCCCCACAGTCTCCACACAAGCAAGAGTTTTAAGGTCACTAAGCATGATGCAACAGTCAGGCATGAAATATCTCTAACCAGACCTGGTACTTGTACCTTATCATCCACACTGGGGGAAAAAAAATCTTCTATGATCCACCTGCGCTCCTTCACATCTGTCAGGATGGGACGAGATAAGGCAAGCAGGAGTTAACAAATTGCTTCAGTGCACAGTCAGGTAGACTATACAGTACCGGCACCCTGCTAAAACATAACAAAAACAGCTTTCCCAAGCAGGGTGGAAATGATAACTTCCCTGAGATTTGGCAGATCAAATAGTTGTGGGCAGTTTTGACATTTCCCTAACATTTAAATCTCTCATCAGGCAGGTGACTTCATTCTTTATGTCAAATAAACAATCCAACGCTTGCTCACAGTAAGGAGGTTCTTGTAGTTATCTCCACGCCATCACATCACCAACATCGAAGAGTAAGAACACCCCCTTCCCAGTAATGAAAACAGCCCAGTACCTGTGGTAATTCAAGGCCTGATCCACCTCCCATTTTGTGAGAGGTGGCACAACATGAACATCGACTGATGCGTGAGTTGCTAGAGACAGTGATTCCCAAGACAATCTGCTTTGCTCTCAGCAACTGCACGTGGCCTCAATGGCCAGCTGTGTACACCACCGCTGTGGGATGAATGGCCTTGCTGTTTTCCAGGCAAGTGACTATCACTGCCAGTTTGATTAAATTTGAGAAACTTAAGCAAATTATCAAAATGAGCAGAGCAATCAAAACTATCAAGCACAAAAAATCATTAGTTGTGCTTCAGCTCAGGAGGGAAGAGGCTACGCAGCTACTTTGAGTCTTGGGAGAAAAGCGCTCAACTACTCAGAGAGAGAATCCAAGTAAATCCCGTTTCCTTGGGGAACTTAGGTCTTGCTCTCAGCCTGCCTTTCAGACCAGTCTCTATTTAAGCTCTTTCACTGGACTTTTGGCTGAAGCCCACCACCTATGTGTTGTTTTCCCAACAGAGAAAAACCAGCTGCTTTCCCAAGGCCTGAGAAGATCCATCTGACATGTTATACTCAGGGCAGCCTATGAAACAGGCAAGGAACCCTCCTGACTCTCGGTGACATTATAACCGATCTACACAAACAGACCTAATCTTCTGGTTTTCTTCCAGCCAAAGAGTGCTTTTATTTTTTTAGTTGCTTCCACCATCTCTATGTTACCAATGACTAAGACCAAAGAGAAAAATAAAGTACAGAGAAGGAAAACAAAAACCAAAAAAAGGAAAACCCTCTGTCAAAAAAACATTCCCTTTACCAGAAGTATTAATTAACAAGTCTGGTTACTGGAAAGGCAGTTAAAACCCTGCTTAACCAGAAAAAAAACCCCAAACAAGCCTAACAAAAATATGTGAATTAACTCCTCCCAATCCTTATTGGGGGCTGTAACCTTTCTGCAGAGGGAACTGTCCTCTCGGTTCATGTATCCCCATTATACACAACCCCTGGCCCCACGAAGGTCTAACAATGGTCTGAGGCACAGACAGAAGACCCATCAGACTGACAAGGTAAAGGTGCTTTTTCTTTTTTTAAATAGTTGTCACTCTACAAGGAAATTCAGACCTTTTGAGACATTAGGAGATTTTGTCTCCTGTTTACCTACATCTCAAACAGCTCCAAAACCGCATCACATTCTCCCAATTCCAAGGAGACGTGGTGAGGCTCCAACTTTTTGCTTTGAGATCTCCAGATGAAAGGTGATATTCAAGTGCCAAATACCACAGGTTTCCAGTGGTCTCTAATATCCTGAAAATATGCTATTTTTAGCATGTGGTTGGCAGAGAAAGGAAGTGTTAAATCTTGGACCAGTATCAAATCTGTTGAAAATTAGCAGCTAGGAACATCCTCTTTGATTATTTATTCCACTTTCCCATATCCGAATAGCCCCAGAGGGGTAGTAACGATGACAATCACTAGGAAAACACCTGACAATAGCAGGTTACTACCAAGCACTTGCCTGGGTCTCCCCATGAAAACATCCTAGAGTTTATTTCCTCATTTTTGATGAGCAGACTTCTGGGGTAAGCAGGACAGCCTGTCAGAAAAGGGCCCCTTGCACTTCACTGCAACTCCTCCACTGCAACACTTGTAGAAAAGCAGAAGGAGACAAGAAGAAAACCCCAGACAATCCACTTCCAGATGCCTTTATTATTTTCTGAGAGGTCTTATGGTGAAAGAACAGCCTGCAGAGCACTGAGTCAAGTTGCTTGTATTTACAAATACAGCACAAGTGCATTACAATTTGTCAGTGCTCATAGAGGCTTCAAGGCCTTTCCTCTCAATATCTGCTAACTTCTTTCTAAATTAAGAAACATGATCTGCTGCAGTTTTAACAGCATTTTGACCCTGACTACATTTGGCATGGTGCTGGGCCAGCCCCATTTAAATCACTGGAGTGTCTACGGGCACCAGTCAGCATAAAATTGGAATTCACACCACTTGCCTGCAGGGTGGACATGGCCTAAGAGAGGGATGGTCGAGCAGGACACACCTTTAGCATCATATTTCTCATTTATTCAATACTAAATCAAAATTCAGATGTCAATACCGCTCTTGAAGCACTCTGGGTTTGCCCACACTGTCAGACAGTAGCTGAGTCAATGGCTGTGAGCTCTTCAGCACCATCCTCAACAACCAGCACATCTCCTGCACCACAGGACAGTCTCACTCATCCGCTTCCTGCCCATTGTGTCCAAATGTTGCCTGCCCGCAGTGCCACACTGGGGTCTCTCTCTGTCATGCTCCCTGCCCATTAAAGGCAGCAGGCAAGCTTGATCTGTGAAACATCGACCAGCTGCATCTGCACAGACGCTAGAGTCGCAGAGCAGGAGGGGCTCCATCGTGCTGCACTGCAGTTAGCATAAGCATGTTTGCTCCCGAGGTGCAGAATATATGATGACATCCTTTAAAGAAGTTGTTTTCTTAGTGGCAGTCAGTGCAAAGCTATTGAGAACCTTTTCCCTTGGCAAGCTATGAGGCTTGGCTGTCATCTCCTCTCACCTGCTGAACCAGCCAGGCTTATCATCACCATCAACCCGCTCCTAGCAGCAGAGGTTTGGGTTTTGATTCCGATTTTGGCTGCCTTGCTGTAGCAGAGATGAAGGCTTAGCTCCAATATGCCCAGAACAGCCTCTACTGAACTACAAAGCAGCATTCAAACACTGCTCCTCATCCCCCCAACTCCTGCCGTGACCCCAGAGCATACTATGAGGTCTCAAAAGGGCAGACGTGCCAGGGCAGGGCATTTCCTCCAGTCAAGGACAACACAGACAACTGTCACACATGCACCGCACCAGAGGCAGTGTGTGAATAGCTACAATGCAAGGGGAAGCCTGCAGTGTTGCTAACTAATAAGGTCAATACAAACGACATCAACTCCTTTAGGTCAGAACGAATGACAACCAGGACATGCCACAGAAGGCTGCATGGAGAATTCACAGATGGACAGGCAATCTCAATTAAACTGTCCTCCCCTCTCATTCTCCTCTGAATTACTGCTCTAAAACCCCTCAATTATCTAAACTCAATTAGTCTTAGAATATTTGAAGCTTCCTGTTCAGACTAATTTCTCTCTCTTTCCTCATTTGGAGTACTTGACTTGCATTAAAGAACACTTAGTGCCTGTGGTAAGGAGAACTTTACAAAGGCAGGTCAGGACTTCGGGGTATTCACAATCACCCCTCTATCCTTCCAGTGCCTGAGAAGATCATGCACTCAGTCTATGCATATATCTATCCAGATGAAACTTCAGCATCTCTGACATACTTTTTTTTTTATACCTTAAGCCAAACATTTTCATTGCTAGTAGTAACTATCATCCATTGCAGCTATTTTCATTCCTAAAGATTTCCATATGTACTTTCCAAAATTATTTGCAAGCAGTAATTTTCTATTATTGCTATTATTATTCCTGGGAACAAAAAACGTAGTGTTAATTCCGACAAAAAAGAACATCGGTGGCAAAGCAGATAGTAAGACAAGACAATAGAAGGAAGCAGTTAAAAGATTCCCTTTCGTTTCAGTGATGCAACTTCTTTGTGCAGACTGAACCTGCACATTTTCATTCAAAGGGCAGCAATAAAATCACCGAATTCAGAGCCTCCTACTGTTTTAGCTTCTGCAATGATGGAGACCAGTGTCAAAACTTCTCTCATTGTATTTCCTTCACTTTCTATTAGAGCCTTGTAAGAAATCTCGATCATAAGGTTTTGTGCCCCTCCTGAAGTCTGAGTATCTCATTCTCCCTACAAAACATATATAAATATAGGGTCTTTTCAGGTGGGGGAACCCACAGGATAAGGGCCCCAACTAATAGGGTTGTTGGTAGACTCACGCCTCCAGGATTGCCTAGCAATTATTCGATCGTTTGTGTAGGGAGCCAGACAAAAGGTAGTGTCTGTCCCTCCAGACAAGGTTTAGAGAAAAAAGTATTTTTTAGCTGGAAGCACGTATGTGCACGGACCTGTTAGCTTCATTATCTTGATTTGATCAGATTTTTAGATGCACCTGTGCAAAATATGTACTCTGAGTTGAAAATTAGCTACTTTAGTTTAGCTTAAACCTATTCCGAAAAAGCGTAAGCTAACCTTAAAATGGTTAGCTTGCTTAACAGGCTGTACTAAATTAATATCACATCCGTACTTAAAGCAGTTAGTGAACTGCTTCCTTAGATTCTTCATGCAGGCAAACTCTCACGGATAGGAAACTGAAGCACAGACAGATTAAGTACATTGCTCAAGATTAAATAAGAAATCTCTGGGCAAGCCAGAACTGAACCTAGTCTGAGTCCCGATTCAGCACATTAACCACAAAGCTGTCTCCATTAGTGTACTTACTGCCTATGCTATGGTTGCTGTGTGGGATCAAATGCAAACTGCTTCACGGGGAGCTCTACCAGGGAACCAGACATCTCCTCTGACTAAGGTGCAGTAGCAGGATTATACTTTTCCTGTTCAAGAGGAAACCTCTCTCTCCAGCCCTCCACAAACAGAATTGTTCTGGCCCAGAATTGGCTGGAAAACAAGAATTCCATTTTCCAACCATTTTTGAGGTTTTAGTTTTATTCTTGCATTGGGATAATACTGAAATTGAAAAGTAGACTTTTTTTTGTCACCAAAGCCAAAGAGAAAAATCAGATAAAAAAAAAAAAAGGCAAAAAAGCAGAGACACAAACCTTTCTCTCCCACGTCCCTTAGAAGTGCTCTTATTGAGAATACCACCCATCCCCTGTACTCTCAGATGCTCATATCCTGCAGTCTCTTCCCTCCAGAAGTTTTATCTCTGAGTGAAGAAGGTTTCCAAGAGATCAGCTTCTTAGAAACTAATACATTTCTACCTAAAGTTCTGTTATTAGCAAGGCATTTTTTTCCAGCATTAGAGTGACATTTTCTTCAGGCATATAACTATAGGAAGAGGCAGCCATAAACCACATGCTAGTCCTGGGCCTCAAGATGAAGATTATAATGCAAAGAATCATTTTGTACAGTCTATAGTTGAAAATGTCTTGCAGGCTTGCTATTGTGGAATGGCCCATTTATTTTTTCGGGTCATGTTTTGGGTTTGGTTTTTTTGTTGTTGGGTTTTTTTTTTTTTTTTTTTTTTGGGTTTGTTTTTTTTTCTCTTTATAGCTGTTTATACACAGGGAAATGATTAAGCTTGTAATTTGTTTTGTAGGTTTTTAGGCTTCAATCTAAAATACACTCTTCATATGAACTAGGTAATAGTGTAACTCCTCTTTCTGGTGAGCATCAATTTGTTCTTGTGCCTATTTCACCTTTTACAGGGAATCCAAGTACAGAGCTTGGAACAATTTAACTTAGGTTTACAGCACAAGTACATTCCCACCTTCCAAAAGCCCCGTTGGACTCCAACAGCTATTGCTGAAAATGCCATGTTGCCATTTTATCAGAGAAATTCCTGCAGTGTCAAACTCATATAAACGTAAAGCCTTGCCCTACAGGTATAAGAAACACTTTAGCTAAAATGCTACAATTTATGCAAATTATAAAAACCTGTGAATACTGATTATTTCAGCACCCAGACAGGGATAAGAAACCTTTTGGCTTTGACTTGGGTAAGAGCCTCCTTCTTTCACCAATAAAACATTGTGGAAAAGACTAAAGTAAAGCTAAAACTATATAAAACAAAGTTATTCTAGCAGCTTGTAAAGACAGATGAGAGTCATTACATTATTTATGCACATGAGGGTACTGGGATAGACAGGATTAGAAGATTTACCCAAGATCAAACAATGAGTCAGTGACACAGTTTTCTGCTGTCCAGTGAAAACACGGATGTACAGTAAGCTGAAAAGAATTCATTTATTCCCCATATCAAAAGGATAAAGGAGAGAGTATTCCCTCTGCTATCCAAGCTCGTGGTTCCAATAAGTGTTGATAGAACTGAATTTGGCAAGCAGGAAATTAGCTGCACTAGTCACATATGCAAAGCATTTGCTGAAAACAAAAATCTTGAGTTACTCAATTAACACAGTTTTCACTTGCTGAAGCCACAGGCCTATCTATCACAGCAGCTATTTACTCCTTGCTGCTTTCTTGAGAATTTAGAAGTATACAACCCATTCAGTGTCCAAGGCACAGCATAACTGGTCAGGACATTGTGCAATGCCAGAGTCTTGCCTCACATCTGCATTCAAATTGCAAGAACTGAGTTACTTGGTTTCAGTCAACACCAACTTGGATGGTGGGATTTTGAATTGTTCATGGATCAGATTTTAGTGGGCTGATAGGATCAACATGAAGAAGGAACAATTCAGCTGAAGGCTTGTCAACCCTCAGAATGCCCTGAAGTGGGCCATATCCTGCCATAAATATTTGCACAAAAATCCTGCTGACCTCAGTGGTGGTTCTCAGTACAAAATGATGGCAGGATGTGGTCACAGTGATCTTTCTAATAATAGGTTTTCCATTGAGATCAATGGACATTGGGCCTCATTCCATTGCCAAAGCTTGGTTCTGAGCTCTAGAGAGACACATTGTTTTCCTGCAGCAGGGAGCACACAATTGCCAAATTTACTTCTGGCAAAGGCAGAGGTTTATTTTTAATGCTGAATAACACCAAAAATGTCTGATATTAATTAAGAGAGTGTCTTCCTTCTGCATATCTCAAAAAAAAAAAAAATCTTCCAGTGTTGCTGTTGGAAAGACACACAGAAAACATGAATAGAACCATATTTAAAGTCAGACATAAAATAAGCAAAAGCCACTTTTCTGTCACCTGAATGCAATTCTAAGGTGAGTTTTGTGTGCACGGAAGTAGCAGGTGCTCAGCTCTTCAGGAATGTCAAGTCAACTTAGTATAGGTGTTGAAGACCCAGACCCCCAAATAAGTTCCTCACAGGCATTCCTAAGTCTGTAGGCAGCACCCGTCCCTCCATTTTTTCCTCAACCTATCCCTCCCTTGGTGTTCATTACAGCTTTGATGCCTATATGTAGAAATCCTTATCTTCAGGATGCTAAAGGATGACTAAATGTTTTCCAGTGTTTTATTCATTATCTCAGTTCAACTTTAACTGATTTTAATCTTGTGGTTCTGCTATAAAGATAAGAAGCAGCCTGCCAGGGAAGTAAGCATTTCACAGGTTAACAGCACAACTCTTCTAAAGAGGAAGCAGGTTTGTTTTCTGCCTTATTTTCTGGAAAATGTTAAAACAATAAAATGAACGAGAAGCAGTGGAGAACAAGTTGTAAAGGAGCTAATTTCCTGCTTGCAGCAGCTCTGATAAATTTCAATCTTGGATGACAGGGGCTGTGGAGAGCGAGGGGAGGGGCGGCTCTCTTCCTGGAAAGCCAGACAGGATAGGATTGATTTGAGACATCTTCATTGCCAGAACAGCCGGTATTGGCTAATCATCAGAAAACAGAGACTTCAACCTACAGGAAGCAGAGAGCAAGGATGACATCTGAATCAAACGTTCAGGTTCCAAATGTGTAAACGAACAAAATAATAACAACAACAACAAAAAAAAAAGCCCCTGCTCACACACAAGCCTTCCTGGAGACTGACAAATGCCAAAGGAAGTGCCAGTGCCCTGACTAACAAGAGAATCCTGAAACGCTGCAGGCTCCAGTGCCAGCAGCAGCAGAGCCAGCACCCAGTTAAAAGTGGGTGGCTGCCTGACACGGCTGCTGCCGGATGGAGCGGACAGCTCAGCGTGAATCACGGGGCAAAGGATTCCTTTAGTCTGGGACGAATCGGTACAATACACAGGCTGCCTGCTGTTTGCTGCTTTCCCACCCCCCCGCTTTTTTTTTTTTTAAATATGCCTGACTTTGAGAGACCAGCCGTTTCCTTCCTGATGTGCTCTGTGGGCGTGCAACCGGCAGATGACTACTCATTGATGGCACTGTGTGTATGTGAGCGAGTGCATGAACGCGGGTGAGAGGTGCCAGACTGAAAATCCCCAGGGACTGAACTCTCCTGGGTAGCCCACACAGCCACTGCTTTGACTGGCTACTAACAGAGCAGATCTTCCATCACTGTTCTCTCAAGGGGACCTGTTCACCCAGGTCATATGCTTTAGACACACACACATACACACACAAGATTACTAGGAGTCAACCCTACAGCAGATTTCAGACTTTGGGAAATCCTTCCCAGAAGGAGGAATGTCTCCATCTCTCTGGCCACAAAGCTGGAAGCAGGGCAGAGGGGAACAGAGTTTTCTTACACCCCTCCAAAAATCTATAGGAGCTCCTTAATTAGGGTTACAGGCAAAGCTGGCTTTGGTTTACCGACTTCTCTGCCCCAGAATGGGGAGGGGAAATGCTTCTGTTAGGCTGACCATGTATCTTCACTCTCATCTCTGTACATCTGGGAACTATTTGAACCAAGCTATCTTTGGTCTGGGGAACCAGTTGAAATTATTCTCACTGGCCATTCAGACTTTTGGTCTCTCTCTACACCCCATGTCTGTTTTCAAAGGTAAGGTTAACATGGTAACAAGCTATCTTCTCTAAATACTTCGAAAGGTAGAACATCAATCACAGTCTCCAGATACAAGACCACCACTGTGGAAGTTAAGTCCAAATGACTCATTCAACATTTCAACTCTATTCACTGCTATTACCTCTTGACATGTCCCTTTAGATACATTTTGATTTGTGCTTTTCATAGTGTAACTCTCCTAAACATGTGAGAGAAAGATTGAAAACACAGCCAAAGGAAAAGTGATTTTTAATCAGATATATACTGATCCAATACTGCTGACATCAGTTGGAGTGTTTGCATTTATTTCAGCAGGCTCTACATCAGTTCTATCACCAACTGGCAGGCTACTCTGAGAAGCAAACTGTTTTAAAAGGTAGTCTTTTATGTGTGCTGCAGGACTGCCTATACGGAGAGAAGAAATGAGACTAAACCTATCAGAACAGGCAATGCAAGAGAGAAGGTCTGGACAAGTTGGCACCCAGCATTCAAAGAGCAAGAAGGCCACACTTCAGTCAGACCCTACGGCTTGACAAGGGTGACAGTGACATCCATCTCTGCTCACACCAGAAGGAAGAAGCTGCAGCAGCACACTCACACCCAGACCTGACTTCATGAAAGATTTTTGTATCTTCCACTGCTCTGCTTCTGAGCTTCCAAGTTCAGTCATTGCCTAAGTCTCTTCCAGCATTGCTTGACAGTGATCTTGCATCTGCTCTTTCCCATTACCATTAGTGACACCTTGCCCAGCTTCAGTCTTTCTCCCTACTTTTACCTTCCCTTTCTCCCATCAGCAAGCTTGATTCTCTCCATGTTTTATTCTTCTCCATTAATCCTTTTCTTTCTTTTCCCATACTTGCCTCTCCTGCTTCTGCAGAGGAAATTTCCTGGTGAAAGTCTACCCCTGAAAACTGATTTCCCTCCCTTTCTATCCTGCCACCTTTCTTCCATTAGAAATTCACCTCTAACTTAGCTGTAATGCACATTCATGGTCTTAGCAGTCTTTTCAGCTCCTTTGACCAGCCCTCAAAACTGTTGCTGCCCAAATACTCCCTTTCTTCTGTCCCCACTTCTCTCTCTGCATTGGACCTGGCCTGTTACTTCCAAGAGAGAAACTGATAACGCCCAACGTGTTCTTTCACTTCTCTGCCAGTAAGGTCCTCTCACCCATCCCATAAAGAAACCTCTTATCTGCTTTCCCTCTAGCCTCTCCACTGATCCACAAATCAACCTTATTTTCTTTTCGTTCACCCTTACATCTTTTCTTCTGTTCCACTGCTTATTTTCTTTCTCTCTACAGCACATTCTGGTGCTCATTTAAATTTCTGCTAACTTAAAAGAACCCAAATCCATTCTTTGCCCAGCTTTGCCTTTTCCAGTACTGCCCACTTTGTGTCCCCTATCTCCCACCTCTTCTTTTTATTTCTAAGATCACTGGGCTCACCATTTGCAACAGCATCTGGATTTCTCCTCCTCCAGGTTCATGCCAGACTCTGCTCAGGCCACCTCCTGCTCCTTCATTCCACCAAAATCATTCTTTTCTCAGTTTCAAAAGGCATTTGCCAAAGTTTCAAATCAATACTCTTCTCTTTTCTCTCCATGGCTTGTCAGCCAACTTCAGCACTTCTAATCAAGCTCTTCCAGAAGTCCTGGCTTAGATGATTCTTTCCTCTACTGATTCCTCTTCTCCCATTCCCATCACTGTGCACATGTTCTAATGAGGATCATCCACTGGGTTTCTGTTACCCATTTTTATGGGCTCCTCAGTTTTCTTCTCTACACAGAGAGCGCAAGAAGCGAAAAAGAAATCTCATCCACAGCTTTGAAAAAAATACAGCATCTCTATGCAGACAGAAATCCTTCTGCACTCCAGACCTTCAAAACAAGTTCCAGTTCCATCAAATACATGCAAACGGCACCTGGAGGTTAGAGTTTGGCTTTAAAACCACAGGAAAGAATGTGATGTTCAAAGAAGAGAGCATATTGCCAGCTTGAAAACAACTATGAACCTGCCCAACGCATATTATTGGCTGAAAAATGTTCCAGAAGTACCTAGTATCCTAAGAGTGGCTGCAGAGGCAGTCAATGTTCCCCTCTACCCTCACTCTCACCTTTTTCCACTCTCTTAGTGAAACAGCTTGCAACTCCAACTGCTCTTTGTACTTGTGTTTATCATAACAATCAAGTGCAGAAGCAGCAGCAAGTTAATATATTTACTTTGGGAAAGGGTGAAAGGAACAAGTTCTGGTTATGGTATCCCACATTTGGTCAGGATCCTGCTTAGCTAATGAATTGTGAATACCGATAAACTTCCTGGCCTTGCCTATTTAGCCATGCTCTCTGCCCATGGCTCCTGAATCAATCCAGTGTGGGTGAGCTGTGGGTAGGGGAAAGTTCACGGTTAATTGCTCACTGCTAACAGACAAATGGGTTACAAATGAGTTGCTTCAATCCCAAAGAAGTGTGTGTCTAGTGCCTACAATTTGTAATGGTTCCATTGTACTCTTATAACAGGTGTTTCGTTTCCACTAAGTAGTTCTAATTTTGTTGACAGCAGAGTACACTGCGTCTTTGTGGAGTGACAATGTATCATCATTTCTACCCACATTATTTCTCCTCCTGCCCAAATCATACGAAGATATTGACTGATCAAGGATCCATCGGTCACTTATCAATTAGAAAAACACGCAATGGTAAGTTGAATGCAACAGACTAAACAAATCAAAGTAAAAAGTAAATTCTTCACATCTGTATTTCCACTATGTCTGAAAATTCACCAATTTTGAGCTGCCGCAGGAGATAAGTCCTTATATAACAACATCATATAAACAATTCTCATCCCGTTTCTGTGGTTTCAAGAGTATAGTACTCATATCCTCAAAAGTATCACTTAACTTTATCTCCACATCCTAAAGTGATTCAGTCTTTGAAAAAAGAGTTGTGATCTGAGTTCATCTGACATTTCCAAATTTCATATGAGAGGCTGAAATAGAGTATTGGCATTTACAACAAAACCACAGCATGGTAGTTCCATAAACCACTCCTCCGGCTTCTAAGACCCAGTTGCCTTCAGTAGACCACCACTTCAAACCTGAACTTTGCTGACTGGCTTAACAATTTGTTCCTGGTATCATGTGACAGGTTTTTGAAGCTTACATGTGTAATGGGGCATTTGCTGCCAGTACGAAAAGACAAAAAAAAAATTTAAAATATAGTAGAACATGAGGTTCCAATTGTCTGAAAAACAGAAACATCTGTTGGAGTCATGAGCAGTTGATTAGTGGAGTTCATTTCTAGGGTAAGGCTTCAGTAGATCGGCTCTTCTATTTAAGTATATCATTGTAGTCACTGGAAGCATTACAAAGAGTTACAAAGAACAGGCAGGAGAGATATAAACAATTTCTTAGGGTGCGAGTATCCTTAAAAGCCAGCTATAACGCATCGGTCTTCAGCACTGCTTTACATGATACCAGCATGAGAAATTAACAGCTATACTTAAATCTTGCTTTTATCCACAACAGCTAAACATCTGCCAGTCTCTCAGTTATAAACCTATACTATTTTTGAAGCGTATAACTAGAGACTGTAAAAATTCTTTTGGAAGATAAAAGACAACATACAGGCTGTCAGTCTGAGCACATTTCTTACTTGCAAAATAATCAGACCAAGTTGGGTTCAGTCTACCAGTCAAGACAATGACAAAAACATTAGTTGTTTTTTTAAGATGCTGCTTGGATTTCAACCGACTGCTTTTCCAGCTCATCACACTAACATAAGGACTAACACCTTGGAACATTTGCACAAAAAGCAGAGGTTAATCAGAAACACTAACTCAGCCCATGTGCACTCTAAAGCTCCAGTGATACTGGAGAGATAGCTGAGCTGTATATTGTACCTTCACTAAGGCTGCTGTTGCAGATCTGTGCTCATAACACCATAAGCCTTGGCACCCAGGAGTACAAGAAACCACAAGGAAGAGGATGTCTTTAAGGTTAAGCCTCTCTTTCATTAGCTTGAATATCTAATTGAAGGTTTACTAGGAATCTCAGCCCTAGCTCTTGTTCAATTCCTGGTGTCAGTGGCCTGACCTAACCTCCCAGTTCCCTAATGCTCCATCTGCATCCACCTGTCACCTCATGCGTATTCCCCATCCAGGAACGGGGTACTGTTACAATAAAAATAACAACTAGAACTTGGTAGCAAGCAATTTCACTTCCCCTCCCGACTTCACTGACTATTTTGTCCTTAACGAAAACATAAAATAACAAATACAAAATAACCTGTAAGACTGGTGGGGTTTGTGTTCAGGTACATAGTTTGATTCAACGTGTTGTGCAACCCTACCATAACTTTGGGAAGACTGTTTTATAATACAGAAATTAAAAAGTGCCCCCCTTTTATCAAGAAGGACAAACTTCCAAGATGCTATAGCTACCTAAGAAAACGGCAGTTTCGGAGGAATAGTCAGGGTTTTCAGTTGCTTTCAGTCTACCCTAAAGCAGAAGAATCTCTTCCCACTTTTTAAAACAAAAATTGTATTTGACTGTGGAAATTATCATCAGATGTCCCTAAAAGAAATTGTTTCCATCTGAACAGATCAAATTTTTGCAAATATTCTTCTACTTTTCAGAAGATATTGCACACCCAGCCCTGAAATACCTTCCATGCTTTCCAGTTGTCTGTAAGATTCTTCTTTTAATCTTCCTACCATTAAGACCCTACTATGTACCTGTTTTCTCTTATGTAAGCTTACAGGGAAGTGGGGAATTCGCCAGAAAGCACTGTTCTTGAGACACAAGTGAAAGCAGAGATGACCACTGTCTCTAGACAACAGATCTGATCATCCTTCCCTATTTGATCATGTAATCAGCTTCCAAACCCACATGATACAATGTGTGCTGAGCCTCTGTGGAATGAGCAAAGTCCAAGCATCAACCTACTTTGGCTTTTCTAAGCACAACACTTTTCCAGTGCTCTTTTGTGAGATTTAGAGTCCAACTGTTTCACCCAGGGGCCTTCTGTTGACCCTGATGATTCCCCTGCAACTTGCACGTACTCTACCCTGTAACCCCAGCTGGAGAAAGAGTCCAGGTCACTGTGTAATCCTGGTGGGCTGTATGATAGTGAAAATGCAGCAAAGCAGACCAGCTGTGAGTTCAGAAGTATGTGCAAAGCTTCTCTTGAAAACCCAGAAAACAACTGTGTGCAGATTACCTTGTCTCAGCTTCCTTATAGCTCTAGCAGAGTCCCTGGGTTATACTGGGTCCTCTGTGAGGGCACATGATCCAGACAGATGCAAGGACTTTCTTCTGAACCACCTAGCTCCTTCAGACTAGCTTGCTTTCTATGAAATAGACTGGCCCTTTGGCTAAACCTAACTTCTGTGGAAAAGGTACATTCATTTCTTCTCCCCTCCCATGTAGCCTGAGACTTCCTAGGTGAGGTTTCCCCCTTTGTTTCTTCAACAAATCTTTTTACAAACCCTTCACAGTATACATGAACTGTCTTTTACAAACTAAACTGAACTCACTAGATGCAAGTCAGATGGAACATGAAATTCAAAAACCTACACAGGCACAGCTATATGCCTAATAAGCTAATCACTGACCTAATAAACTCAGGCCCTTAGCAGGGGTTATTGTTTCAGGCCACAAGCTCCTTTAACATGAACACTTAACTTCTCTAACAGGAATAGTTTATACCTGGCTATCTTGACATATGAGCAGACAAAGCTGAAGTCCATCCACAAAAGACCAATAGATCTGCCCTAGGTCACTCCTATCAGGTCTAAAGACTTTAACTACCATGTTAACTTTACTAGATAAGTGCCACCTTTTGTCCAAAACTGCAAACACTTTCATGGAATGCCATTAAGATTTAATGACAGGCTTTGTTGCTGCAAAGATATCTCATGATACAAAAATTCCATTGCATCAGCTTCCTAATATCATAAAATTAACTCAAATTTATATCAAAGACCTAAGTTCCCAAAATTATTGGTGCTGCTGCACCTCTAGCTCCATGATTAAGATGACAAGTTCTTAGCAAGAAATAATGGCTGAGATGAAAGATCTTTGGTGAGCCACAACATTAGCAGAAGCCTTGGGGGCTCAGATGTTAGCTGTCTCTCTGCCCTGATTTATGAACAATAGAAACCTCTAAATGATCTGCTCATCAGTGAGTGAGCTGTGGTACAGCTCTGTGCACCTTTGCATCAGATGGAAGAAGATACACTTAATCAGTGCAGAAAAATACAGAAGTGGAATACAGTTCTGTCCCTTCTCCACATCATCCATTATGCACGCTCACTGTCTCTCAAACTGCAAATAGCAGACTTGTGCTACCAACGTAGAGTCATTGCAAGTACTGCTAGAGAAAAATCACACGAGCCTTGGATGAACAGTGGTTTGGGGATTTATGTCATTATTGGGCTTAGGAAGGATAAATAACAGCAACACTCAACTGCCAGGATCTGTCTCATTTCTGCCTTCTCTTCCTGAGAATGGATGGAAACAGCTCCTGTAGGAGGGTTTGGACTAGACAGAACAAAGTGCAGGGGCACATTCCTTCCAGCACTGAAAAAGCCTCTAGAAGCCACAGAGCACGCAGAGCAGAGGAGGGACTGCTTGGTTTCAATGTCTGTATCCATTATGAGTAAGTCAGTGGTGCCCTGACAAGAAGGCCTGAAGAAACTGGGGTGTGGCAGCTCTTTGGCACAGCGGGAGAGAGCCCAGAAGCCTACACAGAGGGTTTCCTCTAGGATAGGCTGGAGTACGAGCCAGGGCAGGAGGTTCCTGTGCCACTGTGAGACGGGCTCCAGCCTCTGCCAGAACCGTGTGACTCATGGCGGGGAGGGGCGGGGGGGGGAAGGCAAGACTTGGCGACCTGGGCTGTCTCTCACAGTGGTAGGTTTTGTTCTCCACGGGATAACCCAAGGCCTACGGGGCATGTGGTCAAACTCTTCAGTAAAGGACTCCAGTCCTTGTCACTCTCTAGTCATCTTAATAGTAATGGACCACATCACTTAATTCATGCCGCATACGGGGCTTGATGCGTCCTGATTCTCCCCTGCTCCAGCTGCCCAAACAATGGTTAGCAGGCTGCAGAGGAGTGATGCTGGTGGGGCTGAGAGTCTCCTACCCTTTTTCCCCCTGCAGCAGTTAGACCTGCCAGGCCCCAGAAGCCGGCAATATCTGCCTGGGACAGGACGCCACTCCCACGCAGCACAGCAAAACCAGTGTGATTCACTAGTGGAACCACTTCCCTTGGGACAGCTGTAATGGCTCCCATTTCCTGCTCTCTACCCTACCCAATTTTTAAGGTTCCCATCCTCACCACAAGAATCAACCACCTTGCACAACAGCTGCTGGTCTGCTGTAGTTTACAGCCCAGCACTTCAAGGTGTTTCTGGTTAGTACCTTTAAAAGCTGGGCTATACCCACTTGTGATGACAGCCCTAGAAAATACTACCATCCTTTTGGTAAACTCCTTTAGTATCACCATATGTTGCTCTTAGGGCCCATGAAAAAAACCTCAGGCCCCATGAGTAGTATTAGGCACCCTGACACTATTGTACTACTTGGCCTTTTGCAGTGCAAATGGCACATAAATTGTACAACCTGGAGAATACAGAGAAGACATCTCACATGCCTGGAAGATGACATGTTATATTTTCCCTCCCAGCCCAAATGAATCCTGAAGCCATGATATTAAAAAAAGCCTAATCATACATTGCTACGTTTTTGGCAGGGCAGGCCAGATCAAATATTCTTAAAGAAATATTTTTAAAAAGTGGGTAATACACATGTGGTCTAGCTCCTGTGACACACTGAACAACCGGACCTGTGGCTGGCACTATCTTGTGTGCAAAGTGGCTTACTTGGTTGAGTAACCATGTTTAAAGGATAACATAACATCTGCTTACCATTTCACTTCCGTGGGACTGACTGTGTGATTAGAGTTAAGCAGATGACAGTGCTCAGTGGTATAGCCTTTTCTGAAAAGCAACCATCTCAGAAAGGTTCAAAAGATGATACCCCAAAAGGAGATACAAAAATAGCATTAATTGTTTTTACAAATCACAAGATCATAGGATAATTCATGTTGAAAGGGACCTCAGAAGGACATCTAGTTCAACCTCTTGCTCAAAGTAGTGTCAGCTATGAGGTCAGACCAGGTTACTCAGGGCTTTACCTAGTCCATTTGCCTTTAGGATGTCTATTGCAAGCATTGAAGAGTTTGGGTTTTGTATTAAAACAGAAGGATTTGCACTTAGTGAAAAAGAAATTATATCAGCCCTAGAAATACCAGTGAACGTGATCCACAGGCTACCAGGAGTCAATTAACAATAAATGTCTTCCCTACTAACTCCTCTGTTCTCTGTTTCCAACATACCATGTTAAAGCAACAAGAAGTAAGCTGAGCTGTGATGGTTAATCACCATCACAATAAAGTGTGCTTTAACCCGTGTTATCAGGATTGTAGTTGAATTCCACATATGGTTAAAGGGCAAATTCAGATACCTTTAGTCACCTTTTTCCACAACAAGTCTCATTGAATTAACCGGAGATTGATGATTAGAGAATTAACAAAGGGCTGAGACTGCACACAGGGCTAACATGAGGGTTACCATTAGACAGTGGGACTTTAGACCACCTCTCTGGTTGAAAGGGCCACAGGTTTTCTAAATTTCACGTTCAAAACATTCACAAGTTTTCATTGTTTTATCAGTATGTTTAAAGGAGTGAAACCTTCTGAGGTAGGTAGGTTTATATTTTCTGAAATATGATTCTACAATTCAACTGAATTCACATACTGGAAGGAGAATATGTCCTTGATTTCACTATAACAGTGTTCAGACAAAGGAATGCAGTTGGAATAGCATATAAAAAAAATACATCACTAAAGCTGACTGAGTTGCTCTGCTACAAATTTGTACATAAACAAGGACTAGTGAGAACCCCATACAGAGCTGCTACCTTTTGGATTAAGAAAAGCAACACAGTCACAGGTTGAGAATGGCACTACTGAGCATGAGATGGGGGTTTTAATTCAGGTTGACTCTAGTTCAGGTACATTCAAGTGCTTTGTGTATATGGAGAACTTTTCTAATTCAAAAAAATTAGAAATTTTAGAAGAATTTAGAAAAGACCATGACAATTTAGTCTGCTTTAATGGCACAGTATGGAAGACAGAACACTTTGCAGCAAACTTGCTTTTCACTTTAAAAACTACATGTGGGCACTTCCTGAATTCAGAATAACTACTGTGCTTCTGGCAGTCCTCCCACTACCATTTCATGTGTGTGTCTTCCCAACAACATACATCCTCCAAAGCTCTGAGTCACAAAACGTGACACACGGTGTATGTTGGGACCACTACCAGCAGCTGGCCAAAAATGCTACGGGGAAGAATTTCTTTAGTGAGTGGTAGTTCCCATACTCAACAGAACCTTTTCTGACTACTCCCTACCTTGTTTGGCAGAGGCAGGCGCATCCCTTTGCCAACCAGGATTTTGTTAAAGGATCCTCTGCTATATTTAGCATCCATAGCTGTAAGTGGTTTTTCCTCCTAAATTATCGAATTCCATAGCTGTTGGTTGGACACACCATCTCCTGCCTTGTCGTACCAGAGCTGCTATCACCCTCTTCCTTATTGCTCGATCAATGTTTCTCTCTAATCACCCTCTTCCTTATTGTCTGTTGTCTTTCTTCCTAAATATCTTCTTTACTACCATTCGAACATGTGAATAACTTGTTTTAACATGTTTTACGTGACAGACATATTTAAGGAACCAGCAGTATAAAAACAACATTAGAAAATACACAACAGATCTCGGCTAACAATGTGCATTAAATGAGTGCATGACATTTTTTTTTTTTAATCTATACGATCAGTACTATTAACCCCACCTACTAAATCCACAGGCACACACCTAGCACTGGTACAAAAGGAAAATGAGCTAGAAAACACCTTATAATCTCAGAAGAACAGAAGATAGGGATGGTATGGCAGATTCATAAAGAAAAGCAGTATTTCATCCTTGTAACCGTGGAATCCGTTTTTGTAATAATAATTGTTTGTGCTGCTGACTTCGTTCAACACCTGTGACCCTGCTTGTCACGGCCTCATTGCCTGCTGGAAACTTGGCAAAAGGCAAGAGAAGAGATATTAGGGAACTAATGCTACATCCTGAGAGAGGCCATAAAGTCCAAAGGTTGAACAGAATTGCCAGGAGCAGTCCGATAAACTAAGGAAGTATGTGGCTCTGAAGAGACAAACTGCTGTGCCCGAGTACAATATGTTCAAACTCTGTGAGCAGCACCCCAACGTCTCACACGCTCGAAAGAGCATGCTATCCAGGGACTTTTCCCAAAGAGTCCCCTTGAAAAAGAATTGTTTCAGAAAGGGGCTTAAAATAAGTATGTGACCACTCTGTGCACTGCACATGCCAGAATTTCACAGATCTTAAATTTGAAGAACACTGCTCTCTATTTTTTCAAATTAAGCTAGGATGATTTGTTGATTTAATAAAAAGAAAAAATCCCATGTGAAACCCCTTCTGAATTAGCATATTCAAGCCTTTCCAAAATCTGGCTTCAGTAAAGAACTTGTCCTTAAAAATCTATCAGACTGTAACTAAGCTTGTAACTTGGCATGTGAAATAAATAAACCAATAATCAGATCCTTCAAAAATTTTCAATTAAACCTAAAAAAATATCTAATAAAATATTCACCATTTGAAGAGTTTTTATTCAGGAGGAGAGTACAGCAGCTTTGGTTTCATGTTAGGAAGTGCATGGGGCATTAATAACTAGGATTTTTTTTCCCCTCTTTCCTATCCACCACTCACTCAGTTACACTAGCATAACTTTTTGTGAAGCCACATTGTAAATCTGAGCAGAAAACTCTTTTCTGGCTTTCAGAACAAATCAAACCAAGAACACAGCATGGCCCCCACAAAGAACTGAGCAAGCACAAGCAAAGAGGCAGCACAGGAATGGCAGCCAGGGGAGGGAGGGAAAAGGACGTGAATTGCTTTGAGCTCATATTGCTGCTGAGTACTTTCTATTATAAAACCATAACCTAATATACACTTTCAAGACTCTAGCTCCGAACTGCTTCACACGGTGCACCTCCTTCCCTACGTGGGACCCTACAGGGATCTATACCGTTGCAGAAATGTGCCTGCACGGAGAGGATTGCAGGCTCAGACACTGCACTCTATTACACTTTTCATTATTCACTGCTTATTCACTAAACAAGAGGATAAACCCAGCAGTGCTTGTAAACACAACGGCTTTCTTGAGAAGCAACAGCAAAATCCATAAGTACGGCTCTCCTTGTAAGTAAAATGCCTGACTTGGGAGGGCTGTCCTCCCTGGGGAGCTCAGCTGTGGGAAGCAGGAGCAAGGAACTGCCTTTTTAGGACTGAGGCTGAGCAAAGCCAGGAAGCGCTGGGGTAGGAACAGGGCTCCCGCAGCAGCTCGCTGGCCTTATAAGGAGAAAGCCAGGTATTTCCTCAGCCCTGTACTAGGAGCTGCACAGCCAGTGCAGCAAGGTAAGGCGAGGCAGGGCTCCCCAGCGAGGCTTGGCCCGCCACTGGCTGGGGGGGACCCTTGGCCACAGCCACACTCCTGCTTGGTGCAGACCTACAGCCCTGATGTCTCCAGCCTCTGAGCATTTCAAATAGGCCTTATTAGGAAGCAGAGAAGCTTAATTAATTGAAAGATCATTTTCAGATCTGTAAAGCCAGATGGTTTGCGGGTGAACCGTACTTGATTTTAATGTGACATTTTAAGGCATTCAAGGCAACATTTTGGAGCACGAGTCTCTGATGTCAGGCATCTTTTTAGCTACCTACATAAGAGGGCAGGTTTTCAGAGGTGACGAGCAACTGGATTTTCTGAAGACTTTAACAGAAGGGGCAGGACAGTCAAAGCCTCAGAAGCTCAGCAATTTGTTTAAGCAAGCTTTAGGAACACACATGATTAAGACTCCTCCCCAGTTGCCTAAAAATTAAGGCTGCTTGACAGAAAAGCAAAAATATTTTAGCTTCATTCAGTTTAAGTTCCATTTCTTTTCATTACCTGTTTTATTTTTCTAGGGAGCAAACCAAACTAAAGTACTTCAGGCCAAATCCATCTATATAGGATACATGTGTACACACCCCTGACAATGAATGGTCCCATATTGTTGCTCTTTTTACTTTCCTGACTCTAGTTTTTAGAAGTAAAAAGAGGAGGCTGTGAGTAAAATAGGAAAAAAAGTACAATTTTGCCCCAACAATATCCATTTTTAAATTTGATTTTTAAATCTTTCTCAGAAAATGGCAATAAAAATGGAGGGTCCTTGAACATTTTTCTTTGGGAAAAAAAAGAAGTAATTTTCTTTTAGATATGATTAAAAAAAAATTACAGCGTAACAGTAAAATGAGACACTACTCATCCAGAAATAATACAGCATTCCAGTTCTGAATATGAAATGGCATACTGAAATTCAAAGAATTACCCATACATTTTGCCATCTTAGTTTCCTGAGGTTAAACTTTGAAAACTGCCTGCGCCTTGAGATGCTGCATAGTATAGGTTTAACTGAAAGCAGCAACTTTTAACCTAGAAATATGAGAATGACTTGATAGTTTTGATCTGTACTACTTTTTAAATCCATAGACAAAAGTCTGCTCTACATCACAAACTACAGCCATCATTAGTGCTTTCAGGTAATAATCACAGCAGGAAGACCAAAACTTTGATTAATCTTGCCACATCCCACTTGCAACATATTGGCAAGAAAACATGGGGGAAGTACTAACTACTCATGGATAATCACAGGGCATCTGTTTCTAGGGTTCCTTATGAGAGGCCCATCAGGAGAAACAAGGCCACAGACAACATGAAAAATTACATTAAACAACCGAAAAATACCTAGTTACGTGACAAAACTTATTCAGTATGAGCTCAGGCATTGCATAGGACTTTCTCCAACTGTTGATTGGGCTGGGATTACATTTCTATAGTTCCAAAGGAGCAGTAGGGTAAGAATAAAAGGAATAAAAGCTTTGACACCAAGTTTCATATTGTAAATTTCTCCTTTAAAACGACTTGCTTGCCAAAGCAGTTCAGCTGCCAGAAAGCAAGAAAAGCAGGCAAACCATTCCCTTAAAAGCAGTGACTGTGCTATGCTGCTCAGGTACACGAGGCATTGCTCCAGAACTAGGGAACATTGGCTCATTAGGAGCAATTAAAAAAAACTCTGAGGGGATTTTAAAAACAACAACTTCCAAAAACAAAACATGCATATATACCACATGCATTTGTTTATGCAGCTGTAGTGAGTGATGAAATCCATTTATGAGCTGAAGTCACAAGATTCTAAGCAGGTCTTTGTTTAATCTCGGTAAGTCATGACATTTCCCTACTACTTATAATAATGTGATTTGGATCAACATTTTCAAACTTATGCACCTGGTTTTTAACAGTGCTTACCAATTACACTTCTCATCTGCTTCACTGGAGGCTGAACAGTCTACTTCTGAGCCACCGCTTTGATTAAGCATCCTAAAGACAAATACAGAAACCTTTAGTTCAACGTATGCCTGTAATTCTTGAATTCGGCATATATTCTGCAATTCTTACTCAAACTGAGACTGTGCAGCCTACAAAGAGTGTAAATAAAAATCAATGAGACCATTAGCGGAATGAGTACTTACAGCATCAGCCCTTCTATAACCACAAAGTCTATCCAGATGGATGCCCTTAAAAGACTTAAGAAGGTTTGCTGTAGACAATGGCTTTCATTCCAGCATGTTGCTGTGACTTGGAAGAATAAAATGAAGATAAATGCAGCTGTTTGCTGCTTACATTAATGCAGCATTAGTGCCCTGAGTAGCAAAGGTAGGACAGAGTATGCAGGGAAGAAAAAGATTCAGCACAAATAACTATTAAGTTACATATGTTTTGGGTATTTATAATCTGTGCTAGGCTTTAGATGTATTATTATATAGCTTTAACAGTATATGAATCAGTAATCCTGCATATAAATCAAGACCACATTTTTAGCTTTGTTATTAAAGAGAAAAAAAAAAAAGAAAAAAAAATGTATTTGCCACTGCTGCTCTTGCCATTACACTTCTATTAGCTTTGCAAACAGATCTGATGTTTTGTGAGGATCAGATCAAAACTAAATAAATCTAGGTCCACTGTTAATATAAACAGAGTGACTTTTTAATATTTTTTTTAAAAAGGGAAAAAAGATTAGACTCCTGAGCTGAACAAAAAGTCAATCTACCTAATGCACAAGAGCAGGCTCAGACACAGAAAAAATTCTCTTAGCCTTTAAGGTCCAAAGATAAGTGTTGCTGCTATACCAATTCTCCATTCTGTTTCTCATGTTTGGCTCATTCATCTACTGATCCCCAGAGTCCCAGATGAGCCAGGAGAACAGGTGGATTCTACAGCATGTCACCCAATCAAGATGGCACAAGGATATATGGAAAATGCAAGGATCTTTCACCTAGAATGTTTTGTTCCAAGCAACCTTTTCTTTACAGGCAAAAGCATAAACACGATTTCTTCAGCACCTTGGACCCAAACTTGGGAAGGCTCTAAAAAGGCCAAAGCCAAATACGCATAACCAGCAAAGTCACTGTATCACCTAACTGGCACAAACAGACTATGTTCCTATACCTTGCATTTTTACAATTATTTTTCTTGATGTAGGAAAACAATATGCACTATTGCCAGTGTCTTGCCCAATGTAAAAAAAGTCCTAAAATGATCACAGAATCACACAGAATGGCAGGGGTTGGAAGGGACCTCTGGAGATCATCTCATCCAACCCCCCTGCCTGAGCAGGTACACCCAGACCCAGAGCAGGGTGCACAGGACCGTGTCCAGGTGGGTTTTGAATGTTTCCAGAGAAGGAGACTCCACAACCGCTCTGGGCAGCCTGTTCCACTGCTCTGTCACCCTCACAGTAAAGAAGTTTTTCCTCATATTCAGGTGGAACTTCCTGTGTTCCAGTTTGTGCCCGTTGCCCCTTGTCCTGTCGTTGGGCACCACTGAAGAGTCTGGCCCCATCCTCTTGACACCCACCCTTTAGATATTTGTAAGCACTGATAAGATCCCCGCTCAGTCTTCTCTTCTCCAAGCTAAACAAACCCAGGTCTCTCAGCCTTTCCTCATAAGAGAGATGCTCCAGTCCCCTGATCATCTTTGTGGCTCTAGATATCATGTTGATGATCATCAACATGAGGCAGCCAGGAAAGCACTGGAACTCCTGAGATGGTAAGTGGCACTTTTTCTGCCATTTTCATATACGTGCACCTATGGGATGTGTTCTTATGTTACACACAAGTACTACATGGACTTGGGAAGAGAGATGACATTCTCAGTAGGACAGTATTAACACTTTGTTGCCTTCCATTTTCTTAGGATGGCTGCATCACTCAAGTAAAAATGTCACATGATGTATGCAAGCCATATCAAATGAGAATCTATAATATTCTTAATGCCACATCAATTTCTATATGCTAGATATACTCATGGGAAAATAAACTCAGATGCAATATTCCTACCTAAATTCTAACTCTACAGGCATTATATTTTATATTCCCCCATTTCCAAAGTCCTGTTCAGTTATTTTCCTTTAGCTTTTTGGGATCTACTACACCAGTGTGCCAGAAAGAAAGTGACTGTAACTCCTGAAGTCAGAGTAACAACTGAAAAACACGTATCAGTAGAAAACATTATTTAATATGCTAGTCCACATGAACTAAACCCAGCTGAAAAGCTCTGAAAAAGCACATTAAAAAAAGTAATTGTGCAAGCATTAAGTAAACAGTTCCCTTACTGGATTTGCTATAACCGACTAAAACCTTTCTTCCCCTTCCCACATTAAAGGAGAGCCCTAAAACCACATTTTGCATATTTTATTAGTTCAAACCTTTTCTAACATGGTTCCCAGGGCAGACCAAGTCTAAGAAACTTTAAAAAATTAATCTAACATTGTTCTAAAAATAACAGGATTAGAATCTGGTGGAGTGTGAACAACAGGACTATCAATAAATGTCTACTCTTATTCCCAGACCCAGAATGGAATTCTAAACAATTTTAGCCCCTAAGAGTCACAATTTATTGAACCTGAACTTGCACAGCAGCTTTGGTAATCAATGTTACCCATCTCATGCCTCTGACTGCTTTCATCAGAGAGAAGAATTGCACATCTGGAGAAAGAAAAACATTTTTGTGACTGTTTTAAAAATCGTAGTTGAAAGTTTCTTGAAAGGTCAGAAAGCTAGGAGTTATCCTGCTAGAAACAGATTAGCAGGCAGAGGGTAGGCAAGATGGTCAGGGGTGTATGGGAAGTATAATCTATCAGATTGATAGCACCACTATGTATACGGTACAATTATATCTTATCTTCCCAGCCCTGCAACCAAAATAAACCACATCGAAGTCTTGGAGTTTGGTTCTGTTGTCTTTAAGTACACACCCCTTAGGGTGGTGACCCAGGACACACCACACATCTTTTACTTCATGTAAGACAAAATCAAAACAAATATAATCAGTGTTTTTCCTTTTAGGACTCTCACTGAGACTCTTTGATGTGTTTTCCCTAATCGTCTTCTCTTTTTAATCATCACACTCAGGGGTTTCTCTGAGCTTACAATGGTCTAGTTTTTATGTAACCTCTTCCATGCGGGCACCTTCCCAAGCTCCCAACACAGCAACTGCTGTAACAGTACACAGCAACACTACACCAAAGAATACCTTGTCCAAATGAAACCAAAAGGGAAATTTAGATGAGTACATTCTACTTAGGTTGGAATTTTGGCTCAGACACAAGAGTTAACACTCCTCATCTTGCAAAAAGAAGCTCTAATGGAGATACTGAAAATGAAAGTATCTCTTCTACTTCAAAGCTGAAGATCTGGCCACTTCTATAACACATTTTTCTGCTCTGGGAAATTTTACTTATCTACAACCATTCATGAAGGGGAAATCCTTGGTCCTACAAGTTAGCTGTGGGTTTGCCACTCACTTGATGAGACCTGAGACTCCACCAGTTTGATTTAGTACCCGTGGAATAAAACTAGTAAAATTTCTAATTTCTATATGGCTCCTTGCCAATTTTTCTTTGTCTTAGGAGCAATTATTCACATTTACATTTTATCTTGATTCTCTTTAGTAATATCCCTATTTTCATAGAGAATCCCTAGACAGATTACCAGATTCTTTTCAGCGTTACCTAAGAGGTGCATTGGTGTACTACAGTTCCAAAATATTCCAGATCCACTATTAATAAAATGCCTAAACTTAAAATAGGCACTATGCAAAAGCTGCATAACTGGAATACCTATAAAATGCCCTGTAAACAGCTGCCCTACATCTAAGCTGCCAGTATACTCACAAGGTTCTAGAGTTAATTTCCATTTATCAGCTAAGATTTACTGATACCACTGATACTTGTTTCTGTTGTTCTCTGCTGTGCCTTGTCAAGACATTGCACGTGAAGAAGCAGGAGCTAAGACAAGAACTGGAAACATTTCCTTCACGTGGGAAGGTGCCCTGCTAAGAAACTGCTTATTGAACCTGACAGCGAGCGTATAAACAACATTAGAGGGAGTGCTCACACATGTACTCCCAATAAAAGGGAGGACAAGGTGGTGAAAGTCAGAGCTATTACAAGACAAATACAAATTAAAGACACTGTTTTTAATCTCCAGGATACTAAAATATTTTTGAGAGCTCCCAGCGTTTGGTGGAGGAGGGAGGGAGAGAGGTAAGCTTTACTGAGACTTTTCTTACGGTTTGTATCACCTTTTGTGGGAAAATAACTCTAAAAAAAGCAACAGAGGATTTTGAAACTAACAGAAAAGCACTTGCTAAAAAGTAGCTTGCTCTTTGTAAAACTTCCCACCAGGCCTGAAAAAGCACCCTGGGCATGCACTTTACCAGACAGCTTTGCATATGAAATGCTGTTTGTCTCAAAAACAGTTGTGTATTTTTACCAGGGGGGTTATTCCTGTCAGTTGTCCCCTGATTACTGATCTGTGAGAAGAAAAAAAAAAAAAAAAAGGAGCCAGAGCTACCACAAAGATATAAGCGTAACTATTAAAGTTCATGGGATTTTCGACATTCCCCCTCCTTACCCTGAAACTTTAACCCTTGAGTGAATGCCACCATATACATTTCCTTTGTTTGGCTGTCTGGTGGGCCACCTGGAAAGCATCAGCACTCTAAGAAGAAAACTGCTATTGTTTATTCGGAATTTCCTTAAACCAAAATCTTGCTGTCCATTACCATTTCCCAGAAAGGTATATTGTTCTATCACCACCCATATCAAATTCAAGTGCAGAGACACGTTTACGGTACGTGCAGCGGCTCAGATAGGCTGGGCTGTTGCAATCCTGTTGCAATCCTGTGCAGAAAACAGAATGTTAACACTGGCATGCTGCACCCACGCCCTCCCCTTTTCAGGCTTTACATTAACTCAGTGACACCCTGCTAGGCACCTAGGCACGAGGTTTATTTACACAACACAAAATCTTGAGACAAGCCTTTGTTCGACTGCAATGTTGACAGGCTCATGAAGCACTACCAGCTATAGTAAAGGTGTATTAAGACTCAACTGAGGACCATGTATGAATGAAATGTTTTGAAACTCGCGTGATTGAGTTTCCAGCTGCAACACAACTCTCTTTTAGCCAGAAGCTGTTGGGACCAACTGGTGAAGCTCCTGGCTTTCACGGAGACCAGTGAATTGCACTAACACAGTGGTTCCCCTAGGACTTTAATCCAGGATATGCTGGTGACACCCTGAAAAGAAGCAAATGCATCTCCCCAGCCATTCAGGTTTTTTTCTGGGATAGATTTGAACAGGATGTATTTCCCAACACACTTCACCTCATGGCTGTGTCAGCGCAAGGGAGGGGACAGCGTGGGAGCAGGAAGAGGGCAGGACTGCCTCTTTTGTCAGCAGCACTGGCCAAAAGCACTTGGGGAAACTAATGACATCGTAAATTGTGCTGATTTACATCTGCTAAAAAGTGCTCTTTAGTTTTCCTTAAAAATGATTGCTCTATGTATAGCATTTTAAAACCTAACATGCGTGTAAAAACAGGCAAGAAAGCTTGGGTGCAGATTTATTGGGTGGAAGTGTCCAAGGGGGCTGGAAGCTTCACCTCCCCAGGGCTAGCAATACCCACTCCTGAGAGGAGGGAGTGGCTGTTGCACTCACCCACTTTCCCAAGGGGCGTATAATGCAGAAGAGTTCCTGCATTTCACATGATTATCTTCTTGTCAAAGTTTTGGACTAAGTATCAAGGCTTTTTCCTCAAAGAAACTATCTGTGTGATTCTGGAGAGGTGCTGATCGTTGTGCCTCAGCTTCCCCCTTCTGGGAAGCTGACATGTAATACTGCCTCACACACAGCATTTTTCATATTAACGACTCCAAACCATTGTCAGAGCCTCTTAGAGCAGAGACTCTAAACGTAAAGAGAAAAAAACAAAACTCAACCAAAACTCTCCAAAAAAGCAGGCCCATAGCAACTAGAAGATATTTGGTCAAAATGTCAGAGTGATCAGAGAGTGAAAATAGCATAGATCTAGGTGCCAGTGTATACTCCGCACAGTCCTGGGTCAGATTCAAAACACGTTACAAGGCTGATGAACCAATAAAAATGTCAATCGTTGATATCCTAAAAGCAAATGGGGCCAGGAACAAATATTTTATACCAATAAGTTAATCCTAGATCTCCTTCCAGATGAAATTCCATTCCTTTTCTGTACCTTTTTCCTTAATGCATTTTTTAAAATAAAAATAGTTCATATCACTTGCACAGCATTTATTCCCCATAAATCTGCATGCTTTACTAGAACTTCAGTCTCATTATGCCCATTTTACAGGCAGGGAAACCAAGCCACAGAGATGAAAAAGTGATTAAGGGTCATTCAGCAGGGAGGCAAAACTGGGGAAGACTGCAATTCTATGCCATTTGAGTTTATTCTGCTCTCCTGTTTTTCTCTACTGGTATACAGAATATAAGATCACTTCTCATTAAACTCACGAGGTTACACTGAAGAGGTGAACAAATTTTTGCTTCACTTAACAAAGTCTCTTGGTTGTCTTGAAGGGATACATATTCCCCACCACTACTGCTACAGGGTTAGGTAAATACTTCGCAGACTAATAACGTAAATGTGAAATACACCACTGTTGTTCTTAATATTCATGTAACGTCTAGGGCTGAAATTGGCTATCATTGAATTGACCTCAGATCTTTGACATAAATGCCTATTTGAAGAACCTGGCAATAGGCTATAAGCATCCACACCCAGAACAGCTTTGTCTGGGCTTGCAGATTTGCCAGCCACACACCTTTTCCTATACTGACTGTAAGGAATGCAATAACTGGAAAACATCAGCACAAAACATGCTTATATAGAACAAGGCTACTTTGTACCATTACGCATGCTTAACCTCACAGGACTTACCTGAGTCCACAGCCCATTCTTAGCTGAACAGAAGCCTCTGCAAATATGTGCACACTGCAGCTGGTACCCAGATCTCTAAATACCATACAGCCTTTTTTGGAATGTCGTTCGAGTTGTGCTCCCTAAGAAAAAAAAATTTAAATTTAAAAAAAATCTGAATTTCAATTAGCAGCCATCACAGCCCTTAGGCCTTTGCTTTATTATTGTCCTTTTATCCTAAAAATTTTCCTTGATCTCATGAACTTGTTTCTAATATATTAAAATGTTATGGCTTTTTATATGTTTCATATGTTCTCAACAGACTGTGTAAACAGTCCTGTGAGCTGACCAATGAGTCTGCCAAACGCATTGCCGGCTATTCATGCAGTACTTCCTCTAGCACATATGTGAACGGTGCTCCTGAACCCAGTATAAAAAACAAGATCTTGGTAGGGATCAATACTGATTCTGGACTAAATTTTCCATCTCTGCTTCCTTCTGAAACAAGGGAACATATAGACACTGCAGTGTTGGCAACTGCATATAATTTTTACCAAAGAAAAGAGGAAAGAAGAGCAATTTTGAGGGTTTCGAGTATCCTGGTTCTTCTCCTGTGGAAGTCCAAAGGGGCTGCTGTGGACAAGACCAGGACATTTCCATGCTGTGAGGGTTCAGGGCTGCCCAGACCAGTGCGGAGCAGCTACGCAGTCGCTGTGTGATTATGTCAGCTGCGATCAGACATCAGGTTGTTTATTATTAATCAGATGGGATGGAGAAAAATTAGCAGTTTAGTAGCATCTTCTCCAAAACCGAAGTCTTTAACTCTGCTTGTGCTTTCAGGTATTGCCCTACCCAGGCCGTGCCCTCTCCTTCCTACAGTGCCTTCCTTGGCTATTTGGCAAGCCTAACTGCTCCCACACCATGACTCCAACACAAATGACTGTCATCCAGGGTGAATGTTTCCATTTGAATTACATGAGCAGGCACTCTGTATACTTCCCCACAGGCTCCACCACTATAATCCCTGGGAAGAAGCAACCTGCAGGACCTACTTTCACTGTTCAATGCTTTCTCTGTTTACTGCTACTACTGTCAGAAACATCACCCGAATTCAGACAGGTGTCCTTAATCTGTCAGCCACCAGCCACTGGTGACATTCAGTAACAGAAACTCACTGTCCATGCCCAAGCCTGAATCTACAGCATAGAAAACGAAAACTTGATTGCTCACTGGAAATCCCTAAGCTCTATGGCTTTACACTAGGCATTTTTGGTCTCACGCAGACTCACTTCCTTTCCTTCTCCTGTTGCAAGCACTGCTTTATCCCAGGTTGCCAGGAGCCTACTGTTCCAACAGCTGCTAAGACAGAGTGAAGTGTCAACGTTGACAGGATGCCAGGTTGTTTATTAATTAAAAATCCAAGCATTTTGTATCCGTTCTGAGACCCTAATCAAAACTAAGCTATTTTACCAAGGGCTCTGAAAGGTTAAATCCAGGTATTCTGAGGCTTTCAGTCATGATTGGCAACCATAAATCAATGCATTTTGTTGCCACTACTTACTTTAATATGTTTTTATCGAAACATCAAAATGCCATAAAGCTAACTTCAGCTCTCCACAGTGAAACTGTGCCTCGGTAATATCTGAACAAATGCACACTTCCAGCAGGGTCTTTGTCCCCAAACACAGTAAATATCTTTTCAAAGGTGTTCATCTGCCTCCCCACCACCCAGCATTAGTATGCTTCTATTTGTATGGTAAATTTTCTGATGCTGTCAGCTCACAAGGCTGAGAGCAGCCGTCTGCTTCCCGTATGCCACATGTCCTCCAGTGCCTCCTCTACTGCTTACCTTCACTCTCTGGGCTCCCACTGCGGATCAACTGCTATTTTGCCAGCCTTGTTTGCGTGTAGAGGATTTTTCCAACTGTAAGCTCCACAGGACAGGAACTTTGCCCAATTCTCTATTTCTCAGAGCACCGGCTATGCTATGGTATAGAAATAATGAACACAGAGACATTAATGGTGTGACATTTAGATTTGTAACACCCCAAAAAGCAGAGGGAGCAAGGCTCCAGGGTTCCTTTCAGACTCATCTCTAGACAATGTAGTTAACTTCTATTTGTTCAGGTTTTTGATCAAAAATTATACAACATATAGTTATTTGAATAAAAAAAATATATATAGTTCATTACTTATTTGAAAAGATATTTCTGAGCACTTGCAGTGACCACTAAAATCCTCTATAAAGCTAGCTGGGAATGGGAAAAACAGTAGTGAGAAATCTAGTATAACTAACTACTTACTGGGTAAAGAGGAGATCATCCTGTCTACTTTAGAGACAATAATATCAAATCTTTCATTCATATGTTGCTGTACATAAACATCCAGGGTTTGAATTGCTCAGATAGCATTCTTAAGAAAATGGAAAATGTTTAGTGGTTCCTCCCTTACTTTTGCAGTCTTTCTTTGTGTTTACAGTCAGTGTTGCTGTCCTGCCCCAGAGGTAACCCAACAGGTCTTGCAAAGTCTCCTACTTTGCCCCACCTCCATCATTCACAATCTTGTCTCTCTAACCTACTCATTTTCCTCCATTCCACAAACTAGTAGTTTCAAAGACATTCAGAGATTAATTAAAATGATTGGTGGGATGAGTAGGTGAGGGGGACAGGCTAAAGGGCTTGACAAGAAGAAAGATGAAAAGGACTCAATGCATATAGCTTGGTTATGCGATGACTAATTGAGGGTGGAGGAGATGGACATGATATTCATTTACAAGTACCTATAGTTCTGAGGAGCATTTTTCATGTGCAAGCTAAAGACTAGCTCAAGACTAGCTTTTGGTCTTTTTGTACAGATCTGGTTCCAGGGTCCTTCACTTCAAGCTGCGAGTCCCACTCTTCCCCCAGCCTACGCATTCCCACCCCTCCCTTGTACCCTCAATTTTTTTTTTTTTTAATTCCAGCTCAGCTTTCAACCAGATTCAGTTCCTGGATCTCTACCTGGCCACATGAGCTGGGGGCAAAGAGCAAAAGGAGAGGCCGTGGAGGCTGGGGGTGGATGAGGTGGCACCTCTTTGCCACACCTCTGCTGCACTGCAGACTTCGGTGGACTTGAACCGACTACAAAAACACACCTTGAGGAACCAGGGAGGAACTGGGAGCAGGAGCACCTGTGAATTATTTTACTTCCATTTAGCCTAAGGAAACTCTGTTCCTTGTGCCCTCTCACTCCCAAGTTCTCTTAGTACACTCCGATGTAGTAAATAAAAGAAAAATACTTGCTCCTTCTGACTCTTCAAACTCTCGCCTCCCTCAGTTGGGAAAACCTGCTCGATAGTAATTCCTTAAGCAAGTGAAAAGCAGTAGAAGATCCAGTAATTCCCACTCTTATTCACTTCACGCAGAAGTGAAGCAGGATATCACATCTGAAAGCATGAAGTGAGTAAAAATATGAAAAAAAAAAATCTATGTAATAAAAATAATTGTCAATATAATAAAAATATTGTGAAAAGATCTCTGATGAGGGAAAAAAGCAAGATGGTGTAATATATCTAAGTTTAAAGAAAAACTGAGGAAACAAGCATTTTCCTTCTGTGAGTACTGTTTCCAATACAAAAGAGCAGAAACTCATTTATCCTCTCTTTTTTTTTTTTTTTTTTGCAAATGGTCTAGAAATAAGCCAAAAGTGTTTGTGATACAGGAGTGAAATGAAACAACAAACTCATTTATTTCTGGACACCAAATATACTTTAGACAGATGTGGTATGTATAAGAAATTTTAGTTTGTTCCTGAAAAGCCATTTAATTATTCAGATTATCTGATTGCCTCAGTCAGTCTTGTATTGATTGATTAGAGAACTTTATAAATCAAAATCTGCATTACTGCTGCTCAAAGCATCTGCCTCTCACAGCAACAGAGATATATAGTTCATTTCCATTTCCACTCCCTACCCACAAGTTAGTTTACTGAGACATGTAAATGGCTGTGGTTTATAAATGGGTCAGTAAGTGTTCTTTCATACTACTAAAGGAATATTTACTTAAGGACATCAGGAAAGTGTGGGGGGGGAAGCCCTAAAGTAATAGCTGTTTAATAAATCAGGGCATAGTCACCAAAATTCCCAGCTCCTTGGTTAATGGCCACGAATGATCACCCTCTTCACAGGGCCCACTTCTGATCTGCAGCAGTGAGTTTCAGGTGGTGAGCTCCGGGCACTCGGCTGAAATCTAAGCCGAGACCTCCACAAGCACCCGCTCACCACTCAGTCACGAATTAGGTAGAAAATCCCCTCAGAGCAGCAAAGAGAATTTGTCTTTGATTTCAGAGTTCTCCTGCTATGCACAACCTCTATGACCAGCTTGACTGTCTATTGCCAGCCTCGACCAAATAACCTCTAAGTGAGTAGCAATTATCATAATGAGTGGACTGATGGGTGTCCCTCATAGCTACAGGCCTCAGTAGCAACACGTCTCTGGCAAACTGGAATGTCTAGTCCTGAAACTCCACCTCTGTAAAAGGAAGGAAGTAGAAAACTAAAATGGGTGGGGGATAAAAAAAAAAAAGATATTAAATTACTTTAAGTTAATATCTACAGCCTGATCCAACACTCGCTGTAGCTAATGAAAAACTTGCATTGATATCAGTGGGGCTGAACTGAACAGACTACAAAGGCAGAGTGTTTTAGGTTATACAAACATGTATTAAATAGAGTGTTTAAAGCTACACTGTCCATGTTTCTTGTAGTCTCAACTAGGCTTTCTAGGACAAAAGAAACATGCAGAAAAAACCCAAAGAGATAAACCAAAACAACAAAACTCTAACAAAATAAATACATCAACAATGAATCAGAACAAACTTAATTAGTATTATTTGTCTATACAGAAAACTGACTAAAGCAAATTATTTGCATGGCTTCCTATGTAACAGAAGCCAGAAAAAAAAAACGTTTTTAGCTTAATTTTAAAATAAGAATTATTTTACAATAAAAGCCTCCACATAGCAAACTACTTAATATTCATGTCTTACATTTCTCCAGAATTTCTTCCTTGCATAGACAAGCCCTTTATAAACATCAAAACTGCACGCTGACACAACAGAGACAGGTCATTTATGGACTATCTCAGGGGAGTTTTAACGCAGCAAGGACCGCCGCATCAGGTCCAGCTAGATACTCTATCTCTGACAGGAGCCAAGAGTGGATACCTGGAGCGGCACATAAAAACAGGGCACGCACACAGCAGTTTTGCCTCGGGATGCTCTCCCAGGCATGAGCCATTTGCAGCTTTGGGGTTTCCAGATCCAGAGACACACTGCATTTGATAGCTCTTAAGTGATTTCTCTTCTGTGACTTCATCTAATCACTTTAAAATCCCTCAGTCCACACAGCACTCTTGCCAAGGAGTTCCACAGCTTAACTACAATTCTGTGAAGACATTTCTCTCATTCGTTCTGAACCTGCTGGTTTCATTTGATGCCCCTTGGATCATGTGCCAGAAGACTCAGTCACTGCTCTCTATTTATCTTGTATGTAAAGATTAAAAAGGAGTTAAACAGCTGCTTCTAGCGTTCACTGCATTAATGAATTTCAGAGATTTTCTTATGTGTATGCAGTTACTTACTGCTGTTTGGCAAAACTATTTGCAGCTGAAGCTACAGCAGCAGTTGAGTAGTTTGAGCTACCTGCCACACCGACAGATGCTGCCTACGTGAAGTTGGGTGTATACTAACAGCACATGGCGAGCCCCCCATTCCTGGCCAAAGCTTTGTATTTCACGCCATGAACTGTTCACAGAAATGTACAAAGAAGCGCACATATTATTTGCATAATTCCAGTTAGCATATAAAGTAACACCCGTGCCCACCATGTGGTCAAATGAATATAGTGGCTGAAGTCAGGTGGGAACATCAGGGGAAACGGGGAAGAAAAAAAATCAGCAACTTCAAACAGGGGAGCTAGACCTTCACTTTTCTTTCACAGCTGCTTGTGTTTCTGTTTGCTTCATTGTTGCTTCCTATACTGTAACTGGTAATTATGTCATTACATCTAGGAAAAAATAGCACTGGAGAATCTGAAAGTGTATTTTCAAACCTAGATGTTAAGTTCTTCAGCTTCACATATCGTAAAAAGTGATTTAACCTGATAGACCAAGTTCTTCCCTGACATAAAAAGCTGGACCACCCTACAACGGCAGGTAACAGCTTTGTGTTGCAAGTGTAAGGAGCACTTGTTGCACTGTTGGCAGCATGATACACCAGTATACCCCTTCAGTCCCTGTCCTACCCAGTATTGTCACCACCTGTCCTTAAATAGCTGCTGCACTGTATTCCAGAAGAAGCTGCCTGTCAGCATTCACAAATTCGCATCTCCCAGAGAGAAGGGTGTGTGCAGGGCAAGGTGAGGAGGGGGAAGGTAAGAAAAATTAATCCAGAGAGCAGGGCACACCCTTTTATTAGAGATATATGCTATACAGATGCACGCCACGCTCAGCGTAGAGCGGTTATGGCAAACCAGAGATCACCCATCTGTTGCTCTGAAGCGAACGTGCCAGCACAGACTTTTCTCCTCAACTAGCATCCTTCAACTCCAGCTCTTATCTTCCCTCCCGACTAACCTGTGCCGCCACAGTAATGCCAGAGCACTCTTTCTAAAATCAGGCCGTCACTGTCCCCCTCCCCTTGGAGGACGAGTTTAGAGAGACCCATCCGGAACCAGGCTTTTTCTTGTCAGGTGTTATTTCCCCGCCGTTATCCCGGCACGTTTCTGAGGCCGGGAATTGACACCCCCGGTCACTGTGACGGCAAACCCCTGCCCTCGCGTACACCCCCGCAGCGCTGAGGCGCCATCGGGCGAAACCCGCAGCCCCCCGCCCCGCCGCTCCCGCCCGGGGCGCCCGGCCCCTCCGCACGGCCGCCGGCGTCGGCGGCGCTCCGGGAGCCGGGACGCCCTTCCCGCGCGGCGGGGCTCCCCCGAGAGCCGCCCGTCCCCGGCTGGGAGGCGGGGGAGGGCGAGGCCCCGGCCGCCGCCAGCCGCAGGCGCGCCCGGCCAGCGGCGAGGGGAGCGGAGGGGGACGCGGGGCCCCTCGGCGCGGCGGGCGCGGCCTCGGCCTCGGCCTCGGCCTCGGCCTCGGCCTCGGCGGGGAGCGCCGCGGGCGCGTGGGCGGGGGCGGCCCCGCGGCGGCTGGTGCCCGCCCTGGCCCCGCCGCGGCCCAGCGCCGCCCCCGGCCCTGCCTGGAAGCCGCACCGGCGGCGGGACCGCGGCGAGGAGGGGAAATCACGTGAGGCCTCCCCCGGAGCGCCACCCTGAAGGGCCGTACCACCGGCGGCGGGGCGGGGGGGCCGAGGGACGCACGACGGGCCGAAAGCCGCCGGCGCACGGCGGAGCGCGGCCCGACTCCGGCCCGCCGCGGGGCCCGGCCGGGGGACGCGCGAACGGGCCGGAAACAGGCGGGAGAGGTGACGGTTTGCGGGCGGCGGCGGGGCGAGGGGGCTGAGCGGCGCCCCCGCCCCTCCGGCGGGCGGTTGGTACGTGGCCGTTAAGGAGGCGCCGGCGGCGGCCAACCCTGCTCGCGCTCTGGACGCGGTAACCAGATATTCAAAAACAATACGTCAGCCCACAATGCCCCGAGCCGCCGCCAGCATTACCTCATCCCACAAGGCCTCGCGCCGGCGCTGAGAAGCTTCTAGGGGCGGGGTGGCCATGGCGACCGGCTGATATGCACCGGGCCGGGCCAGCGGCCCGCCTCCCCCGGGAGAGGCGGCGGCAGCCAATGGGGAGCCCGCGGGGTGACATCATGGGCTATTTTTAGCGGGCTCCCGGTCGCTGATAAGTGAAGGGCTCCACGCCGGGAGCGGGCTCAGAGCGCGGGGCGGGCGGGCGGCAGCGCGACTCGGGCCGCCGGGAGCGGGCGGGCGGGCGAGCCGAGCCGAGCGGGCGCAGCGCAGCGCAGCGCAGCGGCGGCCACCACAGCCGAGCCGAGCCGGGAAGGCGGGGAAAGTACCCGCGGCAACTTGTGGCGGCGGAGCGGCGTCCCGGCCCCGCGGCGGCAGGAGCGGCGAGGAGGAGGAGGGCGGCGAGGCGCCCCGCCGAAGCCCCGCGCCGCCCCGCCAGGCCAGGCGGACTCTCAGCGCGGCGGCGCCAGGGACCGCGGGCCCGGCCCGCGCCGGGAGGACCCTCCGCGCCCCGGCGTTAGAAGTAAGGCTCTGCTCCCTCCTTCCCCGCTCCCTGCGCGGCCGGGAGGGTTGGGGTGGCGGCGCGGAGCGGGGCGCAAGCGGCGGCCGGGCAGCTTCTCCGCGCTGCCGCAGCTCCCGGCGCCACTCCGCGGACTCTGTTCTATGAGTGCAAAGATGGAGCCTACTTTCTACGAGGATGCCCTGAACGCCAGCTTCGTGCCGCCGGAGAGCGGCGGGTATGGATATAATAACGCCAAAGTGCTGAAGCAGAACATGACGCTGAACCTGTCCGACCCATCCAGCAACCTGAAGCCGCACCTGAGGAACAAGAACGCCGACATCCTCACCTCCCCCGACGTGGGGCTCCTGAAACTGGCCTCGCCGGAGCTGGAGCGGCTCATCATCCAGTCCAGCAACGGGTTAATCACCACCACGCCGACCCCGACGCAGTTCCTCTGCCCCAAAAATGTTACCGACGAGCAAGAGGGGTTCGCGGAAGGCTTTGTGAGAGCCCTGGCGGAACTGCACAACCAGAACACCGTGCCCAGCGTTACCTCCGCCGCTCAACCTGTTAACAGCGGCATGGCACCTGTGTCCTCTATGGCCGGCAACAGCAGTTTCAATACGAATTTGCACAGCGAGCCCCCGGTGTATGCCAATCTCAGCAACTTCAACCCCAACGCACTCAACTCGGCGCCTAACTACAACGCAAACAGCATGGGCTACGCGCCTCAGCATCACATAAACCCCCAGATGCCCGTGCAGCATCCCAGGCTTCAGGCTTTGAAAGAAGAGCCTCAGACTGTACCTGAAATGCCAGGGGAAACTCCTCCTCTGTCCCCTATTGACATGGAGTCGCAGGAGAGAATCAAAGCCGAGAGAAAACGCATGAGAAACAGAATCGCGGCATCCAAATGCCGGAAAAGGAAGTTGGAAAGGATTGCCAGGTTGGAAGAAAAAGTGAAAACTTTGAAAGCCCAGAACTCAGAGCTGGCATCCACTGCCAACATGCTCAGAGAACAGGTTGCACAGCTTAAGCAGAAGGTCATGAACCATGTCAACAGCGGGTGCCAGCTAATGCTAACACAACAGTTGCAAACGTTTTGAAGAGACTGTCTTAAATGAGAACTGTGATATTGTGGTATAACTAAAACAAAAAACCAAAAGTGGCAGACGCATAAAAAGCTTGTGGTAAAAGCTGAAAGGCTGAGTCCTGCCTGTGCTCTGCAAAGCGCATGTGTGGAAAGACTGGCAAGCCTTCGGCTTGAGTTAGTAGTGAAGCGGCCAGCACCGCTCCAAGAAGTGCTGTTCCTGCTCAGATGAGATGTCAGATCTTCGTTTAACACTGACCAAGACCTGCATGGACCTAACATTCGATGATCATTCAGTATTAAAGGTTAAACTGCAATAGAAACTGTAGATTGCTTTATGTAGTATTCCTTAAGAAAAAAAAAAGTGGGAGGGAGGTTTGTGGGAGGCTGATAAACAAAAAAGAACTATTCTGCCTGCCTTCAAGTAAATTGTGTATGTACATATCTTTTTTTATTTTATTTTATGAAAGTTGATTAATGTCAATAAACTACTTCATGACTTTGTAAGTTATTTTTATGTTGTTTATTTGGGCACTGCCCAGTATTGTTTGTAAATAAGAGGCTTTTTTTTAGCACTCTGAGTTTACCATTTGTAATAAAGTATAATTTTTTAATGTTTCTGTTTCTGGAAAAATTCTAGAAGGTTCTATTATATTTAAGAAAAATAAAATAATTAAAATGCATTTCCCCCTCACACTTTTTTTTTTTTGCTAGTACCTGAGTTGGGAAAATGCCCTTTATGCTGAACTCTGAAGCGTAGGGATTATGTTAAACTTACTCTGTAACTACAGGCATGTCCTGGAGAATGTGCGCGGAGGAGAGGGAGAAACTAGATCCTGATCACTAAACTAATAGAACTTTTTGAGTTGTCCTGAAGTTGTAATTCCCAATTGTAACCTGATGAGGTTGCCTGCCACATTCTGGTGGCCCAGTTTCGACAGCTCACTTCAAGCAGGAGTTGAAGAGGAGTAGAAAGCCAGTGTATGAAACTGCTCCATAACTGGAGCAACTGGCTACTTGATCTGACATGCTTTTTATTAAATTAATGCCCTCCAGAAGATAAGGCAAGCAGTTGTATTTACAAAAAAAAACCAAACCCCTGCTGTAGGCTTAAAAAAATAGAAATAGCTTTATTGCTGTGTTCCTTCCTAGGTAGAAGGTGATCCTTGTTTGTTAATATTTATGACAATGCTGCTGTCAACAGTAAAATAATTTTTTAATCCTTTTCCTGTCTTGAAATCCTTTCCCTTTTTGAGTGTTACTATGGGTTCTGAACTTTTAGCAACAGAAAAGCTGGGAAAACTGAACCTAGTGGGAAATGAAAAGAGCAGCTTGCTGAAAAACAGCAACTTCTGATGCTTGTTTTCAGCAACTTGCTGAAAATAGCAGCTTCTCTGGCACTTCCCATGTATTTTTTTTTATAAAATAGTCTTGGGTTTTAGTACAATGACAATATAAATACATACCTTAGAAAAATGCTCCTTAACCCATTGGGGGGGAAGGACAAATTACTATACCAGGATTTTCAACAATTAATTTAGTTTAATAAGCATATATTTGAAGGGAGACCGGATGGTTTCCTGCTTGCTGTTTAGAGCCAAACAGCTAAGAGGAAATAGATGCTATCAAAAGATAGCCAGAAAATATTAAAAATTAATTATTAGCGAATACTAACTTTTTAGAGCAGGCAGTCTTAAAAATGTCTTTTCTCCTTAAAATAGGAATAAGCATAATTTTAATTGAAGTGACAGTCTTGTTTAAGGTCAGTTCACAAGATGACTAGATAATTGGATATATATACACCTTTACTGTTATCAAAATGATATCCTGAAACTTGCAACTACTGTGGGTCAGTTCCTTACAGGGAGCACAGGATTATCTTTCTTCTAACTTTTTTTCCCCCCATGTTATATGCATTTTATCATATGAGGGGTTCTTTTAATATTTAAAATATGGTAATATGGTAATCTCCTTCCACCTCGTAATCCAAGCGTCAAGGTAGGCACTGTTTAGATGGTGTTTGCTGCTGTCAGAGGAATACAATTGTAATAACACCAACCAAACAAAGGGTTACTAGGAGGATACTGTAGTTTGCCAAGAGTACATTTTGCTGATGTCAGCAACCCGGAAGGTAAGTTGATTTTGACCATATGTAGGAATAGACAGCAGAGGGATAATACACAGCACTGCTGGGTGTGGTTTTACAGGGATTTAGCAAGTGCCAACTAGCAAAATAAGCAGGGCAAGGAGATTAATTACCTGCAAAGGTGCATGTTTAACTCTCAACAGTGCTGGGTTATGGAATAGATGTTACTAGCAAGCATTTTGCTTAATCACCTAATTACGTAAAAAATAAATACATTATATAAAATACTATGTTAATTAAATACAGCTGAGTGACAGTCTGCTCCACCCTATCCTAGTACGCACACACAGACATTTAGCATTGCAGTTATGTGTCTTCTCTCCCAAGTACAACATTCTGTAGCACAGGCAAAAAAGTTACTGAGTAATAGCACTGCTCGTTAAGTGGGCATTGCCTGACGGGTTGGTTTCTGTGACATGACTTAACTTGGTCCAGCTCAGGACGTACTGGTGTCCAGTCAATCTACCATCAAGGAAAGTGGTTTTTAGTGCCAGTTATGCAGTTTCACAAGGAGAAGAGGGGTGATTTGGATGAACCCTTTCTTTGGTCCCACATCTCATTTGGGGATCAGGCCTAAGCCAGGGCAAAGTAAGTTTATATTCCCTCCACTTCCAGCTGTTTTGTAAACAGTGTGGTGGGCTATAAGCCTGTTCCTATCTGGTTCACTTCAGCATGGACTAAAATTCAGCACTCTTAGTACATTACTAGATCACTCGGTGATCGATAAGCACAACTGTAATGAAAGACGTACGTGCGTTTGTATGTGGTGAAATGCAAAGTTTTAACACTTACTTAACTGCCGAGATTAAAATTGCCTACTGCATTATGTGCCTTACTTCTACAAGGAATAGTCAGTTCCCTTTGAGATTCAGCGAGAAACTCTCTTTTTGTTGCCCCAGCTGTACTCACAAGGGAATATTTTGCAAATAACAGCATTGTGAACATGTATTTTGTTTGGCTGTGAGTGTTGTCAACGGATTCAGGAAGTGAAGTCAGAAAAAGGCAGGGTTTCAAACAGGGCAGGCTACACAGAAATGCCTAGGCAAAGAGCCTCTAATCAGAACAACATGTTTGGGACACAGAAATATTAATTAGAATTTGGGTCCTTACTAAAACCAACAAAACCCTCACACGTCTGTCCCATGAACAGAAGTGAGATACAAGGGGTGGGGTGGGGGTTGATCATTATAATTTTAAATCCAACGTACTTGTCATTACAGAAATAACAGTAACAATCTAACTTACTGTACAGTGGGAAAGAGTTACACACCAGCCACTTTCAATTTCAGAACACAGCAGCAGTTACTAACAGAGCCCCCATCCTTGAATTGCCTATGTCTCTGTAGGTCTAAAAAATACTGATCTCAAAAATGGCACTTCAAATACCCGCCTAAGGCAGCACATACGCATTTCACAGGGAAGGCTAGCGACCAAGAGACACCTTAGTTATCCTTCCAGTTTATAGGAAGCTGTCAAGAAATACAGCCAATATCCCTCCAAACCTATGTGAAAAATACAGTTTTGTCCCATGCAGAAGCCTAAGAAATCCATTACAATAATTACTTTCTGAAAAATTAAATAGGCCTTTCAATGAAGTACATTGCTGCATACACATTAATTATCCCCACAACTCTGCAGGAAGCAAAGAATCTAACTTACAGGTACCCAGGTTACTGTACAGCAGGCTTACATCATTCATGTAGTATCACACAGCACGTACGGACACTGCACGGTGGAGTGTAGAGCCTGAACCAGCGGCAAAATTGAAAGTTATACAGCTGGATCAGCACAGTGCTCTGCCCGAGTGAATAACCCTGACCAAGGCTCTGGGGTTATTAGCCCAGGCAGCGTTACTGAATAGACTGCGGAGGCAGATGGACCAGCTCAGGCTGGAACAAGCTTGGGCATCAGTGGAATACACCACGGAGTGTGGTATACCATGGCCATGACAAGTACAAGGCAGAACTGAGAAAAAAAAAAAAAAGAAAAGAAAAAAGAACACTTATCTTTAACATCAAGCCTAGTGCTTTCTCTGTTCTGCATCTCTTCCTCTCTACCCCTATTCCCAAGACTTGGGTATAACAGCGAAGATGTTACCCACATCAAGAAACTAAAACCAGTTCAGGCAAAGTTTGCCATGTAGAAAAAAAAAGCTGCAAACATCATAAGTGAACACAAAATATTGCTAACAGGCAGATGGACAGCAAGGAAATAATATTTGAAATTACCATATACACAAACCCATTATGGAACAGAATATACATTAGTAACACCTAGCATTAGCTTAAGGACAGGGAGAAGGAACGTAGTATTAGCCTTCCAACTAAAGAAAAGGAAAATTCAAAATGTAGGTGGTTTGCTTCTCGAGAAGGTAATTCTTCCAGAGAAGAAGTGTTTGTTCTTTAGAATTACCCGCACTGCCAACACCAGTGTCTGCACCAAGGACTGGTGGCAATCCCAATTCTACACATACACGTTACTGTTGACATGAACATTATAATATATCCTCTGAACAGAGAATGGTGCTTCTTAGAAAACCTGTAGAAAGTCATCATACAATTTACCGTGAAAACCTCTGATTACTTAAACAGTTTTAGAGTGGTTTTGCACAGCAGGGCCCTCTCTTCCAATTTTGCACATTATTCTTCGCAGTACATTTTTGTTAAGGAACAATGGAACTACAAAAGTCAAATTAGTCGTTCATCACGGTCCTCTTCTCTACTTAAATATTCTGAAATACTAGAAACACAGTTACAATGGGGAAGAATGGCTTTTTTTAAAGTTCATTAAATATTGAAAACTCTGCTAATTTTCTTAGTTACAGGGTAACAACAGACATTAGGGAAAACAAAACAAAAACCTAATTCAGAAAAATTAGTAAAGTGAGTAACCTGTTTTTGAAATCTCATACAGAACTTGATAGGTTATCACTGACCTGATTAATCCAAATCTCTACAAAATACCTAGAGACTAACTCCATAAACAAAAGTGGAGGAAGAACTAATATTTCCTCAGTCTCACAATTAGTGTTTTGAGCCTTGTATTCTCCAAGCAATCTTTAGGTTGATTCCTTAAACAAAAGGGCCAGTGACTTGCTAGAAATTCCTCTGAACCGGCAACTTCATTCCTTATTCTCTTTTAAATTAAAACCAATTCCTGTGAAACCTAGCATCATAATAACACCGAAGATGTGGGAAACAGGACACAATTCCAGCAGATGGAGCTCAAAAGCAAACAGTCCTGGAACAAGCTGCACAGATGCATGCAACAGGAGCCTTTGCTCAGACGGTGTAGCAGCCAGAAAAGTCTTCAGATGAAATCCGCTATCATACAAACATACTAAAAAAAGATTAATTTTAACAGCTTCCCCAAGTTCTTAAAATAACTGCTGCAACGAGTAGGGAGATCCTGCATCATTTTAATCACAGAATAACCACAGTTATTTCAGAGGACACTAAGGGTTCAAAACCAAGCGTCCAGGGCTGTTTTTCTGAATTCTCATCCATGATGATGAATTAGTGGGCACAACTTTTAGATGTCTGCTGTTATTGTGCCTTCTATGTCTCCGATGACAAGTCATGAAAACATGCACAATGCAGGCATAATCCAGTAAGTGTTGCTATTCAAACAAAGCCATTCACATAGCACTCATATTGAAAAGAGATAACTTAATAAGTTTTGAATCTCCACTGAATGGATTACTGGTAGGTTTAAAAGCATGGCCTAGCACTACCAGAATTGGAGCCTACCTTTTTCAAGTGATGCAATTCTCAAAGTTGCTGACCTCTGTGTGACCACAAATCAAAGCACCTGGGCAACTACGAAAAGCTCATTTTCATTTGTGTCCAAAAGTAGTTTTAGAACTTTTAACAGTAGTAAAAATTGTGAGCTACTGCACCTACCTTGCAAGCTCTGGTTGTTGTTTTATTTTCACCTTGAGAACTCAAACCTAAAAAGTTCCTTTTTAAATGAAGCCATAACACTTTAAAGATACAGCTCAGGATTTCTTCAGTTTAACTTCTGACACCTAATCTAGGTTAGGAGGCACCACAGGTTCTCCTTATGGTTAACAGAAAAGCACAGGCTTCCTCAGAGAGTGATTTGGGTAAACTAAATTGCTAATTGGAAGTGCCTATGCCTCAGCAGCCTACTTTTTTTAGCTTAGGAGCCTCTAGTCAGATAGGATGAAACCAGGGTGTAATGATTACTTGATTAGAATCAGGAGACACTTCCTTCTACTAACCAGAAAAGTTCTGCAAACATCTACCACGTGTTAGTGATCAACAAATTCTCATATGCAAAGTTTTACTCTACTGCATCATATATGTAATGTACACTCTTTTTTCCTATACAAATGCTAAGGTATCCCCAAACATTAACTGTTCAAAACTCCTTACAAGAAGTCATTAAACACAAGACTTACTATGAACCCTCCAGTGGTGCCTCAGGGCCCCAGTCAAAGTATGATCTTTATCATGCTAAATAATCACCAAGTGTCTGACCTAAATACCTGAAGGCAAGAAAAAGAACCCAATTTCTCAAGGCAAATTCCATCTCTAGTTTTCTTGTTTGGCTTTGCTATCATACAGACTAGCCATTCTCCCTGCTTCCTGACTGAACCAGATAGAAGTATTTCTAAATATATATATTCTAATTAGTTAACAAAGTGCTTTTATATCCAAAATTACATAAAAACTATGTAAAGCTATACAGTAAGTATAGCTGACTTCAGGACTGACAGTGCAAGAGTTTACAGTTAGTCTGCAAGAAGGTTACTGACCAAAGCTAACCCTTGAAAAGTTAACAGCAAAGTTTCCTTCTTTAAATGATGGAATGTAAGCAGAATTTAGTGGTCCTTGCCCAGGCTCCTTCTTGAAGCAGAGATTTCTAACCAGTATCTCTCCGATGCAGCACTGCAGGCAGCAGTACATCTTTCTCTAATTTCCCACTACATCAGTTTTCAGGGCTGCGACCTCTGAAAAAGCAGACTGCTTTTCTCTACGCAGATTTATCTGTGCTTTTAATACATTAGTTTGGTTAGAAACTTCTGAATTTTATTTCCCACTTCTGCACTCCCCAAACCACCCAAGCTTGGTATATTTAGGGAAGCGCCACTGACTGAGCTTCACAACTATTGACAGCTTTTGCTTCTGTGTAGTTTTGTGAAAGTAACAATAAAGTTGACCAATTTAATTCTTTCTCAAAATACTGATTGACAGTTACCAAAAAGTAGCACAAGTCCTGAAGATGCTGGATACACCAGTTTGGGAAATCCGGCCACTGATAAATACTGGAAAGAAAACATGTTTAAAAATCATAGTATCATCTTATGTTGGGGAAAAGGGATGTCAAAATTTCCAGAGCAGAAAGAAAGAAAGAAAATGAGCAAGGGCAAAACATTTTGTCCCAAGAGACTTTTTTTCTTATCAGGAATTTGCTTAGCCTCAGACTCAACTTTTATTTTCATAAGGAAGTTACATAGCTCTAGCTCTTGAAAACTGATTCCTTCAAACTGGTACACAAGTGTGCACAGCCTTACTTTTTTGATATAACTTGGGGTCTTGCTGCATGACCTCGCGTAGCTTTAGCTGTGGTGTTTTAAGAAGCAACCAATAAAGCAGTTTAGGTTTATATGCCAGTTTGTGGACTGCAGTAGCTAAACAGTTGGCCGCTACTGCTACAAGGGCTGCTGCTGCCAGGCGAGCACTGACAGATCCGCCTCCTGGCCTTAGGGAGGGAGCTCAGCTTTGATGTATGTACGCATTTTTTTCACAACGGTGCCAGCCTGAGCAGCCACCTTTTCCCTCCTCCTTTGCCTCTTCTTTTCCACTCCCTCATTTGTGCTGGTAGTGCTTTTTGGAGTATTGTAGGATACTTATTTTAATCTGCATTGCTTCCCTTATTCTGTTAACCATGCACCTCTACAAACACCTGAAATGATGTGGGGCAACAGGGGACGTGGAACATAAATGCAGGTACAAGCAGTAGGGATGTGGCATCTGCTGAAAGAAATGCTCACCAGCAATCTTCAAATTACCACAGACCTGAGTCAGAACTCTTAAATTCATTCTTCCCAATTTAAATTGCACTACAAAAATGCCCAGGCAGATTTTGCACCAGTTTTACTAACTTAATTTGAATTCACACTTTTGGTTAAACAAGCTCAGCTTCCCATATGAACAAACCTATAAAACGAGGTTTGACTTTCACAGTGAACATTTTTCATGCACCCATTAACTTGAACGAGAACTGTGAGTCCTTAGTCTACCTGCTTATGAAACTGTTTTTGTTAGATGACTAACTTTATGCATATAAATTCAAAATTATTTAAGAGGGCAGCAAGGTTATTATTCAAAGTCCTATAAATGGAATTTCTTGCACATGTTCCTGATATTCTTGGCTTCCATGTCTGTTTTGAATTTACTTACAGAATACACTACCACACCCAAAATTAGTTTCAAGCTATTTCCTTGGCCCCCTCTGTTCACTGCATTATCATTCTTACGTGCAGAAATTGCTTCTGTGTTTTTCACTGGACAGGAAATGCCAGACTGGCAATATGAGAAAGGCTTGGTTTTTAACTTTATGTTAATTGTTGTTGCCTCCATGGTTATGTGCCTGTGTGTTGAATGTGGCAACTTGGTTAACAAAAAGCTCTCACAGTTGGTATCTATAATATCTATTTGCTACTAGCAAAGCCAGTTACATTTCCAATCAAACTCTGAAGGTAACAATGACAAAGTATGGTGACAAAAGCAACAAAGCAATGAGTTCACAGAAGGAAAGATCTTACTAAGTAATTATTTTTCTGTTAGAAACAGCTCAATTCCCAAATCTGTTGCAAATTAGGAACACCAGCAGCTCAGTTGAAGAATAGTGCCGTCTGATTTTTTGTAGCCTTTCAAATGGTATTCTCTCCTGAAATTTAGTTTTAAGTGTTTTGACACTTCCACAGTCCAATCTAAGAAGAAAAAGCTAACGTTATCCCCTTTGGGAATACACTGCCCATCATGGCACAGAAGTACCGGCCCATCAATCTGTGAAAGCACACTACTAAGGATCTTGCCCCTTCCCTCCCTCTTTAGGAGGGTCTAACTTCTATGGTGGCGGTAGTGATCTAAGGGCATTAAAAAGAAATAAAACTCCCTGTCTTGTACAACTCTATAGAAACAGGAACAAGCAAGACCTAGCAATTAACATACAAAAATAAAACCAGATTCCTCGGGGTTTCTGGGGTTCAGCTAGTATCACATCAGACAACAGCACAGTAAGTAATCAATTTGAGTTCAAATTCCACCTACAGCTTTACATGAGGAGCTACTTCATAGTTCCACACATGATTTTTGTAACTGCTGGTTGTGTGAAGCACAAGGGAGATCTACAGTGCAGAACAAAAGTACTGAACTTAATTGTACTTCTTCCAGGCAGTCGGGTCTTGGCTTAAAAAACAAAACTGAAAAGCCCCAAACCAAAGAACTATGTCTTGGCCTCAATCCTTCCTCTGGTTTGGATCTTCAGAATACTCCTCACTTCATGGAGATCTACACTCTGATTTAAATGAGTGTATGACTCCACGAGTCTATGAGTTAAAAAAGTGAAATTTTATAAGTATAGATTGAAATCAAACAGAAACTCTCCATGTAGCCAGTAAAAATTATCACTTTTGCCTATACAACCAAAAATGATTATCTATAATGATAAAGCTCCCAAAATATATGAAGGGCTCTTGAAATTCATGAGAAGAGTCAGAACAGAAATAGACCTCTCAAATACTGAGAATTTTTAATGGCTTTCTATTTCTTTTATTGTCATTCATCAGTATTTGCATAATCTAAAGCCTCTCACGTATGAACAATGATATATCAAAATGCATTTTGATTCATTTATTAAACTATATTTAAATATTGCTGCATTTTGACCTAAAACTGGAGTACTATGATTCACTGCATTATAAAAAAAACTATGATTCTTTATTTGTGTAATATATGCCTGCCATGCCTAGCATCACAAGCCTCATCCTAATCTTGAATTTAGCTATTATTTGATACTTTATGCTCTGGGATTCCTTCCTTAAGTCTGAAACCTCAATTTAAGCCAGCTGTTCCACAGTAACTCAACATGTGTGGGATTTTTCCACTAAATGAAAATGATAACTAGGATATTTTTTAGAGAGATATAATGTCCATTTTGGGGTGGCTCTTTTTAACTAAAGACAAAGAAACTATCAAAGTTGGTTCAGCCATGTGATATGAAAATGATCCTGTGCAACATAGCTCTATATGTTACTTTCATGCCTTGACCATGTTATGGTTTTATTTACAAAGTAATGTTGGCTTTTTTAGCTTTCCATTTTTACTAAGCTATACAGTTTGTTTGAAGCTGATAATTAACATGTGAATATTAATATATTTGCCCTTTAAGCATCATGGTATTAGTCCATTCTTTAAGGTAGTAACATACTGCTGACACTGAAGTTCATGTCCAATAAATCCTCCTCTGAGCACAGTAGTAGTCCTGCTGCCATTCACAGGCTACTACCATAGCGCCTAAGGTGCATGTGAATTGCTGTCACATGCAATGTGACAGTTACCTGCTGTGGTAACCTGCTATTTTGCTTCACTTTTATCCAAGAGAGTATGTATCTCAAGAACAGAGAATGAATGTAAGCTGATACATCTAACCGAAAATTTTACCTCCGCCAATTGCTTATTGCGTTGCTCGACAGTGGTGGCCACTTCTCTAATGACAGCTGCAGAAGAGCATGAGTGACAGGTTTCTACTATCCCCTCCATAAGGCCACACACTGATGGCAAAGTCCTGTGCCGGTACACTGTACTGTAGATCGGCTGAGCCCACTGCCCCGTCTCTGGGAGCAGTAGGGGCAGAAGGGTGGGAAAGGTAATGGGTTAACCAGCATTAACAGCACACAGCAAAGCCCATTTATCAAAGCTCTGTGTTTCTGTGAACAGCAACTTCTTTTTTTTGCACCAAATATTTTAAAATACTTAGGCTGTATATAGAATTTCATGCGGTATATCGGTATGAGAATTAACCATATATATGCAATGATAAAGAAATTCTACATCCTGCTATTAGAAGCACTTGGTTCCCTTATATCCAATATAGTATTCTAAAACAATATTTTTTTCTTCAGATACATTTTCTTCTGAATAGCATACACTGAAGACTGTTGGTGTTCATGGGGGAGGGTGTATACATATACATATGTATAGAATGCTACTGGTATATTATTAAAATACAGAAAATTTTAGCATTGAAATATATAGTTTTTCAATACCATTTCAATCACAAGAAAATGGGAAATGGGCTCTACAAAAATACACTGTCATACCAGATGCAATGGCATGTAAAGGGTTAAAAATCAATGCAGTATTTAAGAGTAGCAGAATGTTTCCTGTAAACTCCTTCTATGGCATGATCTAGGGGAAGGTCCAACTTAAGTGCTGGATGTTCATACAGGATTTCCTATGACTAATGCTGTCAGCATTTAAAACTTTTAATTTAAAATGTGGGTGTTATGCACAGATAGGAAATTTACCATTTAAAATTTCTTATTTGAAAATGAATGGAAATTACTCTGATTTTCAGATTCATTTGCTGTACGTGGCATGATAGCATAAAATAAGGAAGTCACTAAGTGGCATATGCTGGGATTGCCTGCCAAGCTTTTACACAAGTCTTTTATATCTGGATAGGATTCACAGGAAGCTTGTACAGGAAGGCCTTTTCCTTCCTTATTTTTGAAGAGCTTTGTTGGATGGAAATTATGCCAGTGAGTAAAAGAGGGGAAGGGGGAACAAACTACTATCCTGGTGGTTTTGGTGCCAATCCATGCAAAACTGAAAGTCACATCTAGATAACATTAATCACAGAATGCAACCTGTTGTAAAATAAACTAACAAAAAGCAAGCCTATAGAACGCAAAAGATGTTTAATAGTTTTTGATTTAAAATATTCATACAGAAAGTAATACAGGTACCAAACCAAAACAGTATGGAAAGTGCAAATCTGAGATGTAATCTGCTACAATTAAGGTAAATTTCTAGCAAGCTTGCCATGGCCACGTATACTCTCTAGCAGGTTTGCTCTGAATTCTATTGCAAGCTCTGGCTGCTTCAGATAAATTTTAAATGGTGATATTTTATTGAACTAAACATGAAGGTACTAATATAGTTTGAGCTGCCACAACAATATCCCTTCTTTCATTTCTTAATGTCATGTTGATCCCATTTTCATGATGCTATATTAACTTTCAGTTGAAACTAAGCTTTCCCTATGTCTTGTGACACAAGGGAAAAAGAAGGTTGATTCTCTAGCTCACCTCTTTACTTATTGTAGCTAATTCACCACGCAAGGACTTGTTAAATATCACTATTCCTTCCTTAATATGGGTCTTCTAAAATCCCTAGCAGGCATATTACTATTATGTGTACTATTATGCTATACATATTGAGCCAAAGAGCTTGCTCCACTGGGAACCATAACAGCAGAAAATATACCTACAGGTAGACTACAGTGGGTCTAGATGCCTCTTCAGCACCTTCCATGTCACCTGGCAGAAGTCTGAGAAGTCTCAGAGAACACAATTTAACCCTGAGGGTCTTGTAAACCCAGAACTGCTATTTAGGCAAGGGAAAAAAAAAAAACCAAAAACCAAAAAACAGACCTTAAAAACTTTCTCAAATAGGGAATGCTTCTACTGCACAGTAAAGGAGACAAAGTTGTAAACGAGTGGGTTGATGACAGAGGAAAAATGGTGGAAGAGGAGACTCAAAAAAGCATAAGGTAGTAATATTCAAAGGATGAAGAGGAAAGTAGTACAGGGGACAATGGAATGACTGAAGAGCATGCAGCTCTTGTAAAGACTGTTGGTGGAGGTGTGCAGTTCTCTCCAGCTGGACATCAGAACCAAACATTCAGAGTATGAAAGCTATTATTATAAAAAAAGGATGCTGGAATAATGAGTCAAGCTTGTGCTTTGTCCACAGAGTAGCTACAGCACAGGTAACAACCGTAAGTATTCATCTGCTGTGAGAAAAGGCATTCCTAGGGGAAAGAAAATCCATGCTGATGTGTTTCCATTGCTCCTGTGACCAAAGCTAGTTTAAAAAAAAAAAAAAAAAGCCTCTTTATGCAGCAAACATTTCTCTCCTCACAGTGCAGACTACAGAGTAAGGAATAAAAGAATTAGTTCCAGGAATGGGAATAGAGAAGTCTGAAATGAAAGCTCCGGTTCAGATGAGACTGCACATGATTTGCAAAGCGATGGAAACTGAGGGGGCTGCTAGGTCATGCCTTTCCCCCGCTGCATGAATCACTCTTTGAATGGAAATTTGAGTAGGAAGACATAATGGCTTGGGAACAAAGAGAGCTGCTGGAATATCACAGGTGCAGCTGAACAGAGAAGGATTTCTTGGGATATGCCAAGGAAAGCAAACACCATGAATCTGGAGGAGTTGTCAGGACTTTGTGATTTAGGGAGCTATCCAAATCAACAAGGGTATTTCTCATGGAGTCAAACAGACAGGAGAATAGCTGAGGTCCTGATTCAGTGTTCCAATTAATCAATTCCTTAATGCTAAAGCATAATTCTGAATTCAGAAAAAAGATAGGAGGTGCTAATGTCCTACTAAAGTTTCTGGGAGTCAAACTTACACTCCACTGAAGCACTTCTCCATAGTTAGGTGTATAATTATATGCTTTGCTGAATTGGAACTAATGTGAGATGCAGGAATCCAGATCCTGACATACACGAAGACACATACATTCTAGGGGAACCAAAATAGTCAGTCAAAGCCAGAGGATTCAAACAAAAGACAGGGGAAGCTGTCAGAACTGGGAAGAGGAGATGACATGTGAAAGAATCAACTCTATATGCCTCAGAAAACCCCCTAGCAATGAGAAATACTGTAAAACTTAACAAAAGGTATTCACCAAGTTACAGAATTGTGAACAGATTAAAACACTAATAAGAAAGAAACAATTACACGCCTATGATTTTCTAGCACTGCTATACTAGGAAAGTTAAATTGCATTTTGATATACAACAAACATAAACTGAGTGCAAGTAAAAATCCAAGATTATTTTAACTAGTTGATTACGATGGAGTACAAATGAATGATAATAAAGGTAATCAGGAAAAAAAAAAAGAATGAAATGCTTCCATATCTTTTCCCAGAACAAGGAAGGAAAAAATACCAATTTTTAAAAAAAATGTGGTTACAAGCAAGCCCCTTGAGTAATTTCAATTGTCTAAAGACTAGGAAAGTGCTATAGATAGGGAGACAGATAGCATAGTGAAGATGTACTGGTAATAGATATTTGAAGAGGAAGACAAGTAGAATTTAAATGAAAGCTATATTTTAGTCATTTAATATGAAATAATCAAAATCAACTTACTTGTTCTCTAAATATAAAATTCGAGACCAAGAAAAGGTAATGAAGACAAGCTAAACCAGCACTGCCAGGCAGTCTTTCTTAATCTTGAGTTGCCTTGCTTTTCCATACTTCAGTTAACAATGCTATTGAAAAATTGAGAAGCGAAGAAGTAAGGTTGGAATTACGGTCACTCAAGGGTCACAAATAAGCTTGTAAAGAACTTTCTAAAATGGTGCTAATTATTATCAGTCTTCTATAAGACTATGGCAATAAGAAAAACCTGAAGGAGACACACCATGTAATAGCCACCTTCCCAAGCTCAGAGAGCAGGGAATACAGGAACCATTTTTAAGGTAAACAAATGGAGAAACAAGAAACAAAGCTAGAATATTGGGGGGGAGGGGAGGGAAAGCTTTTGGATGCCTGAAATGACAGCTGTGGGGAAGGCAAGAGATGGAAGGAATCTTCTCCCTTGTATTACAAGAAGTCTATCAGGAAGACCAATTAGACTCACTCAGGCCCAACTGTTTCTGTTGCCCTCTAATACATATTCACTACTAGCTGCTCTCCCACTTGCAAGACTACAGTATTTTTTTGCTGCTGGTCATAAGCAAAAAGATAGTGGTAAGCTTTAGAAACTGAAGCTTATCATCATTAACTCAGAAGACATACTGAGCAGATATGAAGTAATTTTACAGAGTTGTTATAACATAATTTTTCTTACCAGAACAAAAAATATTGATACTGTTTTCCACACTGAATTGAAGTAAGTTTTGTATTTCTTCAAGTTCAGAAAAAAATAGCTGTAGAACTAAAATAAATAGGTTTGAAAATTCTTTTGACATAATAAATAAAATTTATATACATTTTACTGTAAATGGGTTCCTCAGAGAGAGCAAAATTTCAAAGCATATGTGTGGAGACTTCATTAGCAAGACATTGTTTAGGTAAATGTCTGCACTGTGTCTGATGCTTGACATCTAACTGTAGTAACTTCATAAATAACAGCAATTAAAACTGGTTTATGATGTGGCAAAACATTATTTCCTTTCAAGGTCACATTAGTCTCTATTCATATCTACAGCACTTTATAATCAGTACGAACAAAATTCTGCTTGCGTACTGGTATAAATTCTGAATAGTTTTTCACAAATTACTCTAAATCTACAAAGCAAATTTGGCCAAAAGGCTTCTGCGGGAGATTTAGTGGCACCACCGTATTCACCTTCTGGGAGTAATGCTGCCAGTAAGGTTAGCCCAACGAGTACAGGGGTTGTAACAACGATCTTAGTCTTCAACAGTTAAGATTAGATTCTATAAAGTATTTCCTTCTGTAAGATTTCACTGACAGAGTGTATCTTCCTGACTCAAACCACAAGGGCTTGCTTGGTTTAAAATGGAAAAAAAATCTGCCCATTTTGGAGAAAAACCCTGGCCTTCCCTCCATTTGGTTTTGCTGATCTTTGAAGCTGCCTCAGCATTTAGTAACTTAATACTTTTACATCATTTACATTTTATGCTAATGATAGGAGGGCTAGCATTTTGCCGTAACTGCTTTCTGTTAGCCTTGGTCTGAAAGGACACATTTAAACTTCTAAAACGATAATTATTATAAAAATTATGACACTGATACAACTTTAGGACAATGAATTGGGAAATGGTATCTCTTCATTAGTAAAATCAGTATTAGTGTCCATACAAGTTTAGTCAATAGATTAACAGGCAAATTAGTTCTTAAATTTAAATAAAGCTTGTGACAGTAAAAACTTTTGCAGAATAAATATGTATAGAAACATATAACTAGCAATGCTCATCACTTAGACACAAAAATTTTAGTATTTCTTTTTTTACTTTGCACTATGAAAATTACAGTAACTAAATATATATTTAATCATATCATCACTAATATTTTTCTCTTTGTTTCAAACCAACTGTTATTTTATTTATTATGCTCTGAAACAAGAATATTGCTTTTCCTTAGGTCTGTGATGCCACATAAGAAAGATTTTTCTCCTTCTACCTCCACTTTGTTGCTTCTCAGAAAACTACCTGGCAAGTAATTCCATGAAGAACTTTGGAAAAATACTTAAATCTAATTATTCGAAAACCTGAATGGCAAAAATTGGTTTCTAAGTAGTTTGGTCACTCGTCTTAAACTTCACTAATACATGCATGGTAAACTGAAAAACAATCCTAATCCTCACTTCCACAGAGTTACGTACAGACAGACAGCCTGCTCTATCAGCACTTACAGCCATCAGTGGCACGTTGTGGATGTATATTATCCATTTACAATTACCCCAGGTTGGGAACTTCATAAAAGTACATGCTAATCTTCGGAAAAAAAGAACATTTTGCATTGTACGGGTGCAGCGCTTAACACGATCTTAAGTTGTTTATACTTGAGGAAATAGTACTATAGTGCTATTAACATCATGACTTGTATTGGAAGTAGAATAAAATACCTGAATTATTGTATCAGCTGTTGTATTATTACTTAGTATTTTGAAAGCATCCATGAATAGTGGACAACGCTGGGAAGCTGTGTCTCCTGTGAGGTATATCTTTCAAGTATAGGACCTGACACAGGACTCTGCAGGGGTGGTTATGCCCTGCCAAGGTCTAAGTTGCAGAGAGAGTAAGATGGGAGCCCAGAGTGCTAGTCAGAGATGCAAAACATGAGACTGGACAGATCAGCTTTCCCCCCCTGCAGCAGGCCTCCGCTTAGGCCCCTAGCGATAAGCATGTTCTGTGTGTGCCAGTACTACTCCGAGGACGGCACTATGCTAGGGAACACCTCGTATTTAAATAGCAGCCAGGGTAGAGATTTCTCAGCACCAGGAAGGCCCCAAGCCTACTCTCTACAGAAATATGACTAACACAAACAAGATCACTCAGTGCCAAAGCTCCCCTTTTGACTTCCCTAATTTACTGCAGTTAATCTTCAGGCAAAACTAAGCACTACATTTTGTCTCTCTTGCAGACATTCTGACTAGTCAGCTTCTCTTCCAGTGTTATAATAAATCAAGTACAGTCTAATCATCATCATGAACACTTCTAACACTGCTGTTCTTCAATCTAGCTGTACTTATATATAGTTCAACCTCCACCAGCTAGGCCCCACTTAGATTTCTGGTTATCCAAAACAAAGCTTTATTCCTGAGCCATGTTTATTAACGAGAATGCCTTGATTACCCAGATATATTTCTCCATCCCTCATGATATTTAGATAATGATGTTGGCTTTATTATCTCTTACAGACTAGTTATTCTACAGCGAGATACGTCCCCAATAAACAGTTGGCATTACTGCAAACAATTGTCTTAAATGAAATTACAGTACACATTGGAAAACAAAAATATCACGGTGAGTGAAACTGTGTTATTAATGTTTGGCTTTCCATCAATTTTATCAAGAAAATGCCCTAGAGAACATAAGAAGTTACTGGAAGTCATTCAGTTGCATTACATGCAGTTTCAGCAGCAGACAGTAACCACAGCTGCAGGCTCCAGGCTCCGAGTGGGAAAGCCTCGGTGGAGAAACGGTGACCTCTACAGGTTCCTCACTCCCACGGCCACATCACCTCACATGTTCATTTAACAATATGCAAGGTGTAGTTTGGGTTGCTTTCATCTTTGAGAAATTAAAATAGAGAAAATTAAATGTATATTTCATGATGACACAGCAACGTAAAGTAAGCTAGAAAACATGGGCACGTGTTAATTTCAGAAATAAATGTTCATCTTTGAGAAGTCAGAAAACAATACTTCAAAGAACAAAAACTTCAAAGCACTCTGTAACTTCAAAGCACTGCACCAACGTTAATAAACACTTAGAACATGTCTGTGAGGTAGAAAAAAATTTCCTTTTTTAATGCTTGTGTAAACAGGGCACAGAGATTAAGTGATTCGCCCAAGGACACAAGTTAGTAGCAAAACTGAGATGGCACGTCAGAAATAACTGGCTCAAGCCTCCTTTCTCAGACCAGCCACAGCTGGGTTAATGCAGTGAGCAGACACTCCCTATATGGACACTTATTCAGCAGAGGCCAAAACAGGGATCTTTCCTATCAATAGCATCACCTGCCCTTTTTAAGGCCTGCTCTAAACTCTGCTATGTTGCTTTCAGCTGATGTCCTCCCACAAAGTCTCCCACATAGATCTATCTGAATTAAGGTAATCTTACATATAGACAGTCTTACTTCTGCATTTAACAACGATATTAGAGCTTAAGTGATCTATGTGAACATTTTCAGTATTTCTATGTCATGACAGTCTACTCACTGGAGGCTTTTTGAAAACACACTGAATTAAAATACCATCAGCACACCTACAGCATGAAGTTTCTCTGATGCCACTATTGAAGCTGAACCTGCACTAGTACCAATCAGAATTTTTTACTATGCCCTTCTAGAGCAAAACATAAAATTTCCTCAGTGCATATAAGCTGATCTTCTATATATCCATACTGCTGAACACAAAGATCTTTAAGTGCTCTCTGACAAAGAAGACAGAAGCAAACTCTATCATTTTCTTTTCAGAATAACCTAATAAGGAACAGTCCGTGGATATGTGGAACTAAAGAAGCCAGCAGAAATAAAAGTGGCCTGTGAAGTACTTAGCAAGAAAAAAAAAAAATCACCTTATGTCCCTCAGACAACAAATAAATGTAAAAGATAACAAAGAAGGGCAAAGATTTGCCTCTTCCTCTCTCCAACTTATTTCTTTTCTGAGATCTTAGTAATATTAAATTTTGCCATTCTTATTTTCAATGAAGAGCTTCCTGGTGATCCCACGTGTTTGTGGTCTGATGCACATAATTAAAAGAGAAGAGGTGTGGAACCTTAATATTTTTCCCTTCTCTAAAACATTTATATTTCAAATAAATAGAGTTAATAAGTTAAAAAGATATAAACAAAAAGCATGCTTCAAATAGCCAATTCTGAATCTCTTTTCTCCTCAACTGTTTGGGTTTTTAATTTTTTTGTGAAGTCGTTGGTGGAACAAAGGCTTAATTCTAAAAGTAGTTGAAATACTAATTAAAAAATAAAGGCTTTTAAAACATAATTTCTAAAATTGAATCCGTACAAGCTTCCAAAATTTTCCTGTCAAGCATGATTCTTGGTTTAAGACAGAATTTCCTCATAAGTCACATACATAAAATGAAGCACTTTTTTTAAAAATACATAATTATATTTTGAAGACTGTGATTTGCATCTAGTAACAAGTAATTAGCTGCATATTATTTTCCCAAAATAAAGTCCCACAGTGGCTCTGAAAGAGATGCTGCCCGCATATATTGTTCAAATGTTCCTCCTCAAGGCCAGTTAGGAGTACTGCACCCTTTCATTTGTGTTTACTAGTAAAATTTCTGTATTCAGCACACTAGGAAATTACTGCCATACTAATAGACTCTTAAACAATATCACAATTTCTGTTTTTAAATTTTTCAGGAGTTCCAAAACTTCTTTTGCTGTCTATATTAACAATATTGCTCAGCACTCGCCTAACATTTTCCAGAAAACAAAACTTTCCTGTGAAGATAATCAAGTATTGCTATCTGTATTTTGCATGGGAACAATAATAAAAGTGACATAAAGATCCCATTTCACCAAACTTTAAGGGCTATTAATTTACTGAAACACAGGTAGATCTTCAGTACTTTGCTAAGTGAAATCTGAAGACTAAGTAATTTGCAGATCACAGACTGAGTCATTAGCAGATTTAGGAACACAATTCAGACCTCCTGTCTCCCTACAATAAACCATAGTTTTCCATGTTACATGTTAACAATCATTAACTAAATGACAAAGGTTTTGCTATTCTTGGTGTAGTGCCCTTCTTTGCATTTCAGAGGAATTACAGGGCTCTTAAATTGGCTGTCAAATTTGCTGACTTGGTAACTGGCTGGCTTTCAAAATATATATTAAAAGTCTTGCCTTTCCTGGCTATTTCTTCAAGATATCCTTTTTTTTTTTTTAATAGAATAAGGTTTGCGATCTTCCTCACAAAACTAAAGTCAACAGAAAAAAATTTAAAATCTTACCAGTCACACTGTACATACTATTAAAGAAAATACATGCAAAGGCAGCAGGACCCAACAGAAAGGGCACTGAACTAAGAAACACATGGCAAAATTTCCTACTTGCTTAAATAAGGTCATGCCTTCAGCTTTTCAGCTCATTTTACTTCTAGCTCTTACAGAACTCTGTAATCTCAGTTCCTCTCTCAATTGGTTTCAAAACGTGTAGATGATTACTATTTTACTTCCTTCTCTCCATAAGGAATTTTAATACCAATAAGTTAAATTAATTACAGCTAGAGTCAAAGGTCCTACACACATATTGAAGACTCTACATATTCACAGATTTGAAGCTCTATTTAATAATACTTTAAATGTTGCATACTGAATCACACGCCTTGATCCACCTCATGGAAAAGAATTAAGTTCCAGACAGACTCCAGGTTACAGAAGGAATGACAAGCTAAATAGCCTTTAAGTTAAATGTACCTCATAGGCTGAAGTTGTAACTCATATTAGAAAGGCTGGATCGCTTTTTATAACTAGCCATTTATACAGTTTATTTTTATCTAGGTCTTTATGATTTTATTTCATTACATTGTAGGGCTTTCACCTCTGTAGCTGGCAATGTGTACTCTCTCATTTAAGATCATACAATGTATGTAATCACGGCAACAGTAACTATGCTGTGAATTTTCTTTTGTCATACTTAATAGACTGGTCATTTAGGCACCTACAAAAAACAGCTTGGCCAGAGGAACAGAGGAACTTGATAGACAAATATCTTCTCTTCAAGTATCAGATTCACAAAATAATTATTTTCTCCCTAATTATGCACTCAAAATCTGGAAGAAGTCTTCCAAGTGGAACATCTTTACATATCACAGCTTTTTGTTTTGTTATTAAACTTCGCTTGTTGCTAAGGAAGAACAGAGAAGATCAAAGGACTTCTAACAACTAGAAAACCAAAGGTGAGGGAGTTTTGATTTCTTTCTCATTCTTTAAAGATTTATCACTGAACTACAACAGTTGGTTGTTCATAGTTCTGTGAAAAAAATGTGTGAAATGATGTGAGCCTGCTTTGCTATTTCATATTTAACTTCCAACATCAAACAGTAGCTCAGTTCACTTTTTGATTATCAACATGATCGTGCATTCAACTAGCCTGTTTACAAATCCATACGCAATTGAAGTCCTAAGGACTAAAAAAGAAGAGCTAGTAGAAGGCATAAACGACACACCTTCTTCTGAACTGGCTGATAGACAACGGTATTTTTACCCCAGAAAAAAAGATGGTCATGAGTTTCTACAGGACACGAACAGAAAAGAACTCTCGAGTTTTAGACATACTAATTTCTCAAGGTGAACGAGCCTGCAGGCTCTTTTTTTATCCATATTTAAAGCAAGTGGAGCCAAAACTTTATAGCAAGATGAGAAAATGTCAGTGAAGTAAATGAAAGCATTGGAGATGTTAGAAGACAATTGGTAGGATATTTACTCGAAAAAGACAAGGTTTGGTTTGAAAATACCAGTGAACAGCACCAGGAAAAAAAAGACAGTCCTAGAAGAAAAAAAACAAGAATGGACTATTAAGAAGAAAGGAAAAGAAACTCAACTTTCAGGAGCAGCAAAACCTAGAAAAGATCATTCTGATGTTGGCATCTTTGATGCAGTCACTAAAGGCTATCTTTCTGAGTTAGAGAAAATATGTAAAGATAATGATATTAATGCACTAAACTCTTCAAGTGAAACACTTCTGCATGTTGCAGCCACTAATGGACATCTAACAATAATGGAATATTTGATCAGCAAAGGTGCAAAGATAGATGTGAAGGACAAGAAAGGAAGAACACCACTGCACAGGGCTGCTGAGAAAGTCTATGGTGATGCCATGAAAGTGCTTCTCCGATGTGGTGCTTATATGTACAGTTTGGATATGGAAGGCAAGACACCACTTCATTTGGCTGCACAGAATAACCACAGTTACATATTGAAGATGCTCCTGAAAGAAGAGGCAAGAAGCTACAGGAACCAGCACAACTTTTTGCACATGGCAGCTCTTAAAGATGAGAGCAGTCTAGCAAAAATGCTTTTAAAGGCTGGCGCCTCCACTGATGGAAAGGATGAAAAAGGAGAGACTGCTTTCAGTTACGCTTTTTCTCAGGGGTCTGAAAATACTGCAAAAGTACTGCTAGAAGCCGGAGCTGGTGTTGATTCCACCACGGCCAAAAGAGCCTTAAACAGCAACCACCCATCCATCTTCAAACTACTACTAGAATAGTCTAAAGATTTGTCATCTGACATAATGGAGTCAGCTCTTTTTAGAGCCGTACAGAAAAATCTGCATGGTATTGTAGCAGCTTTAATTGACAGAGGTACAGATATAAATGCCTACAATGAAATGCAGTACACTCCTTTACTCCTGGCGTGTGAAACAGGCAAAGCTGAATCAGCAGAAGTTCTAATCGAAAAGGGAGCAAACTTTGGAATAAAGACTCCTGCTTCAGACACAGCTTTGCACTTGGCAGTTTAAACTGGGGCTGCTTCCATCACAAATCTGCTTCTGCGCAAAGGGATGAAAGTTAATCTTACGAACCAAGCCGATGAAACCCTGCTCCACATTGCTGCACTTCATAATAAGGGAGCATTAGTTGGCCTTTTAGTTAATGCTGGGGCCAAAATTAATGCTGTCACTGCAGAGTTCGTTACTCCCCTGCATATTGCAAGTCAAAGAGGTAACACTGATGTTGCTCAACAGCTGCTGCACCACAAAGCCAACGTTAAGGATAAGCAGTTGAAATCACCTTTACATTTTGCTGCTGAAAGGGGAGACAAAACAATGGTAGAGATGCTTCTGAACGCTAAAGCTGACCCCAACGCACAAGATAAGGAGAAAAAGACTCCCCTGCACACTGCAGCTGTGAGAGGACATCTCAGTATCGTGAAAGTTCTGTTAGCCAAAAAAGGAAGATTTGGAGCTAAGGACATGGATGGATGTACTCCAATGCACTATGCAGCCGTCAAAGGAAACACAGATATCGTAAAAATTCTTCTGACATCAGGGAAAAATAAAAATATTGATGATAGAAACATTTGGAGAAAGACCGCACTGCATATTGCAGGGGAATATGGACACAGCGACCTGATAAATCTACTACTGAGCTACGGGGCAGCCATTAATGCCTTAGACAGCAGCAAGGATACTCCACTGCATTGTGCATGCAAGGCTGGTCATTTTAATGCTGCAAATTCCCTTGTAAAGTGGTCACAAGGAGAAAAAGCAAATTTACTAGCTGCTAATAGTCTCAAAAAGACCCCATTGCAGGTAGCAGAATTTAATAAAACAGAAAATCAGGCTCAAATTGTAACACTTTTGAAAAAGAAAATGTTAATAACAAAATGAAGATGTAAAGCAACACCTTCTAAATTTAAATGCAGACTCTTTTAATGTAATTTGGATAGTGCTGTTGCCTGGTATGGTCGAGAATTATGTTAGGGCAGGCAGAATTAAGTCAGCAATCAAAAGTGGCCATGGCAAAAAAGGATCTTAAAGACACTGTTAAACTTCTAAGTATTGATTAGTCTTTTGCTTCTCTCATGAATCTTATACTTGGAGTCTATTTAAAAAGCACCAGTCTTAAACACATTGTGTATGACCTCCTCTAGTATAAATCATGACTTTAAAAAAAAAAAAGATAGAAAATAACTTTTCATATATCTGTGAATATTAGCCTGTATGGATAGCTTAGTTAAGTATTGTTTGGTAAAATCACATTTTTGAAAAGCCACCTATTATGAATAAGGAGACATCTGTATCCTCAAGGATATAGAGCATAGAGATGTTGGAGTAGATAACACTGGTTTTGTTTAGCCTAGGCAGACCTAACTGCAGAGTGCTGCCAAAAGAGACTGATCTGCCCTCCCTTTCGGTCCAGTCATGCATGCCTGCTCTAGGTTGTATGCGTGAGCTGGTCCAACTTATTCCATAGCTATAACTGAACAAAGGGGAGAAGCAGGGTAGCAAACAGCTGAACAGCACTGGCTCTCTCAAGGGCGGTGTAGTATTAGCTTGGTTTATGCTGATTAGTTTTGCTCACTGAGCTAACTGGAGATCTGAAGACATCTCCCTGCAAATTTACTAGTGTGCGGTTGCTCTACTCTAGATGTACTAGACCCACTCCCCATGTTAATAAATCCTACCAAGAGGCTTGGTATAAACCAGCCAGAGAAGTAGTGTGTGCCCAAAACTTTGCTAACACAATTATGTTGTTTTCAGGACACTATTACGTGCTACACTGACACCCAACATTGGGCTGGACCCTCTTCAGACATTTCTGTATCACATGGCATTGACAGATCCCGAGAATATAACAATCATTTTTCTTTCTATCTTTCATCACACCATTTGTCTAGATTTTGCATTTTTAAGTAGACATAATGAAAACAATCATATTTGCTGTTCATTAATTTCACTTCCAAATCAATTCCAGCACAAAGATGAAATGTTCAGAATAGAAAGGTTGCAACAGAGTTTATTGGTTCAAAATATTTGTATCGCCATCTCTTGAAACGGCAACACTTGCTTGAGTCGATGGAAGGTTCTCTGTGGTCATTTCCTATATAAAGATAATCAACCCTGCCGGTTCTTCACACTTCCCTTCAGTACAGGATCAGATGCCCAATTACCATGAAGGGAAGAATACTTCCCGTGAAGATTTAAGAACGTACGGGAATAAAGCTGTGACTTTTGTAGCCGTGTTACAACGCAACCCGCACAACACTGCTGCCGTCATCCTCCAGATGGACGAATGGACGTGACCGCATGCTTGGAAGCGCGCGGGCAGAGGCTGGCAGAACCGGCACCTGCAGCACGGTGCCCCGGAGGAGCGTCCCTCCTCGCTCAGCGCATCCGCTCCAGCGGGCCGGGCTCCCCGCGGCCGCTCGCAACGCGCCGCCAGCCCCGCCTGCCTCAGCAGCCCCGCCTGCCTCAGCAGCCCCGAGCGAGGACGGGCGAAGCGCCCGCTGGGTCCCCGGCCCGCCGGCGGCCCTGAGGCACGGCTCTCCCCCGGAGCGCCCCCCCCCGCGGCGAGCGGGGCGGCCCGGAGGAGCCGCCGGCACCGGGGCGCGCGGCCCGGGCGGCCTCCAGCCTCCCTCTGTCGCGGCCCGCTCTGCCCCCTCACGCTTCCCGGCTCGCCCCCCGCGCCCTCCCATCCCCGCCTGACGTTCGCCCCCTTCCCCTCCGCCCGTCCCCTGGAAGCCGCCCCTCAGCGCCCGGCTCGCCCTCCGCTGCCCCGGGCGCGGCGCGCCCCGCCTACCCCAGCGCCATCTCTCCGCCTCCTCCCCGGCTTCTCCTCAGGGCGCAGCTTCGCTGAGGCTCCTGCGCATGCGCGGGGCGCCGCGCATGCCCGGTCACCGGCGCGGCGCGGCGCTCCCGCGCCTTCTCGCGAGATCGGCGGGGCCGGTGTCATGGCGGCGGCGGCGGAGGAGCTGGAGGTGGACATCGAAGGGGACCCGGCGGCCGTGCCCGGGGAGGCGGCGCCGGGGTGAGTGTGGGCCGTGCTGCGGGCTGGCGGCCCCGCCGCCGCGGGGAGCGCGTCCCTCACCCCGGCGGGCAGCGTTCGTGTGGCCGCGGCGGCCGGGGTTTGCGTGAGGGCGCGGCGAGGGGGAGCGCGTCCCCGGAGCCCCGCGCCCCGCTTGCTGAGGGGCTGCCCCGGCCGCCGGCGGTGCTTCCCGCCGCGGGGGAGGGACCCTGGCGACTCCTTGAGGGCCGCTGCGGGCGGGGGGCGGGGGGGAGCGCCGGTGCTGAGCATCGCCGGGCGGGGCGGGGCGGGGCGGACGGGGCCGGCGAAGGCGCTGAAGTAAGGTGGATGCAGAACTGCGGTCGGCGGATCCGACAGGACGTGGACATGGGGCGCGTGGTGGCGAGACTGCGGGAGTCTCCTTTAAAATACATAGACAGAAGTCATAGAATCATGGAATGGTTTGGGTTGGAAGGGACCTTTAGAGGTCATCTGGTCCAGCCCCCCCGCAGCGAGCAGGGACATCTTCGACTAGATGAGGTTGCTCAGAGCCCCATCCAGCCTGACCTTGGATGTTTCTAGGGATGGGGCCTCCACTGCCTCTCCGGGCAGCCTGTACCAGTGCCTCACCACCCTCATTGTAAAAAATTTTTTCCTTATATCCAGCCTAAATCTACCCTCCTTTAGTTTAAAACCGTTACCCCTTGTCCTGTCACAACAGGCCTTGCTAAAGAGATTGCCCCCATCCTTCCTATAGTCCGCCTTCAAGTACTGAAAGGTCACAATAAGGTGTCCCCAGAGCCTTCTCTTCTCTGGGCTGAACAACCCCAACTCTCTCAGCCTGTCCTCGTAGGAGAGGTGCTCCAGCCCTTCGATCATTTCTGCGACCTCCTCTGGACCTGCTCCAACAGTTCCATGTCCTGCTTGTGCTGAGGGCTCCGGAGCTGGACGCAGGACTCCAAGTTGGGTCTCACCAGAGCGCAGTAGAGGGGCAGAATCACCTCCCTCGGCCTGCTGGCCACACAGTCAGTGTGTTGCATAACAGGTCGTGAACTCGCAGCGGCAGATAGAGTCAGAAAACTGAACGTAGGGACGTTCAGAAAACTGATTCAAGAAATTCACAGGTAAGGGATGCGTAAACAGATGCTGAAGTGAACGGACAGCAATTCTAACACTACAGATCTATCCCAGCAGGTGCTGGGAGACCATGAGGGGATTGTGTCAGAGACAGGGGCTGGGCTCGCATGCTGTCGTAGAGTAGCATCTTCTGTTGCCACTGTTGGAGACAGAATACTGGGCAAAGGAGACTATTGATCTGACCCATTTCTTGATATGCTCCAAAAAAAGCAGGAGTTATATTGGTTTCTGGCTGTACATGAGGATTTATCCTCACTTATACAGAGGTGTTTGAGCTGCTGGCACAAACCAGTTTGGAATAGTGGGTGAATTTAATTTTAGTAGCATCGCAAGGGATATAGGGCTAATTAGTCTTTAGAAAAGCCTGAATGTTCTGGAAGCAAAGAGTGACAAAAAAGATTTACATTAGTTACTAAAGAGATTTTATGCTGCATTAAAATAGGAGAAAGTTGATCAATGATGTTAAACAGTGATGCATTTCTAAAAGTAATAAGTAGTTATTTACAGAAAAGACAAAGCATAATCTGGATGAAGTCCATAAGAGCGCTAACAATTCTGTATGATAGGATTCTATTAAACCTTGCGTAAGTATGAGCTTTCCTCAAGAGGAAAACAGTTTTTTCTTTATAAGGGGGTGTTTTTACCTTGTTGGGGAAAGATGGAGAAACGTTAAGTGGAGATAATACAACTCAATGACACTTTTAGTATTAAAAATATAGTTCTTTATGTGTCCATAAAATTCTAGCTTCTTTCCTTTGTGTATATTTTACATGGTCCCTCCTGCTTTCAGTCTTTCTGGAAGAGAATTTTTCCTGTTCAAGTTTCACTGGTATCGCATACGGTCTGCAATGAGATAGGCGAGGAGTTGCTACTGCGATTACTAAGAAAGATGACTTGCTGATGGAGTATTATAAGAGAGTAACATTATATAATAGTCTGCAATATATCATTTTAATTTTAGTATCTAATTCTGTCACCTTCTGTTAATGTTTTTGTTCTTTGCCACACCATTATATTAACTTTGACAGCATTCATTTTGTTTGAATATGTTTGCGTTGTTTTGAACGCTGGAATCTTTTTCAGAGATCATGAAAACACAGCTTCAGTCTTGCTGCAGGATCACTATCTTGATTCATCTTGGAGAACTGATAACAGTCTCGTAAGTATTTTTTAAATGAATGGTACTTCTAGCAAGGTTATCAGCACTTGTGTTTTCTCCATTTTCTTCCCTCCATGTACATGGTCTTTTAGGCTTTTAGCCAGTGCTTTTTGTTTACTTTTAGAAACTATTATATGGCAGAATTCAAATATTAAAACGTATTTATATTTTTTGCAGCCATGGACATTGGACAGCAGCATTAGTGAAGAAAACAGGGCTGTCATTGAGAAAATGTTGCTGGAAGAAGAGTATCCTTTTGCTGATTTACTTGGTGTTTTCCTGTATAACAATAGAAAACTTCCTATTGCCAAAGGAACTGGACAAATCTTTTCTTGTTAAGGTGACTGAAGCGCTGTCATCTTGTAGGTGGATTGCAGAAATCAAGGAGGACCCCTGAATTAATCGTCTAGCTACCTGCAGCTTCCTCTGATGCTTCTGATTTTTCAGAAAATTATTCCAAAGCTTGTCAGATTTAAGCTGGCACTGGCACCAGAAATAACAATATTTGTCCCCATTTCAGCTGCTTGTTCAGTGCCACCTCCAGCATCGTGCTGATGCAGCCGTTTGTGTTGCTTCATAGTGAACCTGGTCAAACAGCTGATCTGGCTAAAAATAGCTAGTTCTTTTTGCTGAATTGGTCTTCACTTGGCCTGGATTACTGTCTCATTTGTCTGCCTACATCCATACTTCTGCCAGCATGGAAGATGAAAACAGGAAGGAACAGCTGTTACTCTTTTTTTTTTTTTTTTTCCAAAGCAGTGTTGACTTGAATAGTCTTACCAGTAGCAGGGACAGGAGTTGGACTTGATGATCCTTGTGGGTTCCTTCCAACTCAGGACATCCTATGATTCTCTGATTTCTGGCATAAGTTGACCTCACAGACTAGTTAGGTTATAGCAATAGTAATCACAGGCTAATTTATTTTCATGTTCTTTTTGTAACTGAGTAATACAGAGTAATAGAGGAACAAGAAAATAAAGCAATTAAAGTTTTCCTAATAGAATGAATTATTCAGGCTTAATTTGAAAATTGGTAAGGAATCAGTACAATGAAAATTACTTTAGTATGTTTTCTAAGTCAAAAAAGAAAAATGCTGTTGTAGAAACAGAATACCTAGTTTTCTGCAAGTAAAGTGAGCATGGGCGTTCAGAAGTCAAATGTCACTTCCTTATGCATTAAACTAGTAGGAGCGTGTGAAATTGTGTATTTCAGTTTTGAAAGCAGCACAGTATTTGCTTCTCCAGCTGAATAATTACGAACCGGGATAATTTATATTATTAGAATTCTGACATGTAAAAATACCTCCAATGCTTCGAAAACCTACTTAGTAACTCTTTCAGATATTATTTATCTAATAAATCACTTTCTGAAAAAATATGGCTCAATCAAAAGGAAGTGGAGAAAAGATCTGTGAAAAGGTAAGCTGTGTTTGGGGAAAAATTCTTAGTTAGATGATATGCAGCAGCATCACAATTATTAATTTTTATTTTCGCTTTGTTTTTTATTTGCAGCCCACATAAGAAAGCTGGAAAAGCCATGTATGTATATTTTAATGATTGAGTTGCATTTTTAAGTGTGGCATCTGACTTTTGTGAAGTTACTGAATACTGTTAAAAAAAAAAGTTACCGTTCCTTAGTTCCTTTTGTTTGGCTGTACAAAATTATTTAAGAGACCTTTCAATGCAAAGAAATATTGTATAGGCCTGAGTAAACTAGTTTGTTTTTTGTAGCACAGTGGTCCTTATGAAAAAAACCCTTGTTAATTCTAGTTGGCTTTCTTGCCTGAACTTTTTCCGTTTGCTGCTTCTATGTATTTCTGTACTGTTGCCTACTGATGAATGTTGTGTTGCCTTGAATTTTCCTTTGTGATGGAGAAGCTGACATGACTCTCGGTATTTTATTTATCAGCCACATTCATGTTTAAAACAATACCTTGAGTTTTACAGAAGATGGGGAGTAGTCCTCCTCTCAGAAGTTGCCTTCAGTTACTGGGATTTGAGAATATATATTTTTCAGAAAGCACTGTCTTCTTTTTCCAATTTTCTTAGGGTGCGATCACCTACAAAATCAGCTAGCTACTCATTAAAGTGGACATTGGAAGAAAAAGAACTGTTTGAACAAGGACTGGTAAGTTTGTTTATATCTGTAATGTTTTGAATAGAAGTCATTAGTTTATCGTAAATAACAAAATAACATGCTTATTTAATTATTATATGCTTCTGCTTTTGTACTTCTACTGTGTTAAAAATAATTGCTATCTACTAAGTGTAATGATAAATCAGATTTATGTTGATGAATCCTCCAAAATGGCTTTGTTTACCAAATTTTGTTCATGTGAGGCGGATTACAATTTGAGATCACAAAATACCTCAAGTACACAGCTCTATGAATTGTACAATCGTAATGCTGTAGTCAACTACAGGAAGTATAGTGTGTGCTTAAGGCAAATCAGCTAATAAAGTGAAATCCTTTAACTAGTATTGTAAGGTCTTTAGAGATTATATGGTCGTACAGTGCTGAATGTAATAGGGTTTCCTTCGCCAAGTACATCATTTCAGTAGGATTCCTTGGGTTAATAGGCAGCATAATTTTCAGTGTGCCTGAATTGGGTGAAGAAGATCCTCTAGTTAAGAACAATAACAACTTACCACTGGATGTGATTTTCTTATTGCTAGAATATGAGTAGCGAGGTTCTTTACCATAGGTTTGCTGTACTGTTTGTGCATTTGTAAAGAATAATTGAGTATTTAAACTTTTTTGGCATATAAAGTGAAATGACTGGAATGTTGGGTGACTTAAATGTGTTTTGTTAGGTGAAATTCGGTCGCCGGTGGACGAAAATTGCCAAGTTGATTGGAAGTCGTACTGTTCTACAAGTAAAGAGCTATGCTCGGCAGTATTTTAAGAACAAGGTAAACAGAGTATCTCTGTAGTTAGCAAAAAGGCCATTTGACAAGTATGCTGTTGTACATGTAGCTTGATTTTAATCTGCCTTTTCTCAGGGTTCTGCTCTTAAAGTACATACTATATTTATTCCCATATTCAGAAAAGTGGAATATGCTTATTTGCAGATTTAAATGTGAAGTCAGACCTGATTTCAAATTCCTAGAATGACTTCGGAATTTATATTGCTTGTATAACTAAACAATAAATGTAGTACAGTTGTAGTCTCTTATACTGTTGGTTGTTAGTCTGAAAATACTTGTTTTCCACTATACAGCTGTTTCAGCTGTGTGTTGTAGTTTTAGTTTTAGCCTCATTTGAGACCTTGAGAGCGTTTAAGAAGAAATTCCAACTGTCTGGTTTGTTTGTTGTTTTTTTTTTTTAAACAGAAATACATATTAATTTACCCTTGGGCTAGAATTATACCTATAATGCTGTGTAAAAATCAATTGCAATGGATTAAAATAAATTGAAATAGTAAGGTGAGGAAGAAACACTTCAGCATGTCTGCAGTTCAAGTAAAATAGTTCTGACTGTTTGGGAGGCAGAGGGGATTGTTTTGTTTTTCTCTCCTAAAAGTACTTTATATTTTCCTAAGGCAAAAAATGGTGATTCTGAAAAAGATGAGCAAAGTCAGTGTGGTAGCAGTCTTCCCATTGAAGATGGGATAAGGGCAGAAGCGTGGTCATCTGGAAACTTGAGAGGCCGTGCAGACCCCAATCTGAATGCAGTGAAAATTGAAAAGCTGTCAGATGATGAAGAAGTAGACATAACTGATGATGACATGGATGAACTACTGTCTCCTACCTTCCAGCAAGAAACTGGAAAATCTGAATTATCTGTTATTTCAAAGAGTCCAGCTGAGGAAACGAAAGGAATGGAACGTGTTTCTTCATCTGTTGGACGCAGTTCTGCAATTTCTTTACCTAAAGAAGGTCCTCAACATACCAAGCAAGATACAGTGGATGCATTAGTATTTCCAGGTGTTGCAGCGACATGTTCCCAGCACCTGAACGGTGATAAATCTGTGAGCTTAGATTACCAGCACTACAATAATTTTATTGAGAAAGCTGAACAAGGCAGACTAGTAACATCTCGTGGTACTAGACAAGTAACTGATCAGGAGCTTAACGAGGAACAGAGAGACTTGGCTGATAATGGATTGCTTTTTCCTTCTCCCTGCCAAGTGGATGAAGATCATCAAGAAGAAGCAGAGGAGCTTAAGCCACCTGATCAAGAAGTGGAGGTTGACAGAAGCATCATTCTGGAAGAAGAAAAGCAAGCTATTCCTGAATTTTTTGAAGGACGCCAGGCCAAAACACCAGAGCGTTATTTGAAAATTAGGAATTATATTTTGGATCAATGGTAAGATGCATTAATTTCACTTACTGAAATAAGTCATTAAGATGACTCATGCCCTGCTTCGTTGTAGTTAAAACACTACTTAGTACTAATAGCTTACTTCTGAAAAGAATAAAATTATTTTTATGGTAGCAATATAAAGATTGCTGGTGAACAGCACTGATTATTAATGCTTCTTTTGCATCTTCCCAGTTTTTTTTCTGGCATTCTGGAAGCTAAGCAATGAAAATACTTTGAAGCATTATGAAAATGAGTGTCCTAGATCAGAACGAGCTGCATCCATTTTGGTTACATTATTTTTTTTTTTTAATTTTTGTCATCCTATATGTGGTTTTAAAAAATGGTTCCTGAAAATAACTGATTAAATTAATTCCTTAATGAGGTCTGTAGCATTGTAGTACTGCCTTTACAGCAGGGCAGCTAGAAGAAATTAGTCTGTGCTGGAGCAAATAATGTTGACCAAAAAAATATTTCAAATTCAGAATCAATTTGGAATAGTGCTTGTACACTTGAATATTTTTATATTCCATCTCCAAAGAATCAGTTTAAGGAACCGTAGTGATTTGTGGTGGGAGGCTCAATATACAGTTTGTTCTGTTAACAGTTTTGTTTTGTGTGCTTGTTGTGTTGGTTAGCTTGCTTTTAAGCAGAAAGAATTGCTCAGTTTAACTCTGTTCTCATTCGGTTGTCATGTGTATTGACAGCTTTTTCTAGTTGCAAAGAAACTTTAAAGTTCCATACCGGAGAAGTGTTCAACTGAAACGATTCAGTATCAGTTTAATATCAAGTAATAAGTGCACAGAGAGTGAAAACAGGCTTATTTATTACACCAAGGAAGCCTATGATTATGTGAGATATTTAGGCTAATCTAATGCAGACGTTCTTAGATCAATTTAACAGTATTGTAGTACTTCTGAGTAGTTCATTGCTTCCTGGCACCAGTCGTGTTGAAGGGTTTGTTTTAGCACATGGAACGTAAGTTTCACTCTGCATGAGTATGAATGTGTATTAATAACCCTAAAATAAATTGTATGTGTTTTGTGAAATTTATATTTTTGCTGTGATTGCTCAGCGTAGTGGTGTGTAGTGTGTGCATTGTGGAGGGAAAAAAAAACACTTCGGTGGCTTATCTTAACCTCAGCTTAAGTCATACAATTCCTTTCTCCCCTCATGATTTGTTGCACTGTTTGACAATGTGCTATACTTTATTTTAGGGAGAGATGTAAACCCAAATACCTGAATAAGACTTCAGTACGTCCAGGCCTTAAGAACTGCGGTGATGTTAACTGCATTGGACGGATCCACACATACCTGGAATTAATAGGAGCGATTAACTTTGGCTGTGGTAAAGATATTTTTATTGGAATCAGTTCAGAACTTAAATTCTAATCAGTTCTTGCTGAACACATCTATTGCTGACTGCCAGCTTTTTTTATTAAAATTAATATTTTCATGTGAAGGGTAAATGTTAACGTTAGTAGATGTGTCTTTAAAAGAAAAGTTGTAAATTCACTTCATTGGAGTGATCATGACTGCACTTAATCAGAATCAAGCATCCATGTGGATAATCTTCCAACTTCTCTGTACTCTTAATGTCTTAAATGGTAATTGTTGTTACATTTAAGTTCTGTAGAAGAGAATCTTTGGGCTGTAATATAGTCATGTTCCAACCTGTATGGCTGTGGCCTGTTTTGGTATTAATGTTGAAGTACTGCTTAATGTTAGGGTATGCTGCTCACACAGAAGGATATACGTTAATCCTTACTAGGAAGGACCTGAGCAGATTGTCTCTCATGACCTTTAACAATCTAGAGGAGTTTGTAACCTGCTTGTAGCATTATGGATTTTTTGTTTTACAGAAGACCTTTTATCTTCTTTTTTCCTCCCCTCCATGTTTACCCCACACCAGCTGATGGGGTGGGGTTTTTTTGTGCTTTTCTGGGTGTCCAGTGTTGGATTTTTTTTTCCTGATACCCACTGTATCTGAAATTCTGCCCTCCCTCTGTGTAAGACAGAACTCAAGTTATTGTTTCTTTTCCCATACTGAATTACAACTATTTCCTAAATAAAAACCAGCGTCTTCATCCTCAGGGCTAGTTTTTACAAGATTCAAATGTTAAACTTAGGTGGCATGTTCAAAATATATATAGACCTATAAGTTACTGTTGGTTTGGTCTCTCTGGATCAATTTTGGTCCAAAGCTGAATGACAGTTACCTAGGAGAGGAGGAATGGCCTGCAAATACATTTTGTCTGAAATAAATTAACAATAAGAAAGGAGGTTTTCCTGTCTTAAAAATACTGTGGTAGTGGGAGAGGGCTATATAATCAGTTATTAATATGACTGTCAAGAGATGTCTTTTCACTGTGGGTTTTTTTGTTGTTGCTTTTTTCTTTATGGCATTTGTTGTTACCAGTTATCTCTGTCATTCTTGGCTCTGTACCAGAAATAAGTGGCTTCATACTTTGCTGGAGTACAGTGTATCTCTATTCTATATCCTGTAGAACAGGCTGTCTATAACCGACCCCAACCAGCTGATAAAGCACGGTCCAAAGAAGGCAAAGACACAGCGGAAGCGTACCAGCTTGCTCAGCGCTTGCAGTCCATGGTACGTTTTGGTGAGGGAGGTGGGGGCAGCAAAAACATTTCAGCGTGGAGAAAGTCTTTTTCAATTTTCATTTTCAAACTAGGGCACCTTGGGAAATTTCTTCTCTCGTTTAGTTTGCAGTTTAATTAGAATGCCCTGTAATTCGGGTGTCAGTCTAACTACAAGTTCTGCTGTCTGACAGGTGTCTGTCCTAACTTCTGTCTTACACATTTGATTTCTGTTCAGGTACTAACTACGATTGTGTTTCAGTCTTTTTCCTGCGGCCCCAACCCCTTCCTTCCCATAACTTATTAGCCTGTATGAGCCAGAAAATAGTGGAGTGCGTTGGTACTGTGTGATTAAGTTGCTTACATTTTAACTGTTTTAAGTATACTAGGTATATAATGTGACTTACTGAGAGACTTATGCACACAATTAGTAGTAACTCATTCGTAACTACATTACCAAGGCTTGCCAGATTTAATTTTCATATTCACTTTTAGTGTAGCATTTTTAAGTACTTCACAGCAAAATAAATCAGTTGATGAGAGGGAAACTAAATCAATCCCACTGAAAAAAAAAATTTGAAATATAAAGAACTGTAGCATACACTAGATGTAAACGTACTGGGCTTATAGCTTTTTATGTTGTCTGAGCTATAATTCAAAGCTGGACAATAATGCACTGTTGCTGTCAGAGATGTTGATGATCCATGGAACATCAACCAGGTGTTATGCTTTACAGCCTGAAAACCGGAAAACATCACCGATGATATTTCACAACAGACTGTGAACTACTTAATTCTACAGAACTCCAGGGTGTTCTTTCTTTTCTGGAAATACGTCATAGTGCTATAACATTCATGTGGCAGTAACCTTTTGGACAATGTTCTTACAGCTGATTAAATGAAATAAATGCTTTTTTTTTTTTTTTTTTTGGCAATATGATCCTTGACTCATGTTGAATTGCTTGCTGCAGCGTACTAGAAGACGGCGAGTGCGAGACCCTTGGGGAAACTGGTGTGATGCAAAGGATTTGGAAGGACAGACATTTGAGGTAACCCTTCTGTGTTTAAACTTTCCTTACAGAATTAATTTTTGCTAATTGCTAGCAGGTGGTGTTGCATCAAATATACAAGGGAAGCAGTTGTGTGACAGGTACTTAACCTCTCTTTGTGGAAGCAATAATTTGAAAATAATGTAGAAGCTGTTACATCTTTATGCTGCTGATAAATGCAGCTGTACTTTGGGGTTTACAAAGGTGTTTGTGTTGTGAGCATGTGTGGCCCTATGTAAAGCTCTTTGCTTTGTCTTATAGGAGATTCACGACCCTTTGTTTTCAACTGCCTTACTAAAGCTGACAGTAGGGGATAGGAGAATAACATGTAAATTTTATTTTTTCAGTCCTATACGGTGTCTTTGTGCTTATAATGCAGGTGATACAAGTTCCTAATATTAATTCCACTATTAGCAATAGCCCCAGAAATACTGTGGTTCATGAAATGCTTAGAAAATTTCATACAAGTTTAAATATTTTAAAGAAGACTTGGAAAGAAAATATCCACTCGTCCATTTCTACAGTTTCAAATTATACAAAAAGTGAAGAACTGTAAACACTGTATTTTTCTTCTATAGAAAACCACTTAAATTTGCAACCTTCAGTAATAAATATCTGTAACAATTATTTCCATAATAGGTATGGCTATATATATAGTATATATAATATATATAACTACTTCCATAGGTATGGCTATAATGCCATACCTATTTTTGAGTAACTGTGATTAATAATTCTAACACTTTCTGCAAAATACATATTTGGATGGAAATAAAGTTTGAAAACACTCATCCCTGAAGAGGTGTCATGATAAATTCTGGCCACGGATTTTAATGGCAGATTTTCTCCTTAGTTGTCACACTTGCATTTATGCATGGTTTGTGATATGGGCTGTGATTTTCCTAAATGTGATTGACTTGGGGAACGTAAGAATTCTCTCATCAGAGATCGTGTGAACTAGATCTCTGATTGTCATTACTTTCACACTGCTTGATTCTGCTAGGGCTATTGCCCTCTATCTTGAGTAGTCCTGTAGCACACAAATTGATCGCATAGCAAGAGGACACTGGTGTCAAGATTTTATTCTGGGCTGTTTTTGGAATCACTGCTGAAAGAGCACTTAAGACATTGAGACAGATTTCTTTTTAATGTTTTTAGCATCTGTCTGCTGAAGAATTAGCAAGAAGAAGAGAGGAAGAAAAACTGAAACCTGCAAAATCTAAAGGTTCAAGACAAATAAAAAGGTATTATTTGATGTACATCATGTTCAAACATAGATCTAGAAATTGAACAAATGTCTTGGGCAGTGTCAGGCTGGAATGCTGCAAATCATTAATATGTATAATGGTCTGAGATAACATGTATGCATTTCAAATGTTTTGTATTGAAATTCACAAGTGTGGGTGTGAAGTTTCTGTATTTGGTGGAAGTCATCACAGCGTGGGATGAGAAAATCCAGTAAACAAAACAAGGTTATTCCTCCTCTGCCAAGGAGACAGAGGGAAACTTGAAAAGTTTCCTGACTGTTCTACATCTTTAGAGAAATTTTCTTTCATTTTATAGTTCCTTTGATCCCTTTCAGCTGATACCATGCTGTTTATTCACTGAGGAAAAACAGGTATGTACCTATGAGTGAATACTCAAGAATGCTTTATTACTTATATTACTTTTCTTATACTCATTATTGCGTTCATCGTTTCAGGAACCTTTTCAGGTGAAAGTGTCTTCCGAAGCACTTCTAATAATGGATTTGGTGAGGATTAAGTTTTAGCTTTCAAAAAGCTATGAAGTGTGTGTTGAGGTTTTTTGGGTTGGGTTTTTTGTTTGTTTGTTTGTTTTTTAATGGGCAACTTAAGAAGACTGAGAAATACAGTATTTAACTTCTTTCCATTGACATCCAGAAGTGAGAATCTAGTATTAAATAAAGCCCCTAAAGAAGAAGGTTTTTTTATATTGTGCTTAGTTTTTCTAGAAGGTAAAGGATTGTACACTAATAAAAGTGATACTACTTACTACTCCCCATCATATGTTAAATATAATTTGCTTAAAGCTACTTTCTAAAATAGACTGCTGTTTTGAAGTCTTACGGGTTCATTTTCTACTAGTCTGGGAATTGATTTTGTGTTTGTAAAGCAATGTGTGTGGTGGTTTTTTTAATAACAACAGGTTGTACCAAAATTGGTGCAGTTGTTCAGCACTGCACAGCATTGCACAGGCTTCAGGTTTTAAAGCTAGCATTGCTTCATGTATGGAAGTGTTATACTATATGCACTATATACGTGCGTGTATATAATAAGCAAACATCTTTTCTATTTGCTTTAAATTGAAACACTGGGTGTTTAAGAATCTTTAGCTGTCCTAAGTTTTCCTTCTAAATGTCATTGAGAAGTTACTGACTTGTAGCTGTGAAGCCAATGTATTTTGTCATGTGCAGATCAAAACTAGGAGAAATTATACAACTTTAATAATTGTTTAATATTGTTTTAGCACTCTCATGTGTCTATGGCGGAAGTAATAGGGCTGCTAGGTGGAAGATACTCCGAAGCTGATAAAATTGTGGAAGTAAGTGTTTGTCTTTTCACATTTTCTCTAAAATATTAAAACTGTTATGATAATGTACATCATTTAAATAGATGTAAATGTTATTTCTGAAGGGCAACTACTTTAATATATTAAAGTTGAAGTTATTTACTGTAGTCTTGAAATGTTAAGAGTTCTGCTTACGTTCAAGTGTTGGTCTGTCAGCTCGATCATGAGGAAGATCTGGTATATGACTCTTAAAATTCTTGAAATTTTATTTAACTGATGGAGATTTCTTGCATTTATCTATCTGGAGACTTTTTTAACAGGTTTGTGCAGCAGAGCCGTGCAATAGTCTCAGTACAGGACTGCAGTGCGAGATGGATCCAGTATCTCAAACACAGGCCTCGGAAACGCTGGCTGCCAGAGGATACAGTGTTATTGGATGGTACCATTCCCACCCGGCCTTTGACCCCAACCCCTCGATACGAGATATTGACACTCAAGCTAAGTACCAGGTACTTGCAGGGCCGTACATTAAAAATAAATAAATAGCAAAAAAAAACCCAACAACCCTAAAGCCTCCCTGGTATTTACAATGTTAATACACGTTATTGCTCTAATGCATCTTAAAATAAGTTCATTCATAAAGTGACATATTCTATTTTTTTTTAATTTCAGAGTACTGTTGTGAAAAAGGTTGTATTTCTTGTATGTGGGTTTTCTTGTGTGTTTTTGGTTTTTTTTGTGTTTTTGTTTTTTTTTTAGAGTTATTTCTCCAGGGGTGGTGCCATGTTCATTGGAATGATTATAAGTCCTTACAACCGAAATAATCCTCTTCCATATTCTCAGATTACTTGTCTAGTAATTAGCGATGAGATCAGTTCTGATGGTTCCTACCGTAAGTACCGATATTTTATCCATTATCTTAATTTTTCCTTTCCTTTTGGGTACTAAGGGGAAAAAGTTTGTCTGTTGTTGAACTTGAGAAATAGGTATTTATATGTTTATGTTGGTAACTTGTCCTGTATAAACCCAGGAATTTCACTTAAAGAGTAATCCTGCAAGTAGTCCATGCTGTCGTGACAAGAATATACAGGTATAAATAGATGGAAGATTGTTTTTCCGTACTAGTATTTCCTGCAATCCGTGAAAGAAATTAAAGGGCTGGGACAAGGGTCACCGTTATCTACATACAGTGTCCATATGAATAGCGGAGAAACTGCTTCACGTGTATTACTTACTCTATGCTGCGTTACAAAATTCTGAAGAGATCCTCTGATCGAGGAGACAAAAATATAATAGCAAAGAAATGGCTGCTACAGCAGCCAAAAATCCTTATTTGTGTAACTTAGCATTCAGAAGGTCAAAGGATCAAACTTGCCAGCTGTCCAGGAGAAGGCAAGATATGAAGGATGAAATGCTGTGCTGGGATGAATCCCAACCTAAGAGAACAAATTCTTGATTAAAAATGTCATTGGCAGTTCATGAAAACGGAATGTTTTCTTTTCTTGAAGAGTTATGAACATATCATATAAAATTTATGGTATTTCAAGTGATGATCTGCTCATTCCCTGACATTAATTTGAGGAAAATTATCATAACAGTATATGGTTATGGTAGCTGCCTCTTTTCTCTCCTCCTCCCTCCCCTTGCTTTTGCATCCGAACTCCAAGGTTTCCAATTTCCTTGGCAAGGCAATAGCAGCGGCCGTGTGACCCAACAGTTCCCCCTCTGTTTTTCCTGTGGAAGTAAGCGAGGAAGACCATCTGCCTGCAGCCATGCTTCATTGTCCTAGGGGATGTGAAGTGGTGGCCACATCTGTGCAATAATTCCTGTTTACCATACTGATAGTACCGTAATTTTATCCTCGTTTCCCATTGTAGTGTGTGGTGTTAAATTGTGGTGTTAAAATACTTAGAAACTTTATCTGCCCTTAGAAGTAGACTATAGTACTGTGCACATGAACAAAAATTAGTATTTCATATGAGCCATAAATAGTTCTATAGATGAATTCTTACTCTTGGAAATGCGTTCTGCACTGAACACTTCTCACATTTGAGGTGTGTTCAAGTAGCAAATTGTATTTATTGCTTTCTTTTTACTTACTCTGAGGTATAGTTGGAAAGCATGCATTTCATATCACTAAATTCTTATGATCTTGGAAAAGCACTTTTTTTTTTTTTTAATGACTTACTGAAATTTACAGTCTCTTTCTTTCGCCCTGATTTTTGGTAACTGAATTGTGTTCTGCAACTAATTTTCTGGTGTTCCTTTAGAATACTTTCTAAATTCCTCTTCCCCCACCTGCAATAAACTAGAAGAATTTCTTCCTTTAGGAACAAGATTCCTCTGAAATCTAGAACAATAGTCAGCCACGTCATCAGCCAGTTCATACATGAAAAACAAAACCTTTTTTTATTCCCTTAACAACCACATAGATCTTAGAGAGACCACAACAGTGTAAGTGGTACTAGGTTATAAGAACTCGATTTATTTTGCCATTTTTCTGTTACGTTGTAGATTTCCCTGTACTTCTTTATGGCATGAGGAATTGGCGAGGGCAGGGAGCAGAACAGGTTTGTTCCCTACTCCCACCAAAATCAAATTTGGAATCCAAAATATGTCATACTTTTACTTTAACCACCTTAGTGTTGGCAAGTCAGTAATAAATTATGAACAGTTCTGGGGAAGGAAGGGATTGCACCTAAAACTAAAAAAGAAAAAAAAAAAGTTGAGTGTACTAGAAACACTGAATAGTCATGTTCAATTGATTACAGGCCTGCCCTACAAATTTGAAGTACAGCAGATGTTGGAGGAACCTCAGTGGAATTTAATATTTGAAAAAACAAGATGGATAATTGAAAAATACAGATTCTGCCATAGGTATATGTCTACTTATATTATTAAGAGCACCCAGTTTAGAATTTTTGCATGTTTATTATTGATGTTTCAATAAAGATGTGTGTCTGCTTTCTGTGGCACTACTATTTGTTTTTCTTTCAACAGCAGTGTCCCCATGAATAAAATTTTTCATAGAGATTCTGACCTGACTTGTTTGCAGAAAGTAAGTTTTCGTCTTTTAATTTTTAGCTTTTTTCATTTTAAATGTTTTTTTAAATACAAATCTGTCTTGTATCATCAGAAGTCACCTGAAGTTACATTTTGACAAATCAGAGATGTAAACTAATCACAGTAAATGACTTCTGTAGAGCAGCTTATTAACTTACAAACACAGTGAAAATAACAATGTTCATTTGAGAGAGTTGGGGACAACAGTTACATGCAGATACCAAGTTTTAACCTCAGTCTAGAGGAGAAAGAATGTCAATAATGTCTCTTCTCAGCATGCTTTGTGCTTCCAGCGTCGAGAACTGCATGCGTTGTCAAGAGAAGATTTGGACTTCCTAGTCCTTTGTTTGATCAGTAAAGTAGTACCATGCCATGTTGGTCATGCATAAGTGGGAACTTTAATTTTCCAGCCAGTGTAGTCATTGTATGAAGTTCTAAATAACTACAGCTGTAACATTAATTGCACAAAAAAGACAGAAAATCTGCCCAAAGCAAAAGACATAAACAAAAAACATATACACAGTGATTACCCAGACATAATTTTTTTTTTTCCTCTCAAAGTGACTTTGCTTATAAACAGCTTTAAATCTAAAACTGAGTTGGTAGAATACTCTCAAATTTGTGTCGTGGCTTTTAAAGAATTGGTTTTAAGTCACCCATGTGTTCCTGCATGACTGTTCCTTTCTAAGATTTATATTGTACAGTTGAACACTCTGTAATGTTAACATTAAATAAATAAATAGCCCTTTGGAACACGTATCAGCTAGAAGGGGAAAAATAAACTCAGGGAAAATGATGATTTTTAAAAAAAGTCTCCTTTTCTTTTGACTAGCTTTTGGAGTGCATGAGGAAGACTTTGGGCAAGGTAACAAACTGCTTCATCGCTGAAGAGTTCTTGACTCAGATAGAAAACTTATTCCTTTCCACGTACAAGAGTGAGAAAAAGAGTAATGTCGAAGAAGAAAATGAGAATGAATGTTCAAATGAATTGCCAATGTGATGGTTTTAACGAAATTATGGAATTTTGATTTATTTTTTCATTTTCTTCCCCTCCTCCCCATTATGTCAACTCTTTCAGAATTATTATCTATTTTAATAGTAACTGTTACAGAATCCAGTGTCATCTTATTGTTATGGTTTAAAAATACTTCGAAAAACTCCTAACGTGTGACCTGACTACACAAGGAACTCTTACTACTAACATTTTGCAAAAAATGTATGCCGCAGAATTAACTGATTGACCAACAGTCTGCCATTTAGGAAGAAGGACAACCTGGCAAGAATGCTGTGCTTCGGTCTTCAAGGAGAGTTTGTCCTCTCTCAAGTCTTTCAGTTTGGGAATTTTCTCTTATTTTTTATCTACGGGTACACATCTAACTTGGGATGAATTTGTTCCTTAATGCTTTAGAGACTATAAGTTTGAATGAATTCACAAAAGAGAAACATACAACTTAACTGAAATGAAAATTTTGTAGCTCACTGATTTCAACCTTCCCTGGTATCCAGTCTGAAGTTTTATTCAGTTGTGGTTTAATATGTCATCTGATCCCCATCCCCCCCCCCCCCAGTTGATCCCTGTGGTCAGGTAGCTTTTTGGCACGTTCTTTGCCGTCTTGCTTCTACATTTGGGGAGGAAAAGCTGGTAAGTTTTCATGACTTCTCAGTAGTAGTTGTGCTTGTTTCCAGTGGAAATGGTAACTCCTGTCTTATTACAGGTTGCAATCTTTCTGATCTTCCATTCTACAGGGAGATATTATGTTGTTCTGCCAGATCATTGTGATTTGCCCACTTCTAATTGCCACTGTTTCCTGTGGAAACGAGCTCTCGATTGATGGCGAACTTGGTGCAACGGGCAGAAAAGCATTTGTCTTTTTAAAGTAAAAAACCCACCAACTTTATATTCAGAGTCTTCTCTATAATGTGCAGTTCAATAAGAAAACACACTGGTTTGTGTCAGTTCTTCAGTTATAATTTCCTACAAGTATATATTCAGATAAATTAGTCATAAATGTGGATCTTCATGGAGAAGTTTCTTGATTGCAACTTGGAAATATTTCTTGAGCTATATCACTGTGAATCTTTAAAGCCCATTTTTTCTATAAATTTTGCTTTTTAAATCATGAGGAAACTTGACTTGTATACAGCTATTACTATTTACACCGATTTATATTGGGCAAAGTTTCTTAGGTGTAAAATATATTTGAAAACATGAAGCAAGCAAGACCTTGAGTTTATATCTAGAGGGGTGACAATGGACTCGATTTTTATTTTAAAAAAATATATGTATGTATATATGTAGTTCTACATAACATAAATGGAATTTAAGATTTTATACGTTTATGTTTTTAACTTCAGCTTTTCATTTGTATAAAGAGTTTGAAAAGCTTTAAAATTCTAGAGTTGCATCCCAAGGAGGGAACTTCTTTACAGGAAGTTAAAATGACTTTTTTATCATGCCTCATAAAATGTTAGTCCCTTTCTGTTACTAAGTGGAAGGTGCAGAACCTGATCATATGGAGGTGTGAGCCCTTGATGCTCAGCGATTCTCCCAATGCAGATTCAAGAGCTATGGACTTAAAAATATTCGTGAGTGTTCTGTGCTCTCTTCTGTGTTCAGATCTGCTGGTGCGCAGCTTTAGATCCCACTGCTATGTATAATTTACAAACTTGGTGTATCCATCCATATAAGGCATGTTACTCAGTTTGCATATATTCTGAAATGTCATCTTTGGGACTTCCTCATTAAAAATATTGCATGGTTTTCTGTATTTCTAGTTCAAACTACACTCTTGGTGAGAAAGCATTCCTTCCCTACTTAGTTGTGGCGTGGTCTGCAGTGTAAGGTATTCTTTTGCAGTTTTGCATAGGTTACTCTCTAGAAAAATCACACAGTATAAATGTATGTACTAAAAGCTGTAATTAGTTCTGATTTGTAGAAAGAGAATTTTGAACCTCCTGTGTAACAGCACTATGAAGCAGATAATGTTCTTTGTCCACATACGGTCTATTTCCAACCATTTAAGGATGGATGTCAGTATTACCCAAGTAGTGGTAACAATGTGCTGGCTGTGTCTCTGTTAAATGATTAAAATGAGTTAAAGTAAGACAGTTGTATTAATCGGATTTAACAGTGATGTTATGTAAGAAAAGTTTTGAGTAAAACATACTTTTGAAGCAGTATGTCTCTTGAGAAGAGGACATGGTGCAGTATTGAGCCTTTGATAGGCACACAAAGACTCCAGATTTTCTGAGAGTTCATTAGCAGAGTGGTGTGGGAGGAAATATAACTGCTAGTACCATTGTAGTCCAGTTTTATCACACGATACTGTATGTGAATTGGAAAGACCACACTGGTGATGCTAAGTAATAATTTTGTTGGCAGGAGCCATGGTAAGAAAATAACTAACCTACTTTTCATAATTTATTTTGACTGGTTAATAATATGAGTTTGGAAGTTGCATGCTTTCTAAGGAGATAAAAGTCTATTTTACTAATGCTACCAGTTCTGCTACCGAACACATATAAGGCATTACATTTTTTTATTGCAAAACTCTTTTTTTTTTTTTTTTTTTTTCTTCCCTGGTTCCCCCCCCCCCCAATCCAGCTATTCCTTTTGCACTAGCTTTGTTTTAGTGTACCTGTTGTGGATTGATAGACTATTTCTTTATGTAAGACCAGCTGTTATGCCTTGCCAAGTTGTTGCTCAGGAGATGGGAAATGGTTGAGTAGCCAGTAGAATGATACAGTTTAAACTGGAGAGTCAAGGGTTTAAAAATCGAAGAAAGAAACAAACAAACCAAAAAAAACCCCAAACCCCCAAGATGTAACTTCTGGCAAATATCCTTCACAGGGATGTATGCCTTGTGTTCCAGGGGAGGGGAAGGCCAAGGCCTGTACCTTACCAAGTAACTTAGCAAGAACAGTTCAGTTGAGGAAAACAGACAAACAAAAAAACAAACGCAAAACCAGCCAAACAAAAAAAGTAAACCATGTTGCCATTGATATTAAGTATTTTTTTCCTTTTGCTTGCTGCTTTGATATTCCTGACTGATGGTATACAAGAGTCTACTAATAAAGACTGTATGTGCAGTACCTTGAAAGATGTGTTCAATGTTTGTAGTAGCTTCTTGTCTCTTGAGCATCAGAGCTGGTATTTACTCCAAGTCAGTAACACTGTCATTCAACGAAGTTTAATCCCACTAGAGGGAGCTTTGTTACAGCTGATACAAAAAAGGGTTTTGAACGAAGTGCCAAACCGTTCTTACTAGTGCATGAAACTTCTGGCAAGTGATTAAATGTTGTGGGCAGTTGCTGTGTACCTTGGTATAGATTTGTTTCTTTCATTTGTTCTTACGAACCCTCTGCTTTAGTCTCCTTCAGAAGATTGTCCAATGGTACTTTGTGGCAGGGATGCCAGGGTGGTAGATCGGTATTCTCCATGCTGTTTTCACAGAGAGAATCCTGGCTGTAGGGTCACTGAAGTAATGTTATGGGTTTGTTTTCATGGTCAGCTCCTGTGAATTCTGAAGATTACCTTCCAAACAACTCTACTTGTTACCCAAATTTGATTCAAGTGTATTGGTTCTAGCTCTATTTCTGCCAGCTGCAAGAGCCAGATTAACTCTTTCCTGCTGCGCTAGCAGAGAATGAGGTCTGCTGGGCATTACTGAGCTATGTGGACATCATGTTGTGTGGGGAAAAGAGACGCCGTGGAGGTGGAAAGCAAGCAGCGCAGAGGTGTACAGCGCATCTCGACAGGCAGGGTGTGGCAGAGCAGTGCACCCCGGCGCCTGCAAGGGGAAGGAAACACGCTGTACTGTTGCTGAGGGAGCAAGGGACGTCAGGATGTGTGCAGGGTGACTTTATCCGGCCCCACAGAGCCAGCGCATGGGAAGTAGCTGGTTGTTAACATCCCAGTGAACATTGTAATCATATTTGATACTGAACAAAGTATTTAATGGCCTAGATAAAAGCATTCTGGTTGTTTAATTGGAAATGTCTTGCTGTTTTACATAGACCTAGTGCCCTACTTTTATGAGATTTAGAATTGTTCCGAGAAACTGTTTCCATGGAAGCACAGATCGCTACAGAAATAATGCTCTCCACATTTCCTACAGGAGTATTCCTTTTACAGCCCGCTGTTCTAAATAATTAACTCCTGTAGTACCATTACAGCTTATCATGGATTAAAGGAAATAATATTTTTTTTCAGTGTCACAGAGACATTACATATGTATTTTTTCATACATATGAATATATGTATATGTATATAGATATTTGGAAATACTTTTGTCTTTAAAATAAGTTTGTTCTCTCCCTATTTACAGAGGGGGAAATCCACCAGTACAAAAAGTCAATGGAAAAGTGCACTTTTATTTTGGCAATTTTTGCAGCTCTGTCAGGGAAACTTAAGATTATTCCTTCTTTGCCCTTGCCACTGTTCTTTTTGCTTGGGGATGGGTATATTCTAAAACCATCGTCATGCTTCTGGCCACCTTTGAGGGAAGAGACAATGCAGTTTTCATGAAGGTGATGAGAATCTCCCACCAGTAGGCAAAACAGACCATCATATGTTACTTTTGACAAACCAGTTAATTCTTCTCTGCTTCACTGTAAGTGTCTGTAAAAAGGGAAAACTGTCAAATGATAATATGAGGCTGAGACCAAAGATGAATGTTTGTAAACATCATACAAGCAAGCTACTATTTGCCAAAAAGCCCCATTGCTGCCCATCCGTAGGGTGCGTTCTGAGCACAAGGGCAGCGTAGCTCTCAGCCGGATAGAAATTGCCGTTGCTTCACTGAAGCTGGTTGTGAGCTATAAGTTTACAGCAGTTGATTGAGGCTCTGTCCTCCAGAGAGAAAAACCCCAAACCTACTCTCTCTAAAGTTCATGATGTCAAATAAAGTAAAGACAAGATATGAGTATGTAGGTGACAGTTAAATGGATTTTGATTTTGAAGGAGGGATGTGCAATTTAAAAAAAAAAAAAAGAAAAACAGATTATTATAGGTAAAGGAATGACGTAGAAATTAGAAATGGGAAAAGAGTTACTAAACTATTATCCAAGACTTGTCAATATGACAACCTGAAATATCTAATAATCTTTACAATAATTTTGACTGTAGATCTCAATTACCTTTTAAGAAAGGTAACTACTGTTATTTTTATCTGAAGGAAGGGGAAATGGAGAGGTGTAATAATGTGCTGTAGAGGAGCCAGGAATAATCTGAAGAACTTGCCTCATCTTTGCTCCCTCATGTAGCGTGTGTTTCTGTGGCTTATTTAGAAATAGCTGTCGCTGCAAAGTTCAATTCCAGATTGTGCCCTTCTCTAGTGGTAGAGGGTATTTATATCTGGAGCTCTAATTTTAAACCTATACTGTGTTACAAATACTCACTGGCGGCCAGGGTCACTTCCCACTGTTCACATAGACGCAAGCCATCACTCCAAGTAGCCCAGCTTGCATCCTTGTGAAGCAGGGCAGGCCCTCAGGAAAGCAGCAGCGCAGGTACAATGAGCTGACCGTGAGGCAGTGTGCGAGTTGTGGATGGGAGGGTGGCGTATACCCTGCTCTGTGGTCGTTACTGGTCCCAAAATAATGATGCATAAAGTGTTTGACAAATCAGATGAATGGGACTTGCTTAATGCAAACTGGAAGATATCTTTCAGCTGCTACCAAAACACATGGAAATGGTAATTCATGCTTTGCAGATGTAGATTAGGATGCTTGGGAACTACTGGAGCATACTGTGAGAGGCATTACTCAAAGTTCAGATTCAAAAATTTCTTCAGAAATGGCTAAAAACTTTGTAAGGGTAATGCAAGCATGAAAATCATCATTCCTAGTACTGCCTTGGGATGAGTATGCGCCAAAGGAAAGGCGGGGGGAGAAGCTTGCCGTGCCGTAAGATGAGACTGCCCTCCTGTGCTCTGTAAGTAGGAGAGCAGCCATCAAACCGATGAACAGTCATTCCTCCTGAGTTGGCAGCTGCTCCAGGCAGCACACATAAAACTCCAAAAGGCTTTATTTTATAAATATATTGAAGTAGAAAGGCCAAAGTCCATAACTGATAACAATCTAGACAGTGGAATGAAACAGAGGCTGTGTGATGGAAGATGCAGGAAAAACCATGATGGAAGTGGAGTAGTAGGATTTCTTCCAACAGAAATGGGAGAAATTCCTTAAACATGCATTTACATAGTCTGTAAAAAGTCTAAAGAAGGGAAATGGCAAGCTGCTTGTTCTTTAATCCATGAGGGAAGCCCAAGGTAGGAGCTATGCTTCAGGTTGGCTTTTGTCTCTTCCCTGTTGTTTCCTCATCAAGCAAGAGGGATGGCAGGCATCTGGAGGTAGGCATTGGTGCCGCTCCCTGAGAAGTAATAGATGAAAGTGCGGCTTGTTGACTTCTCTAGGATTTGGGTACAAGATGCCAGTTTTTTTGGAAGGAGAACCTGTTTGGTGGGTCTAATCTGAATCTTGATAAAGGGAGCAGTGCTAGCATGTAGAAACGAGAAGACTCCATGAATGCATTAAAGCTTCAGACGCTGCCTGCTATCACTTCAGACTTTATCCACATTTTTCACCTGCAATATGGAGCCTCTGTCCAGGTTTTTGCTGGGTTTGATTCTGGCGGTAGCATCATCAGCTCAGAACAACTGTACCTGTACAACCAACAAGTGGATGGTCTGTGCTGAGGACGCATCCGGGAACTGCAACTGCACGCTGGTGGGTTCAAATCACAAGGTAGACTGTTCAACGCTGACTTCAAAATGCTTGCTGATGAAGGCAGAAATGATCCCCCTGGAGGAGAAGCACCGTTGGCTGTTAGATAACGATGGCATTTACAATCCAGACTGCGAGGACGGTGTTATCTTCAAAGCTAGGCAGTGCAATCAAATCGATACTTGCTGGTGTGTGAATTCTGCTAGAGTAAGAAGAACCGAAAAGGGTGACAAAAGCCTGAGTTGTGGTGAACTGGTCAGAACAAGCTCGATCTACGTTGAACTGAAGCACAAAAAAAGGTCCAGTGCCTTTGATGTTCCTGACATAGCAAACGCCCTGAAACATCCGTTTGAGAGCCGATACAAACTGCACCCCAAGTACATCGCAGCCGTTAAGTATGATTCCCCATTTATCCAAATCCACCTGAACCAGAATGAGAAATCTAGGTGTGATGTAGACATAGCTGATGTAGCCTATTACTTTGAAAAAGATATAAAAGATGACTCTCTATTTCATTCTAACGATGCGTTAACTGTCTCTGTCAATGGAGATGCTCTGGATATTGAAAAGATCAGGACTTACTATGTTGATGAAAAGCCACCAGTTTTGCATGAGACAACTGGTTGCTGGCGTCAGTACTGTGGTGATCCTGACTGCTGGCTTTGGCGTCGCTGTGCTGGTTATTCTGAGGTGGCTGTGGACAAGAAAATATGAGAAAGTTGAGATTAAAGAAATAGGTGAAATAAAAGCACCGAGCTTGCAGCTGCTCTGATCTAAAAAAAAAAAAAAAAAAAAAAAAAAAGGCAGGCATCTGAAAAAAGAAAGGCAACAACAAGAGGAGAAGGAAAAAAAAGGCACAAAATACAGATAGCAAACACACTCGGTGTATGTGGATGGATTTTGGAGAGTTTTTTCCCTTTTTAGAGGAATTTATACAGTGATTGTTTTAAATTATTCTAGTTTAGTAAGAATGACTTTTTTGGGTATAAACTGATTTGGGAGTCAGTTACCTAAATATTTTAAATGAGCCCCAATTTAGAGGCTAAGAAAACTGTTACAGCTGTCTATTTAGCATAACATGGAATGCTTTCACTAGTACTGCAGGCCTGGTTCAGCTTGCTTAAATACTCTTTGAGTGGTTCTTGGTATATCTACTTACTGAAATTCAAATACTTGCTTGGCATAATTGGGTTATAGCTGCTTTTCTGTTAGTGAAGACTTTTTTTGGAATGTGGCTTGTTTAGTTTTTTTTTTTAAAGTTGCTGGAACTTTTTCTATCAACAAATAATTTCAAAAATATTACTAAATATCCAAATAAGGTTTTGATAAGATAGTCTACAGCACCAGAGGCTTTTATACCGAGTCATTTGTTAGGAAACATTCCTGCGGTCACTTCCAAGGGCAGAGATCCCAGGTTTCCAAGTTTGTATTCAGGCAGCACAGTAAGCTATTCCCACTTGTGCTCTTCAACAAGGGTCTGACACTCCTAGTCAGCAAAGATCCCTTGATCCCAATGCAAGTGTAAGTTACCTTTGGTGTTCTGCCCAAATTCAAACTCTGGTAATAGCTTTCTGTCTACCTAAATTCCCCTTGCAATTTTAATGGGAGGAGATATTTTTAAGTGTTGTACAGCTTCACAGAAATACTACACAATGCTTGAGGAGAGCTGAAAAAAAGCTTTATTCTAGAAGAGCAGCAGGAGGAATTTAAGACCAGAGCGTAATTACTGAAGTTGGAATTTGGCCAAGACACTAGAACTGGACTTCTTTGCTACCTACTCATCTGCCGCATTCCTTGTTTGGGAGGTCATATCCACCATGAAGGACATTTTAAAGAAAATAATGCTAGTTGTTAAATGTTGAAATATTGGCAGTTATATTCTCTGTACGGTGTATGGATGTCTTGAAGTCCCATCAGTCTAATCTGCTTACATTCCAAATGAAACATCTACACGTAGGCACTGCGGCAGGGTCAGCTCTTTTATTCTGTTAATTAGTTTCAACATGACTAGTTTGTAATTCTAATAACAGTAATGTGCTACTTCGAGGACAAACTATTAAATACGCATCTCATTCTACTGAATAAATAGGATACAGGAAAAAAGTGAAGATGTTTTGATTCTGTTTCTGCCTTTGTTAGAAGAGGAGGAGACTTGCTCTTTTGGAGGGAGTGGGAGGGGGTGCGTATGTTTAATATTTTTTGGCTCAATGTGCACCATTTCCATTTAACCTCATTCTTGTTCACTTACCTGCTGGAAAAATTTGGGCTTTGGATACACAGGATGGGGTGGATGCATCATGTTTCCCCAAAATTAGATTTTTATGCAATGGCATCAGCAATATTAAGACACTCGAAAACTTTTGGAGCAGGGTCTGTAATTTATCGTGTGCCTTACGGCAACGTGTCCTAGCTGGTTGTTTTTCAGTCAAGTAGATACATTAGTACTGATAGAAGATGAAGTGAGAATTTAATATCTAGGCTGAATTTTCCCAAGTCACAGGAAAATTCAGAAGTTAGCCTAACTCCACACAATTTTGCAATTAGGTTTTTATAAAATGGATTAAATTAAAATTCTGGAGCTGAGCAGCCTTCAGTGCCGAAGCAATGTAGGATCAGAATAAAGTTTGTCCAAGTACATTGCCTAACCACTTTCTTAACTTACGCAGAGCCGATAAATCTATGTGTTTGAGAGGTTGGTGCTGTCCTTCCATCAGAGAAGATCATGAGATGTGTCGTCATCTCTGGGGATCTACTGTGGCTTTCCACATTCTTTCCAAATCAGTGCATTTTTCTCATTTCTGTCACAAGAAAAAAAAATTCTTTTCAAGGTGAAAAGAATGATCAGATTTCGTATTAAAATAGAATATAAACATGTAGGCATCATTTTGATTAGGAGAGGCAAAAGTGACTGTTGAAATCATAATTGCTGAAAAAATCTTAACAGGTAACACCTTCAGCATCTTTCTTTGGCTCCTGCTTTTCTTTTTAGAAGCTGAGATTGAGAAGAGAGGCTGTTGTGGTGCCATTCATATTTTTATTAATTATTAAAGGACCGCCCCATGAAAATCATGTGTTGTGGTCAGTTATTTCCTTGCTAGTCATCAAGCACTAGCAGACTGCATGCTGCTGGGGGACTGGAAATGCATTAGCGTCATTGATCAGGTATGTGTCTGCAATTAATCAAAAGAATGGGAAGACTGATTGCAGTGCAGGGCTCAGAGAACCTCTCTTTGGATTAGATCCTTCTACCTGAATAAAGCTACATGAAGCTACTGTAGGATCTGGACTTTAATAAACCAAACATACCCATTGCTTCTGCTAAGTACTCCTTTCTCTCCTGCTCCTCCGGTCATACCACCTCTCAGGCTACATATTGATATCTTTTTTGCACATGGTAGGTCAAATATTTTACTGTAACAGTCCATGATGTTCAGCTTGTTTGACTTTCTGTCCACTGCTGATGTTCTCACTGAAAAGAAAATGAACTCCTTGTCAGCTTTAAATTTTGCAAAACTAAAATGCTCTGTATTATTCACTCTAATTTAGAAATTGCTAGTTATCCTTTTCCTGATTACATCATCCTGTTTTAACGGCATGTTTGTTTGTTGTATTTAAGTAATTAGGCTTTATACTCTCTGCAGTGGGATCTGTGGGCACAGCCAGCATGGTGATAGTGATGGTAGTTTTATGTTCTAGGCAGCACTGGCTAACACCTTTCAAGCAGTGCCCTGAACAACACGACTAACATCAACCTGGTATGAGATTCTGTGGGGTCTGCTCAGCCATAAATGTACTCGGGATTGTTTTGTTTTGGAATGCTGTTTTAATACCCTGTACGTATAAATACATACCTATTTATGCCTCTGTCTGCAGGTAGAAACAGAAATAAACCCACAGCTGATATGAAGAGTGCCTTTGCACTATTACTGACCTGGATTATAGAACAGAGGGTACGCTTGCTTTAACGAAGGTAGAGCTGCCTGTTGCCGAAATTACATTCTGCAATTCCAACTGGTGAAGGCCTGCCTAAGGAAGCTCAAAATAACCACTGGCAGAGAAAAAAATCCTGTCTCTGTGCTACGGCTCTGAAGAGGACGGTGCTGCTCTTCCCATACAGTGCTACTACCTTTGTGCAATCGCACAAAGCGAGTTTGGGCCTTCGCTTTTAGTTAAAACTTTTTTAACCACTCAAGATCTGAGGGAAGTACCAGAAGCAATGCCAGCACTACAGCAAGGAAATGAAAGATAAGGATTCATGGAAGGATTAAAACCCTCTTAAACTCTGCTCCCTCTCTTCCCCCTGGTAAAATCCAGGCCTGCTTATATATGCAAGTATGTATTCTCGAATGCATTGACATAAAATCCCTGCACTAGTTTGCACATGACTGTGTACACACACATCCGTTCCCACACCTATACTTAAAGACACACACGTCACCATTTATGCTAGAGCTGGCAAGCCCTGGGGAAAGCTGTGTGGCAGCAGATCCTGCGCTGCATTCAGGCAGCCTGCAGCCTGCTCTAGCTCTTATCAGTGGTAAAATAGCCCAAACCTGCTGCTGTTCTGGAACAACAAAGAGAATCCTTTTCTTATCCCATCTTCCCCCAAATAAGAATAATCTCTTTATGGCTGTTTAGACTGGGATTATGGCCAGATTAGGCTAAGGATGTGAAACAAAACGCCTGCCGCATAAATGCACCCCACACCTCTCTTCCTTGTTGAGATGGTAAAACACCAGCACATCTCTGATGTTAAGCCCTTAATGACAACTAGATACAAGATCCCCCCAATAGGCCTGAAAATGTTTAAACCTTGGGGAATCACCTTAGAAAAAACAAAACCCCTTTTCAGAGAATAGTTAAAGAAGTAACAAATTGGCCCTTCCTCCTCTTCTCCTTATTTGGACCAGTTAATGCTGTTAAACAGATAGTCTTCCTCATGCAGGTATAATTATCCTTTCCAAAGCATTTCCACTGAGTTGCCTCAGGGTTTTAAGTACCACAATTACCTCTTTTTTTTTAATGCTAAAATTAATCTTGAGTCATTACAGTTGCTATCAGAGCAGGAAAAATCAAATTCCAGAACTTTTACAATCATTATTCAGCAGTTCTAACAAAATTCCCTGTACCAGGAATCTAGTTAAAATTTCATACACGCCAGGCAGCCTGACAAGATTCACACGTCATTTTCATGACGATCCCTATTCCCAGAGGAATAACACTCTTACAGTCCTACTTCAGCACAAATCAAGCGCCACAGAAACAATTAGGGAGACTTTGTATTATCTAAATGAAAGACTGAATGAGAATGTATTCCTAATTTTCCACTGAGTTTTTTTTACACGTGGGCCCAGCAGAACTGGTTGCATATGAACCCAAACTTTTTCAGCTAAGTTTTTTTTTTTTTAAATAAATGTCTGTCCTTGTAAATCTTGAAATGAGAAATCCCAGCATTTTTGCTAGTCTGGTTGCACCCAAAAAATCTAAGTGAAACAACTAGAAAGTAATTGGATGTGGCTATGCTGTAGCCACTGCACTGTGCAGTGCAGACACACTCATTTTTAGCACAGCTCTGTTGAGTTCTCCTTTTTAATTCCCATCTTCATGTGCTCTTTTCTGTTGTTGGAAATAAGATAGCTTTATAATTGCCTCAATTCTGCTGAAGGACTTAAGCGAAATCTCTCGAGTATAGAAAGTTAATTAATGCTCCCTTTTTTCAGTCTCTCCAAATAAATTTTGCGTTTCAGAAACCTAGTAGAAGAATTCTGTAATATTTACTGTTTTCACTGATGTTTTTATGCAGGCCAGCTCCTTTAAAAGCAGTTCACAAATTATGTGCAAGAATGAGAAGCCAGGAGTATAAAAATTAAGCGATTCTCTGCCAGTTTTGCAACTACCAATGATCCAAGTTGCCCTCTGAAGTGCAATGGTTGTCAGATTTGGCAGGCTGAAAGCAATACGTACTGCTGGGGTTCATTTTCATTACTTCATCTTAAGGCCCTCAAAATCAGAATTTCCTGAAATGTATTTAATCTGAATGTTTGTACATTTGGTTCCTTAACTCCCAGTATCTTGTCTAGATTTATCTTACCCCAGAGAAGAAGAAAAATAGCTAACGCACTTAACGCTGGGCTGACTAGCATCCTGGGCCGGCAAGTTACACACCGCTAGTGCAAGTCAACGGCAGACCGGCAGCACTAAGTGATTCCCAGGAATGCCATGCTGAGTGAATGGCACTAACAAACCGGACATCTGGGATATCGAAACCAACTCCTTAGTAGGAAGGGATCCAGTAGTCTTTGGTGGCTTTTACAGAGCGCCTTTCATTAAAATACTGGAAAAGAGCAAGCAAAGACAAGACCACTCCTCACTTACTGCCCCTTCACACGTGTTTTGCAAAGAAAGGACTGTACTGAATTTTATAACAACTTTTAGAGTTGTGTTTAGTGAAAATAACTTTGTGTTTTCACCAAACTTTCATTTCTGAATTTCACTTTTAGTGAAAAAAAAGTTTGTGTGTAGTTTTGCAGTAAACTTCTGGTTTTGGTTGAGTAACTTCATCTTCTGGATTTTGAATCTATTTTTTTTTTACATCAACAACATAAATAATAAGCAGAAATAATTACTACCTCTTAAATTCTTAAATAGCACCTACTAACTTGTATGTCAGTGGGGCAACGGAGGCAAGGGACAGCTAGCACACAACACAGTACACTCACAGTGGATCAAGACAGGATATTCTAGTGACCAACATCTGGAAAAATCTTGATATTTATAAAAAGTGTTGCCTAGTTTAAGTGCATGTGAACTCCTGGGATTTTAACTGGCCAAACAGGCTAAGTGGCATTAAATCCAATTTCTGACTTGCAGAAGGCTGATGGAGTGCATTGTTTCTGCCAAGATTTTAGCCCAACACTGAGCGGAAGTGAATTACACTGAAACTTGAATGACAAAACTATCAATTAATACTTAAGTTTTTGCTTGGATTTATAAAAAAGCCAAATATTATAATAAGTTTTTCATTTGAAGCTGAAGACTGTACACTTTAACTGACAACTTTTTAATTGTGATGATCAAAATTGGTACAGGGAGACTTCAGTACCAAATTGTCTCCACCCAAGTATACAGAAAAATATTTTATATTTACACTTAAACTGGTTTTCATTACTTTTATTGGATTTCACATTTGCTTGTGTGAATAATCTCATACATATACAAAACCTCATTGGGTTCAGTACAAGTACTTATACAGAGAGATACACAAATACTAATGGACACATCTACACAGGAAAATTCTAGCTGTTAAAGTGTTCATTGTGCTAAGGACTACTGCATAGTGTATTTGTATCTGAACAGTGTGGAGAGCAAAAGCTTTGATAAGCTTGTATCTAGTCAGTCAAGGGGTTTTGATATCAAGTGGTTTCCTCCACAGCAACTTGAAGCAAAGATCTGGGGACAGGTAATGATAAATGACTCTGTGAGCTCCATCCCAACATGTACAGAGTTCACAGGTGTTTCAGATGCATTTCATCTTTGGAAAAAAAAAAAAAACCACACCAGCTGTGAAAATGCTTCATGATCTGAACTCCCTCTACAGATCAGTTTTTCAGCAATGAAATTCAGTGCCATGCTGAGGTTCATCACAAAACCTATACATCACTTAAGACTTCTAAGTGGGTCTTATGCAGTCTTAAAGCACGAAAGCTTGCTTTCTGGTCTTCTTCAGAAATGTGAATTACTGTCTTTTTCTGAAGAAGAGATGAGGCTAGAAAGCAAAATCTCAGCTGCAAAACAAGTCTTAACCTATCCCTCTAAAGCATGGAACTTTCTTATTTCCTCAGAAAAAAAATAGTTCTATGTATATGTTAATTAAAATTCAAGAGGGGCCACAGTATAAATGACTAGTTAAAATGTTTTTTTTAACTATGTCTGTTTAGAGAAAAACACTTTATAACTATCCAATTGCTCAACTGTTTACCGGATTTTCATCTAGAGAGATATTTAGTGTGGGTATCTGATAGAGAGATCCTATAATTACCTGTGCTATATTTGCTGCTTGTCTGCTTTGAAGTTTTAATTACATGTGATGCCGCTTGGGGAGACTTTAGAAGTATAGAATGTAGAATACAATTTTTAGCCCCATCCTTGCACACCCTAAACATCCATCAAGTTTATCAGGAATTTAGCTGAGCCATGAATGCAGAAATAGCTCCTATACCCTCTATGCAGACAGAGTTCAATCATGCAATTGGAGAAATAAATAATAGCAAAAAGAAATATGCAAAGAAAAAACCCAATAGTTTCAGCTGACTTGAAATAAAATGGAGACTCTGTGAGGTGGAAGAATGACATTTGCTCCACAGAACAAATGGTAGAAACCCTTCACGCTTGGCTTAGGAACAGAGAATTTTAGGGAAAGAAGACAAGAAAAGCAAGCAAACACAAAGTTTAAGAAATAAGGACATTAAGCACCAGGAGACATTCACAAGAGCTTCCATCTCAGTTCTTTATTTCTTGACAGCAGGGACACACACAGGACTTGGATTATACAAAGTGCTTTTCTGCTGCTACAGCTCAGCTGTTTTTGTGACTGGAGCTGACGGTCACAAAAATTAATGCCATGCTAACTGACTGACAGATTTTACTCTTCATACCCCTCATGATAATGGAGGCTGGGCAGGTCTTAAAGGAATTCTACTGAAAACAGACTTTCTACCTATCACTACATAAGGTTTCTTCTTGGCACAGACTCCAAGATCCGGTCAGTATGTCTTTTCTTTGGCAGCGGACATCAGTGCTTAAGAAGTGCCACAAGAGAGGGCCTCGCTAATAAAAAGGGATGGACTCATTAATATCTTAGCAAATGCTTAACTATACTTGACTGTGCTCGTACACAGAGTATGTCACTGCTGAAGGCAAAGATCTGTGTTTCTTCGCCTTCTGCAATGAGAGGGCCTTTGTTTACATGCAAATCCTCAGGGCTTGTATGAACCCTGGGCTGCCCGGACATTACCACACACGTCCCTGCCTCACCCTTTCATTCAGCAAATAACCTGTTTTTCACATCACACGACTTCTGTCCGCTAGATGAGTACGCCAGAAGTTACTATGAGGTTAGCAGCGTGCCATCTTCCTGGATTTGGGAAAAGCCAAACATCGCCTCCCCACCTACCACTGTCACGGTAGAGCTGACTGCTCCCTTCCACAGGGCTGTTACCAGCCCCCTCTGGTAGCGGGAAGCGCTTCGAGGATTCAGGTCTCCAGAAACAGCAAGCCAGCCGAAGGCATAACACGCATGAAAGCTGAAGGGCCCTGCAGGTCTGCCTCGGGACCTCCGACCGGCCAGGCCCAGCGACACGGCGACCGGGGCAGCCCCATCTCCGGGAGGTGAGGCGGGGCAGCGCCCGCGCCTAACGCCAGGGGAAAGGCAGCGCAGGCGAAGGGACGGCAGCGGGGCGGCTCCGCTCCCCTGCCCCCGCAGCCCAGCCGCGGCCGCCACAAAATGGCGGGTCCGGCCGCCCCCTCACCTCGCGCCCCGGGGCTCGAGGCGGAGCCTCCGCAGCGGCGGCGGGAAGGGCGGGGGCCGCCGCCGGAGGGACGGGACGGGACGGGGCGCGGAGCTGGGCCCGGCACCGACGGCGTCTCCGCGCCGGCCCGCTCTGAGCCCGCCTCCGCCGCCTCCCGGGCTGGTGAGTAGGCGAGCCCGGCGGAGGAGGGCTTTCCCGCAGCAGATTGCAGGGGCGTCCGGCTGTGACGGCGGCCAGAGCTGCCCCCCCCGCCGCGGGCGGCCGCCTCAGAGTGACACCTCTCCCTCCCCCGCACCCCCCGTCACGTCTGCCTATACCCCGATAGTCGCGCCAGCACCGAAGGCGGGGGGTTGCTCGCGTGCGGGATGCCGGGGCTGAGGCCGGCAGCCCAGGTCGTTATCCGAGGGCGGCTGGGGGCGTCGGGCCGCTGCCAGGAAGGGAGGACGAGGAGGAGGCGGATGGAGCCGGCGGCGCGGTTCCTCCCTCTGAGGGGAGCGGCGGGGAGGGGGGGCCGCGCCGCTGTTCGAGCCGGCGGGAGCGAAGGTCGGCGGCGGGGCCCCTCGGGTGGGGGGGGCGGCGGGGCCGAGGCCTGCCCGGCGGGAAGGCGCTGCCGTGCCCCGGCGGGAAGAGGCCGCCGGCTGGGAGGCGCTTGGCTTCGCTGCGTGGAGTGGGTCTGTTTCGAAGTTGGGTGCAGCAGATACGCACGGCTGCGTTCAAGAGCAAAATATTAGCGGAATGCACAATAGATCCCGTTTTTCCTCAGTATGTATGAATGGCCCCTGTGGCAAGGAGCCGCGCGTGGAAAGGTGATGACGCACACAGGTCTTCCACAAGGGACACCTGCAGTCATTCTCATCTGGTGGTAATAAAAGCAAAAGAAAAAAAAAAAAATCACACTTTGTTTTATTCTCAGGGATATAAGACCTTGACTTTTTCCCAGTCAAAAGCAGCTCGGTACCTTGAAACTGCAACAGGGTGCAGTTGTAACTGTGACTTTTTTTTTTTTTTTGGCACTGCAACTGTTGGCAAACAAATACGTGGTGTCTGTTAGGATGAAATGAAGAGGTGTTTTTGAGTTTCATGTTTGGGTGGTTTCCTTAATACCTCTTTGCTATTTTTTTCTTTGTTTCAGGATAACCAACCAAAGAAGTTATGAATATCATCTGTGGTCTAAAGTTGCCAGGCAGGAACTGTATTTTCTTTCATTTGGCTTCTTTGACCGAGCAGGGGAAGTACAGTAATCTCTATAGGTCTTACGCAGGATATTACCGAACTCAAGTCAGTTGTACACGAGACAGATGCCAAAGGCTGGATTTGAGTGGAAATACTAGAAACTGTTTTTTGACTGGAAGCCCTGACTCCTATAGAAACTTCATCAGTAAAGGACTGAGGTGTCTTTTGAATGTCCCAAGTACAGAAGCATACAAGAATGCACACCACAGTTCGGGAAGGTTTTGCTTCCAGTCTTTTCAGCCTTTGGGGGAGAAGATCACATCCCTCCAGATCAGTTCTGTAGGGCAACTCCCACGTCATTTTTCTGCTTGGAACATTCAGATCATCAGGTCTTTTCGCACATCACCATCACTTCAGGCTGCACCAGTTCCTCTTTTCTGGATTATTGTTAAGCCAGCTCAGAAATTATTTGCTATCATTCTTGGCAGGTAAAACACTAACTTACTTCCTCCCTCAGTGTAAGACTCCATTATGCAAAGAAGCATGCATGAGTTTGTGGAGAATGGTAGGTGTATTTGTGGTGTTTTCATTTTAGTATCTGTGCAGAATTTTTTAGGACTGGGGCCTAGACTGACAGTTTGCTCAACAAGAAGTTGTTTCCATTATCAGAGGTGTTAGATGTATGTTTTGCTTTTCTCGTTCTCATTTACACCTGATAGAGGGAGATGAACCAATGCCCACTAAGGGGCATTTCTTCCTCTCGTGAGAGGCAGGAAATGGAGTGGGGTAGAAGCCAACTGGAGTATAACCTTCCGTAAGCTTGAGTCTCATTTGAGGTGAGACTGGAATATAGAATACAGCAAGGGCAGACACTAACAAATTCCTTATTAACTTTGTCTTAAGTTGAAACTGTTTGTATCTTACAGGAGCATAAGAAATTGGTGGAAGGCACTTCCTCCTAATAAACGGGAACTTTTTAAAGAAAGTGCAAGGAAAAATAAATGGAAGCTACTCCTGAGTGTTAGTAGCGTAGGAGTTTTATTTGTCGTGTTTTATTTTACTCACTTGGAGGAGACACCCATCACTGGGCGCGCTCGACTGTTGGTGTTTGGAAAGGAGCATTTTAGGGAACTGTCACAGATGGAATATGATATGGTAAGATTTAAAAAAAAAATTCAAAATACTCTGTAACTATTAATGTTTCTTTTAGTGATGAACTAATCCAATTAATGGGATGGGCAAACAAACCTGTGGTGTCCTAATAAGTTTTGAATTTCATGCTCGGAACCCTGCAGAGCACCCCCATCAGTTACCCCCTATTCTTGTCTCCATTGTTTTTAAGAGCTCCCTTTCCACCAGCAAACCATTCAGGGACACATGATGGTTAAAGAAAGCATTATATATATGTAGTAAACATTTCTAACTGTGTTATTGTAATATAACAAGAAATATAAAAATCTGGTAGAAGCAATAAAATCATAGTTAATAGGTACGTGCTCAGGTCTGTCTCATTTTCTGTGCTGATTTGAGCATTCTTTGGCACTTATTTAAGGTCCTCTCTTCTAAGCTGTCACTTTCTAAGGTAGTACTCTCCACCTGCATTCAATTCTGCTTCATTTTTTTCACAGGAGCAGCTCATTTTTCTTTAATTGCTTTCTTCTAAACTGTCCGTTGCACTAATGCCTGTAACTTTGAGTTCTATGATTTTCTGTCCTGAAGTCAGTGAAACTTGATAATCCAGCTGTATACGAATGTCACTCTATTCCATCTGATGGAGAATGTGATACGAACATAGCAAAAGAAGTACAAGGATATATTCAAATTACATCTTGTGTATAAATTTGTCCACCTTACAGATTACAACAGAAATATACAGATATAGAAAAACTATAAATTCAAATGGAAGTTCAGGAAGGTATAGAAAGGTTTGCCGAATTGTGATGCCAAGTTTAACTGTGTATTAGGAAAACACCAGATACAGGAGGCTGTAGGACCAAGTCTATACTATCTTATTTTTGATCTGTGGTCAGTTTACTTCCTTTTAAGTTTATTAATCCTTAACTTGTGGGTCTGAAAGCCTTAATCTAATATATTGGCTTTGGCTATATGAAAGAAAAATGTATTAAAACTTAGACTTAACTGGGTGTGTGTGGCCGCTAAATCACTTTACCAGTTAGTCATTTACTGTGTGTTTGTTTTGCATGGCAATCTATTAATTTTTTTTTCAGTGGATGGAGGAATTCAAAAGTAAAATGTTACCTGAGACAGATGCACGCTATCAGGTTGTGGAGAGAGTTGTTGGTCATTTATCTGAAAGCAATAAGGACATCCCACAGGTCTTGGCGCTCAAGTGGGTTATCCATGTGGTAGACGAACCAGGTGTAAATGCTTTTGTGCTTCCAGTAAGTTGAACCCAATACAAAAAATATTAGTAATATCAAAACAGCATTTTATTTATGTGTCTTCTACTTAATTTTAACTGTCTTTTTGTTTTACAGAATGGCCAAGTGTTTGTTTTCACTGGATTGCTAAATGCAGTTTCTGATATTCATCAGCTCTCTTTCATTTTGGGACATGAAATAGCTCATGCTGTGCTGGAACATGCAGTAAGTATTTAAAGAAAGCTGTCTAAAATTCTTAAATGAATTCTAATTACTTTAATTAAGATTTTTCCTATCACTACCAACCAAAGTTTCAGTGTGAGTCTTTCTAATTAATGAAGAATTGACTTTGAAATGAGAGTATTCTGAAACAGTATATCCTTATTACTCATGTAGTACTTAATAACTGGCAGAAGTCCTGTAGTAGTCAGTGTTAGCCCAAAGTCTGCCAACGCTTTTTTCATAACTGTACGGATGGATTATGGCTCACTATTAACAGTCATTTAGAACTTGATCTGGATTTGCCTCTCCTCCTGTAGCCCAGACATAAGGAACTAGAGGCACTCAGCAACTCCATTTGTTACTCCTAGACGTGTTAACATCTACAGAAGTGGATATACTTTAATAAATTATTCTAAAGTACATGATATTTTTCCTATAGTAGCACACAGTTTTAGAATACCAAACCCCAGAATGGCTGGAGCTTGATTCTGCATTTACAGATGATTGCTTTCACAGACTTAATTTTTCCATATCCTGACATGGATGTGTTGAAATTCGCAGTTCTTTGCTGTTTGAACAGAATAGATGTAATAATTTTGTTGTGCTCTGTAGGTACAACTACGAGAAAAGAGGATGGTATGGAAGTATGGCTCATACTGTTCTGGATTGGCATGATTTTCTAGAAAGTGCTTCTTTGCTTCCAAATTGATTTCTTTCTGTGCATGTCATTTTAAAAAATTGTATTAATTACCTGTCCATCAGTTTGAGAAGACATAATGAGAAGCTTGTTAACATAAAGATCCTGCTAAAATTGCAAAGCTGATCTGGAAATAGGTAAATACATTTTAAAGGTAGTGGAAATACAGGACAGTTGCTTTCCAAAATCATACAAGATGCAGTATAAGCAACAGTTCCCATCATAGTATCTTGGGCTCTGTTGTGCCAACTAACTTGTTAAACTTATAAAAAAAAAATTTTAATAATAAAAAGAACTTACTTTGTTTGTATGGAACCTGTGTCACCCAACTGGCGTAGAGAAAAGTATTGCATGATCCAGCTTGTAAGTGCTGAGATCAATTTGTTGCATGTCAAATAGAGCTCTGAAAAACAGAAGAATTTCAATTTCTTGAATTTAATGCAGAGGACACATTTATGTCTCTTATATGTTAATGAAATTTTGGTAATGATCAGAACATAACAAATCTGGAACCCTGCTATAAGCTGTCTTTATCTCAACCCACGGGTTTACTTACTTTTACTCTTCCAATTCTCTCCCCCATCCCACTGCGGGGGAGTGAGTGAGCGGCTGGGTGGTGCTGAGCTGCTGGCTGGGGTTAAACCACAACAAGGTTCTCTTAGTTTCTAAAATTAAAGGAATGCAAAAGAAAATAAAGAATAAATATATTATGCCAAGTGTCCCCTTATCCCATTAGTGTTCCTGTGTAAATGATGTCTATCTCTTCTCAAATTAATGTAAAGAACAGTCTTCCAGGTCTTTTTATAGATTTTTTTTTTTGTTCCAGCTGAGGTATTTGTGGCTTTTTTACTAAAGAACTCTGTCTGCATGCTGCCGTCATCTTATCTCAAGCTTTGAATCTCTTGAATTGGGAGATAGCCAAAATGTATTTGTTCCAGCTGTATTTATGCAGTTGATGTGGATTCTAGACTGAAAGTACCTAGTACCCAACCATTTTTTTTTGTGCAAGCAGGTGAGCTTGTGCTTTCCCTGTTCCTGTGGCTGCATAGAAAAAAAATAAGTGATTTTTACAGTGTTTCCAAATTTCTATTATGTTCTAAAACAATGTCAGACAGTAAGGAATGAAAACAGGACAATTTCTGTTTGCAGGCAGAGAAAGCCAGCCTGGTTCACTTCTTGGATTTTCTATCACTCATCTTTCTCACGATGATTTGGGCCATCTGTCCCCGTGATAGTTTGGCAGTTGTTGGCCAATGGATTCAGAGCAAGTTGCAGGAGGTAAGACTGACGTTTCGTATTATTCTTCCTGAGTTCCACAGAAAAACATTTTTAATCTTGGGGAGGTAGTTCCACTAAACAGCATGTTTGGAGAAAAAGGCAAGAGGAGAAATAGTATAAGCAAAAATAAAGATTTGATTTTTGAACGAAATATGTTTTTATATATCTGCATCTGCTTTAGCTGATATATATTTCCATTTGTTGTCTTGAAGAACTTTAGATTTCCCTAAATGACTGGACTTAGCTGAACAGGCTCCGAGTACCTGCTTGCCAATTAAGCTAGATGATTGTCTTTGGAAATGTAGCTCACCCTTTAAAGATGTATACGTTGAAATGCCGTGTTTTTATTTTGAGTAGTTGTTAAATTGTTTCTAAACCAAATAAAATATACAGAATTCTTTAAATAAATTGTTAGTGGTAAGAATGGTTTCCAAGACAAGAAAATTGAGACTCTAAACACTCTTTTAAAGTATCAACTATGCTATAATAAAACTTACTGAAATAATCTTTTCAGACAGCATATATTCCAATAAAGTAAAATTCAGAGGCTTTGAGGTGCCAGTTTTCTTCAGTAGTCTAATTAACTCTCTGCCTCCGGACAGTTACTGATCCATTTCTTTTTTAAAAAAGTGAGGTTTTTTTAAGAAGAAATTTTGCTTACATTATAAAACTTGAATCTGAATTTATGTGAAAGAGCTCTTTGGTTTCTTTGACTACTCTTGATGCTTTTCCTGAGATTTCCCTGGTTCCTCAAAAACATAAAATTAAACATAACCAATCTGTTTTGTTAGTTCTTATGCTAATGGGTAGATGTGTGGATTCTGAACATAAATTATCTCTAAAGAGCTTGGATATTTGTACAAGTAGCTAAGAAACCAATACATTGATGAATGCTAGCCAGCATTTTGAAGAGCTGAAGTTGGAAAAAGCGAAGTGTGAATCAATCCCGAGACTGCTCATAATTTAGACTGCAAGGTTTAACTCCCTGTCAGCATCTTTTCCTCCTCTTCTAGGCTAACTGCAACTGATATTTTGGCATCGTGGATTGGAGTTGTGCTTTAGATTGCAAATGGAATCTGCTTGTGGTCCTACTGTGCTATAGGAAAGATCTATCATATATGAGATAGTGTACAGTAATGTCCTGGTTTAAAACTCTGATCAAACTCACCTTGAGTAACATTAAACATATCCATATGCAGAATAAATAAATGATTAATACTGGCAAAGCTTTCATCCCATATACAAAAGATGCTGAATAGAAACTTTTGTTTCTGTTAGTCATCCAGGAGTGCAGTGTCTGTTTGTTTCCTCCATTCAACATTTGCCTGTGGTGCTTATGTGAAAAAGAATCTTCCTGCCCATTTTCTCAGGATGTTTCTTTTCCTCTCCTTCCATAACTGTATTTTAAAGTTTTAGCATCCCACTCTCTGAAAGGGTTATTTAAGCCATATTGCAGTACTTGCTTCTGTTTCAGTATTTGTTTTTCTTTAATGTCCTCAGAGACTTAACTTTTTTACCTACTGACTACTGTTTATTTTTTAATATTGACTATAAGTAGTTTCCAGTGACCCTTTGTAGGCCTTTTGGCATGTTAGCTCCCGTTGTGCTTTTTTCTCCAAAGCTAGCGAGTTTGCTTGCCTTAAGAAATGGTTAAGTTCTCTTATGGGATTCTTTCGTGGTGGTTCTTCAGTCATGTATTTCTGAACTGAAACATGCTGGCTTTGCTTTTAAAGCAGCAGTTATTTTATATGGGAACGAAAGCCTAGGAATTATTCTTGGAATAGCACAAAGCATGACTCTGAGTTTTACTCATGTCCTGCACGCTAGTTTGTACAGATACAGTACTTCGTATTCCCTTTCTTGTCCACCTCACACCATCAGATTTGTATTTCATGTGGCAACTGGTGATTTTGGACAGTCCACGTACCTGGAACTTCTTTTTCTTTAACATACACAGACAGCTCTGGTAATTGATTTGAAAAATCAAATCTGTCTTCTTTATTATGTCCAATTTCTGACAAGGATTTTAGACCAGAGTTTGAAGATCTAATTTTTTATTCCAGCACATTCACAAAAGGTTTTTTTTAAAATAATTTTTCAGTAGCAGATGAGTAGTATTGTATGTTAGATGCCTCAAGACCATTTTATGTAAGCAGTGCCAAGACTTTATTGGCTAGAAGCACACCGTGAAAGAGAGCCCAAGTTTTCTCAAGAGATTCAGATTATCTTATAGTTTTAATTTTAGATCTGGAGACGAAACACATAGAATTCTCAAAAATTGCAGAGGACACATTTATGTCTCTTATATGTTAATGAAATTTTGGTAATGATCAGAACATAACAAATCTGGAACCCTACTTTGTCATAAGCTATATCTAGCATAAGAATTGCTGCATGGAATCACATCAGAGTCTGTTTAGACTCGTATCTTGTCTGTGACTGGCCGGTAGCAGATACACGGAGGAAAAGTAAAGGAAATAACAGCAATTATAGGGTGATAGCTTCTTCAGATACCATCCCTGCTTCCGCACTCCACAGCATGTGTAGGTCCTGAACTAGAGATTGCATTAATGTTGTGTATTTTTTTAAAAATACAGCCAAATTTTTGTGGGCAGTATTGGGATAGACATACAGGTAAATAGTTATACCCTAGTGCTTAACTGTAAATGCAAATAAAACTATTTAAGGGGTAAGAGTTTAAATGCTGGTCTTTTTATTACCATCTTCTTGCTGTCCCAGATCTCTCTTTCTAGATGGTCTATTAAGACACATGCATTCAGACCATCAATTTCCTAGTTCTTAAACTTCTGCAAATCTTTTTGAGATGGATGCTACCCCTTCTTATTTAAAATTGTTGTAAGCCTCGCAGAGAAGAAAACCGCAAGTGGTTGTAACTGAAGAAATAGAAAGCTGCCTGCTTGTATAAGTCTCTGTTCCAGTTAGTGCTTTGGATGACAGTCCTCTTGCCTGTTACCAGTTTCATTTCCCTGTCTGAGAAATGTTTAATAATTAAACAAATAGTTTTTCTGGCTAACTGGGAAACGGCGCTTCAGGAATATATGACAGACTAGCTAGGGATATCTTTGCTGTTTAGTGAATATATGCACTCCAGTAGACCCAGAGCAGTTTTCAAGGCAATATAAATATATATTCCACTTCAAGTAATGACCTTATCATCAGAGGATTTTAAAAATATATTAAGAATTGTAATGTTTAAGGTCTGTAAGGAAATTAAGAATTTAGAAAGTGACCTCATCTAAGATTACTTATAAATCAGCCTATTTGGCTTTAAAAAACCTGTGGAGCATCAGCTTTGGTTGGCTTTTATTTTTGACCCAGTAAAGAAAAACTATCAGTGCCACTTTAGAAAGAAGCAAAAAGTTACAGATACTTTTATGTACTCAAGGGATTGGACCGCTTCTTTGGTGCTCTTCATTTCTCTCTGTTTTTTTTTTTTTCCCTCCTTCTTTCCTCTGGGACTTCTAAGGAGGACATAGTTTTATAACCAGAGAAAACCTTTTTCCCGTCACTAGCCTTGCACATTGGCATTCTTCAGTTGCTATTTCCTAATCGATGCCTAAACCCGAATGTTGTGACATATTCTTCATCTCTGCAGAAACAGGCTGTTTTAACAAGTCCTCATTTGGATTTTCTGTAACCTGATATAGTGGGGCAAGGCTGCCCATATCTACATGAATTATATATGCTAGAAGATACTGATATATATGACTAAATAACCATTTGAGAAAACTACCACTGTCTCTTAGTGTGTGTTAATGCAATGTCACACCCTAGAAAAATGGGAGAGGAATTGGTCAGATTTCCGTCATCTAGTTTAATTTCTCAGGGGCAATTTGCAACTTGTGTCGGGGGGATAATCATCATAAAGGAGTGATTTCTGCATGAAAACGTTTATGGCTACATTCCATACTGTAGGGTGTTTACCATACAAAATAGATCATACCAGATTTAAAGATGGTCGTCATAAAAGTTTAAAGGAACCACTGGAATTTTTTACATACAGTTGCTACAACAAAAATCTTAATGCCAGTAAAAGAGCGAAGTGAAAAAAATTCTAGTTTAAAGTTGGCATTGACCCTCTAGTTGCTGCAAAATGCTGTGAGACTGGCTGATGAGAGGGGCCATGAAAGGATGTATAATTTGAATTAACTTCCACTGAGCACAGGATCAATGAGTTACATATAATGTAATTAAAGATTACATTAAGAAGATTAATGCTGATCACATGCAATGTGACTGTGATAGATAAACACCATTTCTTCTGAGAAGGTTAGAAAAATAACTACAATGCTCTAGCTTTGACGCATTCAAAACCAAGAAATAGAGCTTTGATGTGCCTCTTTGCAGTTCATGTTTGATAGACCGTACAGCAGAACATTGGAGGCTGAAGCTGATAAAGTGGGACTTCAGTTTGCAGCAAAGGTAACTACAACTGGTTTGTTTTATTAGCGATTTACCAGACTTTTTTTGGTTTCTGTTATAATCAGAGGGAGTTTCACACTTCGTACAGAGGTAAACTGTGTGTGGGAGGGTTCCCAAATTTTTAAAGATCTGTAGATTAAAGAAGTAATGGAAAATAAAACAGTTTGTAGGGAAAGACAAACTCATTCTGGCTACATTGTATGTAATAAAATTGAAGTTTGTAAAGTCGTATGTTATTAACTGTACGGTATACTTTTTATGTAACTTATTACTGTTAGAAGAAAACGCTACATAGAATGCCAAATAGCGAACTTCTGTAAGTAGGATATATTTAATTGTATGTAAAGATATAAATTGTTCTTCAGATTTTTGTTTCACTTAGTTTCCATCTGTTGTGAAAAGTTCTGAGGAATGCTTTACTATATTGTCGTGCACCTAATGTTCTGATCTATAATATCTGTTCTCATAAAAATAGAGTAAAATTTAAGAACTTTTTGATATTGTGATTATCTTTTCTGTGATTGCTGATAATTATGAAGTATATCAATATCAATTTGAAGATTTATCTAAATACAGCCATAAAAGTAATGCGGTTTTGCTAAAGTAAGACAAAAATTTGTTCAGAAACTACTCAGCATTTTCTTCATAATTTGTTTTTTTCAGTCATTTTGGGGGGTGTGTGTGTGGACTTTAATTCTAAATTAAAAAAAACTAAAACAACTTTCATTTCTCGCAAAGTGCGATAGAGCTAGATAAGTGTTAGATAACTATGAGAGCAGCACCATCTAGTGTTAATATTTCATAAGGAAAATTTCCTTTTCTTAATAATTAATAATATTTCTTCAAGGAAGAGTTTTTAAAATTAACTTTCATTCTGGAATTGAAACTCCATTTGTAGTTTAAAGTCATCTAAGGGAATAATACAATCCATGAAAAGAATGTAATTGCTGTGTGGGTCATCACTGCTTTGTAATACTGAAGATGTAGGGCCATACCAGAAAGAAACAAGCAAAGTGGTATCTCAGCATTTCTCTGCTTGTGCAGATAATCTTATTATGATAATAACTTTAAGAAATAAATTCAAAGGATAAAGCACTACTTCTCTGTTTCCAGGGAAAAAAAAAAAGTCATTTTCTTACCTTGTGAATACTCATCTCTTTCTCTTAAACAAATGAAAATTAATGTAAGAATTCTTGTTCTTTTTTTCCCCTCCACTTAAATGCAGATGTAAAGGAGTTTGTTGGTGATATACAAATCCCATTTTTAAAGTTAGTGTTCCATGACTTTCTGTGGTTAAGTATGTACGTCTATGGAGAGAGACAGTAATTCTGCAGAATTACTCTTTTAATCTGTTGTGGATTACACAGATCACCCTTGAAAAAGGCAGTGTAGTCACTTACAGAAAAGCCTTTGCAGTTCATTTTTAGAGATATTTCAGTATGAATTATTATCACTTTATATTTTTGACTCTAGACTTCTTCCTGTAATTTTCCCTAAATCTGAAGATGATAAATTTGTTCTGCTGCTGTACTGTGTCTAGCAAATATGACTTAGAATAAGCAGCTGAGTTATTTTTTTAAAGACCAAGTACATGCCAGAAATTGTGAATCTGTTTTTCTCCTGAATTGTCTAATTCAGGTGTAAGTTTTTTAAGATTGGTGGAATTACATAGATATTAAAAGTAACAAGTCCAATGTCTATCTGGATGAGTTTTTGGCTGCATTTAGATACTTTAGAACAGCCTTTTCCTGTCAGATATGAGGGGGACTGTCTAAACAGGCTTTAGAGATTTAAAATTTAAGATGTCTTTAGTAATTCAATATCCATTAGAATGTGTATTATATTGCTTTAAAAATATAGTGGTGTATACATTTCCTTTCTGTTTTCAGGCTTGTGTGGATGTACGAGCAAGCAGTGTATTTTGGCAACAAATGGAATTAGCAGAAACCATTCAAGGGCAGCCCAAGTTACCAGAGTGGCTCTCCACACACCCTTCTCATGAAAATAGAGCTGAGCACTTAGACCGGCTTATCCCAGAGGTGAGCAGAGCTGAAGGAAGTGTGTCTTTTTTTTCTTAGGAAAGTTGCCAGAATTAGTTTGGTATTGATTCATGAGCTACTTTGGTATTGATTCACAATCTGCTCTTTTAGCATCGTGCTTATCTTTATCCTTACAGAAATTTTCTGTTACAAAGCTTTCAACCTTAAAGGGTTTATTAAATGAGGAAAAATTAAGATAGCACAGGAAAAATGTAATTATCTTCTAGGGTTGTTTTTTCTTTCCTGATTTCTGATCAAAGTCTAGTATTTTTGCTTTTGAATGGCCTTCCTGGTATAGATGTGACAATGTCACAGTTCTCATCCATTCTTTTCCCTTTTTTGCCATTTTGGAAGCCAGTTTTTAAGTTGGATCCCTAAACTGTCTTGACTTCTCTCGCTTTGATAGCTATCCCTAGGCTGTCAAATAGAGAACGCTCCATCCTATCATGTCCCGCTGATGGGGGATTGAATACATCTCAAATAAGTGTGCCTCAGAAGAGTGTCAGATCCCCAGTAGAAGATTTCTTAATAGCCCTAGTTATGATAGGTCTCTGTAGATTTTGCAGCCTGCTTTTTTCTTCACATCTCTGTTCCATCACGTTAGGGAGCAAATTTTACCTCACTCCAAGGAACTTGAGCTAATTCACACAGTTGCCCATCAATCTGCAGTCTTTTCTCTGTTCTTTCTTTTGTATTTCCTCTCAGAGGAATGCCAAGTGGATAGGTACTTGGGGATTCTCTTAATTTGATGTGCTACTTGCTGGTAGCTTAAGAACAGAGAACTGTTCCAAGCTGAATAATCTTAGCTTGTTTACTATTTCTTTAAATAGCGGGGTTTCAACTACAGAAAAATAGCATGGATTGGTTTTTGCCCAGTTTTTTTCTTTCTGAAAGGTAGTGTTAAAGCGCTTCACAGCAGCACTGTTTTTCAGCAAGCTAAACTGTGTTTGGAAATTCCCTTTCTTATAACCAACTGGTAATTTTTTCTTTATCCTTTTTTTTTAAACTCTCAGTCACTTTAAGTCTTTCTCAATTCCAAACTGTAAAGACCGTTGAAGATTTATTGGCAGAGGGAGAGCTAAAATGTTGAGGTGTTTGCTGATTTCAAAGGAGAAAAAAAGATTTTCATAAACCCTTTGAGAATGAATGCAGTAAATATTCTAAATAATGGCATAAATCAAAATCAACAGTAGGGGTAGGAGGCTGGAGACTGGCTAGACTGAGTATTTTAAATTAATATCCACAAATTCTGTACTTTGCAAAAACAGGTTGTGAGACTATTTTGATGGGTTTTCTAACACATTAGAGCAGCTGAATGAAAAATGATACTTGTGGAGCCTCAATTTTGGTTAGATTGAACACAAAGGATTCAGGTTACTTTCTTTTCATACAGTTATTGACTGGCTTATAAAGTGGTAATGAAATAAATTACTTCTTAAGTTCTCTCTACCTCCGGACTGAACGAATAAGTTAACTGAGCAACTGTGTCGAACTGGCAGTCGCGTTATTTCTGTCTTATCTCTTGTAGTTTAGCAGGTGGAGCAACCTTCATCTTTTTATAGCCATTCTCACTTCCAAGAGTGGTGGAGGCTAGGAAATTTTCTTCCAAAAGATAATTGAGGAGGAAATGTTTTCACTTGCCTTTTACCTTAAACATTCTTTGGAGTAGGATGAGAAAGCAGGGGCTGAAGGCTTCCTGTTTTTAACAGAAGTTCACTGGATAAGTGAGGTTAATGCTACAAAACTGGAATAAAAATGAAAGAAGGTGTGTAGAGGTGGAGGCTTCTTGTCTGAAGTGTTGGCTCCCCTTCATCTGAGAGCTGTCGTCTTGAAGCTGGATCTTAGGCATTTAAAGGGGATACCAGGGCTTGGTTGTTGTGCAGTATCAGTGCCTTTTTGTTTCATTGTTCACATACTTAAAGCCTTTTAGAACAGTATGTTTACCATATATTAATGGCCATTAGATATTCAGAGCCCAGGGGGAGGAGCAAGATTTTGAAAAAGGCCTTTTTGTCTCTCTAGTATCTCTCTGTGAAGAAACTATACTTCTTAGATTCAGTATCAGATCCATCATGAGTAAGAAACAACGGTTTAAATCCTAAAAAAAAAAAAAACAACCCTCTGCTGGGTTTTACCTTTGTACTTGACTTTGAACATTATTTCAGTTGAAATTGCCCCTCCTCTGAAGATGTGAATGAAATAGATGGGTTTGTATTAAAGATCCTGATACAAATATCATTGTCTTTCATATGCTGATGGTTTTGAAGCTGAAATTGTTTTCAGGACAATAAAATATCTATTATTAGACCAGCTACTGTAGCTGGGGTTAATAGGGACAAGTTTTTGGACTTCTCAGGCCACACTGATATTTGTTTAGACTTCTAAGCAAGTTCACAATCAGATGCGATCATACGAAGTGAGAATTTTTCTTCAGGTAATGAAATGGCATTTCTCAATGAGGTGACTTAACAGTCTCAGGAAACATAAATTAAAGCAGGAATATCACAGGGATTCTCTTTTCACATAGTTAAAACTCATTTGATTTGCTCCCTGTCTTTTAAAGACCTTGCATCTGGTTTTCTGGACAAGTTGGAAGCTACAGCCAAGCTGAGGAATTAGTAAATAAGAGAGCTATAAGTCATTACGAAATGGTGCTGTCCTGGAAAGGAAATAAAGGAAATTAAAAAGATTTACCCTGTATTTAAAGGATTTTCCACTCAGACTGGGAGAGATTTGGATTGTAAACTAGGAAAACAGAATATACTGTTAAATAGGAAATGGAAATCTCCTAGAATTCCTACATGGAAGGTGGCGAGATGTTCAGTAAAGGCCTATGCTTTTTATCTTCAGAAAAAGAAATCTTAAAATAATTTTGTACTAGCAGGAAGGATGCTTACCGTTGTTCTGGAGAGAAAAATTGTGGAAGTGTAGTGCCAGAGAGAAGCTATAGGATCTTCTAGTTCATCTCCGAACCTTTTATTGTAATGTTCTCTGACTTGCCTACAGTTTGTCTACCTTTTTCCTAGTATGCTGTCCAAACAGAACACTGTACATCAGCTGAAGCCTCAGCTATACTGAATAAAGCAGAAGGTTATCTGCTGAGCCTTGCTTGCAACCCAGAAATTCATCTTGATGTGACATTTGCTTTTTTGGCATCATGTTGTTGGCTCAGATTTCATTTTTGATTCACTGTAACTCCCGTTTCCCAGTCTTTCTTGTGGAAATGCCATGTTGAGATCATTTTGAGAGTAATACTAAATTGGGATATGTCACCTCTACTCCTTCTCTTTTGTTCGCTAGGTCAATTAACTTGTCAAAAAGAAGTTAATTAATTTACTTTGGCAAGATCTGCTCTTGTCAAATCCACATTGCTCTTCATTATTTTTATTATTGTTAGGGTAGTTATTGCTTATTCCTCAGTCTGCTGCCTTTTGGGATATTGAAGATACATTTATTTCACTTCCTTTTCAAAAATGGGTTGTTATATTTGCCTTTTGCTTATGATGTGAAGGTTACTTCAGATAGTTCTAGTACTAGAATATATTAATTAAGCCCTATCAGTGTGAAAACTTAAAGGAAAATAAGAATAAAAATACTGACCTGTGTTTCTATCCTCCCCCTAAAGTTGTTAAATATTTTGTAACTGTTTTCCTTTTCTGTGCTAATAGAAGCAGTGAAAGATTTGAAGTATTAGCATTATGTACCAGTTGCTTTTCTTCTCCATCAAGTAACAAATCTACCCATTCTTTTAATCATCTTTTTACTACTACATTTGTAGAACCTGTTGTCTTCCCTATGCCTGCTAATAGTAATTCATTTTGCAACTCAGCATTTCTTATTTTTTAAAATTTTTTTCTTTTTTGCCCTACATGCTTGTGCTGTTTCTTAGTTTTTGTCAGAATTGCAAGGTCAGAGCATAAGTCAGCCCTGCAGAGGTAATCACAGTTATACACAAGAGACTATAACCCTTGGCCTGGTTTGCGGGCAAGAGAATGATGTGGCTTTTATACTGAGAGAGGCGACAGCCTGAGAGGTAGGATGCACTCCAAAAGACTGTAAGGGGTCAAGATACAGCAGTTAGCCTGGTATCTGTGGCAGTGGTGAAGGATTAATACGGAGAGCTAAAAATTACTTTTTTCTATATTTGTCTCTGCTGGTAGGCTTTGTATGAAAGCAATAGAATGAGGCAGACTTCTCTAATTCTTATGCCTTCCCCCCTCCCAGCATGTTGCAGGAGGTGACTATAATTGTACTGGTAAGAAAAACAGCTTCACCTTTGTTACTTACAAGCAATAGTTTTGATGTTTTATTTGAGATCTCCTGAACCAGTAAGCATGCAGGGGGTCTTTATTCTGAACAGCAGTACTTCTCTCTTAAGGTTAACCTGAAAAGAACAGCATTCAAGTACTCTCGGTTCCCAGGTGAATCTACGTACTCACTCTAGCTAGTTAACTTTGTCTCAGTTCTGTCTGTCTTTATTGAGAACAATCTTCAGTATAAACAGTCAATGAAACATGTTATTATTATAATATCAGTATGCATGTGCTTCATTAATAATGCTTTTACTTGTCCTCTTACCCAAACTGTCAAAAAACAATTTACTTGAGCAATATTACATTACTGGATTTGAAGTTGCTGGTGATTTTGAAAGTACAGTACAGCTGACCATGTTGGGCTGTTTTATCCTTCAGGAAAAAATATATTGTAAGCTCCTCAGCCTGTTACTGGCATCTTAATGACGTTACAGAGCTACTGGCACCAAACAAAATAGCAGCAGTCAACTGAGACAGGGAAAGAACACTTTCTAACTGGGGTTGAATGTTGCATGGCAGTCAAACGTATGTATTTACTACTTTCACTAGAGTGTGTAGTCATAGCTGTCTTGAAGAGTGAGACATGTCCGCATAGCTTTCCATTCTCATAACCGTAGTCTTTTTAATGGCATGCGAGTTGATGGTGTTGAATCCTTGGATGGTGTTGGAGCCTTCTACCTCCTTGGACAGCTTTACGTCTAGCAAGAATGCAAAGACATCTAGAGGGTAAAAACGTTAACTCTGGACTTAAGTATTTTAGAAAAGTGAAACCATGAAAATAGGCCAGGCACTATATAGCCAAGAAAACCAGAGATTTAAAAATGCTAAATTAGTTTAAAAGAGGATTACGTTGCCCTTTCCAGGGTACAGCCTATATCTTTATATTACCGTTTGTCTTGAATAATGCTGCTTGACATAAATGCAGTCTTGCAGCAGCTTATGTTCTGGAAGAGAACAAGAGAAGACTCTTGGTTTGTCATAAATGTCAGTTTAGAATTTAATTGGTCGCTGAAGCACAAGAGTGTTCAGCAGTACAGTAACATTTTGTGACTATATAGACGATCATGCTGTAGAAAAACAAATACTTAAAGCTTTATTTGTATTTTTTAGAAGTTACACAAGAGAAATATTTGCATGCCTAATCCAGACTTGTGTATCCAGTAATTTGAATGTTACATTTCAGCAAGAAACAGCTGAAGAAACTCTTGCTACGTTCCTGGAATGCATCTTTTTTGAAACCCAGTTCTTAAATTTAAATTCTATTTAAATTCTGTTCAATGTAAATTTAGCCATTTACAGCAAACTTTAGTGGTTCACTGTAGTAAAGTTAGGGAGAAATATGTTTTGGTCCCTCCTTATACAAAGAAATGAGTTAAGAAGCTCTGCTCTTTTATTTTAAAATCTGCTGTAGTAAGATATTCACAGTGTCCCCTGTGGAAGAATACCAAATTGTTTCAAAATTATGGGCAAATACTTATGCATAAGTGTACTGGAATATTCGATTTGATACTTCAGCCAAATCTAGTGTCTATAAAGCAGATTAAAGTTTCTGCTCTGTTTAAGTGCAGTGGTAGGACTGCTATGAAAACTGTGTTACTTTTTTTCTTCCTCTTTAATCCACCTAGAAAAAAATGACTCAACCCACGCTTTCCGCTAACAGTCCCTAGTGCTGCTCAGGAGGCACCTGGCTACAACTCAGGACAGGTTTGGCCATTACTTTTCAAGAATCCACAGTTATGAAGAGAGGGGAATACAATATGCATTTGACCTTATTTTCCCATGAAAGGATTAAAAAGAAAGATGTTAATCTGCCTGGAGTTTTATACTGTTAATTGGGGCTAAGATACAGATAATACTGCATATAAGTGACCATACCACAGTGACCATTGGTAAGTGCTAAATATCAGGCTCGTTTTCGACTTGGTGTTTTCTTGGTGTTTCATTTTGTAAATCTTGAAAAAATAGTCCTCAGCAGAGATGTAGAACCCTCTAGAATTCTACATATAATATTTTGCTATATGATACATAGGAGCTTGCTTTTCTTGATTAGTTTAAATGGGTCTTCTAGGAGAATCCATGCATACTAACTAGTAGATCTGTGTGCAACCTGCTTGTCAAGTACTGCATTGGACTTAGTTGTGCGGTATCCATTGTTAGCTCTAAAACGAGCTGCCTGTTTTTATGGACTAGTTAAAGTATGTTCAGCTTCGTTACAATGAACACCAACTTAAGCATCCTTTAAAACAGCTGACTTCATACTGTTTTATATCAATTTCTCCCCGGTGCCTTTGAGACATGAGATTCATCCATTGTCATACCTTTCTCAGATTGCCCACAAGGCAGAGTGATCTGAGGGGAGTGTGCCTGCGCTAATGGATTTTGATTCTCTGGGAAATTCTTTGGCTCCTTTGTGCCTCTACTTCCTAATCTGTAGAATGGAAGCAATGACACTTACTCAGTGACTGGGCGTAATTTAAAGTTTGGTCTCTTAGTGCTAATCTCTTTATCCAAATAAATTTTTACCTTCTAGAGACATTGTTTTCTTCTGAGAAGCTGTGTATTGGAAGCTGTGTATTCAAATGCTTCTTGGAGATGAGATCACTTGTGTAACTGGACTTTAACTATACTGACCAACCATCTGGATCTCTGTGCCAAACAGTTAAATGTCCATTATGTTGTTGGAGATTTTTCCCTCCTTTTTTTGAGTCAGGCATCTCTGTATAGTTACTTCAATAATAGAATATATCTGGTGAAGTAAATCATTCACAGTCCTTTTTTTCTTGATGCAGTCACTTTAATCTACATGTGAATGCAAATTAAAAGGTAAAAAGTACTGATGTGAACAAGTATCACAAAATAGTTGAAGAACTTCCTATCTATTAACGCTATACCTTTTAGAGTATCCATTCTGTGAGAGACTGTCAGTGAGAAAATTATTCTCATTCTTCATTCTTCATTTTTTTCCATTGTTTTACGATATTGCTACATTTCCTCTCACGAATTCTTGATTTCTGTTGAAAAGTTGTTCAGTAACAGCTCAGACTCAGTATGATACTTACTAAGCTTTGTGTGCAAATGCAGACCTTACTGGAAAGCCAAATACCTGAGTGAAACCTTTTTTGTTTTTCTTATTTAAATGAGCTTGATTTGTTTTCCTATGTATTCACAGGCTCTTAAAATAAGAGAGAGCTGCAATTGCCCATCTCTTTCTGGACCAGATCCTCGCCTCATTTTCAAACTTAACATGCAACATCTCCTGGAATCGTCTAAAGATCAAGAAACCCCAAATTCTACAAAGCGAGATCTCTCAAAACCAAAACTGGATTTTCCTCACACTCAGAAAGTGGAAGATATGCCAGTAACTTTTGCAGTTAAACCTGCAAACTAATTATTATTTTCACTTTTTATGAAACTTGTGGTCCTTGAAGGTCTGTCTTATAATGCAAATTTATCTTTGAACCATAAAGAAGATGTAGCCACTAATATTCTATGTTTCTTTTATGTGATTTCTCACTCAAAGCAATAAGGAACCATGCCCACACAAGAAGAGCAGCGTGTTGGAGCAGAAAGTTTCTTATTCATCAAGAGTTACTAAAATAAATCACTTCTCAGGGGAAAGATAATCTCGTACAATCCAGTCACACAGTGTAATTTTCAGCTTTATCAGGCTCACCTTGATCAGAGGACAGATGAACCAGAAGCGTCCCTAAAGCAGAGGGAAAAGTACAGTTTTCATCACTTAAGTTGTCTGGTTCATCTTGCTGTAATTTGGGCTAGATCTGTTCAGCTTCATTTGAGAAATAATGAGGAGAGCTTGCTGCCTGTTCCACATACAGTATGTTTAAAAATATTAAGCTGAGATGCGATAATAGCCTATGGGCTAGATACCCCCCCACTTAATTAGGTGGATTTACTGCTGGGATTTTTCTTCTTTCTAAGGCATTTTAGAATATGGATTGATTCAACATTTTTCTTCAAAGCAACCTGAAAGGGTTGCACGAAGTTCAATGTGAAAAAAGGAGTTAAATAATTTTCAAGGAAGTTTTCCTTTTAAAAAAACGCTATATACGAACCAGTTTGTAGCACAGGAATGCTTTGCAAGGATGGCTGTTGTCTTTTTTAAATGATCAGGGTGCCTCGTTAGAGACCAGTTTTACTGCAATGACATTTGATTTGGATATATCTGGGTAGAAGTGATTGCTGATGTGGAAATATATTGTGTAGTAGACAAATACAACAAGATTTCTTGACTGCATAGCTTTCACAGCTGTACCTTATCCGAAAAGGTGACTTCTTTCCAGGAAACTGGCATTTAATGCTGAGCGTCCCCCCCGCTCCCCCCAATCCCCCTGAAGCCACACATTTTTATACTGTGGAGACCAATATGCACAATATAGGTAAAGCTCTGCCTTTTGTCATGGGCTAGCCAGTATAACCAGCATGTTAATCTTTATTTGCACGTTTGAGTTATCGTTGCTTTGCCTTGATGAAAATACTGAAATGTCGATCTTGCGGGAAGATGCAGAAAGAGGTGGCAGTGAATTAAAATAAAAAAGGGTAGTCTTGTTCCTTTATCTGTTAAGATGTATTTGCTATGAGGTTTTTTGTTACTCACTTATATTAAAACAAAAATCTGTTTTATTTATGGTAGGGCTTTACATGAAAGGGACATTCAAAATATTTCACAGTGTACTGGTTTTTTTTATATATGGAGAGGGGCAGACTTTATCATATTTCCTCAATTAAATCAGAATACAAGGTTTTAAAAAGGAAAAAATAACCTATTCAGTGCCATTAGTGAATATAGTTGGAAAAAAAAGATTGTGAAACAAGTAATTCCTTTACTGACTTCAGTCAACGAACCAGGGTCCTTTGAGAAATGCCATCAACTACCTAACTTATCTCTGTTCAGAGGTAAGTTGATGTATCTGTAATGTTGATGATTCTAGGTCTGATTATATAGGTCTAGACTGACTGCATATTGCTTACAAGCTGTTTTTAAATCTCTGCTCAGTTCTACTGGCAAGAGGCGGAAGGTCCAGCCTGACCATTATTCATCCATCCATTTTTATTCTTAGTGACAGGAGTTTTTGTAACAGATGTTCAGTGATGTGTTGAAGCATTTGGACATTGTCACCTGAAGGTAAACAGAAAAATGCACCATTTAGATTTCCCTGTGGACCTTATAGTTTATACTGCAACATCAAGACCCCAACGCTGCTGCCTCTTTCTTGCCCCAGTGTCAAAGCTTGTTTTGTTATCCAGGGCTCGTGGTTGACATGCAGCTTGATGCTTGTGTCTGTTAGGACTAAGGAGAACATAGAAGAGTTTTTACAGCATTTGAGACGAAGTATGAAACTACACAAGTTTTGTATTTGTACTGTCTGTTTTAAGCGGCTTAAGTATTTCAGTGAATTCTGGAGATGCAATTTTTAAGTTCACCAAGGGAGATTTTTTTAATTTGTATGTCAATAGTCTTGTAACTATGATCATGGTGATGTGAGAGAAAAGGTTTCAAGGGAGAGGTAGTAGCTTATATTAGACCCATGAAGGGCTTACGTACTTTTTCCAGCTATGCCGGTCTAGTAAAACATACCTCTTTACTTACAAGCCTTACATATGCATAGACACATGTACATATGTGTGTATATATATAAAGTACACACACAAACACAAGACTTAGGCCTCTATGCTAAAACACTATAGTTTTAAAGTCCAAAATGGGATGTTGAAAATTTCAGTTTTTTACTTTACATTTTGAATTATCCCTAATATTTTTCTCAGGTGCTTTGGGAGGGGTTTCTTCTTTCTGCTTCTCTTGTGTCCAACACAGAAAATGCCTTGTGCTCATTGCCTCTTGAAGGGCACTTTTTCCTTAAATTCTTACTGAATGCTATACATTACATCTGTCTATATTGTTGAAGTATTTTCTTTTTTCTTTCTTCAACAGAACAATTACAGAAATGTTGCTTTCCAAAGGCTTGGGAAGTAATAGTAAAAATTGCACTTTAAAGAACAAAATAATTTTAAGTTGTGTGTATATATAATAATATATTATTATATATAATATGTTAATATATAAAACCTATATTAATATATTATTAATTGTAATAATTATAATTTCAAAATATATCCCTTCGGAAAATACTATGGTTGCAAGCTCCTGATGATCTGTAGAAACTTTTCATTGTAGTTGTGTAGCTTAGTACATCACAGGAAAAATAGATCTAGAAGTGTTGTTGAAGGTATTCAGTACTTGAAAGACATGTGTCATGCAAGAGGAATAATAGTGGCTAAATTGGAATAAAAGGTAAGATAGATCAGTAAAAATGCATCTGCATTTCCACCACCAATACTGCATGCTGTACTTCACAGCTTCCTGCTGAAAGACTAAACATATAGTATAAATTTCACTAAATCTCTTAACGCATTTACTGTAGTGGAAGTGTTGAGAGATTTGATACGCAGCGGACGTGCATTTAAGGCAGTCCTGTAATAAAAATGGCTCCTTGTAACTTTTGGTTTGTCATGTTTACTCTTTTTTTTTTAACTTGAAATACATAAGTGCCAGAAAAGCAAAGCAAACAGCTGTTAGAATGCTCTTTGTTCTTGAATTCTGTTTGTAGTCATTAAAAGAGAGCAATCCTGCAAGCTTGATGCTTTTTTCATATGTAGGCTGCCACAGCTTTTGTTTTTCACTGTGGTGTTGGTATCTCAATACCCTTGGTTGAAAAACTATTTCCAATATAATAGTCTGTTGTAAGCTATTTTACTGCCATCAAAATTATCTCTGCTGAAAATCCTTATTGTTTTTCCAGATCTTGGGAGCTTTTGAAGGGGGAGCAGGATGATGACAAAGCATGGTTGGTAATAGAGGTAGCAGGAGAAGACTTCTCTGTCCATAGTACACTGCAGCTTCTTTAGGTTTCCAATCCATACTGCAGAGTGTCATTTAGTCACCTGCAGTAAGGACTGACATTAATAACTTGCATTTCTAGATCACTCGAAGCATCTCATAAGTACTAGTTAAGCTTTTCCCTAATACCTGCACAGGTGGACTTTCTAGCAGTTTTGGAGATACCGAAGCACAGTAAGATAGTGATTTTAGCAAAGCTTCACAGAAGATCAGTGAAAAAACTCTGGGGCTAGAACTCCGGCATCCCGAATCATTCCTTAGCTTACTGCGGCACACTGCATAATGCCTGTGTGTCTAAAACCAGAGTCTTCATCAAATTGAAGTGATAGGCTTTGGATGATTGTTACATTTATACAGTTTGTCACTTTTCAAGGTGTATCTAAACAGCTTGGAGGTACCTCTTTATGCATACTTGACTAAGATAGAGTTATTTGTTCTTGATGTAGTTATTTCTTAACTACTTTCTCTTATGCATACACTGGTTATTGTTTGTTTACTGCCCATCATTACTAAGGAGCTGATGCCTAAATCTGTTGGCATGGTGCTTACTTAATGTCAAAAAAAGTTTAACCTCAATTTTGTGATTCTACCACAAAGTCAGGGTTTGTTGTGCATTTACTGTCACATTAGCTGTAAGATAACTCTGCATAAAAGTTGGCTACAATTCTTCCTTTCCCACGCCCCCACCCCATCTTTTTCTTGTGCTGCAGGTGCCTCTGCTAGAAGCAGCAAGGGCTGCTGAGAGGGGAATCAGGATAAGCAGAGTGGACTCTTAGCTAAGTCAAATAAAAGATGGAGTTGAATGTTCTGCCTGTGATAACTTTATTGCTGGGGTTGGCAGTTGTTGGCAGATCTGTAAAGAGAACTGACTGAGTGTCTCTGGTGTCCTTCATTGCTGCCTACACGTATTGCAGCCATCCAGTAAATGTGCTGTTTGATCTCATGGAGCCTAAGGCTACGTACCAAATATAGGCCTAGCATAATATTCCTGGCTACCTTGTTCTGCCTGTGCTGGTTAAAGGCTGCTGTTCTTGGTACGAGCCGGGGACTCTTACCCTGTTTTATGAATGGATGCAGAGAACAGTTATTTCTAGCACATAAATTCATTATAACTATTAAACTAAGCTGAAATTGAACCTGTTGACCTGGAAGTGAATGGCTCCATAACATTTCATTAATCCTTTGAGATGTTTAATTCCTGCTAATTTGATATTTCAGATACGATATTCTCTACAGATATAATGGCTTAATTAGTATACATTACATGATGTCTCCACACTACAGCGTGTACAGTATTTATCCAAAAGTAATTCAGTGGAACTCAATTATAATACATTGACTAGAGCATAAAAGTTAAAAAGAATATGTGCAGTAGTCATTATATTTTAAGCATAAACATTTTTCAAGCAGTCTATTTGTTGATATCTATCACCTTATAAAAATGATGTTCCTAAACCTTTTGTTACAGCTTACTAAAATATTTCAATTTAAAATGGGGTTCTGGTAATACTGGATTAATTAGCAAACCATAACCAACATTTGGTGGGACAACAGTTGATAGAAACCTGATGTGTAAGTTAGTCACCTGTATAATATCCTTAATAGAGTCTTTCATATTGTTGGAGACCAGCAAAACAGATGTGAAAATACAAGTTTGAAGAATAACTTTCTATTTCATATGGTTGTCTTCTATATCTTAATTTGATAAAAATGCTGCTGGCTGACAGTACTTTTTGGTGATAGAAACTGAAATACGTGCTAAACAAATTTATTGTGTAGCATTCAGCTTGCAAATCTTTTAGCTGAAGACATTTCAGAGCACAAAGCTCCATGTAACAGTTCAGGACAGCGGTTCCAGCTGGAACTGCAGGGAACAGGCAAAGAGAAAGGTAATAAGTCTTTGGGATCTGGTCATTTTGCTGCTGTCTTCCTGTGAAAAGTCAGTGGAGGCACAGATACGAAGAAGCTCTGACAGCTCATCTTAGAAACAGTTCATTTAACAAGTGGAAGTAAAATTTTGCTTGTGGCATATGCTGTATGATCTGACCTGCCTACTTTTGCCTTCAGCTTTCACTGGCATGTAGGTTTTCATGGGAAAGATGTGTTTGTTACAGCTGTATTGGGACGTACTGTATTGTGGACAGCCTTGTGGTCATTCTATCTTTTGTTTGTAATGGCAAGTACAAAGACTGTTTTCCAAATTGAGATCCATCAAAGTGATACAAGTTGGGTTTTTTTCCTGTTCATGAGTGATGCCATGGTCAAGGCCATCCAGTTTCTCTCAGGTTCTTACCATGCCTTTTCTGCACAATCCAATGTAGAAAATTCATCAAGTGCCACAGAAGTAGGGCGAGCAAACCAACATTTCAGCACCAAGTCAATGTGAAAAAAGGGTGTAAGGTGATCCATGCATAAGCAACAGAAGCTACTGAAAGTGCTAAATGGGCTGAAAACTTGATAAACCTTATAGGAAGCTCTTAAAGTTCTTGTGCAAGTTTCATTGCAGGTTCTTCATAGTCTCAAATACCACATTTGACCTTTTCAAATGGCTGTTGAGGTCAGCCAAAGAGGCCACAAAAGATGCAAGAATCTGCTGGAAAAGTGATATTTCTTAATTCCCTCACTGCCTAATTTCTAGAGTTGCATAGAGGTTGGGTATTTGACCCAACTGTCAAATGAAGTATTTTCCCCAACTTTTAAAGGATGTTTTTTCATGTAGGTATTGAAGTTGGTTTTCTTCTGTCAGATCAGTGTGTACAGAATAGAACCCTAATCTGGATGACTCCTGCCCCAACCCAGATGCCCTCCCAGCTCCTACCACTCTCTGCAATCTAAGATTTGAGGTAATTAAACTTATCTCTTTTTCCCTTCTAGGAACATTGATCTATATTGTATATTTGGACTCTAGAGAATCAGAGGTCCTTATTCCTGCCTGGGATGTTGTTGTCAGATTTATGCTATATGTGTGTGGAATAAATAATGAAGGAGTAAATGATGAAGGAATAAAGTAGTGAAGTTGCAGCAGTGTGATTCGTTAGCCACAAGGTGGCAGCTGGGCTGCCTGAGCTGGTCTTGAAACATGCATTCCAACACCTTCGTTTTTAGTCTGGCTTTAGGAAATCAACAAGGTGATTTTCCCTTTCAGTGTTAACTGCAATGACTCTTCCTTTGAGTAAACTCAAAACATCATCCTTGTGAGCCACGGAATCTCATGTGGTTCTGTTGAAGACTTTCAGTTCTTCTTCATCTGGATAGCAGATAACTTTACAGAAAGCTGCTATCTGGCAAGCATTATTTTCCTTTAGCAGAAAGGAGTGACTGACTGAGTGAAAAATTGTGCATGCAAAAATCAAGTATGCACCATTGGATTTACACTTGTAGTAGCCAGTTTTGAGCCCCTATTGCAAATCTGGTCTGCTTTCCTCCTGCAACAAATGAAATGGGTAGCAAATGAAGACAGAACATTTTATTTCAGTGCTGACAGCATTCTTGTCTCTGTCTAATGATTAAAGCAGGATCTGTGCTCTGAGGAGATAAGAGATGTTCTTCCACCTGTGTTCCTGATGTCCTGGGGCTTGGTTTTTTTTTTTCTTCCTCTACAACCTGTCAGGGAGCAGCAAGAGTGAGGCTGCTCCATGAGGGAAAGAGCGTGGGGAGCTGAGGGTGACCGCAGTACCGGCTAGTCATCGCACAAGCAGGGTGAGCAGCACAGGGTTGGTTGTAGAATTGGGTCCCATTGAGAGTCCAGTGATCATCAGACAATTTCTAGGTGACAGGTGTGGTCCAAGAACAGAGCGGGAGGCCCAGCCAAAATGTCGGGATCAACAGGGGACAGGGCTGTGTACAGGTTTACCTCCAGCAAAGCTCATCAAGGCCTGGGGGCTGAGCTGAAATGGAGCCCTGGGTGCTGAGTACCTGCGCAGAGGTCCCTGCTGAAGCTGGTTAGGACAATTAAGGCCTGCTGGCACATTTGGGCTCTGATGCAGCCATCCTGGGATAGGAGAGCCTGTCTGACTCTATAATGTGAGAATGGCCTAATTGCAAAGTTCCTAGCTAAGGAATGGAGACTCCGGATTTCAATTTCCTATGCCATCTTGCAAGGGTCACATAGATTTTTAGTGTTTAAGTTTCTCTTTTGTAAAACAGAAACGTGAGAGAATAAATTCAAGGATGGCAAGGATGTGTCAGGATGGATCTGTATCTGAGGTGAGGAGAAAATGAAGATATTAGGATAGGCCGTTTTTATTTTCTTCTCTAGAATTCTGTTTTTAGAGCATGAGGAATAATGGAGAGGGGAAGAGATAGTGGTTCCTTAACATCGGCCAGCCCTACGTGTTCAGGAGGGGGTGAAATGAGTGCACTCCAGGTTTGTTCTGTGGTCTCAGTGCTTGGTGTTCTCTGTCTCTCTCTCCCCACCCGCCCCCCATTCCATGTGAGGTATTTAATGAACTAAAAAGGTGAAGGGAAATAATTGAGCGTGATGTTTGGAGGAGCTGACCATGTGTCAGCTGGATTGCAGAGACTGGCAGGTGTATGAAGAGTGTCTTCAAATTTAGAGCCGGGAGGAGGTTTCTATGTCTTCTTTAAGCACTTTAACAAAATGGCAAATGATTCTCAAAGCAATCAGAACCTCAGTGAGCACTGTTTGGTGGGGTTTTGATGACTTCTTTGCTGTATTGTCAGCTCTATCACCCTCCCATTAATTTGATAATACAGATGAGGCTATACTGGTCTGTGTTTCACCATTTTTTCAGCCAACAAGCTAGAAGGAAACAAAACCCTTGAGAAGCAACAGGGTCCAATTTTCACTGTCAACAATGAGGCCTCTATTCTGTTCGCATTGAAATCCCTGGCAAAAGTCCCAGTAGTTAGATCTGGATTTCTCCCTCCTTAAAACAATATTCTTCCTTTTGTGCTTTATCCTCTGCTTGTCAGAATCAGCTGATTATGAGCTCCTGCACAGATGACATTTTATCTTCAGTAAGCAGGAAGGAGGCATGAATTAGGGCTTAGAAAAAAATGTTCAATAATTAGCCACAGAGGAAGAAAAACATCCAAAAAAAGTACACAGAAGGAATTGACTGACTTCATTTGAGTAGGCTGGAAAGTTCAGCTCTAATGATAGTGGTTAAATTAATTATGATGATTTGGTGACAAGGAGGCTTGCTTGTCCCCAAATGATGTGTATTATTTTTTTTAACCAGGATGAAGTAACTGCACACTGCTGCTGCTGTGTGTCAGAATCATAGGTATCAGGTATTCCTTGCACACTCGTTCAGGGTGTCATGCATGATGGCCCAATTTGATCACACACTAACTCTTAAGCCAGAGTTCAAATAAGTCTGTGGAAGCCTTTAGTGCTTTCTCTAAAGCCTTCATTATTGTGAATAACTGTGATGTGAACAGTCTTGGACAATATGGTGGGTTGTGACCTCTGGCATTAAAAGGGCAAATTCTTATATTTTAGCTGAAGCTAGGGGAATTGTGTCCTGGGGCTGTGCTAAGAGGACTAACCTATCCTTAGCAGTGACTGCTATCATGAATGCTGCTGATCCTGCATCATCTTCTACTCCCGCACCTCTGTTACAGCTGCATCCTGCCTTGGCTGCAGTTTTAATGACTGGAGGTGTTTGTGGGCATAGGTAACATAACATACATATTACACGTGTCCCTGTATGGTATTAGAGAACTTCTCATGGCTGTCTCAGGGTGTAGTATTTAAATGTGCCCCAGCTTCAATTCCTTATGGCTGTTTGGTCTCTCTTGTCATTCTGGCAAACTGTTTTTAATACTAACTTACTTTTGACATACTGACCTCTCCGTATCTTTGCTGTCAGAACTGAAAGAGAGAGGATCCACTGAAATGACTTTTCTGCGTGGCTATGGAAGCCATTGAGACCTATGGACTTCTTGATTTTTCTCTGTGAGCAGGTCCCAATCTATCAGGCCATCCCTGAAGAAATCTCCATCTCTTAACTTTGGACTTCCAGTTTTATTGTTTTAGTGTCTCATGGTGCCTGTGGGACATATATGTCAAGAAGCATCACATCTTGGAGGTTGTTTCTTAATGGCTTTCATGAGCTGATACATTTAGGACTTTAAGAAGGAGGACCTTGAATTTGATGGGGATATTATGGGCAGCTAATAAATGAGCACAGCATTAGCGAAGAGGAGTGTTCAGAAGGTACTCATATCTGGTACACTGATCAGTTTCCTGACCAATAACAGGTCTGGGGGTCTTTAAACGACTTCTCCTGTTATTGCCATTGATGTGGAGACGGGCTGTAACTCATTGCCAGCATCTACCAGCGTAGCTGTCAGGTGTGGGTGTGAAGTGATATGGCTGTTGATGGTCAGAGCAGTCACACCAAGATGCCATAATAAAAGCATAGCTATTTTAGAGGAAAAAAACTCCACAAACTTTTATACTATTTTGTTTCATTTTAGTACACTAATAAAAATGCATTTTTGCCATGTATTACTTGCCTGCACAGAAACACTTTGCTATAATGGTTTACAAGTTTCCCTATATCAGTAAAATGTTCCTTGCAGTCATTTGGACTGGGCATCATTTTTATAGACTGTGTATGCAATTCTGCCTCCTGGAACAATAGGAACAAAGTGCATGCATGCAAGCCTCCCCTCCTCGCAGGAGCCATAAGCACAGGTCTTCCTCTGTCTAACACTAGACAGAGCTGCTTTGTGACCTCTGTCTTCCTCTAAGGCTTCTAACCTTTTTTTCTATTCCCTGCTTTTCTGCTTTAAGCTTGGTTGCTTGTGAAAAATGTAAGGATAAACCCAGATAGCCACTCTAGCTACTACTCTTTTCTGCCTCTGTTTTAAAATAACAAGAAAAGCTTTGACAGTTAAGAGCCTAGGTGAGATAAAGTGGCTTAACCCATGGAGTATGGCAGTGGCTGCAAGTAATGCATGGCATCTTGAACTCTTCTATAGAGACTTTCACCCCAGGTGCTGATACATCAATGGCTCTTAATGTGCAATCTATTAGCATGTTTCACTGTAAAAGTCTAATGAGTTGCAGTAATCCAGCCTGGAGGTCAGAGATGAAAGGCTTGCTGTTGAAGTTGCTTATTGAACTTGATTCCCGCATCTTTAGAAGGTCAGAAAATTCATCCACCAAGAGAATGACCTTTGCCAGGTTACAGAGACTGATGGGCAGATTGGCCTGTGCAAATCTGAATTCTGAAACCAGTCTTGGAAGTAGATAGGAGTCATTTCATGTCTTCAATAAGACAAGGCTGCTCTGTATCTTTGTTACTTTAAAAGGCTAAGTCCTGCATCTTTTAAAATAAAATTGAATATAGGATAGAACATTTTCAGATTAGTATGCTGATAGGTTTGGACTGCAGTACCTCATTGGACTCAGTGAGATCATGTTTTTATGTGTCTGCTCCAGTCCATCAGGCTGACCTAGTGAAAAGGTAATAAAAAAAATGCAACAAAGAAACTGTCGATACTGAGACAATTTAATTAGGATTTTTTGCTGCTACAAAAATTACCTAATTAGAGAATAAAAAAAAAAAAAAAAACAACCCCAAAAAAGCCTTGGCAAAACTACAGCTTGCTCAGGCATCCTGAGGCTTTAGAGATGCTGGTGCGAAGGTACTTCATAAAGTTGTGTGTGATTTATAGAAAGGAAAGAATTTTTTTTAAAAAAGTGAATCTATCTCATCCCCCACAGGTGGGCTTCAAAAACCCAAAACTAGTCACCTAGGAAACTTAAAATCTTGCAGAATTCTCTCCTTTAGTATGAACAACTTCTTAAAACCTCAGTATTGTGATTAATTTTGATAGTAAAATGTGTGGATTTGCATACTCTTTGTGGAACACAAAGGTGAAGTGTCTGAGGTCCCTCCAAGTGGGAGGTTTGAGCTTTTTGCTCTTCCAAAGCCAAAGTTTTTGGCCAAAGCTTTGTTGAAGAAACAGACCCACCTTCTCCACTCCTCTTCTCATTTCATAGATGCTGTGTGGTTGGGGTTTTGTTACCTCTACTTCCTTTGATTTACACTGTCACATAGACAAATCAAAGCCTGCTCCTTATTTATTGCAGCTAGCAAGAGTGTGCTACAGACTTAATTCAGGATATGGACTCAAATCCTTCCCTGGAGCAGAGTATAGTACTTTGTCATTTGTAAACACTTGGAAGCACAGTGCTTCAGAGTTCCTGTAAACAAGAATAAATTCAAGGAAAATTTTGAATTACATGTGTAGTTTGAATGAATACATTGGAATCAGAGTAGCACACGGCAAGATGAATCTATCCATCATGGACATTTAGTGTAAAGCCTGTATTTGCTTTTCTTTACTATCCACATAGATTCGATCAACATAGCAGTTCTGTCATTTACTAAATACATGGGCTCTGCTTTCCAGGACACCAGCTCATCAGTTACCAAGTGAGCAGCCTGTCATAGGGCCTGCACAGACCATTTGTAACTGTCACCTACCCAGAGATCAGAATCTTCCTGGAGTCCGAGCCTTTGACGACTCGGAAATAGGCTAGCTGTACCTGATAACAGGCCTTGCTGGTTAGAAGGGAGGGTGCTGGACCTGAAACCTAGACATGGAATGGGCAAGTTTGGGTCTCTTGAAGTTAGATGGTAGGCACCAGCCTGCAGTACGGTAGCTTTAAATTTTTTTATTTGTTTCCCATTGATGTCTGAGAACAGAGGCAATCACTTCATCTCACTGTTCTTGGAATTCTGTCTCTTGAATCACAGTCTGCTGTGTTTCTTTATAAGAGCTGCAGGAAAGGCATCAAAATCATGTCACAAACCTGGGCTAACATCTAGGCAAGATCTAGGCACAGCAAACAAATGCTAAGAAAGCTGCACTACCTGAACTGAACCCCACCCCAACTCCAGAATGTTTTATCAAGCCCTTTCAGATGCCAAACTACTGTGTAAGTTACAGGGTGCATTTTTTTTGTTGTTGGTTGTTTTTTTTTTTTTTTGTTTGGTTTGGTTTTTTCTTCCATATTCCTGCTCTCTGGAAAGCTAAGAATTTACATCTTTTCCTGAGTCTGTTTATGCCTTCAGTTATGTTGTTTTCTAGTCCTTAGTAAGTTCCATAAATATGGTCAGGATGATAATTTGCAACCATAACTGTTTTGGATCTTAAAGGGTTTTTTTTGTTCACAGTTCAGTGCTTTCAGCTCCTGCTATGTCTCCTTGTACTTTTCTTCTTAGTTCTCTGCAGAGAGTCAAGGAGTTTCATAATAATGCTGCTGCACAGCAAACACAGTTCTAATGTTATTTTACTCTCCTATATCCTAAAAATTGTTCTAACATGTATCATGTCTTTGATCCCTAATCTAGACTAATTGAGTTCTGTTCTATTTTCTGTCTTTTTAAGATTATTATTTTTATTAAATGAGTAGCTGATACATTTAACTTTAACAGAGCAGGAATAGTCTAGTGGCTGCATGTAGTTCTAAGCCAAAATTTCCTGGGGATTTTGTAGTAAGGCCAGTTGCCATAGACTAAATGCTCTTCAAGGACATGTTGAAATACTTCTGGTTATTTGGATTAAGGATTCCCTGAATATTGTTGACATTCTAGGCCTTGTGAACTGTAATACTTCTTTGGGAGTATCTGAATTCTGTTACTGCAGTTATGCATGTCAATAAAAGAACTAGGGTGATCTAGGTAATGTCAGTCGTGTATCTCTCCATCCCTTCCTTTTGTCACTAGTAAGTAGAGGGGAAGTTTTAGTGTCCCTTCTTGTTCCTATGAGACTTCTGATGAATCTCATGTTCTTCTTCAAAAATGATAATAGAATATTTTTGTGCCTTGTAGACCTGTTGCTCATTAATTCATTTAAGGTTTGTGATCATCTGGGAAATTGGTACCTACCTGCATTTTTCTGAAGTATACGGAAAAGGTGAGCTGTGGATGCACTACAGTGGGAGGATGACCATGTCTCTGAGCCTACCTGCATATGTCCTTTTTCCAACTGGAAATTTTGCCTAGGCAGATCTTGAGACCTCAAGATGTCTGGTGAACTGTCCATAACATCACCTCCAGCATGGCTATCAAAAAGCCAAGTTTTTCATATATTTCTGTTGCTGTTGCTTAAGACCGCTGCAGCATGTGCTTCATCAGTATGTCACTGCTGTTACGCTAAGCGGCACATGAACATGTGTTTCTGTGCTAGGAATCCCAGCACACCTAGTATAGATCCAGCTGAAACCTCCTGTTTCCAAGGGAGACCCTGTCACAGCCCAGCAGATCGCACTAATGCAAGACTGTTTCAGATATTCAGACTCATAGTTCTTATTCTCAATTTTGTGCCATTACACCTAGATAGCTCCCCTAAGGACTAAATCTAGCTTTTTGCTCTTTCACACCCTTCAGGTACTTTATGATGACATTGCATTTTCACTTCCCCCTCCCTACCCAGATAGCCTCGATTCAGACTGAATCCCTGCATTCTCTTATCATTTATGTTTTCCCATTTTAGTTTCCAGTGAGTTTGTCAATGTCTGTCTTTGACTGTGCTAGAATACTCATAATTGTGTGATTCTGTATCACTGAGTTGTTTCAGTTGTTTCAGTGACATTTCCCACTTAGGAAGGAAATGCCAGACTTCCACAGTGTCTTTGCTTTTCACAGCTTAGGTCAAACCCTGCCTGAACGCTAACATACTTTCCTGCATGTTAATTTTAGTTAATAGTTATTCAGTAAAACAATGCATCCAGCTCAAGATATATGGCACAAATTAAGTTGAACGCCCAAACAAATTCAGCAACAGACCCTGGCCTCAGTGGGCTCTTTAAGTCCAGTGTAACATGCATTTACATTGTTTTATTTCTCTCTCAAACTGTAACTTGCTCCCTGTGGGGTTACATTGAGTTAGTTTCATTTTCACATTGTACTAGCACCACGATAGTCTTGCATTTAAATAGTCTCATTTCATTTTGATATCACGATGTCATCTCCACTGAGGCATATTGAGACTGTCTGGAGAATTTAGTGGTAATGCCAAGGCAGAATCAAGGAGCACTACCCAAGCTAGCCAGTTGGCTAGACACATTGCTGTGCTGCACAGCAAGTGCAACTTCAATTTCTGAGCCCAGTCCTGTTCTCTGGACTGATAATGCAATGTATTTTTACATCCTTTGAGCTCAGTTCACTCCCTCACTCGCAGGAAGCATATGGGTATGGGAAAAAAGGTCTCTGGGAAAACTAGTAGTTTTGGTCATGTGCAGGTCAGTGGTGTCTGTGAAAAGACACAGGCAGGGCTGGTTGTCTTATGCCAGTGTTTTTCAGTGGCTGTAGTCAGTGGAGAATATTCTGTGGTGTCTAGTGATGATTAAAGCTACCTGCTGGAAAATCCCATGGCGGGGCAAGGAAGGGTGAATCCATCCCCTAGGTGCCATGGAATATGGGTGACTCTAACCTACCACCTGGCTGTTCTGGAGCCAAGAACAACTAGACATTAATGAGCAGATGCCCAGAGTCCTCTGAGAACCACGTACACACAGCTACTGCAGTGCCCTAAGTATCCGGAATACCATGGTAACGCAAAGCACTTCCAACTGTAAATGTCAACATCTGATGGCAATCCCTGTACATCTGTCTGCAGTCTGCATTTCATAAACAACTCACAAGTTGTGTCCTGCCACATGAGAATTTGTGCTACACCACCCTCTCCCAGCTCAACATGAACCACTCAGGGAAGGAGGGATCCAACTTTCAACTGTTAATTATCATGTCTCCTAGGCCAGGACGCAGCTCTGGGACTTTGCCCCACACCCTCAGCTCCAGCAAGCATCTTGACTTCATGGCAGCAGCAGAGCTGGTACTTTAGGTCAAGGGTTTTTTTATTTATAGAGCTGCCATTAAATCAGTCTAACACAGTCATACAGTATTTATGGCAAGATGAGACACATGACTGCATCCAAAGCAAATAAAGAGATTCTCGCTTCTTGGTGGAACATTCACTTGGAAAAGAAACCGTAGGTTTAATGTGTGGTTTTCTTCCCTACTGTAATAAGATTTCCAGGGACAAATTCAATTAGGCTGTTTGACTCTGAAGGTGAAGTCTGTGTGGTTAGTGTTTTTCTTTTAATTATTTTGTTTAAAAATAAATGAGTTCTGCAGCTTTTGAGCTTGAGGGTTAGTGGTTTGGTTTTAATTCTCCCCAAAAGCAGTAAGACTACTTAGTGTGAACCTACAAAAGCAATTCTGTGAAGCTGCTGGTTTTAGGCATTTCTAGAACGATGCAAGAATAAAACCATTTGTTAGAGCTACTTCTGGGATCCAGTGCCTATATATGTTTGTCAAAGGACACAATATTGAATGCTTCATTCTCCAAACACTAGGCCAAGAAAAACTATATCTGGGTGTTGAGCCTTCCTGATAGAAATCAGTGGCATATCAATAATAGGACTCAGCTTCCCTCTGAAATTTTGAAGTAAATATAGGATCCTTGTGGGAAATAGTAGGTTTCATTTCATGGACTTCTGAAGGAGTATTGTCAGTGGAGCCTGCTTTTTAATCTGGTCAATAGACTAATGGGAAAGTAAGTGTAAAAAGACACAAACTAAACAGGATTGGGATGATGCTTTGGAACAAGCCTTTCTGAATGATAATGCAGTGAGGGCATTTGGAAGCCCAAACTGATGCAAGGTCTTTAAGGTTAGAGATGAGTAAATGAATGCTTTTTAAAGGTCAGATGAGACTTGGGAGTTAAACTGAGTGAGGAAGGCAGACAAACAATATATGGAACTGAATATTTACTGCATTAGTTTGACTTTAGAGGCCTGGGGCCATATCTTCTCCTAAGTCTTAAATAACAATTAGTTTGGTGATTTGATGCCAAGCTTCACTTTTCACACCAGGCACAAGTGCAGTTCTGAAATCTGTTTGTTATGATTGACATTTGATATTGATTTTAAAGTACTTCTGCTCACTTATAAGGTCCTCAGTAGCACTTTCATGGACTGTCTTTCAAGGGTGACTTTTCACTTATCCTCTCCAAAGAGTATCTGCTGTGACATTCATATTCATCACAACCTGGAAACAGTTAAGGCTTGTGCTTTATGCCCTGTGCCTTTGAAATCATCATTCTCCTTATAGGCAGAATACGGAATCTGCTTTCTTCCACTTTGAATTTGAAAGCAAATTCTGCAGTGGCTGAGATTCTCCCAGGACTTTAAACCTCAATACACAAGTACCGGATAGGCAGCTGTGAGAGCCAGAGATCGCTAGAGTCCTTATTTATCCCTTACTCAGATACCCAAGATGCAAAGAAGAGTGGAATTCATCTTATCCTCGGTGTATACTACACACCAGCAGTAGGTACACAGTTCCTCCACTGGCTTCTGCTGCAGTGGCACAGCATACAAAGATGTGATAAACATGCTAAAAGGGAGAAAAGCGAATAAATGGAAGAAAAGAGGCTGTACCCCAGATGGCAGCGGTAGTGGGGATAAAAAAATGGAGAAACAAGCAAGTAGAAGCAAAAGAAATGGAGAATTTCAACACAGATTGAAAACGTGACAGATTAATATGTGTGCTGCAGTGGACAAACCATCCAGTAACACAAATGACAAAATAACAAAACCTCATGAACCCGAGTACCGGGTTCCCTTTTTCTCCATCAGAGAATATCAAAGAAATAGGTCGGCTTTCCCACCCTTTAACCCCAAAGGGTGGTAAAATAGTTCAGAGGCCAGGGACTATACCTGAGTCCTAGGTTCATTTCATTGCTTTTTCACAGGCTTCCTGTATAACCCAGGAAAATGAGCTGCTTTAGTTGTGCTCCAGTCCAGCAGTAGCGAAGTGATATAACTGCTTTTTACCTCCAAAGAATATGAAAATACATGTGTTATGAACTGCACAGCTGATTGACGAGGACAAGGATGAAAGTGTGTTTGGTGATATCGTGATATTAGTCCCTTGCTCTTTGCTGGCAACTCTTTGTTCTTGTCGATCAAAACGAGAGAAGGTAACAATATTTTGGAAGGAATGCTGGGACATTTCATCTTGAAATACTGTCATTGTCACTACAGGAACCTCCTCTCTTAACTTATACTTGAAAAGGATTTTTTTTCCCCATCAGCTCCATGCAGATATTCAGACCGGACTCACTGATTCTTAAGGCTGTGTTTCATTGTAAATTACTGTTTTACCTGTACCTATCTGCCATGTAATGTGAATTAATGGGAGCCCTCAGTGACTCTACTTTTATTTATACTCCCCAGGGTTTAGTGGCTTATAGGATTATAGAGTTGAATTCAACTAAGTAAAGAAAAGGAGAGTGAGAAATCATACTTTTACTAATACTGAGAAGTGTTTATACAGCTGCATGTTTCTACTTCTTTTACAGTAAACATTGTTTTATTCATGCTTATTATAATATTTTCCTGGGTAATATTCATACAAAGCAAGGCATCTCCCTTCTCTTTTGTATTTAATTATATTTATATTATTTGTTTACTGATGGCAAATACTTTCATAGATGAAAGTAGATAAAAGGAATAGATGAATCAATCATGGAAGATAAGGAAAAATGTGTATTCACAACAATCTGCTGTTTTTGAAAAACTGGGGCAAGCAAGAACTTGATACTTTCTGGTTACACTTACTAGTGTTACTGTACAAGAATACAGTATAGCAAACAGAACTTATTTTTATCTCCAAAACTTTATAGAAAGACTAGACCTATTAGGTTAGCTGAAAGGAGGTCAGGCTGGGAAAGGGAAGGTTACGTTGCCCTCTGCAAGAGTCACTGATGACCAAAAACACAATGTGGAATCCTAGGGTGGTCAAATATCCTTGGCTGAAGTAATCTCTAGAGTCAACAGACTTTCTAACAAATGTTGTTGTGAAATATGGTGTTCACACCATAAGAAAGTTGATCATTTTACAGATTTTGAAAATCTTGGCCATTGCAGTTTCTCTTTAATATTTTGATTTACTAAAGCTAACTGTTAGGCTTCATGAAAATGTTACGTTGGGATCAATCTTCCAGCTCATGCCCATCTCTGTTACTTCAGAGTCCTTAATATTAAATTCTGTTGTGTTTTCAAACCTGTTACCTTTGCAGCTATAAAGGCTAGAGTACCTTTCTTGTTTTTATATAATGCTAAATAAGGGAGAAATTTATTGCATCAGTAAGGAATCATTGCCCTAGAATCTTAGCTATTACTTCAAATATTTTAAAGAGTTGCAGCAAAAGCACAGGAGGCAGAAGTACCACTAATAGCTATGGAAGTTCATTTACCAGTCAGATGGATTAATTCATCTAAGGACGAGATGTAGCATTTCTGTAATCAGGTACAGTATGCTACAGTTATGAAGCAACATGAAGAAATTTGGTGAAAAATAAAACCAGAATGTTTGTTGTGAAGATCACTAGTCCATATCACGTATGGTACGGTATCACTAGCTATCAATAAATACTTTGTTGTTAAGGTCCCCGTAGTCAGCCCCTAGCAGAGCTATGTTCACATACAGGAAGTAGCACATTAATTACGTTCAGATAATTTGTACAGATTCTCTGCTGTTGTTGTACATTTGCTTTTCAAATTTATCATTTCTATTCATTTTTCAAAATCCTGATATTGAAATATTTAAGTGTATTAGTCATACAAACGACATTGTTATAGCATATTTGACTTTAATGGACATGTTATGGCCTGTAAGGCCCTTATACGCTTGTAATTTGCTTTACTGTATAAATCTATTGTGTACAATCAGTTCAGTATAAATCTTGTAAGGCAACATTCCTGCTTCACTGAAGCCAGTGGCAAACTCTCACCAAATGTAAGTTTTCAATTTAAAGGCCACGATTCAGAAATTATCTCAAATGTTTAATAAGACTGAATATTGTGCCAGAGGTGTTTTGCTGCAGTAGGCTACAGTTCAGAAAGCCCCTTTTGGTCCCAGAACACATTCCTGCTGTTGGTCAACTGCCTGCTTAACAGTTCCTATCATTTAAAAGGGAAGCCCTAGAAATCGGCCAGCTTCAATTTCTGTGTTTGTCATTCAGATGTGGATGCGCATCAGCATTTAGGCTGCAAAGTGGTCTTGAAATATGTTCTTGCTTTACACCTTTTAGACTATAGTTTGTATTTCAATAGATGTATTGTGTTCTAAAGTATCTGAAGGGGGAAAAAAAAAGTCCCTTTGATTTCTCCTTCCCCCCAGTACTACTGTTATTGATAGGTCCTTACTGGTGAATAATGACTTTCTTAAAGTGGAAACAGATTACAAAGTCAAATCCAAGAGCATTCAGGCCAAATTCTGCTTTCGCTGACACCAATATAAATCCAGAGGCACTCAAACGGATTACAGATTTACACTGGTGTAACTGAAAGCAGAATTTTGCCCTTAGTCTTTAACAACTCATTAGGGATAAATAGCCTTTTAGCTAATGAAAATGTAGCATTTTTGTTAACAGCTTCATAATGATATACACCAAGTGTTACATTGCCTTGATAATTGGAAAATTTACTTGCCTTTTTCCTTTGGTAAAACATGGACACTGTTGTAGTTGTTCCATAGTAAAATAATTGAGCCATAAAATCCAGACACCCAGAACATGCTCATAGCATTTAAGGATAAGCAAAATGCAACTGTAAGCAACTAAGCCCTACTCAAAACTGGCTGAAAACAGAACTGTGAAAAATATGATAGTGTTGAGTTCCCCAGTGCCAAATGGGGACATATGCTTTTGCATGCGATTTTTCAAAAACTCTTCCTCCACCCCCAGCTGGAATTTTGTTCTCTGTCAGAAAATGTGTAGTGAACCTTGAAAAGTGAACGACCATGTCAGGAGTGTGAATGTCAAGTTGGATGCAGGCTTTTGACTTTTTCCTGAATCCTAGCTCTTTATTTGCTCCTGCTGAGTTTGATTCAGCCTTGACAAGTTCTGTAGAGAAACAACCTTTACCTTCCCACATACAATAGGAAGCTTTTCAGGTTTGGCCTCAAACACCTTCTGTTTGGCTCAGCAGCTCTGAATACCTGTCATATAAGGTTTCTAACTGGCAGTGCCAATATTGGAGGCAGTGTATTTTGCTCACTTGGCTCTGGGGTTGAAGTTTTCCATTCTCCAAACTCCTCTTACCTGTGAGGATATTAACAAAACCCTCTTGTCTTAGTGTCAGCCAATCTGGTATCAGAAAATAATTCCACTTAAATATACATCATTAATGCTTTATTAAAGCATCTTTACCTGCTCTGTCAGGGAACAGCAAAAGCCAACAGCTCCCTGAGGGATGGGGAGCCAAGAGCAATAACAACCAGCAAAGCAGGGGCTTCACCAGCCAGAGCCACATCCCACAGTACCTATGCTGTGCAAATAGGACAGATGCAAATGTGGTGGCCAGGTCTAATTAGGAGTCCAGATCACGAGACATCATGGTGACAGGACAGGTTTGAGATCAAGCCAGGAAGTCAATCTATAGGTCAGGATCAGCGCTTGCCACATGGGCCCATAGTGATGAGGCAGGGCCAAGGTCAAGCCAGGAAGTTAGCCTGCAGGTTGATGTCTGGATCAAGGAGCACCAAGGCCAGGAAGAGGCACAGCTGCAGTTACACTGGAAACCAGTGCTACTCCAACACACCTCAGGAACGACCTTAAATAGAGTTTGTTGTCTCATGGGTGTGGGTGGAAGCCCCAGGTGAGGCTGGTCAGGGCCATTAAGGATTTTCGTGCCCTCAGAACCCTGACAGTCTGGCAGATATATGATATGGTATCTGCCAGGTAGTGGTGAATTCCACTAGGAAATGGTAAACCTGTACATTGTGGCATACCATGGTCCAATAAATCTCTAAGAGTTTTAAACTGTCAAATGTGATTCAGAAGTTGTACTCTGATTCCCACAGTTGTCATAGCGCACAGAACTGGTACACGGGTCTATTCCTGGCTAGAGCAAATCACATCCTCTTTATCTTCCTTTGACTTCCCCACTGTCGTCATCTTTTTTGCTTGGAAGTTCTTTACTTTGGGGATTAATTCTTGCTGTGTATTTGGAGTGTTTAGTAAAACAGGTTACCTGAAAATGCTAGGTGCTTCTGTACTATAAATTATAATTCGATAATATTTTGGAGAAAACATGACAATATGTTTCTGTAAGGAAGAAGAGTTTCTGTTGCTTTCATTTATTGGCTATTCCAGTTAACTTCTCCCGTATGTTTGTTTAGGTCTGAGTAATTGAGCTACAGCATTCACAGTGGAGTCAAGCCCTGGTTTTGACCTTTAGACCAAGTACATTTCATAGACCATGCCATTGTGGAACACTTCTTCCAAGTATTTAAGGAACTTAGCAGTTAAATGAAATATGTACATTTGTCTGTAGTCCGTAGGAGTAGCTGAGTGTGTGTTACATTAACTACCTTAAAAGCAGTTTTTAACCAGCTATTTAATACCCACCTATGGCAGTAGAACTGCTGTTAAAACATTGAGGATGCTTTGCACGTATTTCCATGGGTTTTCAGTCTTTGTGAGTTTTGCTTTCCCTTTGTTGCTGTATTATTAGGTATGGAGACAGATAACTCAAAAAGCAGAAAAGTGATTTTGTTGTCCATTTCTCAAAATCTGCTTATTAGGTTAAAGTCAAACATTTCTGCTCTCTATTATATTTACAAAAGCAATAGTAATAAATATTGACAAAGCTAAACAGCCTCTGGGAAGGAGCAGCCTAGAATTCCTATGCAAACATGTTTTAAAAATTACCTACAGACAATACTGCTGTATTAAAATAATAATCCAAATAAGAGTACCTGCTTGAATACTACTTGCTTTGCTTCCCTTTGCATTGAGGAATAATGACGGAACTTGTGCTAGTTTTGAATGAAAAATACCAATTGGGGAGTGGATTTACATAATAAAATTAATAGAGCATGGAGAGCTTTCAGCATCGCTTTCTGCTTTTCCTCTGTGTGTCACAGAAGTTATATTTAAAAAGACAGATGATTGCAAGTTTGTTTAGGAAAACAAATCCTCTGGGTTGCATGTATGAGATCTTTACATATGACAGCTGGCCCAACTCACGAAACACTCAGGCTCCTCCTTTTCTGTTCCTATAAAGAAAATCTGTAATTGTGCAGAGTGCCACATGTGGGGCAAAATGCTGTCATTTACCCACTTTTTCATATTTACTAGCCTGGTTCTCTCCATGTAGAGTTGCTGTTCTTAGTTATGCTTTCTGGAGTGCACCCACCAAAAAGGAGATGGACTCAGACATCTATTATCCAGTCCAACACAAAATTTTATTTCTTTGTGTTTACCAAGGGAAGATTTTGCAGGAAAATAACTTAGCATCTTTACACCATAATTAACCACTGGTTAATCATTTCATGGTTATCTGTGTCTGGCCTTTCTGTTACAGTAGAGTAAACCAAGCGTTGTCTTTTTCCAGTGGTGCAAGCCAAGAGATCTTCTTCCAGAGTCTGATGGGAAAGGCACTAGTGCTAGAGTTGAAGGACCTAGGTCTGGAAAGCTTGCTTTCTCGTGGATCATAAGGGGTATGTCACTTAGCTCCAGATTCATTACTTCCTGCAACCATCCATCTTTACAGTGAGCAATAGTGGTTGGGTTTTTTTACTACTTTTGAAAACCTTCATACCCAGAAATCTGTGGCTCTCCGTAAAATGGAAGGGAGGCCTGTTTTGTTGAGCCAACCAGATGAACAGTGAACTGGCTAAACCTCAGGAGAGAAAGACCAAGGGAAAAGCGGGAGGAGAAGAGTGGTTTCAACATCTCAGGTGCTGGTTTGTCACACACAGATCCCTTCATTTATTCACCTCTGCATCACAGTCCTCCTTCTGGAGAAAGCTGTAGAAGTGATGTCTGGTCTTGTAGCCAAAATCTGTCTTACATTCATGTCTGATGCCTGTTTTACACTCTTCTTTCATTATCCCATAATGCTGCCATTTTTTAATTGGTGTTGAGTTGCTGTCTGTGGCCTGCTTCTGGCTTTCCAGATGGAGACATCAGGTGAGCTTTTTGCACTCCTTTGAGACTGAGCCTCTCTAGTTGGCAGCCAATTCGCTGTCTGCTTTATGAACCCTGTTTTCAGGCTTCTAAGAATTCAGTCTGAGCTAAGACCAAAGAGGAATTTACTAATTTTGAGGTAGGGACAAGTTTGCAATTAGCTACTAATGGAAACTTCATGGTGTCCTAAGGGTGATGAATCAAGGAAGGTTCAAGTTAAAATAAAAATTGTTTCAGGGTCTGTAGAAGAGTGAAAAAGTGGTTTCCTAGATCTCACTCTCTTTTGTGATAAATCAGACAGGCAATTTCTGGTTGGCTTCCATTGTTTCCAGTCATGTCAGTAAGGGCCTACTTAATACTCAGATCTCTTTTGTTATTTTTACACATAAATTCCATTTCATAACAACAATAATACTTTCCAGGCAGCTCATTTGAGGATGATTACTCTACTTCATAGGCAGTAAAACTCACTTGGTTGCAATATACAATTCAAGGTGTGTGAAGCAGACAATTGCCTATAAACATGCTGCCTGATGGATGTTAATTCTTCACTATATTTACTGTTTTCTCTTTATGGCTTCAGGTAGCATGACAAACTTTTTCCCCAGGAATAAAATTTGGAAAATCTTTTGCTCTTTCTTGGCAGAGCATTCTTCGTAGTCTGGCAGTTAATGCGCCTCAGATATGCTCTAAAAATTGAAGAGAGTATCCTCATCTTCACACTTTGGCTAGAGGTTTTACTGTGTAAGAAAAATGTCTGATTTGTCGTTTATGTGAGAGAGAGTATCTTTACAGAAATGCGTAATTTATGCCAAAGTGTTTTAACTTGTATGCTTAAATTAGGCACCTAACTCTGCTTAATTTCCCAAATTTCCCAGTTTACATCAGCACATACACATGTGCTGAAGCGTTTTCTTGAGGAGACAAGTGATTTTGCAGTTGTTCATAAACAAGATGACTATCAAAGTTCTTAGGCAGATCAGCCCCTTAGAAGCCAAAGATGCTTAGCTAAAAGAGAGTCCCCTGCTTATCTGGCTGGATTTGAATTTAGATGTCTGGATTAAGACATCCATGGCTGAACATTTTGGCCATCATGTTTTCAGTGCTTACCAGTGACAGTTTTAATTATTATAATTATTAATAAAAAAAAAAACAAATACTTGACTGCTTCTTCCCTACTCTGCAGTCATTATCAAGAGATTCAGTGTGTCTGTACATATTTGGGAATGGAAAGATTACCCTAGTAGATGAAAATCAAAAACCTCATACATTTTATTCCTGTTTAGAGGGTCCACCCGATTCTGTCTGGCTATTCTGAAAATATAAGCAGTAATAAGAATACAAATGCTGCTGGCCAGCTGTTTTGACTTTCTGCAACACAAAACATTTACAACAAGGATTTAAGCAAACTGAGGCAGACTGTTATATGAGAGGTTCATACAATGACAGACTTTCAGTGGTTTTGACATTTTGTGGTCAGGGCGTTCCATGGAGGATGCACAAACATTGTGTAACCCTGAGATACCTTCTGTTAATTTCTATGAGCAGGAATCTTAGGCTTTTACACCACTTACATCTTATACTTTTATATCTTACACTTTTGTAATAGTAATATGATGATTGGTTTTAATTGATTTCTGTGTTCCTTGGGAGAACGGGGCTAAGAAAGATTTCCTGAGTTTCTGAGTCCTGCCTCGTGCTGGCTCTGGCAGGCATGTGCTATAATCCCATTCACAAATAGTTAGGTTGTCTTGCCTCCACTAGAAGTCTTCCAGAATCTTGGTCTTCTCATGATTAGAAACCACCTAACTAGCTTCCTAATTTTGCTGGTGGTTGATTTATACCAATAGTTTTTGGGCTGATAACACCCTTTCATTTCACACTTAACTCCTAATGCCTTTTGGCCACATGCTTCTTCCTTGAGGTATTTTGTCTTCCTGAGGTATTTAGAAAAAGCATGTGTATCACTTTGACTATTTTATAAAGCACTTTTGGATCTATCCCCCTGGCGAATCTATCCAACCTGTCTATCTCTTTTCCTCAGCTATGATCTATAGTCATCTGAGCCGGTCCTTACCCTTTCTTTTCATCTGCTCCTTTCCAGCAGAACTTTTTTGTGAGACAGATCATATAATCTAAACCTCATCTGGTCACTTTCTACCAAAGCTTAAATAATTGAAATGTCAATAACATACCATTTAAAATCTATTCTACTTAATCTCCCAGAGTGGTGTGTTGGCAGATTGTGAATGTCACACTACTGATGAGCAAAGGACTTGGATAACTATGAGCTTCTAATCAAGAAATTCATCTAAAATTGTATATCTGCATAAGAAATGCTGGCACAGAAGGGTGAAGTACTCACTAAAAGCAGTTGAGCCTAAACTGATTACTAAAGCAATTCAGGGCATCAGGGACTCTACAGAATATAGGTTTCTGCAATGATTCAGCCCTCGTAAGTCTGTCTGATTCTTCTCTGCTGCAGTGCTCCCTAACAGAGGCAGTGTTGCAGCATGCTCCTTCAGTCTATGCTCACTGACCTGACTTCAGGAGCAGCAGGGAGACCGAGGGCTTACCCCACTAGCTGAAAATTGTCCATTCGGATTGGGCTGGCTGCACTGCTGTCAGTGTGCTCTCCCATGTGTATGCTAGTCCTCTTGATGAACCTTCAAAGTAATGAGTCTTGAAGCTGTGGATATTTGCATCTCTCAGAATTATTATCGCAAAGTATCTGCAAATTCAGATGGACACCACCATATCAGTTGCATTTAGAATATATTATCATGACTTTATTTTCAGTTGTAAAAGTTATTAGATTCCAGCCAGACACTTAGTAATGCTATTCTAGGATTTTGCAGTTTATTCTAGTGATTTGAATAATGACTAGAATAACAGTTTATTCTAACCATTTGAACTGCACATCAGCATGGTAACTGAGAATTTATTAATAATGTTTAGAGCTTACACATTGCATTTCAAAGAGACTTACAGACAGTAGGTAATTAATAGCCTGATGCCACTGATCTGTCTATAAACTTCAGTTCCTGTCACAGACCTTATTTCTTGTGAAGTAGTTATGATGGCTGAGATCTAAAGCACAAGTCTGCAGAAGATCTCAGATGTCTTAGTGGGTGAATAGAAGACTTTGACTGTGGTCTTATGAGATTTGGAGTAGGGCACCCAAGGTTCAAGTTGTCATCCTCTCTCTGGCCAGTAAGCAAAGGGAATGCTCCTTAGTAGTTTTTCTGTCTTTGAGTGTTACCTGCCATAAGCAGTTTATTCCCTGCTGCCTGAAGAGGGGCAAGCTCCTACCACAGGAGCCTACAAAACCCAGCATGGGACAGTGAAGTTGCTACTTGGCAACTGAGTGTTTAAAGGCCTGAATATGGATGCTAACTCTTCCTTCTGTGGGAGTGGTTTTCCGCACAGACCTTTTGGCACCCTGAAGAGTGTCCTAAAAGTAGGCTGCTGCCTTTTCTGCAGCCGGACTTGCTTAGGGCAAAGGTATGCCTGCCACAGAGCAGATGAAGCCCTCAGCAGCCCTGTGTTCCTGCTCCGGAGCTGGACTCAATATGGCAATCAGACAGACCTGCTGAGAGGTGGGTGTGGGTGATGCTGGGATGGGGGCAGAGATGTCCATCATGCAGTACAAGTTTAGTACAGTCTAGTACAGACTAAATTTTGGAGTCCAGAGTAAGGAGGGGCACAGCCAGTGCCACAGGCAGAGTGGCACAAATGGGTTGTGGTAGAAAGGTACCTTATTCCTAGAGTCAGAATCTTTCCAGGGTTTATCAGCAAAGTGAGAATAGGCTCAGTCAATATGCGGATGAGAGATCTCTCCTGACACTTATGAATTACTGGCATCAATAGTTTGCAGTCAAAGGATGAGAGATTCAGGCTCCGTATTTTAATGCAGTTTATTATTTTCCCAGCTGTTTCAGGATCTACCTGTCAGAGGTTAAATCCTGCCAGTGTAGTTCATAGGCTTTCTGATGACCTTGACATCTGAATGTGGGTCATCCTTTCCATGCTTAAAAATTTACTTTGGTGGTCTGGTCATTCCCCTTACTGAATACTCTGTACAGTTACTTGGTATAAATATTCACGTTTAAAGATGAGGTAAGTAATCTACTAAAGATCACACAGGAAAACTATAGAACAGTCAGGAGTGGTAACATGGAGTCTTTGCTTAGCAGCAAGATTCACTTTATCCTGTTCCCTGAAATATTGTAAATAAGTAAACCAAGTCAATTTACTAGCTGCTAATGAAAAAGCATTCTAAACCACAGGTTAAATTTGTAGTTTGCAGGTACCTTTGACTATCATAGATGGGGAAAAAAAAATCTTTTAAAAAATGTTACGAAATAGCTTTGCACACTTGATTTCTTAAGTGCAGAAGGAAATGTCATCCTTGCAGGCTCGTGCTTTTTAATCTGATTATTGCTAATGCAAATTACCAGTAGAGAATGCATAAATCTGCACTGCAGTTCTTGAAATTGTTGCAAACAGTAAATTTTTTTGCAAAATCCACTTCAGTCCTGTAATGCCGAATGCTACTTTCTTACTGAAAGACTTGATAGACATTGGGTTGTCACAGATGGAAGATCAAAATGTCTTTTCTTAAAAACTGTGCAACCATTTTTCATTTTGCTAGGTTCTCACTGAGTGTATAGAACACCAGAATTTAATCTCTCTGTACATGGTTTCGGAAAATGGAAGTTGTACTTGGGGGGAAAGTTGCACTCCTGATCAGAGAGGGTAAAGCCAAAGCACTCAGCAAAAACACTTAATAATGGATCATTTTTCTCCTCTCCTGTAGCAGGAGACAATTAGAAGAGAACATAATGTGGAAGAAGGGAAAAGAAAACAACACTATAGAATTATTGAGCTGAACAATAACCTCTCTTACATTTCAGAGGGAGGATTGGAGAGAAGTTGACATTTTAATATTTTCTAAATTACTCTGCAACATGTTTTCTGATGAATCTAATCTGGCACCTCTTCCAAATTGATATTTCATCCAAGAATGTTTGGGCAAATATGTTATTAAGCCAGTAATTTAGATTTAGCAAGTTTTATATTTCAGTACACTTAAAAAAAGACAGCCTAATTTCCAGAGTTAAAGGAATAGGGCTCATTATTTCCCATGCATAGAGGTAAATTGTTTTAGTAGAAAAACTCTGTATTGATTTTCATCCTACATCTCAATATTGAATGTTGTTTACACTAAAAGATGCAAGAGGGAGAGTGGGTGCTCAGGAGGGAGGAGATATGTGAGAAGAGCTTTTTGATTGTGGGACTAACATTCCTACACTACTGATGTCTCTGATAGTGACTCACAGTTGTTGTGGTCACTATTTGAAAGCCAATAACAAATGAAGTAAAATGCTTTGTCTCAAGTGTTCTTAGTAATTCTCAGTAACTAATGAAACCACCAGCTCTTCAGATTTCATCTGGAGCTCTTATATTTTGGCATGTGAGCCTTGTTTTCTGGGCCACTTTGAGAAAACTCCTGACTGAACAAAAGTGAATTGCATAAATTCTTCTTGTCTCTACACTTCAGATGACTTTGATGAAGAGAAAAAATCTCTCCTCAAAAGTAATTTTAACTATCAATATTCATCCCCTCATTCATTACAATAAGCCATCAGGTGACCTTCAACAGATCACCCATCTTGTCGTCTCTTAGCCAGTAGCGTTTTGCAATATTTCTGGTAGTAGCAGCATATTTTGTAATCTTGAGGAGCCTATTCAAACCTGTGAGCAAGCTGTATGGCTGCTGGAAAGTGTAAGGAAATGGGTGAATACTTCTGTTTGTCCTGGTAGTTTAGAAGTGCTTATGAATAATACTTCAAGTCATAATGAATGTTGCAGTCTGTTGCCTTTGATTGAAATTTAAAATAAGCTATGTCTTCTAGAATATGTACTGTCTTACTTCTTTATAAATCATGAGTTAAATATTCATTTATAAACATCCCTTTGCATATGCTGAGAAAATTTACTTGTAAACAACAGATATAATTCATCACCATTACAATCTCACCAGCTTTATTCAAAATTAAGTTTTGAATCTGGGCTTAAACTCATTCAGATAATTTCTCTGCAGAAACGATCTTGGCTTCTGCTCCTTACAGTTAGCGAGCAACACTGCATTCCAAGTGTTGATGTTGACACAAGTAGAACCATTCAATTTTCTTTTCTTTGTCTTCCAACACATCGTTACTTGGCACCTGACAAACTACTGTGATTTGGTTCTTCGGGACAGCCGCTGAAATGGTCGGGACAGAAGTGAAGTGGGTATTGTATTTTGGATACATGGGATTTTTTATAGACATTGGCTCAGTGTTTTTTGTATATCAGTGGCTGGTAGCTGAATCTAGGACTGTAAAAATGATAGGTTATATAATATCTGATGTAGAGTTATCAGCATGCTGGCTTTGTAGAGCCTTTTATGGCATTTGCTCATCAAGGGGAATTTGAAACCCATCAGCTGACAAGGGGAAAAGTATATTTTAAAAAAACTGCTGAAAGACTGAAAATCAATCTGCTTTGCACCAACTTAACTTGCTGCTAGAAAAGCTGTCCTTGCTTAATTACAGAGTAAGCTAAATTTTTCAAAGGCCTGCCCATTCAGTGTTTACTTGACTTGTCTATATTTGATGGAAGAGAACTAGGAATTTATTAGGCATCGACAAACAGAGTGGGCTGAAGGATTTTCTCCAACAGTGGACTGAGCTCAGTACCGCATAACATCAGGTTTTGTGTATCCAGAGTCAAATACATTCACTATTACAAAGCAATCAGTCATTTAATTCCTGACGAAACAAAGCAGAAAGCTCTTAAATGTATCCACAGCGTATTAATCTTTTCTTCTGTCTGTTCACTCTTTTGTCTTTGAGCCAGACACACTGTATGTCTTCTTTGTCTGGTGCATACCCTTTATTTATATTGTAGTCCTAACGCTGTTAATCTGCTCAATAATTTATAAGACAGCTGACCTCAACATTAGGTGAGCTATTGAACAAACATCAGGGAGTGTTAAATTCAGTTTAGCCACTGTAGTCTGAAAACCCCTCAGAGTCCATAGACTTCACTAAGCGCACAAAATGCATGGAGGGAATAGGCATACCTGGGCTTCTGCACATCCTTGTCTTCTGCCATTACCAAGCTGATAAATATTTAAATCACAGACTTAGCTGGGTGGACCACTTTTTGTCTATTGTCTCCTCTTTCACTTCTGTGGCTAAAGGTATAATCTTTGCACACAAACCCTGTTTAAGTACTCTGTTACTAAGGAAACAAACTTGTCAAGCATGGACCATGTGGGAATAATGGTGATTTATTTAGAAAAGGAAAGGTTTGTCATTTTAAGCTCACTACTACAAAATTGCTTTTTGATTACCTTCAAGCTTATTGCATTGTCTTGTCACAATAAACTATGGGAACAAGTGGAAAGGTTAATAATTGTGGGCTTTGTTCTTGTCAGTTATTCTGCAAAAGATCATACAGGAGACCTGCACCCTTAGCTCAAAAGGAACAAATTTCAGTAGGACTGGAGCAGGATCCTGGAGTCCATTTTTGTTGTTGTTGTTATCTATTTGTTTCCTAGCTGCCTCCAAAGGCAGCATGGCTGAGATGCGCAGATTTGCAGACTGGCTACAAGGATGGACTCTGATACACTGCTGAGGGTAGGCAAGGTTGTTTACACATATTTTTCAGAGTGGGGGAAGAAGAAGGATATGAGCAGGGTAGGAGAAAGATCAGGAGATTTGAGAGTGCTTTGTAAGGTCTAAACTGTAATACATTGTCTGAGTCCCATCACTGAAGGTTCCTTGTTTGTTAGGAACAGCAGGTTTTTATTTTATTTTATTTTATTTTATTTTATTTTATTTTATTTTATTTTATTTTATTTTATTTTATTTTATTTTATTTTTTCAGGAAGCCCGTTTAGATCCTGATAATCAGATAGAAAAAAATTCTAAATAACTTCAGTGTGCTTTGCGCTAAGTCTAATGTGGTTTTTGTCAGGATAAATTAATATTAAGTCAAGAACTTTCTCCTGGAGAAAGTGGATCACTTTCTTGCCCTGGGGTGTGTTCACCAGGAAGTACTATTCCACTGTGAGCTGCCTAAAGATTAAAGAGTTAAATTATTTGAGGAAGAATAGAGTGAGAGGTTCAAGCTGTTGCTGAGTTTGGGGGTACTTTAAGGAACGGTTGGCATTAACAAATCACCCTAAAGGCTTCTGTATTTTCACAGTATGACAAAAATTTAGCATGATGGAAAGTTTTTGAAGTGGCAGTTTATTAGAGCATAGCTGTTTTTACGGTAAAGTTTTGAGGAGAAACCCAAACCTGTTAATATAGAATACTTTTGAAATGAATAGGTTTTTGGGTTTTTTAGTGTGAAGTGATGACTCCTTTTGAAATCTTTATTGAAGTAACTTTAAGAATATTTGAAATCTAAATTAAATGTTTCACAGCACTGAAAGAGAATTTATTTGCATATATAATTCACATTTTGACTTTCTATTCTTATCTGGATTGGCAAAACTAAAAAATGTTGAAGTATTTCCCAATAGAGGAAAAATATTTCCTACATACTTCTTGGAGATCTTGTCACTTTCAGTAACAGCAGTCTTTCCTGCTTTCCAGAAAACCCTGAAGGCTGATTGGAAAGGGAAAAAATTCTTGCAAATATCCGTCTACAGTCTTTTTCCATGTGAGATTACTTGCCTCACATTTTGCTAGAAAATGAATAATACAGTAGTAAAGGATGCAGCATAATGTATTTATGGCAACTTAAAACTTATCTCCAGGACAATTTGGATAATAGGGACATGGGCCACACCTGTTCTATTCTTCACTGGAGTGAACTTTTGAGGGATTATTTATCAGTGTAGGTTATTTTCATTAGCTACAAAGATGAATGAAGAATAAATTAATCACAACCTAACAGGATTTTTATGTTGTAATTATGACAAATTTGGTATTATTTGCTGCTTTAGAGTCAGGCTGGGTAGTGCTTATACTTAATGAAAGGGTTCATGCCATTGTATTGTGGAATCTATATTGAGACATTACATTGAAGCTATGTAATTGAATGCATTGAGCTTTGGTCAGTAGTTTTTATGCAATGGTGATGTCAGACACTAGCATATCTTTATTTGTAATTTGGGAAGGACTAGAAGTATTCTAGGATGTTCTGCAGTATATCAGCTGCCCTGTTCTGCAGCCCTTCTTTACCTACTGTTCAAGACCTAGATTTCTAAGAAAGGGCTTAGAAAATATGATAATTTGACTCAATCTTTTGAACTTTTGTATGTCTCTGTTCTGATGTCAGACTCCAGATTAAAGCCCTTGAATGATGGGCTTTTTTGCTACTTGGGAACTATTGTTCTGAAAGCTACAACCAGATGAATAATTGAATTTTCAGGTTTCCCCTGAAGACATGAAAGGAAAAATGAGTTAAAAACAATTGTCAGGTTAACCAAATGACTTACCTTTTTTAAACTGAAACATAGATAAATTTATTCTTGAAAATGCAGTTTTAAAATTGAAATTAAAAAATGTCATTTTGATGAGGATGGTTAGTACAATTTAGGATTTAATCCTGGACCTTGGTGGTTGTGATTTCCTTGCATTATGAGAAGAATAGAGGCAAAAGGGATGTGGGGACTTTGTAGAGTGAGCCTCTGTCTCCTATTGCTTCGCACTGTAGCTGAATACCAATAATTTTCTTATTTCCATATTTTGAAAGGTATGGTTGACACCTGGTCTCAGTGGTAAGAGACTGTCATGCTACCAAAGCTCTTCCAAGTGCTGCAGCCCTTATCTCTGGTAGTACACTCCCATTGCTAGCGTGAATCAGCTTCCTAGCTCTAGCACATGCACTTTCCCAAAGGCCTCTTTTCTACATATACAGGGAGAAAAGGCATTCTCTTCTCTCAAGAAGTGGCTAAAATAGTTCTTCTGGGATTGGGAAGCCATCTTCAGAAACGTTGCTGTTACAAGAAGATTTTTCTGCAGTGCTTCTCCTTTCCTTCTGGAGATAATACCTTCTTTCCATTTTTTCCTGTTTCCAAGGATGTATGTCTGACTTTTCTTCGCAGCCGTGGGCAAACAATGAAATCACTCTTTTCAGACTTTGGGTCGGGACTGGGTGTTTGAATGTGTGGCCATTCAATTCTAAACAAAGAACTTTAAATGTAAACTTTGGAAAACAGAATCTTTGGCTCACAAAAAAGGAACACTATCTTCCATATTTTTGCGCCATATTCTATCTAGAGGTGACTGCATCTTCCAGAGAGGTGACTCTTCAGCCTTTGGCCATGCTCCCACAGCCTGGGAAGAACTGTTCAGCTGCAATATGAGCTTCCATTTAAGAAGAATTTCTAAGCAAAAGGCACTGTAGGTTTGTTAGAGGGATACAAATGAATGGTTGAATGATTAAGTAACTTGAGATTTTGTTTGTAATTTTGTTTATTCTAAATGCTTTTGAATATATTTTTATTTTGGTGTATAGATGTTAAACTCACTGTGGCAATCAAATGCTAAATCTTGTAACTTTGCTTTAAAATGCACTGTCGGAGGTGATGGTAAGGAATAAAAAAGATTTCACTGTCATGCTTGTGGGCCATACTACAAAAGCAGTCTTGCGACTGCGGCCAGCTATCAGTCTGCCTGCCCTTCAGTCTGCTCAATCAATACTTGTATAAATATCTTTTCCCAAGAGATGACCACAAGACACTGCCTTGTTCATTGCTGGAAGTAGTGCCAGTGAGCCATGACAGCAGGGCGAGGATGGTGGCCTTTGGAAAAAGTCACCAAAGCAGATTCTTGAACCATTTATACACTTTCACCAAAGAAATATTATTTTGCCCTTCCATATGTCCTTTGTAACAAGCGTAGCATCTACCTGCATTAAAAGCCAGAGCACATTTCAATAAAAGAACACAATAAAAAGGATTAATGTTACTCACTTTCATGGAGGAAGAAACTCCTATTTCTAATCTTCATTTTGTGACAGTGCGATTGATTTCTTCACCGTGTGGTGTGGGGCTGGCATTGCTCCTGAATTCGCCTGTATTGCCTACAGCTCCCACTGCTCTAATCTCTTTAGGTTACTTTGCAGCTTGATTAGGTCCTGCTGTGTGTGTGTTATACCTCCTCAGCAAAGCTGTCACCTGTACATTTGATCACAGTTGAATTCCAACTGTAAGAAACACCCAACAAAGTCATGTCGTGTAGGGAACGGAGTTGTTTGGGTTCCTGTTGCTATAGCTACGATGTCTAAAAAAGCCTTGGGAAACCCTGGCTGGAGTTTGCTTAAAAGTGACTTGATTGTAAGGATCAAAATAGATCTGTGAACCCCTAGTGATCCCATAAGCTTTAGTCTGAGAGTCACTGTTGAAAGGTGCAAGTGTCCAAATCTGAGAATCCTGTAAGTTTCCCATATTTCATTTTAATTTTTACATTTGATTCATTATGCAGCAAAGAGTACAAGGAAAGGGCAACATTTTCTGCTGCTAATTTCCTGCCTTATCTTCAAGAGCAACTCTTTAATATGGGATCAAGGTCATGCGCTGTTTTCAGACTTGTCATGAAGGTCTTCATTCACCTTTTTGAATTCTCTCTAGAGTCAGAGGCGGAAATAGACAGCTATGTAGAACGATTCATCCCACTCATTTTAAGACTGTGAAGTCTTTCAGGGAGGAGCCTATCCTCTCTTCAGTAAGTATAGTAAGAGCCTAGACAACTAATTTAGACTTGATGCCCTGCTGAAGTTAGACTAAAAATAGTAGGTGAGATAAATCGCACATGAGGTGCCCATGCTAGCTGGCCAGTCAGCAGTTTCATCAACAGGGGCCAAATCCTTCCCCATGCTGTTAGGTGCATGCCTTCCTCAGAGGGCCAGTGTGTGGCTTTAGCAACCTGCTTTTTAGTTTCCTCTCTGACAGAAATAATGTCATTTGCACTCAACCAGTTTAGCTTAAATAGTCAAGGATTAGTTTTTCTTCTGTAATTGAACATTTAAGTTTCTTCTTCATGCAGTACAGCTCTGTGCTTGAACCTTGTACCTGTTTAGAAGCTGATTTAACATTACACTGCATATAAAATCACAGGAAAAATAGTTGGAAGCAACCATGAAAGGCCTTTTCCCTGCTCCAAGGAAAGAACGGCTGTACCTAGAATTATACAGATGCTATCAGCCATGTAAGAAGTTAGAATACTGTCACTACTCAGGGTCTCAAATAATGCAACCATACAAAAGTGTTGCGACTGAATACCCATGGGAGGCTGACTGGGAGCTTGGCTGGGCTCCATAGGACTATAGCTTACCTTCTTCTTTAAAAACGTGTTCTTTTCAGGTTTCTCTGATTTTCACAGCCATAAATTACTTTTCAGGCCTTTCTAACATTAAAATTGTTACCTGAAGACTAGAAATATTTACTGAAGAATAAAAAAGTCCATCTTCTTGAAGTGAGTCTCTGTAAATATCTTAGATGTAATTTCATAAAGGTAGATGGCATCATTTCAATTTTTCTCTGCTCAAGTGGCAGTAGGCCCAGCAGAGTGAACAAAAGGGAGGAGATAGGATGTCTTACAAATAAATCCAATTAAATTTCTTTATATGAATTGATTGTATTTTATTTACCCAGACATAAACCGGATTCTAGATAATCAAAGCTTTGGCTTTCTGCACTACATTTGGTTATTCTCAACAAGTTGTTTTGTGGGAGGCACAGTGTGCATGAGCTTATTTTGTAACCCATTTTGTTTTCCTCCTAAGCCAAACTAGAGTAAATAAAAAAAAGTTTGATGTTGCTGAAAGGTATTCTGCTAGGTTTATTTGTCCTACAGCTCACCATTGGAGTCACCACCCCTGGAGGTGTTCAAAAAATGTGTAGATGTGGCACTTTGGGACATGGTTTAGGAGGCATGGTGGTGTTCGGTTGACAGTTGGACTTGACTTAGAGGTCTTTTCCAACCTTAATGATTCTATGATTCTATGATTATGACTGCCATTTGGGAGACACCAGGGTGCTTAAGAAGCACAAACAGTAAGGTTCATGTTAGGAAGCCTCTATTAGGTTTGAATGTTCAGTAGCTTAGATATCTAATATTTTTAAGGGGGTGTAGCAAAAGTTCTCAGGGGGGCACATGAGAAACGCCAAGATGAAGTTCTGGGCTTTGCTGTTGCTTTTTCTCTCTTACTAGTTTAATACCTTGCGTAAAGAGACTTTGTTTTTAAGAACCATATTTGTGCCTTCTCCCTTAAGGTGCAAATTTAATTCTACTTTAAGTAAGAGAGTTACCTTGGAGCTGAAATCAGAACCTTTTTTGGTTCTAAAATAATGTGTGGTGTGGGAGGAGGGGAGAAGGGCAGGGGCTAGGAGGATTGGCAAGGCTGGAAATGGAGCAGTTCTGATATTTAGTTCTAAATCATATGTGATGGTCTGAATGGACAGATCATAAGGGTCTTAATTTCCAGATGGGTTCATATGATGTCTTTTATGATGGCTGAGCTGATTAACAGGATCACATAGATTGATACCAATCTGACTGCTATTTCATGAATAATTGTCCTGAGATTTTTAACCCTATTGCTGCTGAAGGTCAGTCCTGATTTTAATGCAACTTAGAGTTTGCAAGAAGTCTTGAAATGGCTGTCATCTACTTCATAAGCCTCACATTTTTCTTATCTCCTCTGTCTCTCCGTGCCTACAATATTAGCCTATTCTAAGTGGTACCATTTTTCTTGGAAAATACACAGGGCATTCTCATTTTGGAAGTCAACATGCTTTATGTTATTTTAATGTCTTCTCTGTATTTCTCCTTTTCAAACACTGAGAAAAAGTCCTTCACCATTTTATGACAAAGCAGTGAGCATTTCCTGTATGGTAAGTGGAGTCAGCACATAAATAAACGGAGCAGCCTCATTAGTGTGTATTGTCAACTGTCAGTAATGGCTGACAGTTGCAGCTTTGTATATTATAACCTGCTTTATTCAGCAAGGGTAAGGTAGGATGCAAGGGCTATTCCCTGTGCTGCTTAAAAAGTGCCAGGACATCTTTAGCTTCCAGCTGGAAGAACCACTAGAGACTAGCAGGAGGAATCTTAGTTTAAACACCTCATTTGAAGGTCAGAACCTCTAACAGTGTAGCAGAAGTACATTGCAGTGTCAGCATTGGTTATGAGCCCAGAGCCTAATGTAGGGCTCAAAACCACGACCTTCTACACCAGAGGCAAGAATGTTACCAACTGAGCCCATCTGATATTAATTAAACCCTCATTAGAAAGGAGGGCTTTTTTCCTGGTTTGAAATGTGATTTCCTCTGCAAGGTTTTATCATGCATATTTTATTACAAATTTTAGCATGTGGACTATAGACCCTGTTCTGATCTTTTGGAATCACTCTACATGGCATATGTTTCATGCAGATGGGAAACAGAAAAGAGAGAAAAATATACATATTCATTTGTTCTAGTTTGTAAGATAGGTGGCTATGTTTTGACATTGAGGTGCAGCTTAGAGGGTGAAGTTTATTGTCTATTACCACAACCTGATATCGGGAAATAGTCCATGTAGTACTAATGATGCATGAACACACAAACTGCAAGTTACATGTGAGTCCTCAGGATTTTCCAGGGTTTGAATATCACCTGGCAATATGATCTAGGAAAAGTCCCAAGCCCTTTCTGCTTGTTCTCATGAGGTCCTCTGGGAGGCATATTTACTCCAAGCCTGTTTTACCTGCAGTATAACACATATTTTCCTTTAAACCAACCAAGTCTTAAAGTAAGTACAGGAAAGCAGCAAGGCAGAGTCCAATGTTAACAGTGTCTTCATTTCTAACAATATCTAAATGATTTATCGGTGTTACTGAGGTTCCTTCCAATCTGGTGCTGTAGGGATTGGTGGTGTCTGGCTGTTTGGATACCGTCTAGGAGCTTGGATGTCTGGACTACTCTTTGTTTTGCCACTTATTCTGTGTTTAATCCAATTTCTCCGTCAGTAAGAAAGAGGGAAGTCTTGAAACAACTTCTTGGCCACATACTGCTTCACATCTTTCAGAGTTAACACACTGTAGTTCAGAGTTGAAGTGCTGCCCAACGGAGGATCCTTCTCTCCTGCTTTGGCACTAAGTTACAGGTCACTAAGTTACAGGACTTTCCCTTTCAAACATTAACTCAAGGACTCTGACACAGCTGAGACGTGTGAATTCCTTCCAGCAGAGGACAGCACTTCTTCCAGCTGTGCTCATCGATTCACTGCTTACCCGGGCGTGGGGTGTGAAGAAAGCTTGTATGCCTGTGGTGTTCTGGTGTCTACAAAAAGCACCTGTCTTAACTACAAAAGCTGTAAATAAATACAAAAATAAATTTCACCATATCAGATAATACTCCTTATAACCTCATCAATCTGTCATTCTTTTGCTCAGATTTTCTTTACATATTCCTTCCTCCTAATGACAGCTTTTCAGTTTCAGATACTTTTCTATTTTCCTCCCTTTTAATGACACAGTTTGAGTTCTTCCTTTTTAGTAGGCAACTTAGAGCCAAACCTCTGTTCCTGTCTCTTTTTCTGAGAAGACAAGATTCATCACTCAGGATTTCCTGACCCTCTGAGGAAAGAAGCTGATCTTTCTTCCCAGCTCTTTGGGAATCCCTGATGCCAAGACACACTTCACTGGGAAATCAATATAAATAAAAAACAGTGAAATGTCTTTGTTGTGAAGCAACCTCTTTGCATTGCTCGTGAGCTCATGCAGAGGGTACATCCCAATCGCCAGCCTAACTGAGCAAGTAGCAACACCATCGATTCAGAGTCCATCTTACTTCGCATCCTCTTCTGCACATCGATTCACCCTTATTCCCCTTCTCAGCCTGTCCCCTTTGGTCAATTGATTAATCATCAGTATTACTCACCAAAGGCAGCTACAATTAAACAGACATTAGATGACTTCCCCTCGCATTTAATAACACTGAGCTCAATCAGAAACCTAACACTGCCTTCCTCAAAAAATTTTAACCAATATCCAGTTGAAATAAAATGCTGTAAATTTGGTAGAGAAGTTGATCATTAAGAGGAAGAAATAGACAAAGATTCAGACTACAGAATCTCCAGAGAATGAGCTGAAGGTTAGGTTTTTGTCCAGAGCAGCTTTTTAGTTCTTGGAATCCCTTTTTATTTAATATTGTAGTGTTACGTAGTATATCATTGTATAATACAATCATGATTTTAATCACATCACCCACAGCCTCTGTATTTGCAGATCATGGTGCCAGCACACATGACAGCATTTATTTTAATATCAAAAGTCTGTGCCAAAGTGACTTCAGCTTAAAAAACATATTTAAGCTAGCTTCAAACTAACTAGCCTTCTCCAGTTAGCAACATGCATTAGTGGGAAAGTCAGCACCTGCTGCAAAACCCTGCTGAGAAACTGGATGGTTGGATATTTTGTTAAGTGCTGACTTTCATCATTTTGCACCTTTGTGCTATTGAGAGTCTATCTGTGAGCTGCTGTAACTGAGACATGTATGGATCTCAGCAGTCCAAAAGAAATGTCTTACAATGTCAAGGAGCTAGTTCATATAGGGACAGAAATGTGTTGTGTGGAACAGAGAGGGGAGAATATTCATGTGAAGACTTAAAATCTGTCAGAGAGGTAGTTGTAAACCAGTGGCATCAGCCCTACAGCTGTTTTATCCTGAACAGGGCAGCATTAACTGGCACAGACTCCCCAGATAACCTTGTTTCATTCTGTGGGCTTCCCCTGGACCTGTCTCATGGTATTTCTCAAGTCTGATCAAGATTTAGTTGCCTGTCTTCCCTCCATGGGTACCAACCACATGAGTTTCTCCAGCAGGGAGTACTGATCAGTTCAGCCACAGGTTGACATAGTGCTCTGTGAAGGGAGGCCCCTATCTTACATTTGCATAGAAATAAGTACAATATCTCAAGCCTTGACTTTGCACTAATTCATGTCTAGATTATAAAATGCCGCTGAACTTCTACCCTCTGCTCACTGTGAAATGGAGGTATTTTACCTTTGCCTAGGTGCAAATGGATATGTAAGGCAAGGGCAGTGGAAGAGGAAACCCATTTTGTTTTCAGAGTGTATTTGAGCCCCCTGATGCTTCCACAGACTGTTGCAGGTACATTGCTCAATGCAAAACAGTAAAGCCACTACTCCTCTGCAGATGCTGAAATTGTGCCTGTTTTACTGTAGGGTGAGATTTATCTGTTAAACTATGTAGTAAATTGATACTAAAATACTTGAATAAACTCAAAGAAATAGAAAGAAAAACAAATTATAGATGTGAAGCAATAGAAGGACTTGTCATTATCATAGCCTGGTGAAAGTTTCTTTTCTTGTATGCCTTCATCATCTAAAGACTCCCTGTTTTTATAAATTTCCTGCCTGGCAAGTTTTCCATCCACAGATTTCTAAGGGGGTTGAAGCCCTAGAACATATATTTAGTGCCTGCTGACAGGTCACTAATTATGGCTTGATTAATCACAGCAGTGCCTGCACCTGTCTGTGCAAAACATCTTCATTTTTGCTTTGTGACCCATGCAGGATCTGGGAACGCATGTAACAATGGCTGTAGAAGCACCCAGCTTTGTTTTCTTCCCTGCTGTCAGTTCTGCTTCTGTTCTGACCAGAACAAATCATTTTTGTTTTGCAGGAATAGGGGGCTTCTTTCTTTGCTGATATTTCTGGAGAGGCTGGTATGCACTTGGAAGCTTTTCTCAGGAATTGAAAAGGGCTAAAACTTGGTTGCATTAAGAGTTAATTTTTATATGCCATTCCTAGCACAGAAATGGATTCCCATCAACTCCAGTTACATCGATGGGAAGGTTCACAGGATTTCCCCTAGACATGGACAAAATGCCTTTGTCTTTGGAAAGCCAGCAAGTACACCGGGAAAGGTCTTGAATTGCTGCAGGCTTATAGGGATATGCAGAACTGCGGCTTTCACTGGTTTTCCTTTTTGAGCAAATGCAATAGTTTTTTTTCCTTTTGCTTTATTCTGGAAAAGTCTTGAGGAACCATTAAGGGCAGAACAGGCCCTTTTCTAGGTAGTAGGATGGGGTAGTTTGCACAGGACTCAGCTCAATGCCCTGAATAAGGAGAAGGAATTCATAGAGCACTTGAAGGGAATGTGAGGCTCCAAGCCATTTCCTACTGGGAAATACAAAGAGCACAGAGAATCCAGTGAACTGACTGTGTTGGGAAAGGACTCAAAGGAGAGGTTAGAGAATGTTTTTTTGCAGAGGGTCCTTTTTTGTTTTTCAGAGAAGGACTGAAAAATGAGAGACACTTGGAAGGCAACCAGACAGAACTGAGAAAAAAGTCTTTTTTATACCATTGAGATGAAAAGGCCCAACTGAAACTACTCTTAGCAAGGAATGGGAGCAAAACACATCAGCTTTCATCTAATGGGCTGAGGATTTGCTTTTCAATTTGGCAACCAAAGAGTAAATCTGGAGGACATAAATTTGGTGTGCATCAAACCGAAGTAGATCTAATGTTTTTCATCCTGAAGTGAAAACCAGGAAGTTAATTAGTACAATACAAAGCATTCTCTTTGACCTTCGAATTAAATGTTTTCTTTTCAGGATCTTTTAAAAATAGCCAAAGAAATGAAAGGTTTGACTGACCAAACAGGAGGAGCTATGGCATGTCACTTTTAACCTGCGTTTTTGAGACCCAGTCTCTCGTCTGCCTGCTCCAAGAAATAAAGGGGTGTCACTCTGTATACCTTGCTTCACGCTAGAGATCTGCTCTTGGAAGGGATGCCTAGTGTGGCTTTTGTTGATGCTAACATTCCCAGGGATGGTGCTGGACCCCTTCTTTTGACTCAGATGCACCCTAAATGTTTCCCCTCCCCTTTTGCATGCAAGAATGCCGTGATAGAACGCTCATGTTTAAACACAAATTGGGATACACATGGAATTACGCCAAGCACCTGCAGCTCTACAGCTAGAAAAGTCTCAGTGCATTGTTACCTTCATTTTGCAGAAGAACAATTCTTGCAATAAAACTTACCTGCCAGCATTACATTTGCTTCCAAACAACATGGGCTGTCGTACTTCAGGAAAGGATTTCTGGAGGTAGTAAATAGCTCCGTCTAACACACACTTCAAAAATAAAACAAACTTTCTTTTGTTGTGGCTTTTCTATTTTGGACAGACAAAGGCACATTGTTATTTGGAATCTGTGAAGCACAGCGAATATGCTCTGTATAGCATGAGGCATGGATGCCAGGATTGCTCCAGCTGGCAAACTGAAAAAACAAAAAGGATTATAGGAGAAGGGAGGCTCTCTCTGTAGGCAGAGCTGTAGACATACAACTAGAAAGTTGTTACAATAGAAGTCTATGAAACAATATACAGAATGAGTACCAAGTTCTGACTGATGGGCTGGAGGGGAAACATCACGGATCTTAAACAGCCTGGAGGGAGGGAGGAGGCCATAGCTGTAGAGTAGTAAAGTTGTGAAGATGAAAAGGGCATAGGCAAAGTTTGAGTTGATATGACTGAAAGAAAGGGTCAAATATTATGGAGAAGAGAGTTCACTAAATCTTGTCAGCTTGCATGTAAGAAGGATGTGGCAGAAGAATAAAAGTAGTGCTGACATTGCTAGCCTGGGAGAAGGGGAGGGACGCAGGGAGGGAGGAGAAATTAAGAAAATAATGGAGAAAGGCAGGAAGGGGGAGGGCGGAGGATATAAGAAATAAGGTGCTCGATTTTGTCCAAATTGCCCTTGAGCTGGCAGGGGGGTTATGCTGGATGATGTGCTGAAGAGATTTATGTGTATGGGGTAGGGTTGGAAAGGCAGATTTGTGAGTTGTCAGCATAGAGTTGATAGTGGAACAGCAAGAGAGAGCCATGAGACTGAGCACAGACGGGAAGAGAAATAAGCCCAGGTTGGACCCTGTGAGATTTCCAAAGAGGAGGAAAGAGCAACATCACCAGAAAAGTCACCAGAGAGCAGGATGTTCACCAGGAAGCAAACAGCAGGAGGGACTCAGAGCCTAGTTAAGAAATGGCTGGTGAGTTTGGTGTATGGAGGGAGCATGAACATTTAGAAGTGAACTTTGTGAGAATGAATCAGTGTTGTAGTTATTACTAATTAGTTTTATATGACAAGGGTTTGAGAGACTTTGGGTAGCAGTTGGAGTTCATGGATTGCTGTCCAGACTAGAGTAACGCAGAGGAAACCTGTACTTCAAGTCAGAGGCCAAAAGGGAGGGACAGAAGAAGCAGCATAAATAAAAACCCAGGAGAAGACAGACTATGGCCTCTCAATGCAGATCTCCTCCATTTCTAGTGGCAGTGACGTTTAGCCACCACAGTGGTCGATATTTGCTGACTGTCTGAAATACACACATCCATGGGGTGTTTGCAGTGAGTTATGGGCACCTTGTCCTCTCCTAGGCCTGAAGAGTCATCACCTAGTGCAGAACTATGCACATGACAACCAGGGAACCAAATTGTCTGGCAGAGTTTATTAGTCACAGCTCAGGAGCGCAGAGTAGACACAGTTTCACAGCTCAGTTTATTGGCTCTTGCAGGGCACCAACTCCAAATGCAGGAGTCTCTTCAGCTCCACTTTCTGTGGGCATCTGCCCAAACTTTTCTTGACAGCATGGGATCTCTCCTCTGTCCATGCAAGTCATGGATATTCCACATGCGTAGGTGAAGGCAGGTGTTAAAAAATGCATTGTACAATCTGTGCTCCTTGAGTCTTGGAATATGTCTTCGTGTCCTTTTCAGACCTGGGGAATGTAAAGCTGCACAGTGGCTGGAGGGTGTTCAGCTTTTAGGTCTGTCCAGGATTTCTTGCTGCTACACTGTTGGGGTGCAGCTCTGCTTTGTTGTAGGCTTTCAGCTCTGGTTCCTGAATGGGAGTGGCAGGGCTATGACCCTTTTGATGCTCATGCTTCATGAATGAGCAGCCCAGGCAATGGTCCTGTGAACTGGGCAAGGAATGGAGGAGACAGGGCTCTCGGGACCTGACCTCACCTTGCTCCCAGACAGGGGTCCTGCCCTGATTTATTTGTCTTTCGCTGGGTTTCAGACAAGCTCTAAGAAGGTTTAAGAGCTCAGCCTATGAGGATGTTGTCCTACTAATGGACTCCTGTGTAAACTCTTCTCTAACCCAAGCATCTTTCCTTAGCACAGTTGTAAAATGTTAAGATCTGTACCCTGAGGATCATTTGCAAATGACAATCAATTGTCATTTGTGAATAACAGGTAATGTTTTTGCTCTGATTCACCCCATGCACTTGCTACATACACATACAAATGTACTGGATTTTTTTAATATACCCTTCTTTTAGCACAAAGTAGCACCCCTCTTTTGAAGAGAAAGATTTTAAGTGCCCCACTTGTATGACTGGGAGGAGATGGTTTTCAAGACAACTCAGGTACCACTCCAGGGAGTTAAAAGGCAAGTTTTCAGGAACATTCTAGCCTTCACAGGTTCCACCAGGAAATGTACACGCAGATTTTGTGTGTAAAGTTAAAGCTGGGGAAGGGAGCTGTTGGGGAAACTCATTCACAGGTCCTGATTTTAAGAGGTGCTGAGTGATGCAACTGCTCTGCATGCAGTCAGAACAGTGCACGGAAGTCATGTTAAGTGTGAACTAGAAGTCTAGTAAGAGTGTCTAGGAAGACTGAAAAATCCCAGTAGGCACCTCTCCACATCTTTAGGTACCTAAATACCTTTAACCATCTGGCCTTAGGCAATAAGGTCTAATAAAATGTTGGGCAGATGTAGTAGGTAGGTAATTTGATTTTGGCTGGTAGACAGACAATGTGATTTCAGATCATGTATTTTTTAGCTAATTTCAGTAGGTCTTTTTTATTTGACTTTTATTTTGAAGCTCCTGATTTTAGGCTGTTATTTTAAACCTCTCTCAGCTGGTGACTCTGATTGCTTTTCAAACCTTCTATTTTATAACCTTTGTACTCTTATGCATGAATCTAGGCCAAGTTACCGCCCTCTGTTCACTTTCCAGTGTCTTTGAGCTTTAAAGTAAGCAAAATGCAATTTTGGTCTGCTGAGGCTGGGAACCTTGGGAGACATCATTGTTGTGGTTTTGTTTTTTTTTTTTTTTTTAATTGGCTTGTATACATTTGGATGAGTCACCATCCATGTGAATTGTTCCCTACATCTATACCTTGTTTAGTCAAGCACAATTAAAATAAAATGTGCATAGGTTTTTTGGCCTGGCTTAGAGCAGGGCTTGCTCTTGAGTGCCAGTGGAAAGCAAAGGTGGATGCTGTCACATAGCAAGAAGAAATTAAGGAGGGAAGAAATTCTACAGCTCTCCTGTGATCATTGTTCAAGGGAGAATTCTCATGAAATGAGAATGAAAATCTAATTGATGGCCTGATTCTCCATGGCTGTGCAGCCATCCTTTCCTTCTCTGCTTCTAATAAATGCTCTCTGTGTTCACCCCCACATAGGCAAGAAAAATCCATGTGACCAGATAGGGAGACCTTTAAGAAAAGACCAATATTTGCATATCTATTATGGCTATACTCAGTGTTATACTTGTTTCATTAAAATTTCTATTTGGATAATATGTAAGGTCAATACTGTCACTGTTCTGGAAAATTCATTTATTTTAAAATTAAAGCTAAACGCAGCAAGTATGATTCTCCCCATGTCTCCACCTGTATAAATCCACTGAGCTTGACAGAGTAAGTGAAAGCAGAATTGGGCCCAATGCGTTTAGAGATGGGGGTCTGCTGTGTGGGAAAAAAGCATGCTAATTACATGAATCCTAATTTTCAAGGTAAATCACTTGTTAGAGATGCTCTGAGTTCCTGCTTTTTTATATTCAAGGGATGGTTATTATTTCAGCTGGGTGCCTACTGAGGACCATTAGCTTTTACACACCAGTTAAGGTTGTCAATTGCTGGGATTGAAAATACATGAAGAAATACTTAGGATTACTTAAAAATACCGTGCTTCTCTAAGGTTACCAGCTTTCAAACCTCAAGCAGCCATTTTCACATTAATTTGCCTTTTGAGAAGGCTGAAGATGGGAGTTCTTATCCCAGAAAAGAGGAAGGGGATAGCTGCTTTCGAAGCTGGGAGGTGGTGGGGTTCCTGGTCTGTTGCTGGGCCATTAACATTTTTTAGGACCCGTGCCTGGTCTGGTCTAAGTCTTTCCAGAGTTTGGGCTCTTTTCTGTGGTCAGTTGTTGTTTGCAAGTATTGCTTAACAATCCTTAAAATGGCATCTGGTTCAGTTCTCAGAAATGAGGAAAGGGGAAGAAATGATCTAGGACAGCTACTATGGAAGTCACCTTTAAAGTCTTACAAAAATATATTAAAAGCAAAAGCTATTTTCAACATGCACCAAGGGAAAACGTCTGTTAAGATGGATCTGTTTTAATTTTAACATTTCTGGTGTAAAATCATAGCGTTTTAAAGATTTCACTTTGTTTACAGGAAACTTCTATGTGTCTGTTCAGTCCTACTGAAATTACAAATCTCTTTGTTAAATGACCATGTTTGTTAAATAATCATAAACTGGTTACACTAACTTTCACCCTTAAGACAGCTGGCTTGAAAGCAATCAGATGGTGTCTGTTACCCTTTTCCAAGGTGGCAGTGGTCTCTTATATGTCAAATGAGCTCAGTGGCTTTAATCCCTGTCCCAGATGTCCACAGCACAAAGAGCTGCATCTCAAGCAATAATCTTTATGTCAGTCTCAACAGACAGAGCCAGAGCTACATTCACCCAGGGGAGCAAGAGGCTTTCTTGTCAGCAAAGATTTTTCCTCCAGCAGAAAAGAAGGAAAATTTACATTAGTGCTTACAGTGCTTGGTCCTTTCTCCATTGCTATTTCCAAAAATTACTTTCATTTTAGATGAGAGACTGGATGAAGTGAAAGACCACAGTGAAGAAATGTCTAAACTCACCTTTTTCATTCAACTTCAGATCCTGTGCAGCATGCTGGGAGTAGGACAATATTGTTTCAGAGGAGGAGACTGGATTACAAAGGTGGGATTCATCCTGCTGAATTTAAGCATCTAGAAGTTAGCTGTAGGTATGCTTTATAATTAATGAGAAAGAACTGGTTTCTCCAGAGGGTGAATCAGTGGCAGATGAATTTTCTTACAGGGCCTGCGGCAACTAACTTTTAGGTACCTAGAGTTAGGCCATGTGAATGCCACCCTGCCTGATAGAAATCTTTAGCAGGGGAAAGACAGGAACTCAAGAATCCCAAATCCACAGCCTGATTGCTGGACCATCTTCCCTTATTTAAACTCCTGATTTATTAATGAAACAAAGATGTGCAAATAGCTTCATGCATGTTATTAGTCTGGGGAACCTGGGAATGCAGATGGTGTTCAACTAGGTAATCCAGGGTGGCTCTAGCTGTTACATTTGGGAAAGCCAACAGGGCAGTGCTTAGGGCAAGGTGTACCTTCTGCAACCTGAAAGGAGCCCAAAGTAGCAGAAACTTAGACCCTGCCAGTTTTTCTCTGCTGAAGGGAGCAGATACTGGTTTTCTTTACATGAGCCTGAGCTATAATACTGGAGGTGAGGTCTTTGGAAAATTCAGATCTCTGTTCAAATCTTGTAAGCTGAACTCAGCAGTTGTGAAACTTAAGGCCAGAAATGACTGCTTGAAGCATATTTTAAAAGTGTTGTTAAATGATGGTTGAATGTGACTGGCAAAAACATTTTTAAAAAAACAAATACAAATATTTGCTACTGCACTGAAATCAGGTGAGGTTTATATTAGGGACATGGAAATTTTTCCTTTCCCTTTAAACATTTTGAATTATTTCTATCAGCAAAAAGATTAAATTGGACAACATTTCAACAAAGTGTTTATTAATCTTATGCAAAGAAATGGATTTTGCATCACCTGTCTATATATGTATTTATCATCTCATTAGACCTGATCAAAGTGGGTTTTGTTTAGCTTGGTAAGTGCTAAGATTTAAAAGGGACCTGAATGATGGTAAAATAATATCATCACTTTAACGTCAGTGAGCAGGAGTTGTTAAAATGGTCATTTCTTTTCAGTACTTCACCCATGAGTTGAGAAATCCAATCTTATCCTTGTAGTAACCAGTATTAGCACAGGGGAATTGAAAGGAACATCTGGAGGCAGAAAATCCATGGCATTGACCTGGGGAGGTCAAATTGTGATATTGGCCAGGATTGGGGGAGAGGGGGTGAACAAGGTTAAAGGCCAGATTTGAATCCTGATAGATTAAATGAAGCTCAGAGAGGTACTCAGGGAGTAATAAGGGATTCCTACCCTGCCAGCAAAGGGTTTCTGTAAGCCTGCAGCTTGATCATTCTTTTGGGCTGGGAGATGAAGACTTTGCTGATTAGCATGCAAATGCAATGGCACTGTAAAAAGTTCCAGATTATTTTATGACTAAGCCTTGCTGCAGGGAAAAACAGGTTTGACAATATGCATTAGGAAAGGAGAGGTGAATGAAATTAGGTGTCAGTTTACAATCAGTGTGCTTGGGAAGGTACACAGCAAGAGGTGCAGGTACATGGGACATTAGAAAGAGAATCCTGCAGACAGATGCACAGACTGAAAAGGGGAAGCCCCTGCTGTTTATAAAAATAATACTAGTCTAATAAATGCAACTTTCTGCTTGGCACTAATGAAGCAGATTAATAAGGCTATTGGAACCCATATGGCCACAGACATTTTCTTAGAATAAACATTGCTAATGAATGTTTTCAGAAAGTAGTGTTTACACTCAGACATATTTCACCCTTGGAGTGGCCTCCTACGTGAGGTAACCAGCATTTATCTTCATGCATCAGATGCATCATCTCTCTGTGATATAAGTATTATTTCCATTTCACAGAATGATGAACTCATTTCATCATTTGCAAAAGCCACCTCTTACATCAGGCCTTGATTATTAATAATCTCAGACATTATTAAAAAAGCAAAATTTTTAACTAGTAGAATGAGGCCATGAAGAGGGTCAACAGTAGAGCAAGGGTTAGAGTGCAAGAATGTCCTGGTGCCAGTTCTGTTTGCGACTGTGGGTGTTGTAGGAGAGGTTATTTTGGCTACTGCTTATTAGAGCCAGCTCTGCTGCAGGCATCCGACTGCCCAACAACTGGTGGCAGTCCCCGTAGTGGCAAAGGCCTTCTCTATAAACATGTATCCCTCTAAAATAAATAACTCATAACCTTACCAAAAGTGGTTCAGCGACAGGTCTCCAGCACAGGTTGCCTAAGTCACATATCTGTTTAACTCTATGAGCTTTATGGGTTTGACCTCCTGATGCATTGGCTGTATTTCTTGCTCAGTACTTCTGGCGTCCTAACGGGAGGCCAGTCACATTTAAGTTTAAAATTACAACCTGGCTGCTTGGGTTCAGGCAGTCAGATGTGAAAACATACTAGTTTCATTCTTAAATGGAGATTCAGTTGGCTGCCTATCTGCTGAACAAACATATCTGCAAAGATAACAGGAATATCAGCTCCAGGCAGCATGTAGAGCCCCTGTTCCACTTTCTCCTCTCGTAGGTTCCTCAGCTTTTTGTCTCCGCTTGCTTCCTTGTCATTTTGATCTCTGTGTCCCTACGTAGTCCTGACCAGTCAAGATAAATGGCTTTTATTTTGCTCTCTCTAGAAACTGGGAACCTTAAGCCCTAAATTTCCCTGAAAAGAACTCTGTTGTAATCTTTCCTTAAAGATTTCTAGAAGTTCTTTTCCCTGGTTGTGCAGTTTAGATTGTGTGATGCATATTCAGACTCTATTTTCTTTTAGCTGACTTCACGTGTAACTGCTTCTTTGTTGAATTTTCCACGTAGTGAACTACTGACTGAACCCAATTCCCTGCCACAGCATTAGTATCTAAGTCTGGCGAAGTGGCTATAAACATAAACACTATTATGTTGTGTTTAACTGGTTGTGAGTGCAAATGTGCGTTTAAAGACAAGTTACCTTTGAAAATCAGACCCGAAGTACACATTTATCCCGAAAAGTTGAGGAGAATTCATCTCAACACCAGCACATAAATGTGTGTTAATGTACGTATGTGCATGTGCATGTGCATGTGCATGTGCACTCCCTGTCCAGAGACAACTCAGAAATACACCTAAAATCATACCCCATTGATATGAAGGGCAAGGTAAGAGCAAAAAGAGATGCATCAGCTGTCTCCAAGGCAGTTACCCTGTGGAAGGAGGCAGACCAGCACAGCAGGTAGCAAATGTCTTTTTCCAGAGCGTGGAAGTGACTGGTGTGTAGGCAGGCATGAACGAAAAGCCCTGCATCACTTTTATTGTCAGTCTGCCTGTCAAACTACCTTGTTAGGCAGGGACAGTAGGAAGGAAAATAGACCAATATTTAGCTTCTTTTTGTGTGTATGTGTGAAGGCAACAATTCTTAGAAAGGGCTTATTACAAAAATGTACGTGGTAGTGCCAGAAATTAAATGTACAGGGTTAAGACAGAAAACCATACATATGGCGATACAAAGAGGAAAGAGATAGATAGACCTTCTTCTTAACCCAGAGCTGCTAGTGCTGAGAGATTTGTTCTTTCCATTCTCAGCTGTGCTTGAGCCCTTCCATGGGAGTGCCTTATTTATTAATGGAGGGGAATGTCATCCATGCTCGATTCCTTGCTGCAGTCCCTGCTCTTGGTGCAGGACAGCTGAAAATAAAAGAAAGACAAGGTAACATGCAAGGGAGAAGAGAGCTAGAGCAGGATGCTGTTTATTTTCCATCCACCCTCACATTGCTAGAGGACAAGAGAGGGATAGGGAAGGGGAATCCTCCAACTATACCAGCTTTTGGACAGAGACCACTTGCTTTTCCCTGATGCTTGTGAATGCCACTTCTTGTTTGTGTCAGACTAATATTCCTCTTGAGCAGGGTGGCAAGGACAAAAGCACCCACATCATAGGAAGATTGTGTGATCAGCACAAGCTCTTGGATGGGAACCAATGCTGTGATGGCATTGCTGACGCGTGTGTGTGGCCACCCAGCTGATTCAGGACCGTCAGAGTCTCACTGTGCTCTGTGGACAGGCTGAGAAATAAAACATTTTACCATTAAATTACGTATGACTGAGATTGGCTGAAATAATGTATCCCAGTGCATGAGAGCTGTATGATAGGAATGAACACCACTCCTCAGCTATTCATTATTGCAAAGGTTCCTTCCAGTGTCTGTTACACAACTGAGGTTGGGCATTAGTAGTTCCAGTTGCTGGCAGTGTTTGCACAGCAGCTTTAATTCTTCAAATAGTTCACACTTATGGCAGTTGTTGGACCTTTTGTGCTTTTGGTTTGATACGGTGAATACATCTTTTTAAGAAGCTTTTCTTCTAAAAGTGAACAGTGAAGCAAAAAAGCCTTTTACACCACTTATACACAGTGGATAAAGCATTTCTGCAAATTTTGAAAGAGGTTTATATTTTCCACTTTTTGACATTTCAGAAGTAAGTCTTGATTTTGCTTTTTTGCTGAATAAGTGGCTGAGGCCATCACTGCATGGCAGCAGGTTGCAACGAAAGCAAAGACAAGTTAAAAAAAAGTCATGTTTAGTGAGATTGTTCTGAATTCTGTTAGTATTTAATACTCACTTGCCTACCTAAGCATTTCAATACTGTTTATCACCACGGCGTCTGAGTGCTTCTCAGACATTAATAAGTGTATCCTTGTCTGTTATTCTGAGATAGTGTATAGCTATTCTATTAGAGTGAGATTTTCGTCACAGACGGGTCAAAGAGCAGATTCTGCAAAAGTTTTGAGGTAGGAAAACTGATAATTTAAGACTTCTGAAGGAAAGTCCAAAGTTGTATGTCCAGACCCATAGGAGGTGGTCGTGTCTCTGTATCCTGCAAGTACCCTTCAGCTCCCAAACCATGTGGTCAACTTCTTTCCTTCTTGCTGAAGCTTTAAAGGAGAGCATTCTCTTTGGGAAACGTTCAGCATCCTTTTCCCTGGAATCAGTCTGGCAGAGTTTCTATTCCAGTTCTGAAAGTGAGTGGTCAGTAAATATGTGACTGAAGTGAAAATATGTCTGGGGCAAACAGAAGAGATCTCTTTTATCAATTTCCCCCGTACCTTAGGAAAAATTAATAATCAATCTGTCTCTTTCAGGCAGGATTGCATGAACAGTAGGTTCATTTGCATTTAGCATTTCACTGTTGGCAATAAGTGTTTTTACATTAAGTATTTGACCATTTGACCAGCAGATTTTGCTGCCATCATTTAAAAAGAGGTGAACATCATTAAAAAACCTTCCCAGGTTAAAATGGACGATAAATATAGGTAAGAGTTTGCACAGAGGAAACAGGCTGCCCAGTGCACGTGTACTCAGCTGGGTGCCCTTGTCGCAGGTACTAGTTTTGTATCTGGTTCCCCAGTGTGCTGTGGAATTTGAATTCTTCCCTTTACACAGCATGGACAAGATCTCACACTCATTTTACTTCAGGCTCTTTTGCAAAGGCAAATGGCACTGCTGGAAACTAATCAATGTAATTTTTTACTCTTCACAGAGGTCTATTAGCAACCATTGCTGTAATCTTGGGCTGTGAGTGGGGACAAGCGTATTCCTAAATTCAAACCCAGAAATGTTTTGTATTTTCTATAAAATATTATTTCCTTGGCTTGTCTCTGGCCAGCCTCTTTGGGGGCTTTTTGTGTTTTCTCTTTTTCCCTAGATGCTATAGCTGGCTGTCGGATAGGGAGATGCTGCTGAGGATATTGAAAAAGCTCAAATGATAATGAATAGGAAAAAGCTAACTCTCATGTCACTGCTGTTGTAGAAGCCTTGCACAACCTCTTCCTATATATGTGTACAGGAACAGAGTACAAATATTAGTTTTATTAAATGAGACACAGACACTTAGTTTTTATACTGCCTGCCAATGGAGAAGAAAATAATCATTTTCATTGTACAAAGACAGGCAGAGCTTTCATGGTGTAAAATCCCAACAGAGACAAAGTGCTGCAGATTTATCATGGCTAAGCTAAGCAGAGCTGTCCTTAGGGCAGACTTCATCTAGTTCTATTTCTACAGACATTTTGTTGCCCAAAGTTTACAGCTAAAGAACTAGTTTGTGTTAAAGACAAACAAGCAACTTGTTTATGGTGTAAGAATGCAACCTAAATAATTTCCCAAATCCCATGAAGGAATTCTGTGGAGTAAGGGTTTATGGTGTTACATTCCCAGGTGACTGCACGAACCACTGATCAAATTTCCTTTTCCTATTGAGTATTTATATTGAGAGCAGTTAACTTATTTGATAAAACACAGGTTTGGCTAGAAGCTTCTCTGTGTCTCAAAGGAAAGCTGTTTGATTTCCATCCGTTGCCCTGGCTTCTCTGAGAGCCTTGGGATGAAGGCGGTGGTTTCTTTTACACATGCAGCCAAACTGCTTCACTGTGCCCATTCGGTTAGGATTTAAGCCTAAAATGAGTGTGAAAATTTAAATTCTCATGTATTACAAGAGCTTGCCCATTTATCAGAATAAAAATTATAAGGATCATTAATTTGTGCATATGTAAATTAGGAACTGGAGAGGGTTTCCTGATAACCAGTGGTAGCATGTGATATACTCCATCGCAGTCATGCCAAGGATGAAATGTGTTGATTACCTCCAGGGTTAACCCTGCAGCTTTCATGCAGCGCAAAAGCAGCTTGTTCTGCTCACCATGTGGCACTGGAGCACAGGCAGTAAAGGTCACACAAGCAATCAAGATCAGCCTATCCCTACTCAGGTAGGGACCCCCTGTGGCTGTAGGATTAGCTGCAGAGTCTGAGCTGACTTTGAATACATATTTACTTTTAAATGTCCTGATTCTGTTATAGACATTCTTTGATTCATTAATCTATGTCCATATTTGCCATGAACTTGGACACACAATGGACAAACATTTGCCATGAACTTGGACAAACAGCTGTTTCTTGCTGTTTGTCTGGTTTTCATCCTTGCTGGGTTTTTAAAAAATGAAAACAGGAGGAATTAAAAGGTTTGATTATTTTGATAATGTGTCTCCCTGCAGGAGTGAGGCATAATCTGACAGGCTACTTTGAGAGCTTTGCTGATGGTATGACTTTAAGAAGGATTCTACAAGAAAACTAATAGTAACCATATGCAATTACCAGATAATTTTTTTTTTAAATATGAGTGAAATTTTGTAAAGTAGTTGGGGTTTTAGAGGAATGATTTTGGTTGGGGTTAATAGGAGCTGTACATCTGACCCTATTGCATTTTGCACCTAGAATTTTGGTACACTAATTTCAAGTTGAGACTTAAAAGCCAGCCAGAACCTCCTCTTGCCTTTTCTCTTTACCATTCCCACAACAATTGGGTAAGTAGTAAAAGCACATTTGCTTCTGCATCCCCTCTGCCTCACCCTCTCAGCGCTTGCCCTGCCCAGCACTGGAACAAGGGGCAGCAGTGCATACATGTAGTGCTGTCTCCAAGGTAGGTATTTATCAGGGAGAAGTCACTGACCTCCTTGTTTCCTCAGCCCTGGAGATCCTTGCACTCTCATTGCTGAGTCTCCCCAGAGAGGTGGGGGTGCTGATGCCTACCCTAAGAGGAGGATAACATTTAATGTTATCATCTGTCTCAGCTGACATCCCTGCAGATGCTGGAGAGGCGCTCTGGGGGCAACCCCCAGACAGCAGTGCAAGAGATGTCCATTCCAGAGGATCCTCTAAAGGAATTCGCAGCATTTTCATTAAAAAGAGACACTTCTGCTGGACAATTACGGATTGTGACTCTCCCATTTTTCCACAGGCAGAGAACTTGTGTAAAAACTGACTGACATTTAAAAATGCCAGCAATCTTATTAATTCTTCAGTTCAAGAAGTGTTTCTTGGGGCTCTGTATGTGGAATGCCAGTCGGAAGACAGAGGGGTGATGTGGGCACACTGACAGAACCAAGCTCTTTACACAAATACTGGACTCCTTTAACTCTTACTTCTTTAAAATTGTGTTTACCATGTAACTTCTGACTAACGGAGAAATGCACCTGTGAAGGTTAAGGCACCTAGTGCCCCTGAGAATTACAGCTGTGTGAATACAAGCTCTTTTGTGCTCTGTCCCATGATTGACCTCTTTCTGCCTCGAGAAGAGCCCCTTCTGCAGGAATTAAAGGCTGTTCTGTCTCCGTGCCCTTGTAAGCAGAGTGCACTAATGCAGATTACTGTCCACCAGTAATTTGAATGGCATTGCTAATGCATTGCCCTTGTTCCAGGATCACAAGTTAAATTCAAACCAGAGGACAGTATGTGTCAAGGCTTTTCTCTACTGGAGGATTGAAAGGCCAAGCACATTAAAATGTCTGATTCCTCTTCTCACTTCCCAGTTTGTGGTAAGTGGCACTCCAGAAAAGCTGTAGCACTGGTCTGAGGAGATCTGGGTTCAGTTAAGCATCTACCAGAAAAAAATGCAACCTTTCCCCCACCCCACTTTCTCTGCAGTAGAGGCAAAGGGAGGTAAGTTCCAGCGAGTGAACTATTCTGTGAGCTGCCTTTGTACAGCTCCCACTGCCTTTACTGAGAGCTGTCGAGCAGAATTTGGTCCTAAGCTGGACTGACAATGCAGTTCAGAGAATACAGCACATTCCCCTTCTAATGGCTGCTTCAATAGATAACTCTGGCATATGCTGCTGCCAGCTTATTGTTACTCCTTTATCTTGAGGAGAGCTTGGTGCCGGGATGGTGATTCAGAGACTGCTATTTTTCCATGCCAGTTAAAGTGACTGGGATTGTGCATGTTTGCTCTATGCCAGATGTACGTGTATTCTGATGTCAAATTTGTTTTTCTGTATTGAAAATCATTCTCAGTAGTTGGTAAGTAGATTGTTTTGTTGGATGTAAATCTAGCCATGTGCTGCACATACAGAATCAGAGCCAAGGTTACTTCACTTCTAAATCTCCAGTGACCATCCAGTAAATGACAGCTCTTGAAGTCCTGAGTGTTTTGGCAGAAAATACAACTGTAGATCACTCTTAAAGGAATGACTCACTGCAGTAAGGTTAGAAGAGAAGGGAGTGAAGAGGTTTCTCTAGTCAGTTGATTGGGTTTATTAATGCAACAGCTACTACTGCATTAGCAATTATATTTAGTGTGTAGCAAATGAAAAAATCAGATGCCTTCCAGTTCCTGCCATTGGTATGGAGCTGCCTTTTGCTGAAAATGGGAGCGGTATGTGAAATTATCTCAGGGTAAGAGGTTATGCGTGCATTAAGGTGGCAGCCAGCCTCATATAGGCTGAGCCATCTGTAAGCCATGGGTGCTGGCCACAAATTGTGAAGACACTGACTGTGGGTTAGCGCAACGTCTTAAATCCTGCTTTTGAGAGCTTTTTTTTCTTTGACCTGATTCACTGCAGGGGAATGAGTTTCAATTTGGAAAAAATTTTGACCCAAATAATTGAAAGGTAATCTCACTTTATTTTGTGTAATGCTTTATGATAATGCAACTGTAACATGTTTAGTGTGGGGCATAGAGGGCAACAGTCTACAGAAGCTGACATTTTGCATAAAAGAAACAAAAAAAGGTCCTGAGTTTATCTATTCAAACTGAATAGCAGCAGTTGAGAAGATTAACCTTTTTAATAATGACTTCCCCTCTTTTATGTGTTTTTGGGGGTGGTCTCTTGTGTGGTATTCATTTGTGACACTCAACAATTACATTATGTGCAGTATGGTATATGTGAACTGAATAGTTTACTAGGTCAAGCAAATGCAGAAGAGATCGAACTAAACGGTGAAAAAAATGAAGTATAACAGAATAAATGTATTGCAGGTCAAGTGCTGCTTGAACGAAGCAATGTATTGGTGTAAGTTGCTAGATACAAAATACTTTCATTCTTGGGGAGTTATCAGAAAATATGCACTCAGTGAACCAGAAAATTGCAAAATTATTTAATAAAATTAATCCTCAGCTGTGAATAGCAAAAATGTCAGACTTACTTTGCATCTAGGTTTTCATCCCAGCAAATATAAATTTATCCCTGGATTCTTTTGTCCTGATTTTAACATTTGCTCTGTTGTACTGAATATAGTTTTATACCCAGTCTATGTTTTCCTAATAAGTGTCTAGTTAGGATAAAGAAATAAGCAAGCATGTTTTCAAGTAGGATTTAAAACCACAATACTTGCATTTAGATATATTTTCAGGTGTAAGTCAAATAGTATCATTATGTATCTTTATAAATCTGGTATTTGCTTTCTTTTACTTGTCGGCACAATCTTGTGTTTTCCACTGGGATACTTGTGTTGTGGAGGGAGCACCTATGTGGATAAGAAATAGAGGGAGGGATGCAGCTTGCTGGTCAGTGGATGATATTTGTTCTCTGTGCCCAGACTACAGAATGTATGAGTCTTCTCAAGCCATGCAGACTAAAACCTTTCAGTCTTACAGGACAGCAGGGCCCCTAAGGCTTGGGTGAAGACAATAGTTATTAGAAAGCTTGCTGCTGATCCTCTGGGATCTGTGGGTCGTCTGTGTAGTGCTGAGAAGGGAAGGCAGTGTGCCTTTGCTGCAATGTGCTTAGTGTATTGCTTACCCTGTGGCTCATTCCTTTGGGACACGGACCTGTTCTAGCTCCCCATTCCCTGGTGCTTGTCAAAACCTCTGTCTGCAGGCTGTTTTGGTTGCTGTTGTAGCTTTGGAAATGGACCTGAATGTTATGGGATAGGTTTATAGGTGTTCACGCTTATAAGCTGCACAAAACAAGGTAATGCAAATACCAACACAAGCCTGCAGAGAAAAAGATAAGGAGCTCTTGGAATCTTAGGAACTGATCGTTTGAGTTAGATTCATTTGCTCCTCTACAGCTATGCCCATTCTTTGATCTACAAGACAAAAACATCAGTTTCTCACTCCCCTACCAAGGTGTCCTAAAGGAGTATTTTCTCTAACTCCCGTCATATTGGAAGTTGGAACTTTTCAAACAAGTTGATGCTGCTTTGCCCAGCTCTGTCAGTCAGTCTCCATCTTCTGCTTCCCCTTTAGCTGTGGCATTTTTAACTCCTGCCACACCCTTCACCAAGTGAACAATTCAATCAACTGGTCTGTTTTTACTCTTATCTCCAAATCCCAGTTGTCTTGGCCTCCCCAGGCTACCACCTTTAAGAAAGCAGCTTCTTGCTCCCTTTGGCAGCATAGGCATGTCCAAAGTATAAGGGAGTTTCTCCTTAACTGCAGCGTATTCTTCTGCAGTATTTTCCTTGTAAGTAGCCAGAGCAATTGCAGTAACTAGCACATGGAGGGACCTTGCTTCCCCATTGACAGAAAGTGGCACTTCTGGTGTCTTGTCCCTTCCTGGATCAGTGTGCGTTCTTCTGGTTAACCAGTGGTCACTCACTGAACGAACTGCACATGGCCTGCTTGACTTCTCTTTCAGTGCATGTGTGCACTGGATCCAAAGGGGCATTCTTGCATTTGGTACTAGCAGGACTGAAGGACTCGCAGCTGCCAGCCCCATTAACTCCTCTCACAGCCCCATTCTGAATTAGGGTGACCTGGGTGCATGGCTGGATTCAGAACTCCAGCAGCAGGAGCTGAAATCATCAGCATTGCCTCTGTTCAGATGCTTGAGCAGACAGTATTAATGTTCATATTCTCTGTCCCAGCTCGAACAGCTCCCTTTAAAAATTCTCCTTTGAACTCCCTTCTGCTTCATTTTCCCTGGGTTGCTGTGTTTCAGTCAATGTCAAAACACCCCTTGAATGAACAGAACTAGGACAGAATGGGGAGGGTATTATTTCCCTGCCTACATGGGAGTGGTTTGGGACTGAAATCATCGGTGCTTTTTGAAAGCTGAGTTATTTCCAAGAAGATGCATTAGGAGTGCAAAATGTTATTAGAATATGCATTATTATTTTGATTTTCACCTGTCAGTACTGACATCAGTGACAGAAAAGGGCACTATACTGGAAATACGATCTGCTTACTTCTCCCTGACATGATGCAGCACAAAGACAGGTGATTGTTATGCTCTGCTTTTACTTGGTAGCTCAGTCCCAAAGGGTATTGTATTGCTGGATGACATTGTGCTAGAGTCTCTGTGCTTGATTTTATTTTGAGTAAGTCATACCTCTTTATACATAGATAATGAACCCACTATGCACCTGCTCAGGCTGCACAGTATTATTTAAAACATGAGTGTTTGAGCATGCCTGAAAGTGAAGTTCTCTCATAAGTATAAGCTGCAAACCCTTATTAAACATTAAATCAAATCAATGTTAATTTGTGAACTAATTAGCATTTCAGGCTTTTTTTTCAGCAGTGTGGTGATTTTGTATATAATGCTATGTGATTGTACCGAGTACATAATTATGGAGCTGAATACATTGTCTCCTGCTGACATGTTGCAAAAGGAGTTTCTTTCAGCAAAGGATTCTCACTACATCTAAATTAAAATAAAGATACACATCTGAGTCCCATGCATCTGACCCATAGCTGAATTAAACTGATATAATGTCAGAATCTAGGGGCCTTCTTGAACAAATGGGCTGAATATGTATTAACTGAATTTACTCGTTCACATTTCTATTTATTTTAATAAGGAAATGGCAGGATATCCTTTGGTGTGAGACAGAAGATAAGACAGGTGTTTTGAGTAGGGAATATTCATCAAAGAAAACCAAGTGGTTTAAGGAGAATTTTTTTCTTAAAAACTCTGAAGTTTGCATGCTGGAGTACAGGAACTGTCAGTACTTGCTTGGTTCAGTGTTCATTCTCACCCAGAATCCTCTCCCTGGCAGTAGCCAGCACCAGGCAGCTGGAAATGTTGTAAGAAATTCCATCAGTTCTGTAATAGCTGTGTCTCTTACAGCAAAACTGATAGAAGTCTCCTCTACATATTTACCTAGCAACAACCATTTAAATTTAGATACCACTACCCACACTCTAGTTTTCTTTAAAAATAGTTTTAATAATATTTACGTCCTTCATGATCTATATGTTGTCTTTGACGACACTGATTTTTATAAGTAACATGGTTAAGATAAAAGTCACTCTCTTACCATAATACATCGACAGGCCTTTTGCCTATCTAATATAAATATGAGACAGTAATGCAGCCTCACTTATGTGTACAGTCAGTAACCTTGTTTAAAGAAAAAAAATCTGCAAAATTGAAGGTGAGCATGTGCATATAGTTCCCTATAAGATCTCTGAGTCAATCAGCAAAATTTCGTGTCCCCAGATAACCTTTGCCCAGGTGAGTTACTGCTCAGCTGCTCACAGGAGTCAAAATGTGATTGATTGTTGTGCTGGGGACTCACTGGTTTCCTCTTGCTACTTTGCCTTGACAGAGATGAGTGTGGGACTGTCAGAAACTGTTTTGGGTGTTTGTCCTTTTGGACTGACAGGCTACTCTTGCACCAGGCTGACTCAGACTGAATTGCACGGAACCGTGATTCACACCCTTCTTTCTTATTTGAAGAATTAAACACTCAAAAGTGTTGTAATTTAAATGATCGGCTCCGCCTGTCTGGGTTAGACTCTGAATGAGTTGACTGTGACAAGTCGTAATTCCGAGCTGTTGTTTTGGCTCTTTTTGTAGACTATTTTTCTGGGTTCTACTTCCTTCCTAGATCTGGGGCTGATTGCAGTCAGAAAGGCTACAGACTTTAATTTTTAGTCTAGTGTTCCAGGAAAATGAGGCATGTTGGATTTCTCTATCTGTATGCATGATCTATTGGTCTTTCTTTGAAAACATTTGAAGCCCTCAACTAATTTCAGCCAAATCTGACAGGCCATTAAGTTCTCTCAAATCTCATACAAACAGATTACCTCTGAGGAAAACACAGCAGTATGGGTTCATTGCTTTGGTAGATGTCCAAGATCTGTAGGTAACAGGCTACATTGATTCACCAGCCCTGAGAAATGCAGTTACAGACTGAGATTCCAAAGGTCCTGACTGACTCATATGAGAGGTGCTGGAAGTCCTATGGCTGGGTATTAGCTTTCTCCAAGTCTTGCCTGTGAAATTCAGTTGCCTACAGAATCAAAGTTGTCATGACAGCACAGCACCTTATTATCTTTTGTGCTTCAGTCCAGCAAGTCATGTAACTTCACATGATTTAGCTGTAGTCATCAAATCTAGTAACAATGGCCTTACAGTAAGATAAACACCAAGACATTTATTAAAGCTGCCCTTCCCTTAAATCAGTCAGTGAATTATCTCTATTAAAATTTAGTGAAATTAAATTGTTGACTTTTACTTTAATATTCCAGGATATCTAGCAAAGAGCTAAAAATAAGAGCTTAGGTTTAATACGCATTGCACTCTTTGTGAATCTCAGCCCACCTATTACTGAACTCTCATGCTAGTTCTGGCCATCTGCATTATTAGATGCAAACTGGATGAGAGGAGAATTGGCCCTTGATTTTCAGTTTTTACCATAACTTTTTTATATTTGTATGTTTAAGGCATTTAAAAGGTGTAACATTTCTGCCAGTTACATTTTGTGGTTGACTGTACACAGTGCAACCTTCATGCAAATACCCCAATATGCCAATATTTTCAATGCAAACAGCAGAAAGTTGAACTATTTAGAAAAATACAATTGAGCCCAAGAACCATGCTAATTATATCCTTGGTTATTTTCACAGAGAGAAATATTTCAATCTACATTCTGTGTTTATATGCTAAAGATGTATCTTCTTGTCTGAACTAGCAAAAATACCTCAGGGAGCTTTATTTTTGGTTATGCATCTAATGCAGAACATTATTTGCATCACAGAAAGATCACATCTTCCCCTTGCCCATTTCAGCTTTTCCATACCAAACCTCAGGCTTTCCTATTATTTGTAAAATTGCTTTTGTTTCCAGTTGGGATCAGATTTAGAAATGGAAAGATCAGGGCATATTAGAATTTGTAGCTAGGGGAGAATTCTGCTCCAAGTGCAGAGTGCTAAACCATGCTGGGAGGAGGGAATGCACAAAACAAAGGAAAGGGTTTAGAAGAGGTTTTTTGGGTATCTGATTGCTATTACCCTGCAAAAGAGCAAGAGATGAGGACAGGAGGAGTAAGGTGTAAAAGCGGGGAAGGAGAAGTATATTCTTAAATGGTGTAGATAATGATTTTATACTTCCTAAATTTTGAGGTAAGTGATCTTGCCTGTTTGGGAAGAAAGCTGGCACTGGGTTATCAGTCAATTAGAAACCCTCAGTACATATTTCGGGGAGAAGGTGCAGAGAAAATGTTCAGGTTTAGATATTCATGGAGAAATTATAAGAATGTTCCAGTTTGTGCGGCCAACACTGATCTGCTTAACCATTTCCCTGCCATCTCCCTGTTTGCAATGCATTTATAAATGAATTTTTAATTGGATTCTACTGTTATTAGCAATCTTATTTTTTAATTCTAGGCAAATATCACAAAATAACTGGCAACTCTAGAGATAAGGTCTGCTCTACTTTCTAGTAGCAACTGCAATATCAAGGGGGTTAATTTAGATCATCAAGGTTTCATCTTCTTGCCCTCTAAGGTCTGATTCATAAAGCTGAAGAGATGAATTCAGAAATTTCCAGAGACAAATGGGGGAGAAAATCAAGATATATGAAAAAGGGGGGTGGAAAATTAAGTTTTGTCTCACTGTATGTGGTTACCAAGCAGGGCTTGAAATTCACTTATGTTCTTGTGCCGATAAGGTGATGAGATGTTTCCCTCAGCAAAAGGGCAGTCTTCATATCCTGGGCCAGTTTTCAATATTGAAACAGATCAATGATCCATTTAGTCTCCACCACTGGCTAATGCTGGAGAGAAAGGCAGAAATCCTTGATGATGCATTTAACAGTTTAAAACTACAGAGATAAGATTGCTTCCAGCTAGTGTTTGTCTTCTGCCCCTAAAATATAAATACTAATCAGTCACTATTTTAATGCTGTTCTAGCTCCTGTATTTGTATATGAAGTCAATACTAAACATCTCGCTGAGCTTTTCTAAGTACCGTGCTCTGCTCTCAACATCCCACAGATTCCAGTTCAGCAGGTTAATTAAACACTGTTTAACTACCACTGTTTTAAACTAAACACCATGTTTCTATTAACTTTAATTTAGTTTTGCTCTAAATAAGCATTTGAATCTTTGTAGGGGGAAAAAAACCCAAACAGCCAAAAATTGGTGTAGTTCTAAACCATCCAGCTCAGAGGGTACAAGGTGTAATGGAAAATTATGCTTGGATCTTCTTTTTAACTGAAATGAAATAGAGGCAACGTTCTTAATGTCTCCACTGGGACAATTACGTTGGGAGCACCTGACTTGGATTCGATCAGGTTTTGCTTTCCAAATTCCGAACAGAAGTATTCTGAAATTTGCTGACAATGTTGCTAAAGCCTGAGATGTTAGAGGTAGTCTCAAAAGCTTCAGAGGTAGTGCTGGCACTTCTTAAAATCTTGCAGATGTGCCCTGTTGTGGAGACCACTGGATATCGCCAGGCACCCTAAAACTGTGGAGACCTAAGGAACCTATGATGCTATTTTCAAAAGAGTAGTTTTAAAGAGGGCCATGATAAGTTACTGTTGCACGGAGGAAAAAAATCATCTGTTCTCTGTGTCTCTGGTGGAAAGGATGTGGTGAATGGTGCTGGGCTTAAATAACTGTTGTGTGGATATAAATTCAAAGAGAAGGTGAATAGAAACAGAGGGGGTTACAGCAAAGTGCTTTGTTACTATTCCACCGAAATCAAGACAAATCTAGGGCAGTTCCACTGATTTTTTTCTAAAACTGAGATAAAAAATTCAATCCTAACAGCAGTGGGCTACTGCCAAGCCCAGACGAGTGGATGTTGTGTGCTGGTTGATTCTGGCTGAGGTAGTTTATGCTTCACTTGCTCAGCCTCCTGCCCTTGTGAAACAACAAAGGTAGTGCCAGGACTGCATAATTGGAAGAGGAGGAGGAAATCTGGCTTAGAGATGCACTGAAGGGCACAGGAACACGGGGGAAAACACAAGTCTGGGTCTTGGTTATTTCTACCACAAATGCTTTCTGCTATCCATTGTCCACTTGGTTATTTAGATTAGACTCAAAACTCATGCTTGCTCGGTGCAAGCATGGTGGAGCTTTGATATTCACTGAAGCTGCACTTGTTACTCTACTACATCATGATGATCATAAATGATAAACATGAAACCAAGAAGATAATTAAGAAACCAAGATTTAGCGGGGACTTCTGGACCTTGTATTTAGGGGCAGAAGAAGAGGTGATCAGAAAAGGAGAAAGAAAGGCCTCGGAGTGATGTTCTTTGATGTGTTTTTACTTGAAACATGAAGGTGGGAGGAGAAAAAGAAGATGGTTTTGTTCATTTGAATCAGTTATGAGAAAAGACCAAGTCTTTGCATACCATCCTTATGCACCCTGTTTTACGCCTTAAAAATGTTATATGCTCAGAGAAAGGAAAAATTTGTAGAGCAAACAGTGAGTATTCTTTAAATGCAAAATAGGCTCTTAATTGAACAACCAAAGCCTGACTACGTTATGTCTGGATTAGTTTTACAGTGGTACCAGCATCAGATAACCCTCTTCTTTCCTTCACAAACAGCAGACAGCTAGTAACCCAGCAAGAGCCCTACATTTAACCTTTTGCATTTTCTTCTTTAAATGCTGATTTCAGTCCTACCTGGTATATAGAACAGTTGCAAGTTTAGACACAAAACCAGAAAATGCCAGTGCTCCTCTTATTTCTTGGATTATGCACAGCAAAAGTCCAGGCTGTTTCCTCCTGCTTGCTTTTTCCAACACAAAGGACAGAAGCGAGCTAAATTTCTGCCTAGAGAATTCTCAGCACAGGTGTGCAGACTGAGGGGTAAGTTCCCTGAGCAGTGGAGAGGGGAGCAGTTGTTAGCCAGTTTGAAATTTTCGGGTTTGTTAATTCTTACATTACTGACATGCCTTAAGTCATCAGATCACTTTGGTTTATTAGCAGAAGGAAATTTTCTCTGTTGTTCTGCTTTTTAAACTGTACATTCCAGGAAATTACAAGCATAACTTAGAGGTGGCTGAATCTCTCCCTAAAGAGTTCATGAACGGGAATGATAAACTGCAGCTATGTGTGAGGAAAGCCTCTTCAATTCAGCTCTGCCCTGACAACTACTTTCAACAGTTAGTGTCCAGTCTACTGTGGTATCTGTTTTCTGTATGATGGCACAACTGAGTTACAGACAGTGGTATGGACTCAGGTTGTTGCCTGTGGAAATGATGGTCTATAATTATGTTTCTTCTCCACCTAACAAATAACTTTTTTCGTACAAGGATGCTCCTTATTCTATGAGACACCTCCGCAGGAACCTCAAAGTGCAAGGATCTAAATGACCTTCTTTCCATTACATTTCTTAGGTCTAGAAGAAATAAAATCATAACAGTGGTCTGCACTGTATTGAGGGAGGAATACAGACACGTAGAATCCAGGATTAAGTTCCAATAGCATCTAAGTCTGTTATCTTTTTGCATTTGTTTCTTATTGTGTGTCTGTGAATCCACTTGGTTTTGTAAATTTTCCCTTCCTGATGCATAACTCTTCATTCTTTGAGGAAAAAAAACAGCTGAGAATGTATGTATTGTTGAATTGACCTCATCAAATTCAGTCCACAGCCTTTAGGAAGTTAAAACAGAAAGTCGTGGAGCACCTGCACAGATTCTTATTTACTTAGGAAATCTTAAAGATTTAATAACAAGTGTTGTCCTGGTTTATTTCTGAGCTTTCTGAAACCATCCTTGCAGAGAGAAGACTGTTCAATGTGCTACATTTTGAATTAACAAGTTAATCTATAGCTTCTTGCTGAAAGTGATGGGAAGCAATTACTGGTATACATTAGATCACTTTAATTTCAGCTATACGTTCAGATATATCTTCATTGGTCCAACAAAGGACTGAGGTTTGGACAGAGAGAGTGAACAGTGATTAGCCAAAGCAGCCGATGTTCCTTTTCATCATGAAGTTTAATCAGTTACTAGCTTACATGACATTTTTCAAAAGCTATTCATTACTCTTAAAAGATGCTTGATTCTGTGACAGTGCTGGCTGTGTTGTCTATTGTTGCTGCTTTTGCAGACAGGACAACACTCGTTTATGTGACATATCCAAGAAGATGCCATTAACAGAAGTCCCCGATTCAGTAGTTTGATCCAATATGAAAATGACTGATGTTGACCTACGTAAATTATACAAATCAATTAACAAGAGTTTTCCAATTATTCTATAGCATGGGTGACCTGCCATGAGCAACCACAATGCTCTCTCATGCAAAGCAGCATTTCTGTTTGCATTTTTTTCTAATTTCTTCCTGGCACAAATGTTTCTTGCCTACAATTGTTATAAATCAGGTATCTCGATCACTGGGATTTGCCTTACTTGTGGGACAAGCTTGTAAATGTTGGTTGTATAGGCTCCCTCCTCCGCCTGGAAAAGAAGCAGAGCATATTGCTATAGCTGGATATCCCTCCTGCTTTTTCTCCATAGTGTCTGCAGAATTTCTCAGTGCTGCAGGGCATTTTCAGCTGTGTGTCTGAGTGCTGCTGGAGTTGCCACCTCATTGCCAGGCTGGGGACCAGGTCTGCATCCCAATGGCCTTCCTGGTCTCTTCCCTCACAGCATCCTCAGAGCTCTGCAGTTTCTAATGACCTCCTACTTCTATCCTCCTTTTGGGTCCCAGGGTAAGTGTGGAAGAATAGAAATTAATGGAGATGAAGCTTATTTTAAAAAAAAATTAGGAACTGCTAATGTATGTGGTAGAATAATGCAATGTAAATTTCCAGGCATTACAAACAGGGAGGGCAATTTGTTTTATCTTCTACTCTTTTTGCACAGCCATGGGCTACTTTGGGTGCAGGGTGTTTACTGTGGTTACCTAGTGCTCTATTAGCATGTCCCACTCCTTGGACCTCACCATCAGATGTAACTTATCTCACCATGCCATGCCATTACTGAAACCCACTTACTTCAGGCTGAATTTAGCCATTAGTCTATAAATTTCTGGGTTTTCTGGCTGGGTGAAGAGTCTCTCATGAAAAATATGAATTATTTAGAAATAGAATTTTGAAAGGGAGCAGATAGGAAGCAACTGCAACTGTGAGAAAACAAGTCTTCTCCAGCTGCATTGTTTCAATTGGCATTTTGTATTTCTCTAGCACACATGAATCATTCGGTTGCACTTACAGCGCAAAGTCATTTTGAGGTAAGCACCAGGGCAGAAGTGTTGTGTGGTGCCTGGGGAGGTGTCTTAGGAGGGGAAGCAGGAGTGTTGCATGTTATGGTTATGGCATGACTATTTGGAGTGAGTCTTAGTGGGTTCTTTAAACATGGAGCCTCCCTTTCCTGCACACCCAGTATTTACTAACACAGTTGGCTTGCAGAAATGAAGCTAAGGCCATGAAACTGGGTAATAGAGGAGCTGCTTGGTAGGCAGTCAGCAAAAATTCCTGGTGGAAGCTAAAGCAGGTATAGAAGCAATAAGCTAATGGGAAACACTATGCCTGCTAATGAAAGAGAAAATAGTGACAAGGGGTGTAAAGGGGGATTATTACTGAAGCATTCACACTTCTTTGCAGAGCTCCTGCTTTTATATTCAGATTACTTGATGATATGCTGACTCATGGAGTTTGCAGAGTTACTTTTTTCCATGGTATGAAACTAATAGGTGATTTTTTTTCTTTCTGTCTTTTTTTTTAACCGACCGTTTCCAAAGGCTGGCTTTCTTTGCTTATAGTAAACGTCCTAGTTTTAAATTCAGTAGTGTAAGGCATCCATCTCCGTCTTTTACCCCTGCCTGCACTGAACTGTGTGCTTTTTGATGTTGAAAAAGATATCTCACACAGATTGCAGCTCACAGTTGGTAATGAGGAGGAGTTATCGTCACCGCGCTATTCTAACGTCTCAGTATGCTTTCTGTAATGCGAGAGGATTATTATGGATGCTCTGCTGGCTCTATTCATTGTTGTGAATGAATTATGCTTTTAAGCTAGGCATTAGCCTAAAAATACCTCCAGTACCTTAAGTGGGGATTATTATTACTGATCGTGTTTATGGTTGCTCTTAAGAGCCCACCAGGAAGGAGCCCTGTTGTGCCAAGCACTGTATGCGAGATGCTCTCTGCCCCAGTGAGTGTCTGTCTAAAAAGATATATTTAGGGTGGGGCCAGGGATAAAGCACACAGACAGGGTGATTTCACACAGCAGATACTTTTCTGCTAAAGAATATAAGAAAGACTGACATCTTTTTCCTCATGATACTCTGGTTTGTCTGAAGAAAAGACAGCATCTCTCCCCTGTGTAGTTCTGGGTTTGTGTGGTGTGGGGTAGAGCCCTCCCACCAGATATCTTAATGCTTGCCTTTATCTGCTCCTACTGGCTGCAATTTTGTTTGCTCTCCGTGGACTTTCCTCAGGTGTCACTGTATTGTGGGGTGAGGGATGGTGGGGAAGCAAAGGCAGTGAGTGGTACCATGCAAATCCAGCTCTGTGTCTTTCTCTTCAAGTTTGTCACAGTCCTTTAATGCTGAATTATTGAGCATTTGAATCTGGACAGGCATTTCACCATGAACAGAGCATTTTAGCGAAGAAAGTGAGGAGTTAGGTTACTCAAGGCATTGCTGTCGGATGGCTTATGGGGAAAGCTGTTGGGAGGAAACTACACAGAGTAGTCCATGTGCTTTCTCATTTGCAAAGATTCAGTTGCTGTCTTGTTTCTCCCATCATAAAATTGTCTCTCTGAGTTTTCCAGGTGGGTGCATCACAGGGGCTGGAATGTAGCCTGACAGGTAGAAATCAAAAGCAGCATGTCTTAGTGATGCTTTGTCAGCTGTGAATAACAAGAAATGTTTGGGGGTTTGTTCTGAAAATCCAGATGCCATCCATTCTCAGCTCTCAGCTTCTACTGCCCTGGGCAAGCCTCGTAATATGTCACGGGCAGAACGTTTGCTGTGCCATGTATTTTGCTCCCGCAGACATTTGCCTAATCTGTCTGTACGGCAACTCTAAATTGGGTGTCAGCTTCTTTCTGGAATGAAATCTCTATTGCCCTTGTAACCTGAAATCCAGAGGACAATATTGAACATGTTCTGTATCTACCAGGATGATTCGTGCTTAATTCTTAACTATTTAGGTGACTAATTGCATAAAGTTAAAAAGCAAACACCAACTCTCTAGAGCATTATGTTTTTGCATAGTGATGCTGATAAATAAAAAGACAGTGGAGAAAATGAGACCTGCAGCAGTTAGTCAGAGCTTGGTAGTGCCCTCCCCACCCCCAATGGCTGTGAAGTCTTGGTGTGTATAATGGATAACCTGACCCTTTTCCAGTCAAGCGTCATTTCCAGTATAGTCTGTGAGCAACGGTCTAAATGTATGTTACTCTGGTGTGTGTGTGTTTGTCTATTTATACGTATGCTTATATATGATCTGGAATTACTTAGCCTGAATATTTTAGGATGTTTGTTTGATATAGTGATATGTGACAATATATAGATCTACTCATTGGAATAACAATACTTAGAGGTTTATGTAAGTGTGTTGCATGCTACAATACACTTAGGCTTGTATCACTGGGTATTAAAAAGTATACCATGTTTTTGCTTGACAGTGCGCTTTATAATACATTATAGGAGTAATATTTTACCAACAGAATACTCTATGATACTAATTTCTTTGGCTTCTGTTCCCCTTTCTTTTAAACCTCTGAACTCAAATACCAAATGGAGCAGATCCACCACAGGACTCCCTTCTGTTACTGTGCTTAAGATAGGTTGTATTCAATATTCAGTAAGCTCCTTGTATCTTAAATCCCAAAGGTACCTCTTTAGAGATGTAACAAAACTAAAGTTTTGTTCTTCATAAATCACATACCAATGAGCTAGTGTTAAGACGTTAATTGGAGTAACCTTTCAAACTCCAATCTTCAGCTGATAAGAACGGGAGAAAAAAAAATGAAATGCAGGATAGTGCCATGCAACTTCTCCAAATAAAGATCACTGAAGTTTTGACAAGGCTTTGATGCTGAAATGTTGCCTCACTTGTAGTAAACACCCAAATGAAGCAAATGCTTGACCTATCTGACAGGCCATAAATGCTTCCATTAGCATGGCATAATTCTAATGCATTTAGCATGTATGTTTAATGCTAAATGCATTAGCACTTAATGTCAGGAGCTCCAGACCTGCTAGAGTCAAGAGGTTAACAGAAATTAAGAATTGCAAGAGAGATTTGTCACTCTTTATAGCTTTGTGTTAGAAGTCCTAATTTCATTACTGAAGCTTACTCTGTAAGGAAAGGGTATTATTTTTGCGTTAGGCTCTCTTTCTTTTTTTTTTTTTTTTTTTTGAAAGTAAAGACCAATTACCCAGCTAGCATTTGCTACCACAGTAACACCTCCAGATAAGTCCCCCTGTAACATCATGTAAATGTATATAGTAATGTAGTAAAACCTGCAGAATGTTACATAAGAAAATTTAGCTACCCAGTTTAATTAACATATTGACATTACAAAATCAAGTCTGTAATGACACCTATGGTTAAAGGTATGCTTTTGTTGTGTTTTGTTTAGCCTCTCTAAAAACAAAACATTTTGAACTTCCATTGCATGAGAGAGTGAGGCCAACGTGAAATAAAGCAACCCAGGCCACAGCTACTGGGAGCTTTCCTTCAGCATCCAATAAGGACTAAGCAGCCCTTAACCTTTCTACTTGACCTTGCCCCTCTTTGTATTTCAGCAGCACAGCTGTGTAGTGATCCTCACTGGGGATCAACCCAGGTGAAAAATAATATGGGAGGGAAATGACTACAACAGAGGAGTTGGCCTAGAGGCTGGAATGAGCACAGAGGGATGGGCATCAGTTTTGCCATATTACTGATGGCTGCTTAACTGCACAGAGCTTGTCTTTGTTATTCAGCATGCAATGAGGAAGATGCACCTGATCTCTTTCACAGCACTGCAAAGTGACAGTGCTTCATTGCCTTAATAGTACTTTCTTCTAGCAGTAGTAGTGTTAAAGTCAATGGGACTGCAAACAGAGCATAAAGAATATGCCAGTCTCGGTAGGGTCAGGATGAAGAGCTGTTATGTTGATTGACCTCAGGAAAAAATTATTTTGAAGGGTTTTTAAAATTATTTTAATTAAAACATGTATTTAGATGAGTGGGATTTATGCTAATTGGCACTTGTGCTTTACCCTCATTCTTGAAAAAGTTTTAGAAATCTTAAAAACTTCAGCTTCTCACAGTGCTTCTGTGAGATGATGCTTAACTCTTCCTTGCAGGAAGGCAGCAGGAGAAATTGTTTGCTCACCCACTGCCAGTGTGTCAGGGCCCAAGTGTGCCAGCAGGTCTTACTTGCCCTGACCAGGGGTCTCCCTGCAGGCATCTGCTGCCTAGGGCTCCATATCAGCTCATCCCTGATCGTCGCTGAGCAGTGACAGAGGTGGGTCCGGCAGGGGAAGCTAAAGTACAGAGGTAACATGGCAGGAAAGAAGGCTTTGTCTGTCATTTGGTTCCTGTTTAGAGACTGTTGCTCTGTTTTCCTTGAGGGCAAGTTCTTGTGCTTGGTACTTTGCTATGCTTAGAGTGTTTTGCTACTGATAGCAGCTAGATGCGCAGGTATACTTTACATGGCATATCTTGACTCATAGCTTGTGGGCCAGGTCCTGCCTGAGGAATATTTCCTTGTGATTTGCTCCCTTTTCCCCAAAGAAGGCATAAATACTGCTGTAAGAGCAGACATCTCCTCTTGCACCCTCCGTCTGCCTTTAACATCTCCTGCTGAGATCTGGAGGTGGTTCTCAGAGGGTTTGATCCTACTCTTGTCACTCTGTGAAGGATTGCCTTAAGATCCTAACAGTTTGTTTCCATCTGTCACTATATCACTTCCCGGACCCAGTGTCTCCCAGCTGCAGTCTTGGTTCTCCAGTACACACATGCACCATTAATGAGGCTGGGGGTACAACTGTGGCTTCAGAGGGGACCAAGCATTCATCTTGCTAACTAAAAGGATAAACAGTGTATTTCCTTTCCCCTTTCAGGCATGCTGGGATTCTTAACCTTTCAAAGTATTCTTAACATCTGCTCCTTTCAATAAGCGTGCATTATTGCTAACATGCCAGCATATTCCTAGGGTTCTGGCTACGAGAACAAGTTACTACAGGGAAAGATGGAGAAGAGTTATACGGCAAGGTAAGAGCCAGCTGTGGAGCAGCTAATGCGCTGTAGAGCTGCAGTCCTTTACCCCGCAGCAGTTTGTTCATGTAGCCGTACTCTAGCACTAGCCTCATTAACCCTGCCATGTCCTCAGAGTACATTGCTATCAAATGAGATAGTCCAACATTTTCTGTGTGTGAAAGAGCTTAAAGTGGTTTTCCTGCACCTTGTCTGAAAACCAGCCATCTGATCAGTTATAAGCTACATGCTGGACAACACAGTGTTAAAATGCCTATAACCTAAGATTTATTAATAATAGAGCCTAAACTGACTATAGGCAGTATGTAAGCATTGAACATTCCTCTGCTTATCTTAAATTGATTGCAAGGTACCATTTTAAATTAAGGGGAAAATCCAGTTAAAAATGCATTCATGGGAGGAAATCAGCACAAAGTGTCTACTGTTAAAGTGTGCCTTGATTTTAATTTTTTTGGCTTTCATTTCATGAAGTGTTAGATAAGTGGATAAGCAACAGAAATTATTATAAAGTTGTCTGTGCTCTGCATTTACATTCGGGTAGTAATTCCAGATGAGAAAAAGAGGCCTATGACTTGACATGCACCTTGTGCAGACTATCATGGCATATTCTGAGAGTCTGATTTAGTTGATTTTGGATGAGGTAGAAATTAATTAACAGACACGCCTTCCCCATGAACATCTGAGTGGTGAAGTAGGATGGATCTCTGGCTCTGCCACCAGAAGGATCAACATAATGGATAGGAAGCAAGGGCAACTGCTGATATGAAATGAGACAGAAAGCTGGAGCTAGTAGGAGTTTTATCCTCATTATCTAATAAGCCCTGCGGTTTGTGGCATCAGTAGGACGTCTCCAGGAGAGTCTCTTGCAGCAGGATGGAGGTGAATGTCTAGGGTCTGCAGGTGGGGGCAGGAGCTATTTCCCAGCTGTGGCTTCTTAACAATCTCTGGAAATGCAAAAGGTTTCATCAGGCCTGAGGCTTCTCACTGCACCTGGCCTCTGGGAAGTGTTATAACAAGTTACTACGGGGAAAGTAGTTGCTGGCTAGCAACCCAGGTCACTGCTTTCACTCCCAGTTTCTTCTTGGACCTTGAGTTTTATTTTGGTCTAACCTTGGTTCTCTCTCCGTTCACCTGGTATGTAGCTCTGGCCATTAGGCTGCCCTGCTCATGCTTTGACTGCAATGATCCCTAGCCTAGCTGTGCTCTATAAAATGAGACCTTTTCCTCCTCATGCATCCCTGTTTTAGCACACCTTGAAACTGAAGAAAGTGATAAATTGAGCTCAGGCTGTACCTTGGGAAGAATTACAGCTGTCTGAACAACCATGCATACAGGCTGAGTATTTTCCTCTGTACTTTGCCATTTTAAAGTGACATTTGCTTGATCTAAGCACTTATATTAAAATCATGCATCTCAGTAACCCTTGTTTATTAGTCTATACAGTATTTCTAAGCTCCAATTGTAATACATTTTACTGTGTTTTTGGCAGTCTTCCTTATTTTTGTTGAAATATTTTAATGGGGGGGGGGGGGAACTCCCAACCCATCAAAACCTGATAAAATTCCTGATTTCTCTGATGCTGTACCAACTATATCAATAATCCTCTGTATCTCAGAGTTTTTTAATCTATGACCTCCCAAGTATAATTTTCAATAGACAAATTTAGATCTCAACACAAAAACAAATTGCTTGCTGTTTATAAAATGCATATATTTGTGTTGTAAATGAGTGTAATGGATGTAATCAACTAACACTACTATTGTCAGGATCACTTTCTTTTTTGCTTATTAAAATTACATATACATTTACATAGATTTATAACTGCCTGTTTCTGTACCCAAGCAAAATCTGGCATTTCACTGTCTGTGCCTTTGATAGTTAAGACTTCTGTAGAGGTTTTCATGCTTTCTTTGTGGTTAGTGGAGACAGGAGCTGTTTATTTTGAAGGTTCTTATTTTTATCATCAGCAGCTAAAAATGTGTCTACTCAGTTATGTCAGTGCCACAGTTGTCATTTATTAAAAACCACATATAAATTGAATGGAAACTTATAGATTAATGGACATTTTCTTTTCTTTATACTTATAGCAAATATTCTAACTCCAGGTTGTATTTTCTTTCTAAAACTTGAGTTTATTGGACAGCCAAGAAAACAGTAAGTTATCTGTGAGTTCACTGATGCTTGCTTGTACTAACACACCTACCAGTGTTGTATGTGCTTGGCAGCACCAGCTCTTCCAAGGGTGCCTCCCTCATGGGCTTCTTGGACCTGCTGGTCACTGCTGGCACTCTTGGGTGCTGCTGTTTGTCCAAAGACTAATAGTGGGGAGCAGACTTCCTTAGACTTTTCCAGCCACTCAGCTCAGCTTGAAACTGGCTTAGCAAATCTTTATTCAAGTCCGTGTGACAGAGAGCAAACATAACCCTAGGGGCTTGGGATCAAGTAGATGGAAAGGAGTTTAACACCAAAACAGTTCCAGCTAGAGTTCCTCTTTATACAGGGTAATCCTCTTAGGCATCCACCTATTTTTTATCTCACGAAGTGGTTGAATATTTTATTTATTTGCAAAGTGGGCATGCAGGCTTCATTTACATTGCATGCACTGTGTGTTCAATGCATGCTATATGTCTTTATATGCTGCAGTAGTACAATTCCCAGTCTGTATCTCTTTCTCCACACGGCATCACAATGCCTCGTACAGAGGCATTAGTTAGTCCTTGGACAGCTGATGTTCACCTTGTTAGCCTGTCCTGCAGCTGTTGATCAATCACTTTCAAGCTCCCTTATTTTTCCAGCTGCACAGCTACCATGATTAGACTGCATATTCTTAAGACCTTCGTATAATTGCTCTAACCTATGCCAGGAACGACCCAAAGAAATGGTTGGGACTGTTTTCTTCCCTGTTTTCAATAATATGTTTGCAGCATGTGCATCTTTGTATGCACAAGTCTTTTTGGGGTCAAGGCCTCACTGGTGTCTTCCAGGTTCACCCAGCATCATCTTGAATGAATTACTGCTTTGTGCAATCACTGAACAGAGAAGGTAGTATGTTCTGGCAGAGCAAAACCTCATGTGCAGTAATTAGACTTAGCATCTGTAAATTACGTTGCAAACCACATCTGAAAGGTGCTAAGAACCATCTCTACAGGGATTATTAATGCATACAAATAAAATGAAATTTTGAATGTTAAATAACTAAACAAAACTCTAAGACAGATATTAAAGGTATTCTAGAAAGCCTATAAATCAGTTGCAGCCAGTAGGTTGGAACAGAGTGTGGAAGTGCTAGAAACACATCTGTCATCAGGGTAGCTGTAGCAACCTTATTTCCTGGCGGCAGAAAGAGGAGCTTTGATCACAGCTGTCACTGAAACACTAATTTCTTAAAAAATGAGTTAAAAGCCACTATAAAGTTTAAAAAAGAACAGAGAGTTGTGACTTTGAAAACTTGTTTCAAATGTTGATTTTCTTCCTTTCTTAGTAAAATGTGTTTTAATGAAAGTAATTTAAGGCCCCTAAGATTTTGAATTTTTAAGTCTCTTTCATCCTTTTCTTCTTGCTTACCTGTTGACTTCATCAGCTTATCTAAATGTAATATTTCTTTAATTAGTGAATAGTGACTAACATCGGGGAACTGGAACTGCTCAGATTGTATTGCAGAGTACTATAAATCTGGTCAAAACAGTACTTGGATACAGAAAAGAAATTCTGCTTGCCAGGTGGGAATTTACCCTGATGTTTTAATTCAGGTCAGTAGTAAGCTTTTAAGGTAATCTCTCATTCACTGCACTGTGATTCTTGGAGTGCACAAAGTGGATTTCTTTAGCATGAAACTAAGTCAGAAGAGATGTTCCAGGATTGCACCTAATCTCTCTGCTAATAGACACTTAGCCCACTTAAATCAAGCTCGGGCTAGTCGGAAATAACTCCCCCAAAATGCAGGGCCCTCAGCACAGCTGTTATGCTGCGCAGATCTGTTCCTTTCACACTCAGATTGCCTTGATTCCTGTGTTGCATGCCCTGCCTTTACTGTCCACCTGGTAAAGATGATGTTAAGATTGTGGGATATTTTTCTTACTGAGGACATGTTCTGAACCTGTCAGGTTTTTATGGCATTTCAGCCCCATGCTCAAAGGAAGCATGAAGCCTTGTGGTTAGAGAAAAGGGAGGGGAGTAACCCTGTGTTTATTCCTCACTCTGTTGACCCTAGAAAAGTCCAGAGCATCATAACTGGAGTCAGAAAAGGCCTGCTGTGAGAAACATATGATTGTACTTATTTCTTCACTTTGAAGTAGGGAGAAATGATTTAAGAGCTGGCTGTGAAAGCAGACACAGACATAAAGATAGACATAAAGAAATCATTCTGACACCACTGCTTCCTAAAGAGAACTGGGGGCGAGTGCTTTAAAGGCTCCTATAAAGTGATGTTTGTTTTTGAAGTTGTTCTTTAAATTCTTCTGCATTTTTGAAAAGCCCCTGCATAATAAACAGTGCATCCATAATAAATGATACCTTGGTAGAATATTAGCAAATCAAGTGATGAGCTTTGGTTTTAACTGCTGCTTCTAGATGCAAACCACCAACAGCTATACATGGAATTGCACCCATTGTTTGTGTGGTCACAGTGATAAACTAGAAGATGAGCGTTATCCTTGCTGCATCCATTAGTTCATGTTACTCATCTAAAGTATCTGGAGGGAAAGGGATAATTCAGCTAAGGAAAGAACTTGGTTAGAAGCATGGAGAAATTGGACTGACTTCTGATCTGACTTGATATAACTGTGCAACCTCACTTCTTGTGAAGCTGCAGCTGTTACGTCTGTACAGGCAGATGTCTGCTGTCCATGCTAATTCCCTGAGCGAGGTGGCCATGAACCAGTGCTGCTTGTTCAAGACATGAGGCCACAAACAACCCCTATACCAGTATGTCCTGCTTGTCCCAGCACTGATACGCATCTTTGGAGCTGGTCTGCCTCTCCATGCTTGGAATGCAGGAAACACTGTCCGCACCTGGGAGCATGTGCATGTAGGAGCTGAACTGGAACCCAAACTCGAGATAGAGCCTCATCTGATCCTGCCTTGGTTTGATATATTAACATGAAAAAATATGAGAGACCAACATATTCCTCCTTTTATGGTCTTCTTGTATCTGGTTCTGTGTTTTAGCAAAAGTTTCTTGGTCTTGAATCAGCTGGCCTCCCACTTGGATCTGGGGCAGGTGCGAGGTAGCTGCGTTTTATGATGGGAGGTAAATAGAAGGGGAGGGACCATGAATTTAGACTAAAAAAAAAACCCAAACAAAATGAAACAAAAAAAAAGGTGCTCACATTATCCGTCTATCCTCATCTCTGAAAAAGGCTTAAAAATTGAAGTTTCTATGTCAGTATGTCAAATTCAAATTTTCTAAAAAATAATTCACTGCTCTGGTTATTCAGATAGTTCAGCTACTCCAAATAAATGCAGGAAGTGTGAACAAATTGCTATGTCATATCTTTGGTAACAATTTGCTACTGGATGAGAAAAATTACCTCCTTCAAGGTTTGGTTTATTTTGATACTTTGCTTATTGCTGTTGACTTGCAGGTGAGCATCAGGCTGAGAAAGAGCTAACTTTGTTAACTGAGCTAGAAATACACAAAACAAAATAGAGAATCACTTGTGTTTATAAATGTTGGATTCACCTATATTTTGAGTGTTGATTGGCTCTTGATAGTATGTTAGAATAAGGACATGAATGTTTGGAAATAGTGAAATCATATCAATAGAATGAATAGTATAAACCAAGATACTACATGGGAGAAGGGCAGAAATATATGATGGTGGTTAAACAAAGCTGTTTGCATTTGTACTTGGAGATAAGGAAGTGCTCAAGGGAAAGAAGGCTTATATGGGTTGGTTTTGTATCCGGTACTTTTTGGTTGCGGGGTCTTTTTTTTGTTTGTTTGTTTGTTTTACTGTTGTCAAATGATAATGATGAGAGGTATTAGGATATATTGTTTTGAACTGAGATTTCAAAATCTGCAGAAGGAATTTTCTCCTGGATATTGTCTTGAACTCAGGACAGTGTAACATTCTGGCTAATGTGTTAAGTGTTACATCTCTTATCAGGATGTCAGACCTACTAAAGCTAGTGCATATCTTCTGGATTTGAGTATATGTGAATCCTAGATAATGCTACAAGTGAACAAGTGTAGGAGAATCCATCTTAAGTGACATCTCATTTCTGCCATTCACTTAGTTAAAGCCAATAATAGGCTGAATAAGGAGCAGATGTAAGCTCAGATATGCTGTGTTAGTACTTATAGTGCTTATTCAGTGGTACCAGTAGCGTGAATATGTGAAAGCTCTGAAAGATCTTCTGAATAATACCCATGCAGGTTAGCTGCTATCATGTCTTCAGAACAGGACTGGGAGCGGAACAGCTTTTCTATCCTTGAAGACTTCAGAATTTCAGACTTCCAGTGCTGGTACACCATTGGCACTGAAGGGTTTAGAATTTCTTTAGTGTGTGTGGGAAATAGAAAAAAACTCAACCAAATTCCCAGAGACTTGGAACCTCCTCCCATTCCTGTCCCAGAACAGGTAATACCCTGACTGACTGTTGGGATAACAATTTATTTAGATTTGTTTTTTTTCTGGTGGGGGCATGGGGGGGGACGGGACACAATCACTAATTTGAAAATATTATAAAGCTTCTAGCTTCACAAGTATCTGCTATTGTATGAAGCACTCTGGGGGTTGATTTGAAAGGGTAAAAGCACTGCTCTGGGGAATCTAGTAGCAGAGATGTGTAATGTTAATCTCATGTCTTCTTCAGTGTATCATTATCGCAACAGTCACTGTATGCAGCATGGCTAATGCTTTGAACTATCTAGGCAATCATGTATTATGCTGCCACAATCACAACTCAAAATACAGATCCATGCCTAATAACTGTAACTTCTTTCATATATCTTGCATGATATGTTTCTGCGCTGTAAATACAGGCTGGAAGATACAGGTTCGGGCAAGAAGGGAGTGAAATTTTCATTGAGAAGTCTTTTTTTATGTTTGCTTGAACAAAGCAGTTTAGCAAACACTGAGAAAGGGAAATTGGCTTTCCTCTGAAGATTAGAGAAGTCAGCATTTGTTTAAGCAATCTATCGTGCTATGCTGTAAAGCCCCTGTGCCTTTCAATTGAAAGGAATGGGAAATGAAAGGTTGCATTTTAGGATGTACTATTCCAATGTCTTCCTGCTGTTACAGAAGTACAGACATGACTATATCTCCAGTGATGAATCCTGCCCTTCTTTTTAAAGATAGTTAAGGAGTGACTTTTCTGGGGCATATCTGGAGAATCTAAAATATTGAAACTGTTACCATACTGCCCTCTAAAACATCAAATGCTGTTGGTCAGTGCTTGGTCCTTGAGCCAGACACTACCTTATAGGAGCAGGTGAATGACCTCCAACACAGGGGCATGTGTGGAGATTCCAAAGCCAGATAGCTCCTTTGTCTCTGTTCAGAGGTGTCATCGACTGGAAGCTTAACTGGATCTGTCCCAGCTGGGAAAAGGGATTTTCCTGAGGTGCCAAAACAGGAAGGAGACACTCCCTGGCTGACAGAAAAGCACCCTGATTAGAGGGTGCCTCAGCAGTCTCTCTCCCTGCTGTGGGCTGAGACAGGGGTTCTGACCGATGGATCTTTTTTCTGTCTAGGAGAAGGAGTAGGAGCTGGAAGAGCAGTATACATATCTTTCATAACAGATCCCACTTTGAGCGGGATGCTGGACTACATGACCTTCTAATGTCCCTTCCAAGAGGAACTATCCTACATCCCAATAAAACAAAAATCACTTGGTGACCCCGCCTGGGAGCCTCTTCCCTCCCCTTGACATTTTTCCTTCTGCAGGTGTGGACATGAGAAGCTACTGGCTCTGTAGGAGCAAAGTTTCTGTGTTAACCTGAAGATCTGGCCTTGCTTGAGATATTCAGCATTTTTTTATTTATTGTTATTCTAGATGAGATGTAGAGCACAACTGAACCTCTACTCTGTCTTAACAGATCACTTGCATTTCTGGAAAGATCCTGAAATTCAGAATATGCTGAGTTCACGTTGCCCTGCTCCCCCTGTGAATAAAGACTGTGTTGTATGTGAAGAAGGACCTTGCTCTGAGTTTGTCTTCAGGGTTTTCATTTCAATTGGCTTGCTGCTGAAGAGTTCTTCCTTTTTTTAAGTTCAAGCCTGGGAGGGAGGGTTGTTTGTTAGGTTTAGCAATAGCTGTGTAATCTTTACTTTTACTTAGCTGTGGTATTTCTTTCTTATGACTGTTGCAATCACCTGACATCTGGGGGCTTCTGGATGCGCTTCAATAAATTGTATTCTCTTTTCCTGTTGCTCTGAGGATTTGCGAAAGGAGGGGAAAGTGCATGGGTTATGTAGTGGGCTGCAAGCTGTGGAAGGAGCATTAGATATATTTTACTTGTTTGTGCTTATGTAAAATTGTTGTGGTAAGTCACCACAAATGACAGCCAAAGAAGAAATTGGTGGCTAAGAAAGTTTTGACAAGTTGATACAATGTGAACAGGGAGCTGATAACCCCCTTTCTTTTTTGCCTATAGCAAAGCATTGTTGCTGTCCTTTATCAATGTGTGTGTGCTCTTGAGAGAATAAAAACATTGTCAGGAACCATCCCCTACAAAAATGCCACCTTCTGGAGGTGCAGTCATCAGAAGCTGCATTGGAGAGAAGTTCCTGGGAGACCCACTTGTATGCTATAGTCATATGCTTCTGGAAGATTCTTGCAGCAGAGTTCTTTCTTGTAAAAATCACCTCTTTCCACTTACATGTTGTATCTGTGTTTTTTGTAACTTGTTTACACCTTTCTTAGGAGTCCTTATTTATACGTTTCTGTGTGAAGCCTCAATGTTTTGTACATCAATTTTCTTTCCCAAGAGACTGTGAAATGACTCAGACCAGCAGCCTTCTGTAATTCCAGCATCTGTATTTATGAGCTAGAGGATGTGTGTGATGCAACATTTCATTTTACTTTGCTTTTTGTTTTATATACTTATTTTCACTTGGCATATTACTCATTCCTCCCTTTGTGTAAATATACCATTGGTGTAGATTGCCTCAGGCTAATTTTTACTTTCTTTGCTCTTTTGCCCTGGCTGATGGTCTTGCTCAAGTAGTTTGTTGGCCTTACGGTCACCTCTGGTCTAACTGGCTCATCGTCATTCTATCAGCAGTTCTCAGCTTCCGAATTGTCATGTTTAATAATAGTAGTTTTGAGATTCAGCATTGTCAACTTTGACTGTTCCCTTGACCTCCTCGTTTTCCTGGGAGGTTATTGGGATAGATATATAATGGGAGAATATGTTAAAAGAAATGCTGTGGCATTCATTACTCTTGCTATGAACCTTCATTTGTAAATGCTGCTTAACGGTAATGTAGCTGCTGTCCAATGTGCTCTCAGTGTGCATATGTCATGCATGCAAAATAGATATGCCTTTCTTGCTTCACTGCAAAATAACTTACCATTTGCTATCTACTAGCACAGTAGGGAGAAACAAGCTGTCCTGTCCCCCTTTAAAGTAATACTACATTTAATATGCAGGTGGATTAGTTCAAGCAGTTGGGTTAAAGAAATCTTTTTGTAAGAAGAAATAACCATACCAGGTACATAATTAGCTCTTGCTTTTGTTTTTAATGAGTTTAATCCCAGGGTTTTGTCTTTTGGACCTCTTTTAAGAAATTTAGGTGTTGTCTTAGTGCTCTTACAACCTTCTGACTTGGTGCTGATGCTTTCTCGGAGAGCTAAAATTAACATGGCATCAGCTTCAGTAGGTCCACAAGGACGATAAACACTAGAGTCAGGTCACCTCCTGATGGGAAATACTAACTGGATGGTAGTGACTGTTTTACATATGATGACAAGGTCAGACCCCAGATGTGAAAAGCTTTCTCGTAGGCTTCATGCTTCGTTTTGGAGCAATTAGTCATCTAATTGAACTCTTGTTTTTTATTTGGAAAAAGCTACAGATTGCACAAAGACTCTAAGTTATTTTAAGAATCTTATTAGGATCATCAGAATTGTATGACCTTATATTTGGACCCCTAATATTACTTGAACATGTCTTCTTTTGTCTTCTTTTGCTCAGTGACAGGAGAGTAAATGATGTGCAGAATTGAGCCCCTAGTGAAAATCTGTCTTCCGTCGGTCTGTTCAATGTTTTAAGTAGCATCTCTTTTGCCTACCTAATGCTTGCACGTGACAAGCAATGGGACCCTAATCCTTTTGCCCTTTGTGTGTTCACAATTATACTGAGATCATCTACAAGCAGGTTCCACTGTATATGGAGGGTCAGACTATCAGTAATTGATCACAACTCCAAAGACACCTGCTGGTAGTCTATTTATAAATCTAGTCCATATTGAGTGAAGTCCTTGGGGATAAAAGAGCTTTATATATGCAAAATATTCATTTTTCTTCTAAGCAGGGTAAAGCTGTTGCCGTCTCAAGGGATGAAAAACCTGGGAGTGTTCATGGAATTGAGCCCATCTTTTAATGATCGTATCAGCAGAGTTGCCAGGCTGACATTTGATTATCTCCGAACAGCGTAATGCTGCATTACCACCTCTCCCAAATAGATGTTGGATTGCTTATCCATGCCTTTTGCAACACCCTGGCTGAATTAATGCAACTATCCCTGGAGTGCTTCCAACAGAGACAATTCACCGGTAACGACTGGAAGTTTCCCTTCCAGGATTTTAATTCAGTCTTTGCATGTTTTGCTCATCCTGGGGTATGTCATGCTGACTTAGAGGTGCAGGATAACAGAAAGCTGTATCTCGCTTTGCAGTGTGTGGTTTAATGCAGTCATTTTTCATCTCTAAAAACAAAGGTCTCAACAGACTTACAATCATGAGTAAAGTGAGTTTGGTGGCCCTGACCTTATCCCTAGTGGATGTTTGTCTGCAGTAGAAACCAACCACATGGATTGGCATGGCTTAAGGTGACTGACAGTCCCCTTCTATAAGAGATCCAGGGAAGGACTATCTGGGGGTGCTGAAGGCCACCGCTGAGGTGAATTAGCAGAGTCATATCAAAAGCTTGTTTCCTGGGCATACCTCATGTGGTTCCACTCAGACCCGTAGCAATTCATTATAAGGAATATTAAGCACTTATCAGTCTATTAAAGGGAGCTGAAACAAGAAAAATGTCATTCATATATGTTGCTGAAGTTTTATTGTTTTAGTGCAGCTATAGTACTGTGCACACCATAGTCACTACGCTAATTTTTCTAAAGGTACAGCAGTACTTCCACCTTTAAACTGTTCATATTATCATCTGTGTAGCTCTAGAAGTCAGTGCTGGCTGTTCAGTGACTTTGCAGAAAGACTTAATATGTCTGTGGCTGGGTCTGCATGCAGATGACTTATACAATCTCTCTGTTATTACTATTGTAAACTGTGTGGCTCTGCTTATAACTAATATGATCTGAATGCAGTGCACCTGTTGGGAAAATCTTCACTGTTTTCAGAAGGAGCACGCCTGAAAACCAGCTTTTCATCAGAACGCATCTTACTTCAAGAAGGCTGGGATTAGATCCAGTTTCAAACTTTATGGATAATGCTCCTCTCTGATTTCTCTTTTTATCTCTGCCATTTCTATTGGCAGAGCATCAGATCTGAAAGAGCTTCTGACCCAATAAATGCATGAATTATTTAAGATGTGAGTTAATTTTCTTTGGGCATTGTAATAGATTTAAACATGGTACCAGCAGAAAGGACCGTTTTCTGGAATTCCTTTCAAGTATCTTTTAAATGTTTTTAATATATTTGCATTATGGTCAATTAAAAGGAGCTGAAACAATGCTAGTAGTGGATTTCTTATTACTAATGCTTTTAAAATGCCTAGATTTGTGCTTCATGCTTGAGGGTATAACCCCATCTCTAACTAATGAGAGCTAAGAAGCAGCTTCCCTATGGGCAGATTATTCCATAACTGCTGTATGGCTGCTGGCTTGTCTCCCCAGCTAAGGAAGGGCTAACATCTTGCCAAAGTCTCTTCCAGCCTCTTCCCTTAGGGCATTGTTTATTAATTCAGACAAAAACCTCTGAGAGTAATGCAAAACAAAGCTGTTCCTTGAACACCACAGCCTTTGTTCCATGCCCTCTTCTTTATCTCTCTTCTGCTGGGCTAGTTGTAGAGGAAAATGCCTTAGTGCACATTCATCTCACTCTCTCTTGGTCTTATTTGAGCATCAAACATTCCCTTTCCACCTGGATCTCAAAATTGCATGTGTTGATCTTGGCTAAAGTGGGCAGCATCCTGGATAGACAGCCCGTCCGTCTGGGCTAGTACACCAATTTTAATGTTTCTTTTTTAGTTATCAGCTGTAATAATGAATACCATAATGAGGGCACAAAAATGCTTGAGAGATGCTTCAGCAAACCCAGGGAGATGTGGTTGCCTATCCAAAGACTCATTCAGACCCATTGTCACCCTTGGCTGTGACAACTGTATTTGTGTGGTCCAACGTACTGTCCCATGAGAGTAGTGTGACTATGGAGGCTGTCTCTGAAAACGCAATTAGGTGACTCTGAAACAGCGAACAGAAATGGCGTGGGAAAGCCTCTGCTTTTGTTCAGATGGCAAGGTCAGGACGAGCAAGTGGCAGATCTGGAGCCTCAGTGCAGCATTCTGGTCCAGCAGCCAGTGTGAAATGTGCACAGTGAGACAAGCTCTTCAAACCCAGAAATATACACAATGCCTAGAAATCTATTTTCATACCTTTTTTTTTGCACGTATTTTTTGATATGCAGCTTGTCTCCAGCTAGGGATCACGTTTATAGCAGGCACTCATGGCTGAAATTATCAAGAAAAAGAAGTCTAGTGCATTCTAATTTAATTATATAAATCATTTAAATTATTTATAAGGGCTGCTTCAAATCTCTGTTCTGAAAAATCTTTACAGACTGCATGTGATTTAGTATTAACACAACTGAGATGCAGAGGGGACCTTAAGTGCTGCTTCTATTTTTTTTCATTTTGGAAAACATAAAGAAGTCAGTAATTGGCTCTTTAATAGTGCTGTAACTGTTGATTTTTAACCTTATTTCAAAGCATGTTTGAATACAGAGAGCAATTCAAAAATTCTTGTGAGCAGCAGTTTTCAGTAGCTACCATAGCAACAAGTATAGCTTCCAAGCCCTTTCTCCCCACTGGGGGCTAGAAAACCCCTGAAAGGACACTATCTGTAGACTTTTAGATACAGTTTTGCTAACACCACTTGCATTGGGACAAGTCTCTAGGAGAGCACTCTGTTGTAAACCGACACATTTTTACTTGGAAAACAGCGAGGCATTATGCATCAAGTGATGGTGGTACAAACTGAGAATAGGGGGAAAACTTTGAAAAATAAAATGTTATACGCATTTTAATACATCTGTGTAGTTCATTAAAGGATCAGCATATGGTCTAGTATCTTCTAGTTTAGTTTTAGTCTCTTCTATCTCTACATTTTCTTGTTCTTTGGAAGCCTTCATCTCTATTCTATCACCTGTGCTGAGAAATAAGGAGTCTTATCTTATTAATGCTGTCACTGCCTGTTGCTTTGTCCTTATGATAATGCAGGGGAAGACCAAGGGCAGAGGTCTGAACAAGCTGCATATATTTTGGAAAGAGGAGAGTTTGAGATGGCCTTCTGCTTCTGGGACCCCTGAACTTCTTTGAGGTTTTGGAAGCCAAACAGAACTGAATTTCAGAGCTGTCCTTATCTTAACAATAAGGCAAATCAGAACCCTGGATCTTAATTAACACTTCTGCATTTAGAATTACTTTTGTGAACACAATAGAGCTGATTATTACTGAAAGCCTCTTCAAAGAAGTTAAATTAATCTGATAAATCAATGTGGCCGATGCAGATAAGTCTTGTGGAGCATTTTCAAGCTGTACCAGGATCTGTCAAGAAGAGTAATAAATAGCAAATTTCCAAAAGTACACATTTTTTTTGGGGGGGAGGGGGAGTAAGATAGATGACACACATAAACTTCACTAACTTGCATGCATGGTAACATGAGGATGCAAATATGAAATTAAACTGGGTCAGCAGAAGCAAACTTGAAGACAATAGTGGAGAATGCTGAAACTGTTCTGACTGACGACTCTAGGAGCAGAGTGCAAAGAAGGCAAAGTGATGTATGGGAGCAATGGTATGACATTTGTGCTCCTTCAGATGTATCCAGCTCAATGATAATAATAATAATAATAATCCTGCTGTGAATTAAATTTCATTCCCTGTCACATCCAAGTGAGGAGTAGCATGCTGAAGATAGCTTGGTAGGAAACCCATCATAAAACTGGAGAAACGCAAAGGCCTCAGACTGTGGCTGCTGCAGAAGATTACAAAGTGAGCAACAGGCCAACTCGGGGTTTGCAGCAAACAATGAGTAGGTTTCCAGGGAAGGTTCTTACCACTCTAGGGGAAAATTTTCCATCTTATTCTTGTGTAAGATCATAATTTCACAGTGCCAAGGCTCAGATTGTAGGTGGTTTTGGATGCCAGTGATACATGAGTGGAAATATAAGACAGTCAGAGTCGCTATTTTGATCAAAAAGTGCAAGTGATGAATTCCTAATGATAAAAAGGCATTATTAATCTTTCTTATGTATGAAGTCAGAGAAGCAAACAGAAGATGGTTACGTACAGAGAAGTGTAAAAAGAAAAAAAGCCTAGCTTGAACTCAAGAGGAAGAAAGAGGATATCCTTAGAGTCAAAGAGAAAAAGAAATTGCAAGGTATTAGAGGAAAGTTAGCATTACCCTCCCAACAGGCTCTGACTTGGAGGTTGAGTCCCTGACCCCTGCTGGTGTCAAATGTCAGGCCTGACTGGCCTTTTTAATATTCTAATATGCTTTTCTGACATTAAAGGATGGGACATAGGCTGGAAAGCACTTAACAAATTAACACAGGAGGTGTTGTATGCCCATGTACAGTGCTAGCCCTTTGGATCACTTCTGGGTTGCTATTATAGCAGTTACCTCTGTTGTACCACCTATCTTTCTGCTCCTGCCTGCAGCTGGCTCCTCCATGATGTTCAGTAGGAGCGGTTATGTGATTCATGTTAGATGGATATATGTATTTAGATTTAAAGGTTTGTCTATTTTTTATTCCTTGTAGGTTTCATGACACCCTAGACTTTCAGGTTCTAACTGAACTTTGAGCAGGGAGTATCAGAAATCTCACAAGAGTTTTTAGTCTCAAGACTTCTAGTCCAAAGCATTTGTGTACACACCAGGTTAACATCCACAGTAAACCTTTGGTAAGTCAGCCCTCACTGTTCCCTAATGATCAAACCAGCTATGCCTGCTAGCTTTTCAAAAAGAGCACAGCCATTCTCAAATATTTTGGTGATCTAGGATGATCTTTACAGAGATAAAGAATCACAGGGGAACCTCCATAAGTGTTGCATGGAGCAATTCTCAGACTTGGAGATGGAGGATAAGAAACTGCATCCTCTGAAAGATGTGCTGCTGTTTCTGTTTTTGGGATTAGGGGACAGGGTATCAGAACAGGTAACTTGTTTACAAGTTTTTCTTCTCTTTCAACTCTCTGAGCAATTTATGTCACCTTTTTTCATAGGCAATGCTGAGACAGACTTGCCAGGTCTAGTTGAAAGATAAAATAAAACAGATGAAGGGCGCAGAGTGGGAAAGTGTTCCCCTTTTTCAGTTCTGTACAATGATATAAAAATGGGTTACGAACTAAAATATTGAATCACAATTCTTCAGGCAGTTTTATACTTAAATCATAGTCTTGTCAAGTCTGTGTTTGATATGGTTTAATTAATGCTTCCCTTACTTCATATTTGATTTTGATGTGTATGGCATAGATTCATACAACCTCAAGTGATCAAAAAGAGGCATTTGCCAGCATCAGAGTCTGTGTTAAGGTCTTGGTTGGCTCCGTGTACACCCTAGATGAGGAAGGTGGAGATGGGTTATTAGGGGAATGTGAATCAGCTATTAAGAAATCTCCTACAGTAAATGAAGCTAATACTGTTTTCATTACGCTGCACATGGTACCAGCATCAAATGAGCTTGGAAAGTTTAAGTCAAACTGAGTATGACATCCCCTGTAATGCGACAGAGGGTTGTTCACAGCCTGTAGGTTTGCATTTGTTAGTAAGGTTTGTTCATTCTTCCAGTGCAAAATCCTCATTTTCAGCAATCATCATCTGAAGGTCCTAGCTTTTTGTGAGACAATTAATATTTGCAAACACCTTTATTATTTGAGACAATCCAATAGGAAGGGAAGGAGATGGAGCATGTAATTGTTCTTAGGGACTGGTGATGGGATCATGCTAACCGCAGAAGTAGTTAGGAAGCAAGCTCAAAAGTCTTGTAGTTGGGATTTGCTTGCAGATGGAACTGGCAGTGACAGCAGACTCTGGATCAGCTTCAGCCAGTGACAACTCTCTTTCTCCTGTTTCCCTAGGTAACCCCCTTAATCAGTTAGGATGTACTGGAGTAAGTCACCTTCCATTCTCGGCTCGCTCTGAGTGCCTTGTGATGTTTCAAGCATCCTCATTGCTCTTCATTTCCTTAAGTGTTAATAAAAGAAATACCTGGTATCTGTAAGGTAGTGCTTGATGGGATAAAGTGCTTTGTTAAGCTCTTAATTATATGATTTCTTATAATTTGTTGACTTCTCTTCGCAGCAATAGTGGGACGCTTCTAACGCAAGGCCTCATTCTCAGCAGTGTCATTTGACATAATTCTGCTGATTTCATTAACTTACACTCTGGTTTGCGCCCCACTTTTTTGAATCAAGTCGATCACAATGATTGATTGACTAGGAAAATTGGTTTTATCACCCTTAGTCTCCAAATTGAATAGTTGTAGCCATTGGATTATGCTAATCCTGGCGGTATCCTCCTTTGGCTGATTTGCATTGCTGAACAGAACTGCCCGGTCTTGTCCTTCCACTGCTGCCCCTGCAAATTAGGGGATTAAGCGAAGAGGTGCTTAAGCTTAGCACTCGATTGATACACATGGTTATGCAAATTGTGAAGGAAATAATGAGATTCTTGAAACTTAGCTTGAATATTGGACATCTTCAACATGACAGCATACAGAAAATAGCAATAGGGAGTGAAATTAAGGCCCAGTTATAGCAAAAAATCATGATCTTGAGCCCATTTTGCTTAACTCTGTGCTGGGACAAAAAGCTCATCCTTTTTAGGCTGTTGTGCAAGACCACTCTTGAACCGCAAACCCTCCTTTCCTCCTTTCCTCTCAGCTTGCTAGTAAGAAAATTCTGCACCAACCGAAACAAATGGCAAGTGGTGATAAGCAGGCTGATGGTTTTTTTTTGTACTGAATTTTATAGTACTGCTTCTGCTGTTTGTGCTACTGTCTTTTTCAATATAAAATGTCTGTCTGTTTTCCTGCACTTGCTGTGCTGTTGTGAATGGTTCAGTTTGCCATGGAAGGTGACAAGTGGCAATTAATAGAATCTCAGTCCAATGTGCCACCAAGCGCACTGGCTCTTCACTTGAATTTTCTTTGAGGGTTTTTTCCTGCTCAATAAGAGGAAGAGCTCTGGAGGGAGACGTGCCAGCCTGCTATCTAGGGATCAAAGAGATGAGGAGTCATCTGTACTCAGTCATTTAATCTACCTATTTCTTGCAACCTTGAGATCCGTGTACCTACTATGAGCAGGTGGAGGGAAATGAGTATGTTTTAAACACAGGCAGGAGGCAATAGCTTGCGTGATGTATACAAATGTTAAATAAACTATATCATTTACATTCATGCATGGCAGGTGAAAGACAGAACAAAATGGCTATGTCGTCTACCACAGCGTACAAGGGAGACTCAGTGTGTGATTAAATAATGAATAAAATATCATCGCAAATGGTAATGTTATATTGTAAATAATTCCATTTGTTTACCCTACTCTGGCATTGAAGTTCATCTCCCTTAGAGACTTCTTTGACTTTTGATGCTGTTTTGGTTTGCATATGCTTGATTTTTTTTTTCTGCTTTCCACAGAACCTTTGTAAAGGTTTAGGAACCGACAGAACTAAGTGAATAATTCACAGTAAATATTTCCCTGGCTGAATTTGGCATCTTTATTTCTTTAAAATAGCCATACACATTATGTATGTTTTGCACTAATTTCTTGTTAAATTAGTTTTAAGTATGAATTCCTCTCAAGCCACCATCCTTCTATTTTTATGAATAGAATATAATGTGTAGTCTGGAAATAGTTGATTTTTAAAATTAGTTTATTCGTGACTGAAGAAATATGTATTGTTTTTGTTTCCTGCTTGGATGACTACAATATTGCTACTGGTATAAATATGTCCAAACATAATATTAGGCAATGTGAACCTCAATTTTTAAGTTTTTTTTTCTTGATTCCTATTTAAGCTATTAAAGTCTGATCTCTCAAATGTTTTAGAAAGGGAACATGAGGCAGTCAGAAGAGATTTTCTGTGTTTTCCTCTAGAGAAATCATATGGAGGAATATATTTTAAGGAAGAAATAGTGCAATTATTATTAATGGTTTTTACTTGACTTTTACTTTGGGAAGTAGTATTTTTTGGAGGCGACTGCTGCATAAAAATACTAAATTATTCTTTCAGTGGATGAAAGGGGTGGGCATGTATATTGTGGATGTAAATCCAGACTAATGTTTACACCTGAATATTAATCTAAAGATTGGAGTTTAGTGTAGGAGTATGTAGGGGATGTTACAGCAATGCAATGCATTTTATCGGGAAGTATCTCAAAAATCCTCTTTAACTTACTGTATTGGTATGGAAATGATAAAGAAAATGTTGATCGTTTGTCTCTGATAGAAGTGGTAGCTCTGTTGTGCCAATAATCCAGAACGCGCTTCCCCAACCCCTTCTTCCACCTTCAGGAGTAAAATAGAAATACCTGGGAAGGAGCTCCTTGGGGGTGGAGGGAACCTGGAGCATTGGGAATAGCAGGGACATAAGGCACCATGATCTACTTAGTGTCACCCAAGCAAAGACTTTTGATGAAAGACTCTCCCTCCTGCTTTTGATCGTTGAATACAGGCTATTTTTTGTAACAGAGGTCAAAAGGAAACCTCCAGAAAGAAAGATCTTTGTAGCCCAGCTAAGGATCCAAATCATTCTGTGAGTATTTGAAAGATGTAAAGTCATGCTGCCTAGATGGTGCCACTAGTCAAACACCAGCTACCTCACTTCAGTTGTCTTTTTGGTAAAATTAGGGTAGTAATGCCTGTATCAAGCACCATCCATGGGTGGGAAATGTAAAGCAAAAGCATTGTAACATAAAAAGTCAGAACATTTTTCTATGCATATGAGACTTGTGGTATTCCTGGGCATGTATTTGATTAAGTGTCTCTGTCACAACTAAAACAAGAGATCAGAGGGTTTTTTTTGTTTGTTTTTTTAGCTGCCAGCAGAAGATGCATGTCCTGCCTGAGAAAGCCAGGAGTTCCCTAAAGTCATAAAAAAGAAGGGAAAAAAAACCCCAAGCAGTGATGAAGGACAACGACAAGGCAAGTCAAATTTGTCTTTTTGGCAGAGGCAAAAGTTTGCTAGACATTTATGTTGGAAGTTATGTGTCTGGAAGTTCTGAAGGTTCAGGGAGAACTGAAGTACATCAGTGAAGGTGGGTTTGGTTTCCTCATAGGAACTGAGTTGGGTTTGTAGGTTGAGTAGGCACTAAAACCTGAGGCATTCTCAGACACGCCTGACTGCAAAAGGAAGCAGTGTACTTACTCTGTAACTCAGATGTGAGGCCTTTTGAACTCCTGGCTCTGGAGGCCTTTGCGTTGCATTGCATTGCAGGCAATATTTTGTTTCCAAGCCTATAAGGATGGGACTTGTGTAAAGAACGGATAATTTGTTCTGCTTTGAGTACACAAAAAGTCTCCGCATGCAGGGAAACCTCAATATCAATGTCAAGATGTGAATGTAGAAATAGTTTTTTCTTAATGTTTCATTACTGTATGGGACTTTTTGAGTAACAATTAAATGAACCTCTGAGATGAGCTGAATAACGGTGAAACAAAAGAAAGTCCACGCTGCATGCTGCCTGCTTCCCTGTTGTCTTAGAGCAACGCTTACTGTAGCGGCTGGGTAGTGTGGCAGGGAAATCTCCTCATTTCCATTTCAAACTCTGCCTGCTCTGAGATGAGTATAATCAGTCCCTCACTGCAGTTGTGCACTGCAGCATCTTTGCTCCTGCTTCCTCTCTCGGGGCTTCCTCCTTTGCTTGCCCAGCTGTTTGTGGCACTCTGCTTCCCAGCTGACTCAGAGGCACTGGAGCTCAGGCAGCTCTGCATGAGCACTCCAGTGCTCTCTTATTCAGAGGCACTTATGTGGCTTTTTTTGCTCAGACATCTGCGTTTAAGGAATGGAAATTAATGTCACTTGCATATAGATCTCTTTCAGTGATCTTTTGCAAGCATTTCCCAATTCTGTATCTCTTTGTTTGGATGGGATTGCAGATAAGCATTTGTACATTCAATGTTCTTGGTACAGATATGCATCGTTATGCTCTTTCTATGCAAGTTGAGAGGTTTCCCAAAGCTCAGGGAGTTAATCATACCAACAGCAAGCTTTTGAACCCAACTGATCGTCCTGTCTTTGGCAAGTATTTTTGCTAAAAACAGAGAGGAATCTGTAGTGGGGTTGGAAGCTAAATCCCGATCTCTCAAATCCCACTTTGTACCTGAATCACAAGCCCACAGCTGTGGCTTAATCCAGTCACTATGGGAACCTGATGGATTTCCTACCAAACTTCTCCCTACAAAACCAGGCAAGAAGACAAAAGCAAGAAAACCGTTGGGGCCTCAAAGTCAGAGACACCATAATGTAACACTGGAAGGATGCAGGGCTTGAGATTTCACAAATATTTTTGCCAAGTACTGAATTCTTCACACAGATGTGGTGGGATTGAAGATTAGGCAGATAGACTGCAGGTTCAGTACTGTTTTGTAGGCATGGTTCCTCTTCCCATCCACACCCAAACCCTAGAAAAGAAATAAAATGGAAGAAACTCAACATAAGAAAGGCAATCAGGGTACATCTCAATCACATAATCAATAGGCTATTTGACAGCTTTATTAATCTTTTATCACCCACGAGTTAAGGATAACAAAATGTCTGAGGCAGCCATTGTCAAATGGCTCAAGGTTTGCATCAAAGCAGCCTATTAAGCAGGAAGAGCTATTACTCTTGTAATAAATATGTGACATGGGAGAGCTGGTAAGAGATTGGGGCCAGGAAAAATGGTTTAGTCAAATGCGTTGGGTCACGCTGACAAAAGGTTAACACTGAATTCAGCAACTATTAACACCTCCAGCAAGGCTCCCTCTCCTATGAGGTACAGTAACCACAGATGCTTTAATGATCTTACATATGAAGGAAGATGTAAAGCAGCTTAAGTCCCATTCTCCAGCTATTACAAGCTTGATCTCCTAGAATTAGACAAAAACTTTAATCGCTGTCTCACTGCTGTGGTTTGCGAGCTCACACATGAATTCCTTGCCAGGGATTAATTTTGCTGTTTGGTGACATCCCATTGAAAGAGTGGACAAGAAGAGCAAGAAAGATATCTGTATGCAGATGGCAATTCTCCTTCCCGAACACTGCCCAGCAGGCCAGTCACCTATTGACAGAGCTGGGTTAGGTCAGAGCTTCCAAGATAAATACTTAACATCAGACCGCGGACAAAAAGGGAAGTTTGATCTACTGTGGCTATAAGCTGTCACTCAAAAGTATTTCTGCCTTCAAAGTCCATTTTCAAGCAGCAAGAGCAGACATCTACTCTTCTCCACACAGGAGAGAGAGCAGCGAGGAAGGAAACCTCTTGTGGGAGAGCCAGGCAGAACTGGCCAAGGAAAAGAAGTCAGCATGGGAAGGATGTGCAATGCCACATCCCACTGGGCCCAGAACGCCTCTTAGTGTCTACACTTGATCCGAGAGACCTACCTCTGCCGGCCAAAGGCACGTAAATCTTCGCAGTTGCTGCCTGTTGTCTGGCCACCGCTGGAGAGGGACGATGCTGCCCAGTCTGGGCGAGGAGGGTTCAAGCGTCCCACTCCCCAAAGTCAGCTTTTGGCCGCAGCCCGCCCTGCCACGGAGCCGGGAGGCATGACCAGCCCGGCCCCCCTACCACCACCTGTGCGCTGGGAGGACTTTCTTCAGTTGTCTCTCGAATCACCTCCCGGCCCTCGGGGCAGGAGGAAGGAGCAGCAGCCTGGGGAGCCGATGGCGGTGAGAGGGGGCGACAGGAAGGCGCTGCCGGGGGTCGGCGGGGTGAACGGAGGGTGCGGGCGGGCAGCGAGTTGGAAGCCGCGGCCCCGCACTCGCCCTCCCCGGGCACCCAGCGCGGCGCCGGGCGAGGCGAGGCGCAGAGCCCCGAGAAAGGCGGGCCGGGGCCGGGCGGCGGCTGCTGCCGCCGGGGGGGCCGGTGCTGCCGCCGCCGGGCGGGGGGGCCCCGCCGGGCGCCGCCTCCTGCCCCCGGGCCGGGCGGGGCGGGGGGCTCCCAGGCGCGGGTGCGCCGCGCCCCGCTATTAGGGGGAATGCGGTAGCGCGGTGGCTGCAGGGGACCGGCGCTGCCGCCGCCGCCGAGGGGCCGCCGCTGCGCGGAGAGCGCCGCGGATCCGCTGGCCGGGAGCCGGGCCCGCCGGCGCAGGCTCCGCGCCCAGCAGCGGGAGCGCAGGGGAGGGGAGAAGGGAAGCAAGGAAGGAAGGAAGGAAGGGGGCGCGCACCCCTCCGCCGCTAGAGGAGGATGAGCGGGGCGCTGCGGGGAGCGGCGCCGGCTGCAGGTAGGAGGCGGCGGGGAGCCGCGGAGCTCACCGCGGAGCTCACCGCGGCGCTAACCGCGGAGCTCACCGCGGCGCTGCGCGGGGGCGGCAGCCGCCGTGGCCCTCCTCGCCTCCCCGCCTCCCGCGCGGGTGGGGGGTCCCGGCTCCCCGCCGGGGCCGGGGCGGCCGCGCCCGCGTAACTCGGCGCGGAGGGAGCGGCGGCGGACTTGGGCGCAAAGTTTTGCGTGGCGGGAGGGAGGCGCTGGCGCGGCGGGGGAGCCGCCGGGGAGGCGGGGAGGGCTGCGGGCGGCCCGGTGCCTCCCGAGCTGCCGGCCGGGACGTGCGGGCGGGGAGATGCGCCCCGCGGCTCCGCTCGGGGAACCCGCGGTCGCGGTGGCTTCTGGAATAATTTAACACCTCCAGAGCCGGGCAGAGCCAACTTAGAGCTGTAGTGAGCATCTTCGCGGCCGTAGCGGGAACGAACGTGAGACGCCGGTTTCTTTCTTATTTCTGTGTGTGCGTGTGACTCTTGAGCAGGGTTTCCTTTCCATCCACCTATGCGTGCGCAGCCTGGAAGGAGCAACTTGGAGCAGCTGTCCCCTGTTGGTTTAGTATTTGCAGCCCGAATAAATATTTTGTTGCCCTTCAGCCTTTTTCTCAACGCCTTCTTATCATGTAGGTGATTAATCGGTTAGGTTAGCGGCCAATTAGGCATAGCCTTGCAGGAAAATAATTATGCGGGGATATATGGGGTTTGACTAGTGATGTGATACAGTATACACCCAGGTTTTGGTGGCTGTTTCCCAATGTGTGCAAATTCAGCGTGTTCTCGATTTCGAATGAAAATCAAAGTGTGATGGCAAATATGTTGTTACTTCGAGTGGAAGAATATCATTTTCTTTGCCAGTGAAGTAAATGGCAGCTTTATAGTGAAACGGGGCGGGGGCATAGAGAGGGGCTGTTTTTTTCTGGTCAGTCACAAAATGTTTTTCTGCCTTTTAAATATGGTCTTCCTAATGCTGCTCGTTGCTTTGAATGTTTGGTTTGGAGAAATGCATTTCATTTCGGTACCCTAGGAGTCTCATGAGAAGAGGTGCACTGCTATGTCTTTTGAGGATAGTCGTTTTAACTAATCTTGTTAAATAATGCTATTATTAAATGAGTGCAAATTGAAGCAAATGTATTTTTCATTGCCCACAAGTTGTGTTTCTGAGCTAAATTTCTTTTTATGACTAGAGAGGCTTTTGCACTGCAGTATTACAATACAGCCATATTAAGAAGGTCCTTGGAGCAAATAACCCTCTAATGCTGCAGCTACGTTTTCAGTAGATTTCAGTAGCTCTATAGGAAATAATTATGTTGGATTTAAGCAGTCTGGGCTGAATTGATTGTGCTTTTTTAATTGTGGTGTTAAACTGCTTGTAGGTATTCAGGTGAGTGGGAAATCTAAACCCAAAATCTAAAAAAAGAGAAGCCCCAGACTCAAAGCTTTAATCTGAATTAAATAATATTTCTCTCTTTTTTTGCAACAGGTTCTTCTGGTCTCCACCCCCCCCCCCCCCCCCCCGCCTCCTGTAATTGACAGTGAGGTCTCCTGCTTGAATATATTTCTTTAACTAAGTAGAGTGCAGTTTCTGTGCTGGTGATGTGCAGTGGTACCAGATACCGTTATTCTCTTCTGTGTATGGTTTACTCTATCTGTGATGCTGCAAGGAATGAAGGCAGGGAAAACTAGAGATAAAAGAGAATAAGATTGCTGAGGTTGATGGTGTTGGCAAATTGAGTGATGAAGGTTTATTCCGAGGAATCCCAACACTTTTTAGATGGTGTTTTCTGTGGTATGTAATGCTGAAATCACAGCATAGATCAGCACGTATCCTTCAGCGATCTCACACCAAATTCTCTGGTGTGTACTTGGAAGGTGTGAAAAGCAGACATGGAACTAAGCTGCTTACCTTCTAATGTCAATATTTGGTGCTAAAAATTTAATTTTGAGTGGAAGACAAGCAGGTTGCTTACTTCTCTCTAACTGCAGCTCTTCATTACTGTTTTTTGTTTGCTCTAGTAAACAAACATGTATCTCTTAAAATTGAATTAAATGTATAAACTGCTTGAACCCAAGAGGGGAGAGAGAATGACTCTGTTTGTTTGTTTTTAAATAACAAATACAAAACTAAAATATCATACCACTGACTGGCTGAAGTACAGCTGTGGCCTGATCACTCAAGCAGTGCCCTGAGTAAACCTTCTGTGTCCAGCACCCTCCTCCTGGATTGGGGGATGGAAGCGCTTGAGGTGACTTGCAGGGTGACACCTGCTTGACTGACAGACGCTTATTGCAGAGCGGCCCCCGGTGCTCTCTAATTTTGCCTCTGTAATGATTTCCTCCAGCAAGCTGACAGAGAATTAAAATGTTTACAGCTAGGTTTTGGAAGGGTTCATCAGGATGCAGAGGGGAGGGTAGGGAAATCCTTCCATTTTTAGATCTCTAATCCGAAGCTTCTGTTCCTGTAGTCATGCTAATTTTTTATTGATTGTTCTGGCAGTGACTACTGTGTTTCAGAGCACAGTAATGCTAACGTTTCCACTCCAGATAGAGTAGTCTTAAAAAAAAAAAATGAAAGTGGGAAGGAAGGAGTGGCTGAAAGAGACATCTTACCTCCAGTCTTTTTTCAGTTTGTTCATGAAATTGAGGCCATTGATGAACAGTTGTACACTTCTGAAATTAAATTTCGGTGAAAGGACTAAGCTTTTGATCCTATGTTGACTGTAGAAATGCAGGGTAATCTTAGCACTACTTATTGTAAGGATGTACGCGTCAGTGTTCGCCAGCTCAAACCTGTTCCTTCACTGGAGTGAAACTATGGGAACAGATGAGTATATGGTTGAGGATGGGTATCGTTTCCCATGTTGATGTCAGCTATGTCTGCAGAAGGAGCTGAGCTGGAGTCAAGACTGGTACCCAGAATAGCAGTACATGAGCAGCAGAAAATTGCATCAGTCACTTCTAATGATCAGCTTTCTCCTTACCAACTTTGTATCTGTGCTGTGTATCAGGAACATAGTCTGTGTTTCTTTAACCACCCGATTCTGACATAAAATTACTTTGCTCATCTGTGCTCATCAGATGAGCCCAAGTCATGCTTGTGCCTGATACTCATCCTCTGGTCCCAACCTTTAATTTCACCACTCAATTCCATACCTTAGTACTAGGAGTGTTTGCCACTGAAGTAGGATGCTATTGGAGGTCCTACATTGCCCCCTTCCATACTTTGTGTAGGGAAGTGAGCATGATGTTGCAACTGACCCAGCCTGGAGCTGGCAAATATGGATGCTTTCACAGTGACACCTGTTAAGTGAATTCACTCTCTACAAGGGGTAAAGGAGAAGGGTTATGATACTCATGAGGAAATACCAAAATGAGTATATTCTCTGTGCAGGCTGCCTACAATTGCTCTCCCAGATTTTTAAGGATGTCTGTCTGCTCTCAGAGCTCTAAAGAACGAAGTAGGTGGCATGTTTGTGGTTCTGTGCTTTACCAGGGATGCAGAAGAAGGTTGACAATGAAAACAAGCCATTCTCAACTGTTGCTAAGAGTTCTTGGAAGAGGGAATGAAAAGTATTCTTTTGTGTAACCTGGATAGCAGTTGGAAATGACCCTTTACACAGTGTCTATGAAACAGCATTTTGGATAAAATGGTCCTATTACAGGAAGTGCAGAAGGCGAAAAACCTAAGCAGTCTTGACAATCGTTTTGGGATTGTTCTACAAGAAAATCAAAGGCTTGTCAGTTTTTGCTTTTATGCACATAAATCACTTCTGCTCCTCCTGTTTCGTAAAATGTATTGGGTCAGGACTTTTCAGTTCGCCTCCATAGTATTGTGAGTACTTACAGTAGAGTACACATAACAAACAACAGGAGATTCATATTTCACAGCACTTTCATTTTTCATCGGTATGCCAAATTAAAGAACCTCCAACTTTCCTTTAAAATACTGTGAAGACTGTAAAAGCCAGTTAAAAGTGAGGAGAATATGTTGATATTCCTCTCTTATGTCCACAGATTGATGCATTCAACAGCCAGCTTCTTTGATTCTTGCAACATTTAAACATGAATGACTTAGTGGAAAAATATTGTATGAATATTTACTCCTGTTTTAATATAGCAGAGTTCTGTTGAAGCCAAACTAACTGCATCTGGTTCCTTAAGCTGAGGATATGGCCCAGCAAAGGACTTTTCTAATTGGCAGGAGGCTGGGTTTGATACTTTGCAGGGCAATATTTTAGGGAAAAAAAAATCTTACTAACATCAGTGGGATTTCTCACTTGAAAAGTTAAATACTCCTCAGTGAGAGGTGAGGGTATTACTCTGTCTCACAGTACATTTTCTCTGACTAATGTACACAAAATATACGTTGGGATTGCCCAACAATGATAATTCACGCACCTCCGGAGTGGAATACAGCAGCCATTCTGGGCTAGAAACAGTATGCAGGAGGGGTTTGGGGAAGAGAAATTAAGAAAAACTAATCCAATTGAAACTGCAAGGGGAATTTAGGAAGCAGAATGCAATTATCCGAGTTGGATATTGGCCAGGACCTGTTAGTTAACATTTTTACTCTTGCAAGAATTGTCATGGGATCTTTAATGACGATGAATGGTCAGGGCTCTATTTTACATCTCATTTGAAAGCCTGAGCTTTCACTTCTTTGTCATGAGGATGAAGTGAATGCCTTGCCTTCCTTCAGGATATGTTGCTTTGGCAAATGTGTGTGCATTCCACGCCTCACTGGGCCCAAGGCTCTCAGGCACACCTGCCTTGCAGCTTTGGGTGTCTAGGGGTTTTCTTCACCTTGAGCTGCTAAGCCAAAAGGAAATCAAGACACTCAGCATTAGCCTTACATGGAGTTTACCACCCGCTTTGGGCTGCATTCCCAAGCAACCCGACTCCAAGAAGCCCTGGGCTGGACATGCCAGGGGGCTGCTACCGGGGGGGCTGCTACCGGCCTCACGCTGTCCATGGGCTGTGGCCTCGATCACAAGGACTTGGGTCCCCTGACCCCAACCTCAAGCATTACTTGATATTTCTTTTCTACTTCACTTCCTTTTTGTGGAGGAGTAGGCAAGGGTGGTCTTATACCATCACTCCTCCCTTTCCTGGAATTTTGTCGTGCTAGGACTAATCTCTTTGCATGCATGTTAATAGTTGCAGGTTCTTCTAAACCATGTCAACCCGAGTTGTTGTGGTTGAGTGTGTTATGACACAGTGCACCTTAGTAATTCCAGGTAATCTTCATTGTGTCAATGCATAGAAGTCATTGCAATTACTTGTTTCAGGGACTAATAAGGCATTTTTTGCAAGACCACGCATCAAAGCCCAGTTCCGATTTAGATAACTACAGTCTTTCTATGAACAACCCCTTCAGTTCAAGTTGGCCGCAGCATATTTCCCTCTCCTTCTAGTATGCTGGTTCTCATCCCTGTTTTATGAGGACCAGTGGATGGAAGAATCACCTGTCCAAAGTAAACAGATGATAAATCTTACTGAAGCTGATGTTTCGGGAGAAAGAAGTTGATGTGTAAAATATTTTCTTCTCTATAATCACGATTTTCCTTTTAGCAATCTGAACTTGAATCTTTTCCAAAAAAAAAAAGCACCTCTTCTCTGTAAAAAGTCATTGTCTGGTTATGAATGTGTTTTAATGGCAGTGATTTTTGGTATTCAGGTTGGAAAAGGAGTAGGATGGCAGTATGCTTCTCAGGGGAGAAGAGGCTTCATGTTGTTTTGGAGGTTTGGGGATGGTGCGTTTGTTGTGATTCAGTCAAAATATGGGCTGGGAACTTGGAGGATTGCTCTGCATCTACTGGGCTACCTTTCAGTGTGTTTATCAAAGCACTTGCAGTCTATCTTAGAAGTCATGAAGCAGTGGTGGATGCTGAGAGATAAAATTAGATATGCATCCAGACTTTAATATATAATCTTATTAACAAAATATGAAGAACAATGTAATAGTAGATACTTTTTTTCTTTTCTATTGGAAGACCTGTCCTGAGGTTTTATTTTCCTGTAAGCTGAAACATAAGGAGGCTATGCTTCTACCTATGTCACTAATACTCATGTGCAAGACAGATAATTAAAAGATAACAGGGTTAATATTCTTCATATAGCAAAGATTTTTGCTGTTTATATAGAAAGTTCTCCCAAAGTTCTCATGATAACATCAGTGTCAGTGATCTAAAATGCTGTTTCAAAATCACTCAAAATATACATAATGTAGAAAGTGATACATTGTGCATCCAAGGATTTCCTTTGTACATTTTCATGTATTTGTGGACAGTTTAGATTGTTTTGTAGTCTATGGAAGGATGGGTAAAGCCAATACCTACATCCATGTGTCTTGAATTTCCGGTTAAAAGTAAAGAGCTGACCACTTCAAGCTGTGTTACACAGGCTTATGCTGCAGTTCCTGCAGAATTGTGGGGTTTTACACAGGCAGTTGTGAGTGCTTGGGAGAGTCTCATCATTCTGTTACTGTCTGTCAGAGTTGCCTTAACATACAGGTGGGTCTTAATTGTGCTGATCTCTTAGGGTGTGAATCAAAATCCCAACTCCGAGCTTTTTAAGATGTTTGGAGTATGTGGAATGTAGTGTTAAGGAGCAAAATGAATCTCCATTGTCATCCAGAAGCCTGGGAGGAAACCACTCTTCCTTATCTTTGTAAAATAACAGTGTCTTTGGTCCAAGGCTTCTTAAATGACTGTGTGAGGCCAGATTTTGTCCACCATAAATAAAGTGAATGGCCTTAGGGACTTCACATGTAAATAAAGTGCCCATTCCATCTGCCTCTGTGTGGCTTGACCCACAAAATAACAACAAATGCTTCCGCTGCTTGAAAGAATTTGATGAATATATTATGTTGGCCAGGTGTAAAGCTGTGATCTGTGACATTTCATGCCTCATGTGGGCATTATGCTGTCATGCAGCACAGTGGGCTGCATTAATAGAGAGTCTTTGGGGATAAAGAGAGAGAATATGGACAGAAGCTGTTGTTAGGCAAAATAAATTATAGAGTAGCTCATCCAGCGTGAGAAGGATTGTGAGTGATGTAGTTTCAAACATCATTTTTTCAGTAATTGTGCTGTTTGAATTGTGACCTACTTTAATAACATTCTATCATTTTTAATATTTCTTTATTTATTACATTTTATACACACTCAGGTGGTTTACTGCAAGCTGTGTGGAAATTACAATGAAGGTCAAGTGCTCTTTGTGAAGATAACTTATTACTGAAAATATTAACTTGTCATTATTGTTTTCCAACGTGAAATTTTATTTGTCTGGTGGATGAAGAGATGATGTTGGGCTTGTGTTTAAGTGTGTGATTACTGTCAATAGACCAAAGTCCCTCCAGTCATAGGTCTGAGATGTACATGATTGCTGAACAAGTCTCACTTTAAATTGATTTATTTTTCGCTGCGCTGTTAAGCTGGTACAGGCCCGTATTGGAAACATCTTTCAGATTAGGACTGGCTTATATAGATTTAACGTTTAAATGCCTTTAGTTAGCTGAAGCTAAACTGAAAATTGCAACTTTACTATTGAAATAACCATGCCTACACATGGTTTTGCAGCCTTTCAAATGAGCTTAAATTCATGCTTTAAATTATATCAGTTTAGTATTTTTCATGTGGAAAAGGCTTTGTGGATGGGTCCACAGGAGTACTGCATAGAGTTGGAGTCAAGCCTCGGTTAGGGTTGAGTGTATGCTCTTCATGGCTAATGCTGGTGTCACTTTAGTTAAATCACAAGTTCTCTATAACTGTTACCCATACAAATGACCTTTCAACAGTTGCCCCATGGTTAGTGGACATCTAATTGTAAACTGTATGGAAAGAGTTTGGAAATATGTGTCCTGGATCAGGACATCAGGATTACTCGAGCTTCTCAAGTCATAATCCCACTTTGGTGCAACATATGTATTACTTGGGTTAGAGCTGTGAAAAGACATACCACTGGGAAAAAAGAAAGCTTTTCAGCATCCTTGCTGTCTTTACAAAGCATAACAGACGTGTTGGATACTAATGCATCATTTCTTACACATTATCGAAATAGAATAGCATTCTGTAAAAGTCAGCTGTGCTTAGTGTCTAAAATGTTCCAGCTTTTTATGCATATTTGACGTTCCTCTTAGGAATCGAGTGTAGAAAGCGTAGAAAGAAAATGCAAGGGTTGCAGTGAATATTCACCATTTTGGCTGTTGCAGCAGGCCAGGGGTTGAAGTTTTACTGTTTTTCTCATTGCATGACCGAAATTCTAGGCTGCTGGTTTGATGTGGTGGACCTAAAGGTTTCCCTGATCCAAAGCCAGAGAGATTTCAGCTTAGAACTCATCAGTGTCTAAGTTTCCTTCTGAGCTGTGTAATTTGAATCCCATATAGTCATGTCTTCTAAGTATAATATGGAAGAAAACTGGAGTAATGAGGTAAGTATCCTGCTTTTAAAGGTCCTCGACTGCTGTGCTAGGTTTGGGCTGGACAAGTAAGTTAGGAAGACAAGAACTATTTTACAGAAATAGAAGTGAGAGATTTTTAGCTGAATGTCTATTTTCTGAGCAGAACTGAGCTACCCTAGAAAATGATTTCATGTTCCCTCAGCATAAAAAAGAGATAGTGGAACAGGAGAAGGTTAGCCCAGAAAAGAGAGCACTTATGATAGAGACCTATTAAAACCATACAGAGAATTGAATAAGGAATAAGTTAAGTGAAGGGTGTCATATGACATGGGCAAGCAGCAGATACTGAACAAGAAAGACACTTCGCACAAGGTGGTCTTACGCAGGAAAGCTCACTGCCTTGGGATGTTGTGGGTGCTAAAAGCTTACACAGACCAAACAGTCTTCTGGAAAAGTTTGTGGTAGAACTGAGGACTGTTGCCTGGGGTGATACTGCTTCTGGCATAGAAATGCCAGGTTTACAAATGTCTGGAGGCTGGAAATGTGTTCTGGTGAATTACTGCAATATGTGTCTGCTCTTGGTGACTGCCAAAGAGTCAAGGTTACTGAATACAGGGCCAGCTGGCCCATTGCTCCGAGCCAGAAGGGCTTTCTTATGCGTAGGTGAAGAACTTAGCCAAAAGCCAGTGCAGGACAGTACACCATCTTCTCTCCCCTGCTGTCATCTGGGTCTCTCTTGAGTTAAAGGTGTTTGAGCTGGACTAGAGCATGGAAGGCAGTAGAAGTTGTTCCTAAGATACAGGCATCAGTGTTGGAGGAAAGGTGTTAAGTTCTAGCAAGGCACTCAGTATTGCAAAGGTGTAGAAAACTGAATGGGTGATCTATTTTGTTGTAGTTTTAACCAGTGACTTTGGTTTAAGCCTGTTATTTCACGTATTTGATAAGTGCTCTACACTTGCTGTTTGATAGTGTAATGATCTACCTGTTTTTTGCTTGTTCTTAGCAAATGCTTGTGTTACACATGATATATCTGTATCCATCTGTATCTGGCTGTACAGCTGTAGAAGCTTGTAAAGTGACCCAGCAGAATTTTAACTGTATATATTTAAAAAAAAAAAAAAAAAAGTAAATAGTGTCCTGGTATAAAGTGTTGAAATGAGAACTTGGAAAGTGAATGTGCTCCCTGAAAGGAGAGCAAGGACAGATGAGGCTTGCAGAAGAGGCATGCTGTGTATCAGCATGAGGCCAAGCAAAACACCTTAAAGACAGGTCAGTACTACTCTTCCAACTTGTTTCTCCACAAGCCATGAATGTGTTGGTTGTGATAGCAGATGCTGGTCTATCCTGAGCACCAGAGGTTGAAATAAGATGATTCATGTGCAGATTTGTCAAACAACCATTCCAACTCCTGACTTACTCTTTAAAACATCACCGTTTCAGTTTGAAAATCTTGCAAATTTAAACAATCTGTATTTTTTTGAGTTTAAGAATCATTATATTGCATTTAGGTCATGTTTAAAGCTTTGTTCCAGGCTCATGGGATGGAAACTGCAATTCATTTTTCTTGGAAGTGGATAATTTTGGGTGATCGCTTGACTACAGGAATTAGGGCTTTAAGAAGGACGCTGAATATCGTGAGACTTGTGATAAAATCTTAAGAGTGGGCAACACTGGAAAAGCCACTGAACAGCTGTCAGATTATAATTAGGTTTGATCATTATCAACTCGAGCCAGATTTGCACAGGCTACCTAGACATGAAAAGGCACGTGTACCATTACCAATCCCCCGAACAACCCCATCCTCCAATTGAGCAGTTCTTTGATGACGGGGATATGGAGTGATGAGGCATTTTTTTTTTCTCTTTCCTTTACAGTTTACTTTGCACAAGCTCAGGTTATCTAGTGCATAGTCACAGGAGACCAGGCATTCTTCCCATGTGAAGGAATGATCTGAGTTGAATATCACTGTTGGTCCTGGAGGTTATGATTTGCCCAGTGCACTCCTATTCTGGAGACCAAGGAAGGCCTTTTAATTCTAAATGGCTGTCTTTCTTTGAAATAGGTTGTTTCGAAAATGCTTGTTTGTTGCTGTAACTTCCTGTGTACAAATTTTGAAGAAGTAAAATATTAATCTGGCAGCAAGAATGTCACCTTGTGTAGGGTTCTAGGGTACACTGACAGTTGTTACTGGGAGGACCTGAACTAGAGTTTATTAATAATTTCACTTATTACAGACTCTGTTGCCTTCAGACTATCACTTCAAGTGCAAATACACAGTGGAGTTTACACATGGCAACATCTAAAAAGCAAAGTTCGGATACTGTAATTGTGCAATGGAGTCACTTGGAATTATTTAATAAAAGAGCCATACAAAAAGGTTCCTCTTACTCTAATTTCATTAATAATGTATTTAGCAATTAGCTGAAGATATTTGGCTGAGAACTTTTCTTTCAGTATGTTGTGGAACAAATCAGTAACTGACTAAGGTTTCATCATTGGAATTATGCTGTAGGTGATGGCTGCTAAGAATTTCACAGTGTCAGAGAGATCATATAGCCCTTATTTCAAAAGTACGAATTAGGGAATGGAATAGCATTTTTTACCTGTCAGCAGATGTCAACAGATAGGAACAGAGATTGGAGCAATTGTGCTTTTGAAGGAGGGTGGCGTGTCCATTGAAGCTAGTTAATTCATTCTCTTAATACACGTCCTGATTTATTTTTCCCTTTTTATTGAAGAAGCAGTATGAACACATGCTCACTGATGTGCACTTCAGTCTTCCACAGAATTTCATGAGAGCAGTTTATGAAATGGCCAGCCTTTTTTGTCAGTGAGATTTCTCTTCCTATTTCTCCCTATTAGTTGCAAACATCATATTTTACCTTGCAAATGTCGGATGCTGGCTCTCTATTTCTGTTCACCTTTGCTTCCCCTGCAGCTCCCACATCTGATTGGGCTCTCGGCTCTGCAGTTGCCTGGCTAACTTGCTTTCTGCCTCATTTACTCCCCAATGACCGCTGAACGACGTTCCCTGAATTCAGGACCAGCTCAACTTTGTGACTGGCTGCTCAGGATGCTGCAGAAGCAGCGTGTTTAGTGACTTCTCTTTATAGATGTATAACCATACATCTTTTGAATTGTAAAGCTAAATTTCATTAGCTTTACCGGAAGGAAGGAATGAATGAACACTGGGGAAGAAATATACCGCTAAGGCAAGGCTACTGTAAGAAAGTCCAGCTAAATGATTCAGCATAGTGGAGATAGTGCTGAGTGTGGGTAAGTATTGGTATGCTGGCTGTGTGCTTTACTGAAGCTAAAGCAGAAGTTCATGGTTACCTGATATATCCTGAATATTTGTTACAAATGCCGAACCAAGCCACGTGTTGGGTCACTTGAGTTGTTTGGTACTTTGCACTTGAAGAAGCATATGTCAAGGTTTTGGAGAGGTTTAAAATTTTTTTTCACTGAGCTGACACCTTCTTTAGAGTAAACCTAGGGAACTTGAGACCACTGTCATCTTAGAGTTTTGACCTCTTTTGAGCTTGATGCTTGCAGTGACACTGGACACAGGTTAGGGGTGGGAGCTGTGAGTGCTGCTCCCCATCAGTTGATTTTTGCTTGCAATATTTCTATTCAGTCCTTGGTGGCTCAGAAATGAGAATCTTGGAATGATTCTCTTCTCATAGGTGCACCTGCATCTTTGTGGGCACTCATTAATCTGGTGATCGCTGACTTTAAGCCTGTGGGAAGATGAACAAGTGTGTGAGTGTGGGGTTTTTTAGTTTCTTTTGTTAAGGTTGTGCTCAGTCAGAGTTGAGTCTTTTTCAATGGAGACTGTATGGGCAGACTGTGGTGGGTTTTTTTCCATGTGTTTATTTGTAACATCTTTCTTCCACTGTATTTAAGGCCCTTTTTAAAACCCTGGGTGGGTGTATCCTGACTGTCTTGAAGTTTAGGCAGAGCACAGGGATTGCCTACTTTGTGTCCTGTCTTAACAAAAAATGCCCTTTCATGTGTATATCTTACCTATTGTTTTTATCAGTTTTCCCATGTAACTGAAAGTTCTGTGTCTAGTTTCAGAATCCCAGTTTCTTAAATGTTGGAAAGTAGCTGGTATTTTTGCCTTAAATGTCCTATAAATACCATTTTAACAGCAAAGAAACAAAATGCTACTTGAACTCAAGTAATTTTGACTTAATTCCTTAGCTAATTAGGCCAACTAATAAAGTAAAATTGGGGCTGAGATATGGCATTTGTGCGCTTTGCTGCCTTCTGCAGATATCCGATTTATAATTTTAATGTTGGTTATCTTATAGGTGGCACGTTATTTTTAAAGCTCAGCATTGAAGCCAGATAGCTGCTTGTGCATGTTTTGGAGGAAGGGAGAGACAGCAGAACTGGACAGTGGTCTTGTTTTTTGTTTTTCTTTTGGAGGAGGCTGAATCTGAGACAAACTTGGCACTGCTCTATAGCAGGGGAACTTGCAGTGATGCTGCAGTTTTGTTGGTGCCACTGCAGACACAAAGGCTAAAACAAATCAAAATGAACTGAGAGGAGCAGATGGGGCAAGTGAGAAGTTGGGAAATCATTCAAAGTGTTAGACACCGAACGATTTCAATTTTCCTGAGACAAATGGGTGCTGTGGCACAACATGGTTCTTTTTGACACTCAACACACGTGAGACAATTTTGGAATAAAAGCTGCATCAGGTGTTCTGTTTCCAAATTTTCCTGCCTGAGGGAGAGTGTTTGCATTTGGCAAGGATGTCTGTAAGGGGGGTGGGTGGTGAAAACAAGCTTATAATTAATCCTTCAGGTGTATTGTTGACCACTCTGAGCATAGTGTGGCTGTACAAGGCATGGGTGAAGTTCCCCCTTCTGAGACAAAAATGGAATTTTTAGGGATATCACAAGGCAGTGGCAGTAAAAGAAGTCAAGCATACGTCCTTTCTTCTGAAAACGTTGTCTTGATTTTTGTGTCCTCCTTAAAGGATACAATTTTTTTGTAGGATGGAAGTACCCAAAAGAGTAAGTGCTTCACTTTGATAAATATGGGCATTGGAAATTTGGTCATCTTCGTGTGTGCAAAACCCAGGCAGCAATCTGCGGAGATGTGACAAAGTGGTAGTCTCCCAGTCCTTTAAGTCCTTAGTGATAGTTTTGTCTTGTGCTAGCAGTGGTTTTTTGAGTGCCACTTTACTAGAAGCTCAGGTAAGCCTGTCACTATGGCATAAGCTTAGTGTTTCCCCTGCTTACCTGTTTAAAAAACCTGCACTACTAAAAGACATAGAGAGTGGGGAAACTTGTAATTTTGAGGGTGGAAATGCTAAGGTCCGAACTTACGTGCTCTGACAGCATCATCTAAGCGATACTCCATCAGTAATGAATCCACAGGAATTCCTCAGAATATATGACCTCTATTCCCCTGTAACATTGTTCTTCTGTTTAAGATTCCCCTTCAAGGGATTTTACTTCTTTTAAAAGTAAGGAAATGAGGTCTAAAGAATTCTGTTCCCATCCAGTAATTGCAGCCTAAACACGATTTTGCAGTATTTATTGTTTATAACTGCATAAATAGACTGTAGATAATTCATGCTTTTAAATGCTGTGGGGCATAGAAAAGTTGGGTGTAGGAAAAATGTGTATGATAAGGCATAGTTCCAGCAGAAAGAAAAGGAACTTAAAAAGCAGTTGGATTCTTTCCATCTACCCTACAAAGAAGAAAATTGGTTTGCAGGAAATATAGGTCATGGCACTGTTCTGGCATCTTGATGTTACAGTTTTGTAGGTACAGTATATTGCTAGCAGCACAATTTGAGACTCCCATTAGAGCTGTTCTTTGCTGTCAGACTTAAAGGCCATTTAATATCCCTTATCTGATCTAATGCACTCCTCCTCACACAAAGAAAATTTAGAAGGTGGTGTGAGTTTGGTGGTTTTTTTTTTTTTTTTTTTTTTTGTTGTTGTGTGGTTTTTTTTTTTTTAATTAAGTTATTGAAAGCCACTTTGGAGACTCTTCCTGCTGTTGCACCCAAAAGTCAGTTACTTCAATAAGGACCCAAAGAACAGGGATACACCATGAATGGGGCAGTGAAACTAAATTCTTCTCCCCTGTCCATGGTAAAACAGAAGAAAATGAGACCTTGTATTGCTGTGCCACAGGGGTTTACAGATACAACCTTATTATTGGAGAAAAGCCTTGCCTTTTTGAACTGACATTCACCGTTGATTATGAGATTAATCTAATTCTTTGTGTTAGAAAAGGTATTAAAGACACTTGTATTCTGTGAGTCAGGTCATCTATATTCTCCTCTGTCTGTGTCCAGCACCAGGACAATGTCTTTGGTGTTTGCAGAACAGGAGAACAATGCCGACAATATCTCTGCGGGGAAGGGAGGCAACACTGCTCTCATCTTAGAAATTGTGGCGCTGAAATGTAGAGAGAGTAAATGATTTTTCTGCATAGTTCTATACAACTGACTGTGAACAGTATAGAGGCCAAGATGAAAACAGACGGGTGGGCAGGAAATTTGGGTGAGAAACTGCAGCTACGCTGTGGTTTTTGCTTGTTGGCTTTTGAGGCGCGATGCAGTGGCATAAGCACAATGATGTGATTCATCTCCTCAGCCCACTGTGACGTTGCTCGCTCTCTTCTGTTCTTTACCGGTCTTCTGGTGAAACAGAAATAATAATGTTTAGTTTTCTAGTACAGTGTGATGGCGTGCACCTTTGAAGAAGGATGGAGACATATATACTTTTTTTTGCAAGTTGGTTTGAGATGTTCTTTGTATTCTCCAGCTTTCATAACCTTGGGTCTGCCTTATAGTGGTAGGAATGCAGGCAGCCTTCTCGTATCTATCCCACAGTACTACTGTAGTTTTAGCAATTATGTGCTGTATATAGATACACCTGATTTGCTAAAACTGCTTCATGTTCACATGTGTTATTTTTAAATGTTTTATCTCAAATGAGACTGGTGGTTAACAAATCCATGAAATTGAGGTCAGTCTTGCCTCTCCCTTGCCCTGTCCTATGATCCCCTGTGGCTCATGCAGTTTGCAGGTACAGGACTCTCTCAAGCTCGCTGTACCAAGTAGGGCTGCAGTGAATTGCAACCCTTTTGTTTCAGTTGAAGTTCTAGCAAGTTATTGCTGCTCAATCTGGATATTTTCAGGCATGACAAAGATATAAGAATGCAACTACAGATTTTTATTGCTGCCCCAGTGTATTTCCAGTGGGTGTTATTACTTCGGAGTTCATTAGGAACAAACAAAACCAGTGGAAAGCATACTGCTCGTAATGCAGTGCTGCACAGCACGGCTCGCTCTCTGCTGGCTGATGAAATGGCTGAGCTTTGGAATAAGCAGGATCCCAACAGTTTCCTCTGCAGCTTGCCTGAAGATTTCCTAAACCCCTAACCACTTTCATTCATTATCTGCTGGTACACTTGGAAAAGAAACAGGCTTTTTTTTAAACAGGCAATCAGGAAAATTTCCTGCGGTGACAAGTAGTTTTTTCTTTTGGGTTGATCTAAATATCAAACCAGACTTATTGTATCTTAGTTTCTTGGTTTCTTAGTTTCTTCTTACCATTTAAAGAAGGATTCGGAGGACCCATTCTTTGCATCCAACAAAGTGGTTGTGTGTGCATCTGTGCATTTTTGTTTTTTTAATCAAAAAAATACTTTGTGGATTACTCTAGCCTCACCATTTCCTGCTTCAGTGGGAATATGGGGTACATTGAAGTGCTTGAATATGTCACTGGGACACTCACGCTTTTGACCAGTTGCTGTTTGATTCATCTGACTTGGGTGACATCTAGAAGACCAAGGCTAGAAGCCTGAATTCCTGAGAATCATGGGTGGGGAATAAAGAAGAGTTTTGTGGGAAAGGTGATGCATAATGAAGATGTGTTGAAGATATCTATCTCTCAGTGATTGTTTTCAGGCAACTATCATTAAAATTCCATGTTCTGATAGATATATCTTCTTTGAAGGTGTTTCAGCATTATGAAGATTGTAAATAAATTCCTTTTTGGATTTTAAAAGAACCAAACGTAATACCTTTAAAGATGTGTGTGTGTGGGTTTATTGTTTTTTATATAAACATGCAAAAATGAGCAAACAGAAAGCCCTAGCAGTTGTGTGTATCTGACTGAAATGCATAGATTCCTATACAGAAATTATTATTGCATGCAGTTGTTTGAACAAATGGAAAAGCTGAGTTTAGGACCCCTTGAAAATAATCTATTTCTGTTAGACATGCATATCATTTAGATATATGCTTGTCTATGCAATGTATAATTTTTTCACTGGCACTTTCAGAGGTAATTTTGGAAGGCGAAATGTGCCGTGTGAATATGGTGCTTCAAATTGTAGAATGCTTCCATGAGAAAATATAGGATTAGTCTGCAAATAATCTCTTCAAAGGCCCTATTACAATTCTGAATTCTCAGATGGCTTGGCTAGACTTTCCTATTGCTTTAGAGAGACGGAGAATGTTAAAACCATTTACATGTATTGTCACAAAATAATTTTATGTGGTTGATCCTGCCTGACACGATGCTTCACAACATGATGGAAAATTCATAAATGTTTGATGCTCAAGAAGCACTTAAAAGTGCTTACTTCTTTAAGAAGTATTTTCTCTCTTTATATCCAATTCATAGATTATGGTCAAGTGTTCATTTTTATGGTATTTACAAGAAATCAGTTGAGCCAGCTTGCTCATAACACCACTCCCTCTCCCTCCACCCCCTGCCCGAATACATCCTTGCAGCGTCAGGGAACAAATAGAGTTGAGATTCTGAGCCGTGCTCAGATTTGATTTAATAATGCATTTTCCTGTAGTAAATTTTTGAGAGGCTGGATTGTTCGTGGTCAAAGATTCTAAGGTTATGTCCATTGTATTAAAGACAAGACTGATGGTTACTAAGTTTTTCAGCTGTCTAATATTTTAATTGGGGATGAAGTTCCTGGTCTTGTATTTGCAAGCTCTGTGTGTGTGTGTCCATCTGTCCCTGCCCCTCTGCTCAACCCACAGATGCGTATTGTTAGTCTTCACTCTAACTTCTTATTCCCTTAGCGGTAAAGCACCCCACTTTCCTCTTTGCATGGACTGGGAGTTTGTCAAAAATAGTCTGCTCTGGACATGGAACTCTTGGAAGAAGCTCAGATTAATGGGGAAATCTCTCTAACCAATTCATCAAACCGTAGTGTCTGTTTGGGCTAAATCACAGGAGATTGAGTTGTCCCTTAGAACATTAGCTAGAGTCTTAAGTCTGCTTGTGGGAAAAGTGCGCTGTTGGATCCTGAGGCTTCAGACTTAACTGTAGGCATACTGGGTGGAATGAAACCTGTTCAGGGGTTGTACTGAAATCTGATGGCTGCTGTTGGAGCAATTGCGGTGTGGTAAATTCATACTCCACCTATTCACCCAAGTCTAGGTGAAGCACAGAGCGACAATATGCTGGTACGTGTGTCATGTCAAAACTGAAATGTGATCTCATGGTTCCAGACTGGAGATAGCTGCTAAACATCTTACGGTATTAGTGATGCTTCTGGATTCATGGAAATTGCTGGAGTTGGATCACGAGTTTACCGCAATGAGTGGCTTGACTTTCATAATTGGTCAAGTATCATCATTCTGCATAACAGCATTGAAGGTTGGACTAGTGGATAAGTATTTGGAAAATAGATCACTGCCTGAAACTGGCCATAACTCCCAATATATGAGGTCAGCCTTGTTTTTCCTGTTAGACAATTCCTCTGTGGTTGTCTTGCCTCCCTCTGAAATGGAATTGGGGTTTTGCTGTTAGCCTTTACGAAGGATATTCTCTGCTAGACTGTTCTATACTTTGGTTGGCTGTTTTAATCTACCGTCCCTAGCAAGACTTTTTAAAGTCATCTTACAGATCACTTTGGATTGTATGACAGATTAAGTGAGAAAGAGAATATGTGCGGGGTGTTGGTGGCATAATCCTGAATCCAAGCCTGACAAATTACATGTTCTGAATTGAGCTACTCAGGAACCCAAAGCACCTGTTTGTCCACTTGCAATTAGAAGAAATCATCCTTGTTTTCCTAGTTTTGTTGCCTTGGTTAAAGTGACTTGCTCTCATGTGGTGTGTTCTCCTTCTTAAGGGATATTTTAGTGACTTTGGAGGTGGAGGGGAGACTGGCTATAAAATAGACTTGTAGGATTCAGACTCTTCCTACAGTTGCTTTAGCTAGTAGTACTTGCTCAGGTAACAAATTTGTTTTAGTCTGGTTTGTGGCTTCGCCTTTGTGTTCTCCATAAATGTACAGCTCGAGAAGCCCTGGGTACACACTGATGCCGGTTATATAGCTAATGCTCCTTTCTCGGGGAGGTTGTAGAAAAGGTTGTGGTGAGAGAGCTCTGAGGAGCAAAGCATGTCACACACCATCAGATTGTAAGAAGTGTGGAGACAGCATGTTGATATTGTTACACAGTCCCCTCTGGGTGCCTGTGACCAGGTGATGAGACTGATTTTTCACAGAACTTCAATTGCCTTTCATAAGTTCATGATAATTATTGGCCTATGCACCTGGAGTGCGCACTTCTCTTTGAACCTCAGTTTGTGTTAAGTAGAATTAATGGTTTAAAAGGTGTCTCCACAATACATTAAATAGCTAAACTGGTTCAGGAATTCAAAGGCATCAGACCACTTGATTACCATAGCAAGCATAGCAGGAAATTTTTGCTAAATATTGGGATTGTATTTGTTGAGATGCACCAGAAAAGGAGTTCATAATCTGGGTTATTCTGCGATAGGAATAATGTAGCTAGCAGAACAACCTTAATGAAAATTTAGCAGTGTCCCCTGTTTTCAGGTATTCGTCAGAAATGGCTTATTTTGTCAAATAATAAGGCTGCTTAGTTCTGTTTAGAGCAATAGGTAATCTCTTTGGACAGACCCAGTGGAAGCAAAGAATGTGTTTGAGGGCGAGACAGGTGATGCAGTGAGTGTGAGTGAGCTCAGCCGAGGAGCCTGTTCAGTTCCTGACACAGCTTTCAGCTGGTGCATTGGCTACAGCAACCTGGTGTGCATCTGTATGTCGGATTAAAAATCTGGTAACAAGTGAAAAAAGAGTAAATATAAAAAGTGGGAAGGATCCCATATGAAGTAGGAAAAGGTTCCCTTTCTGTGCTGATGTGGTAGTAGTGCTGTGACAAACTGATGCAGGGATCCTCAAGGTAAACAAAATGGCTGCACGGTCTGGGCAGCGACATCAAACCCTGGGTAGATGTATCTGTGAAACCTTCTTCTGTTGTTTGTTTTCCCATGATGTTTCTTCAGCGTTTTTCAGTCACCAGTTTTCACTCAGGATATTCACAGACACCAGTTTTGGTCAACAAACCCCAGTTTACTCTTCCCTATTCACTAGACATAACCTCAAGGCAGTCTTCAGACTGGAAGATCAGGCATTTTCCTCTGATCTTTTGTTTCTTTCTCTTTTCCATCTTTGCTGATGACGCTTGCTGAGGCTGGCGGGAGCATTTTGTAAACCTTTGTTAACTCTCCTTGCGGCTGAGACCAGAATCGCTGCAGCTTGCTCAGCTTGGACTGCGTCACCTTGTTCCGCGGGGCAGTTCACTGCAGTCCTCGGGCTGCTGTCGTGGGGAGTTTGTCGTCTGGGATTTGCCACCTGGGGATGGTGCTGGAATGCCACGCTGCTGAGTACGCAGCAAGCAGCTTTTGCAAGGAAAGGCTTCTTTTGGCCAGGGCTTGTGACCACACCCTTTTGGCTACTGAGACTCCTGACTTGTGTTTTCTATGCTTCAAGCTCCTCATATTAATTACTGCTGTAAACAGGCCCCGAGCTACACTGCATATTGGTCCCTGTGCTGAGGCTGGTGCGGGATCTAGTGACCTTTTCAGGAAGCCCTGCTTTCCCCTGGAGATTCCTCCCTGCCACCAAAGATCAGTTGAATGTATCAGCTGTAGATAGTTCATGGCCAGTATTTTTGGCAAGGTTGTATTTTATTGCTTCTCAAATTTCCCTCTGGTCAGACTCTCTTTTCTGAGATGAGGAATAGCTGCTGTGGCTGCATTGATTGTTGTTTTTGGTGTATTTCTAACTTAGAAAGATGCCTGCAGCTCAGGGTAGGCACGCTTTAAAATGTGTATTTATGAATTTAAAATTGCAAATGCTTTTTTGTTTGGGGGTGTTGTTTTTTTTTTTTTCCCAAAGAAGTTGTGTAGCAAGTTGATCCTTCGACTCACCCACAAATAAAATGGTTCCAGGGGGAAAGGCTGTTTTATGGCATTCATTTTGGAAGCTATTCAGGGAAATTACTGTAGGCTTTTTGAGTAAATTAGTGAGAGTGTGGAAGGACCACAAAAAGGCTTTTTCCCTTAAGATTTGTAGGATCTTATGAAGGGAAGAAAAAAACCCAGTCCCTGGTAATTAAAGATTTTTTTTTTTAAATGGAATAAAATTATGCAAGCTCTGTTTTTGAACTTGGGTAAGTTCTTAGCTGTTTCTGTTAGTGAAAGTTTTTTTTTGAATTGGGGCTTTTAGAAGGGAAAGGAAATTACTTAATCACTGCTTCAAATGTGTGTGTATATATGGGGGTGTGTGTGTATTCCCTTTGCAAGATGTTAGAGTTTGGATTTAGGATGTTGTTAAAAAATATATATAACTCGCAGGTGCGAGATGATCAAGGCAACTAATCTGCTGGGTTGTGGGAACCTCAGGAGCTCGGCTCATGATGAATACAATTAGCTGAGTTCACCTGAAGTGTTTATCCTGGGGAAAAAACAGTGAATCATATCTCTGGGTCTTTCACAGGGACTTTTCATTTATTTGGAGAGGGGCATTTCTTGTTGCTTGAATTAGGTTAATATTTTGTGGGTATACTGCTGAGACAGCTATGATTAAGGGCATGACGCACTGGGGAAACTATTCATGGACCTCTTCTGTTGAACAAAATTATGTCTTTGATTCTAATATAGGTTGTGAAGGGAAAAAGTCAGATTATTGGCATAACTTAATCTGATTCTTGTGAATGTGTGACACACATGGACCGTGTGATGTTGAAATGCAGTGAGGGGAGTAGGAGAAGAGCACATGTGGCTTTGGAGGATCCCAGCAGTATCTCGTGAAATTTTACACTAAATGGCAAATAACTTGGAAATGTACCTCATGTATGCTTGGGGCTAATTGATTTATATGCCACTTGGTCTATATGTTTGTTTGCATTTAAGATACTCTTTGGATTCCCTCTATCTCTTGACTAATTCGGAACGTCCAGGGCAGGTGAGTTTTCAAAATGGAGAGAAATGGATGTGGTAGCTTGCTAGCAATGGGGACCGTGTTTCCCTAGCAACAGTATCCCTATGGAAGCTTGCAGAAAAGCTTGGACCCCCAGTCCTGTTTTTGAGTTCAGAAAGTCTCCGGTTTGGCTGTGCTGTTTGTCTGGTTTGGTGTTAAAGGCAAGATGCTGAAATGTGAAAGCAACAATTTCATTTCCACATGGTTGAAATCACATCTGGCTGAAGCTGCTGCCCAAGTATTCCTTTGAGCATACCAGGCATCATGGACCTTGAGATCAGACAACAGCCACACTGAAGCTATTCAAGTAATTTTCTGAGGCTTTGGCATGCTTTCACATCAAAAGACAGATACTGGGTGTGTGTGTATCTTGCATAATCTGGGATATAATAAACCTGAGACCACTTTACCCTCTTACTGTAAATACTTTTGAAATACCTAATTGTTGATTAACTTCATCAAGCTGCATTGACAACTCAGCTGAGATAATGTGGGGAGGAACAAAGCACATGTGCTCACACTGGAAACTGCCAGGGCTGGGAAACCTTTTCTGTTTCCAGTGACATTTTCAAAATTGTGTTTGCAGATGCTTGTCTATCTGCCTGGCAGCGCTCAGTAAACCCCATGCAGCCTGCCACACGGGAAGCCAAACCCTGGTGCCGAGAGGGCAGCAGCCCCACTGTGTCTTTTATCCTGACAACTGAGATCTCTGCAGCCTTTCTGGTGTGTTGGGACATGACAGTGTGGATCAGAAGGAGGAACTGAGATTCAACAAAGCTTTTTTATAATGTCCACGTTGGGTGTAAGCAGGTTCTCGGGTGGTCTAGACAGGCACTGTCTGGCTTCGCTGTCTTCATCAGCGTAGATGTATTGTATGAGGTTTTAGTGCTGGTATTACTTCAGTAGATGCTCAGCTTAGATAGTAAGGGAGGCCAAGGTAGTTGTGTGAGAAACTCTGTTACTTAGTGCATCCTTCTCCTTTGGTGTGTCAAGACCTCTGTTGTTTCACAGACTCAGTGCTTGACTTGCTTCCCATCTCTGGGTGACATGAACATCTGCATGTGAGTGTGTGGTTTCTCCTCTCCTCCTCTTGTCTCTTATCCCCAGTGTTACTTCTTCTGGGTGGGGATAACACATTAGCCTATTTAAAAATAAGAAAAAACCCAAACAAAAACCCTCCCACATTGAATCACTGAATTTGTCACAATAATTAAGTGTGGTAGCTACTGTTTTGGATGCATTTCACCTGCTAAGAGATACTGCAGTCAGCACCATATGGTAGCCTTTTTTTTCCTTTTTAATAGACTTACAGCAGCAATTTGTTTCACCCGTGAGCCAGCACCACAGTGTGCATTGCTTAACAAAAACAACGTAAGACTGGTGAGCTTTTCATTTTAAGTTTTCAAGGAGCGTTTAGCTGAGCTTCAGAGCCTGGTTTCTGATGCTGTCCTGTTTGCATTGTAACTCTTTGATGTATAAAAGTGAGAGGCTGAAGGACAGAAGGGCTTGATTCTTTTTCTGACCAGAGACTCCTCAGTCGTAACGTTTGCAAATAATATGCTAATATTTACCTGCCTTTTAGATTTATTGCCAGGCTCTCTTCGTTGTTGGTATGTCACCCTGAGATTGTGGAAAGAAAGATATGGAAGATACTATTTTATTTGATGGGTGGACTGGAACTGCAGGTTGAATTATGGGTATGTCTGTGCCGTAAAACAGGGCCCAGTGCAGGATCCCTGATCTTCTTCCGGAACACAGAACAGTGTTACAGCACCATGATGCTGTCCCCGAGGGCCTTATCCCCAATAGTACTGTGATGATGTGTCAGTACTATCTTGAACTAATATCTTTGATATGTGTGTGTGTGTGGTTTTGTTTAAATTACTGGGGTACTCAGATTTTGAATAGCTTGCTGCATGGTGCCCCATAAGCTGATACACTTAATGCAAAACCACAGTTAGTCCAGGATCCCCTTATCTTAAAGCTTTTTTGTGTGTGTGTGTGTGACTGCCAGGTTGACTATGAATTTTTGTATATTCTTAGGCTTCCTTAAAACTTGGGCAAGTCTGCTACAGTCTTGCAGTACCTTAATAGCCTGGAATGACATTCTCCAGAGTGGAAGGATGACCTAGTAGCATAGCAAGTTAACCTGCAATGCAAGAGACTCAAGTTTAATTCCCCTTCCATTATTGACTCTCTATAACTCCAGGTAAATTGTTTAGGGTAGGGAGGCAGTAGGATTCCCTACCTCGAAGGGCTGTAAGAATACACATGCACACCACAGTGGGTCTCAGATATTGTGATATTGGAGGATGTATAAGAAGTAGACAGCCCATTTCAGACCTGTCACCTCCCCAGGCAAAAGTCGATTACGGTCATGCTGAGTCCTCATTCAGATTCAAGAGCTGTGGTCCTGGTGTCTTGCATCCTTCCTCCCTGTCCCCTAATTGGTCCTGGGATCTTGCAGTTTTCGATGGCCGTCTAATTCTGGATCAATATCTCAGGTTACTTTTGTTATATCAGATAATGTTCATAACCCCATTCTGCAAGTCATTCACTTGGTGATAACTATTTGCTCTGCTCAATTAGGAATATCTGCTTAAAAATAAGATATGTATCTGGGTGAAATGCAGGTTACAAATGGTTGCAATTAAACCTCCTGTAGCAGATTTCCTACATCTTGTCCTATTGTGTTTCGTTTTCCTTTCTTTAAAGGATAAGAATGCAACATTTCTAGAGGGTACGGGTGTTCTGTTCAGAGCTCAAGATGATCTAAAGTGAAATGAGTTTGAACTCTCACTCATCCAGCCTTGCTCCTGTCTTGCATCCTTGTGTTCTTTAACTGGAATAAAATGTACTTTTAATTTCACAAAGCCCCAGAAACAATGGGGAGCTCTGAATGGTTTTTTCTTCTTAAGTTAACCAACTTACTTAGAAATGAGATGTGATGTTTTGCGGGCAATTAAAAAGTTATTAAAGCAGTACCCAGTGGTGCTGCAGCTACAGCTGATGCTCTGTCAGTGTTTCCTTTAGACTTGTTTTAGACAAGGCTGGACTCCAGACTGGAATACAAATTGTCAGCTTTACACCTAGTCAAATTTGCTTGGAAAAAAATGAGCTATTTGACTGGCCAAGGGACCCAATTTGCCATTATGCCGTGATTTTTCTTAACTTTGGAAACCAAGAAATGCAACAGTTGCCTTTATCTTTCCTCACTTCTCACCACATGTACTTAAATGCATGTTGGTGGCCTCAGAGAAGGCAGTGCCTCACCGCATCCCCATGAGCAGGCCAGACCAGACAGCAGCAGGAGGGAACATCCTCTGCAACAGGGGACTTTCCAGTCCCAAATGTGAACTTCTCTTTCATTATGCACCAAGTTGACTTGCTCTGCACAAGACAGGTTTTAACCTGAGTTTAAATAGGAGTGGGATAGAAAGAAATACGCCTTGCAATGGTGTTCTCTAACATGATGTGGAGAAAGGTGAGCAGAGGGAAGGTAGTGCAGTGCCCGAGAGCTTTTTGTTCTTCAAAAACTTTTAACTTCATGCATCCATGCCACTTGCTAGTGCTCAGGTACTGTTCAAATTGGTTTACTTTGCAAATGTAAATGAACTTGCTAATGTTCTCATTTTAGCAATGCCTTACAGAAATACTGATTAAAAATGTCACCTAGTGATTTTAATCTGTGCAGAATAAGCAGTTCTAGAAAAAGTAGATATACTTCTTTCTCAGCACACCTCTATCACAGCAAAAATGGTCCTGGTAATATTCCTTGTCTGAAAGGTCTGTGTTTAGCTGGTTGCGGAAATAAATGGGAATTTACATTCCTTTTCTGAAGCACAAATAAATTCCAGTGTTTTTAACCAGCACCAGGTTTGAAATTGAAATTTCTGGTTTGAGGGGAATCTGGAGAGATGGCTCTGCACCTGCTTGGGAGTAAAATGCAATTAAAATATTTGCTTTTTAAAATTACAGTTTGCAGTTTTTATATTTTCTGCTCAGCTGTTGTTAGAGCTAAGATCTGCTGATTTTTGCAACAGAAAGGATGTTGTGTGTTTCTTCTGCTTGCAGGTCCCAAAGTCAATATTTGTTTAGCTAATGCTGATATTCTAATTTGTTTTGCAATGCATTCAGTAATCCAAAAATTGCTCCCCAGACTACAGATAAAGGACAGGATTTTATCTTATGGGAGAACAATATTGTCAAGTGTCTTTTTTTTTTTTTTTTCTAAACCCCTTGTAGTAGGGAGGATATATCTCCTACAGTAGGAGATACTTCATAAAGCCGTTGTGTGGTTGTGGTTGGGGGCTGCCTTCCTGGACTGATTTCTGAAAGTCAGAGAGAGATGCTAGTGAGTAAAGAGAACAAGGGACTTGCAGTGCAAGTAGATACTTTTCCTCTACTCACTGGAGCAAACAGATGCACACTATCAATTAGTACATACCTTAGGGCGCCTTATTTACTTAAATGAAGGAGGGACAAGATCAAAACATCATCTTATTATTAACAAGAAAGATGAGTTGTGTAGTGACCTTAGAGCGGAATCATAAAATATTTTGTTATTCCTAAAATTCTTTGAGGAAAAATAAACCGAAGAATACGAACATCCAGAGCACTGAGCTTTCTTAGACAAGAAAGCAAAACAAAGCAAATGAGGGGGGAAAAGAATAACAAACATTTTATTTTTCACTGAACTTACTGTCTTCCATTTAAGAAAAAGATGGGGGGATGGGTGGAAGGGAGAATCGCTTAACATATGCCAGCACTACTATCGGATATGTTCTTTCATATATGACATTATTCCGTAATTGAGATGAATTACTTGAAGCATTAAAAAAAATCCCAGAAATGCTGATGTGGAAGAGATCTTTGGAGGTAAGTTAGTATTTTGCCAGGCTCTTAGGCAAGATCAAGTGTACCTGTCTCACCTCCAGAAGCTGACAGTCTGTCTAACCTCTTTTTAAACCCTGGATATTGATTTCTCATCTTCCCTAGACAGCCTGTTCTGGGTCTTCACCACTCTTACAGTTAACAAGACTTTCATTTTTCTAATACCTAATTCTTTCTACTGTTTGTCCTCCTGTCAGCTGTATGGAGAAGAACTGATGAGTGTCCTCTTCTGTTACTGCCTTGTTAGATGTTTTTTGGATGATGATTAGCACCTCCCTAACTTAGTCTCAGCTTTGCTTTACTTTGCAGGAAAAGAAGAAAAAAACAAACCTTGTTTCTTCTCTTGTTGACCATGTTTCTGAAACGACTTAGTTTGGGTTCCCCCAGCCCCCCTTGACTTTTCCCTGTGTTTTAAGGAGTGGCACTCAAAATGGGCTATCTCTTGAGATAGCCAATGTCTTTCTAGTGCAATAGGAAAAGAAGAACAAGCTCCTTGGTCTTAGCATCTCATGCTTCTGTCAAACTGCTCTGATATTTCTGGTTTTCCAATAGTACCATATTTTTTACTTCCATTCATTGTAACTTGAAGTACAGATACTTGGCCTTGTATCACCTCACACTTTAACCACTTATATTTTAGAAGGAAGAGTGAAATGAACAAATAGAAAGTGATGCACTCTATCAGGTTTCAGCTTTTGGAAATTGTATCCTAGACTTCAACTTGTTGATGATATGTTCTTCCTCTGCTGATTCTGCTCACATTTCTTAGCTCAGTGTCACCTACAGTTGTTCAAATGTCGTTGCCATTTAGTCCTGTAAGAGCAATGGCATCTCTGATATTACTGCTGATGGTGGCTGTTTCAGAGATAATTTATCAGAAAAGAGTTGGTGACTTCAGGCTTTGAGCTAGTTTCTTAGCAGAGCTTTACATGAGCCTCTGTGAATGTCCAACCGCCCTTTACTAAAGATGAGGAACAATTTTGAGATTTAGGGCTAGTCATCATTGCTTTTGCACAATTTGTATATGTTGATTTAAATTTTAGAGTTTAGAGCTGATCTCCTAAATGCTGTTAGTGATTTAGATGTTAGAACCCTCTGAAATGAAAAAGATTTTACAATATTATTTTATAACATTCTATTATAATATTATCTTGATGTACATCATCTGTACTGTCATTTGGGACTAGTAATATTCCATAATTCTCCAGTGACGAGGAACCAAAACAGTTGTTAAAAGATCCATTCCCTCCCTTGAAAAAAAGCTACCGGTAGTGTCAGGTAGCTCAGATAGTTTTCAGGAAGAACTTCTCAGAACATACCAATCTACATAAAGATGAATATATTTGCAGTATGTAGATATATAGTGCAGTTTTAAAGCACTGTGAGATTCTTAAGTCTTACAATGTTGTTGTTACTAAACGCTTTCAAATACAAAGTGACACTAATGCATTTCGTTTAAGCTGTTATTATTTCAGAGTTAATTTTACACCCATACTGAAATAAGGAAAGCACTTCAAGAAATATTTGGGGGTGTTGCTATGTTATTTAGAAATACTTGGAGAAACAAAGAAAACCCCTCCCATGTTCTGAAATGTGAGTGTCTATCTAAAAGGCCTCATTTTATTTGAGAGGAAGCTGTTGAGGAAAAAAATCGAAGCACTTTCACACGGAAATGCATTTATCCCCTTACATGACTGCTTATGATGATGTTTTCCTCAATGTGCTCTGCGATAATTATTCACGTACCACTTTGAAAATGCGTAGTGAGTACAATATAATGCATATTGCTGTTGGTTACTGCTATATTTGACAGAATTAAGGTTCTCTAATTTTACAGCATTTTATAATTCTCCAGGGTTTCTTGCCTGATGGTCCAGTGCTCTGTAGGTCAGATTTTCCCTGGGACTCCCCATCTTTCTTAGGGCCTGCTCTGTCTAGTCTTTTTTTTTTTTTCCCCTCTTGCTTTTTCTGGATGCTGTTTGAAAAACCTGAACCCCTTTTGCCTTTTTTATATTTTTTTTTCTGTTATGCTTCCAGTGATTCAGTGATGCTTTCAGCATTCCCATTCTGCTTTTTGCTTTCCCTTTTCTCTGCTCTCATGCAGCAATGTTTCCTTCCCCGTGAAGCAAAATTTCTTTCCTTTTGTGCTTCATTTTTCTTCTTATCCATGTGCTGGCCTGTGCTCTGGCTGTATCCCTTCATTGCTCGCCTTCATTACTGTCTCCCTCCTCTGCACATCACTGTTGTCCCTGGGCCTCCCTGCACCCCGTGTCAGCCCATTTTTGGCCAGGTTTCCAGCTGCAGTACTTCCAGTTGATACTGCTCTTCCCTGCCCACTCCCACGTTTTTCCTGATGCTGCTCTGCTCGCCTGCTATGTCTGATTAACTGGCTCCGGGGCGCGAGTTAAATGTCAGTCTAATTTCTTCTTTCTTCCAGTCTTAAAGGGGTGCCATGAAATGAAATTTGAACACCAAAAAATCCACTTTTGCTGGGAAGGGTTTAACCTACAGTGTCCAAGTAGGCACTAAATCCCCACACGGTCTGCTTCCATTTCTAAGGGCAGTCACTCTCTTGTTAGAATGCATCCTTATCAACAGTTGCATAGCCTAAAAGACTGGAAATAAAAATGGTTGCTGTAAGTGAACTAATGCTGCTGAGTGTAGTCTCGGTTGTTCTCACATCTTGAGTCTATTTGCTTCTTATAGCGTGCTAAGACACTTGCTAGTGGTTGCAGTTTCTCTCTTCTCAGGATAAGACACTGGCCTCAATAACAGTGATAATGAGGCAATAGTGTTATTTATTTAACGTTAATGTAGTATTTTTCAGTAAGGAGACAACAGATCATAATCAGGCTTTTCTAAGAGCTTATTGGGGGTTATTTAAAAAATACATATACAAAATTTATGGCAGTGGGCAACAGCCAGTAGGCATGTCTGACCGACTGTGACCAAGAAAATAGGGCAAGCAAGACAGTGAGACAGGCTCTGTGCTACAAATCAATGCAATAATGACAGGCACGACCAGCCTTGCAGGGGGTCGAGGTGCAATGGTTTCATTCTAGACACTGGGAAAAAGGTTAGGAAAGGTGAGCAAGTCGGCAGTAAGAGGGGTCCTGGGTTTTGTTTGCCTCTGTCTGAACTCTTAGTAGTTAAAAGGTGGAGGTAGAGGTAGGAATGGTCTGGTTAGGCAGGCTGCCTTCTGGCCAGGGAACGTGTTGTGCATCGTGACTTGCAGAATAGTCCCGCTGCACCACTGCTAGCTCTTTTCTGAGCAAGGACTGGTATTTATGACCTACTGTGCTGAACTGGCTGGTAGGGCTGTGACAGATGAGTGTTAGGCATGGAGGGCTTGACCCTTGACTTGTGCTTTTGGCAGCCCCATTGCAGGCTGGAATCCTAGGCTAAGAGCTAATCGCATATTTAAGGGCTTTGTTGGGTGGGGGCCAGGAAAGCCGTTCATGGCCAGGCATGAATAGCTCGTGCTTTTGATCAAAACTGAATTTTGATCTGCTTTATTTTTAGGGACAAAGTGCTCTTGTTGCATCATTGACCCCACTCTCTCAATTTAAAGCTCTTCTGTATTGCTCTCAACAGTTCACAGATACTTAATATAAAGATAAGGATCAGTGTTTGGTTTTTAGAGAGATTTAAAGTAGCCTAAGGGAAAGCAGTGTACTTGGCAAGGGCAGTTACTTGTACAATGAAAAAGACATTGCTACAATAAATATAGCAAACAAACCCAATTCAGAAGGAAAGAGATGACATTTGGGAATTAAGTCCTGCCTTAATGTGCTGTCGTTCAGGTTAGTATTTTCTGTCAAGTGACATCCAAGAGCCACAGTCTGCGTAGTGCCATTCCCCTGAAAGGGGACGCTTTGTCCAAGATGCAGGTAGAGCTGCAGTGACCACAGATAACCATCCTGTAAGGATTGGCTCTATGTACTTGACATGCAGTAGCAGATGAAAATGGAGTTGGCTGTTGATAAATATGTACTGGTATTGGGCTGTGCAGGGTGTTCTTCTCTGTGGATTGTGCTAGTAACATGATAGATGGAAAGGCAGAGAATTTTTATCATTAATCTGTGTTTGATTCCCAAAGATAAAAAATTGAATAAGTTAATATTTTACGAGCAGCTCCTTTTGCTTTCTTCATCAGTTGCATGGGAGTCTCTCAGAACAGCTAACCATTGATGAGTGGAAGGATCAGGAAGACAACTGTTTTTAAGAAGAATGAGAGAATTTATTTTTGCATTGCGCATTTTGCTTGCTTTTTGCCCCATGCTCATGGGAACATTTTGATGAAAATCTAATAAAAAATAAATTAGAAATTGATATAAAAATGAAAATCCAGCCACTTCTTACTTGAAAAGTAAACATAAGCCAAAATGCATCTTTTAAAAAATGAAAGTTAAATTGAAGTGAAATTGTGTGAAAGGTTTTAGCTACATCTGTTAATGGCTTTTTTACGCTGGTGCATCTGGTGAAGATCTTCAGAAATCTCACTTCTAAACACTCTGCATGTTTCTTAACAGGATACTTCCTGTTGTGTCATGTGCTTGGCTGGTTTCAAGACCTAAACACACTTAGAAGACACTGAACTGAGATCTCAAGATTTGTTTACATATGAGACCTTGAGAAAGACACTTGAGCATAGGTTTCATGTGTTGACATTTTAATCCTATTGTATCTGAAGCTCCGTGGGGAAATAATTTAAAAAGGTAAATATGTTTTTATCAGGCCAATTTTCATTTCCCCCCTTTTCACAAAAACTCACCCTCCTTAAGATTTGTGATTATCCAACCTCAGCACGACAATCCTCTCTCCTTCCTTTCCTCCAAACAGAGAGACTCGAAAGGTTGGCAGAAAACAAGCACATTTGCCTTGAGTAAGCAGCTTAGGTCTAACAACAAAAGAAAATTTTTGTTGTTTTTAAATGTCAGTGGGCAAAAGAACTGCCCTGGGAGAACACATGCCTTTTTAGTGTTTTCTTTGTCACCTGAACACCTCCCATATAAACTGTCTGGTTTTGTGGGACTTGGTGTCTAACCAGTCAGAAGGTAGTGCTAAATGGCGTTAGGACTGTGGACAATAATGATCTGTTAATAGACATGACAGTGATTAATAGCTTTTAAAAACATCATTGCATTAAGGCAGGTTTTTCAGTCAGACTGTTGAGATAAACTGGGAAGTCGATGGTGGAGAGGAACAGGTTGGTGCTTGGACCAGCAGAAGAGAGCAATGCGGGAGACGAGACGTGCTCCTACTTTAAGTTGGATGGATGATAACCTTGACTTGCAAGTCCTGCCCTCCCCCTTTTTCTTCATTAAGCATTTTTACAGCTGGACTATGCCTCTTGACTTCTGATTTTTCACAGCTACCGCTGCTGATCGTGATGTGCAGGAAACATGCCTTCGTGCTGAGTAGCTCAATTCTGGCATCTTGCCATTTTAGGCTTTCTGCTAAGCTCCCCGCAAGAGAAAAGCGAGTCACTGTTGAATTGGAATACTTGTCGGCACACTGGGTTTTTTGTACCCTTAAATCCTATAGCTTATTATTTGTCTTGCTATCGTGCATAGGAACCTTCATTGTGGAACAGGACTTTGTTGTATATAGATACTGAAAGAAAAGAAAGTCTCCCCCCCCCCAGACTCCAGGAATATGAGAGGTTTGATGCACTTAGTTACATGAACATGCGTAAACAAACAGTCAAAATGAATCACCCTGAGAATGGGTAATCTCAGCATGCCCACCATTCCTCAGTGCACTTCCTAAGAAGTCTTTTGTAAGGCATTGTAGTGAAAGACTTAAAAAAGATAAGGAGCTGATTTTGTAGATGTTTGTGGAAAGTCCTGCTAAGGGCCCAGATCAGGTGTAGATAAATCTGAGGGTTGCTGTGTGAAAATGTAATGTGTAAGGAATATTTATTGACCAAAGATGGAATCAGTTCTCAGTGTAATGATTGAGAAATGAGAGGTAAGGTGGAAAAAAGATCTAGTGAAAGGTTTTTTGCTTGAAGATATGTCACATTGATAAGTCAGAGATTGAGGACTCTTGTGGGTGTTTGAGGGTCCCTCCACTCACCACTTACCAATACCTGATGCAATTTGTAGTACTGACATTTCTCTCATTTAGACTACTCGTTTGTCTGTTCATTTACCTTGGGCTGTATGGATTAGCATGCAAATCATAGCACATACTGGTATTTATCTTTCTGTTGTGTATTTGGCTTATCTACGTGTTTTCCAGAACACTCACTTCTTCCTGCGTTGTTAAGGTCAGTGGTTCTTAGTTGCATCTATCCATCTCATCGTAACTCTGGGCAGGCTGACTTGAAGCTATTTGTTTAACCATTTCAGTATCTGTGTCACCCTCAGGCTGTTGATTGAGTCTGCTGAAGACACACACATCTATACAGCCACACTTGATTTGTTGCAGGTCATTTTTTCCCTCCCCATTCAATTCTCTGTTGTCATCAGTCAACCGCTTCATCTTAGCACCGCTCTCCTCCTTCAGCTTGTGTGTCGACCTCCACCGTTGCCAGCCACACCAGATGGAGGCAAAGTTGTGTGCCCATTGTGCCACTGATCACATCCAGGCCCAGGATGGTGTGTGCCAGCTGGCTTCAAAGGTATCATTTCATGTGTCCTCCAGTTGCCATTGGTTTGGAGGATAATTTGGCATGTTGATTTTGGTCAGAAAAATTATCTGTGCATCTGTGGCAAGCCATCTGCTTTGTGGCAGTTAATGGTGTGGGGAGTGGAATGGTTGCACCTGACCCTCTTCCACCGTATCACAGTTGATAACTTCTGTCTGCTTATGTTTACATTCACGTATCTGGCTGCAAGTGTCAGTAAAATGCTCTGACCTAGTGTTTCAGGGAGAGCATCCTGTTGCCTTTTCAATTACATGTACTCACCTTTTTTTTTTTTTGCAATTGCTTCTGAGATAATGTCTAGGAGCTTTGCCTTGTGCTCTCCTGGCTTCACACCACTCTGCTGCTGTAGTAACTTGGAGTTTGGCATGGGTGTTTCTGCTATGGTTTACTATCGCTTACAGTTGGTAGATGCAAATTTCATTAGGGTGTTATGCATGTGTGCAGCCTTGGATCTTCCTGTGTGTATGTTCTTGTACACCCAGTAAAAAGTGCTGGTAGTGAAACCTGCTGTTACTGGTGCCTTTCCTGTGTATGTTGTTATCGATAGTGGATGAAGACAGACTGATGCTGTGTTTGAAAATACATTCCTACACATCTATCTCTCTCTCTTGCCTCTTGGCACAGGCCGTGCTACTTTGGGAACAAAACCAGAATGTAGCCCTAATTTTACAGTATGCAACCATCAGCTTGAAAATGCTAAATCAATTAAACAGGGCCTCACCCAAAATGTTGGTAGTGTCTGGTCTCTGCAGGTGTTAGTGTATGCCAAAATGGGAGCCTGGAAAGCAGGAATGTGGGAGGTTATTGCACTGTTTCTCTCAGGAGCAAGAGGGTATCATTATGAGTGACTGCATTTCTAGTCATGATGTTTGCAACGCTATTTGCTGACACATGGTAAATGCTGATTGTAGTTTCTCCTTACCTCACTTCACAAAATGGAGCTGGAAATAATTCAGTACTTTTTATTTGCTGCTGCACAGAAATGTAGTGGTACTTCCAAATGGGAGGTTCAGACTTCTCAAACGTGAAATTTGGTGCTTCTGTCTCAGCAATTTCTTGCTCATCAATGTGTTTAAGTCATTCTGCATTTGAATGGGTGAAGTAAGGTATAATTCATGTTACTGTTGTTTCCAGTTGTTAGGAAAATCAGACTGAGCCCAAATCACCTGACTCTATTCTTGAACAACAGGAGTTAGATGAAATATATTCCTAAACAGTCAGACTAAATTACATGTGTACTTTGGCAGACTTCAAATGAATGACGTTGATGAATCCTTAAAACCATGACCATTAAGTCAAGCACAGGCTTTGATAGCGTTAATGAAGAAATAATGTTTTGACGTTCATACCTTCATAAAATCTGACACTTCCAATTGTCCTCAAGTAACAAAACACTGTTGTCATCTGCAATAATGGGCTCTTTAAAAATTTTGCCTAAGCTACATAAAGCTGGGTGCTTTATGTTAGGAAAGGACAAGCATTTCTTGTTTGTGCTTTTATTTCCCTTTCTTTGGTGGTTGCAGGTCCTGCTGTTTAAGCCCTCGGTTGTGCTTCAAGGTCTTGTGCAGTGACTGTAGTATGGGTCAATAAGGCTTGAGCTGAGCCTCCAGACTGAAGTGATGTGTGTGCACTGACTTAGCATATTGATGTATGACCACTTCCTTTTCTATCCTCAAAAAGGGCTTTAATGCTGCTTTTTCTTTTGTTGGTATTGCCTTTTGTTCCCATTACACGGAGGAGAATCCAGTCTGAGAAAGATAAATTTCACAATTTGTCTTGTCAAACTCTGAGATGGAGTTTTCCGTTATGCTGGCCAGGCAGAGGAGCAGTAGTGCTCTTTCCAAGTGCGCGTGGGTGGCTGTGCGCAGAGACCCGTCGCTTTCTTAATGGGATCTGTGTACTTACCTCCCACACAGCAACCTGCAAATGTACCGCAGAAACTCGTGCCTCTTTGGCTTGCTCTCTTCCTACCTACTGATAGGACTTAACAGTGCTGACTTTGGATGTAAAACCACTCAGTAACCCTTCTTGGTAAGTCATCAATTATTAACGTGAAATACCCATTCTGTGCACTTGCACTGCTTACGGATTCATTATGTTGCCTTTTGGTTGACCTGACAAAGCTGTTCAGTGCCTCCCCTTCCAATGCAAAGTGCTAGATTCAGCTTTGCTCCTGGGACCACGTACTCCAGCACTGGCTGACCTTTCATAGAAAGGAGAGAACAGAACATAGCTGAACAATTAATTTCTGGAGAGAGTTAGAAAAAGATATATAAAAATATTTTGCTTAGTGAGAAGGGAAGAATAGCAGTGATTGTGCTAAAGGTAATAGGAATCTGGTTCGTGTTCCTCACTGCTCTTTACTGCAGCATTTAAATGTGTGGTGGAGGAATCCTCTAGCTGTATAGCTATGTTCTTGTTGACCCATTTTCCCAACAGCTAATGGTTAAGACTGAATACATGTTACTACCATTATAATTGTTAAATTTTGCCTCGTTGCGTAGGGAATTCTGTGAATATTGTGAGTCTGGCCCAGAGCACTTTGCTAATCAAACACAAATTAAAACTAACCCAACTGACTGCTGTAAAAATATTGGTACACTTCCCTAGTAGATTTACAGTCTCATGTATTAAGAGAACTTCGTGACCCTCTCTTAAAATATGTGGCTGTATCTCCATTTTACAGAGGATGAAAATGGGATGCAGGAAAAGGTCTTTAACTAGCAACCACACAGCAAATGAAAAGTGGCTGCTCCTAGCTTGAGACTGGGAGCCCTACCTTTGGTAGAGAGGTAGACGTTAGCCAGATTTACTTCCAGTTTTCTATATGTAAAAAGTGATTTGTAATCTTGGTATTGCATTTCCTGCTTCAATAAATAGCTGTTTTCTGAATGTTGTATATTTCGGGTTTGGTGCCAAAAAAGGCCATTACAGGTTTTACTGCAATACATTAAACCATTTTTTTTCTTTACCTTTAAGAACATGAGCCAAAATTGTTCAGTTCTGAGGAAGGAATAAAGGAAGATACCCTGCATTTTACTGAAAATGCATATCACATGCTGTCGATTGCCATTTTTCCTTGCGCTGTACTCAGCGTGGCATCCTATAGCACAATGTAAACAAAATTATTATCTTATCAAGCAGGCTGCTCCTACAGTGATGACAGCTACTTAGATTGCCAGAAGCAGGGCCAGAAAAACAGAGACCATTTTAAAGCAGCTGACAATTTTTTTTTAGCAGTGTGGGTTGAAAGAAAATTATAATAAAGATTTCATTACATGCTGTTCAGAAGGGTCAACACAGTAAGTCTCCAGCAGACCTCGAGGCCTGCAGCTCAAATGGGGTCAGTGTCCTGAACATAGCAATCCCTTGTGTGTTAAGATGAGGTTGGGAAGACTGGATGAGAGTACTGTGGGTCTAATTCTTCTTGAGTGTTAAGTGGGTCTAATTCTTCTTAAGTGTGTTGGGGCTATTGCACAACCTGGTTGGTGGGATGGACTCTCTCTCTGCTTATTCCAAAGCCGACTAGAATGCGTTGGATTGACTAAAGCATCAAGAAGAATGTACTATACTGTTTTGCTGAGTTAGGTGTGTCCTTAACTCACCTACATATTGAACTGATTCTTAAAATATTGCTTTAGTATGCATTTGTAGCGTTATGATTAGGGCTTCTGTTTTTGCTAACTCACCTTACCAGGTCCCTGCACAGTGCATATTTAAAGTTTTGCTCATTTTAGAAGTGTCTTTGGAGTAATAACCTATTGTCTTAGGACTTGAGATCTTGAGCATGTCCCAAAACTTATCATGCCCCAATAAGAATTTGTTGCCCCATTCCATATCCATTGTGTCTTCAGTTGACGGGTACATCTTAAAAAAAACCTGGAGACATGGAGTGAAATACTGCTCTACAGATGGCAACATCAGTTTTAGCATGAGCTCAGGAGAACTACTCCATCGCATATTCGCTTTTAAATATATTACATAAAAGGTCACAGTCCAAGTGCATTTTGTTTCCGTAACAGAAAGGAAGTATATTTGAAGTTGGCTATATAACTGTCTCTCTAGCTTGTAAAATATTATAGCTCCTATATATTTGCAGTTATTCATGAAGTGTATTGCATATATAATTAAAACATTAATAAAAATAACAGCAGGAGGGGTTCATCAGCAATTCAAATACAAATATTTGTGAAAATCTGTCTTCTCCAACATGTTCCTTTCCCCTCTGACTGATTTTTTTTTTTTTTTTTTGGTAAAAATATCATCAGCACCATTGCTTATCCATTTTAACCACTCCAGTATCTCTGTAGGATAGTAAATTCATTTAGCTATTGAATTAATTTACCATAGATTGTGCAAGCTCGTTATATTCAGCACAGTAAAGGCTCCTGTCTGCCTTTGTATGTCCATTCACACTTCAGGGTAGGGAGTTTACCCAGAGATTTGGAGGCAAACCTGACCCTCCCCACTGCAGCCTGGCACTCCACAAAGAGCACCGGGCATCTTTGTAATGTTAATGTCCTGCAAGCAAAGGAGTAGGGCTTGAAGGCTTATTTTGTTTCCTGTTTTTTCTTTCTGAAAGGTGCCTTTGACTGCCCTTTGAAGTATGAAACTGAACCACAGCTGCCAGAATTAGGCAGTGCAGGAGAGTTGGACTGGGTTTGGGAAGGTAGCCAGGACATCCTGCCTGCCATTTACCATAATTTTGGTGGGACTTGTGTACTCACCTTTCACACTCAACTTCAAAATTCTCAGTATGTGGATTTGTCTTTGTAAGACTCTTAAAAACCTTGCAGCATTTGTCTACTTTCTGAGCTCATATCTTTTTAAAGAAGTGCTGTCAAATGAGTTATACTTTTCTAATACTGGGTTATTGAATTTCTTCAGGATAGAATCTAAATTGTACTTTGCCTCTTATTACCGTGATCTGTTGTATGTTTGTAGCACATGCTATATTCCTAAGCAAAACATTAGGGCAGTGTGCAGCATTGGTATGTTATTTTGAATAAGGATCACAGGATCCTGCCAATGAATACATCCAATGCATTGGGGTCTGATGCATTGGTTGGAAATTGGTTCCCTTTCCAACAGATGGATTTAAAAAAAAAAAAAAAAAAAAAGAGAGAGAAATGACTGATATGAGGAGCACAGTTCACTTCCTTAATGAAAGGTCCCCTTTATTTGAAGTGTTTTTTCAGCTTCTCTAGTTCACTTCTCAGTTTTCTGTTGGTGGGTGAGTCCATGGCCCTGAAGAGAAAGGAATCACTTTCTAAAGAGAGTTTCTTGGGGGCCTAACTGCGCTTTGTCTGCATCTCTTGACTGATTTAGCATTTCACTAAGTTGTATCTTTGGAATACTCAGCTGTGAGGAGGATCTTAAAACCAAAAAAAGAGCGTTTAAAAAACCTGTCTCCTGCAGGATGCTGAGCTCCAGCGCTGGCGATCCCCCCCTTCTAGGGGGGGATCTTCCCATGCCTGCCTTTTTAAAGGAGCACTGGATATGGATGGACTTTTTCCACCTTTACATTTCACTCCCAAACCAGCAGGTCATGTTAAAAGACTTTGCAATGAAATTCATGCTTTTATTGTTTAAAAAGCCGCTATTTACTTCCAGCACAGGAAACCTAGCATCTCCCTGCAGGGTAGCCAGCCTGCCTCTGTGGAACCAGCAATGAGACACTGATTTAGTACCTCCATAAGGAAATCAGTTCTACTTTCTGTTATTCTGTATGTCGATTGACGTTAATCCCATAATTGAAGCATCCGGTTTTAGGATTAAGTTGATACTTATCAGCAAAAGCCTGCTAAAAAAGTGCAGATTTGCAGTAAATGGTGATTTAGACCAACCCTGCCTGCTCCTCCAACACACATCAAACTTTTCTGTATTTCTTGCTTCTTCACATCTCTGTAAACTCACCCAACGAGGCTGCTTCATGTGTTGGTTGAAAGCTGCTCCAGTCAGCTCTGTGGTATGGAAATGTATTAGGTTGAGCAGATATAGACTCAAAGCGTGAAAGAAAATAGCCTCTGAAATTCATAATCAAATAAATGCCGCCAACCAGAAATTCAATTTGTAATAGCAACAAAATCCATTTTAGAAACAGAGGCAACAGAAGCTTTTACTGACAGAAAATGTGACTATTGTATAAAGTCAAAATTCCCTGAGCAGTAGCTTGGTCTGAAGGTGATGGTCCAAGTGCCAGAAGAGCACTGCCTTTACCATTGGGTTCGTATGTGAATTCCATTTGTTAATAAGACCAACTGGCACCAGAAATCTCACAGGTGCCAGCAGTCTAATGTGGAGGCAGCCACTTCTTTTAATTGCAGCAAAAGCAAAATAAGGTTGACATCATTTTATCAGAAGCTGCCTGAATTTATATCCTTGAACTCTATTTCATGTGGCAACAGGGAATGTCAAACTGCTTATCTCTGACAGAGTATTTTCTTCCATTCGTTACAAATATCTTTAATTTGGTATGTTATGCTTCAGTACTTTTCAAACGTGTCGTCTTTATATTTTCATATAAGTGATTTTTCACTTTGTTTTCATTTCATTTTCATTGTTTTTGGATTCTTCACAGTATTTCTTTTCTGGCTTCAAAAGGGAGCTAACTAGGTATACTGAATTATATCATAAAATGGAAAAGAAATGTTAGCTGAGTGATGTATGCTTTTTTTTTTTTTCTTCTGGATATAGGCCATTATCTTGAAGTACCGCAAGAATTTGAGTGCTTTAAAAACATTAAGTGAATGAAGCTATATAAAATTCATTTAAAAAAAAAAAAGTCACAAACACGCTTTGCATAAGAGTGTAATATTTTTATGTTTCTATTAGAGATGGTTAATGTCTTCTGGAGATTTGGTGCTCTAGAACCCCTGTAACAAACTGCAGGGTTTGTGCTGTGAAAGGAGTGCCATCCATTAAAAGCTGCCTCAGATTTTTTTTTGTTGGGTATTTTTTTCATTGTCTGTATTGTTTTATCTGCTTTTTGCAGGCAAAGTGTAGGACTGCTGTGGTTTAAAGAAACTGGAAAGGAGGGGAAAGTAAATAAACCTTTGTTTTTTGATTTATTATGTTAATTTCACAGCTGTTTTGGTACAATACGTTTTGCTTTTTCTTAGGTAGTCAGCTGGAAAAACAAATTTGGAGATTAGGCAAATATGATTATAAAATGACATACAGCTGTGAAACCTAAAGTGTGAGGAGCAGGTGAACTGCCTGAAACGACTTACTCTAAACTGTTTTTGGCTAACTGCTTGGTCTGACTCACTAAGAAAATGTCATGTCCTGTAACTGAGTTTTAACTAAGGATGTCTGTCTTTTTTTTTTTTTATTTTTAAGTGTTTTTAATGTTTCTGTTCAAGTATATGGATAGATGCATTTGCTCTGAAGAGCATAGATAGTTCTTCCTGGTGATTTCCATGTTAGATCAAACTTGCTTGTTCAAGGCCCATTGTATAAGTGTCTAAGGACTCTCTCTGCATTATCTGCATGTTAAGGGTGACAGATAATGAGCTGCTGACCCTAAGCTGCCATTTGGGGTAGAGCGTGGTCATGTCACAGTCTTGATGTGTCTCTCTACATTGGGAATTAGCTTCATTCTGAGTATATTTTTGGGGCTGTTTGAATCCTTAGTGTTCATCAGACAAAAATGGGAACGAAGACCCATAACATAGTAACAAGTTTTGCCAGATGTTCTTGAATTGATCTGTAATTAAGTGCAATAGGAATGTATGTCAAAGTAATGGGAGGGAAATGCTATCAGAGATACTGTCTTACCCATCAGAAATGGCTGTGTTTGCCAGGCTGTTTAGTGTTAGCTTAAGAAAGCAGATGCTCTTAAACAAGCCTCATTTCCCCTGTGCTCTGCTCAGCTCTTCTGAATGCGCTCCATGGCTTCCCCAACCTGAGTGAGGTGGAGTCTTGACCTTAGAGACAACTTTGTGGAGATAAAGGTAGCATTAAAGTCTCAATATGAAGCAAATATTGACTGATTTACAAGGGATCCTTGCTTCTCTGAATCATTGTTTCAAAACATTTTATGTCAGCATGAGATTCCATGGCAGGAATAGCCAGTTTTAACCCCTTTTAGCTTTTCAAAGCTCCAATAAATCACTTTTAAATTCTGTCTCTCTCCTGAAATACAAATGTCAGGCAAGTTAGACTCAAATACTGCTAATGTTATAGGTTGTGGTGATTCTCATTGCTTATGCCCTGAAATAAGAAATGAATAAATGAAAGATAACAGTCCCCAGTTATACCAGAGGCCATCAGCAGGTGAGGAACAGGTGATTCAAATAATTCCTACCTTGGATTTATGTTTTTAAATGAACAATATTTTACGGGGATTTGTGAGGGGGAGGAGGAGAGAGGCAAAGTTGAACAGAAATCATGCCTACTTCCAGCACTGAATAAGCAAGAAAATATGAAACGTGAAGTATAATATCCCTGTTCTCTGTCATGGTTTAACCCCAGCCAGCAACTAAGCACCACCCAGCCACTCGCTCACTCCCCCCAGGTGGGATGGGGGAGAGAATCGGAAGAGTAAAAGTGAGAAAACTCGTGGGTTGAGATAAGGACAGTTTAACAGGTAAAGCAAAAGTCATGCACACAAGCAAAGCAAAACAAGGAGTTGATTCACTCCTTCCCATGGGCAGGCAGGTGTTCAGCCATCTCCAGGAAAGCAGGGCTCCATCACGTGTAATGGTTGCTTGGGAAGACAAAATACCATTGCTCTGAACCCCCCCTTCCTTCTTCTTCCTACAGCTTTATATGGGTCAGCTGTCCCAGCTGTATCCCCTCCCAACTCCTTGTGCACCCCTAGCCTACTCACTGGTGGGGTGAGAGGCAGAAAAGGCCAGTGTGTAAGCACTACACAGCAATAATGAAAACACCCCTATGTTACCAACACTGTTTGCAGCACTAATCCAAAATGTGGCCCCATACTAGCTATTGTGAAGAAAATTAACTCTATCCCAGCCAAAACCAGCACATTCTCTACTCCTTATTCCATGCCATTTAAGTCATGCTCAGGTCCCACACTATGCAATGCATCCTCATTACCTACCACCACCCTTGCCATCCTTTGATACAGTACATAGATATCATTCCCTTAGTCTATGGACCACCCTTTTGAAAGGTCCATAAATGTCCACAAAATGTCCATTGAGTTAATTTAGTCTATGACTTTGGGCTCCATCTGTTATGGTGGTTACTCAGGAGAGGCGATGTGTTGTGTGGAGTTATTTGGCACCAAACCCAGCTCAGGTTGGGTCACTTGCACTGCTGCAAGTGCACTGCTTCTTGTAAGGCTTGTCCTCCCGTGGTGCAGGTAGTTCCTGCTATAGTAATTCCTATAACATGCAAATCAAATCCAGACCATAGGGTTTAACACTGCCATGAACTCCTCCCCTTGCCCCTGCTCTGACTTGGACTTATCCACAGAGTGCAGTCCCTTAGGGCTGTACCTGATCCAGGTGGAACCACAGTCTCTCCAGGGGTACACCTGCTGTGGCATAGACTTATCCATAGCCACAGTCACTTCGAGGTGCACCTGTTCCAGCGTGGCCTTCTCCATGGGCCACGATGCCTTCAGAGATATACCTAGTCCCGCATGGCCTTACCCACAGCCACAGTCCCTTCAGAAGTAAACCTGTTCCAACATGGCCTTACCCGTGGCTGCAGTCCCTCCAGGGGAGTACCTGCTCTGTTATGGGCTTATTCATGGCCATATGCTTTGAGGTGCTCCAGCATGACCTTCAAGGTATACCTGCTGCAGCATGGACTTGTTCACAGCCACAGATTCTTCAAGGTGTACCTTCTCCAGTGTAGACTTATCCTTGGGACACAATCTCTTCAGGGGTATACCTGCTGTGGCACGGGCATAACTACGGCCACAACTACGGCCACAGACGCTTGGAGATGTGCCTGTTCTGGCATGGACTTATCCACAGCCAGAGACGCTTTGGGGTGTCCTGCTCATGTGTGGACCAATCCACAGATCACAGTCCCTTTGTCTCGAGTTCACACTGGAGTTCCAGCCTGTCCCAGTACAGCAGCACAGAAACAGCAGCGATGCCCCGGCCATCTGCCAGCCCAGGCACGTGGCCATTGCTGTTATCAAAATGTTCCCAGGCACAGCAGAATAAGATGATAAGCAGTACAGCAAGCAGCGAAAGCAAAAAGCAGCCACTAACAAATACTAGACTCTAATACACAGTGAGGCAAGCAAGCCCCATGGCAAGCACGGAAGCCTGCTGATTAATAGCTAAACAGCAATAACAGCTATAAATTCAATCTAGCACATTCCTATCAAATCTGTCATTATCTGGAACCCTCCGAGCCCCACACTGGGTGCCAAAAAGGACTGTCATGGTTTAAACCCAGACAGCAACGAAGCACCACCCAGCCTCTCGCTCACTCCCCCTGGGTGGGATGGGGGAGAGAATCAGAAAAAGGTGAAAGTCATGGGTTGAGATAAAGACAATTTAATAGGTCAGAAAAGGAGAGGAAAATAATAATAATGACAAAAGGATATACAAAACAAGTGATGCCCCACCCCCCCGCTCCGGCCAACCTTCCTGTTTTTTTGTTCAGCGTGACGTCATATGGTGTGGAATATCCCTTTGGTCAGTTGGGATCAGATGTCCCAGCTGTGTCCCCTCCCAGCTTCTTGTGCGCCCCCAGCCTCCTGGCTGGCAGGGCACTATGAGAAGCCCTTGACTCTGTGTAAGCACTGCTCAGCAATAACTAAAACATCAGTGTGTTATCAACATTATTCTCCTCCTAAATCCAAAACACAGCACTATACCAGCTACTAGGAAGAAAATTAACTCTATGCCAACTGAAAACAGGACACTCTCCTAGGCAAAAGCTTTTCTTGGAAGGAAAAAAAAATCTCTTCCGTTTTTATGTCACTGTCTTGCTTTTTTTCCATGTCAGAAACAAATATGGCTTAGAGGTGCAGCAATATTCATTTTCAAGACCTTCAGGGTTGAATAAAGGTTGTACAGGTGTGGAGCAAGCGTGAGCTGATGGGAGATGCGTCGCTGGAAGGGGTGTGCGTTAGCCCAGCTATCCTTGGAGCGCAAAATCCACTGTCAATGTGTGAAAGCTCTCCCAGCCTTGACCCCGTCACTAAGAAGGATGTTTCCTGTTGTATCGGAGTATTTTGAAGATAAGTGTGCTCCATGCCCTGGCAGTATGTGTCTGTAGTCCCTGTGTAGACAGCATGAAGTTTCATAGACTCCTATTGCCTGTTACTCTGGAGCAGCGTTATAGGTCTTAAGTCTCAAATTCCTTGTCAGAGACCACAGAAAGCATCAATGCCCGCATTCTGCCCTGCGTGATATGCCTCCTTTTGCATAGCTATCCATTGAATACAGCAGTTATGAAGATGCCATGAAAAACTGGGCATGGATCAGTGGCCTTGGTAGGAGTCTACAGAACAGCAGTGCTGCCAGAGCCGTGAAATTCCAGGTCACGTTATGATTAGGGAATTGGCAAAGCAGGGACGGCTTCACTGGGCAAGTCCCAGAAGTGCTGCTTTTCTGAGATGGGAGCTGACTGGAGACCAGTGTGTCATGTTACCAGGCTGTATTGTTTTCCTTTTCAATAGATATTATATCACAACCAGTATTGTATTTCATTGAGATTGACTGTGTAATAAAATTCTTGGAAAGTTGTGAAATTTAAGTTACCTAGTCATTCAGATACATAGTTGATATACTTATCATATGGGATATGTTTCATACTTGAGAAATGAAATGCTGGTATTTCAAAAGGTAAATAAAAGCATTGGAATTTATTGAACTCCAGTATATAATTGTTGTTACTTAATGGTGTGGGTTTTTTGTTTTAAATTAGCTGTCCTGAAAGCACAAATGTGCATGAAGAGGTATTGCATGTTTCTGGAGTCTGAAAGATTCCCTGCTAACCAACCTGTTGTCTCTGCACTGAGATACTGGATGTCTGAGGGGATGTGGATAAACAAGCTGCTTAATCTATTTCATGGTGTCTCTCAAAGACAGAAAACCTGTTTTCATTCCAGAATTCAATAAAAACAAAATCATTTTAGCTAAAATTGTATTGTTGCTATGTCTGTTGCTGAATCTTGTGAAATGGGGGTGACTGGCAAAGGCACTGCCTGATTTCCAGTGGAATTCTTCATCCAGCGTCATGTTGACTGATGCTCTGCCGTCTCCCAGACCTAAGTCCTAGCCACCAGCCTACAGTTTGTGATAGAAAACATCTGCTTCATTATCCTGCACAGAAACGCATCTACAAAAATGTTAAAGTATTTTGGCTGTCATGCAGCAGGAACTTGGACAGAAATCCATTGAATCGAACATGCTCACATCAGCTGCCGTAGGCGATTTATAGGGTTCTCTGTGATCAGCTGTTGCCAGAGTCATTGGGGATCATCTAACGCAGGATGCAGATACCCAGCCTGGCTGCGCAGAGAATAAGCCCAGATCTGGGATGACACTTCTGTCCAAAGCAAATGTGTTCCACCTCATCCCCTTTACCAAAATCGCCATCGTCCAGTAGAATGAAACTTTTCTTAAAGAAAAAAAAATATTGACAAGAACTATTTTCATTCAAACGTCTAGCACTTTTATCTGTTTTCTAACCAGAAAAAAAAAAAAAAGGTTTTCCCCTTTTTTCTCATTCTATTTCCTCTCTTTTTTCTTTCATTATATTATTCAATTCCTGCCTCTGAAAAATCCTGATAGGAAGAGGAGAGATGGTAGAGAGACTGTAGGAAAAAAGCTCAGTAAAAATTGAAAGTGGGGGAAAAAAATGTAATCAGCTTTTGTTTTTTCCAGTTTGGTTGGAAGAGTATGGAAGGAAAAATCCATGAGCTTTTCCAGATTAAGAAAGCATATTTTGTCCAAAGTATTTTCATTTAAATATTTTTATTTGCTTTACTGTTGTGCATAGCTATTGCTCAGCATGGGTAAATACTACCTAATCAGTCCCTGAGGGACCAAGGACTGTTGAATTGAACCTGAATTTGTTTCATGGGGGAGCAGAGCTTGAGAGCTAAGTCTCTGGGCCAGTCCTACATTTCTGCTCTTACAGATTTCAGGAGCATGCTAATAGGATTAGGTACTACAAAGCTGTCTTGCATTCAGAATTAATATCAGAGGGGAGTGTGTTGTGGAACAGAATTTCTTGCAAAGAGCGCTGATAGCAGAAGCACAAACTTGCTGTGAGATTCAGCTATCACGTTACCACTTGCTGCTGTGAGCTTCCTATTCCATTGTTTTGGATTACTGCTATTCTAAAACCTTCTCCTTTTCACACAGCTCCTTGGCTTCATCCAGAAGATCCCCTTGAGATGGACACTCTTGCCCACACGCAGATACCCTTATGTCAGGGAGTTTTTACATGTGGCTGTGTTATGAGTTATTATGGCTGGGGGAGGAAGAACTGGAGTGGTTGCGTAAATAGCACGTGTTTAGTTTCTGAAAATAGCCTTAGCTGACACTTTTGCAAAAGCTGAGTAAGTAGGTAGCCAAAGTCTTCGTAAGCTTTGTCTCTTGACAGGTGTGAAGTCAGGCCAGTATGTTTCTTAAAATAATCAATGTCTTTACTCTGCTGCTCTCCCCTCCCATTCTTTCTTTTTATTCGTTTTGCAAAATTCTACAGCACTGGAACCAGAAATGTAAAATTACCAAGTCAACATATGTTGGGTTAAAAATAGAACAAAAATCAAATTCCTGCTAACGGATACAAAGCAGAACTTCAGCTAATTCTGTTAATTCCCATTTGCAAGGTCCAGCCCACCATCCCAGCTCTAGCAGTGGCTGTAGGCTAAAGGAGTACAAGCAGGGCAGGCACACATGATGCATCTCCTCTAACACTTCCCAGGCTCCAGCTGTTTTCAGCTCAGGGACTTTGTGCCAAGAGTGATTTCTGTGTAGGTAGTAAGCATGAACAGATTTTTCTTCTGTGAACTTAATCTTCTCTACCCTTAGGCCAGTGTATGCTTGTGACATCCACAGCTTCTCTTATTAGGTAAGACTAAAAAAAAAAATCACTTTTTGTTTGTTTGTTTTGGACATGGTTCCAGTCTGGTTTAAGGGGTCCTTGTGTCACTATTGGAAAAGTCCATGAACAAGGGATCCCCATCATGCTGTCCATGCTTTACAAGATCCTGGAGAAGTCTGGTATAACCTTCCTACATTTCCTTTTCTCCTAATGCTTCTTAACATTTGATCTGCTGTCTTTTTTTCCTTTGACTGTTGGTAGCACTGGGCTGACATTTCCATGGGGCTATCCATCATAAATCCAGGATTTCACTCCTGTGTAGTCACGGTTGGCTCAGAGTCCATCATTTCATATGTGAAGTTAGGATTGTTTTTCCCACATGCATATTTGACATTTATTCTATTGAATTTCATCTGCCATCTCATATGTCATATAATTTCTTAAGGTCCTTTTGCAGTTCCTCACAGTCAGCCTTTGTCCTCATTACCCTGAATAAATTGATATCAGCAAACTTTCTCCCCCTGCTTTCTAAGACTATGTTGGAGAGTGTAGATCCCCTAATTCGACCAGTACAGGTGACAGGCTTTCAGTCTTGCAGGGCTGTGCATCTCCCTTGGTTAATTGGTACTCAGTATTACGTTGATAAATTCAGTATGCTGTGAGATGAATATGTATGTGTCCTGTTTGCTCCGGTGTTCTTGTTTACAAGAAGCTCGAACAGGCTATGGGAAAATGATGGCTAACAATTTTTGGCTCGCAGGGTGTTCGTGAGTATTCTGTTTGCAAGTGTTTGATGTTGCAGAAATCCAGATTAATCAGGGCAGTTGTATTACTCTTCTTTCTCTTGAAAGGGAACCCAGTAGCTGATGAGAAGCCTCTGAAGTACAAAATCTCTTCTTGCAAGTGCTTTTGACAACCTGCTGTAATGAGCTTGAATATTTCTGTTTATAGAATAGCACGTGTGAGAACAGAGCAAACAGGTCGTAGGTGTGTGTTTAGAAGTAGTAAAGTGACTTGACTGAGTTGAAGGAACCTCCTTGAAAAGCTTGCTGGTAAATAGGCAACCAGTGATTGAGGGTGTGCAGCTGCCATTCACATCAGGTAACCCTACATCATGGGTGTACTTGATGCAGGAAGGAGGGATGGCCTCTCTTCCCCGCGCATTCAGGCACTGTCACCCTTTCTCCAGGTGCCATCATACCATGGCAATCATAACCTTCACTTCTCTGAGCTGATCACCAGCATCTCTGCACCGCGTAGGGGTGTGTGGGCACAACCAGTTGCACATGATCTGCTCTCTGCACTGCAATGAAGAGCAGAGATCTGACTTTGGAGATCTGACTTGGAGATTGGTGGTATTTGGGACTTTTCTAGTTTAGAGATCTCTTCCCTGCCCCAAACCCACATCTGTTCCACTAGAGACAGAAAGTTCTCTGTGACAGATTCCTGGTTTAGTCCAAACCTGAAATTCTTAATGTTGATGTTTGTCTTGTATGTGTGCAAATCTGAGTCCCTGAGTTGATGAGTAGGAGAGAAAAGGGAGAGAAGAGGCTGAGAACAGGGATCACATAAGAATCTTCCTGAACTGTTCACAGTTTAATTTCTGTGGATAACATGAAAGGCACCAACAAAACCTAGAAAAGAAATGGAAGATTCAGAGGTACCTCCTCTGATGATTACGATGTAGGTAACCTGGAAGAAATTTGCCATTGGTGTATTGTGCTGCTTTTCAAAATGGGCACAGTTGAAGTTGTAGCAGAAAGGCAAAGACCAAAGAGGATTTGATCAGGTACATGAATATACAGGCAGGAGTGGGAACATGGTCCTGTGAAGCTCTTTTGCATTTCTCTCTTCTGCAACAGTGGCTTTTATTTCAGCCAACATAAAGCATTAGCGAGTTTTGGCAGTGTTTCAGGCAAATCTTTAGATAGGGATGAACTGTTCTTGAACCAAATCTCCAAAGGATTTGGCACAAGTGTGCTTTCCTGCAATATGAAATGCGTATTTTTGTTCAGTATTTATATTTGAATAGACATTAATGAATGCCTAAAGAAAATCACAATCTCTACTATTTCTCTTGTTATTTGATTTCCCTTTGTCTGCTTAATGCTTATGCAGATTGTACATATTGTACTGGCAAATCTTACCTGGTGTCTGTGTGACTGTTGGGGAGAGGGGGTGGTGAGGGGGAAGACTCGACTCTGATGTAACTGCGACAAAACATTTACTGATCACCTGTTTCAGTTTCAGTACTTAATGTCTGATGATGATGCCAAACTGGAGGAAAATCCATCTCTGTTTTTTTTTATTTTTACTCATAACCTTTTCTGTGAGTCGGTTAGCAATACCACAGTGCGTAAAGTTGCTCTGTAGGTATCATTAAGGGGAGGTAAGTATCTTTAAACAGTTATTCTATTTGGTATCGACTTTCCCACTTAATGTAAGAGACGGACCAGTTCCTGTGTGTGCTCACCAGGAACTGATAACGACTGCTTGCAGGCAGGTTTCAAGTCCATGGCCAGCTCAGGCTTCTGAATGCTGGTGTGTCATACACTTGCTTGAGTACCGAAAGATCTGAAAACTGTATTCAGGGACTTGGTAGGAGGGAAGAAGACTAATGAGAAAAGCATCAGTAATTGTGATCTTTCTGTGGGAAGTCCACTGCTTTCTGTTTATTGTATAATAACTAAAATGAGGCAAGAAAGAGACTAACTGTGATCCTTTGTGGGCTAAATGCAGTGTCTTGTGTAAACAGATCCAGTGCTTGATTGGAGATCAATGTTAAATTTAACCTGAAATCTAGAATCATGTCAGCGAAGTAGCTGACATCACAGGCTAGCTAAATGCTTGTGACCTTTTTTGGCTTTGCTGAGTTAGTAGATTTATTGCTCTAGTATATTCTTTAAGGGTGGTTTTTGTACAGCACTTGTCAAATTGTAAGTCCTTGTAACAGATTAGCCCTTCAGAAGCTATGCCCCAAGTTTCCTCTAGACTTTCCACATGGCACTGAGTAATGATTCTCTATTAATGAAAAATTGAGTTTGTTTCATTTGCTGTCACGTTTGAAGCACAGGTATATTTTTTCTTCACTACAACTGGTTACATTTTAATGCATATATTCAAAATTCAAGTCCAATCTGAAATGACCTGTATCAGCTATGATATAGTCAGTGGAAAGCATCAAAACATGATGCACTGAACATATTTTACAGTTGTAGGATAACAGCATCCTGGAGTTGATGTTATGCAATACATGTACAATATTTGATTTTCGTGAGAGGGTCTGTAGATGCAGATGTACTTCTCTATGAATATATTTTGGCAGCGGTAACATATATACATTGCTTTAATTTTGGATACAGAAAACACATTGATGGTTTTTTAAGCTGTGATTAGGAAAACACAGCTGAAGGGATCAGGGTAACTGTCAATAATTACTTTTTAGAGTTTAATGGAGAAGAAAAAAAAATATTATAAACCAGGCATGGCATGGTAGGTTTCAAGGCATTTCACTGAGTCTAGCAGATGTGGCAGGTTCTTAAGTTGTTTATCAATGGGCAAGTAAATATTTTATTAATCTCTTTATGCAGTTAGGCTGTCAGATATGTAAAAATACTTTTTTTACAATTAACTATATCTGAGTTATGTGTCTCTGAAGGTGGTGCAAGTATCCTCATAGGCTAGCATTTAGGCCTTAAGTGAAAAACAGAATAACATGCAAAAAGCAGGTAATTAGAAGCTTCCTGTTTGCTTCCAAATTTCTAATCGGATTCGTAACTCCTGCTTCAAATGAATGGAAACGCTCTTTTTGTGCAAAAGTAGAAAATAAGTATTTATCATATAAAAAACATTCCAATATTTCCCTGAGCACATCAGGATTAGAAGACAGAGCTTTGTAGCTGAAATGAGTCCCTCAATGGCTTCCTGAACAGAAAGGAGATATGAAATGATCTCAAGGTAAAAGTTATAAAGAAAATTTTGCACATCACATCTTATTAACATGCAGACTTTAAAAGTGATGTTTCAGGATAACTTAAGACATCTGTAAACTCTAGGACACACTGTGAACACTTGGAAACCTTGTAACAAGATTATTTCATAGCAAACCACATTTTGTGGCACTAATAAGAGATTTGATGGAGAATTTTAAAACTTTCCAAAACCAAGAAAAATGTCAACTCCAGAATAATTCAGCTTGTTAAGCTCTGAAGACAAGGTCTCAACAGATATCGGTCCTCTGACCCATTCACAAGAAATTGACTGCCCAGTAAACAGCAATTGGCATGGGACTTTCTCCCCTGTGTCCCCAGCTCTTCCTTTATCTGGTTTCTGAGCAGCAGAACCCCTTGCCATTGGAAATCCAATTACAGTTAAACAAAGATTCACCTCAGTGCCTCATGGAAAGCTTTGAAAAATGTTTTGCTTAAAGACAGTTCTGCCCACGTCGGTCTAGATAGAGAGCCAAGATTTTCTGAAGGTTTTAATGCTGTATCTCTCTGCTGTGTGCACTCTCTCCTGAAACAGGATATTAGCTAATCTTGACATTAGTGTTAATCTAGACCAGTCCCCTTCATAGCTACAGAGGCCGTGTAGGTCACACTCTTACTGCCTGTTTCCTCATGAGATTGGCTTAGAAAGTTGACTTCATTAAAATAAAATGGGTTTTTTTTTCTCTTTAGTTTTTTGGTCTGGCTTTCTCATTGTGTCATTTGAGCCCCTGAGGATTTATGTATTCAGGATTTTCTCTTCCTTCCATGCACCCCTCTTTCAAAACCCAGCAGGTAGAAAATCACTTTGACTAAAGCTGAGATTGTCACATTAAAAGCTGAGATTCTCCACCTTTTCAAAGTATGTGATTATATATAAAGTATCAAATACTGTGAGAATTGGATTAAAAAAACCACATGGGCTGATATGGAGACCAATGATAATGAGCAGTGGGAAAAGACAGCGTGTACAAATACAGTAATGGATAGCAAATGTCAAGAGTTCAACGTTCAATTTTATTTCTCTGTTTTTATGAGCTGGATTTTTATTATATATGTTATGGGGAGTGTATATGTGTGATTAGGGGAATAGCTGAGAAAGTGTATAGAGGAAAGAGATTAAGGGTCAGGATAGTCAGAGAAATTTGGGATGAAGAGGACTGGGATGAAGCCAGGGGAGTGAGTACCAATAACACATAGGGGAACAGATTGTCAGGCTCCTTGGGATGCTACTGCATTTCCCCAAATCTGTGTTTGCCATCTCCCTCAGTAATTGCAGAAAGTTGGGAGAGTAGCTTCAGCACCAGGAATGTTGCTTCAGCATAGAAGTGGATAGATAGAGGTGGATCCAAAACTATCTTCCTCACATGGAGGCAGTTTCTCAGCACATTCCTTCAAAACCAGAAGGAAACCGTAGCTTTGTGTCCACACAGCTCCTCCTTCCCTCCTTGGGAAGCTGGCTGTGAAATTTAGGAGTGAGATCTGATTGTGAAGACTGGGGCTCAAGCACGGTGAAGATTTTCAGCATATTGCAGCAAAGATAAATGGTTTTCCAATTGAGAAGAGTGTCAGAAAAGCAAAGATGTTCCCCAGCATCCCTCTAAGCTGTAACTCCACCAGTGAAAAGAATGATGTTTATGCCAAAATTCCAAGTGGGCCGTTTTCTAACGTTGGATCCAGCAGCTGCCTTTGCAGCTTGCATGTTTCAGAGCATGGGAACTGTTTCCAGCTGGATGTGGAGACTGTTAGGTGCTTCAGTCATACTGTGGGTAACTGCATTCAGGTACACTGTTTTCTCTGCTGACTTTGTGATTCAGTTTTGCCCTTTTTGTGTTGTTGAAGTCCATTCTGCCTTTTTTTTTTTTTCACTCTCACCTTTGTTTTCATTAATGACTGCCAACATGCCTATGTGTTGCTGTAAAGCATGTCCTTGATCAGCTTGCCTGAAGAGGGTGGAGGGGATACTGTCATGAAAGGCAGAGCTCCTGCCATACAAATTGACCTGTAAACCCTAGGCTGGTGCTTAGTTTAAAACCAACTTCTGACAATATTGTGCTTCTGCAGCTCCTCTTGGCCACCTCTCCTCAACCACCTGCCCTGTTTGGCAACTTCTGAAGTCCTGCTGCCTGTGCTAGATTTAGAATTAAAAATGTGTCATTTCTCGCCTTCCCTTATCCTCTGTCCTGACTTACGTGGAACAGAAATGACCTGCAGCTTGTTTGAAAGTAGGCTTTAACAAGGAGGATGGAAATTATATGCCCTGTGAAAGTGAATGCATGTATTTAGCAGAGAGTGTTTAGTCTGGAGTTCGTGCACAGAGAGCCAAAGAAGGAGAGCTCCTTCCTCAGGTTTCAGACTGGTTACGCATCGTGGGTTCACTGACCGGCAGGGAGGCAGCTGCCTCACGTTAACGCCCCTGCACAACTGCGCAATTGCTTTGAGAGTATTCCCAAGCACATCTGTAACAGGGCTGTTTAAGGAGCGGCTATGCTATGAAGTGTGAGGCTCTTCAATATTACACCTTGGTGCCTCATGTTTATTCTTGCTCCCTCAATGACTTCCTCATCAAATGCGGTCCATTTAAAGATTTCAGAATGAGATTTTTCATAGCTGCCAGCTTTGCAACAGCAACCTGCTATCCAAGAAATCAAGCTGTGTGCTGTCTGCTTCATCAATCATTACCAGCCAGCACTGACGGGAAGGATTCAGGACGGAAACTTAACTGGCAATTAGGCAGCTAACACATAAGAGCGGATGGAGTGCTATCTTGTGCTGGCAGCGGCCGTGTGGACTCTGCAGTGCAAATGGTAGGGGAAAAAAGTTTTGCCTGTTTCTTAAATAAGTCAACCTGTGGCTTTGTACGGGGATTAATTTTCCCCATTTTTGGGCTTTACTATCTTGAAAATTAGCTGTATCTCTCTGCATTTGATAAAAGCAGCAACATTTGGTTGTTTTTTTTATTTTTGGGAGGGCAACATTTTGGAATTGACAGCTTTGGCATCCCTTTCCAGCACTACTGTTGGGGCAGCATTGCGTCTTCCTCTCACCAACAGCCTAGTGGACAATTTAAACAGTACAACATGTGTCATCATGTCCGCTTTCCCCTCAGCTGGAGTCATAATAGTAGATAGTCTGTAATTACCACATGCATTCCTAGTATATGTTGCAGTATTACACAGCAGTTAGGAGACTTTCAACAATTTGGAGCCATCCTATATTGCCGGTAGCTTGGTGAATTAAAGGCTTTGCCAGACTAACAGTGGTTGTTTCGAAAAGTTGGAGCATGACGTGCTGCTGTGCTTTCTCACTGCTGAGACGTGGCATGTATGTCTTACAACACACATGGACAAAAGAGCTGCTGTCCCCTTGCACATTCTGTTTTCTTTTGCACATGACTTGATGAAAGAGGAAAAGGTCATCAACTGATCTTTGTAGCTGGGTGAGAAACATTTCTTCAGTCGTAGTTTTTAGAAACTTCATAAAAGTTCCTGGTTTTGGAATCAGGATTGACTGCAACCTTTGAGAGTAGAGAAGTCGGAGCAGCCTTTCAGGGTGGAGAACAGGAACCATCACCCAGAAACAGTAGGTGATGCGTTAATATCTGTCATGGGGAAGCAGGGCTTCAATCAGGTAGACCTGAGACTTGGACCTTTGCTTTGCAAATCCCGAGTGAGTACCCTAACCATGGGGAAGGTCCTGTCCCCTTGCCTGAGAAGATTTGTTTTCAACTAACTTAAAACTATGTGGTCTTTCCAGCAGCCTTCACGCTGTTTCTCACTGGCTGATAGATTGTGTCCCTAGCCCAGAGACACGATGAAACTGTTGGGGGTAACTGGAGGCAGAGAGGCCATTCCCACATTTGCCAGGAGCCTTGACACTGCAAACCCTTGCAGCAAGGCCTTTTGCGGTCTGTGCTGACTGCAAACCCTTGGGCAAGTACTACACGTGCAGACTGAAGATGAAGAGGAGGGGTTGTGGAATGATGGCTTATAGCAGTTATAGGTATACCAAAACTCAGAGGGAAAACCCCAAAAAGTATGGCAGGGAAAAGCCATCAAAGCAGACAGTTATTCCCATTTTTGCAGGCCTGCATACAAAAGCAGAACCTGTGGTATTAAGATCTGTAGTAATTTTGCAAAATTGTTTCTTCTTCTTAAGTGGAAATGAATTAAGTCATACTGTGAGCGGTATCATGGTCAGTGCATCATAATGGAAAAACAGCAAATAAAAATTACTCCTCCAGCAATAATGTGTTAATGTCTTTTTAGAACCAAATAGATTTTTGGTAGTTATCACTGATATATTTTTTTAATAATTGACTGGGATGCCTAATAATGCTATGTATAATTTGGGAATCCCAATTTATTGACAACACCAGAAAGAAACCACCATATTGAATAGACACAAAAATCAGTTTAATACAATTCATGGAGAGCAATCGTAACTTCACAGCAGGCAAACTACAATAAGCACTAATGTAAACTTTTAAAATAAGGATCAAGCACAAAACCTCCCAGCCTGCCCAGAGTGGAGCATGAGATGGTGTGGAGGCTTTGATGCCTTGGTTCATAGCCTGTTAGCTGTCTGTCCACCCAGAATTTCTCTTTTGTTGACCACTTTTTCACTCTTCATCTTTCACTCTAGCTGCCCTCATTTTCCTTTTCAAAATGTCTTTCCTTCTGTGTACTTCTCACAGTATTTTTGAAAACCCTCCCATTGTGGCATGGTTTCCTTCAATTCTGTTAATCTTTTCTTCAGCAGCCGAGTCTGTTTAGTGAGTTTATTAATTACCATGTTAGGTTCATTGAAGTGAGCACCTCATTTGGAGAAACTTCCTGGGGACTCCAGCAAATATACACATACTTTTTAGACAGAACGTTTTCCACTTGTACATCAGCATTTTGATAATAAACACTTTATAATGTTAAGGAAAATGGTGCAAGTTAAAAGTTAGAATTTAGTTGAGGCTACTTTTTTTTTTTTTCTTTTTTTTTTTCCCCATGGGCATCAGTATGGTTATTAGCTATACAGCTATGGGTCATCAAACAACCAGGAGAATAATTTCTCACATGATTTCTGCACCGTGCTTAAAGAAATCCACCCTTTCTGTCTTGCTGGTTCATGCTGCTCATTATATGACACTTGGCTTGGCTGTTGGCAAGTCAAAATATAAAGGGCCATGCAATTAAATATAGTTCTGCATGTCCTTGCTTTACAGCCAGGGCATGATAATGGTGTCTGACTTGGTTTAGCACTGGTAGCTGTGCTGTTTAACCCAAGATACACAGAAGATTCAAAAGTCAAGTGAAACTATGAAGTGGGTAGCCTATAGCTGGCTTTAAAGATCAAATTAACTAGGTAATGATAATGTATGGTGTGTGTCGGCTGTGATGTATTCAAGGAGGGCTGAATGCAAGGCGGAAAGATTTTGCATATCCTTCTGATGCAATGACAGGTCAGGTAAAAATCTGGAAGTATTTTAACTTGGTCATTTAAAATGCCTCTGACATGTCTAGGGCTGTGCCCATTTTATAGACTGTGAAAGGCACAGACAGGTTAGCTCATTTGGCAGCAAGTCTGCGGTTGAGCTGAGGCTGCAAAGTCCAGCTTCTCTCCTGCCTCTGGATGAACAGTCTGTCATAATCCTCGACTGTTGAAATGCCTTAGCAGTTTGGTTAATCCAAACCGGGGAGATCTACCACAACCCTCTTGCTTACCATCAGAGAAAACAGTCCCAAATGTTTTTGTCTGAGATGAGGATGTTTGATCGTACTGTTGGAGCCGTAATTTCTCTCCCCAAGGATGAGCAGGGCTGTAGAACTGAACCCTGGGTCACACCATGAATCAGCCTCCAACCTCCCATTCTAGATTTTCAAAACCAGAGAAGACAGCTTCAAAACCAGCCGGGTAACTGGAGGCTGCCAGTACACTCCTCTCCTCTTGTAAGAGGAGACGTGACACCGATATCGAGTTTCTCTGGGGGCACTTAAGGCTGAGTTTATTTACTGTGTAACATGGTAGTTTAGTGTGATTCCTGCTTGCTGCCTAATTAGTTCCACTAATTTATTTGGAACAAAACTTCCTCCCTTTCTGTGGAATAACTGGAGTGTGGTTTCTGTGAGCACCTCTAATCCCTCATTTAGCCACGGCATGGCTTGCTGGATGCTGTGCTCTCTCTCTAAGGCCTATGTTTTGAATAACGGTTAGCTTTACCTTAGCAATGCCCAAAGGCCCTGTTGGAACAATTGCAATAGACTTTGTGTAGGCAGAAGGCGTTACCTTGATCCTTTTAAAAGCTATGTACTCCTAAGGAGCTCCATTGTTGTGGGTAGTCACTGGAGCACAGGGGTTCCTGAGCGCCTGACCTTTAGGGAGGGGACACCAGACGGTGGCAGGGTGGGCAAAGTGAACAGCCTGACCCTTGGCTAGGTGACAGCAGAGTGATGGAAATGCCCAGCTTCCAATTTCAACAAGTGTACAGACACATCAGTGCACTGGCAGGGCCTGTGACAAGATGATGCCTTGAACTCATCATATTCTTCTGTGTTTTTAATGGCTGCATCAACCACCAAGAATAGTATGGTTTAGCCACTGATTATCTGCTGTTTTTCTTTTGGCAGTGTGACCACTAACTGCGCTGACAAACATACGCATCTGCGCTTCACTGTATACACGTACCCCAGCTGGCTCTAAGTTTCTGCTGGGAGCGGTGCCTGGAGCATCCTAGGGTTCAGGCAGAGCAATTCGCTTTGAGTTTGTAAAGCAGACTTGGTACTGAATCTTCCTGTGCAAGCGTGGCTTCTCTGTTCTTTTCCATGGATGGCTGGCTGTAACCTTTGGGATTTTGGTAAGTGGAGCGGAGCGCAAAAGATTGTGCAGGTACAGGCGTTTGCTGCGTAGTGTGTGCTCCAGCACCCCTGCCTCCTAGCAAGATGCACGCATGCTTGTGCTTGAAGTTAGGACTCAGCACCAATGGGTCAGGAAGCAAAAGTGCCAGACCTAACTGTATGTATGGTGTGTCAAGTATTTTCCTTTGTTAGAATTGCTTCCTTCATTTTACCATCACCATGTGTATGGTTCAGAGCAAAGAGAGGCCACGGATGCTTTACCAGCTTGCACTTTTACCATTCGATAAAAGCATAGAACACCAGCAGCCACCTCTACTTCGCCACTGCAGATGTATTTGGCTTAGACAACCAAATGGGTGCTATTTAATCTGTTGCAACTTCCTCTCCTGAAAGTTTCACAACAGGATATCGTACATTTTGAAACTGTTTTCTAGTGAAGATGGTCTTTTTGTTTGGTCTTTTTCCTTTTGGCAGAGGAGACTTTTCCCACTTCCCTTGGCTGGGGAGCTAGAGAGAACTGCAGGCTGCTCTGTGAAAGCTTGGTGCCTGTATGAAAACAGACATGAGGTAATCAGGCTGGTACAACAATGTGCCATTATTTATGAAGCCAGCCCTTTTCTAACTTCTCCTTTGTTTATGCAGTGTAATTTCAATGTCATAAATGCTAAAAGGTTTACTGCTGAGAGATGAGAACTTCCCTCATTCATCTCTGCAATTAAACTTCTTGTGCTCACAGTGGCTTTTCCTTTTAACGGCCTTTTAGGATGGAGTCCAGGATTTTAAGAGTTTTCACTGACTTTTTTTTTAATGAGATCAAAGAGTTTTTGAGGGAATTTTGAATACTATTTCATTTTCTGTTTTCTTTGCAGGTTTAGCCTTTTTTTTTTCAGCATAGTTCTTGAGTTCCTGAGTGACTGCAGACAAATCCTTTTTCCTTTTCTGTGTCTTACTTTCACCATATTTGTAACAGGATTAACCTGGTTACTGTCTTTAAAGTGTCCATTGCTGTCTGTGAGCTACCCTAGAGCTAGGCACTCTCACTGTATTGTAGGACACGTGGTGCTTTTGTTCCATTGATACAGCTCTATTAATTGGGGTTGCTTCGAATCGGAACCAGTGTATGCTGGGCAGAAGTATATACACCAGTGAATTTCAAACTTTCCTAGAAGAAGCAGGGTTTTCTACTAAAGTGCTGACACTTATATTCCTTCATACCTCCACAGACTTCGGTATTCTCTGTGTTTCAGTAGAGTGGACGTGATGTTACATGGCTAGCAAGCTGCCAGAGCAAGCCATGCTGTCCTAAATAAGATTTATGCATAGGACAATCTTTGTAAAGTGCTCCCTGGATGCTCCTGGCTGTAGAACCCTCTAAGCTTCTGCTCCTCTGTTTTTTCTAGTTAGAAGGGAGGGCATGGTGCAGCCTTGCACCCAGTCACTAATGGCTGTTGCTGTGGGAAGCTCCCAGGCTTCAGGGACTGGCTGACAGAAAATGAGAAAGGATGAGGTATTTGAGTGACACTTCCAGAGCTCCATCCAAACCTGGCTTCTTTATCTGCAGACCCCACTGGCTTTATGATTTGGGATGGAAAAAAAAAAAAATAGTAAGCTGTCTTTGAACCCTTAAGTTAACTGAATTGTTTCTTTCAGTAGCAGTCACAGATTTTGTGGGTAAATTTTATCGTGAAGAGGAATATAAAGAAATTCTATGGTCACTGTAGAGCTTTAATTGTTTTAAGCTGTAAGTACGATGTTGCAATAGTGGGAGTAGCTGGCGTGCATCAACCTACTCTCATTTCAAACAGCTGTTTAATGAGAGCTTCTTGTAAGATCCCCTGTTAAGAATAGGCCATAATGAGTGTGATGAAACCACCTCATCCTTGAAAACAAATTCCTTTTCATGGCTTAATTAAAAGTGCTCCTAATACTTCTGTGAGCATACATGATCACTTAGGAAAGCCTCTGTTTTAATTTATATAAAGCAACCTCAATTAAGAAGTGAAATAGATAATATGTTGCTTTAATATTTTATGGTAAAAACTGTTCTTATTTCTGAACTACTGTTATCTTCCAGCCAAATAAAATGTGTGTCTTAACAGTTTAACAGCTTTCCCCAAGAGACTAGCATGACAGCTACTTTCTTGTATGCTTTTAGTCGTGTCTTATTGTGATACAAAAAATAGTTGAGACTAGAACAACTGACTTAGTCAGGCATGATTTGTTGCTGAAATTTTTTGGGGAGAGATTTAGAGATGACTGAGCCTTGTGAACTACTTAAACCTAAATTTTGTAGGAACAGACGGCGCTATTTAAAGTTGACTGTGCAACGAGCAACAGCGCAATTTGCCCAAAATACACCGGTGAAATGTGCTGCTGGATGGGTTTGTGTTACTGAACCTTGGTGAGAACAAGAAGCTGGATCACCAACAGCTAGTATGGCAGAGCAGGCAGCTCGGACCTGTGGCTTCAGGTGAACCACCTGGACAGGGCTGCTTCAGTGACCTGTCCCTGCTGCCCCAGTGCAAATAAAATCCAGGTATAGGAGAACATAATCTCCTGCTGCTCCATACCACTGGCAATTCCTGCGCCTTTTCTTCGTTCTTCTTCTCCTCATTTGCCACAGTGAAATGTCATTCTCTGTTTGTAGTTTCTAGGAAAGATGCTAATTAAAGAAAGAAATGTTGATTTGAGAGAAAATTGCCAAAATGAGCATTGTAAAAGAACAACTGTTTCCTTACATTTGTCTGAAATTGCTCTCCCCTTGGGAGAAGCATAAAGCTATGAGTCCCTCGTGCAGGGACTTCCCAGCCTGCGTTACATGAGGAGGAAGATACTGAAAAGCAGATAATTTCCATGACGTATCCTACGTAGGGCTCTCTCTTGACATATTGAAAAATCAGTGAATAAATGGCAGCAAAATGCAGTAGAACCACCCTTAAAAAGGGGTCTTCTTAAAAAAGAAGAGTGAACTCTTGAGGGAGGGGTGCCATCTTGGGTGAAGTTTATTGCTTCTTGGGAAACACCCTGTGTCTCTGGCCTGGCCTTGGGCTTTGGCCGTCCTTTGGAGGGTCACGGGCAGCCCAGTAGCTGTGACGAGCAGCCAGCTGGGGAAGAAGTTGAGGGGATGTCACGCTTTCTCTGAGTAGCCAGTGGTATTATGGAGCAAACTAAGGAGGAACAACCTGTAACTTCGTATGTAGATGTAGTCCTGCAACAAAGGTATTATCCTGGTCCTCTTTCCCTCTATATCTCTTTTAGACGCAGCAGTTTGATTTCCCAGCAGAAGGCATGCTATAGTTTGGACAGTGTACTCTGATGTATTACTTTGGTTGTTTTCACATTGTCAAATTTTCTGTACTTAGTAAAGACACGCTATACCTGTGTGCCAGTGGAGATTGTGTGGTTCATCACATGAAGGCATGGGAGATTCAAATCTAGTAGTTAAATGGTGACTTGGTCCATGTCGCAAAACCCTGACCTCTTGCACTGCGACACCACAGTAGAGATTATTAGCAAAAAGATAGTTAAATTAATGACTAAGAAGGCTTTGTTTTCATATTAATTTCTGGTATGTCTTCCAGATGGTCAGGCTGACACCTGCATTGCTGACCCTTTGCTCTCCACTCAGTTTAGGACACTGCTAAGACCTGCTCTTCTTTCAGTTCCACCACTACTGCAGACTCTAGTTTTCACCGACTTTTGTTTTTCCTTGCAAATCTGTCAATCACACTAAACAATTTAGGTGCCGTCTGTCTTTCTCAAGCTTTCTTTCACACATAGTTGCCTCCCTGTCTTTTCTTGGTAGGCTGTTGCAGATGGATTTGCTTTCACGCTAGATGGGAGATCAAATTCTTTAGCAGAAACACTGCACCTAGTAGCATTGTTTGCAAGTTTTGTTAATTGCTTGTTGATGGTGCCTTGGTTTGCTGTTAGTCTGTTCTTTCCTCTAGAAAGAGGTATATTTGCAGTACCAAGTAATGTTCATAATTCCCCTCCTACTTAGCCAAAATGCTACTTGTGAAAGGCTAAGAGATTGCAAATGTCAAGCATGGTACCCAGGAGGACAATCTACCAGTCAATGCTGAAATGATTTGAACTAGTGAACTCTTGTTAAAACTGTTAATTGCTTTTTTAAAAACACTTAATGGAAATTGCCACATTTAAGCAGTCCATAAAACTGTGATGACACCAGCTTTAATCAGGTGTCATGAAAACACATACATTATAAGCTACCTGGCCTGATAACTTTGACGGTGGAAATCAGTCATGACAGCCTGGTGTTTACAGTCCTGGATCTCTCTGGAAGAGAAGAATCCATTTATTTATTTTACTTATGAGGAGACTCTTCTCTAAACTGCACCTTTATGTGAAATAAAGCTTACTGAAGAGAATGACCCTAGTAAACTCAGAAGTCTGTAGGGTAAGGTTGTGCTGCCTGGTTTTGAATATTTCATACTGGAATATGCTAATTTGTATGGTGACCTTGCTGCAGACTCAAAATAACCACAGAGAGCTGAATGAAAGCCACCATGCTGTGTTTGGTTGATTCCAAAAGGTAAAATGCTGCAGGGAGGAAACTCTGGTGCTGGACAGTGAAGCCCTATGTATTTGAGAATTACCAGCTAATATACTTACTCAGGACCAGATTTTAAAGCATACCAGATGTTTATGGGACACATATTTTTTTAAATATCAAATGAGTTAACTATAAATCCCACTGAAAGCTTAGATGGGCATTTAAAGTATTTATGAAGGTATGGTGTGATAGACATATCAAGCTGTCTACAGAAGCTGTTAGAGAATGGTGTAGGTGGAAATCACCACACTTCTTACCTGGATTGTGTATCAACATGCGACCCACCGGAAAAGATCTTTGGAAAGAAGAAAAGATAGGAACGAGCATTAGGTGAAGGTGTTCATGTGGAAGAGGAACATTTAGGTTCTGTGTATTCAGTTCAAATTCAGACTCTTTGACAACAGCAGCCTGCGGCCTGCTCAGAGGCTGATGGCAGCGGGCGTGCTGGCCTCTCTCCAGTTCCCCGTGCAAAAGTGTTCCTCTCCTCAAATCTTCTAAAAAAGGTGTCATTAATTGCTGTGCTTATCAACAGTCTCAGAAGAGGGCCTAAAAACAGAAGTGGCCCGATGAAATGACATACTTTCTAACCCTTTGCAATGGACCCTTTTAGGTCACAGTGTCTTAGTAGGGCACTGCATTAAACGTTAGAAACCTGTTCTTTTGTTCCTGGTGCTGTTATCTATCCATCCCCTTGCACCTTTCCTACACATATCATACTCACATATTCTATTATACACTTTAAAAAAAATACTGGTAGCCACTGTCAACTTGTTTTCTCTCTTGACGCTAAGAGATAAGTTAAACAGAGCTATGGTAGCAGCGGTATTGCCAGAATGGGCTATTATAAGTAGTGTGTCGGTGACAAACATTAATATAAAAATGCTAGAAATCAGCAAGCCCAGTGTTTCCATCTTCGTGTCATGCAGAGTTTCTATAGTACTCTGATGATGTTTCTTTTTTTCATACTTCTTAAAGTTTTATACTGGCTCTTACCACAAGTTATTTGAGGAAACTTCAGGATATAACCTTGAATTCCAGTGATCTCCCTGAAGGACTTCACAGAAACTCTTCCACTTCTTTTGGGGTAAAAGTTCACTTTATTAAACCAATTTAATTTACTGACAGTGCTGATTTTGAGCAGAGCTTTGGAGGCATACAGAGGAGCAGGTGGTCCATCTTTCTAATGATGGGATGTTTTCAAGAAACAAACCCGTACTGAATTTTGTGAAGTTAGTGTCTGCATTGATTGGATCTCAGGAGGTTTATTTCATAGGGAAGATTTCTTTGACAGCCAATGCTTTCTCAATTTGAAGTTGTCCTTGGTCAGAGCGCTAAGCTACTTTAGATTAATGATGCATCCAGCTTCACACTGAGAAGAGGGACTCTGTTCACTCTTTGAGTTGGCAAAAAGTATGAATAAAACCTTAGAAACTTAGAATTTTAAAAAATGAGAAGTATTTTTGCTTCTTTTTTTCTTTTCACTTCAAAACTCTATTTTTGGAAAACAATGTTGAAAAACCTATCATTTTCAGAGGACTGAACGCTGTCACTTTGTGAAAGTCTGTGTTTGTTCATCTCCATGAGAAATTATTTTTCATTTCATACAATTTGGTTTTGTTTTGGCTTTTATTGAGGGGTTGAAAAAGGCTTTATGGTGCTGATACTGCTGTCAGAGAGAGGCATGCGCTAAAGTGTCTTGCACTGAAGCAGGTTTGGAGATGATACAGGTTACCAGTTAATGTTGGTTTGTACCTTTGCTGCCAATATCCTGAACTTTCCCAGAGCTGCTTGCCTCTTTGAAGTTGTGAAAGCACATAAATAAAAATAAATATGAAATACGAAGTAATAGGTCTTTATTACACTTACGTGATATTTTTTAAAACCTTATTTACCTGAGATCCTGACATCTTCTACCATTATCATTACTTTTTAAAATATAAACCCTAAATAGTGCAGACAGATTTCCAGAAGAGCTAAAGGTAATTTAAAGCAGAGAATTTCAGTGGAACTTGAAAATAACTTTTTTTTGAGGCAGCTGTTCTAAATGATATGTTCTTAATCTTCCTTCTCCAAAGGGAAATTTTGCCTCTTCCAGTCAGGGCAACAAATAAAGGTGAAAGAACCACCATGAAAACATCACTGAATTATTAATTTGCCAGAAACACTGTCTCAGAAGAAAAAAACCTCTTCAGGATAGTACTGAAATGTAAAATACTCATTATTCACCAAACACATAAGGATTTGCACAGATAAATAATGCAGCTGGGCCCACAAACCTGAGATCAATGAAAGACTTGAACCAGATTTGAAGGCTACATTTTTTTTTTAATAAGTGAACTAGTGATTTTTTTAAAAAATATTATCTAGCTCAAGCTCTACCTTCAATTATAATTCAAATGGGGAATACCTGTGTTGTGAAATTGAGCTACTGTAAGGTGTAATGACGTGTATGCTTTAGTTTTGATATGAACAGGAAAAAGTTTCTATTGCAATGCTTAGCCCAAAGAGTTAAGGTCACAATCAGGAACATAACACAAGCCTTATGAATCCCAGTCTCTGTTTCTGCAACCACACATCCTTTAACTTTGGGTGTCTTTAAAAATTAAAGGTACAGAAGAAAGGTGAAATATTAACAGGGGATTGTTTACTATATCATAACAGTTCAATCATCAGTGCTGGAAAGTCAATATTATATTAACTTCAAAATAGTCTCTACTTAAGTTCTCCAAAATGATGGAAATTCAGCGGTCCTATTTTCTAGCTGTGCATTTGCTGCTTATGAAATGTCATGTAAAAATGATGTTTTGGTAAGAAATCATTACCTCTGTTCTCCCAAAGGCAGCAGTTATATGTTACATCAGGTTTGGTTTCAGAATAGAGTTTATTACAAAGTATGTCATATAAATTAAAATAATATTGACATAAGGTAGTGAGGTAAGAAACAGTGCCTGATGGTTCCTATTGGAAATTCTTTGACTATTTCTCAAATTGAGTATCAGCAATAACTTCTGAATGTCTGTCAACAGATGACTTCCCAGAAGTTGTTTCTAGTCCTGTCCGCAGTGGAAGTTCATTACCCAAGATATAGATTATTTCATCTGTATTCTTCCTTTTGTATCAAGGCTGTCTAATTGGCAGCTATAGAGTGTTTTAACACCTGGATTAACAAAGGCCTTTGTCTACCATTGATAGAAGATAAAAGAGGATTTGAGCTTTTATAAACTAAATACATTTTACAGGATGGTAACAGGTGAAACTGCAGCACGCTTCCTATTATATAAAACACAGTCAATTTTCACAGAGAGCTTCAGAGGCTTCCCTCCAGCCTTTGTTCGCCTCCTATTAAGCAGTCTGGGAGTTTGCCAAGGCAGCTGGAAAATCTGAAAGAGTTTGATACCTAAACTGCTGAACCCCAAACCAATGAAATAATTTTGTAGACAAAATGTAGTATGGTGGCCTACATGTACGGTACCTACATGGCAGATATGTACATTGTGGCTTTGTTTAAACGCTGTGGGTTTTAGCCTGTGTAGATGTGTGTGATTCCCAATCTGCATTTCTGAAGGCTGGTGTCTTGCTCCTATCTGATTTCAGTATTTGTACAGTCCACAGGAATCCTTCAAGGGCTTTTTTGCTCTATGTTCATCTGGGATGGAGAGAGTGTACCATGTAAAATAACATGTCAGCTTATAAACTGCATGTACAGCAGTGAGATGTAAGCTCATTTCACTTTTATCACAGGACCTTGAATCAGACTTGTTCTGCTGCCAAGTCCCTGAACGCCTCCTTGCAATGTGCCTGGAATTCACTTTCTGGAATTGTTGTTTTTTGGTGCATACTTATGTGTTTTTTCAGACCCTTGTGCAGGGACTGATTGCTTCACAAATGAGGGCGGGGAGGGATGCAGCCACTGGGGCTGGGAAGCTTTTGCATTTTGGATCCTTCCTAGAGAGCTTGGGGCATGACGTGGGGTCCACCAACATGAGGAAAATATTGCAGTCTGTGCTTTGTGAGACATGCTGAACTGTTCTGGCTTCCTCTGTCTAGTCTCATGGTTCCTGCTGTGTAGCATGTTGATTTTTGTGCATTTTCTTGGCAGCATGGAGGCCTCAGTCCTCCTCTGTGCCATGTGAAGTGGCATGATGTGTCCTGCCGGCTGGATGCTGAGCAGCAGCAGGCTGTGGTGGGACGCGGTGGCTCAGAGCAGAGAGAAGAAGAGATGCCAACAGCGTTCCTTCTTTTCCTGCTCAGCTGCTGAGCTCTCCAGGCAAAAGGATGGCTTCTTCCAGCCTCTATTTCAGGGAACTGGTTTTAATGAGTGTAATACACACTGTGCTCCTTTGTGCATGGAGTGGTGATGTCTCAGGAATGTACGCTGAAGAAGTTTAGGAAATTTATGAACTTGACTTACCCTCAGTGGACTTAGTGGGATATGCAATTCCTTTTACTGTTACTGTTCACAAAATGACTGCTTTAAGTCACAGTATTTTCTTAAACCTTTAAAAGCTGTCTGTTAATCAGATTATCTTGCTGGTAATGGCTACAAAGTTGGATAGCGCTGCTGCTGCAGACTGGTTTTTTTTCATCTTCTCTCACCATCTCTCCAGTAGCTGATCTGCTGTGACTAGGAACATTTTTGGACTCTCCCATGCCTCTTGTTTCCTTGGCAGAGTGATACGTAGCTACTCATAGGTTGCTGCTTTGCGAGACGGTATGAATCATGCTTTGAAATGAGCTGCTGTGGTGTCTTGTGTGCTCTAGAGGAGCTAACTTGTTATTTTAGTGCTCTTCATATCCTTATGACAGCTTGTCAGAGAAGAGAAGTTTTGCTTTATTTTCTTTTCCTTTCATCGTTGTTGACTAATTAGTAGCCAAACAGACAGCATTTGTTTTTGTTATCAAACTGGTAGTAATTTAAGAGTTGGATGCAACCCAAAGCTCTGGAACCAAATAATGAACTTTGGATATGATCAGATGAAGACATGACTTGGAGTGCTGGCTGGGTATATCCGCAGCAGGTCCTGAGTGGGAAGTTTCCCATCCATGGTGAAGGTTTTTAGATTCTGGACTATCTCAAAACAATCATGATTAGTTTTGAAATGCCCTTTTAACAGTTCATGATAAAAAATTTAAGCTGTCATGCTCTAGAATCAGAGGGGATTGGACGGAGGAGAAATTTTGGACCCGACTCTGGTCTCCTCTATTTGTTTAAACAAGAAGCAACCGGTGAAGCAGACTGCTTTTTGTGTTTGTCCAAACCCTGTAAAAGGGGATCAGAACTGAAGCCCCTCGGTAGAGTTGTTGTCTCCTAAAGATGAATGGTTGTCAGACAGTGCATTTAAGCTCCATGTGACTTTCTGGGTGACAAATTAGCTGTGTATTTTATATATTTATTTGTACCTGGCTATGAACGGGAAGGCCATTCTTGACCAAGGGCCCTGTTTGTGCAAAGGAGATAAACAGTCATGTATTCATGTCATTTGGAAAGTAACTAGTGCCCTGTCTTTTTCAGCCGGTGATTAATTGCCCAGAGCAATAGGTGACATGCGGCCATTTTTCATACTTAATGCAATTCTGGATGGGAAGACACGTGGCACTCCACGTCCTGTGACTCCCTGACAAAGCAGTGATGGAGACCAGACCTTCTTGCTGGCAGGTTTCCCAAACTGCCTCACCTCATGCAAGGAGACTCTATCACCTTCCCACAGTGGGACCAGATGTCCCAACACAGAATGTAATATTGCAAAGAGGGGAAAAAAACTAGGTAAAAAGCTCTGAGAACTAATCTCTGTTTTGTTGAACAGTTGGAGAGCTCCTGGCCATGGTGTCTCAAACCTGACAAAATTACCCTGAAGTCACTGATTTTACATTCCATTTGGCAGTAGAAAATCTTCCAAAGCATTCAAATTCTGCTTTCCTTCATCAGCTCCATTGGGAGGTAAAATAATTCAGAGTAAGGGAATTGTGTTTCACTCAGGCCTGGGAATGATTAGCCATTTTTCTACAAAATTCCTTTTTTAAAGTTTTTCTTGCCTTGCTTCCTCCTGGCTGTGTTTGTACAGCACTGGCATGTGTCTGCTTCTGGTCTGATAAAGACTAGACATCTTTGGGAGGCTTGTTTAGAGTCAGACCTTTGCTATATAATTCTCATTAATGTTAAGAGAAAAGTAGTTGGGAATTTCATCTCTGTACATTGAGCTGATTATCCATCCCAGACTGCTGCCTCAGTGACAAGCTTAGACCCTGCAGCCTTAATGTGCATGTGTATCAAACACGGCTTTCCCACAAGGTAGCAAGCAAAGTGTATGTTTCCTATGCATTATTTATGGAATCGAAAATGCATTCTCTTAAAAATTATTGTGGACTGTGCACTTCTTTGCAATGCAGCTGGAAACATGGGGATCTCTGACATTTGGAAGGACCTGGGATGGGCACTTGCACAGCCTCACACCTTACACAGCTTGTTATAATTCACAGTGAGGGTCCATGAAGCCCTTTTAGGAGCGTAAGAAAAACAATTAATAGCTTGCTTATCGGAGTTTGAGGTTCAGTGAAGGAAGATTAAAAAATAGCTTCCCAAAAATACATGTACAGCACAGCAATTCTAGAGAAGTGTTTTGTTTTCACAAAAAAAGATTCTATATTTTTGTTAGTTTTTTTCATAATTCGATGTACAAATTGGTCTTGCGGATGTAACTGTTTGCCAGGCAGGTTCGGTTTTTATCATGTTCACTAGCCTTTGTTCAGGAGTGCACATTTGCCCTTAAAACTGTGTTTTCCCCACATGGTAATTGGAGCACAGATGTAGGATCCTCTGCACGTAGGGACTTTCATTGTTGCTAACACCCTTTTTCATAATAGTGTCCATCCACCCTTTATCATTTATACACTTCAAAAAGCCAAAATCAGGTGGACCTTTTTTATTTTTAATGAAATTTTTGCTTATCCAAGCAGTCTGTTGTTTTCTGTGGTTGTACACAACAGTATGCATGGGCAGTCATCAGTATCACCCTTACTGCTCTCAACTGTGCGGAGTCAGGTGAATTATGATGCCTTATGGTATTCTCTGCAGTGAGGAACTATTAACGCTTTGACTCAACTGTCTTCTTGATTAGCCTGAAAATGTCGAGAGCCAAGGTTTAGACTGTGCAATGGCTAATGTATGATTAAGCTCAACCAAAGACAGATTTATATTTGTACTAGCAAATTTAGGCCCTGCTCCCATGCCTGCTATAGCTATCACGAGGAGTTTCAGGTGTTGGTCTACCAGCAAATATATTTGATGATATATATGATATGCATATCTATATGGATATGCATTATCTATAAGGCAGGAGAATGAATTATATAAATTGCTGACAATCTCCAGCCAGCATTTCCATGTGGGTTTAGAAGTCTTATTTTACCTTGGGTATTTTATCCCTACCTACTAAGATGCATGCTTGGAGTGTGACGGGGATAGCCTACATGCAGATAACGGTAGGTTATAATAAAAAGTAGGTTTATTATTTCCAGGTAACAAAGAGGAATGCATCAGCACATTGGAGACATTAAAATGTATGGTTTCTCTGTGGCCTGTAATGAGGGTTTGCAGGACTTCAGTGCTCTACAAAAAATACCTGGATTTTTCTCCTACTTTCCTGCAGGGTCCAAAGAGAAAGGAGGAATTTGCTGCGTATGTGTTTTGAGCATACCATATTTAGGATAATCACAATTTTTCATTAGTTTCTCACACACACCCAAACGTGGAGCTAGGTAAGCCATTTAGCTACGCATCATTCCTGCATTGGTGCCTGAAAGAGGTTAAAGTCCCTGTGTCCATGCTTAGCAGCTGAAATCAGTCATAGGTGTGCTTTCCAAAGGCAGCTGCTCTGCCTGGATTTGGTTTGGTTCCCAAGCCTGTGTAATCTTGCACAAATGTTCGTTTAGATATGAAAGTGAATCAGCTTTAGTTGTTTATTTCCTTTTTACATTTATTTTCTTTAAATGGACTAGCCAGTAGGTTTTCTGGCTGCAGTTAGCACTGAGATAGGAGGACTGAAAAATGTTTCCAGAAGGAACATTTCGGGTAGGTAATTGTGACTGTTCACTCTAGAAATCTGGCTCTGGGATTGTCTTTTCCAGTCAAGGAAGAGATACACTGTGTGACTTATGTCTTACCAAATCCACTCAGATATCTTATACAGTCGAATACTTGGGAACATGTCACAGGCTAGGAAGTATTCACATAAAGTATTTAATGGCTAATCTCAGGTAATATCCAGTGTCTGCTGTGATAAAGTCAAGACACTCATGAATTGTTCACAGCTGATTTGCAGAAAGAAAAGCAGCTGATGTACATTAAATATTCCTCACCCATCACTCAGCTCTAGCTACATCTGGAGGCAAATATGGGTTAATATTTCCCTTTATTTTCATATCCACAAGGTCTAATGGACTGTGGCATACACACCTTTACAGTTCTTCTGTCTCGTTGGATGGAGTACCACCGTATCTTCCAAAAGTGGTGCATGGTCGGGCTTTAGTCCCCTGAGAAATGGTAGCTCTGAGCTGCCCTTTGTGTCTCACCTGAATTCCACGTTCCCCCTCTAGTAGCACTGTTTCTTTCAGGACATCTGCTCCCCTGTGGGAAGGTGGCAGCAAGTGACGACATGAGATCGGGATCAGTTAATGATTCTAAGTACGTTCAGGCAATCTGCCAGTCTGAGCGCTCAGCCCTTCTTTTTTTAACTTGTCAGAAATTCAAAGTAAAAATACTTTAGTGAAGAGGTTCATCTAGAAAAACAGCACATTAATTATGGAAGGCAGTTTCTTGGCTATCAGTTGCTGTCCTGCACAGAATAACTTTGAGATTTCTATTTTTACTGTGGAAAGACATGTGAGTCTGGGGCTACTGGCTTTGGTTCTCGTGGTTTATTACTGCTACAACCATTCAGTAAAATCTCTAACAAAGAATTTTTAAAAGCTATAGAATAGAACCACAGTTTTCTCCTTATTCTTTGTCCATATTAGATAAAGTTTCTCTCCATCAGGTCAAATTTTCAAACGTTATCAGAGAGTTTTGTGTCCAAGTGTCTAATAGGTTTTATAAGTAGCGACAAGTGCCAGTGGCTAGAAGCAAGGCATCCCTATCATGTGACTAATGTTTTGTAATATATAGCAGGGGAATTTACAGCATTTCAGAAATAAGGCCGAGATTTATAGGTTATATGCCAAGATGCATTAGAAATATGCAAATCCATAATTCTAATGGATCTAATGCAATCCTAAGAAAAGGAGAATTCAGGAGGTTTAAAAATTGTGTCCTTTGTATAAATTGTCGTGGTGGCATTGGATCTGCATTTGCTGAGTAAGAGTCTTTGTGTAACCTAGGGCTCAATACATACAGCATATGCCTCAGCACTTTGGCATGATCTCTTTCTGCAGAAATTTTAAAGTACTGAAATTAAGCATGCAAATAGAAACTATGATGGGAGGAATGGGGTAAACATGCTTACCTAATGTTATTGAGTCTTCAGTGTTTACTTTGATCATTTTGCTGTATCTTTTTAAGCTCCAAACTCAAGTCAATCAGCAAAATAACAACCCTTCCTTCACTCCAAGCCAGCCCTTTCCCAAATACTACAAGTGGAGGGTTTTACTCTGAAAGAGGGAGAGAGGCCCCACAATGACCCCCAGAATGTAGTTGTCTACTCTCAATTATACTTGAAAAGAGCTCAGGGATTCCAGTGATGGATGACAGTATACAAATCTCAGAAGCTTTGCTTAGTGTGTTTTGTGATATGATATAGGAGAGATCATTCTTACCCAGTGTCTTTTAAAGGAAATCCTGAGGGTAAATCAATTACCTTTTTTTTCCTGAATCAATAGAGATGGGATGTATTGCAGTTACTTTATGCTTTAGTGAGTGCTCAAGCACAAAGGATGGCTGTTGATGATAACCATTGCAAAGAATGCCATGCCATTTTTTTCTCTTCCTTCTTTTAAGGACACTACAGTCCCCTTAGTTCACACACTTCATCATTCCTAGTCACAATCTTTTCTCAACAAAGATTTAAGAGCAGGAGGAGGAAGTAAGCTCTCAAAATGTACAAAGTATGCACTGAAACATGGCTTGTAGTCCTAATGACAGCACTTCCTGTTCCTGAGACTCTCCAAACCCTTGCCACTTGTGAATTTTGCCTTGAGAACATTCAGATTTAGGAGATGGAGTAAGGGGAAATGGGTTATGAGCTGACACTGTGGTGGTAGCTAAGGTTAAACCAAGTAGTTGAGGCTCAGCGAAGGATGAAAAGACAGGTTTCCTGTATCTCTGATTCTAAAGCAAATACCGTTATGCTTTTAGCAAGATGCTTTTATGTATCCCACTGGGTACACTGTTGTTCAAAAAAAGGTAAAATACTGCTATATGTAAGACCTGATATTTTAAAATTATGTTTGATAACTTACTGCCTTTATAAACTTCATCATTATACTCTCAAAAGAGTATTAATATGTGTGTATAACAAGATTTGGCAAGACTATTGTCAGAGCTTCCTGAGTGCAACCCATATGTTAACCTGAGAGTAGTATGAAATGGTAGCAACACAAAATGAAGCATGGTCTGTGGTTTAAGTTTTCATAAAAGATATCTTAAGACAATTGAGATAGCACTTTCTTTTTTCCCACTTGGATCTCTCCAGAGATCCGAATATATCTGAAAGGTCTGTATAGGTCACTCTACTTATCTGTATTGTGAGACTTTTATATAAAGAATATGGGAAGACAGGAAAGTGGAAACTAGATGAAAAAGGAAGGCTTCTTAAGCTTCTGCCTTTCTTGCTTGATACCAAGGTCCCAGGAGGGCGAAGGTAGTCTGAGGCAATAGAGAACTGCATTTGGCTTTTCTCTCTAGTTCTCTTGATTGGGATCCGCTTTCCTTTTCAGAAGCTGAGGGGAAACTAAAGACACTAAAAAGCCAGTGAGGGGTCTGACCACATACTTACTGGCTCTGTTGGCTGCTGTTTCTTGAAAGGAGGAAGGCTGTGTCTTAATACAGAAATTAATTTACTTGTAAAAGAGGGTTCTGTTTGGCTGCAGGCATTTCTTTGCATTTTGTGGCTGCCATATCGACGACTTGAAAAGGAAAAGGAAGAGACTTAGAAGAAAATTTTAAAATGCTTTTCTCAGTGAGGAAGAAAGAAAATTATACAAGCAGTTGGGGACAGGTTAGAAGTGTGGGCAGGAGACTTTGACATGGCTTCACCTTTGTTTCTCTAGAATAGTTTGCATTGCACCACCTGAAAACTCAGCAGAAGCGATATGTGGAAAATGGTATGAACAGAGGAGTTACAGAGGACATCACACAAAAGTGATATTCAAATCATTGAAGTGCTGGTTGGGAGGGAAGTCTGGAGGTTTTGAGTCTGACCTCCTGCTTGAAATGATCACAAACACTAGCTAGGTCAGCCATGACTTGGTCAAGCCAAGTCTTGAAATCCTCTGAGGACAGAGATTTGACAGCCTCTCTTGTAATGTGTACCCATGCTGCTTTCTCAAATGACCAGTCTGAACCTTCCCGCCTGGATTTGTGGCTGTTGCCCCTGTGTTGTGTTGTCTGCCAATACCAGTGAGGATTTGGCTATTATTTTTGTGTTAGATTTTACAGTAGTTGTAGCTGCCACTGGATCCACTTTTAGTTTCCAGATGAACAATTTTGACTCCCTCAGGCTCTCCATGCAGATCTGTTTTGTAGCTCACTGACCCATCTTGATAGCAGTTTCATGGACCTTTGACAGCTTCCAAGCATCACTCCTGAATGGGGAGGTCCAAAAGTGAACACAATATTCCAGGTGTGGCCTCACAGGTGCCAAGCAGAGGGGAGTAGTAACTCCCCAAATTCCTAATGTAGCCCGCGTTGTGGTTCCCCTTACTTGTGGCGGGTGTCCACTGTTGGTTTCTATTCAATTTGCTGGCCACCAAAACCTCCGGGTCTTTTTCAGCGAAGCTGCTGTTCACCCAGGTGATTCCCAACCTGTGCTCATGCATGGGATTAGAGGGTCACGAGATTTCTGTTGACTCCATCTTCAAGTTTATCAAAGCCCCTCTGAATTGAAGCTCTGCTCTTTTTGTTGACCCCTCCCTCCTCTTAATTTAGTACCATCCACACATTTGCTGAGGATGCATGTCCGATCATCAGTTTTATGCAGAGATGGGGCATTATGAATGTCCAAGCTTGCAATTTAAAATAGATTCAAGAAATGCCCATGAAGTTTTGTCTGGGAGCCAGAGAGGTAATATTCCCTCTGTGCAAAGACCCTTTTTCTGCCTTGGAATATAGCATTCCTCTACAGGTAGTTCGATAATAGAAATAGGTTAACAAATTAGGTGGAATTCAGAAAAGAAAGATGATTGTGTCTGGAAGTGAATTTTCTGGGTGAATAACAAAATAGTTTTGATATATTTCATTTTGATTGAAGACCAATCAGCTTAAAAGGGGCAACTACCAACAAAAATGTTTCAAGGATATTTAAGATACAGGAAGGGCTTTTTATAAAAGTTATGTACCTGTTAACTACCAACAGGGATATAAATGAACCCTGTCTGTAAAAACTGGATCCTAGAACTGCTATGGTATGCTGGGGAAAATGGCAACAGATACGGCCGCACCACAGGGGTATTTTGTGAGTTTGAGATGAACTATGTTCGAGTGCCAGTGCAAGCTTCTAAAACCTTGAAGATCACCTTAATCACTTAAGGTGAAAATTAAATCTGTACTATGACTCTGCCCCCATGCGCTTTCAGAAGAGATGGAAAGAGTATTGCATTTCTCCCAAGGTACTTCTCTTTTCTCTTTTGCTGGGAGGGAACCCTTTGGAAAGGACATCCTGCCAGCTTTCTTTTATATTGCTTTCCACTGAGTTATTCCCCTTGGTTTCTCCTTGCATTCTTGGAGGAGAGAGAAGCAGCTTTCATACCTTCAGGGTGTAAAATCTGGCTCTGTTGGGGTGAATGGAAATTCTTCTTTGACTTAAAGGCGATCAGAATTTCACCCTTAAAGTCTGCTTAGGAAAACCAGAGGATTTAACTGAAGCATTGCACGTTATGATGATCATACATAAAAGAACAACATTAACCGCAATGCCACATACACAATTATTTCTGAGGGGAAATGAACAAAATTTTATGGAGTACTATTATTTGCAAGGCTTCCTCAGTAAGAGAAAATATTACAGATGATGAAGAGAAATAAGAATTACAGCTTGAACTGCTGAAAACCTCTTTTTGACACTGTCTCTTTAATTAGAAAAAATGAGCCTAACCAAGATGTATATCATCATTGATTTTTATAATAAGCTTTTAAAGCAAACATACGTGGTGTCACCGTGCTGTTTTATAACATACACTGCTAACCATTTATTCTGTCGTATAACAGTTCACCAGCAGACATATTTTATTATTTTTTCTGTGTAATAAAAAAGATAAAATCAATACCTATTATATGGCATACCTTCAAGGTTAAAAAGTACTAAATCTTGATGCTATCATCTTTCCTTGTATGCATTAATTTAGGAGCAGTATAAATTCAATACAAATACATTTTCTAGCTATATGGTTAAAACTAGATCCTAAGTATAAGAAAGGATTTGGACGTGCAGAAACTAACATCAAGGTACTAATGCTGGACAGCATATTCATGTAGATTGTTAAACTTTGCAGGAAATCTAACTATGGGAACCTGAGAAAGCTGGTACATGGGCCAAATATGACTGGAAGGAAAGATACTGTGGTTTCACATATTTGGATGTAGTTTCTGATCCAACAGAAACTCATCTGGCCTGACAATCGCGTGCCAATTAAATGGATTGATAAGGTCAATACCGAAATGGAGTAATTTTCCTTGGCTCTGTTGCTGGTAGTCATTTAATGACAATTACAGAGTGCAGTTAATTTAATGATGAGAAGCATCAAAACTGAGGAAGTGAAAATGGAAGTGTCAAAGCCATCAGAAGTCTTTACTAGGTTATAGCTAAGTTATTTGAATGCCTAAGTGGGAAGCAATATGATAACGTTGCAGGCTATTACTGTGCACTTTGCCAGTGCTTCAAGAAAGCATTAAAAAAAAGTCCAACACTTATCTCTGCTTATTATAAGTTAGTTCAAGTCCTAATGTGATTGCAGTAGTAGTAAATGAAGAAGGACACACTATCTCTCTTTTTTATTAAGCAACTAAAGCTTTTGGATTTCTGATGCAATGATGAGTTTGTGGCAGGTGTGAAGCCAAGTATACTTGTTGGTGATGTAACAAGCACAGTGTGCTTAATATGTATTTCGTTCAGTGTTAAAGTAGAAATCTTTTCTATTCATTACTGCTTTTTCACCACTCAGCAATTAGTTGTGTGTTGAGATACTTATGAATATGCAATTTCTGTTTCCTGCCTGTGAGCAGTCTTCTCCTGTAAGCATGGGAAACAGTTGCACAGAGTTAACTAAGCACTAGCTGAAACTCCCTGTATATAATAACATCCTTAACATGCAAAATGCAGATGATGCTAGAAATGCTAATGATCGGATTCATATTTATGGGACGAAATTCTGCCCTTGGGTTATAACTGCTGGGTGGGCAGGAGGTTTACCTGGGTGCCATCCTGGTGAGGGACGTCACCCCTTGTGTTGTGATGCTTATGGTGAATGAAATAAACTTTCAGTGCTGAAGACAAAAAGAAACAGCTAACACTGAATACCTCTTATCCCAAGAGTCTTCTATTCCTGTTTGCATCTGGATAATATACAGCATAAAATGATTAAATATGGGGGTTTTTTTTCCACTTGGCTTTAGAGCTGCTCTCAGCAACTTCAAGAACAGCTTACACCTGGAAACATCCTTTAGTTTACTTTCAGTAACAGCATGAAAAGGTCTTTAACAGACTTACTTGCATGACTTCTTGTTAAAACTTAACTCTCCTCCCAGCTGACTTGCAGAACACCCTACCAAAGTATTTGTCAGCTGAAACACATTTTCCGAGAAGTGTGGCTGAGCTTTTGTTGGTAGGATGAATTCACTGACGTTGCAGATCTTTTCAATTTCTTGGACATTGCAGAAGGATTCCCTATTGTGGCAGATGAGAAAATCTCTTTGGGAATCTCCATGCCAGTTATCAAATCATCACTGATTTCTGGATTTCTTCAAATT